>OX388352.1:79627831-82115310 GCA_947579665.1 Sympetrum striolatum
TTTAACTCCAAGTAAAAAATAAATCTGTGCTCACATAAATATACATAAATTATTAAAAAACACAAAAAACTGCATTTTCAACCATAAAACCATTAAAGCCCCAAACCGTTACAACAAAAAACATTAAGGCAGATGTTGTTATGAACCAAATGTTAGTGAGAGGAAATCTCCACCCTCTAAACCTTACCCTTTTCCCACGTTTGCCTCGTGCCCCCTTTTCTCCTGATACTCCTGGAGGACCAGAAGGACCCATCTCTCCTTTTTCTCCTCGTGGTCCATCAGGACCTGCAAACCAAATCTCTCAACTCGAATCACATAAATTCATCACCTACAAAGTATATTTACAGTTTTCTCTTAAGAATCAACTAATCCCTTGTCATTATGTTTTAAAGTTTTTCTTAATTTGTGACTGTGAGCCAAAGTTTGCCTGAAGTAATATTTTTCCAAGTTGAATAATAAAAAATACTGATACTTATTATCTGATATTCATTATCATCATCTGATAACAATTTTCATCATCATTACATAGCACTAAAATGAAAGATACAGACTTTGATTCAGAAATTTTATTGCTCTTACATTAATCAAAAGAATAAACGGCTATAGGAAAAACTTCCACCAGCAAAATTTTACCTTTTTCATCATTTTAACAGAGATATTGCTTAGAAGTGCTGCTGATCACCCTGAGGAAATTTTTCTCAGCAAAATTACACAAATATGTTCACAAAGAACAAAGCCAAGGATATGTCTTCTAATCATTTTATTAAAAATCTACAAAATGGATATACCAGCATCATCAGAGCTCAAAATAAATAGCACGATAGAAATAATCTGAGGAGTTTTGTCATTTATGATTTTCTTATACCTGAATATACCTAATATTTTTAGTACAAAAGAACAAATTCATAAGGGAGAAGATCTCAATCAATATATACAAAACAAAACTAGATGCTTACCTAATGTAGAGATACTTAGAAAGAGAGCATAATTCACAAAAATTCTTTTGTATAGAAGAACCTCAAAACAAAGATAAATGTAATCACCATTAAAGCAATTATAAGAACAACTTGATGGCACACACAAAGTATATAGCTTCTCTAAAGAATATAAGAGGAGAAGGGAGGCAGATAGCTATATTTAAAGGAAGAAAGAATAATTGAAAGAGAATGGTAAAAAATGTAATACTAACCAGGTGGTCCAGGTGGCCCTGGTGGTCCTTCTATGATACCAGTTGGGAATTGATCGCCATTCAGAGTAGTTGTCAACCCTCTTTCTCCCTTATCGCCTTTGTCTCCCTGGAACAGGCATTAACTGCTAAATTGGTGATATGGAGATATACACAGACAGATACACAAGTAAAAAGAATGGCAATCACAAAAGGCTGAATTCTGAAATCAAGGATGAGATACTTTCCTCTACAAACTACTATATAATTTAATTGCTCAGTTTTTAACAACTCAGTATGTAATAAAAAACTATGTAATGAAATGTAAAATTTCAATTGTAAACAGTATATGAAGTTCTTTTCTTACAATCTTTGCTGTCTTTGAAGTACAACTATGAAAAGTTTAGATAAACTCTGGTCTTCCTTTGAAGGAAAGTTGTTCCATACATTGTGCTTACCATTACACTGTTTTGACGTTCTAATAGATACAAACGCATTGGTTTGAAAAAAGAGGAACTTATCTCAACCTTTTCATTAACGCTCACCTTAGGACCAGGTGTTCCACTCATTCCTACAGGTCCTGGAGGTCCAATAGGTCCCATTGGCCCTCGTTCTCCAGATGGTCCTGGTTCTCCTGGTATACCTTGCCTTCCATCATGACCAGGGAGGCCTTCAGGGCCTTGTGGCCCGGGAGGACCAGGAGGCCCTGGTTCTCCTGGTTCTCCCTAAAAAAGTTTGTTGAAATTTGGTACATCTTCATCAGGAAATACGTATTTCTTAAAACAGTATTTACGTAAGAAAAGGATACCAATATAATGCATGAAATGTTTATTTTAGTAAATCCTTAAAGATCCTAATTCGGTCCTTAAGTTAAAACCATGAAACAAATACTAAGTAATTTACGTAAATTATAAGCAATCCGGACAATAAATGATCCATCATGAGTTCAAGGTGTCTTAGATGAAACCTATTCAGTATTTACTATATTTGCATTATTCAACTGAGTAAGATTCAGATTGATGGAATAGTATATCGGTTGTAAGAGTAATATTAATAAACTGAATTTCCCAGCTACTCAACATTGATACTTTCAAGTAACCTTCTCTTAACTTCAATGTATGCATTACATTTATAAGCATAGCTTTTTAACATTTGAGCAAGTTTTATTTTGTTATATTTCAAAGATGACAGAATCTATGTTTATTGCATTATATTTATTAAAAATCATTTACATAAAATTGATAATTAGTTACGAATACAACTACTGTGCATGCAAATAAATAATCCATTAATTTCTCATGCAAAACTACAAAACAGAATTGATAACTGAACCTTTCAATCAAATCCAAGACATAGAAATTAAAGATAACAATAAACTACATTGGTGACCTTACAGAGACTTCAATGTTTCAAGCTAAAATTAAGTTAATACCTCACTAGTTAAACAGGTTTATATTTCCTTATATAATAATGGCTCAAAACTTAGTAGGGGATTTTGCAGTTGATTCACTACATGGCAAATTTAAGATTTAGAAACTTACTTTATGAAATAATTCAAGTTTATTTTTCATTGATGAATGAAATTACTTGGCACTCTAAAACAATATTATCGGTAGTTTCTCTTCGAATCAGTTCATTTGATACAGTATCATTTCAGTGTAAAAATGTAGAGGAAATTATGGAAAAATCAATTGAATGAATTTTATTCTCTGTTATAAAACATTATACCAGATATAAATTTAACATAAAAATGGTAAACCAGATTTATACTGATTGAAAAATAATGCATTTGGATTGGTTCAATATAAAATTGCATACTAAAATCTTTTGCCTCAATTTCTTTCATTTCTGTTATCATCCAAGTCCATGAATAGAATGTACTACTAACTAACAAGGTGGCAGTTACAAAAACATCTACAAAGGTAATTTTCCAAGAAATTGGTTAGTCACGAATTTAATACTTGGACATAATCACAGACATTAGTAATACTGATCTATAATACAAATATTAGCTCTGCTAGCTCTATAATAAGTTTTATAATAATACATTTGTTGAATGGTTCTATAAAAATAGTAGTATACATAAAGTGAATATTTATTCTAATTGAATGAGAAACAGAATATTAACATTATTAAGAGATTAATAGCCAAAAGTTTTATTCCTCAATTATTTGATGAATTAACAACAATAAATGGACCATTCAAGAAATGTTTTTTGTATTTACTCAGGCAAATTTTCTACCAAAAACCCTAAAAAGCACTGATTCTCCCACCTAAACTTACAAATCTGCCACCAATACCCCTATTCTCATCATTTATCAAGATGACCAGAAAGCTCCCAAATTCCTGGTATAAGCAACTTGTGATATGAGGTGAAGCTTTTAGATAATTTCAAGCTTTAACTTGAGGTGATTTTAAAATTATACCTATGCTGAAACATTTTGAAGCAAAATTACAATCAATAAAATTAATAACTGACATTGAAATATTTAACATAGTAACAAAACTTCTATTTGTGAGCTAAAATCAAGAAAGTAAGTTCTCTTTTTCATTGGTAAATTTCATTCCTTTCATTTTCATTGGTAACTTTTATCAAGAAAAACCCTATACTAGAAATTCTAGGATCATTTTTAGTTGAATTTAATATTTAAACCAATAAATAAATTCTCCTTTAGATTCAAAGGCAGATTTTTCTAGAACATAAAGAAAGTAAGGAAAATTAATGGAAAATAACAAATTGTACTTTACTTTATTTCGATGCTGCTTTTAGAGCATGCTTTTTCATGAAATTTGAATGTAACAAACAAAAAATATAATTTGACTTAACATTCATTCTTTTCATGGATTTAAATCACACATTAAAATTTATATTTCATTAGATAAAAGTTAAGTTGCACTTACTTTCAACATTATGATGCTCTGAGCAGATATGTTATGACCACTTTCTTGAAGGCCCTAGAAGTATTATTATTGAATAATAAGTGACTGTATGGAAGTATATTATGGTAACTGCAGAAATTAGAATGGGGATACCAATGTTAAGGATCACAAAAACAGATAAAAATGTATAGTTTCCAACAAACATGCCAGCAACAAAACAAAATAAAATTAGTGCCTATGTCCACAGAGGTGCATACAATGAATTAAATGGTTAATACTTCTATTTTGTTAATATAAATAATGTTGCATGGTGATTTACAGCAAAATAATAAACCTATAAACCTGAAGAAAAACAAAAGCAATTAAGGCCCACATCAAGAAAGAAATTCTGTTAATTCTACTAGCACCAAAGTTAAATGAAACACAATAAGAATAAACTGATTGACTAAATGTTAACATGTCTAATATAAAGCAGCTCCAGTCTAGATACTGAGTGGCAATGTAGACTACCAATTACAATAATATTTGCATTACTAAGATTCCTTCTACCACAAATAACAAACAAAAACCACTGAAACAAGACCATGTTAGTAGTTGTATACTCATCAAAGGACATTACAGCTCACCTTCACAGCTACTATTTCAGCATAACCTAAAGTACCACCCCTTAGTGTGGTAACTGAACGTTTTAGACCCTGAAATGAAAATAAGTAATTAATTTCACAAATTTCACTTTTAATTCAACCTTAAAATACAGTTATCATATGTGCATAAATTGATCAAAAGATTTACTGAAGGGAAATGAGAAATACATTAGTATTCATCAAAGTATGTTATGACTTGAAAGTTAAGAAGATGTGCATTGAATAAAGAGACGAAGGAAATTTATTGTAGTAAAAAGTTTTCATATTTCATTCAAATTCCTCGTAATTTATATGGTGATTGAAGAATAGAAAAGGTATTCATTAATATACCAGTACTCGCAGGATGCATATGTACGTAGCAATGAGCTAATCCAACTAAGGGTAGTAAGCATCTAAGTAGCTACAGATTCCTACGCTGATGACTGAGATAAATCCTTTTCAACATATATTAAGCCATTCTTACAGAGCATATTTATTAAAATATTTGAATAAGCTTGTCAGAGTTTATTATACTATGGGGTTCATGCAATTTACACTAGAAACTTTAAATTGCTGATCACTAGAATACTAAATATGCTACCAAAATCTATAGAGGTGGAGCCAGATAACTATCTCAAACTTCTATGGGGAAACAGATGGATATAGAAACTTAAATATATACTCAAAACTCTAACCACTACTACAAATATTATTTTAAACAAGAAATTTCTGTCAATGATGAGCTAAAATCCCCCTATTAACAAAAAAATATACGATGAATCAACGCTGTCACTTTTATGATTTTTCCAGTATAAGGGCATCCGAATTTATGATAAAAAGCAATCAAATAGCAATCATTCTTCATGATTATTTTATTAAATGTTATTCAATGAGCCTTCTTGGAATAGCTGATAAGAGGTAATGGCACAGAGTGGTCATCTGCATGTCAGTAATATCATAGATTTTTTATAAGATGAACCTGGAGCTAGGAATCAGTTTGCCATTTCTGAGCATAAAACTGTAAGATCAAGTTATTTCAAAATCGCTAAAAAATGGGTGGCTTTAACCATGTTTTGAAAGGTAATTGAAAAACTCTCATAGGGTAACATATCAATTACCATGTATCTGCTTGTTTCTTTTTAAGTTAAATACTGAGATACTCTATGCATCAAATCATTCATGTCATAGAAAACTCACGATTATTAAATTTTCAATAATGAAACAAATTATTTCTCTAATACTTCCCACCTGCATTAAGGTTAGCTTGAAAACAGTTTTATATGACTTAGGTTAACATAAAATCAAATCCATATATTTCTGGTGTTGCAGCAGTCCAATATAGTCCACAGAATAAATACTCAACCTTAAACTTGAATGTGGAAAGGTTTATAAACAAAATTACCATCTATAAACTAAGCTGATTCATACTGGTAGTAACATTTTACATCAACTTAGTTTGTAGATATATTAGAAAATTTTATATTTAAAGTAGAGTTGCATTAATATTTTCACTGATCCCCAAAAATTTTGGTCCTCAGAGATACCAGCTAATATTATGAGTAATTAAATTAATTTCAATGTTCAGATACACTATAAATTCAGAATATTAAAAAATAATACATAGTACTTCCAAAATCCTTCACTACGGTAAATGTTATTAATTTTTCAATTAGAAGCTATGGCCTGCGTGGGAGGTCTGGAATTCAGTAAACATTTTCCCAAGCCAGGTACTTATTAAATATTACCATATTTTTAAAGAACAAAATAGATTTGAAATAAAAACTTAATATAAGCACTGATTAGTCTCAAAATGCTTAGAATTTAAAAATCAAAGATAAGTCGAATTACTGGGAGAGAATCCATGGGTTTTATTACCTGCAGTGATATAGAAATAAATTATTTTTCCTCTGTGTGTATAGTGAATGAGATCCAAATACAGAATAGTAAGAGAAACACATTTAGCGTTCAGGACATGTTCTATTGGTCACAAAAATTCCTTGTCAGAGCAAAAAACTAAAAAAGCTAAAATGCAATGACTCTTTTAATGAATTTTTAGAATTAATATAAATTTACAACGTGGTCTTGAAAGAGAGATTAGATAGTATCAGTATATAGTCACGCAAAGCTGATTTAGAGAGATATTACACAGCTGACATGAACTTTACTCAAATAGAATTATGAAAAAAGCTATAGCAATTCACAGTTGAGGCCTTTGATTTGAATCATGCGAATATCCTGGATTTTATATTGCTCCACATTTTTATGCCATGATATTATTGCTGTAACCTGTAATCCTTATTAGATTAATCAAATCATAGTTTGAATAAATAAATAGTAAAAACTGGCTGCTTGATCCATAACTTTGCAGGAACTTATGGAATAGATGGTCTCCACATAATTGCAGGACTTTTGAACAAAATAAAGAGAAAAATTATTAAACTGGTATTTAATATAATTGATACAACCAGAAATAAGGGTTATTGGAAGTTAATTTTAAATTCCTAAGTAGAGATATTACAATGGAAACATTTTCAGGAAGTTTCTCTAGATGGATATTAAAAGGACAACATTTTATTAAGTGGTATGAGCTTTTGAAAGGTTGTACTAGCAAAAGCTGGTGACTAAAAACAAGCTACAAAGTGAATAAACTGTAAAAAAAGATACATGCATGATTAATATCACTGAAACATACCTGGAAATAAAACATAAAGGTCAAGGGTAAAAAATAAAAATTCATAATAGTAATTAAAAATGCAGAAATTGTTCAAATCCATAAAAAATAATACATGAAATATACTTTTATTCAATTTATATGATCAATTATGGGGAATCATGGCTTAAATTTTGTGTAATAATAAATATTGATTCTTATTTCATCCTTTTATAAAATGTATACGACATTATAAATGCATAAGAACCATTCTGTTAATCAAAAAAGTTCCGTATGGTTTGTGTGACATTCATTAATTGAATGAAACAACAAGGCAAAACTTAGTAAATTAATTTCCATAAGCCAAGCTTAAAAATATATTATTTTTTGTTTCCAGTAAAAAACATTAGAGTTTATGTAAATGTTTCAATCATATCACAACAGGATTCCACCATCCATCCCAGTTATTTGTTATGAGTTAAATATGTTACAAAAATTAAGTGAAGTTACGTTAAGCAATTAATTACCTTCACTGCAGAAAAAACATCAAAACCTGGACTTCCAGACTCTCCTTTTTGTCCCTTGTCACCTGGTCTACCCTGAAACGGTGTTGGAACTGTGCAGTTATGTTATATTTTCAATAATGTATGATAAACAAGGATGAAATTCAACTAATACAAAGCAATAAGCAGCTTTGATGTTGATAACTGATTATTAGTTCAGAGAAATTTGCTACAGTAAAGACATAAAATACATACCGGGTCTCCTTTAGGACCATCCAATCCAATGGGGCCCTAAGGAGAAAAAAATTATGTTATGAGTGTTCTAATAATACACTGCAACACATAGCTAATCCTTATAAATATATTTGGAGCCAACATGAAAGCAAAAATATCTTTGTGACTAATATTCTGTCCCATACGAATCATAAGTATTATATATGCTAATGCTTGCGTTCCTTTTAATTCTGTTTCTGATGTTTCTTCCTTGCACAATTCATAACTAATGTAAGGGTTTTAATAAAATTTCCAGAGAATTAAAGAGCTGTTGATTATAATCTCAGCTATGATTCAAAAGGCATTTCACATACCTGAGAAAAAATATGGTAATTGTATCTTATGCATTATACAGAAGAATTGGATGACTAAGTAATGCATACATCAGACAAGTAAAGATACGTAATAATTTAACCAGTCCAGAAATACAATATGGAGTTTTCTTCGCATAGAGTGATCAGTTAACTTGAAAAGTATAATATTTTGCCTATGTACATTATTAAACATTAACATCATCAAACTTTAAAAACCTACAAAGATAATTTGAGATTAATATACTGAGATGAAATGTATAATCTATAATTTTATGATCACTACTACAATGATTAAAAAAATTCTGCCAAAGAATTTTATTGGATGATAGCTAGGTTGAGAAGAATGTGATGGAGTAAATCGTGCTACTTTCTGTGAACATCTGGATCAGAAAATCATGCAAAAATAATTTACTTCTGTGCTGATAGAATGCAAAATAAGATAGGAAAGTTTCTACAATGACTCAAGGAATTGTACAGCTATCATTAGAGGCAGTTTTCATTTTTGTGGAGGAAAATTATTCTCAGTCAAGCTGTAATTAATGTAAACTGTAATTAATCATGTCAAATATTATTTTATTAGCACAAGGTAAAGGAATATAGGGAATGTGCAATGTGTCTCTGCTAGAGAAACAGAAATCACCTGACTTGTATATCCAGACTCTTTGAATTATAAAACTGAAGTACAGACTTAATTTGTACTCATTTCAAAGAAGTGGAAGTTATTATCATTAAAATTGCTTTTCTGCTATTAAAAAGTAATAACTCACTTTCAATGGCAGAAATTTTGTTTGCCCTCCAACCCAATAACCTTCTTACAATTCTTGGAAAAGATATTAATTTAGTTTGACAATTGGTAAATACTGTTCTGGTTACATAAAAGAACTCTGCTAAAAGATTGACTTTCAAATTACTAGAGAAACTACGTAAAAGATGAATATGTCTGAAACTAAGAAGGGCACTTACCATGAGCACCAGCATATGGTAACATTATTCCTTTTTGATGGTCAAAGAATCCACAGTATTAGAAATGTCCACTCACCAAAATCTTAGGTGATTTCCCTTGAAACTGACCTCAAGCATTTGATGCCTTAGAGTATTAGTTCATACCAGCCAAAATAATCTCACATGCATACCAAGTCATACCAACCAACTCCTCCAAATAAGAAAAAAAGTTTAAATTTATCCTAAATTGTTTCAGAAGTCATCTTCAGCAATACTTTAGTGGGACTATGAAAAACCATACGTAAGAAGTATTACTTGACTTATAATTCTAATAATAAAAATATATATAAATTCTGCAGAAGAGGATGTTTTTGTTTATGACATACAGATGAATGTGAATAATGATATGTACCACAAAAATATATTAATGATATAAATATCTTATCGAACCATTTCATCAGAAAAATATGTGGTATGAGGCAAGAAAATTGGATCACAGCCATTAATGAATTAGAGGTTCAAAAATCTCTATAGCTGTCTTTGATAGCACTCTCCACAATGTTGTTTCCAGTTTTTCGAAACATCAGTAATCCAAGCTTTTCGGTTGCTTCTTGATATCAGCAGCAATGCATTGCTGAGCATTGATAAAGATGTTTATTGGAGATTTTTAAACCTCCAAGAAAAATGTGTGACTCTTGACATGAGATTAAAAGATTCAACTGAGGGGTATAGATAAAGAATTACTGCATCACATTGAGTGCTGTAAAGGTAAGCTAGAAATTTCAAACATTTTCAAACTCTGTGGTTTTGTGAAATCTAAAAGACTGCAATCTGAAATTCAGTAACTTAAATAATAAAGACTGACTTACTAATAAATCTTATAAGATCAAATCTTCCTTAACACTAGAAACTCTTGGGTGATGATGTATACTATAAAATCAGATGTTACAGCTCTTATGAAAATCATGACTGTATGCCTTGTTAAATATTCTACAAGTAAAAAAATGGGAATACAATGCATGAATTTACATAATGGAAAGAAAATTTATCTAGGGACGAATGAATTTCTGTAGGCAGTCAATTTCTGTGTATTCTGTGAATTATTTATTCCAGTTGCTAATGAAGTAATATAAAAAGAAAAATCTCCTAGGTGTTTTTAAAAGTTGGCATTATAAATGAATGACTAAATAATTATTTTTCTGAACTACAGATATCTAAAACAGATCTAAGATATTTAATGAGAAAGAAACCCACCTACAGGTAGCCATGAAGAGTATGAAAGGGATCCAGAAATATTTCTTGCTAAGGAAATAATGGAAAAATGAGATAAGTGAAGTGATTGCAAAATATACAAACTAAAATAACATTTATTATGATGAAGATGACTGATCAGCCTCACATGTATTTGTAGCAACAGGATTACTCTGAAATATAAGAGACCTTTTGACAATGTTTCCCAAGGCAGAAAGTGTTAACAAATCAATGAAAAAACTTAAGTAAAACACATTGTAAACCTTCCCCATGAGCATGCATAGTTAGTGATGCAAGCTGATAAGGTTATACTGCGCATCGTGCATTTTAAGAAAATTAAATAGCATTCTATGATTTTGAACCATAAGTTTTAAAAGGAAACAGGATAGAATTATAATTATTTATTTAAATATGGGACAGGTAAAATATTGCAATACATTTAGAATTGGAACAGAATGGAAATAAAATTTATTTTAAAATTTGATTTAACTGGAATTGATTTGACATCCACCTCTTTCAAGTAAGCTGATTTAAAATACTAGTTCTAGTTTACATAGGATGATTACAATTATTTAAATCTTTTAAAGAAACTTAGGGGAAATCATGCACTACATTTATGGATTTGAATTGCATAATATACAGGTGTTCTTGATGGATACCTTCATTTTCTGAAAATGTAGCTATATAAGGCTAATACTGGGTAATAGCTGAGGAATACTAATAGTACTACTGCTATAAATAAAAAAGGCTAGATTAAAAATCTAAAACCTTAAGGTAAATAATATCAGGAAATTCAGAAGGGGTATATGAAGGGATTATAATACTGAAATACCGGAAAGCCATTTTTCCCTGGAGGACCAATAGGACCCTGTAAAACAAGAAATTACATAATTAGAAAAGCATACAATTGCATAAATAACTGTAAATCAAGTCAAAATAACAAAAGTATATATAAGAGTAAAAATTATTACATACAGTAAAGATACAATAATATGATATCATAAAGTAATGACTGATAGAAAATTATATAGGTTAAATAATCTCATAAATTAATATTATTAATAGACCAGACCAGTAATCTGTTTTCTAACTGTGTAAACTGAGTTTTGCGGATCCATTGCAGTAGTTAACTACTTTAGAACACGATATTAGTAAACTATCTCAGTAATTGCCTAATCAGAATATGGATGCTAAAATTAATCTAAGGCTTTAATGAAAGGTCATTTGAGAACTACTTGATCTTCCGTTAGATTATTTATTAATTTATTAAATTTTTGAATTAAATTTCTACCTAAATTACTGAGTAATACTGATCACACTCCGTTTGTGATACATGTATATGTAATTCCTATTGTAATTTATGCACTGTATTTATATATTTCTATGATATTTATGTACCAAACTAAAATGTATAATCATATTGCATATCATCTTTGAAAGTTTGACTTTGTTTTATGAACTAACTAAATTAATCCTATAAGCTAGTATTGAAAAATATGGTTATACTAGCAAACTCATTAATATCCAATTTTCATTTTAGTGTTGTAGTTATTTAATCATTTATTCCTAACCATAATAAACTCGTAAGGTAGTTTTCTAATATGTACTTATTCTCAAAATCTCTTTCCTTAAAAATTACATGACGAAGGGTTACAAGTAAGGAGAGACTTAATAGTCTCAATCTCGCCCTAACAAAAGACGCTCATTACTTTTTTACTCACAATTACTGCATAAAATATGTATGTAAACGTATGTCCTGTCGACAGGCTTTGCCTGACGGAACATTAATGTCAGATGCCTAAAAAATAAATAAGTATTATTTTAAGAGTTGAGTGGGTTGCATAGCCCATCTTTTTTAATACACCCCTACCAATCCCTTATCCCCTAATAATACTCACTGTAATGTAATCTCTGTCCGAAAATAGTTTTAAGCTCGAGAGTGAGCGGCGTAGATTACCTGAATAAGTATTTAGTAAAACGAAACTTTTCGGGTCCTTAGGAATTAACCTACGTTTTTTTAATATCCCTGTTAAAACCTTTTAAATTGAATTCCCCGCCAGCATTTTTTCTAAACGCTGTAAAGTGGCGGTGCTCGTACTCTAAATCAAAGTTAATAACGTAAATGCATTCTGATCACTTTTTAGGATTGTAAACTTCATCTAGCATCTGCCACCTAACAACCCCTAAGATGCGCGGCATTCTTCGGCGACTTGCTTTTGCCAACTCCGAGTCGTGGCTGAAAAGTACAAACCAAACAAAAAATAAAAATGATAACAGATCACGAACATAAAAAGAGTAACCGAGAGTTAAATCGCAGAAGCGGAGAATCTTTCAACGAAGTATATATTTACGATAATCAACCAGGGTATACATAATAACGTTTTTAGGGCATTGATTCGAATTTTATGAATACGCATATTTTAAAATCTCCACAACAAAGCAGAAACAAAATAAATGAGGAAATATATAAAATAAAGAAAAATTTCGTAAGTAGGAAAACTCATAGTCAGCACTGAAAGTATAGTTAACTAAAAATCGAATTTATAAATCATAAATAATTCCAAGAAAACTCATATTCTTCAAGCACTTCATTCCCGTAAAGGGATTTATAGATGATCATTGATCTTAACGCACTCTCAAATTCCCAACCATCAAAAATTTTCCACGATTAACAAATTATATTAAAGTAGGACAATACTCAATCACTCAGAAAGGTTTTTCTCTCATATTAATTTTCAACCCTCTTAGTCAACGTGACAGGTGTTCTGAACTATCAGAAACGAAAATATAAACGATGCTCTCAAATAATTCAATAGCTTTTTATGATTGTAATTACAGTCCAAATAGAATCTTAAAGAAAGAGAAAAGGCCAATAAAAAAGGGAAATTATTAGAAGCTATTTTGATTGAAAAATTCTACCTTTGCTATTCTAACCCTAAAAATGTCAATATCTGAAAATTAAGTAGGTAATAAATAAAAACCTATCGCTGTCAACCGTTTTATAAGTAAATGTTTTCTCACATTGTATGGAAGACCGGCGTCAACAAAATACATCATCATGGTGGTCATAGTGTTCATAATCCTACGGTAGCATAATTAGAATGAGGTAAAACCAACTACTACATTTTAAAGACGTATAATTTGGTTCAATTATCCCTCAAACAAAAACAAATCGGTAAGAATTCGATTTTTTTATTTTTTAAGTAACACTATCGACTAAAAAATTGTCAATGCCAAAATATTTCTTTCCAGACTTAACAGAATTATTCTCTAAAAAATATCTCCTCCTTTATGATGACGCCTAGATAAAATTTTCTACCACAAATCCATTTCGAATGTTTCTGAAAATTGGTAAAATATGTTACTATCTGAAAGATTTGCTAAAATAAATATTCTGACATTCAGCACACATTTACGCTAAGCTAACGAAAGTTTTTACCCTTCCATCTGCGATTCTTGATATAAAAGCGAAGATGGGTGGACACATTATGTGTAATCCGTCCATAAGTTAAGTTTTGGAAGAGTTGCTGAAAGAGCGATCTAATAATTTCCAGCAGAACGCTTCGTTTCATGTTATTGTACTCTTAGGTAATAATCCACACCTCAAGGGAGAAATCAAACAGAATAAATTAAGCATAAAATTAAGTTAAGAATGAAATTCTCGAGAAATGAAGGAAGGAGAAGAGGTACTTTTTCCACAGGGTTTTATTGAGAACACGACCGGTTTCGACGATTGATCGTCATCTTCTGGTGAAGAACTACAATACAACAAGCAGAATATATTTGCCAAATAAACAAGGGAAGGTAGCGTACAGAGGGTTATCTGGAAGGTGGGCTTGGGACTGAGGCAGTGTCGGAGGGGGGGAGTAAGGGACGGATCAACGGAGAGTGGAAGGGGTAAAGAAGTTCATTGACCACACATTGACACAGGTACGGTAAGGATGCAAAAGTGAAGTTTTACCAAGTAAATAAGCTCCAAGACATAAGAACGCAATTCGAAATTTAGCGATACAGAATTGAAGTATTGGTAGAGCATTAACTTAGAAAACTTCAATACAGGCAAAAGACATCGGCGTGGATAACAAAGGGTAAGTAAAAGACAGAGATGGACGATATTAAAATAAATTTAAACATAAAAGAATCAATAATCAGGATTAGAAGAGAAAACACGGGCAGACTCAGAATCCCTTAGAACCCAGAAGAGCAAAGATAATTAAGAACATCATTATGTACGATCGCATTTTATTTCTTCCTAACTTCATGGGCCAGTGTTTTAATTACTTCGAGATCACAAATATTATCCCTCCCATACATAGCGCTATACTACAAATTACAAAAAATAGACATTATTACTCATTGCAATTTTTTAATATGCAATCTGTAACTTACAAGCTATAATTTAATCGCTGTAATGAAACTGTTCTAAGAAATCATGTTATAAAGGAGCAGTAAAAGACGATATATCAACTTGAAAAGAGTTTCTTCCTTTGAGTTGTTGATGCAAGAGTTATGTGTCAGTAAATATTCTACTATATTGTTGTTGTTTAATTTCTACAGTTAGAAAATAGAATTAGTGATATTTTAGTAATTTCAGCAAATTAGCCCTATTCCAGATTTTGAATTCATCACTAGTAAACCTATTATTCTCTGAATTTTCAAATTGAAATACTGCAGGATTCTTCTCGGCGTCTTCCTGAATTCATAAGAAAATCCTTAGCCACATATTACTACAGTACTTATTTAATCCAAATAAGAAGATAGCGATTATCAGTCAATACTAAAATGAGAAATTACTTCTAGCCTTGATTTAAATACTTCAAATGAAGAATTTACCTAATCCAAACAATCCATTCCGATTGACTGGAATTACTGAAGACTCGCTACACTAGAGAATGACATAAGCCCTCCGTATATTTCAAATAGTTAAATGATAGGCTGATCGGGTGCAAAAATATTAAATTTTAAGGGCAAAAATCAAAATTTTATGCATAGAAAAATATACTAGACAAATATATTTATATGAATGTTGCACAAGAAGTAGGTTTATTTTGAAGAACCCAACTCGCAGGCTGGGATTAAGTGGAATTAAGGGGGTTAAGGGAGATTTTTTTTTAATCACTGATAAAATACTAGTTAAGCAACTAGTTTTATAATATTGAAGAATTTTTAAATGTAAGAACAATGTGACTTCACATCTATTGAGTGGATGTTGTCAATATAAATTGTTTCATTGGATTGGAATGTAATGTCAAAACTGTAATTAGAAATTATAATGAATCTATTGTGTTGCAATTGCCATAAATGTATAGTAATTTGGCATAGATGTGTGTAATGAATAATGGTTATGAAATGTAAATGAGGAAATATTAATGGATTTGATAGATTTATAATATGTTATGTGACGTTTAATTGATTTATATTCTGATTAGTTGTAGTGACTTGTCCTATATAATAATAATAATGCCGTCTTTCTTTTTTGGGCGAATTTTAGCCTTTGAAGGCTATTCCACCAATTAACCCCTTTTCTTTAATTTTATTACTTTTTTGCATTTTTTTATTAATATCACACACACACAACATACACAGACAACCATTCCCTAACGGGAAAAATCCGATTAGCCGGGATTTCCATTTTAACCTTTTATTATTAATAATAAAAAGTTATTAGATTAACCCGGGACCGTGAGGTTGGAGCGTTAACGCGCTAGCACGTTAACCACTCCGCCACCACGGCCGGTGTATGCACAATATAAGTGCATTTGCACTGAACAAATAAATTTATAATAATTATTAACGAGGCTCTATCATTTTATTTTTCACATTGAATCCACTGACCCCAAGAGCTAACTTTACCAACTTAAAAAAAATCTTACGGACAGGTAAATCTGTTATCACGCTACATTAGAACATTATAGTGCCCGGACAATAATCATTACACATATTATGCAATGCCGTACTTTACTTCTTAAGAGTAAAGTTTTGTGTTATCGTCATCAACAAATTTAGGAAAACACTGTCACAACTCCCGGAGAGGAAGCCCGAAACCAATTAAGCAGCTATTCATTGTAGCCTCACTCCATTTATATGGAAGCTTCCCTAAAAGACCTGGGCTCGAGTAACAGTCACGAGAGACTTCCTCACTTCATTTTGCTCCATAAGAGCTCCAGAAATTACACCATAACGGAAATCAGATTAAATGAACATGAGAGTATCGAAAATAAAATCATAGTCCGAGTGCGCTTTTGATTCAAACTTAAATTAGGTGATAAAGCAGCTACTCACTATCTTTAACCTACTGCTAAAATATATGCAATTGCTTCTACTTAGATTTTTCCCTCTGGTCGTCATTTGGTACGGGAAATCTTGAGCAATGAGTTTTGCGTCGCTAATTCCTTTGCTCTCGGTCCGTAGCATGGCGGCATTCACCTCCCGGTCAAATAGTTAAAATACGGCGGGTCTCTAGAATCGAGTTAAGCAGGAAGTGCGTGGTTAAAAAACTTTTGATACGGACCACACGCGCGAAGTCAAGAGATTGCTTTAGAGATTGAGGAAGTACTTCGTCACGGCTTACCTACGAGGAGAGAGGAGTAAAGGAATAAGTAAAGGCATTCTGCGTAGCAAAGTGTACCATAAAATGCTATTTTCGACACCTTCCTGGACGACGTGTGAAGCTAAACCCTTCTTCCGAGTTTCGATGGACGCAAACAGTTCGCTTGAGAAAGAGCTTCTTCGTGGAAATGTGGTGCGAGAAAAAGCATTCGTACTTAAGAGAGATTTATTTATCCAGACTAACCTGTTTTGGTGAGGAGATAGGGTTACACCCCGAACGCCCTCTACGAAGAAAAAGTAATAACACCTTTCCATTGCTTACTAAAACTTGAAACTTAAAAAAAAGATTTACTGAAAATGTGACAACGAAAAAATTACGTCGCATGGGTATATTTTCTGGAGCTCTCACAAACTTCTGTTTTTATTACTCCATCAATACAAGCGCAAGATAGACGAACACAGAATGAATGGGCAACACACTTAGCCATGCCTTCAAGAAAAAAAACTTATAAGCTGGGGCTTGAATCCGGGACCTTAACGATTGTTGGCTAGAATGATACTGACTCTATTTCCGAGGTCACAAATGTATTCAATACGCAAATATAGTGCCCGTACTTCTACAACTACGTCTCTGGGTAAAATATTCACTTTATTCGAGTCTAAACTTAATGTACGCTAAAATACCAAGTAATCCGCGATGTGATGATATCTACAGTAAGAATGATTTTCGAATCTTTCTCAAAAGAATGCATATTGAATGTTTCTGATCGGATTTTTACTGATTTTTTTCGTAGTTTGATTTTTTATGAAAGAATTATCGTTGTGACTGACTTTCAGATCGTATTTCAGTGAGGTTAAGTAAGAATAGCCAGAGAATCGTGTTCGGAAAATTCCTACCGTAACAATTCCTTGTAGGATCCACGAAAAACATTGGATAGGTTTGGTCGGTTAGTTGGTGGTGGAGGTTTCCTTTAAATTACCAAGTTAACAAAGGAATTCCAAGATAATTAATCAGTACTGCGTTTGCATAATTGTCCGGCGAGCGACTGTTTACGGTGAACTATCGGTAAACCTCAGAAAATAGTTTAATAATTTTATTCATCCCCGTAAGTTGTATCCTAAAACCGTGCACTGTTAAATACTAAGAACCTTGCAAAGAGAATAAGAATCACTTTCCGAGATGAAGGTGATTGGTACCTACTTTCCTCACTGAGTATGAATGCTAAAAGTACAATAATACAGCAAGCCCCCTCTGGGCGTGTGGCAGGAGGTGCACATACCATACGATCATTCCCTATCTGTCACTCATAGTCAGCGGGAAAATACCTCTTTGAAAGCGTTACGTGAAGAATCTTAAGGAGGTATAGCTCATGGCCCCAGGAGTAACACTTATTCATAAATTAGTAACTACTAATAACTAATTTTAATGTATTCATACCTTGTGTATTTAAGTGTTTGTATTTATGTATGTTTTTTTATGTTGTTGGTTAATAATGCTGTTTATATTCAGATATTCTGTATTTGTACATATCTTTTAATCATTTGTAAATTTTTATCATAACATGATTATTAAATATACCTTAAGATGCAGTACATAGTTTTTGTAGATTCTCATGTAAACCCAGACAAAATTCCAAATTACTGTAGTTACAATATTATATGATGTATTCGTGTATATAGGACATTGAAATATTGTTTGAATTGAATGTGGTATAGGTTAACGTCGCCACCTGTCCTTGCCACTAACTGCGGCGGTCTTATGTAATAAAAAATAAGTAAATAATGATATAATTTTATCTATCTTGAGTCGAAAGGCAAATGAAAATTATTCTATATAAAGGTATCGTTATTATCGTTGCAAGAACACCAGCATTCTAAAAACATCCGCATGAGCAGATGTGGAAAGCACAAGACTCATTTCATCTGCTGGCGTGGTAAACGTAGTGTGCGCTGAGGAAGGTAACGGCAACCCACCATATTTCTTTCACGCAGTAGCTGCTCACCAGCTTTTCTCTGTCTCATAATGGTCGTGATGAAACCCTCTTAAGCAAAATACTCGGGAGTTAACAAGTCCCCTATTCGGATCTCCAGACTGAGACGACTCGAGAGGTTTTATTAGTCAATAATGTGAATCATTTTAGGATCGGAAGATGGGATGTGAGATCACTTATGTCATGTGATAAGAAAATAATATCATAAAAGAGGCATACAGAATAGTGATGCTTATAGACGCAGGATTAGGTAGCAGTAAAAATACTGATAAATAAATAAACAATTCGTTATTAACATTGATGAGATACAGCTGAGAAAACACGGCGATTAGTCAAGATTTTCCGCAGAATAACGAAAGGAAAACTACAGTAATGACAGGAACGGAATTCAAAGACACTGCGCTAGTGTATATCCATGCATAAAAGGTTACGATGAAGTTAAATGCTATTAGTGCCAACTAAGATATACTTGTAATGAAATATGTTGCGAATCTGCTCGATTAGGTTGTAATCATCAGGGAATGTTACGATGGAAACTCAACTAAAGTATAGAGATTGAGAAGGTACGACAAACAAGAAGAAAAGCTAACGTAATTATTTAAAAGAGCTAATGCTGTTATAGTATATCTATTATATATAGATGCTTCTCTGGATTCATTCATGTATATATATAGATAGATAGGATACTAATTCACAAGCGTCATTAACATGAAATTTTTACGACATATTGGCCATAACGTGTAACCACCAGAAAAACTGCGATTTTGAACTTCAGTGTCATGGGTTCGATTCCAGAAGGCCCCAAAGTCCCGATTTTTTCCATTTAAATGCATTGCTTTGATTTTCTGTAATTTTAAAAAAATACTTACCTGAAAGGTAGAGAATCAAAACTCAAGGAGCCTATATTTATGGTCATGATCTATGGAAAACATAAATGATTTTCACGGAAAATATCCTGGGTTCGATGCTAGGACGATGCAAATATCTGCCCTTTAAAATACATGGGAGTAGTTTTTCATTATTTTTTTGATGCACTTATCGAAATGATAGGAAGTTCTTGTTTATATGGAATATGTATATTAAGCCTAGAGTTTTGAAAAATATTTAGGCAAGACCGTACTGTTCCTGGGTTCGATGCCGGTGCACATTAAAATTTCTCTCATAAGGAATGCATGGGAAAAGTAGGATGTCGTTTGAAGCAGTTGCAGCTAATATTTCTGCCTGAATTTTCATACATAGTTAGAGATGGTGATAATCTGTTGTGCTGCATAGAAAGTATCACCAGAAAGACCCGGGTTCGAAGCCAGGCGGTAAATATATCTGCCATATAAAACACATTGGGGTAGTTTTTCATAATTTTTTCATGCACTTATCGAAATGATAGGAACTTCTTCATTTGCAAGAAGATGAATATTTTGACACGGTTTGAGAAAAAAAATTAAATAAGAGCATGGTTTTCCTGGGTTCGATGCTAGAACGCATTATAATTTCTCACATAAGGAATATAAGGGAAAACTTGGTCGTCGTTTGAGGCAGTTGCAGCAAATATTTCTGCTTGAATTTTCCCACATAGTTAGAGATGGTGATCTTCTGTTGTGCTGCATAGTAAGTATCATCCGTAAGACCCGGGTTCGATGCCAGACGATTAAATTGCAGCGAATTTTAAGAATATTTTGTTTCCTTTTTTTTCTATTGAGGACCGTCCCGATATGATGCCGACATGAAATTAGTGTTGTCGATCTGCTTGCAGTATGCAAGCTACGTTTTACTCGTACAGTATAAAAAGCCCTAAAAAGAGAAGAAACATTTATATGACGCCTAAGAACATAATTGTTAAGAAAAGTTCGAAGAAACCAAAATAATAACAACAGAGAATTTCAACGGAGTGTATACAAATATCAATCGAATTTGGGCAAAAAATCTCAAATTCGAGGTTTTGGAGGAGTGACTGAAAAACCATTGGTAATGACGACGTGATAAAATTATTTAAAACAAGCG
Source organism: Sympetrum striolatum (assembly GCA_947579665.1). Classification (NCBI taxonomy): domain Eukaryota; kingdom Metazoa; phylum Arthropoda; class Insecta; order Odonata; family Libellulidae; genus Sympetrum; species Sympetrum striolatum. The sequence continues at coordinate 79,648,971 of OX388352.1, forward strand.
ATAAAGAGTCCAAATGTTTTATGAACAATAAATTTCGATTTAGTTTTATTAATACCATATAGGAAAATAATTACATTGTCACTTGTTGGGGAAATAATTTCCACGTAGCCATGAAACATTACATGGAGTTTTGAAAACAATTTTGACAATACTTTCAATGGAGGACGGGAATTTCTAATCTCAATTTGACTCAATGATATCGTTTGTATGACATCAAATAAATCCGTAGTAGAAAAGTGAATTTTTGACATTTAACTAATTTCGATTAAAGCTAATTTTCCGTTATGTTAAGAAATATTATTATGCGTATTAACATATTTAAAATTTATCAAAATAGACTTTTTTTCCTTTCACATCGTCGATTTCTTTATCTAATGCGATCACATTTTAAAATTATCTTTTAAACTGTTTTCTATTATTTTCGATTCCTTTTAAGTATATTACACAGTTCTTGCAAATTTTTCACTCGAAAATTGAAAGGCTATTCTATTATGCTTAAGTTCTTTTCTGCTCTTAGTTAGGCTCCAATCTATGATAAAACCATCGAAGTTGAGGTTTCAGCAATTCCCGACATATCTGAACATTTGGGAACTGGAAACGGGAAAACGCATTTTCCTATAAATCTCATGAATACCCGAAATAATCTCTTAAATAAATATTCGATAATCATCTTTAATAATGGATACAAGAGTAGATGCTAAATAATAAAAAATATCGTATTAGTTGGTTCGCGACCCAGCGCAGTCTTACAGAGGTTTCTAATAATTTCTACAAGTAAGTTATTCATTTAAAAAGTAAATAAAATACTCTAAATAATAATAATACAATATCTCCGAAATCTTTCAAACGCTGCTGATTACCGAAGATAGTTCATCTAGCAAAATCACGTTGATCAGCTCTGGGGGCATCTGACTCAGAATTACTGTTACATTCATTTTCAGAGTAGGCACTGAAGTGACTATCACTGCAAGAATTCACAGTTGAAGTCACCTTCTAATCTTTCAACATGGAATACTTTTGTTTTAGTAAGTTTTCTTTTGCTTATAGCTGAATATCCAATGTTAACTTTCCGAATTATTTTTATAAGCGCTGCATCGTCACTTGTAATTGCAACCATGTCACTTCTAAGTTTAAATTGAAAGTATTAAAAACCATTCCTGATGGTACACTGCCGCTTACTTTCGATGATGCATTCGTATTGCGAGAGATTTTACTAGTTTTTCATGATTGAGAAGTCATTTGTTATCCGAATCTCTTGACGCGCTGTTTTGTTGGAGAGTCATATTGTCCCACAGTATCAATTGGCAGAAATAAATTGAAAAAATCTCTAAGCGATACATTAAAACAGGACGCTTATTTTATATCATGGATATTACAGGGTTATACATGAAGATTATTTTTTATTTCCCGGCTAAATTTTCTAGTAGTTAGGGAACGGGAAAAAATAATCCCGATAACGAACGGAAAGGAACCTATAAATTCAGTTTCTCGTACAGTGATATTTATCGCAGTAGTGTAGTAAACCCTTTCCGGCCCGAATTGTAAAAAAGTAGCAAAATAATATATTTTTCCACTGAAAGGTCTTTAAAGGTGCTATATATCTATAGAATATCTTTAATTCGTTCAAACGTTATTAGAGCCAAATTTCTGACATAATTCCAAATGGAATAAAGTTACATTTTGTGAAAAAAATAAATGAAATTTATTTCGGGGCGACTGCATAAAACTTAAACATACAATATTGAACGTTATTGAAAGAGTTTTAAGTTTAAACGTAAAAATATTCCATTTATAGTTAGTTTTTCAATAACGTAATCACCACCACCGATACACCCAGATGATAATTCGCGAGCATCAGTACATAAATCCTTATCTACAGCAGTAGATTATAACTTTTCTTGAATAGCGAGTCATGAAACCTGCTGCTGGAATTATATACTACAGCCCATGAGCCCAAATGGGATCAGCGGACGACGTGAAGAGATGTTATAAATAAAAAGCAACGTGATTCCACATGGACTCACTGGACCGGAAAGGGTTGAAAGTGTTTCGACAGCTAAGGGTATTTCGTAAATGAGTGCCGACCGGATATTGAACCCAGGACCGCTTTCATCAAAGTCGAACCGGATATCCCACTTTGCTATCCGGGATCCTAGATACAACTGATACCGCAGTAAGAATATTTACCTAACTTTAGCTTAATTACATAATGAATGAGGCGTAATTAATAATAATGCCGTCTTATTTTTTGGGCGAATTTTAGCCTAGGAAGGCTATTCCTCCAATTAACCCCTTTTCTTATTTTTATTCCTTTTTTTGCATTTTATTTTATTGATATCACACACACACACGCACAACATACACAGACAACCATTCCCCGGGAATTCGAACCCGGGACCATGAGGTTGGAGCGTTAACGCGCTAGCACGTTAACCACTCCGTCACCACGGCCGGTTGCCGTAATGGTCTGTAGATATGCCTTTTAACGGAAAAGGTTTTTGTTTGCAATAGAGTTCGTAATATCTTTTGCAGTGATAGAAGAGTTATCTGAGAATTTCATGAAATAATAATGATTTAAAGGAAAATACAATGTATACCAATATTATAATTGTAAAACTTAACTAATATAAGAGACGCAATTACTGAGAGTGAACAAACATGACTGAGTTACGAAACGATTTTCTGACGCACTGTTCAAAAAAATAACGGGAAAACAATTTAATTATGAGCATGACGTAGAGTTTGAAAAGTTATTAATTCAATTTATATCCAAGGATTACCGGATTTTCTCGGGTTATCGTTTCTAAGTTTGGATAACTGTATTTACATTTGGGAGACTATCCCACTCAGACATTGGATTAATAAAGTGTATTTATTTGAATATATATATGAATGTATATCATTTTTCATTAGAATGTGAAGTGGTTAGCGCATCTTAGTAGGATTTCACATGAGCTTCTCGCACAAAAATCATGACTAAGAGATTACATAAATAATTGATATCGAAGGACTGACCTGCTATGTCCACGGGAGTACGTCGAGAAATTAAAAGCGAAAAAAACAAGCGGAGACCATTCAATTCCTTTCCATGCTAACTCATCGTTAATTGTTATCTAAAACGCTCAAATATTAGCGAACAGCTGCTACTGGAAAAGTTACACTACACGCTATACCTGACAGGGATTATACCAAACTGCATTAATGGCCATAAACGTACTAAAAGCTATAAAAGCAATTCATTTCCTCATCATTAACCCATTCACAGGGGAAAGATAATTAGAAATATCAATTCTGACACAGGAAAGTAAATTTAGGTTCGAATTTCCTGTGGAAGGAATGGGAGACTTTCGAAAAGACCGAATTAACTCCAACATCCAAGATTTCACGTGCGAAGTCACGCAAAGACAAGAAGGCAAACAATTGATACTCAGTCAATCCTCGAATTTTCTCCCGTTTCGAAAGACAACTCCTTCGGTTGAGAAAATGTTTTCGCACAAACCCTATTATTTTCTGTTGAGTCCTTTCTTTAAATTCATTATTTTTAATGTCATTTGAGGTTGGGAGAAAGAGACCTAGACTAACGTCGTCATTAAAGTAGTTAATTATTTAATTCCAAGAAAGCTTGATAGTTCAGCATCAAGAAAGATTTTTTCTTATCCAAAAGCATAATACGCCGAATTTTAAACCCACCGAGTAGTATCATGCGTCTATACACGATTAAATTAGTCGATTAAAAATTACGGGAAATTCTTATTCAATAATTATCATCTACATTTTGACTAAAGGAATACCTGGTATTTTTTAAGCAATACTGGAGAACTTTCACGATATTTTCCTGAATTTTTCATTCTTCCTATATATTTGATGCTTTTTTTACATACCTACTTATTCCTACTTTTTTATAATAAAAGACCGAAAGAATACCTGCAGTTGAATAACGCGATGAATCTTAATGAAATCATAAGAAAGCAGTTGCAATAATAGTGGAGGGTTTTGAGAATTTTAAGGATCTATGCGATTAGAAAAGGAAACATACCTTTAATTAATAAGAGAAATGTTTTCCAACGATCGTTTTTATAAGGGCCCAAAGATTTTTCATTAAAAAATGAGAAATGTTGTCATAAATGTCTACAGTAAAGGCCAAGTCTTGGATATTGGCAAAAGAAAACATTGATGGATTTTTTGAGAATTTAAATTTGGTACTAATTGGCAGTGATAGCAATATTACGTGTATTATTTTTTTCTTTCCCTTACTTATTTCATTCGCGCTATAATTTATGATGATGTTAAATTCCTTAACGGTCAAGTTGTGTTTCTTATGTAGCTGTAATAATGTATTCTGTGAAGAAAAACTTGTTAAACCACATTCATTTTTGGTTTTATTGTAAGTTGATGTTGTATCCGCCCCCATCATATGCCTAACATTAGTTTGAGTCCATAGTGATCCCAAAACAGGTATTGATACGGGATACCTATATTCCAGCCCAATAATTATATCTATTTTATGTTGACTTGAATATTGTATGTTATTCAAGATGGAATAAATAAATTTACATTAGGTAGAAAAGGTCAAAAAACTATAAAAGGGTGACTCATTGGTAAATGTTCTAAAATTGCATAACATTCTATAACCAGCATTAAACGAAAGAAGAAAAAGATCCCCTTATCTAACATTTCGATTTCATAAGTTCCTCCCACTTTGATTTTAGGCCAATTCCTTAACAATTTCACCTACATGATATTAAAAAAACTGGTCTAATTTTCTAAATGGATGTTTACTGAAATAGAATTAGAAAAAGGTTTGCGATGAAATTTAACATTATATTTGGAAAAGTCTGAAATTTCCCCATTTTTTTATTTCGAAAAACTAAAAGAAATGAACAACTAATTGTCTTCCGAGCAGGTCGATTAAAGAACCATTGGTGCTTGTAAAGTTCCTGTTTATCACCCAGAAAGATTACTGCTTTCGCTCGAATGAACTGTAAGCAAAGACTCAAACCACAATCATCCTCAAACGTACATTAGCTTCTGTTACATCAACATGATGTAGAAGTTACACCTTCTTGAACATTTAGATATCATTGATCCGTAGGCTTACGAGCTATTAAGTTTAAAAATTCTTCCACAAAGGATATTTTCCCTTCCTTTAGGACTCGGATGATGAAAATGGATTCTCCTAGCCGATGTTTTAGGAAATGTACGCGCAAGTATTGCCAAAAACGCAAAACTAACACAAACCACTTTTGCAACTCAAAAACAGTGAAAAAATTCGAACGGTTTCGCGGATCTTCAGTCTTATAAAAAGATGACATGCACATATGATGTCTGCCGGGATTAAGTTCGACCAAGACTGGAAATCAGCGAGAAAATCGTCCAACGAAAATTTCGTTGGAAGTATTGCGCACCAAATTTAATATTATATTATTATCTTTTTCTGCGGTCCTTCAATCCATCCATCCAAAAGATGATTTCAGCCTCCAATTCTTCCTCTTTTTTAGCATAAAATTTTATCGAGTGGAGATATAAGAAAGCTCTTCCACAGAAGAAGAATCGCTTGTCCTCAGCAACTTACTACCCTTCTTCTTTTAAGCTCTTTGTTAACGATTCTAAAAATCATTCTCGAGTTAGCTCTGGAAGAACCATTTCGCACTTCTTCCATCAGTTATATATCTTCGTACGAGTCAGGGGTCATTCACAGCCAATTTTTCTCCTTCCCAACGAAGACCGATTCGAGTGGAACCCTTTCTCCCCACTTCCGCTTCTCTTTGACTCCCATAAGATCAATCTATTGCCTCAATCTTGGAATTTCAGCCAAGTGCCTGCAGCGAATCTACGGCTACGAATGATGACCCTCGTGCTAGTTTCTCGGCACCCGAATAACAATCGGAATTATTAATATTAGAGGTTCAAAATCTCCAAAAAGCCGTCTTTGTCTGGCGTTCCTCAACTCATTATTATTATAAAAAATGTTACAATTGGACTAATCGTCCGGTATAAACACATATTACATATTGATACATTCATTACATGTACAACCTAACTACGGCACGTTGAAACAATACGATAATACAGTGCATAAAATTCTCAGTTACAACTTAACACTTAGAGCATACACTTACTATTTTAAAACAAAATTCCAACTGTAAATTATTTATGAAATACTAAAATTTACATATAATTTTACACTAACTTATCAACTACTTTCCTTCCCTCGTAATACAATTTTTTTCAAGGTTACCAGTAGGACCTCACGGCTACCGTAGCGTACCGCACGGTCATTTACCAGTATTCCAAGAAACAAGCCTACATTTTCAACTGTTCTGATAGCTAATAATGAAGCTGCAAATTAAGTTTTGTACTTTCTTTATAATTCTTAATTTTTATTTATTTCTTAAAATTTTTTGTTAAATTTTTTGACAAATTGTACTGTTTTTAGTCCATTGAAAAGCCTTTGTGCATTTATACACATACATATAGAAATATGTAAAATACAATAATAATAATAACAATAAATCGTCTTTATTTGGGCGAGATTGAGACTTAAAAGTCTCTTCTTCCATCTAACCATCTAACTAAAAAGATTTTGAAACTCATTTGGGGATTTTGAAACTCAAATTCCTTAACAGCCGCGTTCCAAATATTATTTCTTTCCACCCAGATTTCAAATTATAGGCTATTTTAAATATATATCTTGCGAGGAGCGCTATTCTTTGAAAATAATAACTTTACCAGGTTTTTTAAATTACTAAACTATAAAGGTTCGGAGACAACTCGGAGTAGGAAAAGTCGGCAATCCATCGCAACCCAACCCATGATAACCCAGCTAAACCCGTAACCCGACAACTCAGAGTGTGAAAACTCACCGGACTTGGCAACCGCTCCACAGAACCACAGATCCTTACGAAAATTGAAATAATATCAAATTTTGGAAGTTGAATCAATTGAGCGGTAGTATTTTTACAGTTTTCTGATTAAACTAGTTAACAAGTTATAAATAATATATTTAATCTATATATATATAAAAATGAATGTGTGTCTGTCTGTCTGTCTGTCTGTACTCGATAGATTCAAAAACCATACATCCAATCGTCGTGAAAATTTGGGAAATTATTACGAATATCCCCGGGAAGGTTTTTGTAAATTTTTATTTTAATCGGAGTACTCAGTTCGACTCCAGAAGGAAAAACTGTTTCCATAAGAATTACATGTAAACTTCGATTTTATCACTTGCATGCTTCCTTTCTTTCGCAAAATTAAATTAGAATTAACCAACGTATGGATTTAGAAGTACCACCAAAAGAAGGGAAATTGAATAAAGTTTCTCATTTTGGTCATGAAATATAGTTTACGATCGGAAATTACGAGACTTAGAGATAATTAGATGATAATTTTGATGAATTTTGAGGCTATAAACAAACTATTTCTCAGTTACAACGAATGCGATTGTTGAACTTTCTCATAAGAACACATTGAGAATTTACTCCCGTATTCAAATGATGTTTGTTTATAGCAACGTAAATATTTACGTATATTATCGTGGAGTGAACGGTTTTTGATATTTAATGAAAATTATATTTTGATAAATTCAAGAGATTGTATGTACTGGACAACTTGGTGAGTTGATGACGTTACCGACTTTGATTACAAATATCATCTATTTTCAAAATTTCAATTTATTTTATGTCTTTGACGAGACTGAATTTAATTTTTAGGTCTTCTTCAGTTGAATATGTGTTCTATTTGAGATTTGCGAGATGCGAAGTGTAGAGTAGCACATAATTTAGCATATCTTACTCCGAACTGATAAGGTACTGTGATAATATATTTTCTTATATACTGAATGAAAGTAATGTAGATAGTATGTATGATTTCATTATAATAGCCTTGCAACGCGAATAGCTGCCTGCCATACAAATTGCGAATGGATTTTCTACGGGAAAAATAGAAGTACGATACATAAATTGATCCCATTTGGGTAGAATTTATATTTTTTCAATTATTGTTTAAATATTACTAATTATATTGAAATTTAAAATATTTTAAATACATAAATTGTATTTCTTATAAGATTTCAAAAAATTAATTTAAATTACAAAAAAGAACATTAATGCATTTGACGTTCGATTTTTCGCCAGCAAATTCTAATAAATACAAAAATGCAGTCAAAAACTTTTGCAATTATTAATACGAGAATAAATTATTAATACGCGAATAAATAAAAATATTATTAATTTCCAGCTGAAGAAAATAATTGGAAATACGTTTTATTTAACCCTACAATTATGCCGCCAACGCGAAGTGCTATTGGTCTATCTACAAATCAATCAAAAAGGAGAAGAGAAGAACGATCATTAGAAACGAGTGAACAGAGGCAAGCAAGGCAAGAAAGAGATCACACTTCTCTAAACACAACAACGTGTGAACGGGTACAGCTAGTAATAAATAAACCGCGCTAAACTAAATCATCCCTAACCCAACCAAGCTGTCATACTGCGCGAATTGACGACTTGTAGTAAAAAATCTACCCAACAGAATCCTACCAAGCGCAACCCAACCTAATCCACCCCAAACAAACCCAACTCAGCTGAGCTGTCTGAGGGCATTTTGCCATTTCGCCGATTGTCTTTACGACAAGTTGTCCTAAGTCGAGTTAACCAAAAATCATTATAAAATAAAGAAAAGTAATGAGTGAACAATTTTCTATGAACCGTCTTGAAGAGGAGCTGAGTAAATGGTTGGTGAGGTATCCACATATATTTTCGTATCAATAAACGCAGATAATTCTTTCTTCAAAATAGCGTTCTCTTTTTCATCACTATGTAAGTAAGGCTATGATAGCCTAAATCATGAAACTGAAAAATTTATTATGTTGAGCAACCTTCGTCAAAGTGTTGCGAAAAAATGCAGATGGTCATCCATTCTTCTTGTGCTTGAGACAACATCATTGGTTGTAGTCTTGACAGTATAGTCTTTCATTGGAGCCACCAGGTATGAACACTATATACGAAGAAAAAAAATTTTGGAAGGATGGAACATGGTTATATAATGCTTTTTAAATAAATTTTAAAGACGAAAAGTTTTCGGCTTTGGCAAACAAAAAGGATAGACCTTAAGGATAACGTTACCGACGAGTTTACTGAAAAGGTACTCCTTCGTAGCCAATGATAAAAAGTTATAAATTGACCTGCTGCTTGGTATAATTTCACTTTTACCATACGATAAAAGCTTCTAGTTTCGAAAAATGGTGAATCATCGATCCTCGGGGATAATTATTACTGGCTTGCAAATAGAGCTTTCGCATTAACATTTGAAAGCATTTTGGTTTTACCAATAACGTGTACTTGGACAATTGTATCGGTACTTGTTAGGAGCATTTCAAGTTATGATACTTCCTAATTTAATATTTTAAGGATGTTAGGATTTCCCGATTGATTTTTGCGGCAATAGCAATATGAATATCGTACTTTTATATGATGTTTTTGGACATTATTTCTAAGGAAAGAAAGATACGTGTTTGCTGAAATGATTGGTGTTATCGTTCAATGGCTCAGAGCAGCCGCTCAGACGTACGTACTCTGGTTAACGCGGGATATTTTATTTGGTACGAGTAAAACTTTAATCTTACATATTGGGTCCATTATACTTAGAATAATTAAGCGTACTGAATGTTGAGAAGTCGATTTACCGATTCTTTCCGACCGATCATCCAACCGGCATTTGACACTGACATACTGACATTTATTACAGTTTTGTGATACAGAGTATCTATATAGAGAATTGGAACTTCTGCAATTCTAAATCGTTTAATACGAACTTTTCCCTGGTCCGTCGTGTACTTTATTTGAACGAGATGAAAAAATCGTGGTCATATCCGAATTTTTGGTTGATACGAACTTCTAACGACTAAGATAAAGTAATTTCACGTTCGACTACCGACCAAAAGATGTTAATTTTTGGATTGAGGAGTTTTCCAACGGGTCCTTTCAGGTTGGAACCATCCGTGTTCCGTCGTATTTCATACTTCTCCTTTAAATATACGGGGATGACTCTCTCCATCGACTGTCATGTTTACTACCGAGCGAAAATATTTCATACATAACTAAACAAAAGTGACATTATTTAAGAAAAAGGAAAATGGAAGAAATGTTCAAAAGGACACGGAATTCCAATAGCTTAACATTCCATCAAACTGTTCTGAGCATACAAGGAGCCTCAATTCTGAGCAACTATTTCTCTTTTACCTTTCGAAATAAAAATCTATTGCCCTTATCTAAAATCGGTTCTTGGAGGAATCTCTCTGGTCCAATATCGGCTTAGCATTTCATATGTGAAGGGATGAATAAAAAACCGATAGAATCCTTCAGAACTGGAATACCTCTGCGGAAACATGCGCCTGGAATTTTTGTGATCTCTTGATCGTTCTCTTTACGTTCCACGTTGAAAAATTTGCCGGGCTTTCGCCCTTTTCTCAAATGGGAGTTGATTCATCAACCTATGATTAATACGTGGACAGCTCATAAAAATGGCCTGTTAAAGTTACCTTTGCAATCCTGAATTGTGGTAAAGTTTACTGCAGAATAGAATTAATAATACATTTACTGTGAAGACCCGGAATTCACAAAACGTTGTTACTAAATATTAAGTACTAAATACTTTTTTACCAAAGTCAAACACTAGAGGAATTATAAGACTAGAATTATATAGCCAAATACTCGAATTTGTGAATATTTCTTCATCGGAAGTCGCTATAGAACCTCAACCTGTTACATTTGAGCGCCCTAGAAATGTTTTAAGAAGATACGGCTTAGCATGTTCACTGAGAAGTAACCACTCCTTAATGCACTGTTGAACAATCTTACGGAAAACTGCGATGTTTTTTAATCGATATGAAATATTCACTTCCATTTTGCTCACCTGAAAATCAAATCGCAGTCATTTACTCCGTTCTTGCCACAAACTTCATCGGTTCCACGGATTCGAGTGATTACAACTAAAAAGAAATCTGTTGAGAATCCTAAGTCTAAACCGTTTTTGAAGACCATTTTCTTAGACTGATTTCTCTTAAGAAAGAAATTGGAACACGGTATTTAATGAACAAAAATATATGCAATCTTCCAAAGGCCTCTTTGTCAGTACTCCGTATCACGTCGCTACCGATTCCAGTAACGACCGAAAAAAAGGTAAAAAGGCCCGCGTTACTGATTACTTTATTAACAACATATTACATCAAATAAGTAATACTAAATCTCTAATAGTGCCGCGTAGTAAAGAGCCTTTTTCGGTACCAATGGGAGGAGCATCGACCACATACTCCATCTCCGAATACCTCCACCTTTGGTATCCCTTCCCCTATTCTCATGGAAGGTGTCTCTTCTATGCACAGCAGTGTTGAAAAATTCTCTCAATTTAAAAATTTCTTAGGCGTACGCATGAAAAATTTGAAAATACAAGAGAACAATTAGCGATAACTGGCAACCACGAGGAAGCGCAGGTCATATCGTGAAGTACAGAGGGTAAGGAGTTCGCGTGAGTTACACCTCCGAGGAAGGGTTACTCGAAAACTTCCGTGCAGGCTCTCCACTAGTACTATAATAACTGATTTCTATTGCATTAAAAGTGCTATTCCCCTCAAGGGAAAACGGAAGTAAAAATGTCATCATGATAGGGAATCAAGGAATCTGGGTAGATGCACAGGATATAACATCTGGCCGGAGAGCGGAAGACCTGGGTTCGAGTCCAAGTCACGCTAACCTATTCACTTCCGTTTATCCTTAGGTTTCATGGCGCACTTCCCAATGTGTCAAGGAAGAAAAATTTTACCTTGCTCCGCGCAATTCTTCCTTTTCTCTGTAAGGATTTAATTTGCAAATTGGGAAATTCTTTGCAAATTCAACTGCCTTAGTAATCACTCAGCAATTCTCATAGGACATTCTAATGAAGAATTCAAAAGTTTCATAAATACTTGCATGATTTGCCACTAACACGTCATTTCTGATGGAACACTTTGGACGAGAGATTGAAACTCAACTTCAAGCTATAAGTTGTCATTACGTACATGAACATAACATGTCTCCTAGCCAAATAAAAATCAGCTACCAGGTATTGATTAACGAGTAAGTAAAAAGGAGTTAGGGCGATTGGTTCTTCAGAGCATTTATTTTCAATAGCAGCTCCATATTAATTAGAAATGATATGGTGTCTGTATTGCTAATACTCATCAAAGACAAATAAACCAATTTCCTCTATCCTAGTTTTAAGTTTAATGAAGAGATAATTGAACGTAGCTATACAGAGTGTTTATAGCTTAATATTTTTAAAGTGTTCGGCAGACTATATAACAGATGTTGCCTACGCTTTCCACCTCTAAGAAGAATGGAATTTATAGTGAATATACTTAATTGTATTGCTAAATTTATAGTTACATATTGGTGCCAGTAAATAATAGTAATTTTTATTACGCTCAGGAGATGATAAAATTACCACATCTGATACAAGTTTTATTTTTCTTTGTCACAGGACAACCGCGAATTTCTCGCAACACGGTGCTAGCCTAATGCACATTAATTGTAAAAATGTATTTTTTCGTTCATTTCTACTCGATTTTTCCATGTCGGGCATTACATCCGCTCTGATTTGCAATGAAACACCGTACATACTCGAGTATTAGCCGACCCGAACATGAGCTGAGGTACTTACTTTTATCACAAAACACTGAGAAAACTATTCGACTTTAGTATAGGCCAAGGGTGGGAAATCCGACAACACTCAAAAAAGCGTATCGAAAACAATTTTCACGTTAAAATAGAAGATATCGTATGTAATTTCTGATAAAAGTTATTTTTATTTGTGTTATTGCAGGTTTTTTCACTGCCCCTCTTGCGTGAGTGTTTATCCCGCTTCATGGGTTTTTCTCTGAAAGCCTTTAGCTGAGGATTAATTTCCCTAGCCCCATTCTTTCATAGCCATTCTGCCGTCATTTTGAATATTTTTCAAAATATATAATTATGTACAACTTTGACTTTAGAGGTCAGATGTAAGAGAGGCCCATATGGTCATAACCTTGCCTTTTAAGTGTTATTAATGAAAACAATATAATCATTGAATTTCTAAAAAGGAGGACACTAAGAATGAGAATAAATTTAAACTAACCTCTTAAGGATTTATGTGGAAGGACGTTGAAAGCAGCCTCTATCAGCCGTATTTATATGTATTTTAAATTTTCTGACTGAATATTAACTAGAAAAAGCACAAAAGAAGTAAACAAATTCGGAATTCACTAAGGAAATTCAATAAATGCTCAGCGAACCTTATTTGAAATTTGACTTGAGTAGCGAAATTTAAAAAAATCAAATGCTTCTAGAATCTCTCATTTTCGTTGTCCCCGCTCGCCAAAAGATCGGAATTAGATAAATAAATCGGATAGAGCAATGGAGTTTCGTAGAGGAATGAATATACAGTGATAGTGCTGCAATCTCATTTCACATCAATCTCAATGCTTCTAACTTTTTCACTTAAGTGATAGATGAGGACTGTCAATTTGCAATATCAAAGGAACCTTAATTTTGGACATCACTGATATTATAATCTCATTATAACAGAATGATTCTGGAGGATTCATCCGCTGGTAGTGAGAATCATTGAAATAATAAATTTGAAATGATATGATACCTTTAAAGAAATTTGTGGAAGCACCAAGGTTTTGTCTCGATAAATTTTACAGCAATGAATCACTGAACTGAAAAAAAAATGCGGATAAATCTGTAAAATATTTCAACGAGTTTATTATTGATAGAATCCACTGATTTGGTCGTGACTTGAGTCTTCCTCAGAGTCAAATGAAAAGATTAACTTTTATAACTCAAAAGAAATATTATTTCGAAACAACGATCGTTCCGACTCATGGAGTCATCCTCATGGAGAGAGGTAATGGTCGTTTCAAAATAAAATTTCCAGTGGGTTGTTATGATCATATGATCATATAGTAACATCATCTTCTATTATTTTCCTTAGAAGCCATTTAATATCAAAAATTTTGAATATTAATTTTCAATTGCCCATCATCGCACCATTTCATAAATCTACTAAAACTTTTGGAAAAGATTTATCCATCTACTCTATTTCTCTTATAATCACCGAGTCATCTGCAGAAATCCAATGCACCCAACTAGTACAGGAATCAAATTGATTAATAGCATTCACGGGGTGAATTACCTCAAATTTGCGTGTTTTCCTCAATAAACTGCAGATGCACTCTATCAGATTCTCGAGGATGCTTTAGTTTGATTGATGGAAGAGGGTGCCCGCTATGGGAAAAGTTTGGCTTACCCAATATAAGGTGAACGACCGGATAAGAGAAAAAAAAGGAGGAATCTTGTTAGATAAACCTTTACTGTCACAAACCAGCTCCCTTTGGTATTAAACGTCGGGGAAACATTGGGAATAAAGCCATCAATAACGTCCGCTCATGTGCTTAAAGATAAATTTTCCACGGACCCTTGGCGATAGCGTGACCCACATAACAACGATTGCGTTCCCAAGTTGGGATGCTTGAACGGAGTAAGAAAAACTGCAGGAAGGGAAAGAATCCGCTGAAAAAAAAACCTCAAATTGTTGCCAAAATAGAATTTTGTAGATTAATACCATCAAAGCTCTCAGCGGACCAACTTTGAAATTTAATTCGCCAGGGGAGTGGAAGGCCTGCTTCGGTTGCATATCTACTGATGAAATGCTCGAAATTTCCGCTTGCGTTTTTGAAAAATCAGTTTGCTTCGTTCCCATGGTATTATAGTGGTTCCTCGAATTCTCTGGTTGTTTTCCACATTCCGTTTACAAGGAACATTTCACTTATTTTCAAGGAAGGAACGAGAACTTTGGGTTCCACAAAATAGAAATTACTCTCATTAATAGCTTACCGTGGTATCAATTTAATGACACACAAGGCCAAACTAGTTAAATTTTTCCTTTTTAATAAATCCTTGAGCTCCCGAAAACGTTAACTGTACTCTGTATTACGTAATAAATGATTATTTTATTCTTTTGATAGCATTTCAAGAATTTTTATGGTGTTGTTTTGATGTTTTAATTAATTAATTGTTATTATATCACATTTAATTAGGTAATTTTAAGTGATAAATGTATCAATATTATTTTTCACTCAAAGATTCATCCCCAAGAGTGGAATAATATCTCAGTAGCAATACAATGCTTTAGAAGATGGAGTGAAGGCGAAGAAACTCCTGTTTTGCTGTAGAGCACTGAGTCAGTCTTACAGACAAAATCTAATCTTAAAATTTTGAAAAGAAGAGCGAAATATTGATTTATAAGTTTAGATCGCAGAAGATATCCCATTGGATACTTGGGTACGCCTTTTCGTGCAGAGTAAAGCGTCTTTTTCTTTCATCCTCCTAGTTTTTACATCTATTTTAACTTGAAACTAAATATTTACCTTAATATGAAGAGCAATGTATACATGGATGGATGCTTACAACCATGACCTGCCAACTCAGAGTGAAACTATTCAGAGTACGACAACTCAGAAAGCGACAATTCTTCGGTCCCGACAACTGACCGGTCGACAGCTCATTACGCGAACAACAAATCGCTAAGATAATTGAAATAATATCAAATATTGTAAGTTAAAACAATAGAACAGGAGTCATTTTACCGATTACCGATTGAACTAGTTAATAAGTTATTAATAATAAATAAATCGCGCGATGAGCTGTCACCCGGTCAGTTGTAGAATGGTGAATTGTCGGGTCCGATGAGTTGTCGCATTCTGAGTTGTCACAGAACTGTAAACCTCCTCCAACACTTGATGTAGCGAATCACAACACAGTCACAAAATACTTCGCGCGTAAAAGAATAATTCCATTGATATAAAATTGGGCAAGACTATAAGATTTTTTTATTTAACGAGACGCAAAAATACAAATGTGGATCTCACAAATGGAAGAAACCTTTGAACGCATGTGTACGAAATGATAGATTACAAAAGCGAGCACGGAGCGTAAATCATAAAAAAGAAAACACCAAAGTATGTATTCTATTCAAGCGCGGACTTCCCACCCCGTTCTAAAGCGATTCTCAGGGTTGCTCATTTCACAGTTGCATTAATTCAGATTGAGAATTCCATCCCACGCTTTGTATCTTCGGAAAAGAACAGAAATGAGACGATTCAGAAGCCTAATTTCCAGAGTTGGATTAGAGCGAATCCAACGGAATTCGAACTGGATCCAAATTGAAAACTTAAATTCCTGCATTTTCGCCGAAGTGAACACCGATTCCAAACGAAATAGCGATAACCTTGACCCAAAAAAGAGACCAAAAAAGCTATATATATATATTTGCCTTTTTCGATAGCCATGCAAGTACAAACTTTATATACCCTATAAATGCTAGACAGTTATTTTTGCCTTTTGTTTACCGTGAATAACTCGATTTCTTTCGCTAATGATAAAAGATCGGCGGAGAATCCGGGACGGATAAGTAAAACTGGAAGTGAATTATCAATATCAATAAAATACGAAAAAGAATAAGAACAGGAAAATCGCGCAAAACCATCTTAAATGCCTTACGCATACAGGACAATAAATCTAGAATATATGTTGAAGTGAACCATCAATGATAAACTCCTTAAGAGCTTACGGGTATTTAAAAACGTATTTTATCATTTGAAGGATCTCGAGCAACATTCTAATTTATTTTTCATTCATCCGCATAATTCAGTTTTCTTAGGATTTAACTCAAATTAAAGAAACCTAACTGAGGTAAATAATGCATCAATAATATAGTAGATGTTATTTATCAAATATCATTACCTTTTTAATAAAATACTTAATTTAAATTTATTTATTACATTGTATAATATTTGGTTTGATTTAATTCATAATTATGATTATCAAATAGCTGCCAGAAGGGTGGTTATCATACAGCCATTGGTTATAAGTATAACATATAGGGGATTAGCCCTCTAAATATTTTAAAGGCTGATTTGTTGCAAATCATTTACCCCTTCCTAAAATTTTCACCCACCTTCTTAAGATAGACATTTCGATATTCATGAAAATATTTATAATTGGATGGTTGCATTAACTATCTTACATGCGTCCATTTCCACGAATATTCTCACTAGAATATTGGCAGCTCACCAATAGCGTTTGTCGGCGTCAATAAAATTGAACATCGCCAAATTTTGGAGTTCAAAACTAAAATCATCACAAAAGCTGATGAAAAACAACTCACGAAATATGATTTACGGCCCCGCATTCTTTTTTCAGGACTCACAGGACTTAACAGTGCGACGCAACTTGAATTGCTTCACTATAATCTCAAATTTCCACGGACTTTGGACGAAAAGTGTTGTCTTCTGCAGCGCACCCTGAATTTTGTGAAGCAAGTAAACCTATGGCCAAATTCTCACACACTGAAATTTATCTTACGCTTCACTGCCTGAGTGCTTTGTCCTGTAGTTGAATTGGATTTGTTTAATTCTCAGAAGGAGTAGCAAAGATTTTACTTTTGAAGAAATCGTTTAATTTTTAATTCGAATCCGCAAATTAAAATAACTAAATAATGTATAAGAATATGAATGTATGTATAAGTGTAAGAATGGTAATGAATAAAAGGAGAGAGAAATCCCTTTTCCTGGCAGTAGCATTGACTACATACTGTATATAATATAATTATTATAATATATTATAATATATTAAAATATATTATTAAAATTAATATTATATTAATTATATAAAATATTATTATTAATATAAAAATGATTTTAAAAAATTACATAGATTTGCCATATAATATAATTGGATAATTTTCTCTCTAAGAATCTCTTGGGTTATTACATCCACAATTTTTCTCATTCTACCATTTTAATTTAATTATCGTATAATCTATGACGATCGGTTAGATGAAAGAAGAGACGTTTAGTCTAAATTTCGACCGAATAAAGACGTTTTATTATTATTATTACTTACGGAAACTGAAATACTACAAATTTGCACAATTATTCCCATTTCAGTGCATTCAAAAATTTTAATGCTCTTATTGGTGACCTCTAAACGAATAGGGGATTTTAAATGAAGCAGTAATCTCATCGCGAGCTTCCCTTCTCAATTCAATTCTAAGTTCCCTTAAAATTGCAAAAGAAAAAATGACGAGCCACTTCTAAACGTTCTTAATCATCATTATTAAACGTCCTCTACCTTACGGTAGGTTCAAGTGCTCTAGAAATCCCTACTTAACGCCCTGTCCTTTATTCCCTAATGACTCATCCCACCCTTTCTATCATTAAGCATCTTTTGTGTTCCCCTCTGTCTTTTCCCTTGCGTCCAAATTTCAATTACTCCCCTTTTGCATCCACCTTCTCTTCATTTTACTTTTTATTCCTGCCATTTCTTTATATATTACTTAAAAAAAAAAACACTCTTCTACCGCCATCTTCAGCTACTCCGTGTTTGTTTCTCTATCAACTCAACTTGGTTTATCCTTCTACTCTACACGTACATCTCAAAGTCCTCTTATATTAATGTTTACCTTTCTGAAGGTCCAAGTTTCACACTCACAAGAAAGATATTCCATATCTGTGATTTTATTAATTCTCTAGATTTCTCTATCAATACCATTCTTCATAATTTTTTTTCGCTTCACGACAGCTTCCTTGGCAACTGATACTTCCATTAATTAAATATGGGCACCTTCACCGTTAATGTATTAATTTAGTTTGATTGAGCTGCATGTAGAACACTGCCAAGCGAGGGTTAGTACGTCCGCGAGTTGAAGCAATCACATAATTATATAGATTACAACAATTTTTAATGGAAAAAGGCAGATTCCTGGGGTTAACATTTGATAGTAAAAGGTAAAGAACAGTTAACGATTTTTGGAAAAAGAACTTGGTTGTGCAGCCTAGTTTATGTGTCACCCAAAACTTTTGTTACGCACATGACGAAAAAATTGTCGCGAATGAAATTGAGATAAATTTTGAAGCATTCATTTGCAGTGGTAAGTGGATGGCATATTGAAAAGAACTCCAGATATAATCAGAAATGAAGTTGAAATCAACCAATGTAAATTAAGGATCTTTATCCCTACAAATATGGAGCTTCGGCTAAAGGTGGGCTAGTGTGAGATGCCGATTACGGGGATACACCCGGAGTTTTTTCCCGATTGTCCGTACTAACAAGAGTGTTTGGAACTGAGTATGGAAAGGGTTACATCCCTCCATTGAGATAGGGAAGGCAATAAGATATTTCAAGATTTGGGTAGATGATGCTCCATGCATGTGTCATATAAGAATTCAGCCCGAAGGCCGGTTGATACCTCAGCCCCTCCTACATACGCTATGAAGAGCTTGCAGAGAGGATTGAGTGAACTAGGCAGGATGAGGAATGAGGTAGTTTGAGCCAGAATGCTATAAGCGGAGCTTCCGCTACATTGTACAGGTAAGTGAAGCAAGCGACTTTATGAATAGCACTTATCTTGGCATTCCGTAAGGATAGACCTTGATTAGTGTAATTATTCTCGCACGCCTTTAGTGCCATATGTGAAAATTTTTTATTTGATTTGATTGCTTAAAGTGAATATGTATTTTTTCCCTGTCTTTTTTTTGTATAATTTTTACCTATTCTCTGCTTGTTTTTCATAACTCTTTTTCTCCTTTTCACAAAATATAGTTTTCTATCTGTAGGTTTCGCATGTATTTCGCACTCCCCTTCCTGTGAGTGTTTTCCTGCTGTGGAATTTTTTTCCTAAGCCCTCACTTTAGGTTTTCTTGAATTCACATATTAGTTTTCTTCGTGTACTTTTGCAAACTATCTCTTTCTTTCTGTTTCTCATAAGACGATGGGTTAGATATAAGAAGAGACTTCCTAGTCCCTAAGAAAGACCTTTTATAATTATTATTATATCTCACACCATGTTAATCAAAAACAAAATTGACGTCGAACATTTCTAACCATAAAATTTACGTTGGGAAAACGGAATATTAAAATAAACCGAATTCATTTTCGATAACCTCTGCCAATGAAGCCGATTTCCCTCTAATCTTTCGCATCGGCGCAAATCTACGGATTTAATTACACGTTTTACGCGTAGAAATTAATAATTTCGCGGGCTCGCATAAATTACCACGCGAGAGCTTCTCCACTACCACTGTTATCGCCGGCGTCGATCACAGCGGAAACCTTTCCAACAGCGCCTTTTTGATTAATTACTTTGTTTTCCTTTCCCAGAATGTTCTGCTTTGGAAGGCGGAAAAAAGGTCCGATTCCCTGCGAAAGCTCCGCCCAATATACATTAATTTGTCAACTCCCGGAGCCTCCGGATGGGATTGTAAATCAAACCGTACCTTTGGCTGCGCATGAAGGTCGAATTTTAATGGTCACGAGGAAAAATTGAAGCGGATTTTGACCACTTTATTACTGAAGCAATTTTCTATTCCGCCTGACGGAAATGTTTCCGTGGTACGAAAAGGAAAAGATTAAATATCTTGATAAACAGCCGTGGTAGATGGGGATAGTTTCTCCGGGTTAACTTCCATAGATATTCTGAGCTAAAATGAAGAAATAACAGATGTTGAGCTACTCAATCCACGATGTAAAGAAAGGAAATTCTGAGCACCTCTGTTAATTAATTAAAGGTTTTAAATCTCCAATAACAATGTATTTTATTACCCCTGATGAGGAGGGCCTAGCTCTCGAAAAGCGCCTTAATCTTAAAATTTCGGTTTTCCTTTCTTGCTTTCTCGGAATACTAGGGAATGGCACGAGGAACGCCGACATAGACGACTATTGGAGATTAAAAACCTCTAAATCAATCCACGATAATTAATCATCAATCTTTACCCCCTGCCGCACGCCGAAAGGCGGCTTGCAGGATATTAATGTAGATAATCCTTTCTCAGATTTCATTAAACGTCGATGAAACTCATTTTGACATGTTCCATTTCAATTGTTATTTGTGTTATAATTTTTGTCGAGATTTCCGTATTTATCGGCCTATAACACGCATTTGTTTCCGAAAATTTTGATCTGAAATTCACCCTGCGTTTAATACGCGTACGTTACATTTTTATTTAAATTTTATTTAAAAGGACTGGTCATATTCATTTTACTTCACTTTTAAACTTCTTTTTTAAGGGCTTTACCGCATTTTATCTAAATTATGTATCCTCTGCTTAAGAACTTCCAACAATTCCTTTTATTATCCGCCGCCAGTCAGCAATGAAATATTTATCTTCAGAGGTGAAACATCGCATTATTCACAATTATATATATTAAATCATTTTAATGACAAAATAAATAATAAATACAGTCAATTACGAAAACAACAGAAATAGAGAAGCTGACATATGTCTACCTACTAATTACACATTAAAACCCGCGTAGTTGCGTGGCACAATGTTTTTACTAAACCAATCTTTATTATACAAAGAACTTGAAAACAAGATTTTCCCTATACGTATTACCTTTTGCTTATTAAATTGTACTTATCGACTAGCTTTCATAATCTTAATAAGCCTTACACTTTATCAGAGGTTAAGGTTTGATTCGAGGATAGAATGTGTTAAATAGAAAATATTTCGAACGAGAAGTTGGTGATTCGATGTGAGGCAATTATCAACGACTGCCAATTTAAGTTCGGAAATTATGTTCATGGTATAGGTCAAACCAAGTAATCTTCCAATCAAAGTGGAAATTATAATGAAAATAAAAAAAGTGTGAGAAGGATAATACAAGAAGGAAAAAACGAAAAACACAGCTAAAATTACCATCAGAAATCAATGAGATAAATATTAAACAGAAATGTGACAGAACTCAAAGGAAAAAAATAACTGCACAGAATGTTTTCTGCAATGAATTCCAAAATAACACCAAAAGATTGTGAATATATGTAAAACATGCAAAGTACGATTGCTACATATCGAAAACCAACAATCACATTAATCCAATAAAGGAGAAGGAGAGATGACATAATATCTTCATTGAAAAAAAGTGGTTATCTCAGCGCTAATCAAGCAGAACGGACAGAGAATTTGAAATGGTCCAGCCTCAGCACGGAATTCTCTTGCTTTGTAACGGACACAAACAGAGCTCACATATCACACAAAAATCCGTGCTTGATACTCAATCCCTAATCGTCTAAACTATAGAAAGAAAATGAAGCTCAGACCCAACTCCACCTTCTTTTAAGTTCCGGTCATGGACTACACACAGACAAACAAAACGAAAATAAAATTTACGACAAATAAATGTTCAAGCTAATAATTTTATCCGTTTTCATAAACAAGAACACATAAAAAGGGCAAACACATTTTAAACATCTTACTGCGAAAGCAATTATGTCAGAGATCAGAAATCTTTGCGGATGATAATGATCACTTTTGTGTTTTAGCACTAGGTTTCTGGCCTACCTTTGTGAAACGTCATTCAAAAGAATTAGAAACAAAACTTAGTATTTCCCACAGATTTGTATACAACGATCAGTATCGAGCATAACAATCATCATCAGGTGACCATTTTTATTTACAATCATCATCAGGTGATGATCGGTGCCACTCAGCGTTCATCGTTTCTTATTCCGTTGTAACTGCGTATCATCAGCAGTGGATTAAACAAAAAAAACATTAGCGGTTTACCATCCGACATAGCTTACTGATCCCTGACGTAGACTCAAGCATAAGCGAAAAGTCCACATTTTAACACTTAAAGCAGGATTAAAATTCAAACCTGTGTCCCGTGGTGGGGGAACGTTGCCCGACTTACAAATAAAACGATGAAAAGTTGACCAAAGGCTAATAAAGACAAAAATGGAATCGAATTTAATGACAGGTTTGGAAGAGTGGCAGAGGTCCTGCTGAATGCCGGAGGCTGGTAAACTTGAGCAATGGAGGCAATTCCAGACTCCAATGATAAGTTCTTTGAGAAAATTTCTTCGCTGAAAGGTTGCCACTGCGGAATCTTAAATGTAACGCGGTTTCTTTCACAATGGTGGAATTTAGGGAAAATCTTTCAATCCCATTCGAGAATTAATTGAATAATTGAGAGTAGTGTTAGGTTTGAAGATATATTATAATTCGATTTGAAATAGTCTCTTTTCCCAGACTTACATGCGGGAATTCCGGAAAGACTGAACCCAAATGAAAAGAGCGAAGTGATATCAGAAAGTTCCTTGAAATGGATTTGCCTCCAATGCTATTCCAAAGCAAATCAATGAAGTTGAAATTCTTACAATACTATTAATGGGATAAAATTTTAAAATACACATCATTACAATAAGGGAAAATAGAACAGTTTCTCCCCAATACAAAATATAATAACACTAGTGTAATAATTAGAATTAGAAATTAACTCGTAAGATTTTCGATATACTCAAAAACTCTGGAAATCGAAAATAGGAATCAAAAGTTATACGCAAATGGAAGATATTGCATTAGATTCTGAGTTATCGCAATTGTATGTACATCAGGCTCATCTCATTGTGATAATCATATGACGGAAAAAATTTAAACACTAAAATGATTGCGTGAATGAATGATTAGCTCTCTCCGATAAATTTACTGAGTAGTTGAAAAGTTTCAGTAACTTATAAATCGTTTAAGCGGAATTTTTTTAACTCTAGAAAATAAATGGAAAAGAGGATAGAATGCGCGCTTTTAATTTCTTTGGGTAAAATTATTATGAGAAAATGCATCTCACGTAATTGCCTTGATTGCTCAGAAAACGCACGCATAAATGATAGATAAGTAATTCTAAATGCGACGCAAAACAAAATAATCCACATTTTGCAAAAATCATTCGCATTATAATGAACGATGCATAATTTTTCCCGCTAAAATGTTCCCATCAAATCCTGCAGGTTCATCTTCTCATTTTATAAACAGAAACAAAGACATTAATTTAATCACAAACGGCTAGTATGGAATGCAGAGCCTGGATTCATTTTTCTTAAAAGATTCTTAGGCTCACTTTCTCATACGTTACCATTATACTCTGCGAATGGCATTCAGTGAAGCTAATGCGAACAGAGAAATGTAACTCCAGATATTGATAACATTTTGAGAATTTTAACTTGAATTTAACGAAATTTAATTCATCACAAATACGTACTACACCGTGCTGCGGTGAGTTTCACACGAAATATCACATTAGAGTTTTTTAGTACTATCACAATTGAGTTTTTAGCACTATCATATTTAATTTCGTTGGAAGCTCGCATTCTTTGCTACGTACGAAAAATCACCACTACTTCTCGAGTGGCGTACGTAGGTAACATGAGCGTAGGACAACGCTCTTCTGCATCAGCATTAGGAGTACAGAAACACCAAAAATAAGTGAACGAAGTAGAGAATAAAGAGGAACTTACAGATGCACCAGGATCTCCAATATCTCCCTTCTTTCCCCTCTTCCCTCTCTTGCCTGGGGGGCCCGGGGGACCTGAAACCACAAATATAAACATTTATCAATGCGCTCGCTTTTGACACATACTTCAAATTCAACACGCCGATAAATATAGATATCCATTTTCCGCTGCAAAAATATCACGAATTCCCAGACTTCCTATGATATAGAGGTTATTCTATTCTCGCTATGATGGTCCCTTTTTTAAGCTTCCGACCACGATTGCCTGAATAGACGGAATATTTGTGTCTGCTAAGAGCAAGTGAGTCACGTATGGTTGCATAAGATACTTTTAATACATTTCCATCGATATGATAATATCCTTATTACTAGAGAACCAGGTCACCATCGTGAAATAGATGGACGGAAATAATTTTATATATTATATCCGTATTTAGATTTAAATTATTTCAAAATTAACTCAAATAAATGAAAGACAAACTTTTGCAGCTAATGTTGGAGGTGTTGAGGATCCAACCAGCTAATAGGCTGATGAACCTATACAGGGATATTTCATATTTATTTAAACATAAATAAAATCTACGTAGGCGGCCGTGATGAAGAGGAAATTCATAATATAAAGATGATGTATACTTTTCCACAAATTCATTTCAGAAGAAATATAAATTTATACATATATCATTTCGTTTTATTGCAATTTATTTCAACATATACAAATTTATGCATATAATTACGATTTATTGATTGATGTCTTTAATTCAATATATATCTAATTTTTCATAATTAAGTAACGACAATTTCGCAATTTCATTTCAATTTCATTTTCATTGAGGTAAAATGATTCTCAATAGCAAAGACATTTTCAACCATACACTCAAAGGTGGTATTTATAAATTACACTGTAAAATTGTGGGGCGATATACTTGGGTCAGGCGTCTCGCAATTTACAGATGTGTTCTTTAGTTTTTATCATTCTTTTTTCCTCTTCAATTTGGGCGTGGTGTAAAATGTGTGTTTGACATTGTAAGAAAACCGGTCGCAGATATTAAATTTTTAAACAGTGGGATTTTGTAAAGTTATTTCCCACCCATTTACTAGGGTGGAGTTCCACAAAGTTAAAGATTTCCAGATTGATTTTAATAATACTCTATTTTTATATGAAAGTCGAACTAAGAAAAAGCGAGCTGAGGTTTCATATTGTGATACTTTTCAACTTGAAAAGTTTCTTTGGGGGTAGAACGCAATCTTGGATGATAATAAAGATCACAATAAGAAAGATCTACATTCTTTGAAATAGTTCTCGACTTCTTGTTTGATACCACTTAAATTTAGTATTTTCTGAGCGCGTCTTCGTTTCCCGCGGTGAATCACTTTACTTCCGAGGAATTACTTGTTCTTCGCTCTAACCTCTTGTCGGCATAAAAAAGGCTTCAAGTACTGTGTACTTCTTTGATGATTGTCATATTATGATACTTCTAACACCTCGTCAACCGCTCCGCAAAAAATGGCGAGATGACTCATATTCGAATAAAAACGCCATTCGTGTTGAAGGATTACCACAAAAATCAAATAGGACTTATTACGGGGCTACTAATGTGACTTAACGATCTTAGGATCTCACTATTGTAATCTCATATAATAGCCTTTATTCCTGTCTAGTTAGCAATGAGCCCGTGATAATTCGCATATTATACCGAGATCGTTTTATGATCCTTCCCCATCTAGCTTTCATTCGATTAACCGCAACGGAATCACCCCTGCGAGACTTAGGGACGTTTTTTCAAACAGCTGACGATTTCACTAAGAACCGGATTCACCATTAGGCATTAGGTGAGGGCCAAACTTTACTGGGGGTCCGATAGGGAGTGACTAATCGTTTCTTCTCACTGAATCGGATGCAACAGGCTCTGCTGATGATGACAAAAAAGAAGTGACAATGCAGAAGAAAGAGATGCGAATTAAGTAATAAGTAATAAATCTAATTACTAATTAAGTAATAAGCTAACAAGTCTCCACCTAAATCTTCTCCTTTCTTAACGTACATTAAAAAGATGGATACATGAACACAGCTTCAGGAAAAAAGCTACATTAAAATTTAGGATAATATTTTATTCATATATTTGTATTTAATTATACTTACTTCGTTTTAATGCATATGTAATGATACTATACAGAAGGAGTAAAAATACTTCGCTGTATCAGACTAATTATATACTGACGCTATGTCGCAGAAGGAGTTTTAACACAAATTTTTCCCACCCTTCTCATTAGACGTTAAAATATTTAAAGCATTTCAATAAAGGAAATTAGCGTTTTCTTCGATTCTTCGCACCTTGCACCGAACTGGGGCTCATAATAATATCGCGCTTATGACCAAAAACGTAAACGCGACACTGATATTGCTCTTACGCCACGAAATTCGAGCGCGGTTCGTCCGGCTATCCTAGGCAGCATTTTTCGGCCCCGACAGAAATCGTGATGAAATGCTTTTTCCCTTCCTTTCCCATCACTTCCATAAAGGCAAGGAGAGAGCATTTGCGGTCCGTGCCTTATGCTTCCAAAAGAAGGGTCGGAGTGGGAGGGGATCTAGCGGGTGGTTGCAGACCCCCTAAGGCGGGCTCTGCGCTCAACGGATATCGTTCCCGAAGTCACCCCAGGGAACCAAAGAGCCCCCTTCCTATCGACCTGCCAAGGGGTAGGGAATAGCTCCAGCCGGGGTGGTCCAGTCGGCTCGCCCCTGACGAGAAAAATGGAGGGAGGGGAGTGCAAGACGAAGCAATGAGAGCCTGGTTCCGACAAAAGGAGCGGAAGAAACTTCCATAGCGGTCATGCCGATAATCCCTCGAAGATGTCGCAAGGAGCGAGGCTTCCTACCGTTATTTTCTTCGGTTCGAAGCTACAAATCTCGGTTCGGTTCCGTATTCCCCGCGGGAAAAATAGACAAACCGGCGAACCGTATTTTCCGCAGAAATAATGCCCGTGCGAGGTTATATCGCCGTGAACCTCGAATAGAATTCATTTCTTTATTGAAATATTGATAAAAGAGGCACAATTAAGGAATAAGTTTTATTATAAAAACTTTAGTGAGTCATTTGCGAGTAATATTTGCATGTCTGTAAAGTATTCCGTCCGAAGGCCGGTTGGAACCTCACTCCATCCAGTATTAGCTACCAGGGAATGAGGCTTACTAGGCAAGATGAGGAGTGAGGTAGCTTTCCCTTTCTTTCTTTACAAAACCGGAATAATATATGAGGACCGTGTCCGCGCAAGTGAAGCACAACGAGTCAATTTCTTAGCATTCCATAAGAAAAGATTACTCAGTATAGAGCATCACTCATACCTCATTAGCTTTCATGCCTTCACAGTGACAAAATTATGTGGAAGATGCGACGACAGATGGAATTCCAATCATTATGGCAGCAAGACCGTTATTATTGCATAAGTTTATTAAATACAGCAACTGTTACACTTGACGAGGATGGGGCCGATAATGCGAAAAGAAAAATAACGGTTTCCTGTTTAATTTAGTTCATGTTAGAGGATTTCAATAATTCGGTTCGGTTCTCCGACAGAATAACGTTTTCTCGGTTTCAGTTTTCGGTTCTGGTTCAATGCCCTGGGAGGGGAACCTCCCTCTTCTATTTGTACGGCAATAGCTGAACGCGGGAGAAAATGGATGTTGAATTTCTCCCAAAAGACGACTCTAAAGGAAACCGCGATCGGCTCGAAGCTATTCGTCGCATTGAGGCACTCTCAGACCCGTTTAGGGAAGACGGATGTCATTGCCACGTCTGACCCATCAGGATTGTGAACGCCAGATAAAAAACACCTCCCATTCAACGCTGAAAGTTGGATTCGCTCCTCAAAAGCAGAACACATCGTACGTAGGTAAGTTAACGGGCCATCGCAAAAAATGGACTTGCTAGATTTTTGTGACTTCATGAAATGACTCAATGATTAATTACTTCATACTTTTGGTACAATGTACAAGGTATTTTATAGAATATCAAAAGGAAATAAAAACTCCTGCTTATAAATTCATAGTAAACGATTATTGACTAATATCGAATCGTTAAAAGATGATATGAAAATCGGAATACATTGCGTCAGCCTAATACATTTTGAAAGAATTTAGATAAGATATATTAAGGAATGTTACATTTCTTAAGAAGTAAAATATTAGGAGAGTAAAAAAATGTCTTCCTGTGTTTAACATTCTACCCCTTTAATGGCGAAGTCAATAATGAGAACATTTACCACTAATTAATCACCTAAAGAGGAAAAAATTATCTACGGCTATAATTCCTTACATCCAACGTTAAATTACTGCTAATGGAAATAATTTTTCAGCAACTGCATACAAGAATGGAAAAATTCTTTTAAGTCCTTTGAATTAATATATGAATATAAGACATATATTATAGCAAATTTGTTCTTTAAAGAATGAGAAAAGTACATCGTTACAGTTTTTCAGAGATTGCACTCTTCGAAATAGAAAATATTTAAGGTATTCAAAGTATTCAAAGTATAAGAGAGTGAGTCCCCTAAATATATTTAAGAATAAGCGGTTATTCTGCATAAAATTCCGATATGGAATAAAGGAAATATTCACTAATTAAAAATGTATGCATGCACGTTTATGTTGCATTTTGAGGTGGTAAAATATTATTCTTAATTGAAAGCTATGCGCAAAAAAATTCATTTCTTTTCGAAAAGACAAAGAATGATATTTTAGGGAAAAGAAAAAAATGAATGGAATCCTTCGCCTCACTTTCAAATGAATCAAATTTACTGATAGGATAGGTAATCTATAAAACTCAATACAATGAAACTGATGGAGAGTTATAAACGAAAGTCTGAGTTTAGATAAAGTTTCAAACTTACAAATAGTTAAATTTTCGAAATGTCAGTACATTATACTGGAAACTAATGTACACTCTTGGCCAAAATTAACGCAGCACCTCCCTAGCGATCCTTACTGCCGGTGCTGCGTTAATTTTGGCCAGGAGTGTACGTTAAAAGCTTACCTTTGATAGATACTATGGATTCAACTAAAATCAGATACGAAAAATACTTGAAAGAGAACAGAAGTTAAGATTGTAAAAGTAACTGATGTAAATATGGTTACGATGGATAAAATTTTCTTTATATTTCTTCGATTTTTCCATTACCCGCATTTTGAAACCTAAACTTTCGTTAGAAATTGCGAGCCTGAAGGGGCCAGTTAAAAAAATACGAAATAAAGAAAAAGTTTTTTACAAAGGGTTGAAAATTACAGAACATTAAACCTATAACAAGTGTATATTTATTTTTAAAATTATTAGTATGTATTTTTGTGAATTTGTTTCATTGATAATCAAGTAATCGTAAATGATAATAGTTGTATGTGTTTATGTTGTACCAATCGACAGATACGGAGCTCTCCTTTATTTATTTATTAGTTTATTCATCGTGATAAAATCAAGCATTAATGCATCGTGATTACAGAACATCCTTTAACAAAGTGGTCAGCATACTTGAGAACAAGGCTGATTCCACTCTACAATGGAAGGCGTGCTCTAACTTTTCATGTAACTTATATTAACCGTGTTTTTGCGGTTTGTTCACCCTCTTTTCTTTTGGGTGTTTTCCCACTCTGTGGGGATTTTGTCTTCTTCAATCCTCAGTCGAGAAAATTACTCTCCACAAACCCAAATCTGTTTGGGGTTATTCCTGTATTTTGTTCTCCTAATTTTAACATTAAATAGTATTCGCAATTCAGGTCACGTGGAATATGAGTCAACTTGTGTCTATCCTTGACTTAATTCATTCATTACTCGTTCCTGCTTCCATATTCTGATAAATGGAATATTTTTATTTGTCATTCATACAGAATAGAGTGAAATGTACCTTTCATTTACTTTTGTTAGATGGTTTTCATGGCTGTGATGATATGAGAGATACTGAGGTATGGGTACGAAGAAGAGTGGAACTAATTAAGGTCTCTTCTTTAGGAATATTAAGAAAAGTGTTGCTCATAGAGCCATTACGCTTCTCTTACGTGGAAATTTTGCGCTTATAGCATTCTGACTAGATGAGGAAAGCAAGGGAGAACTACCTCACTCCTCATCCTGCCTGGTAAACCTCATTCCTCTCTGCAAACTCGTTGATTGTGTTAGAGAGGGTGTGGTATCAACCGACCTTCGAGCTGAAAACATTACAGACGGACCGGTTGCAACTACGAACTTAAAGAATGAGCTGAGCTGAGCCAGAATGCTCATGTGGAACATGTCCACTCATGTCCAGTCACAATTAATCTATGAGTAACACTCTTCTTGTCAGTCCATAAGGAGAGTCCTTGATCAGTGCAATTATCCACTGATACCTCAGTAGCTTTCCTTCCAACAAAGCCATGATCAAGACTGTGCAAAAGTAAATTAAAGATTATTTTTTCTTTACCCTGTACCAAATGACAAATGAGAATGTTTCATTCATCAGAATTAGGTGGCAGGAACGAATACTTCACAGAAATGCAAAACTGATTTTACAGATATTCATTGTTCCTGGATAGTCATGTGGACAACAGCGCTTTGCCTTTAGTGAAAACGGTCCCGGGTTCGATTCCCGGTGGGAGCCAACGTGCGAAATGACCTAAGCTGACGAAGTACTTTTAATAATACTTCCACTTCTTAAGAAATTCATTGCAGAAGTTATACATCAATGTTTGAGCAATAGTGTATAAATGTATAACCTATGAGGATTAAGAGTTTTTGATGAGATTGATAACGACCGTAACATTTAGGCCCGTATTTTGAATAACAACCACCACCGAGTGAGTTCAACTACCGGTTGTTTATCCGTGCGGGACATGCGTGGGGGTGTTATTTAGCGCGGACGATCTGTCGCAATCGGTTCGGTGATTCTGGAAACCGCTCTCCAAGTTTCCCCAGCCGCCACTTCAGAAAAGATTTCCAAGAGAGCGCTGAGGATGTGGACCCGTCTCCCCCTCTGGACCCCATCGATATGGCGTGGGAAATTCATGTTCCGCTCTCCCTCTTTGTCATCATCCACTTCCAGGTGGTGGCAACGGGATATAGTAATGAATGTACACTTCCGAAAACCTAACACTCCGCAACATTTCTAATATATGTTGTTTGAGGAAATATCTCCACGATTTGTACCTGACAGCGGAGTTTTGCCAGCGGAAATTTAATGCCTCCTAACTCGTTTTCTCCTCTATAAATAATACTTAACGACTTCTGTGTCGAAAAAGATTGCCTGCGTGTCGTGGTCATGAATACAAACGCTAAACGAAAGTTTTCACTCGTGACATAAGGACACGGAGAGCGGTAATGTTTTAATGGCTCGGATTTCAATACCCTCGAGAGCTACAAAGACGAAATAGAGATTGTTGCGATCGTGTCGCTGATACACCACCTTCGTGTAATGTTCACGCCCACATACCCGCATATAACTATTTCGGAAATATATTTGATAGCCATACGGGCCCGGAATTACGACCACGAGATTAATAGCCAAACTTGTCATGGAAAAATTATAGTAAAGATGCCTCGGAAGAATTTAAACGAAAATTGATGGAGTTCCTACGGACGATAGACTAGAATTTATTTGCATTCCGCGCTAAGATAGTCACCACGGGTGATAATTTACCGACTAAACCTCGAGATTAATATTAATACTGGTCAGAAGCTAAATATAACAAAGGAAGCTCTCATATAATCACGAGCTAAATATATCACAGCGTTAGTCACGTTACATAATTATGAAAATATGCAATTAATTAAATTAAATCTATTTAATTGGCGGCTGTGAATTGTTAAATGTTAATTCCACATTGAAATAGATAACAGATTTGAAACTCGGTATATATGTTTGTTTTTAGAACAGAAAGAGTAAAATACCCGACGTAAACTGTCCTTAGAAGGTTTTATCTCTATTCAAAAGAGAAACAACATTACGTGAAATATTTAGAGTGAAAGCGAAACGAAAAGGTTTAATTATTTTATTGTACAAGGTTCTGATTAAAGTTACCCTTATGGTTATTAAGATAGGAAAACATCACATAAAACAGAACACACCCATTAGAGGCCTTCCTTCCATTATTTTACCATTATGCGATGGATATATCTAATTTTTATGTGAGATAACAGTATTTGCAAAGAAGGGAGAAGATTAATCAGACAAATACTGCATTGAAGGAGTTCCGTTTCGTTCATTGAAGGAGTATTTAATCAACATAAGTCCAATAGTGGGAGGAAGGATGATTTGAAATAGGTAATATCATAAAATGAGATTCCCTCGTGATCTATTTTAGGCGTAGTTTGTCCATGGTCCCTCGGAAAATGAAATTAAAAGCACTATTTGATGACTTCAGTCATTTCAATTGCAAGTCATATTCAAGTCGATCGTCTGATATAATGCCAGAGATGCATGAAATCCTTTCAATGGGTATTATATTCCTGATAATCGAGAGGATAGACGGACGTAGCGGGGATGTGATTACATTAGACGAAATGAGACGCGTCAGAAAATAGAAGCATGGCTTCCCATGAGGAGAAATATATTTTGCTGCCATAGAAATTCTGATCGACGGCACAAATATAGACGAGCGATCTCAAAGTCTATGCTTGAATAAATAATTATCTGTCGAGACGGTTTGGCCGGTAGACGGCTATTTTTAATACGTCTCCTTCATAGTTAATATTGGTGACCGGTTTATTATTTTTCGTTCAAATAGCGCTGACGTGGATATCACCTCTACGTTCCCTCTATATTTTTAGATGCTTCTTCTCCGAAGGGAAACTTTGGTTGCTCGACTTTTGCCACTCAATGATCTCTGTGCCTTAGGGTGAGCTGAGAAACATTCTCAGAAGAATCTCCCTCTCCGAACCTGCAGCTTCGGCCATGTTTGAAAAGTAAGAATGATGAAAGACATGGATAACCATTAGGTCTGAAAAACAACGCATGGAAGAGGGAAGTGGCATTGTAGTTCCAATGCCGAAGACCAAAATTTCCAGTTGAAAAAGGAGGTTCGAGGATGAAAAATTTCTCGATCTGTTTCTACACCTAAATACTTTTCATTTTAAATTCCAAATATTCTGAACACGTAGTGGCTCAGATATATGAAAAGATTTCTAATAATTGTATCAATACATCGAAATAGATTTCAATACTTGATCGATACATCGAAATACGAAATGAGAGTTACGAGATCACAAAAAGCGACGAAATCGTTCACATATTAGCCGTCGAAAAGAAAAGTCACCAACAAGCAGGAATAAAGCGAGTTTTGGCAGTCTGAGGATGACACGCAACTGAAAATGGAACGAGAGTCTGATCAGGTTAGTATAACATAGAAATAAATAATTTACTTCCATAAACCCGCACGTTCTGCTAAGTTGAGCTAAAACATATTTATTACATTGGAATGTGAAAGTAGGTGTTGATGGTTTCATAGTTATGATAAAAGTTATGATATATTATGATGATGAAAATCATGGTAAAAATTAACTCAGTGGCTTAAATCATGCATTTTGTTAGACTTTTTATTATGGTAGCGACCCGGAGTATTGCAATTCAGATGAAATCCTGGGGAAGAGCAATGTCATTACATGAGTATTATTAGAGCGGGACAGTCACTTTATCATTAAAAAATTTAAAGTATAGTAGTAGTAGTAGTATTGTTAAAAGTGCTTCGACAGCTTTTAAGTATCGTATGTTTAAAGTATGAAGTGAACATGGTTAATTCTTTGATAAAAATTTCGGTCAATAATTCCATATTGGCGAATGAGACGATGAATTATAAAGAGCTTGATTGTCAGCGGAATGATTAAGCAAAAGTGTGATCACGAAGGAAAAAAATTTAAAAAGCAGATGATATTCCGTTGAATGGTGGAAGGAAAAAGGTTTATCGGAAAAATGATAGATGATGATAGATAGAAAAATGATAGATAGCTTTAATTTGTCTTTCTTCTTGGATTAGAGGTTCGAATATTAATAAATAAAAAAATTGCAGAAATTTTAAGAAAGACGTTACCTTAGATTTAATACTGAACTGGTTTATTATATGTCCACACAATGTATATCCACAGCAAATACGTTATCAGTTTTAAATATATATTATCATTGATTTACGGATATTAATTTGGTCAGTTCAGTTCGTTCCTGTTATCAGATTCCGATGAATGGAATATTTTCATTTGTCATTTGGTTCAGAATGGAGAATAAACGTATCTTTCATTTTCTTTGCTCCCAATCTTGAAAATGGCTGTGATGAAATGAAAGCTACTGAGGTAAGAGTGAATAATTGCACTAAGCAGGACCTCTCCTTACGGAATGGCAATATAAGTGTTACTCATAGAGTCATTGTGCTTCACTTGCGAGGGCATGTTTTGCTTATATCATTCTGTCTCAGTGAAGAAATCAGGGATAACTACCTCACTCCTCATCCTGCCTAACAAACCTCATTCCTCTCTGCAAGCTCTTAGTTGCTTAAATCAGAAGGGGTGAGATAGTTACCGGTCTTCGGGCTGAATACTTTACAGACAGGCTTTTTGTCAGCGTACTGTCGATTTAGTGCCGTATTTTAAGTATAATGTCAATTTATTTTACGATGCAGGTAACAGATATTTTCTGCACAGCATGTATGGTAGAATTCTATGCCTAAAAATACGTAATTTCTCTTCGCTCTTTGTTTTAGAAGCGAACATCAACTGCATAGGAAATCCATTGGCAAAACCGTACGATGAACGAAAGTCGAAAATCTATTCGGCAGACCCCCTGAAATCTCTCTCACCAAACATCCATTGGGTATTTTTTTCCACTTCCAAACGCTCAATTGAATTTTTAAGGGTAAGTGAAAGGGATCGATCTCCGCGTGGTCTGAAGACGATAATTAGCTCGGGGGTTGATCAAGTTTGAACCCCCCTTCGGGACCAAATAAACCGAAAAGTCATTAATTACCTTCCCAACGCCGCGCCTAGCGAAATAGAGAGTGGTTGGTGCCTAACTTCCAAATAATAACATCCGAATCGTCCTCGGAACGAGATATCGGAAAGCAGATATCCTTCCTTTAATCCTCGCTGGAAAGAAACCAGTTATATCTGAATTGTACTTGGAAAAGGATGAAGAAATAAATTGATAATTTTTATTTGAAGCAACGTGAAGTAATGGTAATAATAGCGAATTAATGCACTACAAGAGATATTTTACTTGTTACTAGGCTGAGGAAAGTTGCTCAGAATTTTTAACCTCTCATTTACGCTCTCGTAGCGCTCTCGTCTTTCGTGAAAGTCGTCCTGGGTTCGATTACCGGTGGAAGATCGTGTGCGAAATGACCTAAGCTGTACAAGCACTTTTAGAAAACAAAAATAGTTTTATTAGTTATTTTAGAGATATTTATTTGGCGGAGAATGGAATAATTTTGAATTACTATTGACATAATTGAATAAACAGAATCGATGAGGATACCAGGAGACATCGGACCAAAAACTTCACAAAGAGAGGAGAGAAATTCTACAATAACCTGAACAGTTAAAATGGAAATCATGTATGTTTGAGCTGCACGTAACTATACTTATTTTAACTTAACCAAGCTCATTTTAATCAAAGAACATGAAAAGATAATCTGTTTATCATAATTTGAGGCTACATCAACGCCTTTTTCTACAAATTTCATCTCGATGATCAAAATCCAACCGATTGATTGCAACCCTCCATACATCCCGATTCCCTTTCATTTTTCATACATTTTTGCATGCGGGTGCTGGGAATTACGAAAGTGGCTTCTGGGGCCGATGGAATAACGAACCATAAGCCAGACGACCACCGGAGACGTCTGGTTTCCGGGGGCGCTAATTGATGGGAGCAATGAAACTTATTACGAGCGGCAGATCCCACACCTAAGGAAAGGCCCCGAAGAATAATTTGGGGACCGAAGGGTAAATTAAGCATAGAATATGGGGAGAAATATCTTCGCTAAAGCAAGCTCCGCCTGGCTGCAAGATATTCGGTTATACTTAGCGGTGCCCGAGGAAGAATTCTCCCCCGAAGCGGAAAAATGAGAGAAGGCGATATCACTTGGGGCTTAATTCCCTGGACTTACCACTCCGCGCTTAGCGAAGACCTTATATGCCTCATTAATGCGACCCCGATCACGAACCTTAAATGCCAATTACACCCATGGGTTCTAAATCTAATGGCTTCAATGGAGAAAAAGAAACTGACTTTGAGCACTTTCTTGTTCCTCCGACGGATACTATATTTCTTCCACTACATCACTGAGACTCTTTTGCATAAATTACGCTAAACTAAATTATTTGAGAGACAATTATTCAAAGGATGTAATCAATTTACGAAAATTATTGTTAATTCAGTTTGGAGCACGGTAAGATCATTTTGGCACGGTTCACAACGAATTAAAATGCAATGCGATGAGATTACTTCTCTTATACTTAAATTTCCTCGTATTCAATACTAAATCGATGTTTTCTTCCATTAATGTACGGCTTTGTATGTATGTATAATATTTCCGTTACTATACGTGTTATGCGGCTTCGTCGTTACGCACTTAAGACGGTGTGCACATTTTCTTTCCAAGCTAGTTCATAAATTCAAATGATACGAAAATAGAAAATATGCTTTCTTAATTTTTTTGTGGTTTGAATTCGATTTCTCTTGCAGACCAAAGAAGTTAAACTATTTTAAGGGGAAGAAATAATTAAATGTACCCATTGTTAGGTAGGTTAGTCCCACTTCTCTCATCCAAGCAATGGCTCTTTTAACTTATGTAATAAATGTATCCTTCGTATTAATCTTCTGATAATTGCCATCCCGGGTCATGAATATTTTGAGTATCTCTCATTGACTTATCGTAGCGATTTTACACTAAAAATATCGCCTTTAGTTGTACCTTCTCTAATTCCCGAATATAACTCTTGCCTTCCTACGCAGAAAAGTTTACCTACATTATATAAAACTTTTATTCTGTATTGCACTTTATATTAAATTATGCGTTTGTGCCACACTATATCGCTTAATTTTGATAATCATAGATCTGAATTAAAATAGCTTGTAAGGCCGAGTCAATACACTCTTCGAAATGGAAATCTCATTAAGAGCTCTGCGATTTCGGGATTCAAATCCTAAAAACTTTTAAAATTGTGTGTACTTTAGTTGATTCTTCTTATTACGCCGTCTAGAATTCAATTTAAAAGGCTTAAAAACTCGTATAGTTGCGGGGCAAACATGCCTTCGGATATGATGGATCGGTTAATCACCGCTGATGATGGCTGCTTTGTAGATGTGATCAATCAACCGTTAAGAAACCAGGATGTTTGTTCACTGTGATTTGTCAATACGAAATTTGCAGAATGAGATTGCTGACTAATCATTCCATCAGATTAATATATAGGTCTCAATATCAAGAGGCGATGGATTGAATCGACCACATTTGCCTAATTAATATCTTTTGTGTGGTAGTACACGTTCGAGTGAATTCGAGATTTAATTAATCAGCAGGATTTGTATTGGTGACGATGTAACTAACTCTAACTGCGCTCCAAAATACTTCTATGGAAAATGAATTCCTAATATCCCATACATGGCGATAAACTATCCATTTTCGCAACGTTATTTGAACGTTTGTAATTATCATCCATCACACTAAACTCAGCTTTGTTTGAAACGTTTTTCTTCCATGCCTCAATACCAATCGAATTACTACGCATCAATGCGTAAAGAAATATGGCTAAATACCCATTATTATGTTCCTGCAGCATATTTTGACGAATGGAACATTTTTCGTTTTTCTTTTGGAAAAGTAAAGAGACAAATACATCTTTTATTTGTTTATGTATCAGTTTTGTCCGTTTTCTTAACAATAATACTAATAATAAAGGATTTTATTCAAGGCGAGATTGAGACTATAAAGGTTCTTCTTACATCTCACCATTCGTCATATAAATTTAAAAAAGAGATGGCTGGAAAAAGTAAACAGAAGAAGACTACTTTGTGGATTTGAAAAGCTTAATCTAAGAGCTTAGGAAAAGATTTCAACCGCACGAAAACACCCTCAAGAAGGGAGTGTGAAAAACCTGCGAAACCTACCGATAGAAAAACTAAATTTATTGATGAATTCAGATTAAATCAGATCTAAAAGACAAGAAGACAAACCAATAATACCATATAAAAACAAAATATAAAAGGAACAAATTTTTACACATTTGCATGTAAGTAAAAAATATAGACTGATAAATTAACTTATAAAGAAAATAATAAAATACAATTTAAAATACATTCATAGCTACAACGGTATGAGTGGTGCTGAATAACTTTCAGCCACTCCTTTCCGTTAGCAAATCTTGAATATTACAATTGCTAAACCCGTACATTTAAACCGTATCCACACTAAAGAAGACGACAATCTTCAAATACCTGTGTGTGCGCACTGTTTAGCATTGTGAGGGATATCCCTACGAGATACAAAGTACGACACATTCTGTTCCTACGACTCCACTCATTTTCTTGATGAAATCTTTGTAAAGAAGTTCTTAAAATCGCTTTTCAGCCCCCATTAGTTTACGACCCCTTCTCAACGCTTTCGGAAACTAATTATAATGATGAACCCAGCAGCTTTCCGGCTGATGACTTAAAAGACAGGCATAGAGTAACGACTTCAGCTAAGCGGCCATCCAGAGGCGAAATAATCTCATCCGTAGACTGTCCTTTATTGAATTTTCCGTTTCAACTATTTCGGAATTGATTATGGTTTAACGAGGCTGTATATTTTGCCACGAACCGTTTTTTTTGGCAACGTAGCCATGGTCGCAATGATTTCTGGCTAAAGCGGAGTTTTTACTCTTTCATGATCTGGTAAAAAATGTGGATTCAAGTTACAAAAGTTTTGGAGGTTTCATGCAAAATAATGCTT
This sequence comes from Sympetrum striolatum, assembly GCA_947579665.1. NCBI lineage: Eukaryota > Metazoa > Arthropoda > Insecta > Odonata > Libellulidae > Sympetrum > Sympetrum striolatum. Next base: position 79,688,265 of record OX388352.1, read on the forward strand.
CACATAATATATTACGATAATGGACTTATATTGCATAATAATTATTCTGCAGTGTACCCGTTTATTACACGTTTCTGGGCCTCTGGAAAAAAGACATTTTGGCCAACTAATGTGACACTGAAACGTATAATTGTCCCTCAACAGATTTTTCTGGCTACAGCTTATATCTTTATATTCAAGCATGATGATCAGGAATATATTTCATTAGTTATTATTGAAAGCGTTCATAAAATTTCCAGATATTCAATAATTAGCGGTCCTTGATTGCTGCTCGAACGCGGTTGCCTCACATGTTTACTCACTCTTGCCCAAGAAGAAATCCATCTCAGACTCAAGTTATTTCACAATAAAATTCCAATAAAATACTGCAGGCTGTCTCTTATTAACGCATTCACTGTTGAAAGAGCACCTATAACTATAAACGAAAACAATTCTCATATCTCAGCACATTCATTTGCCTATTACGTAATTGGATTACATTGCTACAATAAATCCTTCCGCGATATAAACTGAAAACATTCTGCATTCGAAAATTTGTTTGATTTCGACGAATGTAATTCGTGGCTGGTTGTCCCTTCGAGGAACGCATTCAAAAGTACATTTTTAAGGCAGACAACGCTTCGCCAACGATGCTTCTTTAAATCGAAGAGCGATTCTTCTCTGATCCAATTTACACGTGTTATTTTAATTTTCCTTCTGTTTTTTAGCAAATTAGTCTCTTTGTCAGGTAATTGAAGAAAATTACCAACCGAATAACCAATAGAGAGCTTTATTGGTTGCTTCGTTTTCATTAAGACGATAGGGGGTAGCTATTTTTTTCATTTGAAGTTGTCTGGTCCGTTCGGAGATTTCGATGGAATCGTGAATGATGTGCACAAAATAATACGGCTCTTTTGAGAAATGCCAACGACGATATTTCAGTTGCTGCGTTTCCAGAGAGAAAGAGTGGTCAAGAGAAATTCGTTCTCAGAAGATGTAACCGATATAGTGCGACCTTCCTGTTAATTAGGCCGTTCTGATACTGCGAGAAAGATCGGAGTAATAGATGCTAGAACGAATCGATTCAAGAATTCATTTTTTCCGCGAACGATACGCGAAAGCAATCAATTAGGAAAATAGAGTCAAGGTTCTTGCAACCCCTGCCACACGCCGAAAGGCGGATTGCAAGGACCTTGCATAGACATATACTGTTCCTAGTTAAGGTCGAAATGAGTGAGAGATTCTATAAAAAAGAGAAAAAAGCCTCATGTAATTGTAAAAATGTACCCTGTATCATTGCTGGAGCCAACCCCCTTAATTCTTGCTGCAAAAAACGTTGCACGTGCTCAACACTTTTCTCCAAGTCTCGCTTATGAAGTTTCGTGCCGAAGGCGTGAGGCAGATGAGGGAAGTTCGTTTGACAACACTCGTTCGAGGGTAAAATTGGCAGAACTTGGATCGAACGCCGTTTCCCCAAGACTATGAGAACGGAAGTTAGGAAGAACACAAATGGCCTCTGTCTTACTTTCGCATATATGTGATACTTCCCTCAAGGCATGAAGAGACTGGAAAAGACCAGAGAAAAATTTCAGGCCTTCATTAAATACGGGTGCTGTAACAAATGGAAACTCTCACGATATCTCACACAGCTATACTATTGGAATCTTAGACGAGAGAGCTGGGTAATACCATGGAGTAACTATACTCTATGGTAATATCATAGGGTAAGGTAATCTATAGTAGTACAGACTATTTTCCTCCATGAATTTAACCATTTATCGAATATATTTCATTAATAAGGTTTGCGTATTTGGTATAAGAGTAAATGCGTATTTCAATTTCTTCTGCTTCAGTCTTGCTAGTCTATATTATATATTCATGAGTCTCTCCTTATTAGATGATGAGAAAATTGCTATGCTTAGGATCGGTATTATATCATTAGTAGCATTTGTTGTATTGTTAAAAGTGCTTCGAAGACTTAGATGAGTTCGCACATGGGCTCCCACCGGGAATCGAACCTGATACCGCTTTCCCCTGAAGCCGAACGCGCTACCCACATTGCCATGTGGGATCCCCGGTATTGTAACAAATTGTTATACTAACAGTACGTTAAAATACCTTGTCGGACTAAAAAGCCTCCAATTTTGATATTAAAGAAATTTATTAACTGTTATTTTTTAATATTCTATTGACGCTCAATAAAGGTATTAGAGGGATGACTTTGAATAAGGTAATATTTTTTATCGGCTGAAAGAATATCTCAAATGGTGATTAATGTAAAAATAGGCGTGGAACCAAAACATAGGTGGTCTCCTGTGCAACTGCATATCGTTAAAACAAAAGTTAGAATTTATTCGGACAGTGAAAAACAGAAAGAAAGAATAGGGTTCGACGTATCTCATACTGAGAAGGGGATGGAAAGTTATAATGAAGGGAAGAATGTGAGAAGAGCGAGGAGGGTCGAGTGTGCCTTGATAGCATTTAGGGAGGGGATGGTTAATAAATGTTGAAAGAGAAATGGCCCTTGATAATTAACTCTAAAAGGAAGGTTTAAATTGACTTTAGGACTTCAGGTAAGCCTTAAAGTTTCACAGTCAGTTGCGTTTTCATAGGGGAGCATGTGCATTTAAAAATATTAAGAAAGGCCTCTTCCGTATCGTTCTACGAAAAAAATAGAAAATATCAACAGCTCTTAATTTATACCCTTAAAACTAAGGTCTACTGTGTGAGTTTTACATTTGGGAGATTTCTTATTTATGCTACGAAGTTCTGGATGATTCACAGAGGCCTATTTCCTAGATATAATACTAAACTGATCCATCTCAAGTATACATTATTAATGCTACGGATATTTGCTACGGGGTAGTTTAATCGTATCTTCCAGGAATATTTGTTGCCTAACATTTTTGTCTGAGTGAAATATTTCAATTGTCAAAACAAAGTTGTCATCATCCGTAATTCTTTTCAAAGAATTAAAATAAATTATAACATATCAAATTTTATGGAAAAATCAAAGAAACGAGTTTTAAGTATATTTTATAATAAACTACATGTTATCCAGCAAACATATTTACCAAATGTGATACAATATTCTGGAAAGTACTGTTTAGTTCATCTAACCAGCTACCTGTTCACCTTATATACTCCGCACCGCTTCTCGCAATCTCGAAAAGTGATAGCAATGGATTGTAAGACTCCGTGTAGATCATTAGACTGAAAGCATTTTTCCACTGAAATACTAGAACTTGAGTGTAGGGAATGAATAAGCAGCAACTTTGGAGGAATTTGAATACAAAATGAGCCTTCTCTAAACATACATAACTCCGGTATATTACAGGAATTTAGGCATATGAAGTAATCCAACTCCAACTTCGTTAAATACTGTTGATACTTTTTATCTTTCCTTAAATTTGAAAGTAGATAATTTACAAACTACTTCATTAACCTAGAAAACCCAACCCAACTCAAAATTAAAAAGGAGAAAAAAGCAGTAGACGAAAATATAATCGTGGTATTAGAAAGAATTTTAAAAGAGCAATGAAGAATCGAGAACAGCGACTTTTGAGAAGTAGTAAATATGGTTCACAGAGAACACCAATTACAAGTACAAGTTCATCACAGAAAATGTACAGTAAAACACCTTCATTATTGATTTGTTTGTACAATTGTTTTTCCTTCAATGTTGGTATATTTTAATAATAATATTCCTATTATTTTCTACTTCTAATTTCCTGCCTTGTTCTTCTTTATTGGTTGTTTATCATGTCACCTTTTATTTATGAGCTGTATATATCATTTGCTCTTCGCCTGATGATGCAGCTTCACTGCGAAACCGCATTGACGTTATTCTGTGGTTTTAGTAAAAATTTAGCCAATGAATTTCAGTGTTTCAAACTACCACAAAGTTAAGCCTAAAACCATCAGTTGTATTGATAATACTCTCAAATATTTGTAATTTGATATTAATTTTCGAATTTTAAATGTCTGTATTTAATATCTCAATTTTAATAATTGTACTGTTACAATTTTTTTAAATATCTCTCTTCTTAGAGAGATATTTAACCTCTCTTTTTTTAAATATCTCTCTTGATATAGTAGTCTTCTTTATCTCCCATGTGGTCTAGTGTCTAGTATGTCTGGCTTTCATCCAGAATGGTCGGGTTCAATTACCAGCACGGGAAGGAAATATTTTCTACAATGTATTAAAAATATTTGAAAGACGGCTTGCAGGGACCTCACATAGACATATTCTTTTTGTATAGGTTAAATGGAAAATAGGACTTCGTACTCAATTTTCGTCTAATAAAGTCCTCCATATTTATGAATAAGTAATGCATGATAAGGTCCATTTTTAATTTTGAATGAATCTGAGTAGCTAAAAGCAAATACCACATGATATTTAGAACTGTTTGGTTTCTGATATAAATTCTCTCCTTTAGGGCAGCCTTGCACTACGCAGCACCAATTTCTGCGAGGTTTTGCTCGTTCGACTGTCTGGCTTAATGCTTCTAGGAACCTAGGTGCATCGCTACTGCCTTGGGCTTGAATCTGGTCTCGAGCACTTACGAAATTAGAGAGCCGCCAACCCCATCGGAAGTTTCTTCTTCATCCTAATTTTGGAATTCGAGCCCGCACTTTGATGGTTATTCCTGCTACCATATTCTGATGAATATAATATTTTTAATTGCCATTTGGTACAAGATAGAGAAAAAATGTGTCCTTCATTTTCTTTTGCCCCAGTATTGATCATGTCTGCGATGAAATAAAAACTACTGAGGTATGAGTGAATAATTGAACTAATTAAGGACTATCATTATGAATTGACAAGAAAAGTGTTACCCATAGAGTCATTGTGCTTCACTTAAGTGGACATGTTCCGCTTATAGCATTCTGGCTCAGTGAGGAAAGCACGGGGAAACTACCCCATTCCTCATCCTGACTAGTAAACCTCATTCATCTTCTTTCTTTCCGCTCTTAGTTTTAGGAAATTTTTGCCGCAGACATTTAAAATACTTAAAAGCTTGGACCTATGGGTAAGTATTTTACCTAACGCTTCACGAATAATATGAGCAAATTTTCAAACGAAGTATCCTCAAATGATGACACTTCCTATTCTATTTGAATCGATGTCATTTTAAAGAAATTACCTTAGATAACCTATTTCATTAATATAAAATAATTATAAAATAAGTCTTAAAGCTCTCATTAAATTTCAATTTCGTAAAATGTTCATTGAGATTCTCCATCAATTCGAACTCTATCACTTACACATTTCCGGATCCTACGCATGGCCAACTCAAAACCACATTCCAGCTCTACGCAGTTATGGGAAAATACGATTATGCAATTACAATGCAAACGACAAAGAGATCCTTGTCTGAGGGCAGACACCTCCACAGTCCGTCGGTAAAGTATTGAGGCCAGAGGCTCGATCTGAAACCCTCCATCATTAGCTATCAAAAGCCTTGGAGAGGGAATCACGCTTGATGGGCAAGAAGCAGTCTGCCCTTCCCTCCCTCATTCGAAATGCTGCGAGTGGAAAACGTTAATCTAAGTGCAGCACGATGACTCTACGAACAGCACTTGTCATAGCAGTCAACATGGAGAGATCAAAAGTCCACAAAAGTCCACAGAAAAAGTACGAAGAGTTTTCTGTAGAAAAGTACGAAGTGTTTTCATTCTGCAAATGGCTTTCCACGAATTCACGCCTTCTCATATAGATTATATTAAACAGTGAGTTGTAAAGTTGTAGCAAAACTCCAATAACATTCCTTGATCAAAAAGGTAAAGCAAGTTTAAGTTTCGTTATATGCAGAATAAAAAAAATGTTCACTGTAGTTTTTTAAGTGCTTCCAATTTATATAAATTTAATATCTTTCTGTTATCAGTGTTTAATCTTTGTTCCTGTTTTGGCATTGTGATTGCATTTGTTTTATTAGACTGAGCTCCAAGTTTATGTTTTGCATTTTAGCATTGGGGTACAAGTCATCTCCATAATACACTTACTTTCTGCAAAGAATTTTCATCGATGGTTAAACAGCGAGTTGTGATTTTAGTTGTGAATACTTGTTATTATATATTATTTAATATAATTAACCGGCCTTAATGGCGGAGTGGTTAGCGTTCTAGGTCATACCAGCTAATCGGATTTTTCTGATTAGGGAATGGTTGTGTGTGTTTGTCTATTGTTGTTGTTGCCTTGGTGAAGCTCCCCTGAGCTTGTCAGGAGGTGCTGCCTCCTATATGTACATACAGATACTCCAAACTTTCTAACACTAGAAGTATGACAAATACCAAAGTTTTGAAACAACATTACCGTTATCACAAGCACTTCCTGACAAGTTCAGGAGAGCTTCACCAAGGAACGGAACGAAAATACGAAACAATTCGTGAGAATCGACGGGCGCTTCAGCTAATAGAAGTATTATAATGGCAGGAAGTTCTTCAGTAGCTCGTGCCATAAATATTCGTTACTGAATAAATCGAATGAAATGAGACGAGTTAACAACATCGTGTCATCTTTTTGTTCGTGCAGGCAACTGTTGGTATGTTATGACTACTCTCTATTTAAGTGTAACTTGTTGGCAGCCACGGGAAACCGTACTACGGCGGAGAATTTCGATCGAAACGAGGCCACTCGAAAAGTTCTGCGGATGAGTTGACCGGATGCGTCAAATGTAGAAAAAAAAGTTTGGCTTTCGTTCTTTGTCCGCGATGTGATGAAGGCTTCAGCGCTCCCGATGAGTGACGGTCGTTTTTTGGACGGAAAATAAACGACACGAATATAGTTGCATTACGTTTTGAATCGCGTTTCGGTGGGACTTCTTCTCGCGACGCTACCGAACACTTATTATTACCTATTAGTAAGTATTAGTCGACTCGAATATAATATAAGGATAAGTAATTGACTGGAGTATAAGCCTAGGGTGGGAAATGGAACAGCTACTGGTAAATTTCAAACTAAAAGTATATTCCAATTAAATTATAGTCATTTTGGCATCAGTAAGCTATTATTTAATATTTCTTTAATTATACTATTTATACAATAATTTAATTCGATTAATAGGGTGAAGTTATTCTCCGGTGGAAATCAGGCAAGTGGGTATCACTCGAGTATAAGCCCTGGGGGGTGGGCATTTTCAGCATAAAATAATGAATGAACAACTGAGCTTACACGTGGATATACATATGGCAATTCACATACAAATGATATTCATGTAGGGAAAATAAGAACAGAATCATAAAGATGGGAGCGTTCCATGCTGTAGTAAAATTATAAAATAAATTGCCCATGTTGATAAAATGTGTAGAATACATAACATTTTAAAAGTTGAGGAAATAAATTGAAACAGTTTTTTAATGAACAATATTACTATTCTATAATTGAGTACTTGGATTAGGTGGGAAAATATACAAATATAGTTATAAAATTCTGTCCTTTATTTAGTTTGCTTCAGTAAATTTATTTTGTTGTGATATTATTTTTGTAATGATAATAATATTCTTATTTGTAATATATTTCATGATATTGTATCATTTAATAAAAATGTACTAGTTTTCGTATACACCTAAAATTCTATAAGGGTTATAAGGGTATTACTTATATTATTTACGAATCAATGCAAATTGTACTTGCCTACGGAGGATGAAATGACTTTGATTATGAATGAATACCTCCGTTAAAAATTTATCATCAGTGCTCAAATAAATAACCTGGTATACAACGACACAGCAATATTGAAGAAAATATAGAACGACGGAATTTTCTCAAGGATGAGAATACAATTGGGCCAACAGTTATATATCTTTGGCAGGTCGAAAGACTAGGGACTGTAAAACAAATCCCCTGAACGATGCACGGCGAAATTTATGCGCCTCAACGAACCTTCGACGGACGTCCAACATCATGGATCCACACAAACAGAGCACCGACATTCCAGTTGCCCCTGTCTCGAACCGGCACTACACCAGAAAAAACCTGACGTGATTTTCCTAGCGTTGACTATTATCGTTGATTTTATTCGAATTCCATTATTTCTGCTTCAGGATTATGAGATTCTGAGAACTGTGACCGCAAGCGGCATTAAAATTGGTGGCAAATTCATTATTCTTTTTACCCCAAGTAGATAACAATTATGGGGGATATTTCTTAAAATAAAAAAAAACTACCTAGCTAATACCTAAATATTTGCACAGATTATATATTGTATTAAATATACATACACAGCGATATTTACAACAAAAGAGTAATTTTTAACAAGACTCAAAATATAGTTTCAACCATGGGAAAAAATATAATTGATTATGGCAGGCTTAACAAAGTGGAAATCCATATCGAAGGATTGTAAGAAAAAAATTACAAGAACTCCTTTCCACATACATATTTGAAAACGACCGATTTCGGCACAAATGGGCCATAATTAGTCGACCTTTATATTTAATTTCACTCTTACAATCCTTTTATTTGGAAAAACTTTCTATCTAATATCAGGTTAAAATGCCACATATTTTCTTTTGGCTATTTTTTCAATTTCTTTGTTTTCTTCTCTCGTCTGTTTTTCTTTTAAATTGTGATTTTTATTTTTTGAACATTTGTTATACTATTTCGGCTGGGTAATACTAGAGATTTTTCAGTATGTCCATGGTATTTCTCTACAGTTATTTCTACAAACATGATCAGGGAATAATACGTAAAACAGAGAAAATCAACCCTTTCAATTGAGCCAAAGCGGAAACAAAGTGACACAAAGGTTGGAGTTCGCTAATGAAGATGAAAAAGCCGCGGAGGCAGTAGGGGGTTAAATACGGGGAAACGGCTAATCGCTTGTTTGTTCATGCCCTTCGTCGCGGTGCTCATTGTCTGACTTTGGCATTTGTCACATACGCCGTCAACAACTCAGCTTCGTGGAACTGTAAAAAATAACTACTATTTGAAGAAGAGATGACGCACTGGAGAATTCCGTCGGCGTTCCCTCGCGTCCCGAAAAAACTCCTCCACTCTCACAACTCAGGCGAGAAAGTCAAAGAGAAAAAATAAATCCGGACAAAGTTTCGACCAGGTCCGGCTTAGGCACGTCCACCACACTGTTGGCGACATGTTACAAAAACTTCTCTGAAAACATTCCCTAGAACAGAGTTTCTTAACCTTTAAGAGGTTCCGAGCCCCTTATAGCGGCTTTTTTCCGGAACCTGTCGCCCTCATCACAGAGTTTCCTTTGAAAATTGCGTACTGCTTCTGAATAGCTATGAACTTCGCGCGCGGATCAATTCGTAGGTCACGTGGTTTAGAGAAACATTTAAGTAGCAATGCGCTCCGTACGCTGCCCGAATAAAGCGGTGAAATTAATTAGCTTTACATAACTTCATATGGTCACCATCTTTTAAAGTTTATCTGTTTCAATTATATTTTATATCATATTAACATTTGCAAGGTTATTTATTTCTACTTATTTGACAAGTCATGTATATTCTTTGTGTTTTGTTTCGTCTGTTTTTGCTTTTTGTTTCGACGGTTGTATACACAAATGTTATCAACATAATTATGTATGCGTCAATCATATTTTCGTTAATTGAATTAATATTTAATAAGTTATAAAATTGTGATGAATATATAGCAAAAACTATTTTCAGTCAATTTTATAAGCTATTTTTGATGTTTTTAAAAACATAAATGGGGTAAAATCCCATAATTATCATTATTAATACTACCACGGATCCCAATTTATTCCTGGAAATATCGCTTTATGCACCCTTACGTTTACTTAAAAAGTCGCTCATCTAGTGAAAAATGAGCTAAAAAGCAGTTAATAAAAAAGTAAATTCGCTTCTTTAATTACCATATCAGTTCAAAGAAAGCATAACTCTGCTTTATAGTATGAATGTTAAATGTATTAAGAACTCTCAATCACTCATCTATCGCATGCACTCATCGCATTTCTATTTTAAAACATGTCAACCGTGGTGAGGAGAAAAGAATAATTATGCTTCAGTTCCACAAGGTAATTATTTTCCGACAGTTCTCGACTAAATTCTAGTCATCGCCAAGCTTAAATAAAAAAAGTGGAAGTATAAGGTAGGTATATAAGACTGAAACTTAAAGGTTCTGGTGATTCCAGGTTAAGGTTTTAAATTAAACAAAATAACGTAAACATGTTTTGTATAGGAGTATGCTTGAGGGTCGAGGCACAAGACATGCGCTATCGGATGTTAGGTGTCGCTAAAACAAAAATTATTTTTAAAAGAAGGATCAATTGCTAAATATTACAAAAATATCACGGAATTGTCAATTAGCACAAGTTAAGATTATCATCCATTAGCAAATGAATATTAATTCATTCGTTTGCTGGCATCAGGGTGGAGAAATGAACACTGTGTGACCACATGGGCTCCGAAATTAAATCTAAATTTAATTTTAAGTTGATTAAGAAAGAAATCACAATGCAACTAGCAAGAAAAATAAGTAGTAATTTTGATTGAAAATAGCTCTCCTAAATGTTTTCAATTACATAAAAATACTGAAATAGTATTGTCTCTCTTTGAAACCGAAAATGATTCTCACCCAAACACATACCAAAGGCAACTTGATTTTATTTCAGCTATACGAGCCGAAGAGGATTTACGTCTGCTATCAAAACCAAGGGGTGTTAAATGTATTGATGATCCATTCCTAAATATATTTTGCTCGAGATGCTCTAGTTTAACGTGCACAAAAATCGAAAGAGTTGATTTTCAAAACGTCAGCTCTTACGCTGGCAAATATGCCACTGATAGCTTATGCGGAAGATCCACGAATAGCTCAAGCCGATCAATGGATTTGACAAAATAAAGAAAATCGACCATAGATGCCACGAAGCCGAAGCTATAAATGGCCTTCAAGGGAACGAGACATTTCTTAAGGAGGATTCACATAAGAATTCGGTTACCTTAGGGTTTTCATGAAACTTCATTATTTCTCTAGATTGTAAAGAAAGAAAATTTGGAACACGGCTGTTAATGAATTAGAGGTTTCAATTTGCAATTGCCGTCTTTGTGGGTATGCCTAGTCTCATTCCCCGTTAATCGGAGAAAACAAGAAAGGAATATTTTAAAGGAGGTATTAGGAATATTTAAAGAAGTATTTTATTAGGTTTTAAATGAGTATTTTACTACCCCTGACGAAGAGAGCTGGGCTCTCAAAAAGCGCTTTGATTATCTTAAAAGTGCGTTATTCCTTTCTTGTTTTCTCCGAATACCGGGGAATGAGATGAAGCTAGTGGAGATTTACAACCTCTAATTCTCTAGATTGGTTTATTTCCTTATCAAATTATGATCTTTTAATTTCGATAATGACAGGAATTTTGGAGTTTCTAACCCTCTGTGTAAAGCCATGGCCAAAATTTCTCCTTATGACATCGTCTGCGAAATAGCGCACAACAGCACGATTATAGATAGATCTCTTGACCACAATTTAATACGTTGAAAGAATCTCTTTGGTTTAGAGGTTCCCTCATGGAGAACTCGCCGAGAGTCATTCTAATGGTACATTTTTCTAAAAATACAATACATATTGTATATACAATATGTACATATATATGTAAAAATACAATACATATTATATATACAATATATCTCAATCCAAAAATGGCCAAAGCCGTCTATTCCCACGTAGTGGACTTTTTCACGGACACTCTGGGTAAAGTAAGAAAGAAAGTTTACGAAATATTTAAATAATATGATTTATTTGCATTTACATTTATTTTGTGCGTCTATATTATGACTACTCTTAGTAAGTTTTTGTTCTTTTTTCTAAGCATTGTAGCTATTTTTATATTTATCTTATTTTATTTTTGATTCCTATAATATATATTTATTTTAATGGATGTAACTGGGATCAAAACTGTATCCATTAAAGGAATTATAATAATAATAATATTAAATACACGTAAAAATAGAACAACGGAGCTCTGGAACAGAAAATTAAGTGACCAGAAATCAAGTATGATAATTGAAAGAAGCGAAATTACACGGAAGTGAACTTGCGCCCATCTAGTTCTATGGGAGTGAAACTTGAGTGTGTGAGGACGAGTAAATAGGTAAAGTGAGAGCATTTGGAATGGATCACCCAAGGAGAATGTGGAGGAAAACAAGGGAGACATGAATGGCTTCGTAATGAATGAGCGAGGACTGCGTGACCAACATGAAAGGAGTGTTGTATTGTTTAGGCATTTTGGGAGGACGGAAATAGAGTGACAAAGGATGACGATGTGAGTGGTCCGAAAGGGAGAGGAAGGCGAGCGAAACGAAGCGTTCCAACAATATAATTTGTCTTCAAAGAGACGAAAACTCGCTAAATCCGTGAAACAGCACCTTCAATTTTAAATTGTAATAGCTGTTAACTATAGTCTGTTAAGATTGGCTGACATTCTAAGATTCGTGATGATATTCTTATTTCCGTGAGGTTATGAATCATAAATATGTATATTTTTCATACTATTTGTAAATGTTGGGTTATGTGTAAGTCTTAACTTCTGTCAGAGGGAAGTTTTCCAAGAGGTTTCCCTCCCTCCTTGGGCAAATGCCTGACAGATAATGTGTTCGCACCTCAACTTACACCGTATAGTTAGAATAGGACAATTTATATCTTCCTTGACCATTTGCGACTGTATGTATGAATACTTGTACAATATGTAATATATAACCACTGCCACCAGGTTTTTAATCTATTTGTAGTGTTCGTTTTACAATAATCACAGCAACCAATTGGAATGAATGCTTGAAACTTACCTCTATCCCTTCCAATGTTTTCATTATATTGGTTAAATGGAAGATGGGATTTATAGGGCCCAATTTCATTAAATAAAGTCCCATAATAATAATAATCATTTTTATTATTCCTTTAGCATCGTGAGTTTCAGAAGAAAATAAAATTCCGTTCGATTTCATTGAAGATAGCTAAACATATTCAGTTACCTTTCAGTATAATGTAGCATTTCAACGGTTTGGGCGACAGAACCCGGTTCGGACCGAAATTCGTTTAACCGGAGGGAAAACCGGAATGAGCAAAATTATGGTTCGAAGCCCACAGAGAAAGAGGCTGCAAGGACAGAAATAGAATATGAATATTGTGAATAGAAGAGGAGATTATTTTGCTGATCCGATAGGAAAAAGCGTCATTACATTTACACCAACACCCCGCTAGCCCGCATACGTAAATCAGGGGGTATGAAACACTAAATTACCAAAATAATTTTCATATTAGAGCACCTTATGATATGCGGAAAAAGAGACCAACATAGGCCATCTTTTCTCACTATAATCTCGCGAAATGTTTTTACCGTCTGGCTGCGAAAATCGAGTTCCCTGAAAGTGGTGATGACGACATCGCGTATTTCCTCTACTGCTGAAATATTTCTCGAATAATTTTTACTTAAACTCAGTTCTTCTATTTTTAAGAGATTCCCAGCCGAGGGATTCGATCATTTTTTGCACTCCCAATCAATCAAAATCAATCAATCACAAGTCAATATCTCTAGTATTGGAAAGATTGAGATGCATTAATAAAAAAGAGGATTATGAGATAAATCTCAGCATGGAACGGAGCATAGACCAATTCAGTGACCTGTTCGAAGAGTGCCATTCTCCAATTAAAGGGACTTAGAGCTATTTTAGTGTTAAACAATAGCATTAACTACGCTATAACGTCAATGGTGGGTCTAAGATGACGAAGTCGACTACTGAAAAACAGACAAAATCGACTACTGAATAACATTACTAACAAAAAATCCACATTTATTCACGTTGGAACTGGAATGTTTCCATAGAAAGCAAGAAAATCACAGCGCTGTCGGAGTACCATTCCAGAGATTTACGGCTAAAGAGCAACAATGTATTTCTACTTCTAGCTCGGCTTTGTGGAGAAGTGCCATACTTTGGGAATGAATGATTTTCTTAATATCCGCAGTAATACATTTGGCGTAACTAGCTTCGTCTACGCGTAGACATCATCAGGCATCATATCAACTTCAAATCATCAATCAAAATCTAATATGCCAAATTAGGTCTGATAATGTGTAAATGTAGAGAAAACTAAAAACTAGTAGCGTGAAATATATACCGGTGGAAATTACTAATACCTTTTACTCCTTCGGTTAGCAATAAAATAAATATCGAATTGCCAAAAATCAGCGAATAGAAATGTTTTGTCAGGAGGTATACTATGCTTGCTTGTCGGTATACACCACGGAGATCGGAAATCTGCACGGGGCAAACGCGTGCTACTCGAGGGTCAAAGCAAGGGCGGTTTCTTTTCATTCAACTCCAAAAGGTGCGGGCCCCCGAAGGAAGAATCCCCGCTTTCTCCAGAGGCTTTTCCACAATAATAAAACACCCCCGAAGCGAAAATCCCCTTTTCTGAAAAACCCTCGCGAAGTGTGAGACGCAAAGAAGAGAGGGCATTCTTCGCTTTCCTGCCAACAAGGGGAAGACTGCAAACAACGGCCCTGGGCCGAACATTGTTTTCCCACGCATGGTCATCGACATCTTTTTCTCCTCCGTTCACATTCTTCCCGAAGCCCACCTCCCCACGCTCGGAAGGCCACCTGAGAGCCGTCTGGCTATAAAAGACGCCCAAAGGAAAAACGTAGGTGAGTGTCTCCTGGAGACTCCCCTCTTTTCCAGGGGCCGCCCACGTAACTAAGCCCTCTTCCGCACCCTTTTTCCGCTTTGGCAGCCACAGGATCGAGCCGGGGACACCGGGGGCCGGTGCCGTCAAGCGCGGCCGATAATTCAAGTTTTATGGGACGGTGGATTAATTAAGAGGTCGCCTTCACGCTCGGATCGAATGCCCGCTCTAATTCGACAGCCGAATGGTTTATGAAAGAGGATACGGGATTGGTCGCCGGCCGGAGATCGAAGGAGGCTAAATACCTTATTTATTTAAATGCGTCCCCGAGCTGTGAAAAAATTCCGACCGCCCGACCAAAGCGGTGATAAAATTTGCCTAATAGTTTTCCGGACGGTCAAGGAGGTAGACTATCGAGTCATTATTAATGAGCACTACGGTAATTCGTTTAAAAATGCCGTTTGAGTTAATGAGGCTCGGAAGTGCTTTCGCCTTTCATTTTCGAGCAGTTAATTGCGCACGATTCGATGCACCCTGAAAACCACGAAAAAGTTAAGTTTGGATAAAATAGTTCCCATCGCTGCATAAATGCGATAAAAAATAGGATTGAAACTTGAATGGATATTCTTTCTCCCGTAGGCAGAAAATCCAATCCCGAAAGTTCCTCTAAGAAACACCCCATTTTGTTGAATGGACGATAGAACATAATACATTTTTTATTCAGGAGGAAATTTTCAATCTACTTTTCGAAACCGTGTAATCAATTGGGTTAGCATTTTGATAAACTCTAGATAAGAAAAATTATTAAATCTATTATTTGCTTCTTTAAACGGTCCTTTTGGAAGATTTAATGTTGCCAAGCGGTATAGCTGATCCATTGAAAAGCATACTTTATTCGAAATAGTCATGTCATAAAACCTTATTTCTATTTTTGGGTTTCATAATGTCTGATGAGGGTCTAGAAATTTTCCAATCGGACAATTTCCTACATACCGATTTTTAAGGTACAATTCACTCCAATTTAAGTTCAATTGCAAAATTGCCGTGAAAACCCAACAGAAATAAACTTATCTTAGGAATACCTGATTTTTAATGTTACATTAAACAACTCACACATGTTCTAAAAAGCATCGAGAGAATGCGACAGTAAAATTAACATACAAAACGAAACATTGGAGAGAAAATACAGAATTTTTAGATATGTAATTTGAAGAATCCATTATTACGATGATTTACGCGTTAAGATAGCCTTCTAGGTTTAATTAAACGAAGTTAATCACTTGTTGGCGCAGATTAGTAATGCTGGTCACGTTAGCTATTATTTCTGGCTAATCCTACTGTGCTCACATCAGTTATCTATAATTAGGGGAAGTTAAGGGAAAATGATTTCTGAAATTACTATTTTCTTTCCCTACAGAGTAGACTAGCGATGCGTGATTCAATTCATCATAAAAATCATTCTTACCACAGCTACTTTGATGAGGCTCATTACACTTTACCCAATAATGACGGTTTGTATTTCATCGTTATGTATGTATGTTATTATGTCTGAGGGATCAGCATACCGTGCTGGTCACTGAACATAATCAATTATGTAACACTGCTAATAAATAATATATTTTTTACTTAGTTAACATTACCTCTTCGAAAATGGGACGGAAGATACAAGATATATTGTTTCTGAGCTGGAGAGGATGGCAGAAGAGTGTTTAAACTGAAGTAATAAAGCAGCGAGTTAAAAAAAATAGACAGGTTATTAAGAGTGTTATATTCAGAGGAGAAGGATTATTAAAGAAATTAACTGAAGGTAAGACCCAAGGGAAAAGACAAGAGATGATTTCGAAAGACGTCGGATGATAGAAGTGCCTAAATTATTAATATATAAAGATAAAAGCTTTCGGTGGGGATTATGAAGCCGCATAAAGCTACCAAAAGGTAACAGAAATCGCATACCGTCATAAGTGTTCTAAAAAAGAAAGTATGTTAAAATAATTTTCTTAAAAGAACACTTAAGGCGATGGTCAATTTTACAGCTACTCAGGTTTGTTAATGAAGAATAAGATCTATGAAACAGACTCATTGAAAAGGAGATGATTATGTTTCGCATTTATTTTACCGATGCACGGTCATCGTGCAAAAGAAGTTGTTCTTAAACATCTTCACTGTCTAAATATTACCCGAAATAAAGAGTAAAGCCTCCAGTTCGCTTAAGATACCTAGTAATTCAAATATTATAAAAGTAAAAACTGGCAAATAAAAGGTAAAATGATGATTTTATATTCGACGGGGTCTTAAAAAGGCAACTTTACAACAGGGAAAGATGCGATTTATTTTTCGGACCTTGAGAAAAATAACTTCCTCTTAAATTTATATCCGACATCTAAATCTTCATTCATACCCTGCAACCCGGATTTTGACGTGTGGCAGGGATCTCTCCTGAGAGATACTTCCCTTGAATCTATTCAAAAAAGACAATTTAAAATTTTAAATTATTGGTAAACGATATATTCTAAATTTTTATTCAATGAATAACATCGCACGAACGCGCAGCGAACTTGGCTATCCAGAACCATTAATGGACTTCTATCGTTACATAAGGTAAATTACTGTTGGCCAAACATCACTATTCGAAAAGTCCCACTCGGAATAGTTATTCGGCTTAAACAAAACAATTGAGCCTTTTCAAAGTTCTAACACTACGTCTATAATATCATAAAAGGTATTTTTGTAGATCTATATGAATTGAGTGGATCTAAACATTGTAATCGTATGAGTGTATTTTCCTTTAAATGTTAAATATTTATCAGAGTATTATTTACCACAACTGATGAGTTCATTCTTAACTTTGTGCTAGTTTGAAACAGAGATTTATAGTCATAGCTTTTATTAAAATAACAGAATAATCCTGTATACGGAATGACATACATGCGACCTAGGTTTTGCATGTATGTTATTCTGTGGTTATAAGAAAAGCTGTGACTCTGAATCTTTGTATTATTTCCAACAGAAAATAGAAAATACAAATAGAGAATATATTCTTTCATTAAAAATCAACTTCAATGTTCCCCATAATATGTAGATGGATTAATTTGAAAATGCCTCCATTAATAAGAAGTTACTTATGCTAACAAATCTTTATTAAACTGTGGTTTACTGAGTTACATTCCATAAAATATTCCAATAAATTTTATGTAAATATTGCAACTATTGAAAGGCTTAAGTAGTTAATCAACGCCAGTTGCATTACTAGACGCTATCTACTGATTGAGTGTGCTATAAAATTATAACTTATGCATCAATTTGGATATGTATCCCATAAAAGAATGCTCCGATTTTTCATGCTCAAAGTCTATATAAAGACCTTTGCTGTAGATATACACGAACGAACTGTCTTGCGAGGAACATCCGACAAGAGCAGAAGAAAGAATCCACTGCATGGGTACTGACTTCGTCATAAGTCTCCATCAGGAACAAATGAAAAGATTAACCCTAATTAACCATAGAAAATGTTATTTATATTTTATATGGAAATGAACATGGTTTCGAAACCATGTTTAGTAAAAGTTAATCCTTTCATTTGTTCCCCCAAGAGCAGAATATTTAAAAATCACTATCCATTGAAAAGAATTAATTACTACTTATTATAGTACTACAAATTGAGTTGTGTTAAAAGCATCTTTTCAGTCGTTGGAATAGCTTTCCATCGATTACTTAGCGATCCTTTTACTTGTTCTGGAAAACTTTTCACTTTAAACTTATTTATCATCGCATTTATTCCCGAGACCAGCCTTTACGCCTTCATTTATTTTTTAGCGGTCGGCGATTGGTGGAGACCCAATTCTCTCCATGCAATTCCTCTTGTTAGCTCCGAGAGACGTTTTTCGCGATATGGAAGCCGTGGAATTGCCCGAATGCCAGTTCCGTATTCCACCAGGGACTCGATCGCGGTAACCTCGAATCCCAATGTACTAAATCACCGTCAACGCAGCGCAATAAGACGTCTATGGGATGACGATAGAGTCTCAGTCATAAAGGCCGAGCCATTAAACGAGAGTGATATACCCTTTCCGACCGCGTGACCCATTCCTCCGATTCAACATTCCGGCTGAATAGGGCGCCGAGAGACTACACCGATTCCCCGGCTGAAAAGCAACGACCCGGCGCGATATATTCGGAGGGTTTCCTTCCTATCCGGAAAGCCTTTTTCCAGCGCATTTCTCCGCAGGAACATCTCGCTACAATTCCATTAACAGCTCGCATACGCCATAAAACTCGATCGCCGGCTGCGGAAAACATATGTGCATCCACGTCATACCTCGGTGGCAAGGGTAAGTAATGACCCGCTCCACCGCGGTCTTTTATTAAGAAATACATTGCGTCATTGTGAACCAGAGTATTCAGGGGGATCAAAAGGGTTACGTGCCTCCCCCATTGAAAATGCCGATGAGAGGGTTTTACGCCTCACTTGCGCCTTACAAATAATGAAATATCCGTTCCATTCCTGTTCGGATAAATGAGAAAGAATTATCATGTGCGCTGTTTCCTGTTATAGGACAACCTGACACATACTGCATGCGTACAAATACGACTTCTTCTGTCTTTCACGTGTTTCCAAAACAATTATCACACCCCTTTAGATAATACCTGCCGCTAGATGCTCTATTTATTAAGATTCGAGATTTTAATGGCTAACGTCACAGTAAATTTCATTTTAATAATAACGAAGTTGAAATAGGAGAAACTTATATTAAGTATTTTAATCTTTTTGTTATATATAATTAAGAAAAACTGGAAATTATCAACCATAAACAACTTCGCATAAAACACAAAATATATAAATGAAATTAAGACTGAAATTAAATCAATTCCTAAGACATTTTGTATAATTTTGTGGAAAATGTGACAACAGAATAGTTATGCATGCGCTGTTGTTATTTGATAAACAAAATTCAATAATACGCATTCAGATAAAGTTGAAAAGCCGATTCCGATATTCGATTTTGATAGCGAGTATGTGTAGAAAGCATAATTCAACCTTCGAAAGTCCATAACGGAATGTATTAATAAATTCAAAGATTTAAGATAAAACGGTATTTAACGTGAATTGAAAACGGCACATCAAAGCAGTGAGGAATTAATTCCTTTATGTTTCGTTATTGAATATGAGAGGAATTTAGAGGAAGAAAATGCTTTAAGAAATGACAAATTTACTGAAACTAAGGTAAATATTCCTATCCTCGGAAAGTACACTGCGAAATTGGTATTTTTATGAGGAAATTTGATTGCTCCACGATTGGAACTTTTCCAAGAAATAAGTTAAAGGATACCTAACATTAATACAAACTGAATTTTTCCTAGTAGGATTATATAAAAAGGAAAATAAAAAATACTTCATGATCAACCAAGAATCAAAGAAAAAAATTTTCTCTTTCAGCCTTCAGCTGATGAGATTTTTTTCCCAGAAACCACTCCTCCCCTTTTATTATTATCATATCTTCTCTCGATTATAGTCATTCCATTGCAATTTATAATATAAAAATATTTGGAGGTTTAAAATCTCCAGCAGCCGTCTTTGTCGGCGCTCAGAACCTCTTTGCCCGGTATTCGGAGACAACAAGAAGGCTCAGATTCCCGACCGTTTAAGAAAGCCCCAAATTACGTTTCAATAGCGACGCAGTTATCAGGGGTTCAAAAGTACATATAAATATATATTTAAAACTATAAGTGCATACAAAAGTAAATTGAAATATTTAAAATTTAAATACGAGGTTAGGTGGAAGATGGAGAAGATGAATAAAATGTCAAATAACAATAATAATAAAGATTTAAATCAATGCCTATGACGTAATTTTGAGCGTTTTACAGTAAACGCTTGATTCGACCGACCGCTTCCAGTTCTCCGGTCGATTTTGGCTTCGAGACAGAAAACGAAATGACCCGTCACCTAACAACTCTTCACATAAAGACGCCTTCCTCGTCGCTAACCGAGCATCTCTAACGCCTACCGCAGCGTCACCACGTGTGACTTCCCCCAACGCCGACCTGTTTCCAGAATAGTTTTCCCCGACTCTATACCCGGAGATCGGCGTTAAGCGTCGTTTTTCCCTATGAGCGATAAAACCCCGTCGTTCTCCCTTTACACCATTCTGTGGCCATTAACGTTGTCGTCCATTAGCGGTTCAGCTACGGAATGAAGTCGCAATTCACGACTGATGAATTGTTACGCACAGAGGGGAAGTACTTCCTCCACGCGGTGCTATTTTGTTTCTCGGATATGACAAGTGGAAACGATTCCTCGGTGGTACTTATAGAGAAGGTCTTTCGCGAAGCCTCTCCATGACGTAATAAAACGTTCACACGATACGCTGCGCTTAATAGGCTGCTGCATCGCTGAAGAAGGTTACCAACGGTCGCTTGTCTCAATTGTTTGGTGGCTGTAAAAGAGAAGGAAAATGACGAAACAAGCCGTTTCTCACGACAACTTTCAATTTGAGCTTCCTGGTAAACAATCAACGTTTGACTTTAAATCACAGTGATATTTTTATCGCCTAAATTATCAATTTATAATATAATAATTAAAAATAATAAAATAGAAAAGGTGATACGATTTGCAAAGAATTGCTACGATAAAAAGTGAGCGTTACTCTGAAGATACAGGACGCGGGATGAGAATCATTGGAAGATAGAAATAATTCATTTTTTCCGCGAACGATACGCGAAAGCAATCGATTGGGAAAATAGAGTCAAGCTGCATGCACCCCCTGCCACACGCCGAAAGGAGGCTTACATAGATATAAACATCCGTCGATTTTTTAATTTTTATGGTCATGATAATGTCAGCATTTTTTCAAATTTACTTATTGCATTATCATGTACTAAGTTTCATTTCATTTTTACGTACTTCTTCCTAAGCGTATTTTCGTGTATAGTGATAACACTTATTGAAGTGTAAACTTTACTATATATATAAATATATATATGTTTAATTAAACTTCACTATATATATATATATATATATATATATATATATATAAATTAATATTGGTGAATTTGAGCAGGTTTTCCACATCCCCCTTCTTCGTGGGTGCATTCCTGCATTGGGTAATTTTTCTCTAAGAAACCTTCGGGTTTTTTGATATCCACAATTATCACATTTTCTCATATCTATCACTTTAAATAACTGATTGTGAAATTTATGACGATAGGTAGGATGGACGACGAGGATTTTATTCTTAATATCGTCCAAATAAAGGAGATTTATTATTATAATTATTTGTAAATAACACCTTCGTCAAAAGAAAATGTACCCCCATTCGGGCAGTTTAATAGTTTCAAGCCAGGGCCAACCTCTAACTCTTTGGTGAATCTTTTGGTATCTCTATTTTATTTAGTTACTTCCGCTAATCTTTCTCTTGTTTTACTTCAAAACATGCCATGCATAAGCCTAAGGAATCTGGGAATTGAGAGAATTTGTCAACACTACTGTACATCGAAGAGGCTCACTGCTTGAGAATTGGGAGAAGGGATACCAAAGGTGGAGATATTCGGGGGAGGGGTAGGTTGTCGGTGCTCCACCCACTAGTTCCGAAAAATGCTCTTAACTACGTTGTACTATAATAATAATGTCATTATTATCATTTCTAGTTTGTTTATTTATCAATGCTGCCATAAACATGCATTCAAAGAACAATTAGTGTGAGAGGGACAACGATGAGGGAACATCAACATCCATTCCATAGCCAAATATAATCCGATCAAACTGGACTCAACGTACCTTGTCGTAGGTATGCAAGCATGCTAACTATTCCACCCCAACGGTTGCTGTTTTTCATCTTTGTCTTTCCATGAGATAGTCCAAAATTTTCCTATGAGAGCAGGGTCAGCACAGAATAATCTCACGAACTTCAAAATAGTATCGGACAGCAATAATTTTCTTCCGGTTTCCGTTCCGGTTCAGTGAAAACGCCGAATTCCGGTTCAGTTCCGGTTTCGCTCCAGTCGCGGCGGCAATTTCTGCTGCGGTTAGTACTTCCCTGGTCACGCATCAATAACCCCAAATCTCCCTCAATGGTAAACATGATAGGTGTGGGACTCCATTCTGACGCACTCAATACAAGGTTATTAAGTACAATATGTGTTGTAATCACTGAATGACAGGTCACCGTTACGAGTGATAAGCAAATATATATTAATACAACATAACAATCTATCCTCTATCTTGCGGTAATTTTTCATCATAAAGCATAATAAAACAAATTAGACTTCTACCTTAATATAAACTATATTTATGGGTCATGTAGGAGTCATTGTCATGTACGTAGCATTTATGTGTACTCTTTACCTGATGATGACCAAAGGGGTTGAAAAAATAGTCATATAGTATGATAAACATTTTCTGTGGAGAGATGAGTCCATTTTTTTCTAAAATTATTGTTGTTTGCTGTTCATTTAAGAGTGCTTTGACGTCTTATATCGGTTTGGGCATGTTCTTCCACCGAGAATCGAACCCGACCGCATTCACCGGAGCACAGCGCGCAGCCCACTTGACTATCCGGGAGCCCTATTTCATTATTTTAAATAAAAATAAAAAACTAAAATCAAGCTGTGATTCGGAATAGAATAAATAACCTTTTGTTACCGGTCCTTTTTCAATAAATCTATCGGTTCTGGTTCGCTTTACAGTTCTGCAAATACAGCGATATTTCTTGCGCATCGAGTTTATGCTCGGTTGTGACTAGATAGAATTTTCATCGATACTTAAAAGTCGTCAAGCATGGAAGGAGAACTTAGGGTATGATGATGGTAGCCCTTCTTTCCCTCGTCCTTGCTGCCAATTCATCGTAAAATGTAGACGAAAAGACAAGGCGCAATCGCGGAGTAGCTAGGTTACAGTGTCGGTTCTTGTGAAATCCTCGCCTTGATTCGCCGTTATTTCATCTCGAATGTTTTCTGTGCTAAACTGAAAAGCTCGACTCAATTGCCATTCTTTTGCGCCAGTAATTTGGAAAGCGGAGGTCGCGAAATCGTTTGCGCCCTATCCACCTCCGTATTGCAGACTTACATATTAAACATTCGAAGAGACTATAAAACAGTAAGAGCTAAATTTCCACGACAGAGATATTGCCTCTAATTTTTGAGATAAATTTCACGATAAACCGACGTGCTATTACTGAACGAGGTCACATACATATATAAAAATGAATATTTGTATATATATTAAATATACAATGTCGGAAAAGTATATCATACTTAGTAAGTAAAAAAATTCGTTATGCTATTTTTAATTCTCTAAAATTTGGGAGGAAATATTCATATTGTTTATCTCTTGTCGTGGATTTACCAATACGTCAAACTCAACCAATAACTAAAACATTTTCAGGATTTGTAGAAAGAGTTACCGCAATTAACAAGAGTACTAGCAGGCATCCCCTTGATTATTTCACTTTCTATGAATTTTTATTGTAAATAATGAATTGTAGCAGTGCTAATACAGATGCTAGACATGTTGACACTGTTAATATTTACCACATCACGAAAATATGCTGATTATGGAACTGCATTATGATAAGATTATCCTGGTACACGGTTTTGAAGCAAGTCAATCAGAAAAATAGTCAAAATATCAGCATATTGATTCATAAAACTCATATAACCGGAAATAGTTAAATCAGAACAGAAATGAGGCACACATTGAGGACCCCGAATACAGAAATTAACTCATTACCTTCGAACTGTGAAGGTGGAACACATACCGTTTTAGAGAAAAGACGACTTACTGAGAAGCTATTTAACGTGATACATGTGCCGCTCAAAAGTAAAGAAAAGAAACGTTCGAAAAGGTCAAGGTGAAACGTGCATCTTTCCAACCGGTGGCCCCAGTATGTAATCCGCCAATTGAAACAACAATAGTATGATCAAGATATTCAACCGTATACTTTTCTTAAGAAGACGATCTGACTCTTCAATGCGCGCTCTATAAATACGCTAGCGATTGCGTGGGATACTACTATATCCCAAACGTTATTAATAGCGACACTCGACAAGATAAAGAATGCATGTAGATTGAAAAGTTGAGGAAAGAGATAGACGTGAATGAATGATTAATAATCAGTATATGCTTCATTAAACAGTTTCATTCCAGCTTTGTTCAAGTAAGTAATTCTGGTGATATACGAATCCATCCATTTCTCTGTAATATTTTTAAGCGAGTAAATATGTCTTTATACTAGATTAAAAAAGAAAATGATACAAAGAATCTCTTACTAGCAAGGCTTGAGCTCTACGCTTCAAATTTACTTCAGCAGTTACGTGGGATACTAATTATAATACAGGCGGAATTTTCTGACACTACTAGCTTTTCAGGAACGATTTACGTAAAAATATACCGAAATCAAGTATACATACCAAAATCAAAAATATACCGAAAAAACATTTACCGAAATACATAAACCTGTAAGGTTTTAAAAGAATGTAATAAAATGGAGGATATATAACATTGCGCTACCAAGCAGAATTTTGCAGAAATGAATTGCTGGGATGCTCCAGCATTCCGCTTAAGTAATTGAGTGTAAATTCATCGTAATCTCTCTTTGGGGGTTTATCAGGGATAGTTCATTTATCTGCTTAACAATCCGTATCCTGAACAGAGTGAAGTTAGAAAAGGATGGGGAAAAAAGTTTCGGAATCAGAAAAAAATTCGATGTAATTATACGAATAAATTAAGCTATCATGAGGAACAGTGAGAGTTTAGGAAAGATGTGTTGGCATAAATGGCTCCGAATTAGCGGCACCCAACACCGCCACGGTCCTCATACTGCTGAAAGCATTCGCCTGGAAAGTGGAAGATTTTGGTGCCAATCCTTGTCACGTAAGATTTTAAATTATTTTTATATCGCGAGAGTACAATCATTCCATTAATTCGTTCTTCCTTGTTTCTTTCTCCAGCCAAATTTCAAATTAGAGCATACATAAAATTTTACTAAGTTGCCATGTACCTTCAGCTATCACAAATGTACAATAAAACACCAGCAGTACTTCACTGCGCTTATTAAATCATATTTCATCAAGTGCTCAGAAAATGAACTCCTTCTTCAGAAATTTCGAAGAGAATCAATTGAATGAATTGCCTATCTGACTTAGACGAGAAAGTGGTGGAAGAAACGAATCCCCGAAGAATTCCACCAAAATGAAAATAATTTGTCACGAAGGAATCTCTCCGTAAGGTCACACTGAAACGGATTCATCGGGAATTCAAGGTTGAATTGTGGCTGCAAGAAGGCAAAGAGTGAGGACCAAGATGGCGTTCTTCCCGACGAAGGAAGGATGGAAGGCTTTCGAACACCGTGAAATTCCGTTCACCAAACTCGCGGCCCGAACAGTATAAAGAAATCAAACACGCCCTCCAAAGAGCGAGGTTTACATCATCATTACTACCGTTCTAAAATCCAACGTTTAATTTATAACGCGGAGGACGGGGCACGTCGCGCATAAAAAGCCTTTTCCTTGAACTCGAATCTCTTACTTTTGTCCTTCCTCTTGTATTCTTCCACGTTCCACTCCTCTATCTCCCTCACTCCCCCATCTCCCTCACTCCCCCTTCCCACACTCGGTCCATCCCTTTAACTCAATTCCGTACGCCCAACCTCCTTTCTTTTCCCGAAACGCTCGCTCTTGACCGCGGAAATTTTCCAAACTGATCGTTCCAAAATCTTTCACCCGCAAATCAATCTAATCTTTAACATAATATCCGACGGCTAACTGCGCTCGCGCGGGAATTTTAAGACCGATTAGAGCGTGTTTTACGCTATCTCTATTTTCGTCTAATCATTACCTATTATTTAATTCGATCCCATGCTATCTAATCAATATTCGTTTAATTTTACAGCATGGCGTTGGCGAATTTTCATAGGAGACAAAATTATGCATTAATTAAAATCAATAAGCATTTAGTTCTCGGCAGAAGCAAAAGCTTAAACTTCAAGCATGTATGCAGAAATTTACTCCTAGAAATCGAAGATTCTCACAATCCAACATCTTATAATTATTTATTTTGCATTACGTCGCAATTTGTCGTTAGGCGAGGTGGCAACGGTCAAGGAGATCTTGTAGGATCATGCAATGACTGTATTAAAAAATTGATTATTTCAATTTTTATACCTGGGATTTGCCAATTGACCATGGACGTTTCTTCTACGAATTCTAAGTTCGATGAGAGTAAGTCGTCCACAATTTTCCTGAGAGCAATGCTAAATAATGTTGTAACAGATATTGAAATAGGGCTTATTGACGTTAGACTTAAAGCATCTCTTGCGACTGTATGAAATGGACCCAATAGATGGAAAGCGCCTCACGCTCCGGCAGGAGATTTGTTTACGCTGTGTATACGAAAATCTATTTCATCAGGTTTGTTGATTTATATGGGAATCTATGTTTTTCATTTCATTATCCAACTGATAACAAGAACACATTTCAACCTTCTGAAAACTCTGAACTTCCCTTCGTTTCACAATCCGAAACTTATCCAACATTTTCGAGTGTTCACAGAATAGATTTTGTACTTATCAGTAGCGATTCATTCCCATCTGCTCATTCAATTTCGTTGTTTCTTCTCAAACTTCATTTGGCCAATAAATTGTTTTCCGGCCCTTTCCCACCTTGAATTCGTAAACTTAATTCAATAGTTTTTCCATCTCCGGCGTTCACCTAACCAACCTTTCTGAACGCCTACTTCTTTACGAATCGAGTGAAATCCTCTCTCTCCATACGATCGTTATCTACCCTTTTCCGGCTTGAAGTAGTAAAAAAGGTGAGATAAGTTGAATAAATGGCTCTGGTAAGTATCCTGTGTCTCTCCCACCATATTCTGATGAATGGAATATATTCACTTGTCATTTGGTACAGAGTAGAGAAAAATGTATCTTTCATTTACTTTTATCACAGTCTTGATCATGGTTTTAACGAAATGAAAGATACTGAGGTATGAGTGGAGGATTGCTCTAATCAATGTCTTTCGTTATTGACTGACAAGAAAAGTGTTACTGATAGAGTCATTGTGCTTCACTTGCGTGGACATGTTTCGCTTATGGCTCTGTTCTTGCTCAGTGAAGAAAGCCAATGAAAACAACCTCACTCCTCATCCTGCTTAGTGAGCCCCATTCCTCTATGTATGCTCTTACAAATGTATTTCAGAGGGGGTGAGGCATTGACTGGTCTTTCTAACTGAATACTTTTCAGACAAGTATGCTATCTAGTTAGGTCTAACTCAATAGATAGTCATGCCGTAATACCTCTCAGTTATATACATACATACACACATCCTTATTGAGCGAAATTGTGATTAGGAAATTTCATATTTCATGTAACCCACACCTACTAAAATACACATAAAGCATATACATTTCTAATAAGTTATAAGGAAATAGAGTGGAAAGAAAGAATGGTTTTGTGGAGCAAATAAAAAGTGTTAATTTTGATCAGAGAAAAGAATGTTCACTGTCGGAAATCATCCACAAAGAGGAGGGTGTGAAAAAACAGAAAAATATGTGGGAAAGGTTGAAACAAAGAGAGACATAGATCGCAGCATAGAATATACTAAAATTCTCATAAGGTACTTAGAGATATAACTGGCAGCAAATCAAAAGTGTTCTTTTTCGTAGCATGCTGAGCACAAATTTCTTTAGTCTTTATCAGTATGAACATCAGATTCACACTCAAACAGCTATATATTAGGTAATAATGTAACTAATAATCAAATTATAAAATCAAAAAAACAGGTTGCAAATTCGTTTGATCATAAAGACAAAATTATATTTGGAGCTTTATCATGGGATTTTTTGTTACAAAATTTGTCGCACTCCCGAATATGAGACTCTAGAAAGGATAATTGCGCCTTAAATTATTAAAACCGTTTCAGCATTTTTCGTAATTCTTTTACTTTTCGTACTTTTTCATTTGGTTTTACATGAAACATATCCCATTATATTTGAAGGGAAATGCTCAAAGGTACCAATTTTCAGGCTGTTTAATATAGTATTTTTAAAGAGGTAACACGAACTATAACGTTTTCAGGCTCTCGGGTAATCAGGTAATGGTCTCCATTGGTAATACCTGAGTTCAAAACCCGGTGAGAGCCCACATACTTAATCCCCGCGAGCCGCAAGTCTCGTATGATGGAAAGAAAAGAAGAAAGAACTTTTCAAAATTAATCTTTTAATTAAAGCACTGGTGCCCAACCGGTTGGTCGCGACCCACAACGGGGTCGCCTTGGCTTTTTTGGGGGTCGCCCACTGAAGTAAATATTTAATGAATTATAATTAAAAATTTACTTAAAATGAATAATATGACAAACTGATATAATTACAGCGCATATTAACCCTTTGAGTGCCACCGATTTTTTGGCGGTTACTACAAGAAGTGCCTTGGGTATTTTGCTAATTTTGTAGATCCTTATTCAGAAATCATTATTTATCTATTTATATTTTAAAATGATTTTTGCTGAATTTGAATCCTTTCCTTCTTATGATTATGAAGAAAAATGATTATGAACCTGTATTTGTTTCAATAACTCTTTTAGGTTTAATTTAAAATTTACAAGTTTGAATAATAATATTTCCACTTTGACTAAGAAATCGATAACTACGTTCGATTTTTAAAGAATAAAGCATTGATAAAAATATACTTTCATTATTTTTCCAGGAAAAAATTACATAAAAACCAAGATAATTGTGCAAATTCGTAATAAATAATCCATTTTTTGACTTATTGATCAAATATGGCGAATGAGAAAGGGGACCCGCGAAAATGTTGAAGAAATATGAAAAGGGCTGCGATTAAAAAAGTTGGAAACCACTAATTTGAAGAAAGATTTAAAACGGCCTCGGATTTTAAAACACATTCAAAAACGTCTACAAAGGAAAGGAATTTCGACTACCAGACATTTTGACGCATTTGCGTCTTGACGTAAAGTGTAGGGTTAGAAATGTGTGGACAAATTATAATATCGGCGTAAAAACAGTAGGGGTATTCACCGGAGAGGAAAACGCCCTCAGCCATGGGCTACGTTTATCCACGAGCGATAGACGAGAAATCAATTTCCCTTCCTATTCACTATTTTTGATGGCCGCATTAAGCGGCTTTAATTGTGAAAAGGGGCTGTAAAAGTTGGGACCCCAATTTAAATGAAAGTCATTTTGTCTGTCACTCTCTCCCACTCTTTCCTCTATATTTCCCTTCTCTTTCATTCCAATCTTCTCCTCCTCTTTCCATCTTCTCCACTCCCCGGACTTCATTTCGAAACTGGACTTCCCAAATTCGGACCTCACAGCGATATAATATGTCTACCGGTCACGCCCACTCCCCAAGAAAATGCAAATTAACATAACCGCTGGTAGCGTACTTTTTCGGAAACCACCATTATAACTAACAGGCACCGTCGAATTCTACAAACATAAGCCCGGAAATTATTACTCGGCCGCTATCCGATAGTTTGCTCGGAGAAAAAAAGCGGAGCATATAAGTTACCACGCTCTCTCATTATCGATTCGTAATGCTCGCATATTACCCTCTCAATTAAGGGTTTTGAATAGCCGGAGGGAGCTGTCTATATCTCCCGTGCCACTTGACCCAACGTGGGATTCACACCTTGCGTCCAGCCCTCCACTCCATCCTTTCAGTTGTCAACCGTTTGGGTGATTCGATGGAGCGTCCTCCACGTCTGCACCCGGCAAGGGACACGCTAATTACCGCATCCGACTGACATGGAGATTTGCAGACATACTCTTCGTGAGATAATCCCCGGGAGAGAAAAATATCTGACGCGCGTCAGCGAAGGCTCCGTCGATTTTCACAACGGAATTCGTTCATTAAAACGATATCGGTCGACGTGCGGGATGAAAGATGCTTTTTTTCCGAAGGTGCAAAAACTTTCGACCTGTCCCTGAAAGACGTGCAAAAATGACCCGTCGGGGTGTATAATATATTCCGTCTGAGAACAGATTATTCTCGTTTTTACCTATATTCCTCCTAGTCTATTTCATCATTCAATAATACTTTACCATAGCATATTGAGTCGTCCGAATTTTCAATGGAAAATATATTCAATTATGGAAGGCTTTAGAAATGTATATATATATACGTATAAATCCATAACAGGTAATCTAGGTAATGAAAACTCCCTAATACGTTTTTCCATAGTACTGTGGAAATTGGTGAATTTTTATTTCTTCCGATGGAAACATCAAATATAAATATATATAAACAATATACTATATAATGTAATCTGTACATCTGAATGTTTTTCTACTTTAACTCAAGTGAAAAAAGGAAAGTTGGGGCACGGCTGTAAAGGAACTAGAGGTTTAAAATCTTCAATAGCCGTTTTTGTCGAAGCTCTTCTTCTCATTCCCCGGTATTCCGAAAGAGTGCGGTGTCCTGTCCTGTTTTCTCGGAATACCGGGGAATGAGAAGAGGAACGCCGACAAAAACGGCTAATGGAGATTTTAAACCTCTATTTTATCTCAAGTGTCAATACAAGATCAAAAAATAAGAAAGCAAGACAACCTTTTACCTACACAACAAAACAAAACAAGTTTATTACAGAAAAACGCTGTTTCGAAGCATATCGTCCTTATCACGTAAAAATAACCGTTCAGTACATATATAAAGTGGAAACATATCGTACCTATATATATTAACTTCATATTTTTTCAGAATATACGTAAATTATTTATACTGTGCTATACATGTGTTGAATCTATTTTTTGTATTATATGCTCCGCTTTCTTCAGTTGGTGATAATTCCATGCGCTACGGTCACCTAAAAGGAATTTCGAGGTACGGAGGAATTAGGCCTTCCTTCACGAGTCACGTCAATAAAAATAAGGTTTCCCACCATCTATGATGTTTTTTTCATAGGTTGAATATGCATTGTAAAATTTACCTACGAAGGCACATACAATCAGTATATAGTATATATATTACTACCATATCTGACACTGAAATTAAGAAGTGGCACATCAATCCATGGTTATAACTTACTTCCTCAGTTATAAGAGTAACTTTTTAAGAAAATGTAACATCGTTAAGGGGATTTTAAAAGTGCACTGTTATAGCTAAATGACAGCTGAATAGTAATATTATACTGCAATAGCTTGAATATAATTTTATTACAATATTGTAATGTTTTTCTGGAAGATTGTATTGCATTGTAATTCTCTAGTATTGGATATATACGTTAGATCAAGGAAAGGTAAAAAGTGACTTCGCAGATAAAGGTCGTGCACCTAAGATAGCCCCGCTTTTGTCAGACTTTTTTATGCCCGTTCTTTCTTGTTGTTGTTTTTATTGATGTTATATGTTCTGCACCTTCACTTTCGACTATTCTGAACAAGAAGGCAATTAAGACCTATTCGATTCATCTAGGTACGGTAGCAGATATACAGTGGATGCTAACCAACAAATAAAAATAAAATAAGGAAACTAATATACATCCACAAGTTAAAATCATAAGACATAAGTACAAGGAATTGTACAAAAATGGGAATCTTCCGAATTAGGGGGCGAGAAACAACGAAGTGAATATTATTGCCATAAAATTATCCAGGCAGATTTTCAGGGAATTAATAGTTTCCGTAGATGTATACGATACTAAGATAAAAGGAATAAAGCAGGAGAATCAAAAACCCTAATATAGGCACGAAATTCAAGGAATTAAGGATTTAGGGAAAATATATCATTGCTCTGGAGGTCAAATTAGCATTAGTATTTCTACACTTTGTGAGGGTTAAACTTAATCTGCTGTAATTCGTAGCTAAATAGACAAAGAATAATAATTTTATCTAGGCGAGATTGAAACTAAAATACTCTTCTTCCATCTAACACATGTTATACTATACCGATAACACAAATTATATTCGTGAATGAGAAAAAGTATGGCGTGAGAGTGTAGGCTTCGTCACGAATTGATGTGATAAATTGGCATGCCTTAACAAAATATTTCAACATGCAGAATGATAATCGTTATAAGAAAAGGATCTAATTTCCAATCACGTCTGATAAATTACTCTCGGAAAATGCGTACCTTGGGACTAGGAGCAATCTCCAGAAACAGAGGTCGCATGAAATGCAGTCTACGCAACACGCATAGTGGTTTAGGACAGTTGACATGTGTCCTCAAAAACGCAGAGCCTAAATACACGATGTATTCGACCATTCGGATTAAAAATTTACGCAAATAAAAGCTTGGCTCGGAATTTTACAGTGCACTCATTTCAATCAATTTGATGGACAAAGCACTAAAAATTATACGCCTTTTGCAGGGGAATTCTCATGACTTCCGATAAAACGATACTGCAAATTATCCGATATCGGGTTTATTAGTCTTCAGGGCATGCAACGCAACGTTTTTCCGGTCACGATTATTTGAACGGTGTAGATCAGACAAGAAATGCCTCTATCACAAATTTTGGAGTTTGGAAGTGAGCTGTTTGACGTATGACTCGCGTTGCGGGACATTTCATCGGGTGTCGACCTCCTTCTCCGAAACAATACGATTTCTTTGCCCGCTGACCAAATAGAAGTTGAGGTTATTTTTCTGAGAACGAGAGACGAGGAGAAACCGAAAAACAACACTCGATTCGGCCACGCAAACATTACGAAGGCTAAGCGCGATCCGCTTTATGCTCGAATAGCCCAAGTTTACGTCTATCCTTAGAATTTTCGATAAATTCAAATCTGTTTGTGTATAGTCGTATCCTTTCCAAAGCCATTCACTTCAATTCTATTTTTACTAGTATTGATTCTCGACGATATGTTCTGGCTTCCTTTTCTTGCGTTTTGGCAGATATTTCTTCTCGTACATTTACGAAGGAAAGATTTCCTACGCGGAATCTTGAACTTAAACTAGTTTCCATCGC
Organism: Sympetrum striolatum; assembly: GCA_947579665.1. Lineage (NCBI taxonomy): Eukaryota > Metazoa > Arthropoda > Insecta > Odonata > Libellulidae > Sympetrum > Sympetrum striolatum. The sequence goes on from OX388352.1 coordinate 79,721,754, forward strand.
TTTTCTTTCCACCAGAGGATAATGAGTATCGATAGCAATGTTTAAACAAATAAGGCATTCGTCCGTGAAATTACACACTGCAAAAATACCGTTGACTTAAAACTAGGTGTGAATAAATAAGGCAAGGGAAATAATAAGGTCGGGAACCCCTTTGAAGAGAAAGGAAATAGTTAGATACTCTTAGGATGGTCGTCTTCATACGAATGGCACATTGAAACATTTCAACACCAGAGGTGCACGAATTAAAGCGAATTAAATTACAGGGTAATCTTAGTTTTCAATTTTATTTTTTTGATTTCAGAAGGGGCAGCAACATTAGACGCCCGAAAACATGTTCTTCGTAGGTTCCCTACCACTGGGTAGGGACATGGTATCCGTAAATTTTCCTTTAAATTAAAAATTAAAATGAGCAATCAAATTTAAATGAGCACCTGATTTCTTTCCGTTTTTTGGTCTGAGGAATGATTACGATCTAAGTGACCTCACTAAAACAGATATTATAACGGAGCATTTGTTGGGAGATGCAGGAAAACGCAAAAAGAGAAGAACTTAAAAAATTCCTTTTTCACGGAGAAAAAGGGGGAAATCGTCACCGTATATTTTAAGATCTAAAATAATTGTAATCCCTGAACCTAATTTCGATCTATTTCCAATTTCCTGTATTTAAGTTTAAAATTTTTTCCACTTTACGAGAAAAATTTGCCACTGCCACTTGAGAAGTAAAATTTTTCAGTTGATAAAGGATTTCCTCTCCGAATACGATGGCGTTGAAATATTGTTAAAAAGATTATTAGAAAGGTTTATTATGTCTAATACTATGAGTTGAGAGTTTGATATTTTGAAATTTCCCGATTGGACACATAGTTTTTATTTAAATTTACTGTATACATTTTATTTATTATTTACTATTTAAAAAAAAAAATTACGGAGAGTCGGTAATCTAAAATCAGGTAGCTTTCCCCAAAGGGATTCTTACGTTCCTTGGTTTTAATAATTTCTTCAATTTTTAATTCATAATTTGAAGATGAATATAAATTTATTATTAAAAGGACAATTTTACTGGATAAATAAAGTCCATGCAAGGTTAAAGCGACGAAGAGCGTTAACCTGAGACAGATCGGGTAGATGCAAATCACAAGAAGGAGCATGGATATATTAAAAAGCGACCGTGGGCCGCTCATGAAGAATTTCGGGACGACAACGGATTTATTAGAATTCAAAAGTAATGAATAGCTAACCCTCTTAATGATATTCATGCATTGAGACGTAATTATGTCTTGATGTCATTGCTCCTGGGAATAAATTTAGGTATATAGAAGCAAGTTTAAATTTTACTATAATTTTATTATCAAATTCGAAAACAACTTCTTGTAGGCAGAAACAAATAAATTAAATTTAGTGAAATTGGACAATTTCTATGTTAACAATCAACAATGAAAGCTATTGAAATTGGAAAAGTATTCAGATGTTAAATGGTTACGAATAGGAGCACTTCTAAACATCTGCATATTATATTGTATACTTAGGAGTATTTTCTTGAAAAATTGGTTAATGAGTCAAGAAGTTGGCGAGAACGCTGCTTCTAAAGAAAAATAACTCCTGATATAATACTCATTTTTTTCCTTAAACATTTTCAAAATTTCTTCCAAATGCTTCCCGACACTTCAATGTCTTCATTATCAGCTCATGACGCAGACTACTGGCCGTAACACGACTCGCGAGTCGTGCAGATCTACGATAAACGATAAATTTTGCTTAAAATGAAGGAGGCTTGGGATGGATCACTAATGGATGAGCTATCCAAACACGCTTCATTGAACCTTCCCGAAAGACACTTCTTCCTTAACTCTTCATTAGCAAGCTTGAGGATAATTGATTCATCATTACGCCGTTGGGGATGAGTGAGTGCCTGCAAATGGCTCCTTCGGAGACCGGCAAAACCTGCGCCCTAAAAAGTTTCGATTAAACGGTAATCTACGCATGCGGCACACAAGTTGTGTGAGACATTTTCTCCGTTCTCCCACAACTACTCGGTATAAAAAACGCCTACGATGCGCACGAGACGAGGAATGGCTAACGGTCCCAAGACGATGCCTTGAGTGCCCATGGATGTGGGTAGCCAGGAATGCCAAGATGAATTATTCAAAATTGAGGGAATCGAGTATAAATCACGGGTGTTGTCTTCTGGCTGGTTCTAAATAAATAGCCGAATCATATGCTATGAAATGAACGAAGAACAATCTACATTAACGGTAATATGGGGGAAAGGAAAGATTAATTATTATGCCAACGGTTTTCTACCGACTACTTGATGACGAAGATGCCAGAAATAGGGGTCTCCAATCCGCTGCAGTGCGTTCCAGTTTTTCTAGCCAGTAATGCTGAATTATTTGGGAATTAAAACCTGCGTATTTTTCTCCACTTTACATAAATTGCCTCAACAGGTCGTTTTAGGGTGGTTTTATTGATCTGAAAATTGAAATAATGATTTATTGCCCATATGGGTAACCCACAGTTTTCAGCTATCTACTGACTGCAAAAATTAAGAAGCGGTATAGTACCTTTTTTGTGGAACTCAGTACACTATTCTTTCTGAAATATTTTTTTGCTTTCATACGCTAAACCTTGAATAATGATAGAAAATAAATACAGATTAGGATCTTCTCAATAATATTTCTCGCGCAGAACCACAAAGCTCACTCTACGAATCATTAAAATTAAAAGATTTCCCGCTGTATTTCTTCATATTATGAGATTCATTATTAATTTTAATGCATACAATTTTGTCAAAAAGTAAAATATTACAAACAATTCCTGTGATGTACTAAACAATTAAACTTAATGCTTGGAGCAAACATACCGGTTCCAAGCGGTTAAAATATTACTGTTAAAACGAAAATGAAATAAAATGACATTTGACGTCATAGAACCGGAGCGAAAAGACGGACAAATATAATTACGGTTCAAAGCCTTGACAAACATAAGCAGAAAAATAACTCAAAGATAAATAAAAACGTGATTTGGTCAAACTGATTTCTAAACTAAAAATTATTGCTTTTCGAAATAGCGCGTTAAATTCGTATAAACCCTCATTACCTAAAAACCATCATATAAAACCTTAGTAAGGAAATTTAATTCTTAAATGGGTGCTCGCTGAAAATCCTTACGAAACCATGAAAAAGATTTTCTTTATCCTTCAGAATTTGTTTTAAATTATCACATCGCTTTGAAAGTGAATTAGCATAATCGATTTCTCTCTTTAAGAGAGGCAGGTTATATGAATAGCAAAAATACTCTAAGGTGGAATATCAATCGTGTTGGCTGAAAATAAATATTCTCCGGATAACTTCCAAGTTGAGAGGATAATTCAAAAATATATGTTCCCGGGCATATATACATAAGAAATTTGTAAATGAAAATACATGTGCTAACTATGGTAATATTTAAGTGAAATAATAGTCTGAATAACAGCGCTAATCGAGTTCGTGATGAAGGTGGTTGTACACGTAATTTCGTATGCAAATTATTGATATGTATATACTCTGATAAATTTCTTTTCCGTGTAAAGGTAAATTATAAATTGATGCTGTACCAAATAACAACTCGCGAGCTTTCACTTGAATCGTGAATTGTGACAGATCAGAGATGATCGAATAGACGAAAAATGAACAAATCACGCTCAAGATGTACTTCCTGGTAGTCAGGACTAATGAACGGAAGGAACAGGAGGAGAAAGGTATAAGACCACATTTTAATGCCACCTGACCGGTATTTAGGAAATTTACGTTGCGAATTACCTCATCTTAGCCGTATAGAGTTCGCATTAACAAAAAAATCGACTGCGATTTCTTAACACTGTTTGGAAGCATAACGTTACGGACCAAGAAAAAAGCTACAATTACATACGATTTCGAGTTACAATAGTTCGAATTATCCAAGTACACCTTATTTTACTTTCTCCTCAACCATACTCCAAATACGGGAATATCGCCTACCCGCTAGACACACAACTCAGCGCGTGTTGGCCTCTGCTGACCCGCCCACGGATAATCGGGAGCTCGCTCCCTTTTGCTTCACGCTCCTCGAACACGGGTGCCTTCCCAGCGTGACAATCACAGCACTGACGCTAGAAGTATATACGTGGCGAGTTGACATCTCACTTTTCCCTCGAAAGACCCTCGTTCCGTGTTTTTTTAATAATAAAACAATTAAAATCACCGAGGCGGACAAAGGCGACCCTGCCTTCGTTAAAAATATTCTGAACTCTTTTTTCCCGCAAGAAAATTTTCACCCATGCCCTCTTTCGCACGGCGTCTATCAAATTTCTCACTCTATCAATTTTGCACGAAAATCAATGCGAGACAAGCGTTCCAAATCGGTTGCCTCGGTGCATTCATCAAGCATAAAATTTTTCTCTCCGTTCCGTCCTTTTCTAAAAAGTCAGATTCCCTCGATCGGTTTTTCATATCAGTTTCTCTGCCGCTGCTTTTGATACCCGATGTCGCTGGTTCCGCCATTTTGAAAATAAACCTAAATTTCTTGTCGCGTATCCCTGCTTTGAAACCCTGACCTTAGTGTGCTTTGGCGGAGAATGCTTTGATGCAGAAGTCGTATTGATCGCCATACAGGTGACAATCTCATTAATTTTATTACTCGGGATATCGTTAGTTTTTCCAGGAGCGGGGCCTTTTCGCATTTTATTCGGATGAACGCGGGAAAGGGGATTAGCGCGCTTTGGCATCCCGTTCGCTTCTATTTACTCTAGCGCAACTGCATGACGGAGGTGTGTCAAAGTTAGTGGGGCGGATTTCCATTGGAGCAAAAATCCGATACATCGATGCAGCCAATTTACTTTCTTCGACAAAATAATCCGTTTATATAACGCTCCGATCAAATATATACGGAAAAAAATTGTTAAAACCTAACAATTTAAAACCCATTTTCTATTTACACCAAAATTTATATATTTTACTATCGACTAAGACCATTGTTTGTTCCCTTTACTTTTCAGAATAACGCATATTGCGATAATTTTATGGTCAATCCAATTGGCGACCTTTTTAATAACCTTATGGTTTAATTATTTATTATAGAAGTAACTACAATGTATCCGTCATGGAATCTAATGTTCCTACGACGCACTAAATAAAGAACTTTCCTTATATTGCTTAACATCTTTACTTCATACAACAGTCCCAGACTTTCAGTAGCCAAACGCTATCTTTTATTTCGTCTTCCCTCTTTTCTGAAATCCCATTCACCCTCTGTCTATCCTTTCGCACTATCCAAAGGGAAATTCGCATGAGATTGACTCATGCAAAGTAAAACCCTTTTCATAAACATTTCTAATTCTACTTACCTTGTTTTATATTTTTTTATTGTTAAAATTAATTCAGTTTTCTCATTTGCTATATTTTCACTTTAAACTGACAATTATTCTCAAAGTGAAAACTGAAAAAATAAATAAACTTGCGACGGCAACAAACACCTTTGTTCTGATGTGTATTGTATTTGTAAATACTTTATGATTTTTCATTGTCCTCTCTATTGAAATATACCTCCGTCTCTCTTTCAATCTTCCCTACACCTTTTGCGGGTTTTTCACTTACCCCTTCCTATTATATATTGCTTTATATTGTATTTCTGCGGTTTATTTTCACCCCATTCTCTGTGTGTGTTTACCCGCGATGTATGTATTTTCTTTTTCAACCTTTCGTTTCAATTTTTTTCCACAGAGTACTCTTTCTTTTCTCTTTCATCTCTGTCGATATTATAATAACATCTGGGGTTAGGGGGAGGAAAGGCTCGCATGGGCCTAACTTCGACAATAAAGGATCAATCGATCTCTTTAAAGGGTGTTTTCCTGCACAGGAAACATTTTTGCTGTGATTAATTTATCATTTTTATTTTCTAAATAAAACCAGGATTTCTCTCAATATGTTTTCTCTATTGCTTTATTACCTGTTAAAATCTGTATATATTATTGTCTGTTTTCTTGTTTTTATGTATTGTATAAAATGGAAGAAAGGACTTCTTAGTCCTGATTTCGTTCAACGAGGAAGTTCGTTTAGATGTATGTATTCTAGCTTTTATCTTGTATAACTATGATTCCTGTGATCATTAATGAGTTAAATAAACTCTTTAAGATTACATGTGTGTTCTACTGTAATATTCGACCTTTCTGATTTCTAAAAAGTTCTATATGACTGCATCTAATATCAAGTACCTTAATCCGGACTCAATACTCAATTCCCGAATGTTTCTATTTCAGAGAATTCTCTGTATCAGAGAATTGGGGTAGAAGCATAAATAAAGATATTTTTGTCTCCAAGTTAAACTAAGTTCTCTTGAATAAATTCCTTTGATTTTTATGCAATCCCTAAGACGACGATGCACTAGTTTTACGAGTTTATTTGCTACGATAATTCTTTTCTTTAATGTAATTTCATTTAATTTCTATGGTATATTCTTATGATCTCTACTTGGGTTATATGTATTATAATATTTGATACACGTCTTTTAGTACTTTTAAATACCACGAAACGAAACGTGATTTGGAATATTCTTTAAATGACTTTTCGTACGGCATTTATAAAGTTCATCATTATTAACATTAGTATCGGTTGAATTCGTCGCTGAAGCAAAATTAATATCATATTAGAAATGGTTTTTCTCCTCATCCAACTAACCTCTCCGAACATATCCATTTACACAATTTATCCTCTTCTTTGATAAATAAGACAATTCAAAATAGGCGTGAGCAGTACTACTTTACAGTGGAGACGTCAAATTTATAATTCATTTTAAAACATTTTTACGAGCTTCTCAAGCTTTCGTGACGATTGAACTCATTCAAACTATTTCCTCCGTAAATTCAATAAAATGTAAATCACTTAGAGAGGGTATTCAACATAATATTTAAGTCGAAACCAAGCAATATTCTTATGCACTAAAATACGGAGAGCAAACTTTCTCAGCCAATTCCGATGCAAGTATTTAAGCGAATTTATTCCAAAATCAAGGATTCTGCTGATCTCATACGTAAAGCATACGATGAATAAAGCGTCACAATCTAATATTCTATAATAACCACCGATGTGTATCTACATGCATGCATTTATTTATCCGATTTCAATAACTCCCGTAAGAAATACATGGGAGAAATATCCAAACATTGATATTATGTACATACTTCCCGACATGATAGGATTATAAATTTTTGGGAGTCGTCAAACATCCAATGCATATTTATACATTGATATTAGTTTGTCCAAAGTATCTTAGGTTCTATTCGGTATGACTCGAATCGTCTCTCAGAAGATATGGAAGTAAATTTAATTTCGATCGATTGAGGATATATTTTTTCTTTTGCAGAATTAAATCGGAAATAATGATCATATTAAATCGAGATGAATACCAAAAGTACGAAAATTGAATAAATATTCTTATTTTGGTCGTAGAATATCGTATTCGAGTCGAAATTGAGAGAATTCAGACAGAACCAACAAAATATTTGTATGATTTTTTATGCATACAAAATTCCCTAACGACAAAGGTAATTTTTGAACTCAATTCTCATACGAATATGTGGGAAAGATAGGCTCATAAGAAATTTATAGGGAAGAAGAGCCGATATTTTATGGCAATAAAACCATTCGTAAATTTTGGAAATTGAAATTGTAATTTGGCTTTGTGGAAAAAATTTCAAATGATCAATGCTATCCAATATCACAACGAAAATGTTTATAGTTTTGGTAACTAAATTAAATTTTAATTCCATCATATTTGACGAGGGAATTCACAAGTGTAATAAATAATAATAAATCGTTGAATTCATTCCAATCCGCAGTCTAATATATTTACACTTAAATTCCTCGAGTTTCGATAAATGACAGAAGTCAAACTCATATCCTGAAAGTGATCGACTAATAGATACGGAGATCGTAGTGACGAAAATTCGGTGGGAGCGTGACACTGTGTACGGAGCGATGCAGTGGAACGCCCAATCGTGCGTGAAGCCAGATAGAAACGTTCAAGGCTCAGCGAGAGTGAAAAAATGAATATATTCCAGATAGGGGGTGAAAAATCGCGAGAAATATGAAATTTAAAATATGGGAGGTCAAGGACTGGAAGCAGTATAGATTTGGGTGGTATATTATTATTTATTTTTATATTATTAAGTATTATTCTTGGTGAAATATGGGAATAACAATAGGCGTATGGGCAGAAATAGCGGGTGTTCAAAATTTGGAGATGGAAAGGATCATTCTGATCTGAATTTTGAATAAGTAACAAAATAGTATATTTTTCTACTGAAAAGTCTTTGAAACTATTATATATCTGCAGAATATCTTTGAATCGTTCAAACGTAATTAGAGCCAAAATTTCTGACATAATTCCTAATGGAATAAATTTACATTTAGCGATATTTTTATAATTTTCGAGGTGACTGCTTAAAACCTTAAGTATACAATATTGAACGTCATAGAAAGTTTTATACTTGAAAGTATTCCACTTACAGTCTGTTTTTCAACAACGTAAACACCACCATCAATAAACCCTGACGATAACTCGCGAGCATGATTACATGAATCTTTATCTACAGCTGAAGATTAGAATTTTTCGTGGACGGTAAGAGTCATGGAGCCTGCTGCTGGCATTACATACTGAAGACTATAAGCACAAATAGAGTCAGAGGGCGATATGAATAGATGCTACAATAAAAAAAGCGAAGTAATTCCATTACTGGACCGGTACGGGTTAATAACACGGTTAGCTGAAAATGAGAGAAATGAAAAGTATCAGTTTCATAGTAATTAGAACATTAGAAACACGGACGAAGGCAAGAAAAATTCTAGGGCAAGAGTTCAAACAAGGAGATATACTTCAGTAGAGGCAGAGAAGCTAAAGGGAAATGCTAGAATGTGAGCCTTACTGTAGCTACTTCGATACTGAAAGACCAGTTGGATAGCTAAGCTATTTAGTGACAAAAGCAGCCAATTGCTGTGATGAGGGATACATCAAAATTTATCGAAATTAATTTATTGTGTTATTCTAATAAAATATGGTGTTTGCCGTATTTTCATTGCATGATAATGAGTACCAATATTAAAAGACAAAGGAGCTTTATCGGATGTTTTCAAAGGTGCTTTCCTATCAATAAATAATTATTTCAACACATCAGCTGTGCATGAAAATTTCAGAAGCGCATTTGATATCCGTGTAGACAAGTAGGATAGATATACGGAGAGCAGTTGTGACGAAAATCGTCGCGTTGGGCAATTTTAAACACTTGCTCACCACAATGCATTAAAATGCTTGCGGCTTTGGACAGGCATTGGAAATGAAATTAAAATATTTCTTAGGCCCTCTACTTCTGAAACTGTTCAAGGATTCTAAACTATGAGGATGACATGTGGGATTGAAGCTGCGAATTCTCCGATTTCTTCATCATTACATATGCTGCCAAGTCTAACAGCTGGATCATGTATCATCTCCATTTCCTTCACATTACGGTTAAAAAATCGATACTGATTAAATTTAAAAAATAAAATTTTACTGAGTCACAAAAACCAATATTATTAATATTCCTATGAGTAAAAGTAAGAGCTCGGATTCAACAATCGCCATGGTTGTCAGGGGGAAGGGTCGTTTACAATCAGGATATTTTACAAATTTTTAGCGTATTTTACCAAAATTTTCACATTTTGAATCGAAAGCAATGGTCTTTTTCGGACTTTTCGATTTTGATGAATGAAAAATTCTCTTTGACACCTCCCCTTATAAACTTCAGCCTTTGGCACTCGCTTCAGTTGCCTCGCTCCCACTGAACTCACAGATTTATCTAATAGAAATAGCAACGGCAGTATTTAAAAGGAAATTTGGCCTTTTGATGGACTTTCTCCTAAAACTATTTATTTCTTCCAAAGTAAAATTGATAATAATTAACGCCTTTTATTAGGGCGTAATTGAGATTCTTAAGGCTCTTCATACATCTAGTTCTTGTTCATATAAATTTTAAAGAAACAGATACAACAAAGTACACAGAAGAAAACTACAATGCGGGTTTAAAAACCTAACGTTTAGTTCTACAAATTATTAACAAGGCACATGTAAAGATTATACCGGCTCTCCAGCACAATCTTCGTTAATAACTTTTTTGGACGAGCTCTATAGCTAACGCTTAACGCGTCTAATTATGAATATGCCCGTTTTAATAAAAACATATCTTAGAGATTTAATATGGTTTGATTCGAATTTAGCATTCTCATTTTTAACGGCAGAGGGAGTGTCGCCGTTACTCGTAGGCGTTACTTCGAAAATAAAACCAGCACACGCGATTTAGCTTACGTGCGCTAAAATTTCAGGGATTATTTATTTGTCGCTCTCGAGTGTGAAATCGCACAATTGCGAGGAGTTTGAAGAGTAATAGAAGATGCAAGAACGAAAGAATGGGAACGGTCAGACAAAATGTGCCGAAAATTACGGATTCAAATTTTTTTTAAATATCGTATATGGATTATTTATTGCCTACCGGGAGAGTCTCTCTCGCCCGGGCACGAAAAACTCCACTTCTCTCCCCCATCTGCCTCCATTTCTTCAGTCAAGAACGACTACGTGAGTTCTTCCCGAATCTTTCCTGACTGCTACAGTGGTTCTTGATGAATGCTGTCCTTCATAACTTTTCGCCGAGCCATAAATTGACTCCATATTTATTCTCCATTTTCACGAATTTATTCACAATACCCAATGCCGACCTAACCCAACCCAACCCGCGTGGCTAAGTGAAACGGACAAAGAAGGGTACTGAAGCGTGGACGGAATTTTTTTGAAAACAATCTTTATCTCAAAAAAGGGCTGAGACTATTTTTACTTTTTCTCGACTGCAGTAGATGGGGGAGTTGTTCCTGACTGGCAGGGAGTGCTTTTCGACGGGAATCGTTCTTGACTTCTACACCGAGGTACGCGGTGCGCATGAAGTTTGGCCTTCCGGTGAGGCGAAGAATCAGTTATGGGTCGTGTTGGGGATTTTTTTTTCTGATCCACCTTAGAGTTTCATCGAGAAACCAATACCTTCGTGATCAACTATTTATGGGGAACTTATTTATGCACGTAATTAAATATAAAATTTAGATTAACCCCAATAATTAGCACCGAGTATTACTTGAAGTATTTCATCGGTCACCTTAAACGTTGAATAACTATAAATGAATTTTGACTTACGCTTTCAAATGACTTTCGATAACAATTTACAATTAATTGATCGATCACGATAGATACTAGTCACATATTAATTTGATGAATCTCAATTTCTATTACCTATTTGATTTCAAATTTTAATATATTTTTGTGATAATAGTTCGAAAAAACGCAGAATTGACCTAAACTTAGGCTCTCGACTATTGAATCCCGTTGTCTGCGAACACGCAGATATTATTGCCGCACTTTCACGCCCGCGAGTCACGTATTCCTTCACAGTCACACATTAAAAGATCTCATCTTTCAGTTATCGGAGTCATTCAAGGAAAACGCATTTTAAGGTGTTCTTATTCACTGTTGGACGTCACCATTTCGTAAGTATTTTCTTCATCCGTCTTCCTGTTGTATGAATATGATAATTTTCGAGTGATACGCAGAGGATTGCGAAAACTATAATATTCCAGATTTGGAAACTTGAATTCCTATAAAACGCAATTAGAGGTAAAAGGATTGAGAATTGTTCCCCCATTTAAATTTAAAATATTGCCAAGGTGTGGGCATTTTATTGTTCGGGAATTCTATTGATAATATTATAAGTTGGTTGTAATCGGTATTCAGCGGCATATAAGAGAGCCATGAGCTAGCTCTTGAAGTGTACCATACTATTTGCTGTTCATGCATCCGTCAAATTTAAAATCAGATATGCGATAATAGTTCGAAAGAACCTTCCAAAAAAAACAATCGATGCGATGATAATGTATAAGTGTACGATGTACAAATTGTCGAGCCTTTATATGGGTAGGTAAAATTGTGATATTTACATAACGTTACTGTGTTTATTTATTGTATTGAAAAGTATTCATTGAGTATTATAATATCCCCCAAGCCTTTTGACTTAAGTAACTTATTAAGAACAAATTCAAATAATTCTGTTTACCTCATTCATGTCCCGTTATTACTTGCCTGCTATTATGTTCTTTCTATTTTGAGGAAACATTTCAATTGTTTTATCTATGTAAATATGTATCTGAATTGTTTTGCTCGCCTTTCAAATCTCTCTTAACCTGTTTTCTCCTTAAGAAAATATTTAATTATCGGTAAGTTTATCATTTTTTTCATCATGCCTTTTGCTGCTGCGATGTATTTTTTTCTTAGTTAAACCTTATGTTTTTATGCCAGCAGAAAAGTTTTCTTCTAAGCATATTTTTTCAACTCGTCTCTTTCAAAAAGAATACTACTCGGACGTATGAAGAATCTAATTAATCTTAATCTCGCCCAATAAAGGTCTTTTTCTTATGTACAGTTTTTCCGAACTTCAATCATAAACGGTGCACAAAATTGAGAAATTGATAGCTTATAACAGGGAAAGTAAAAGAGAACTGAGTAAAATTTTCATGTTTACAAATCAAAAGGTCAAACTATCTTTCTCTGAAATAGATGTACATGATATGGAGGAAGATGTTTAAATATTTTACGGTTTTCCTGCCTCATCCCTCAAACTGGAATAAAGATTTATTGAAGGAGATGAACTAAACAAAAAATTTTACACCCCCAGCAACGATGGACGTTCAGCAAATGACTTCACATGTCAAAAATCGGAAATGAAAAAAGTCTGACAGGGTCGGACTTTGAACCACGATCTTCTATTTTTCGGGCTGTTGCCCAAACCAAATCTTTGCTAGTAAATTGAGAGACATTGCTTGAACAAATTAATTTTAACTAAGGGATGTTGTTTGGGATAAAAACTCCAAGAATGAAGGGAAAAAGATAATAATTACTTCCGTTTATACTTGGGAATTTTCCTAGGTACACCTTTTTGCGAGAAGTTAAACGGCCTTTAATTTAATTACACCACAAATTAACGTTCTCAAATACATTATTGTAATAATTATTAGAGCAGCGAAATTTTTCTACTGAAAAATGATCTTAAAATATATAGCCTATATATGAAAAACCTATTTGCAATATTTCTTGAATTTAAATCGTGCTTCTAAAGAATTTCTATTAAAAGGCTAATAATATCTTGCGATGTTACTAGATAATATAAAAAGTAGTTATTACACACGCTTTCAAATCATCTACATCGCGTCAATTTATACAACATCGGTTTCTTCCGTGAAAATCCGAGGTTGTATTAGTTAACAGAAATTCTAGGAAGTTCGATTTCCTAACAGACGATGATGATTTCCACGGCTCAAATAATCCACAGTTTATCTTCCTAATTGTAACATCTCTATCCCTTATTTACTCGGACATAGGATCCAATAATACGATAGCGAACAAACATAGCGTTTAACCAAACATTTTCGCCACAAAGACACCTATTCCAATTCCGCCCTGGGGAATCAAATCGTATAAACACGATAGCTGCAATAGGTCTATTTGTTTACTAGCTAATTCTCAAAATATCCGGGAGATGGCTCCGAATACCAAACTCGAGGGGTACTAAAACACGAATAACGAAGAGCGCTGTTTCCACACACGCCAATTTCATGCCGTTCCTTGAAAGCGGCGTGCGCAGGAATTCGATGATTCGAATTCAGTATCACGACATTCCATTTTTGCTCCGCGGAGCATGTCCGTCTGAATGAAATCTTTTTTCGCCGTCGGCACTCAATGACCGAACGGAAAATTGCGAAAATCCGATAAGAGAATCCCCAATCGGCCATTCATAAAAATGCCACTGGAGAGTGGCGGAAGAAGAATCGGGTCCTCCCGCAGGTGACAAAAGCGGGACGAAATGCCGGGGCTTCTAATCGAAACTATTCCCATTCTGTGATTCGTCCCAGTTGTAGAATAATGACCGATTTCGGTCTGTTCTGGTAGCGTAGAAAGTAATTTTGTCCTTGTCCTTTTAATCCTTGTCCGATTTTAATATGTACTATGAGCCACCCTTGAGTAGAATTTCTTTCTATTAAATTTAAGAGTAAAAGTAATTCAGTCGTAGAAGCCGTAATTTCAATTTGAACTCCGTAACTGGGAACATGGTAAAATAAGCAAAAATTCCACAGAATATCCTTTAATGCGGCCTTTAAGAATACCATTTGTATATAAAGCGTACTATAGAAAGGTTTTGTTAAGGTTTTTTTACTATGCTCCTTCAAAGAGTATAACTATTTTAATGACAGAAATAAGCAAATAATTAGTTGAAATCAAAGTTTAAATAATCAAGCGGTACTTGGTGGAACTTTTACTATATGTTTAATTAAAAAAACACCAAGTGACCGTGTTTACAGATAAATTTACCTCTTTAATATAATGAATTTATTGCTACTGGTAATTTTACAATTACTTACTTAATTTAAATGCACCATAAATTAAAAGTTGTGAAAAACATACATGCAATAATTATTTGAGTAACAAAATGCTTCTATTACAAAATAGTCTTAAAATATGTAGGCTATATATGAAAAAAAAAACAATTCGAAATTATTTCCCGAACTAACATCGTGCTTTTATAGAATTTCCATTAAAAGGCTAACAATATCATGCGATGTTAATAGATAACATAAAAAGGAAAAGTGTAGCTGAAGTTTTTTAGGCGCATTGGATTCGCTATATACTTCTTTAAGGTTGAAAATCATAGCACGAAGAACGAGACATAAATTAATGAATTTCAGGCTGCCCTAGTGTGCGGGTAAATAAATTAAGCGTTATGGATAGAGGCGGAAGAAACGGGGTAAAGATTAAACGTAACAGGATGCATCTGAATGTTCACCACTGTGAAATGGTTAAATGTTAATTTGAGAGATGAAAAACTCCGTTGCATAAGGCTACTGAATTATTGAGAATTTTTTGCAGGCGCTGTGCGGTTTACCGATATATTCCAAAAACCTCAATGCGCATGTGCTTAACTTAACGGTTCTCACGTGAGGCTAGCATGCACGTGAAATCTTTGTGTTCTCGCATAAAAATGTGTCTACGGTATACGATACACTGAAGCTGCTGAAATTACTGCTGTTATACTCGATGAGAATACGAACCGATAATCGGAACGCAAATAAAATGGTTGCAAGTTTCGATAAAGCATCATGTGTTTTTTATTTTCGGTTATCACTTCAGAAATTACTCGTACGTTCAAAAAGTTCCCGAACTCATTTTTTCCCGGCATTTTTGCGGGAAAAATAAAAATTGTCTTTTCCATTTGGCTCCGGTTCGATGCCCGGTAAAATTTCCATTCCATGCGGGTCCATGTGTTCGCAAAATCTCGATTTTCTTCCGCTCAAAGGTCGCCGTTAAAGACCTCTGCGGGACTTCTGCTCTTTTGCACTCATAAACCACGGAGAGCCGTCCTTTGCTGAGCCGTTGCTACTGAAGCGAAGATCACAGCAGATTCCATATTCTTCCCGCTTATGCATATGTATGCGCCTTCATTAGACGCCAAAGGGCTTTCGAGCGTTTCTCGGAAGGAATACTGCAGCCGCGGAATTTTGTTGACTACTGCACGGAGGTCGAGGCAAAATAAGACGAAAAGGTTGAGGAGAAAAAGTGAAGTGTCTTGAGGAATCCGAGGCGAATCGCTCGAGAAAAGGAACATCGGCTTGAAGCCTTTAATCCGATTTGGTACGTAATAGCTTTTAATCCGTCGAAACTCTTCGAGACATCGGTGAAATATTTCGAATCGACTTTAGCAAATCAATATTCGATTATTTTAAACCGGAGCGTGGCTTCGTCAGGCGTAATGGGGAGGAATGGTGATAAAGTGAGATAGTAAATAACGCAAAACTAAAGTATACAAATGAAAATCGAAGTTTAAGGATTAAAAACTATCAGGGCAGAAGTAACAGATTCTTCCACTAGTAATATGCTGATAAGTCAACACTTTGATAGAAATTCATTACAAACAATGAAGGTGCTTTGAAGATTTGAATTATACTTTCAAACATTCATTTTATCTACCAGTTTATGCCGCATACGTTTTTCAAAAGAACATTTCTTGAAAAGGAGTTAGACAATAAAGCTAAACGTCTCATACAATCCTCGGAAGAAATGGTCGTTTTGCGGAACTCCATCACGGCGAAAGGAAAGTAGATAAAATAGTACTTTTTCCGCTGTTTTAAATAGGCAGCAATGGTTTCAACGAATGATTGCCATAATCTGGTCAGGCATGAAAGCCGAAAATTTACCAAAAGCTTTTAATCAAAGAGAGACTTGAAAGTCTAAACATCTATCGAAAGAAAAGGATGGTGGAGATTATTCGTTTAAACCGGTCGTGCTTAAAAAAACTATGGAAGGGTACGACTCTATCTACTCTTCTTTTGCTAATCAAGCTTAACTTTTCATTATCGCTCCAAGAATTGTAAACATGCGCAATTTTACAAGGAACGCTATAAATTAATCAGTGCGTTATTGCAGAAGGATACCAAAGAATCATTATGATAGGAGCAAAAAAGGTTTTAGCGAAGTTACCCAAAACCCTGCGAGGACGAACTTTTATGAGTTAAAGGTAAAATAGATAGAAATGCCGCTTTTTATTAGCAATATCTAAAACAATTACGCTAAAAATGATATACGTAAAGATATTAAAAGCAATTATGTAAAATAAATTATAAAAATAATTCTGCTCTGTAACTATTGCGAACATGAGAAAATGAACCCTTCTGGAAAAAAGGCATTAGCTTGAAAATTTTTCGCAAAATCTTTTGTACACGGCAAGATTTACTCAAGAGGCTCTTTTCTTAAATACATAATTCTGAAAATTCGCTTCGCGATGCTTGAAGGTATGGAAAGAACGGCTTAGTGTTAATTATAATAGAAATCTGGAGAGAGAAAGGAAGCTTGGCCTCGTTTGAAATACTTTCATTGCCGACTTACAGGCTTAAAGGAGGAACAATATGAATACGAATCGCTTCCCGTGTCTTCTCGGAGGCTCACCGGCAAAAGGGTAGGGATCGGTGGGTCTTATTGCTACGAAAAGACCTGCTTTTGAGCGAAGTGGAGTGCCAGGAGGAGAATAAAGGAAAGGAAGTGAGCCACGGTTGTTTCGGAAATGGATCGGTCAAATAAAATAGCTCAGGGAATTATAATGATTCCGGTCGAGAAATTGAAACGTACTGAAAAGTTGCTATTGAATCAGAGAGACCGGTAATTACATGATTAGTTACCAAAGTTTTCATTTGCACGATTTTTATCGTAGCTATCAATTTATTGAATATTTATTGCTATAAGGAGAACCCATATTAAATTTGTCATAAATATTAAAATAGATTAAATATGAGCAATAATTAAAAAAAATTACAGAAAGTAAAAACAAATTGGGTTTCACACATAATTTTTCAACATAAATAATATCATAGATACGCAATTATAAATAATAGCGAAACACATAGAAGTAGAATGAAACCTGATATACATCTGAAGAATGGGCATCATAATTTTAGTAAATAGAAACGTACCTCAAGAGCAATTAAAGAAGAACTTAAAACTCTTTCCGAACCGAAAATGTATCTGAAGTAAAAGAATAGTAACTGACTTTAATAAAAAAATCTAGAGATATCAAAATCATTGCAGACAAATCGATTTTTCCATTTCTTTACTGCTTGGAATAAAATGTTCCCTGACGCCTACACCAGTAAAATTCATCTTCAAAAAGCTTCATAGACTACTGATGTAAAAATTAGTACGTTTAAATCGATGCTCATTTCTACTATTTTCATTACGTTAGAAAAACGTATCTGTATAATTTTATTGCATAAGAACCAATATAAATGACTTCCATGACTATATAAAAAAATTATATTCGGGAGTGGCCTTACGAAGTTTTTAAGTCCGCTTCCAATCCAACCTCTTTTATATATTTGGCCAGCTTTTTTGTTTCTAGCCCACTGTGCGTCGTTTACTTCAACTCCAACATTTATCCCATAACATCAATCATTGAAATACTATACCTCAACGCAATCTAAACCGTGTCGTCCGTGGACAGAAGAATCGCAAAATCGTTTTGTGGGCGTATCAAAATGGCGATAGAAGGAGATTTTCATCGGTTTAATTATTATCAGCGAAGAGAATGAAACTGGCAAGAAATTCAGGAATACGCTTTCCCGAGAGATGTTATCGTATGGAAACACAAAATCAACTCGTGCTAATTGGAAAGCAAAAGAGTTAATGAAGCGGGATGAGAATCAGACAGCTTTGTTCATAACGTCAAGATTAGAGAGAGAGGGAGCAAGAGGGAAATTTCCCACGGACTTGGGTCGGAACGGTTCCATTCGTAAAAGGGAAATTTACAGTCGTGTTCAGCAAAGCGTCTTATTATTTTAGTTCGAGAAAGAGTTGTTTCGTTTCCTCTCGAAGCAAGACCCAAGAGTTTCACTCCATCAAAGTGATCAAAAGCTCGGAGTCCGAAGGCAAGAAAGATAATAACTCGTTGTCCGGGAGTTCAGACGAGAAAGTTTCCGATATTTTCGAGGATTCAATATCATTCCTTAAATACAAAACAGATGCTACCAAACTTTCCCTGCAATTTGGCTGGGATAATTAACATGCGAATTGAAGAAAGGGTATTCATCCTCGAAATTAGTTTTCTCTGTTCGTGATTCCTCTTAACCTGATTTGACATCTATTTCTAGAAATTACTTACATACAGCTTATTAACAATAATTTTTATTTATAATTGAATTCCTTTTTTCATCTGGAATTGGAATTCCATTCTTTCGAACAATTAAGCAAATATATATGAAAGGAATATTTAACGAGTTCTTAAGATTTCATAAAATACATATTTCATCCACGCACCTTTCCAATATGTCCCAATTCTTTTCTTCTATTTCAAATTAGATTGACCCTACATTCATAACAGCTTTACGAAGTGAGTTTTGGTTTCAAGACTGCAGTGAATATAGCCAACCGTTTTCAGGAATGTAAACAAGGATTTGAAAGCGACCCATACTTTGCAAGGCACACTACCGAAGGCAACATTTTATTTGACGTGGTCTCCCTTCCGCCTAATGCCTGATATATTATTATATATTTATGAAATTTAACGAAGGAAAAAGAGAGACTAATGCTATGAGAAAAATGTTGCAACTTATGTTCGATTAAGAAAAATCGAAGCAGTGATAAAACGCATTTAGAGATGAGGTTCATGCAAGAATGTCTCATCACAATAAAGATACAGAGAGATCAAAGATGATCTAATTGTATGCATCAAACGAAGGTCAAAAATCAGTCAATCAGCAATCAAGCATTATTGCATTTAGGTATAAACAGTAATAAAACGATACTCTCGAATTATTGGTTGCATGCACTTATTTTAAAATACATGTAATAAAAGTGATACTAATTGTAACATCAGCTGTAATAGTAATTATCAGTGGTTTTATCTGTATAATATGAAATCATTTTTCGTTATTATCCATTCCAAGGCGATTGTTTATCTTGAGATATTAAACTATGAACATGGCAGAATTGGTTTGATTGCGTATTTCCTAAGACTGATGGCCTGAAACTTCTGATGGTTGTTACAACTTAAAAAACTACACAGCACCCTTCTCTCGCTAAACAGTTCAAAAAGTTAATCTCTGCCATGCGCTTTTTGAGAATAAAGGCTCATCCATCACTAATGCACTACGGCAAAGTTTGATTGACTGAAACGCGAGATTTGGTTCGGATTGAGAAAATCCTTTCCACCTCTAATCGGCTTACTCGAGAAACTTCGGAGTGAAATGCTGTCATATATTTACTCATCCATTCTTTTCTTTTGGAACAGACATTTTCTAAACCTTCCTTGATTAAAAAAATTTTAAATGACTGGTTTCAAATTTTTTTTCCCTGTATACTGCGGTCACAAGTTAATCCTAAATCTAGTGGTGACGAATTTCGGACACATTCCAATTCTATTTTAAAATTTTTAGACTGAGGAACTCGTAGATCTTAAAATACTTCACCGTTTTTTCCTTTATATACATCTTTTCGTTAATATCTATGCAAATTACATATACTAACGGGCGATATGCATCAAAGTTTTGAAAACATGACAACCTGCCGTCCATTTGCATTAGCATTCCGCTCGAGGCAACATCGAGGGTCGCAAAGGTAGTTGACCGATTTAATTATTATTTCAATTCCCACTAAATGTAAAGCGTAAACTACATTTTTTGCAGTTTGGAAGGCAAAATTTTCACTATGAAGGAATATAATGTGAATGTTGAATATTGAAAATTGAAAATTGAAGTTGAATCTTGAATCGAAAATACAAGTCCGATACATGGGTGTAATTACGCGAAGTTCCAAATAATTATTTTCGTGAGAATGAAGGCTGAAAGTAAATATAAATAAAAAGATAGCTATGATTCTCATCAATAAAGTTGATATTTTACAAACACCAACTGTCGAATTTGATGTAAAACATACTTCTAGAGCAGGACGAATTAGCCAGCAATGCTATCGGTGATTGCGCTAACCTCAAATATTTTGCAATATAGAAGGGCAATATCAGGATCATATTTTATATCCCGTTAAATATACTCCAAAATCTTCCAGATCCTAAAATAGTCGTGAGAACTTCCGAAATCATGTCATATACATCAATAACGCTACGAAACAACGATAAAAGTCTTCGTCAGCCAAAAATTCATAACAATGGTCTCTTAATAGCAGTATCTAAGATCTTAATTTTGGGAAAACTAAAAATTGATATGCTGAAGCGTGACTTCGTGGAATGGAATAGACATTTTGTATGACATGACAATGACAATGGATGACATCTTCTTCACACCAGAAGATGTCATCACGGTGACGAAACCGGTCGTGTTTAAATAAAATTTCTGTGGAAGTTACCAAGTTTTTTCTTTTTTTGAAATGCTTGGGAAAACTATTCGGAAATTAACCCTGGAGCAGTAATTTAAATTATCGACAAGTAGTGTTTGTATCGAAATAACTATTCTATAAATTCGAACTAATAGATCTTGGGATGATCACAAACAACACTTTAACCAAAATTTTATATGAAATATTTAAGCTTAATTGTACGCCATTCTTGAATACTTAAACTTTTTCTTAGTATAATTACAGGCAACTTTCTAAGTTATGACTTCTTATTATATTCAAACAAAGGGAAACCTGATAACAGTGTGCTATTCAGCACGAGAGATCCATCACAAATTTCCAATCACATATTAATTCACAATTTCATCACTCAGATTATTACTTCAATTACCAAATACAATGCATCAATCACTTGAAATAATGGCATGCATTTCAGTTGTTCTACCTCATGCAAGCAAGCTATTGAAAGAAATGAACGTCACTTTGATGTTTGAAACTATTGTTTATTTTTTATGACTTGAAGAGTTTGAAACTATTATGTTTACTTTAAACACAATTCAATTGAACATATATTTGGAATGGGCAGTCAAGCCTACATAAATGAAGAATGATACATTCAATAAAAAATCTGCCCCGACAAAATCAGATTCCCCAAATTTTATTACTTTTGCATCGCTGAACGTGTTGCCAGATAATAAAGCAGCTACGGAGCTAAAACACATAATAAATCAAAAACAAAATAGCAAATAGATTGGTGTTATTGCCTTATATAATTGACCACACAAAAGTTCAATAGGGAAAGAAAAAGAAATAAAATGTTCGAAGGCAAAACTGATAACTAGGAGAAACATTTTCGAATGGCCATAAATTTTAGAGAAGAGCCATGTTTTCTTTCTGAATTTCAATGATCCGGCGGTATTTTTTTAAGGTTTACGACACCGTTACAATTTTTAAGGGCCATTTAATTTTTAAATAAACCATGATTCTGTTACTTCTATTATAAATTCTGAAAGCACGCCAATTTCCTTCAAAACTTGTTCGGAGAATCGCCCTTATTTGCGGTCGAGGAATACGAAGCAATAAAACGGAGGCAACTTCGGTCGGTTTCTGTTTATTATCTAAAGAAAAAGAAACAACGAATTGGACTTCTTTGGAATGTGTTGCGTTTAACGATTACTTTTCACCCATAATTTATCATCGTGGTCACGAGATTTTAATGAAAAAACGATACTGCCCATTTAAGTTATTTACTCTTCCTCTGCATAAGAATATTTGGTTATTGGATGGAGCCTCAATAATTCAGTAAATGACAACCAGCTGGTACTGAGACAAAAAACGAGCTATTTTCTCAATTACGACGAAAATGTGACGTAATGGATATTGATTTTTATCAATAGGAATAACAGTGAATTACGCTGAATTGGGGACATATTCGATTTTATCACGCTAAGTGGACGTTAATGATATTTTGTGAAGCGTATCTTTAAATAAAAAATGGTGAAAATAATCAAGACCGAGACTATTTTCAAATATTCAATTTCCTGTTTAGGTAATACATTTTGAGCTAGTTTTTCGAGGTACTCACATAATCGTTCACCTATGAATTTAAAGTACACTGCGCGAACGAGATAAACCAAAAAAGTCGTCCTGTATTATACAAGTGGAGATGAATAACAATGAATGGTTCCATAGAAGAACCTTTAACATAACTAAAGAGCTGATAATAATAATAATTCATTCATCATAAACAGGTGATACTACCCTATTACATGTGATATAATATAAAAAATGATGATGCTTATCTATACTACTCGATTTTTAAATTACTCTGATACACAATATTTCGCTAAGGAATCGTTATTAAATGGTTATGTTCAAACTTGAATGAAAATTGCGATCTAAGAGAAACTTTTCTATTGGGAAAACAACCCATATTTATCATATAATTAATGCAATGTAATAGAAAACAATACGTTAAGTAATACTTTATGTAGTCTTGGTACAAAATCCTAAAAGCAAGAAAAATAGAACAATCAATTCGTTATGTGTGCGCACGGAAAAACTAAAGAAAACATCCATTTGTGACTGCAGGCTTAAAAAGTCAACAAGAATAATGAAAATACAGAGTAGAATGTAATAAATGAAACAAAAATTTATACACACATATACATGGAAAGACTAATCTAAGGGCGGGCCTGTAATATTTTTTAAACAAGTGATGATACAGCTTCACCGTAAAATTTTGAAGAGTCACTATTTTTTGAAATTTTCTGGTAAGAAATTCCAACTTTCGTAGTAAATACTGTAAAATATTAATGGAGTGTAGAATTTTTGTGCGCGGAGATATATAGATTAAAGGGATTACTTGATTACTGCGAGCATTGTTAGAGTT
The DNA here is from genome assembly GCA_947579665.1 of Sympetrum striolatum. Lineage (NCBI taxonomy): Eukaryota > Metazoa > Arthropoda > Insecta > Odonata > Libellulidae > Sympetrum > Sympetrum striolatum. Next base: position 79,745,110 of record OX388352.1, read on the forward strand.
GAGGGTGAATGGGAAGTAAATCGAAGAGATAGATACCTCGGTTCTCCATTTTTAATTGAAGAGTATAATAAAGTAAATGGCAGGTATTTTCCCCTGGTTATGATATCCTTACAGACAAATAAGAAACGTATTGCATTCCAAACGACTGAGAAGAATTTCGAACAAGAATCTCAAGTAGCCGCATCCATTCACCGACGTTCTTCATACGAAACTGAATCGAGATAAATTATGTGGTTGCATGTAGGTAAAACGGCATGAAGCCATATGCTGCACAGAAGGTCCTTCTGCTAAGCAGAAGTATACAAACAAGCTCATAGAGAGAGAACGAGGTTAGGATATCATCATTAACAACAGTGAAGGGCTTTTCCCCCTCATATCTCGTGTTCGAATACGGATTTTTAATTCTTAGCTCTAAGCAAATATAATAGTACTTGAAAAATATACACAACTCAGAAAACAATATCTTCAAAATGAAAATCCCCGTAGCCCGTAGCTGCAGTCGCTATTCAGGAAAGATCTTTAGTTCTTCAGAATAAAATCGAGAGGATACGCCACCTAAAATGTCGGAATCAAAACGTCATCGAGCACTTGCTGCACCCAAATACACACTATATTAGCGTTAGTTAGGCCTCCCCTTGAGTATTCATGTAGTGTATGGGACCCCGCCGAGAAATGTCATATTCGGGACTTAGAAAAAGTACAACGAAAGGCGATACGAATAGTAAAGAATTGCTACGATAAAACAGCGAGTGTTACTCAGATGTTACAGGACGCGGAATGGGAATTATTAGAAGATAGAAAAAAAATTCAAAGGATAAATTTATTAAATAAGTTCAGAGAAATTACGTTCTCAGATGATGTAACCGATATAATGCGACCCCCATGTTGTATGAGCCGTTCTGATACTGACAGAAAGATTAGGGAAATAGATGCTAGAACAAATCGTTTCAATATTTCATTTTTCCCGCGAACTATACGCGAAAGAAACCATTTAGGAAAATAGAGTCAAGGTGCCAGCACCCCCTGCCACACTCCAAAAGACGGCTTGCAGGGTTCTTACATAGACATAGACTATGCACAACGGAAACACATGCTCTGAACATATCTATTCGTCCATAAATAAATGAGCATCCAAATTGAAAGGAAAGATGTGCACTGACACAAGACTTGGAAGAAAACTTCGTTCGATGATTCAAAAGCTTGCTTGGAATGGCAGGAGCTTTGACTTCTTTCACTGTGATCGAAATATAAAATTGATGCTAAGCGGGAGGAAGAGTTACGAGGCGTAGAGCTGTCAATCATCACCGTTCACCACGTAGAGAATGAAGTTCCGTGACGTTTATTTCTCCATTGCTGTTCTTGTCATTGATCCAGCAACCGTACAACTCTTCCAACCAGACTATTTGCCGAATCATATTCGACGCTCGAGTCGATCGTACATAAAAAATACAAATAATAAATACAGCGAGTGAGAATGGCATTTATTACGGAAATATCTAATAAAGGAATGATCGAAAAATCAGTGACGGAAACTAACGATCTTCTGGATGTTTCATGATTCAATTTCTATTTGAAAACTTTTATCCTTAAATAAAACACGTTTAGCGCGCTAATTGTGAGAACTAAATCAATATTTCATTCAAATTACCCTAACTTTTATTAAAAACTAACGTGTGTGTAATTATGCGAAAACTCTAAATACTTGTAAACGAGTCTTATTTACTCCTTATTTGTAGACACTCGCTAGATTTATGAAATTTTTATCGCGGCCCTCCGTTTGAACAGAGTGGACTACCCTGAAATGTACAGTAATGTTGATTGATAACTATACCTTCGCCTATTCTTATGACTTCTTTGGCTATTTGAATACACAGAGATGATTTTTAATTATGATAGGGCACGTATGCTAGAACTAGGTATAATTACAACGTAAGAGGATTTCAATCTAAGACTTTATACTTGCGAAGTTGAAAGTCAACGTGTATAAATACTTTCGGAATATGAAAATGAAACAGATGAAAATATAAATTTAAAAAGTTATACACCTAAGGATGATATTTAACTGTGCGGCGATCCCGGTAGAGTGGACACTACTCCGAAAGAAATTGAGGAGAGAAAAGTACGCCGATAGAGAGCTGGATAAAGATGATGAGGGATATGATAAAAAAACTTTGCAATTTCAACAATAAAAAAATACAGTTGAAAAAAACTGTAGATACATTGTTTTCGAGTGACGAAAGATATGGCGTTGAATGGGATGTGCTGAGGAACATGAACATACCGAAAGGTAGAGAACACTCATGTATAGGTCAGTTCAGCCCGAAGCCCAGTTAATACCTCACCCCTTCTGACATAGGCTACTGATAGCTTGTAGAGAGAGGAATGAGGTTTACTAGACAGAATGAGGAGTGAAGTAATTTGCCCTTACTTTCTCCACTGAGCCAGAATGCTATAAGTGGAACATGTCCACTCAAGTGAAGCACAATTACTCTACGAGTAACACGTTTCTTGTCAGTCCACTGTTCCACTCATACATCAGAAACTTTTATTTCATCACAGCCATGATCAAGACTATGACAAAAGGAAATAAAGATACATTTTGAGAAATGAAAATATTCCATTCATCAGAACAAGGTTGCAGGAACCATGTATAGGTTCATGAAAATATCGGTAGCTAATAAATTATGCAGGAACATATATAAATATGAGAGTGCAGCCTAATGAAGGTGCCAATCAGAGCTTTATCTAATCGGGTGATTCCACGCGCTACTCAATCCAATCCAACCTAGTCGCTTTGCGATTTAGGGAGGAAAGAGGGTTTTGCTTTATATCCCCTTTCTTTTCACAGGATCAGAACTCTCGAAATTCTTCTGCAGTCCTAGTCGCCTAAGCACTTTACTTACGGATCATCCTCGTGTTGGTGTAGTGTCGATGAACTCATCTCAAAATTCCGTCAACGCAGTGGAAATTCAAAGCAGTTCTGGAATCCTTAATCTCTCACAAAAGCAATTTCCCCAGGCCGCCATTTCAGCGAAAAAAATGTGTCCATGGTCCCCTCTACAATATGGACGAATCAAAGCCAATTTTTCGCATCATCTTTGAGTCGGATATTCGCCGATCGTGTCATCTTTCGTGAGAATGTAAATTTCCCCAGGAAAGTAGAGGAAGCGGCAAACTAGAGCAAACTATGAAGCGAGAGAAGTATGCCTTAACCAGGGTTTTATGTAAGCTGCGTGCCTGGGAGTCCAATAGTTTTTTAAGTGCCGCCCAACTAATTAGTCCACGGTTGATTGAAAATTAAGAAGGTATTTTTAGACAAATACATTAACGACTGTGAAACTTATAGTAGCATTTCAGGATTCTTTTCGTCTTTTTTAAACATTTTTTATCATAAAATCGGAACAATGCTGAATTAAAACTCCTCCTTGGCAATAGTAGTGGAGATCCGTAAACTAAGTAAAATCAGTAACTTTCTTTCATTCTAAAGATGGGAAAAAATGGAGGAGACTATAATCTGATCTCCAACTAGAATTAAAAATACATCTACTTATTTAAAATTTTTTTGTTTTTAAAAACCCATCTATCTCCCTATTTATCCCTCAACACCATCAGACGTACTAATATTACCCATTTAATTCTTCACTTATTCATCCTTTAGGCGATATTTTTTAAATAATGTTATACATTTATTTTATAAAAATAATGTTGCTGTTTGCATGAAAGCTTTTGTTGCGTTTTTGGAATGTATATTATATCAACTTAAAGGTTAAGAGTATTTGTCCCGAATTTTTAATTCGTGGTAATTTTCAAAACCGCAATAACTCTCTACCAATCTAATATAAAATAATGTGAAATTTCCCTCAGTTCTTGGTATCATTAGCACGAATAAAAATCTCATGCTCTTTAGTTTAGAGAACCCGAACTTAAAAAATATTGTTTAATTGGAGTGTAACCCCAGAGAAATTTAGTCGTTCAGCCCAATTTACGCGTTCCGTAAAACTTATTTCTCACGCGAAGAAAACCTTTTTGCGGATTAAATTTAGATAAATGTTAAAATTTTCGTCTTTAGTTGGTTTTGGTCCAACATCTTTAATGGAAATTTATTTTTTGACTTTTATTTTCGAGAGCAGAATTATCGATGATGAAGCGGCGGCTGCGTATAAAGCTCATCGGGATGGTTTAAGTAAATAAACACCTAAGCTCCTTAAACAAGCAAACACCGTTGTCAAATAGTTCTGCGGAGAATATATCGAGTGAAATGAAAGCGGTTTTTGGCGCATGCATTAAACTTTTAATGCAACTTCTCAAAAATATTAATTTATATTCCTGAATTTCGATTAAAAAATAAATGTATTTAAAAAGTGAAAAAATTGTTTGCGATGTACTTATATAATTAATTGATTTATGAACTCAATATTTTATCAGTAAGTCGTGAATTTTTCCAACATTTCTCTCCTTTGATAAGCACATTATGCGGCCACAACAAACACACAGGAAATAACGAATTGTGAATTTGAAAAGAAACCAATCTATTTGTGGTGTGAGGGAATCAATTAAATTAATATTTACTCCCAGAACTTTGCCCTTGAAAATTTTCTCGCACTTTTTCCAGTAGAAGAGGAGCTATTTATCCTAAATTTTGGAGAACGTTAATACCTTATTCAGCCGTTAACATGGCATGTTAAGATTATTCTTTCAGAGAAATTTCCTAACAGTCTTTACGGATGAAGGACACAGAATATGTAACACGAGGTCTCATTAAATCAAAGGTCGATCACTTTTGAAAGAAACCACTTTCCATTTCATTCAACCACAATTCAACCTCATTACACCGTACCACATAAGAAACTTAATCAACCACACCGTCCTAAAAAAATATTGAAATCTAAGAAATTTGTAATTCACGCAAGATTTATTTCATTCTCCATAAAATATTTTCTAGGAACGTCTATAATGCGAAGAAGTCCAAGTACGAATAAAATTCGTTAAAACTATACTTTCTGAGATTACCAGAAACAATTGAGTACGTGAGGAAAATTAAGTATTAGGCGTCGATGAAAGGTGTTAGATGAGTTATACCAATTTTATTCGCTGATACAGAGGACTGGCTGAAAAGAGTTAGTCAGGCGTGTCTTAGGCTTTTTAAATTGGGCCAACAAAGATTGGTTTGTACAGCTAAAAGTAAGCTTGTAAGCAAAAGCCCTTTAGAAGGAATAAAACTTTTTATGTCATTTAATTACGTGGTACCTAAACTATGGAATTAACTAACACTACATCTACATATATAACCTGCAAACTACCATTAGGTATGTGGCATGGGTGGATGCAGCATGACTCTACTTCCCAAAACGATTACTTTCACATATCGTCCGCGGAAAGAATGAATTTTTGAAGTTAAGAAAGAAAATTTGGAAAACGAATGTTTAAGAATTAGAGTTAAAAAATCTTTAATAGCCGTTTTTGTCGGCGACTCTTGTCTCATTCACCTGTGTTGAGAAAAAAACAAAAGAGGACGCCGCACTTTAATAATTAAATTAAGCAAACCGCACATTAGAGTGCGGTGTCGTCTCTTCTTTTCGCAATTGGAGATTTTTAACCTCTAATAATAATAAAGTTTTAAAGTTATTCGCTCTACCATCTATTTCCCTGATCTTCCTCGCGGTGTTTCTGAACGCTCTCTTTCAACAGGGAGGAGGCCTTCCTTAGGAAAGGACTACATCCTCTGAGAACGTACTTTCTCTGAATTTACTGATTAAATTACGCCTTTTATTAAGTATCCAATTTTAAAAAGATTCCATTCTGCGTTATGAGTAACGTTCACTTGCTTGTCGTAGAAATTCTTCACAAAATGTATTACCTTTCGCTATCCTTTTTTTTATTCAAGAAATCAACTTCTGTCGGTAGGGTCCCATACATTACATGCATACTATAGGTAAGAGGTAACTAACCTAAAGTGAATTAGCTTGCGGGTTTTTTCTTCGGTCGTAATGTTTCTTTTCTTTCCTAATCCGAATTTCTTAAGCACTCGCCCACAAATGTGCGTACCCTTTGTTATTAATAGTAGTATTATTTAAAGTGCTTCGAAAGCTTAGGTCATTCCGCACACTGGCTCCCATCGGGAATCGAACCCTGGACGAACCAATTTCTCCTAAGGCAAACGTGCCGTCCACATGACTATCCGAGAGCCGGGCTCCTATGTTATTCGTGAGGGTGTAACGAATAGGGTGAGGAAGTTACGCACCATGTTAATACCATTCGTACTAACACATAATGTACAATACAAAGAAAAATTTTAATGAAAGATACGTTCTCTCATATCCAATACCGGAAGATAAATATAAATGCCTTATTCATCGTGATACGGCAGCTCGAACTTGGGATGGTCTACGAAGAGACAAATCGGCGACCGCGTGGCCTTCACAGGGTAAATACAACCTACTCACAGGACGAATAACTTCGGCTTTAAAACGAAGGAGAAAACAGATGCAAATTTTTAATTAGAAAGCAGGTGCTCAAGGCGATGACTCACCGATCCTTGGTTACAAGAACGACATGTGTCGCGTGTTCTTACTTCTTAAAAACCGTGCGTTAGGGGAGCCGTGGAGCCTCGGGGTCCGCTATTTCGCTAAGGCTTTGCAACCACGCAAGGTTTTTTGGGGTGTTATGTATTGCTCTCGACGAGCACACGAAATTTGCGAGCGCGAGAATAAGGAAGAGAAGGGGTTGCCACTCATTTAAAGAGTAGTCCTTATTTGAGAGATTCACTTGGCGATACAATGCGGTGAGCCGAACAAAAGGTTTTTCTCTCCGAAAGAGGATCTAGAGTTCCTTCCGCGTATGCTGTATAGAAAAGGAGGCAGATGTGTTCCTCCAGCGATACTTAAGGCATCTGAGACGCACAACGCTCGCTCATACGACGTTTCAATTAAACATTGGGCAACCATGTCCTCCAGCTTGCATATTCATGGATGAGGGTATAAATTATCAGCAACGCACCTACTGAGAAATGTGGGTACTGGCAAGGTAGTCACGATAATAATAATAAATTATGAGAAATAATCAAAGTATGTTTAGTAAAATAAAATGATGGAAATGTGATTTGATAACGATAAAAACATGATATGATAATCATAAGATTCAATTATAAATTTTACATCTATGATACAATGCAATTATTAGAAATAATCAAATTATTATTGGTAGAATTATTATAAATGAGGGAAATAGACAATTTAATAGATTTAGAAATGGAAACTTTGAATGTTGAATTTTCTTCTCCTTCTTAAACTTCGCCGTATATCACGATGGAACAATAATCATATAACGTATATCTTACGCTCACAATAAATAGGATACACAGATATTAAGAGCTAAAACTTCTGTCATAGAAAAGATGGTTAGCCTTAAATTCTCCGAATATTCTAATGAGAAAACGCATGAGCTCGGATTCGACAATCGCCTTGGTCGTCGGGGGGAATTTTTTTACTGTGACGAAATTTTCACATATATCATTTACTACAGCTCTCGAAAATTAGATAAAAATTATTACACTCTACGGCCAAAATAAGAACGTTTATTTTATTTCACTTCTTTTGGTACTCGTCTCGATTTCGTATGATCAATTTTTCTAATTTAAATTTGCAAAAAAAGAAGGCATGAAAACGAACTTAAAGCGCATTTCTTATGGAAGTCTTTCCGAACAATCTGGAGTCAAACCCGGCTCTATTGGACTCTCGACAACTTCACAGCCTTATTTTCCGTCACACAAAGGCTAAGTTGGAAAGTTAGTTGGAATCGGCGGAAAGTTTAAGAGAAAAGATCGATCAACGTAATTTTGCGGACAGACCGACCGGTAAATAGAAAAACCATTTATTTATTTATTTTATTTATCAGTAAGTATCAACAAACAGCACGAGGCCAATTACAGTTGACGAAATAGCAAGAAGCAAGGAAAAACCAACAATCAGTGAGAACAAAATAAAACAACAAATCAACAACATAAAATTAATTTAAGTAATGAATAAAATTATAAAAAGTCAATCTCTTGCAACCATATTTTGGATGGATTTAAGAGAAGAGAAGAAAGGTTCGAAGTGAACGTTGGAAGAAAGAGAGTTGAAAACTGAAGGAATACAGAAAAAGAGTGATCGTTGCACAGTTGATAGACGAGGAGTGCTCAGAGAGAAGGTATCAAATAGGCGAGTTGTTCTCGAAGGAACTCGGAAAGAGAAAAGAGAGAGTAGGAAAGGAGAATTGAGTTTGCAGTTAATTATATTATACAGGAATGAGATGTCGGAGGAAGTATGAGTGGCTTTGATAGTAGGTAGATTGAGGTGATTTAGAAGATGAGCTTTAGGCATGTTTTTGCAAGATGGCGCTTGAAAAGACTATTTTTTAAAAGAAGTTTAAGACACGATTGAGAGTGGAGAGGTTAGAATCGGAAGACATGGTCCATATTGGAGAGCAGTAAGTGAGAAGAGGAAGAACACAGCTTGAGAACTGCGCAACTATATATCGTATAATGATGGGAATAAGGCTGGTACTATGAGTAGACGGAGGATGGGAAAAGGCAATTTGAAATGAGAAGAGACAAAAGGAGCAGTAGTTGTATTGTTGAAAATGCTTCGACGGCTTATGCCATGCCGCACATGGGCTCCCGCAGGGAATTGATCTCAGGACCGCTTTTGACAAAACTGAACGCACTCTCCACTTGACTATCCGGGAGTCCGAGACGGAGGAAGTTCAAATAATGAAAGGTAAAATTTATAAGGTGAATATATTAACTTGAAGAGGAAATGTATACTAGAATGTGCGTGATTTAGTGTGAGATAGACGAATAAACGGGGCTAATATACGAATATTCATTTAAATAAGTCTCAGTAAACTGAAGCATATAGCGATATAGGTCTGTTAAGTTATTAATAAGCCTCAATAAAAGACACCCTAACTCATGCCTCAGTCGTCCTAAGCCATAAATCACTAAAATTATGAGAATCTCTCAAAATTGAGAATGAATATTGAGAATATCTATTCAAAAGTTACACATTTATAGTTTATATACGATATCAAGCAGTGAGTATTTCGAAATAAAATTAGCGTTATTGAACGGAAAATATAACGAAAAACTAGGGTTACAGTATGAATAAAAGTAACAAACCCGCTTTTGAAGGAGTGTAATTTCTGAGCTACACATTTGGACAAATTTCGAATTCATAAGCGATATAGTCACAGCTAACCCACTCTCGTATTAGCATCACCACTGATGTACGCGATTTCAAAACGAATTTGAATTTTTTATGTTAAGTTGAATGACAAAATTGAGTCCTCATTTATTCATAACATTTCTTGCAAACAAACCATTTTAGCACTGCCTGAGAATTTTGGGTACATAGAGGTGGAAGAATTCTGAGATTTTATGATTTCCGATGAAAAAGAAAGTTGTGTGCCCACCACACACTATTCTCAGTTTCTAGATATCGGAGAAGATGGCGGGACATCAACGTATACTCCGAACTATTGCGCTGGAAAATTCTTATCGTTTCCTTGTCATCATCCAGGTAAGGGAAGAACTTCCATTAACTTGTCATTGAAGTTTCGAGAGAGAGGTAACAGGACAAGTCTCCGACAGATGATGTTCATCATATACGATCCGAAAATACAATGAACAATGGTAAGCGTCGATCAGAAATATTAATTCTGTTCAATTTGCAATGAAGTCCAGAATATGTATTCTCGTGATTAGTTTTCAATTTCTTTCGAGTGATTTTGGTTACCAACGGGCAGGGCCACAATAAATTCATTTCTACTATGAATGATAAGTGGCACAATGACGTTCTACTTCCTTACAAATGAGCACTGCACTGTAAAAGAGTCAGATATTGAATTTCGACAGGAATATTGGCTTTATATTGACCGATGCATTCATCAATCGCTGGATTAATGATCGTTAGACGTTAATCCTAAAGCGTCCGAAAATGTTAAGCGAGGCCGAAATAATAATCCAAACATTCAAACTATAATCTAGAGAAATATGTCACGATTACGGTCTACTATAAGACACAATGAGCTTAAAATTTCAAGCAAACTCTCATATATATTGCACACGGAAACATAAGAACAGTTGACACCATTTTTTTACTTTTAGAGGGGAATTCAACTCTTATCGAGGCTTTATCTTGATGTACTCACAGGGAAAATTGTCAGCAGATACCGACCTCAAATCCAAGTTCTCTTTTTTAAGGCTTGAAGATAGCTTTCTAGGCATACTGTACAATTTCGATATGCCATAAAATCAAGGGATAAATTTAAATAAGAAAACTTTCTAATAAATCATCAGCATTTTTCGGAGAAACTTAATGGTACCCTTTGAGTAAGAATCGTGATACTTGTATTTCGCATTCAATTCGTCTTATCTTCTGCCGAGGAGAATTTTTAATGCAGCACGACAAGCTTCAAAAGTAAGAATTTTACAAAATGTATATGCAATCAATAACTTTAATGCATTTCTTAATAAAGAAATACACAGCGATAAATAAGGCTCATTTTTCATTTCAGACTTAAAATACATAAGTTTTTTGCGACCGCTGAAAATTTTAACAAAGCTTTAAACTGATATACTGGTTACCTAAAATTGTGCTTTCATTGACACATCACTTCAGAAACCCTTCTTTTTATATTTTTTAAGCAGGAATTGATGCATGATTTGTCCCTGCTACCACATTCTGATGAATGGAATATTTTCATTTGTCATTTGGTCCAGGGTAGAGAAACTGTATCTCTCATTTATTTTTGTCCCAGTCTTGATCACGACTGCGATGAAATGAAAACTACTGAGGTATGAGTGAATAATTACACTAATCAAGGTCTCTCCTTACGAAATGCCAAGAAAAGTGCAGCTCATAGAGTCATTGCTTCACTTGCATGGACATGTTCCGCTTCTAGCATTCTGGCTAAGTAAGGAAAGCAAGGGCAAACTACTTCACTCCTCATTCTGCCTAGTAAACCTCATCCCTATCTACAAGCTCAGAATCTAATCTCAGAGGGCATGAGACACCAACTGGCCTTCTGGCTGAATATTTTACAGACAGATGCTTGATTGAGTTCGAGAACCAATTTATATATTAAGCGCACCATCTACAAGTAATTATTTACTACGTAGGTGACAAAATTTGGTATGAATGCAGTAATTTTTCCAAATAAACATTATAAATATTTTAATGATAGTAATAGATAATTCATAGTAATAGATAATTCATTCAACCGATGTCGTGCGAGGCCATGAGTTGTTTCCTCATTGAATGAAACCCATCGATGATGAGATATGCACATTATCCCTTCACTATATAAAATTTAATGCTCTGAAGTCATGATTTATTACTATGGTTTCTAAATTTTTATATCCGCTCTAAAATTGACTATAAATTAAAAGTTACATTTTTTCCAATAGTGAGAGGATTGGGTAAATATGGTAAATATAAGGAAAAAGGAAATGATAATTCTCGTAGACCCTCACATTTCATAACCTACTACCGGATGTTTCGTAACTCATTCTCCGAAGAGAAAAAATGAGAAATATAAAAATGGATGAAATGGATGTACGTTGTTCAGCTATTTGTCAATAATGCTCTACTTTGGCAACTTAATATAGCACAACAAACTTCGATCTTGAAAGAATATAAATAACAGAATCTACAGTCTTGAATGCATTGAAAAATTAGAAGTTCCATATAACGGAACTATTGACAAATAATTTCCAATATCAAAATCTAAGTACGCATCTAGAATATATTATTTCTTTTGTTTTGTTAAACTTCCTCAAAGCACTTGTATAATCTCAAGTGGTATATGTTTGAGTTTAGCCTTAATTATCGAACATCTTACGCAAGAATTTCTATTGATCGTCAAGATATAGCAAATTACCTAAAATAAATAACTAAATCGATGAAAAACTACATTTTTTATGTGTAAATTTTACAAGCTACATGGTGAATATAAATCATTTGGGAACAAGTAAATAAAAACGGCAAGTACTTGAGACTGATTCATTCCTGTATCCATAAAAATACACTGAATTTCACTATTATACATAGATAAAAACTTGAAACATAAAAAATACACACGTCTTTCTTAGGAGATATTGGTGCAAGGAAGTCCCATCTTCCATAAAAAAAACTTTGGCTAATATAAACGCGCATAAAAGCACTGTACAGACAGTGACGTAAACCGATTTTTAATAAGTAATGTGTAAATAGAGACGAAATATAAAAAGAAAGCATGGTATTTTGGAGCAAATAAAAAAAACTGTGTTAATTTTGATCGCAGGAAAAACAATTTCCACGGCAAGAAAACTTCCACAAAAAGAAGAAAGGTGCGAAAAAACTGCGAAATGTTTAGGAAAGGTTGAAAAAAGAGAGAGATATTTATCACAACGACAAAGATGATGACCTTTACATAAGGCATTTACAGATAAAGTAAACAGAAGAACAATAGTGATCTTCGCCGTAGCATGTTGAACATAAATTTCTTTAGCCAATAGTAGCACAAACATCAGACTCGTAGTTAGCTATATATTAGATACTAATAAAACAATTAAGTCATACAATAAAAAAACAGGTTTTAATTATTTTGATCATAAAGATTGAATTTTATAGGTATACATATAATAAATATATTCAGGAATATATAGGGATCTTTTCTAACGTAAAAATAATTCGAATAAGATTTGTGATGAAAACATGTGCCTGGTTAGAATATGCCTATCTCTGAGATCGGCAAGAACAAACAACGAAACAGTGAAGTTAAAAATTTACGCGGGAATTTTATTTATAATGGGTGTCATAAAGATTGTATGAAAAAATAATTCTTTTTATCTCAACAGGGACCATAAAAACATCCTGCGGAGAATATATATGACTGAAAGATTCTTAAACACAGATGATATCTTAAAACAAACGTTCCCTTTTTATATCGTCATTATAAATTGAATAAACACGTTTATTTACACCTTTGGCAGTAAAACTTGATTAATCTATGTTTGCGATAACAGATGGGTCCCAAAATAAACATACGCGCGGCAGCAAAAAATATCAGCGCTATATTTTGTCATGGGAATAAGTAATTAAGGCAAAATTTAGAATGAGAAGGCATTTCTGGACGCCTTTTTTGAACTTTCATCGGATAGAATCCTCTGTAACTTAGAAAAATGTTTTCATCGATATATTTGGATTTACCGAGTCGGATTATCATGCGCCTTGCTTGAGAACTACTGGGTCAAAACTTTGCTCCAACCAAACTTTGCGGAACGCTTCAAATACGAACAATGATTGATACTGGAATTTGAGAAAAAAGTAATTTTAAATCGTTATTGACGTAATCTCGCATTCTTTTTTTCAAGTTGTCGAAGTTTCTATTTCGAGAAAATAACGTTATCAAACCACAGAAAGATGGAGAATAGTTTGAGTTCCTGAGACTATATTATTTTTGGTTACGCAAGGAGTGAAAATAGTGATTTGGCTGAGACTCGAACCCAGATCTCCCGCTTTCCGGGCAGGTAGGTGTTCTTACAACTAATGTTTGGTAATAAATGTTGTATGTTGAAGGACATGTGGTTGTACGGACACCTTTTAATTGATTGACAAGTGCGGGTAACATTAGCGATACTTATAGTGAGTTTTTCTGTAATATATGCATTCTGATTAAGCACCATGACTACTGCCTATGGGATGTATTCGGGGGGAGGGTTCCCTCCCAGTCTAGGGCAAATGCCAGGCAGATTTAAAGTGTTCCCTTCAATCCTTATGCGTTTTACATTTTACATAATTTTACATCAATTCTTCTTGATTGATCTATATTCTTGTAATTTCAATTCTATACTATCGATATTTCACAACACTCCATGACACGAAATTCATTTAAAATAAGAATCGTTATTTAATTTTCTTTCTCTTGGTACTTCTTCTCGACTTCTTTGGAACATTATTTCTAATTTAATCCTTTGAAGTCACAGTAACGAATATTACGAGCATTTATTAGGGGAACGTTTTATAGAGTCTTGATTTCAAGCCTCTTGGGGATAGTTTTCATGAAGATTTCAATTTATTAGGAATGCAATGCAGGTTGTCTCGTAGCTCTATGGCAAACAGTTTCTGAGATGGAGTATGGAACGGATGGATTTTTTTATAATTAACAAACAATTTTCACAAAGGAAATAAAACATGCTAGCGGTTTGTGCATGGCATATCCTTTCACATTAAGCACATCCTTTCACGGAAAGACGAATGTTTCCCTTTATATCAAGCCATTTCTCCTCAAAAATATTCAGCAATACGGGATGTGATGCAAAATAATCTTTCTCCATCTCTCCTATCGCGGTATTGAATTATCCAAAGAAACTAAGACAGTAAATTCGGTAATATTACTCAGGTAAATTTACACAGACTTGGTAAAATGCTTTCCAGAGATGTATGGTGAACTTTTCCATGTGAAAAAAAATAAGAGTCCAAATTATGTACTCTTTGTAGTAATGTGAGGGTGGTACAAATATTGCATTCTTTCATGTGCAAAAATTAAAACATGGATTAATCGGTTTCGGAGATTTGACAATGTAATTAGATCAAAGCCATAAATAGTGAACTCAGGTTTTAACCTGTAATTTCTTTTAGAATTGTGCGTGCAATGCTTTCTCTAAACATCAAACGTTATTGTAACTATTTCACAGGTTAATTATGAAAAGAATAATAGATCTAATATTAGATATAATATCTATTATAAAATATTAGATCTATTATTATTTTTATAATTATAATGCTCTTCCACAAAATGAAGGCCGAAACTATCAACGCTATTTTACAGCTTGTTTTGTGCGTCTGCTACGTATTTATATTCTGTATTTGGTTATGTAAGGTTTCACGAAAATTCTTCCAGTTAATTTTTAAATTCGCGGATCGCTGTTTTTGTGGCTGATCATTTTATGAATTATAGATGTGAAATAGGAAGCAAGGTAAAGTTCCCACACCGCCAAGTCAATGAATCAACGATTGAATTTGTAAATGGGTAAATTGTGAATTGGCATGGTTTTTAAGATATTTTAGTTAATGGTCGCAGTGATTAAATATTATTGTTCTGTTGTTGTATAACTATAACTTTGAAAAATACTACAATAATAATTATTTTATGTATTTCTCTCACTCATTCAACACTTAGTGTTGTTGAGCAACAAGTAGAGTTGAAAAGCTGTCTTTCAAACATACCATTTCATTTCGGTGCTTTATAACCTTAAGTCCACGAGGTTCGCCAATTTTAAACTTCGTGCATTTTATTCGAGAAGATACTAAAACTCAATGCCAACTCCACGGGACGTTGTTTCTAAAGGTATTCGATGTTCCATGCTAGAAATCTTACTCGTACATATCATACCGTAAGGCTAAGAGAGCATACTCGGGTTCGCTAACCTTACATCTTTCAACGACTTCCCCCTCGAGCCTTATCTCCCCGTGCATCGTGTCGTAAAAATTACTATTACAAAAGTACCCGTCTTGCGTGAGACTTAAGGATCAATTTAGCGAAAAACATGCTTAATTTCGCTCTGGAGGTTGGCCCCTTTGGAAGTCGTAACCCCTTCCACGAAGCCGTTTACGTGTAAGATAGCAGTGCGCCTTGCTCAGTCGTGAAACCTGTTTAAACACACCTGGAAGCTTGATGGCAATTTCTATCTCTTAACCCTTTCAGCCATCGTGTCTGCTTTTATGACCAGGTTATTTCCACTGCCGAACGCTGAGTGACTTGGACCATAAAAAACTGGACGAAATTATTTTGGAAGCCATAGAGAATACGACCTTGAAATCTGAATCGCGGATTACCGTTGCGTTTTTGGGAACGGATGTTAAAGATTCCGCCAAAAGTAAACAATTGCGAATGAGGAATTTCTTGGTGTTCATCCCTGCAACTATATCTTGACGATGAGGAGATTTTCCATTTTATTTGTGTATCGGTTTATTTTCCATACAACCGTATTCGGATGAATGGAATATTTTTATTTGTCATTTAGTACAGGTTAGAGAAAAAATCTATCTTTCATTTTCTTTTGTCACAGACTTGATCATGGCTGTGATGAAATGAGGTATAAGTGAATAATTGCACTAATCGAGTTCTCTCCTTACGGAATACCAAAAAATGTTTTACTAAATTATAGTAGTGGTATAGTGCGGTAAAGACGCAAGTGCTTTATTTACTCTTTTTAATGGAGGATAACCACAAAGTCGAGGCCAGATTAGTAACTCCAAAAGTGTTGCTCATTGAGTCATTGTGCTTTACTTGCGTGGACATGTTTCGCTTATGTAATTCTGGCTCAGTGAGGAAAGCAAGGTTAAACTACCTCACTCCTCATCATGCCTAGTAAGCCTCAATTCTTTCTTCAAGCTCTTAGTAATTTACGTTAGAGAGGGTGAGGCACCAACCGGCCTTCGAGCTGAATACATTACCGACAGATCGGTTTATTTCATGTCAGTATCGGTTTTGTAGACGTTTGAAATGAGATGAAAGCTACTGAGATATAAAAGATACTAAATAACAAAAATGGCAAACGTATTGATGATTTTTGAGTGCAACGAAAAAGGATTTTCACAGGGTCACTGTACTATTCATACGAGGACACGTTACACTCTCGGCATTCTGAGAGAAAAGTAAGGGAGCGGAAATTTTAACGTCAACATTAAAGATGAGTGAAACATACTTATAACTCCTTCCTTGACGACATTGTAAATGCGACTTGCAAGATAAATGAGTTTAAATACCCCTCCATTTGAATCCATGTTAAATGCCCTTCAGTGGAAGTCTGTGGAAGAAAGAATTTCACTACATGCCTTACAATTAGTACACAAAATTTTGTACGAAAGAGTGCCAAGTTATTTTTATAAAGACTAAACATTCACTTATAACCCCCATCATTATGCTACAAGACAATATTTCAATTTAATAATAGAGAAGCATACAAAATAATTTTCTAGGAAGTCATTAATGAAGGGAGGATTCTAGGTATTCGATCGTTTTTCTGAATGAGTCCGCAGAATGGATTATGACATAAGCTTAAGACCGGGGTGAATCAAATTTTATAAAAAGAATGAGGATATAATGGATACATATATGAATCTGTAAAAATTTTATTTTCACATTTTTTCTTGATCTTTTTATATCTTTATTCGTTGTTTGCTGTATCTGTAAACTTTGCAGTATTGATTTCTTATTGTATTTTTACTAATAATTGTAACGATAAGAATATTTCTAAATAAACGTTTTACTACTACATCTACAAGAGTAGATGGTATTTGTTCCTGGAATAACAATAGGGCTAGGGATCCCGGGTATTCAAAGGGGCTGCGCGTAATGGCTTTCGTGAATGCGGTCCCGGGTTCGATTCCCAGGGGGAGACCATGTGCGAAATGACCCAAGCCGCCGGAGCACTTCTAACAATACTATCACAGGCAGGAAAGCTAGGGTAAACTATCTCACCACTCATTTCGAGTATTTCATATTGCTACTGACTGAAAATATACCATTGTACGTGCAGACTACAATGAAATATTTCAACTTTTCACTTTAATAACATTAAAATACTTCCTGCGTTCGTGAACTTGAATAATTTACAGTTAAAACGCCGCAAGGGAACGGTTATCTTTTGTTTGACATTTCCACATCTTTCACAATATCGATTTTCAATCGAGTTCAGTTTTTAGGTATTTCATCTTAAGCGTGGAAGGAAGGTTAACGCCAATAGAATAAAATCAGCCAAATCAATGACAGAAATAAATAAAATTTCAGAAAGAGCCGCGAATTTTCGAGTGTATTATTGTCGAGAGAATATAGAATTTCTGAGAGCTGAAGTGAGGTCGAGTCCAGCTTACTGGAAGATAGCTAAACTTATAGATAATCTGTGAGAAATACCGCAACTCCTTACCATATTCTACGGAAGTTTTTAACAGTAAATCTCCGATATTTCCGAAAAATTGATCTAAAAATGAGCTGGATGAGTGAATTGGCGAGGATGAAGCCTTTGGGGAGCAGTAAGAATGGGGTTTGTTACGTAGTGCTGTAAGGAAAGGATGAATGGAAGAGTAATTGCAAGCGTGGTATGCGACGAGGATATGAGTGATTCTAAAGAGAGAAAAAGAGCTGAAAAGCTAGATGAACGTGGCGAACAGAATGGGAGGGAAAATGGTAATGCATGTGTTAAAGGCCTGAATTTCGGTCAGTTCGCAAATTGGCCACTCCGCGAAGTACGATCGCCGATGTACTTGAAAATATGCTTTTCCAGCACCGAAGTGGCGGGAAATCACTAATGAAAATTAGATTTTCCAATCGGATTAAAATGGGAGCATTATAATAAACTCACTGGAATTTTGCTTTGACACTTCCGTATTAAAGAAAGCGCATAAAAATTCCATTTGTGCAATGTACAATAAACTGCTTCTTTTAACTAAAATCCATAGTAGATCTACGACCTTTCAAAGTAAGAAGAAAATATCTCCTTGAATAAACGTGTTACTCAATTTCAGAATATTTGGATAACTAGCAGAGACACAAGATATTTCATGGTTGTATTATTGTTAAAAATTACTATATGATACGTAATGCTTTTGGGTAAGAGGTAGGGTTTTTTTCTTTGTAAGTGCAGCTGCCGAACGAAATCCTGAGTAATCTTTGAAGAAGCGCCAGTAACGTGAAAAGCTGGTAGCTCTTCCTCAATTTTTTGTTATGTTGTGTTTTCTAATGTATTTCTATTTGTCTCAAACTATTTAATTAAAACATGTAAATCAATGTAATGTATTACTTTACCTTTGAATTGTCTAATTAACTAATCTTATTCTTAATCATTTAATATGTAATACGTATAATATACGTGTAAGACAATTGAAAATACTTGCATAAATCGTAATAATTAGAATGGGCATTATATCAATTGTACACCGATTTACATTTGACTTGTCACATTTTTAGAATGTACGGACGTACTGGATATAATTATTATTAATAATTAATATTCTATTTAATATACGATTTAACCGTTCTCAATCCATCCCAGCCAAAGATATTACTGAAAGAAAGACGAACCATGTTTTAACTTTCGAGGAACGGTGTTTCATAATTAATAATCGTTAAAACGTTTTCAATGATATAAACCTACATAAATTAGCTCAGAACTACTTCTTCTAACTTTGGTTGATTGTTCCATCGCAATTCGCGAGTTGGCCGGCAAATTTGGAAACGGGCCGAATGTCAACCTTTGGCTGTAACATGTGTGTATGCACATAGACGTGCGGGTGTGTTGGAATGGAAATATATATGCAAGAGCGGGGAAGTAACATAACATAAGTAAGATAACAGCGATCCGAAAAGGTTATTACCTCACTCGACCCGAAAAGGAATAACGTGATCGTAGCGTGCGTACCAACCTCTCGGAAATATAACTTTCGCATGGAGCACGTTTTTAAATTCATTGATGGATCTATCGATGGAATCACAAATCCATCAATCCGTTCATAAATTCATAGATGGATCATCACACTGTATTTTTATTCACCAATGGATCTACGACGCTTTCCACCGATGTCCATCACTTTCATCTTGATTACTGCCCGATGACGTGCCCATGGTTCTGATGGCAGTATTCATTCAAATTCTAATTTCCATAAAAATCCAGTAAATGCACTCTTACAATGGGGAATATAACGTATTTATAATGCAACCATCGACGAAAACAAACACCCTGCAAAAGTGGCCATCTTGTCAAACAGCAGACAAACCAACGGACTGTTCAAAATTCATCAATAGTCGATAAACCATCGAAGTAATCAGACATCCATCGATGCAATCCATCCATCCAATTTTAATACGTGCGGAAGAGAACAAGAAAACTGCATGCACAGGGAACAAGGCACAGGTGCCTGAAGATACTAGAAATTTAGCAAAACCAGTCGCAGTAAATTATCTTGTGAAAGTATGCAAAGTTTTTTACTCTCTTCTATGATGGCCTTCCACGAAGTAACACCTAAACACATGATTTTATTATTAAAAATGTGTCCATGTTCAGCAGTATTAAACGGGCGAAGCCGCGAAGATAATTCCACGATGCATTCTATTTCATTCATAATCCTCGCACGAAGATTCCGCTCGGGGCCAAAGGTGCGCGAAAGCATTCCTTAAAAAATTTTGCAAGTGCTTGAGAGTAATCCTTGGCGGTGTACGCTTTCCTCTCATTGCAGCTCTCCCACGACCGCGCTCCCTCCAAGCAGCTGGGGCGTCTGGAGACAGAGATTACAACACCGGAGGAGGAAAAAATCCAAACTCAGAACTGTGACAATACGAGGGATTCATCTTTCACGGTTACACTACGCGAGCCATCGTACAAAGGTCTCGGGAACAAGTGGCGCGCGACGACAAAGAGCTTTGTGTTTGCAGGTTAGAATTCATTAATTAACGTTCGCGGGATGTGAGGGGATCGTTGTTCGGTTTGCTGAGTAAACGCTTCTTCCGATATCTATTAGCGCTATTAAAACGCTTCGAAGGCGTGGGAGAACAATGGGTCTAAGGAGGAAATATCGAAGGCCAAATGCGGCTACATAAACTCCTTACGAGTCCTGTGCAAACATCTGATTATATTGCGTGAGTTGCATTAAGAGAACACGGAAAAGATACGAAGAATTAATCATGACGAAGGCGAACTTCAGTTGTGTAGAAGATCACGTTCACCATTGACACTTCTGATGGAAATCAACGAAACAGATGTTGAATAAATATAAAATTTCGCGGATGAATAAATTTATATGTAATATATGGTGAGGGATATCTAAATATATAGAAAAATCTATTTCGTCACGAGAAGAGACCAGTGTGAATGCAGTGTAGGTGGCCTAGCTGATAAGTGTTTTATTCGTAAATTAGAAATTGAACAACGAAATGCATTACGTTTTCTAAACAATGCTACGACAAACCAGCGAGTGTTACTCAGATGGGTGGGAAAATTAGGAAGTTAGAAGATTTAAGGGCTTAATTTAATTAATAAATCCATAGGAAGTACGTTCTCAGAAGATATAGCAGATATTATGCGTTACATTTGCTCTTTTGACACCGCGAGGAAGATCAGAGTAAGAGATACAAGAACGAAAGGCTTAACATTTCAGTTATTTCGCGAGCGATATGCGAAAGTAATAGATTATGGAAGTAGAGTTCTGGCGCGCACTTGCTTGCAGGATATATATGTTGATATTGATGATAATAAGCCTAAAAATTCTTTGAAACTAACCGTCATTATGAACCTAGTGGAAGGGTAATTATTTCAAGTTTGCTCGAAAATTGTACTTAAGGTATATTGCCCAATACGTTGATAATAAGGAATGGACATATATGAAAGAGGTAATTAAGGAAAGAGCCATAACTAATTAAACTAAAGCAGTACCTTTAGAAATCAACCTTCGAAGTCGATCTTGTTTGATAATGTCATAAAGAAAATGGGAGGAAAAGAATCATTTCGTAAATTTCCACGCTTACATGAGATCTATCACATACTGCAGCAACATGCTTTAAAAAATGTAATTAAAATATGAAATTTATAGAATAAGGAATGCAGAAATGCATCTAATTCTGGTACACGGTTTGTCTGGTATGTTTCCACTACCACATCGTAAAATAGCAAGCGATAAAACAAAAGAAGCTAGCGTTAAATAAATATGACACAAGACTGTGCGTATGAGAGTCCAATGATTCATACGATAACCAAAAACGAATATTCAGTTACGGGTTTTACCAACAATCTGAAAGAATCTTAGAAATTCTACGAAAAGATAAATTTCTAGTATATAGGTTGAATAAATGCCTTATAGTAGTAGGCAACAGCGATGGGGCATATCTTTTATGGTAATAATTGAGAATTAATAACGAACTTTGTGAATAAAAGTTTACATTTAGATTTTGCCTCTGGGCCATCATTAAATAAAAACGAAATTGAATCATGCATAGCCGCAAGCAGGAATTTTGGAATGAAAATTCGGGGGATATATACATCCAAAAGCGTTCTGCTGAGAGACACAGCGACAAAACATTCCATAAAAAGGGGGCAAATAAACGTCAGCAACTGCTATTCAATTTTGAGGCAGGGTAATAAAACATAAAGCGTAAAACTGGCATCAATTTAATATCCAGCCTTGAAGAAACCCCAATTACATTTTTTCTTCACTAAATACGTCGAAAATGAGCAAAGAAAGTATCTTTGATTATATGTAGGCTTGAAAATCAACCATAATCTCGATTTCTCTCGAATTAAGATTCATGCAGTTAATAAGCTTTGGCAAAACCACCCACGTGAGAAGATGGCTATAGAGAGTTTCGTTTATATTAACAAAAGGAATTAAATACCTTGGATGACGACGGCGACTTATAAGTAAGGACGCACGTGATTTTTCCGGCGGAAGACGAACTATGACCTCGAGGACACTCTTACCTGTAATTAAAAAAATACGTATTTCTTGTTAGGAGAAGATCATAACCAAAAATAACAGGAAATTAAAATAGAAATGCAAACAATATCCAATAGAAATATAGAATTTGTAGACAATTGATGGGATTTTTTCTGGTGCTAAACATAGCAAAAATATAATGACTCAACTGACAATGAGTTCATAACCATTTTAAGTAACATATGAATTATATGGATTTATCTTAAAATATTTAACTAAAGTAAATTAACGTGATAACTAAATCGCTATATATGATACTAATTTACTCATTATGTTTTTCCGTGAGCAGAAATCCTTCGACCGGAAAAATATTTTAGAATTATTTTATAAACGATGAATTGTAGCTATGAGCATCAAAAACACCGTTGGAGAATAAAAGTCGAGGTTAAACAGTTTGGATGTTTTTCCGAGATTAACGACAGTTCTTGCGTGACGCAAGATGAGGAGTGAGGTATTTCCCTTTATTTGCTCGAAGATTTCGAACGCTCTGAGTGGAAATTACCTACTCAGTAAATTATCTTTTTAATAAAACTTTTCGTAGTATACAGTGAGGACTGCTTACGTTGGATAAAATTCCACATTCCATAAGCACACCATTCATAAATAACCTAATTTCATATCATAGCCACAAGTAGGGCTTAGACGTCTCTAAAGAAGAGAAACATTTCCCTCTACCGAGCACTAAAAGAAAAATGAATACGAAGCTAAATATTCCCCTCGTAGTGATGTGGCAGCGTCAGCACTAAGTATACATCACCAGAAGAAAAATCGCAATCGGAACATCCTTCATCTCCCGTCACGAATATTTCGAGTATACGGTAGGTATATTAATGATTCTCCGACAAAAAATCCTCAGCAGAGACTACGGGACGAGTCCATCGAGAGAAAGAGAAAAAAGCGACGGCAAAAAAAGAAACAAAAACCCCTTTTCCGACCAAATCCGACGCGGCGGAGAGAAAACCTCGAAAAACTTCGGGATTCTCGCTTCCCGCCAAATTTTCCCGCCCATCTTCGCATAATCTCTTCCACCATCTCCCTTTGCTTTCTTCTCCTCATTTCTCAACTCCCGCATCATCATAAGCTCTCCCCACCCTCCGTAATCCCTTAAGGGGTTACATCTAATGTCAAGATCGAAAAAATCGAAATATTTTTTTTTGCTTATCTTTTAAGTTTAAACCTTTCTCGATATTTTGCACTAAGAATTATTTTAAAATCCGTAAAATTGGCTGAGATACAGAAATTTCCTTATAAGCGCGTTAGAGCGCTGGCGCCCGAGCTCCTGCCTTAAGGGCACTTCTGCCACATCCGGCTCAAGAATTGACCACCCTTATCACCCTAATCCCTTCAAGTGTCCTATTCATGAATAGGAGTACGGTCTTTTCTTCTTGAGAGGGAAAACTGGGAAAACAAAGGATAATACCGTTAGATATTTCGAAACTAGCGACAAATATTTAGTTGATTCGGTGAATTTGCTGTGGTCTGTTGTCGAGTGCGCTTTCGTTCGTTTTCTTCCTCTGCTATCTGAGTTGTTGCAGTTTTTGCTCTATTTGAGTAATTTTTACGATTATTATGGATCGTAAGACTTTTAGACGCAGTTCCGTAAGAGCAGACAGAGTGAAGAAGAAGCAGAATTGACCTCTCAACCGTTTCGAATTGGAGAGAGAGGAGCAACCGGCAAGCACTTCTGCGAAAAAACTAAGGAGGAGCAAGGATTTCGAGGTTTCTGTTGATCCTAGTATAGGATATAGAATTCTTAATATTGCTACTGTGTTTTCTGCACTAAGTGAGTATCTCAAGTGTAAGATTTGTGGTGGTAAAGTCAGTTTTCAAGAGAGCAGTAGGCGAGGCCTTGGATTTAAGTTAGTGGTGAACTGTGAATCATGTGACCCAATCAGTGTAGATTCCTTTCCATTTATTGGAAGTTCCTATGAAGTTAACAGAAGATTTATTTTCGCCATGAGGTTATTAGGAGTAGGATCAAACGGTGCAGAAAAGTTCTGCGCCATGATGGACTTACCACGCCCGGTTTTCCAAGCCACGTACGATCTAATTGTGAAGACCATTCATACTGCTGCAAAAGAAGTTTGCAATATTTCTTTGATGAATAGCTGCGTAGAAGAAAAGAAACTGACTGCAAAGGCAACCAACTGTGAGGAACCTGAGGGTCTAACTGTCTCCGGAGATGGAACTTGGCGCAAGAGAAGATTTAACTCTTTATTTGGAATAGCGACTCTTATTGTTTTTTATTCGAGTAAAATGATTGATATTGCTGTAAAATCTGCTTACTGCAAATCATGTGAATACTGGGAGAAGAAGCAGGACACCGAGGAATGCAAGGAGTGGGCCCATCCGCATGCCAAAGAATGCCCGGCCAATCATGAGGGTAATGCAGGAAAGATGGAGGTCGACAGCATAACAGAGATGTTCCTCAGATCTGAAGACCGCCACAAAGTAAAATATGCAAGTTACATTTATAGGAGACGGAGACAGTAAAACATACAAAGGGATTGTTGAATCCAGACCATATGGACATGAAACTCTCATAAAAAAGAAGGAATGCATCAATCATGTGCAGAAGAGAATGGGTGCAAGACTTCGTGCATGCAAAAAAAATATTAAAGGTCTGGGGGAAGGGAAAATTAATGGGGGAATTAATTGATGAGCTTACGGCTTATTATGGGTTTGCCATTCGCAATAACTCTGACTCCGTGAAAATGATGAAAAATTTAATCTTGGCCACTTTATATCATAAGAGCTCCACGGATCAAAATCCACAGCACCAGTTTTGCCCTCAGGGCTCTGATTCTTAGTGTTCTTGGCAGATGGCTAAAACAGCAGGAAAACTAGCAGAATATGTCCACAAAAAGGCTCTACCTATGAGCGTAATCGAGGCTACACGTCCCATATACGAAGATCTGAGTATAGACGAGTTACTTTACCGCATTTTGGGCAGATTCACTCAAAATAATAACGAAAGTTTCAATTCGACAGTATGGAAATTTGCTCCAAAAATTTTGTCCAGTGGTGCTGTCGTGGTGGAAACAGCAGCTTTCATATCTGCCAGTATTTTTAATGATGGGGCATCTAGTCTACTAAAAATCATGAGGGAAATGAACGTTAGAAATGGCCAGAGAGCTACATAATACTGCGCCAGAGAGGACAGGAGACGTATCGAAGCGGCAGAACTTCGAGAGCTTGAAGCCAGAAAAAAGCTATAAGGACGGGGCCAAAGGTCATCAGGAGAAGCTGCGTCATCTTCAAAGGAAGCATTCTATGGCCCAGCAATAGAAGATGTATGGTAAACTTGAAAATTCATACATTTGTGACAAATTTAATGTTTATGGCCATTTTTCTCAAAACCTAATTTTTCAACCTGGTTGGCAAAAATTCTCAATGACTATCCAACCGATTTCTTTGAAATTTGGTAAAATCGTGTAAAACAATACTATCTATCGTCGTACGTACGGTTTTTTCTTTAATCTTAATAGTTAATGAAAAAATCATGAAAAACTTTGTTTTTATCTGCAAAATTACAACAATTTATATTTAACTGACCACCATTTCGTTAAAAATCAAAATATTAAAATTTCCCTACGTGGAACGATAGCCACACATTTGTAATTTAAGAAAATGTTTACTTTCTTGATTTCAGATTATCTATACCAGAGAAAAACTGCCAACCGTTAAGTGACGTTCTTCGAAATGCATATATGTCAGGGGCAAATAACTTTTTTATTTATTTATATTTTTTCATCACAATCTAAAAAAATAGTATGTGAAGTAATGTACTTTCGTTATTAAATGAAAATTATTTTATAGATAGCAACAATAAACCTACAAAAATTTCCAAAATATACCATTATTTCCGGCCGGCGATTAGATGTAACCCCTTAAGCATCCTCTGTAAAACCTTTCTACGGAGCAGAACCCATCTTTCCTCAGGCCACTAGCTTTGACCTCCCCAAAAGCCTTCCCCGCCAATGTCAATTACCGCTGCTGTGCTTCCACCCTACTTCCGCTGGATTTCGAATCCTGCCTCCCCTCCCACCGAACCCTCCCACCGAACCCTCCCCCAACCTCACTTTTCATTTTACGTCAGTCAGCTGCATAGCACCTTAATATGTCATATCCTTTTTTGCGATGTCGCCACACTGAGGGCCTAGGATGGAGGGAACGGTGGAGGGAGACGTGGGAAGCGGAAACGGGAGCGATGGGACTGCACACACGCAAGTAGGGGTGGGTTACGGACTGACAGAAGATATAGGTAAGTAATGCAATTGACTCCGAACGCGAAGATTCGGCGATTATCCCGCCAACTACCGCCTTCATTACCCATTACCAAATACAACGCGCTACCGCTAATTTAAGTTAAAAAGCGGTTAATTAACCCTTTAAACCTGAATTTTTTTCTACGAAGAAAAATATTATTTTTGAATATAGTTAAAGTTTTCGTTATTCAATAAGCAATAAAATCATATTTTGAGACTATTTTGACAAAGGACTGACGTAACATAATATAAAAGAAGCAAAACCAAAAAATAAACATTTAATTTACATGAATAATATATGAAAAGCGCTGAAAATGGTGTTCAATATATTGAACGCAGGGTCTGAAAAGGTTAATAAAATTACAGTGTATACTCGAGTATAAGACAATCCGAATATATGCCGAGAGACCTAAAGTTAGCACAAAATACTGAAAAAATAATCGACGCTAGTAACAACCTATACCCGAATATAAGCCGAGGGACCTAATTTTATCACAAAATACTGGAGAAACTAATAGACTCGGGCATAGTCTAGGGCGGGAAATACAGCAGCTACTGGTATATTTCAAAATGAAAGTAGAATGTAATAAAATTACAGTAATTACGGACGGTACGCAATTGCGGAGGAAATTGGTAAAGAATTGTCAATTGAGTAAGCGAGGAATTTAGAATCCGATCTCCGGCTTCGCAGACTTTTTCCAAATAAGTGGGACCCTCACTCAAGTATAAGCCAAACGGAGCTTTTCAGCATAAAAATGTGCTGCAAAACTCGGCCTATATACGAATATACCAGTGCGGAAACCGATTTTTATTTATTTTTGTGCATTTTTTATATATATACTACTCGCTCCTCCTGAAGAGCCAAACCTGGCTCAGGAAGACCCAATTGCTTGGGCTCTAAATTCTATTTAACCTTTTATTAAATAACTAGTATATAGCAATTTTATGGAATTTTTAAGAGGCAAAATTGATGCACCTTTTACATCAGATTTTCATGTGAAGTGTCTCTTTATCATTTTTCATAATTAGCAATATTTTTATAATTGGCTTTCCATTATTCGAAACGTAAGTAAGTTTTTATTTTGAGCCTACTTTTTGAAATCTTCAAACAAAAGTTGTAAGTATAATTTTTAATTCTAATGATAGTTCATGAATAAATAATGCATAGAATCATTAAAAACTCGTTTCGTTAATTGGTTGTCATTTTTTTATCGTACGCATAGAATTATTCTCTTATTTAATATTTCCCTTTGGTATAATCTGGAAAAAAATGGAGACAATAAAGATTGACCACGGAGACTGGCTACGCATTTTTCTTGAGTTGGATTTGGACTTAAAAAAAAAGTTAACTTGGAAAGGTAATTAATAGCTAACCTCATTACATTTAGCACAAACTACGTTTTAATTCCCAAAAATCATTATTTGTTCTACTCATTCCGTACGCCAAAATTTCAACTATTAGTCCGCGAGATACCGACTCCCGTTTGAACCTCTAACTATTCACCATTAGCAATTATTAAAATCCCTGAAGAGGGAATGAGGCTAATTATTTTACCCTTACTTTCCTCGATGAACTTATCTACTATCGTTGGAGTGAGTACATAATAGTGCAGCACAATGACTCAAAGAACAATACATTTCATGGCATTTGGCAAGGAGAACTTAGTTCTCTACATTATCCAGCATCCCTTAAACCTCTGTAAATTTCATATAATGCCACGAACATGTCCGGAAAATACGCATCCTATGTGAAGAGAGAAATGAATATTGCTCCTTTCATCTAGACACAGTGGTAGAAACATTTTGTAGCGAGCTAAGTAATGAGTGTCTGATGATAGAACAGATTTAATATTGGAACACCAATTAAATTCAAAATAAAAAATCTTTATACGAATCAAAAACAAATTCTTGGGAGGCAATTCGGAAAATGTACAACTGTGGAAGGATGCGTTCACGTTTGGTTAGTCGCATTCCGTTTGCTCATGATTCGAGTACTCCGCAATTTTGGATGAAAACATATAACAACGCCGCGTAATAAGGCTCCGTTCGTTACGATCTTGTGGCGGTCTCGGCGCGAGAGAAGACTGTGAGAATACAATACTCTCAGAGCATACATGAGCTCACACTGAGACTGGGACAATTCACCGCGAGGTACTTCTTACTGTCAAGAATTTCAAAAGAATTGAAATCCTACGCATATTTTTCGAGTACTTTAAATTTTTTCTTCGTGTTGGTTTGAGGGTACGTTTCCGTACTCTAAAAGGGGGTAAGAACCCACATAAATTCTGTGTGGACTATATTCGATCAAATTATACTACGCATTACCCGCGATAAACTTCTAATAGATATTACCCGCGGCGAACAGTCGTAGACCAATCATATTACCGCAGTGTCCTTTCTAGCAATACTATATTGCTGCAAAACCTATATTTTCATTTATGGCTCATTCGAAGTTGGATATTATAGTTCGGAGTCTCGAGTGGTCGCTCGTAAATACGGCCGAATAGTGCACTTTGGAGTTCGGTTGTTGAAAACACATTTACCACGGAATTCGAGGTCATAATCTGGTCTGGTGACCCGCAAATATATTATTTAAATCGAAACCACCGATCACGTGAGTATTTACGAGGAAAGTTTCCAAGAGCAAATGAAATTTTCGTTTACGACTTGCATTCCCTATGTATGTGGCTTCTCGAACGACCGCACTAGCGTCAATTCTCACGAACAGATTTAGTACGATCTTTATTTTCGATCCTGCCCTGATTTCAATGAGATGAAGTACTGGGGATACACATTTCTTCCGGAAATCCCAGACGGTTTTCGTAATAAAAATGATTCAAATAGAAATACTAAAAATGCTTTCGGTCACTTGATTTATTCTGATGGATCGTATACAAGGCACGTTCGATACGTTTCCGAACTTATTTTTTCTCGCGAAAACGCCAAGCAGGAGAAATGTAAAATTCTGGTGGTAGATAGGTAAGTGGTAGGTTACTGTAATCACAATATGTTTCGTTAATCACCGGGAATATAAACCAGTCTTTCTTAAACGTGGGTCCCACAACCCACAGGGGTTTATTTGATAGTTAAGGGGGGCAAAGGTTCTGAAAATTTACTATTCCTCAAAATTTCATAACGATTTATTCCTTAAAAACCAAAGCTCGTGTCCTGAACAAGTTGTCGTACAGGCTTCATTCAGTGAGCCATTTAATATTAAATATTATGTGTACATGGAGGTGTTAAAATATTTAAAAGAAAAGTATGATAAATAAATAAAGCCTGATGATGGAGCTACGCTCTGAAACCTAGGTCGCATTTCGGTCCTAGGTTACATCTTGTAAATTTCTTGCGGTTTAGTATGAATAAATTTTCCTTATAGTTTATTATTTTTAGTGTGGAATGCCACTATATTAAGGCCTCTACCATCCAACGTAAAAAAATATTTAAAAGGCTTAGGTAGGACTTGATGTGAAAAAAATCTGAGAAACACTGATATAAACCTTTAAACAGAGGTATGACCGTAATCGAGCGAAAGGAAAAAATATAAACCAGAGAGGCTAACTTTCGACGAGTATTTCATATTTTGATTTCCCTCCAGTTCCATCAATGATGTATTAAAAAATGAATTACCTCCAACAATACAGAGAAAAGGATGCGGATGGAGACGGAAGATGGGCAGCACTGGAGGGAGAGATTAGCGTATCGAAGGAGCCTCTTTTACTGTCGCCGGAACTATCCTATTAGGGGATCTCGGCAATGATCGTTCAGAAAGTAGCCCAGAAAGAAGGAAGCAGAGAAAAAGCAAACTTAATCCTTTTAATAATTGTGTGATCGTTTGCGACGGGCATAAGGACGTAGAGGATCTCTTTATAAGAGCATTTTTTCTTCCGAGGCCGTAAAATGAAAAATGAAAGGAATCAAAAGGAAATGTAACTGAGGAGAGGAAAAGGCCTTTACGGAAATAAAAGGACTATGAATGAGAAGAAGATGAGTAATGGTGTTCTCTACTTTAGAAGTTAAGTCGGTTGATGAGCTAGTTTTTTTTTTGAGCGGTACGATCGCCTTCAGCGGCTACTCGGGAGGAAGTATTGCTAGATCCACATGACGCACTTGTCAGCCACATGATGAGACTAAACGGCTAAAAAGAGCTTACATGAATTCTCAGGGGACGAGTTCAAAACGGATCTAACAGATAAACCAAGAAACTAATGGGAAACCAATCGAGGAAATGTTTGCTGCGGAGGATTTCGGTAAATGGGATTTTTAAGCCGTGAGGTCAACTGAAAGGAAGAATAATAAGCACCAGGTCACCGAGCGTTTCTCGATAATTATTCGGTGTACTAAGAGCTTGTAAATATGCTCCTTAGTCACTATTTCAATTCCTGACAGATTTCGCAGTAAAAAACCTTTTTTCGATCCTCTCCTATAGGTGATGTCGAGGCTTGCATTTGTAAATACGCTAGACATTTTTACACATTCCTGAGAGAGGACATTGACTCTGATGATAAGATCCTTCAAGAGAAATAAAAACAGAAACTTCTACATCCTATCACAGATTTTTACTTCGTAAACGGTTCTGATAGTTACTGTTCATAACCATCACCGTTCTAACTGAATTAATTAACAAATATACTAGTACGGAGTAAGATACGTATTACCCACAGAGAAATTACCCTGATCTCTTTGCACAAAAGAACGACCATCGAAAGAATTTTAGTGATGGGATTTGAACGAAAGAAAAGCTCAAAACTACGTTTTGTGGAAGCATCTGAAAACTACATCAATGTAGATTTCAAGTGTAACACATTGAAGAGCGAAATTACTCTAATTTGTCATTCTTAATTGTGTTAGTAATAAAGTTAGTGCAATGACAGTTAAATGTATTTATACTGGGGAAAGTATCAGTCGAAGGTAATTTGGTGAGTAAATTAAGCACATAAAATAAAAATTAGGAAACAGGTAAAGGATTGAAATATATCTTTATACTACTACTTTCTAAAAGTTCCCGAACTTATTTTGCCGACGAAAACACCGAGCATCCCGGAAGAAAAACTTTTATACGGTTTGTCAACTTAAAATAAAAATTTGTTTTTCGGCAAATATTTCGAAAATAATTTTTTATGGAAAATGCTTAGCGGATCAGAATATATACAAACAAAGTACAGTGAGAAAATTAAGTTACAAAATGGAAAAAAGTACAAGAGAAAAAAGAAACAAAACACAAACTTACTTTAAATTAACTTCTGCGTCGTTTTGCAAAAAATGGCCAATCCTTCAATTTATAAAGAAAAAACTATTGGAGACATTTTAAGAAGTGACGAGAACAATTTGGACGCAAAGATATATAAGAATAAAATTGCTTATGTAACTGTACATTCGGTTTCGGGATTAGAAAAGAGTAAGTTCTTCTTAAAATAAACATGCCATCCCATATCCAAACTAATTTTGAATCCTGCTACATCCGCTTCGGAATAATCCTATATTTAACAAGAATTAAAAAAACGACCGAAGTATTGAGAGTATTATTTCTACTCGGGTGACTTGTTACACGTAGGAAAATGACCGCAATAGCTAAACGTGTAAGCAATAGAATATCGCCTAATTTTCTCGAATGCTGATACTAAGTACGGCAATAACAATACTTACGACTGATACTCGAAGAAGTGATCTGAGTTGCTCCAAAGAACTTGATTGAAGTCACCCGTAAATCTCTCCGTTAGATCAGACTACAAAACTCAGGGGTATCGTAATATCAGTTCAGGAAATGCACGATTAATTTGTAAGGTTTTCAGCTTTGGACGAACGGGAGAGTAAAACGATTCTTACTTGACAAGATGAGAAGTGATATTGTTAACTATCAATCTTCTCGTTGAGACAGGATGCTAAATGTGACGTAATGTCCACAATGCACAATGGCCGTACGAAGAATAGTTTCTATAGTATTAAATAAGGATGAATGGTGACTATGCACGAGGATGAATCATACCTCACTAGCCTTTATAATAACTGTTATGAATAGGACTTCAAAAATGAAATGAAGGATACGTTATTTCCACACCCTTAACCGAATTAAAACTGAAATCGAGATATCACAGCAGGAACAACAAGGGATGAACACGAAGTCATTCGACTCAAAACATAATACGCTTCGGAGGGGTAAAATATATAGAAAACGCGCGTAATAGAAATGTTCGGCGTAAAGCTCACGGTGGGCCATAAATATCTTTCGTAAGCGGAGCAATTGATGCGATTACCACCACGGCAAACCCCACAAGAATGGCCGAGGACGAATAAAGGAGGGCCACATATTTTATCCGATTCGACGTGAATCGCACGGATTCGGAGGTTTAATCCCCGGAATTTTTCCCCGTTTCCAGCGCCGCCTGGTGGAAATTCTTCGAAGCGTCCCGCAAAATCCAATCGGTGTAAAATTCATCCTTTTCAAAAGAGCCGTCTAGAATTCCTGCGCTTTGAAAAAGTCGAGCGAGCGATGAGACGCGTAAGAAAAACGCGCTAGCGCGGGAGGAAGATGCGATAGCGCCCGAGGTATAGATCATTTTCTAGGACGAAATGAAAAGGTACACACAAAAGGAAGAGGGGAAATGGAGCGAAATTAAAGCGTTGAATGGGGAGGGTCTTTGCAGGAAGGAGGCCGGGATGCGGGAGGAAAAATTCTGGGAAGGTCCAGGTCGGAAGAACTCAAAGACGGGAGTAGAATTTAAATCGTGCCCACGAGCTATACAGAAAGACGAGATAACAAGACGAGATACGAAAAAGGAAAGAAAAGAAGCGCTTCCGTGGAATAAAGGGAATAAACTAATCGCATATTTAGGACGAGGCTTTTTTCTTCTGCTTGTGGCAACTTCACCCTACATCCAGACATAAATATTAACGATTATTCCGGGGACGCCTGGGCTAAATGAGGCGGAATCGGAACCGAAGATTTGGACGGAGAAAGAAATGTCGCCGTTTATACGCAGAGATTCGAGTGGTGTGCTGAAAGGACAAAGACGAAGTTTGAGCAATTTATAAGCGAGTTCAGATACATTCTATTCGTTGACTTAGTGATTCGTCGAGTTAATCAAAAACACACTAATGAGCAGAAATCATTAAATAGGTGATTCGGCGTTCTCGCCTCAATATCTACTGTTTTATTTTAATTCCTATTGCTATCTTTTATACTGACCAATCTTGTACCCTATTTACTGTTTGTTTTTGCATTTCATTATGCTATTTTTCTGTCTCTTTCTATGACGATATTTGTATTGACTAATCTACGTCAATGCATAAGATTTAAGGATTTTGGAAAATAAGAGTAAATAAAATTAATTTAGCGTGAGAATTATGGTGAATATTCCTATTTGAGTAGAACTGTAAAGGAATGGAATGAATCACCTGAAGATATTCTTGGCCACTTCCCGAGTACATACTTATATATGTAACGTTTAAACTTCACAGAATCAGAGAGATATTGTGGAAATCTATAGAGGAAAGAATTTTGGCAAAATTGTACTTTTTCCACAAGTTTTATTTTATTTTACCGCTTTTTCTTGAATTCATTCGGTTTATAGCATTCTATTAAAGTGAGGAAGGCAAGGACAAAACTTCTCACCACTCAACCCACTTGTTCACCTATTCCTCTGTACAAAGCTTTTTCCAGCAAGTAGGTTTGAGGTTCGGGACAGTCTTCGAGCTGCCAGACAACTGAGATGCGAGCATTTAAGACTGAAATATGCTTCAGCAGCGGTATGTATATTAATATTTGAAGGGGAACCTGAAGGAAAAGAATGTACAAACTTGACAGAGGAAAACAAGGCGGATGATAACATAAATGGACATGTGTGAAGAAGAAAAAGATGAAAGCTGGAAAGATAGCGTGGAAGAAAATAACGGAGGAATATGGAGGAATTAGAAGGCCCCGCACGTGTTCACTCCGAAAGGGGACGCCTTGATCGAAATGAATATACCTATATTTGCAAACCAAAAAAGAAACAAATCACATGTTTCGGAATTAACTCCCTCTATCCACCTCCTTAAAAACCTTACCATTTATCGGTAAAAGCGAGAATTTCCCACTGCTCGAAGATCGCTTTAACCATTTAACCGGAAAACTCTATTTTATGCGGAACGTAGAAGATAATTTTGCTCAGGATAGAGGAAAATGGATCGTTCTTTCCCTTTCATAACATTCCTGTTCAATGGGGCGATAATATAAGAGCTACTGAGGTATGAGTGATGCTGAATAATGGCCTTTATCTCTGTTGCTCCTCATGAAATGCTTTGGAAAGTGTTATTCATACATGTTGCACTTTTGTAAACTGTTTTCACTCTTAGCATTTCGGACCGGGGACAACATATTCTTTTATGAATAGAGGTATAAGTGATTGGAATGCATTACCTGGCGAACTTCTTACTCCAATGCCGGAGAAGGCTAAAGATTTTCAAAATAAGCTTACAAGATTATGAAATTTGAATTTTTATACATATGCATGTATCATTTATAGTTTTAATCACTTTATAATCTTCAGAATCAGAAAATAGTTCCAGGTAATAAAATATATCAAAATATATAGGATGAATTAATTCAGTCGACTGTATCTGTGTTTGGTGGAGGTTTATGTATATTATATATTTAATTTATTTTATTGTTATTATGTGTAATGTCCAAGGTAGGATTTTACCTCCCCTCCTTGGGCAAATGCCTGTCAGATTGTTTTGCTATCCCACTATATCCCCCTCGACCGTTGCCATCAGGTAATCATAACGAATTGCAGTGTATACATCAAATAATAAAAATAACCTCACTCCTCATCCACTAAGTAATCCTCATCCCTCTGAACATTTTTACTGTAAAAGAGGATCCAACCAGACTTGGTCCCCAGGGTGGGGGCTTTAGAGATAAAAGGAATAGAAGAATAAATTAACGCAAGTTGGAGTACCTGAGGTACTTTCAGACAGATTTATGCGACTGAAATCCAGAAATACATGGTTTCCTCGATGTATTCAAGTCAAACCATCATTGCATCACTCGTCATATAGACAATCCGGGTGAAAATATCGGAAAAATGAAGAAATATACCGTGTAAGCGGCGCCTAATTTGATCACAAAACCTGTGAAAGCTAATTGGCTCGAGTGTAAGCCTTAGGGCTGGAAATTCGACGATACATGACTTCGTCCGATCAGATATGATTGTTTTCAATACAACTATAACTAATTGACTCGAGTTAAAGTCTAGGGTGGCAAACACACAGCAACTGTTAAATTTCAAAATAAAAATCGAATCCAATATAGTAATGACGGAGGGCACTCGATTGCGGAGGAAATTGACAAAACATTGTTAATTGAGCAAGTGAGGGATTTACAAGCCGATTTCTGACTATGGAAGACTTTTTGCACTTGTAAGTATTATTAAGAAAATGTAAATGGGAGTACTACCCTATCTATGGGAGTACTCTACTGGAGTATAAGCAAAGAGGGGCTTTCTTGGCATAAAAATTGGCTGAAATACTCGGCTTATACACGAGTATATACGGTAAGACCTTTAATAACTCTTTCAATAAATTCATACGTGAACTCATGGTTATTTGGAGGTTAACAGCAATGGAATGATCAGCGAAGTGAATCAGTGAGATGAAGTCATGTAAAGAGTAGAGGAATTTTGGAAGAGAAATGGATGAAAGAACTGTGAATGGCCGAGTAAAGAAAAAGGCTCGTTCATCCTAAAGAACGGAAACAAACAGTGTGGATAATTTGCGGTATACACAGAGCCCCTCCGACTCTAACACTTTAATATTTTCCACAAATGTATCAATGAGTAAATCAGATGACCGAGAAGTGAATGGGTGAAAATTTTACTAATTCACACTTTCGAAAAATGAAAGTTTGCGGAACTAGCAGGAATGCGGTCTTTTACTTTGGCGAGGAATTATGAAAAGATCGAAAGGAATTCCTGACGTGATCTACCTGTTATGTTTAATCCTTAAGCTCTCGACCATTACAATTATTATTAGTATTATGGCTCCCGGATAGCCAAGCAGGCTTTGTTGGTATTATTAATACATATAACGTTTCAAATAAGACCAGGTAGGTTGCTCGAAATAAGGTTTATCAATTATCACTTATTACCCTTTAAGTTAGAAGTAGTGCATAAGATCGACTAATAAAATAGCAAGTGAATGAAAATTTAAATGAAATCAAACACATACACACGATTCAAATACAACCGTTATCAAATTTCCAAACGGTTCTTTATATTAATTATTCCACTCTATACGATCACTTATTACAGTACAGAATTGGTAAGAAAAGGTTCCAAAAAGGGAATGAGGCTCATTAGGCAAGGAAAGAAATGTTCTTTGAGGAAAACATCTACTTAGGCGTTGCTCACTGCTTGCACGGATAACGCATTTCATAGAGATCAATCAGTCGAGACTAGGACGAAAAGCATTGCTTAGAATCACTCATACCTCATTAGCTTTCAAATTATCACATCCATGAGCAAAATTGAAAAGAACTAGATACAAAACATAACTTTTTCCCTATGCTGTACACAATGAAATACTATAAGTACCTATAACTAAATCTATTTATTAATTTTTCATATAATTTTTAAAGGTAAAAAATTTAAAAGTTTAATTTGCAGTTGAATTTTATCGTACGTCATATTTAGTATACTTAATTTTCTAAACGATTTCTATTTTAATTTTATTTGTGATGTTTATTATTTAATCGAAGTGGATGATTATTTCCTGTAACTGATTTTGTTTTAAGTAATATTGTTGTAGTATTACTTTCGTAATTTCTACGGTATACGCAGCTTTATTTTACATCTTTTTGCTTGTATTATCAGAAGGTTTGCGCAAGTGTTTCACGCTCCCCATCTTTGTGGGTGTTTTCTTGCATGGATCTTTTTTCCTAAGATATTACCTAAGGTTTATTTCATCCATTACTACTAAAGTGTTTTTCTTCATCTGTATTCATCTACACATTGATTTTGCCTTTAATATCATTGACAAACGGATTTTCTTTCCCGATCTCGCCTTAACAACGACTTTATATTTCGTATGGGCATTATAAGGATTCATTATTAGAAATCAATAGAGTTAGGCGGTATAGTGTGGAAATCCATCATGTATAAAGAAGTAAAGAGAAGTGGTAGTTTTTCCACAGATAAAAAGCACGACCGGTTTAGACTAATGATCGTCATCTTCCGGTGAATATTATACTTGTAATCTTCAGTTGTATGAGCAGAATACAGTTGTATTCTTCACCTGAAGAATTACATTGTTATATTCACCAGAAGCTCATCCCTCGAAACCGGTCGTGATTTTAATAAATATGTGGAAAAAAGTACCACTTCTCTTTCCTTCATTATACAATCTTTAAACCTATCCCACATACATTTTCATTCGTGATATGTGAAAAGAAATGAAGTGGTCCGAAAGGGAGAGGTAGACCGAGCAGAAGATGGATGAATGTAGCAGATAAGATATTGAAGAGACCGGGCGTGCAAGAAAAGGGGTTGTATGAAAAGGAGGATGGATATGTTTGAGTTGGAAGAAGTTTACGGGGACGAAGGAAAACAACCACAGCAATTTCACATGTCAATAGTATAAATAAACGAATCAGCGCTCTATAATCAGAAGCAAAACTCGACAAACTTCGTTCCCACCTCAAAAGCACCGAGGAAGATAAAGAATGCGGCCATAATGATATCAAATGAATATTACAAAAGATGAAGCTATCACCTTGAAGCTGTATCCCCAGGCAATACGCTCGAAAAAGTTAATAGCGCAAGAATCAAGCGATATGAGAAAAGAGTTAGCGTTCGTGAGGAAGTGGAAAAGTTTACAAAAGCCGAAAGACGAAATGCGAGCGTAAACTCGTTGAGGCGAAAGAGGAAAATTTTTCCCGGAAGGCCCTCGAAAATTTGCCAGTGGAATCTTTTTCCTTAATAGTGAATAATTTATCCACGGGCATAAATTCAGGGTCCGCTAGTTACAAAACGGCAATTCAAACAAAAATCAGACTAGCGGGCGATTTTCCCTCCCATAGAATGCTTTTTCTCCGATATCTATCGTTGAAAAAGTCGCTGAATTGCTGGTCGAAGTTCAGCGAGAGAATTTAAGGAGACGCTGCGAAGCTGTAGACTACATTTTTTCAAATTATCCATTTATAATTGTCTTTCAACGAAAATATCAAAAGCTTTATAATATTTAATGAATCATTTTTGGCCATCTTTTCCGCAGAGTGAATGAGATATTGCCGTTAGAAGATATAAAAAGTCAAAACGACTGCTCAACATTCACATCGAGAATTTTTGCATTAGTTTCAATATCCAAGATTTGAAAGATTAAAGAATATTCTTGATTTTTATCGGATATAATTATTTTTAAATTCAATATTAGCGTGACTTCGTGGAATTTCGCAAATATTTTAAAAGAATGAACACTGAGTATATTCCACCAAAGGTTTATTAGAACGACCACTTTCGTTGTTGTGATGACATCTTCTGGTGACACCTTTGGTGGAATATTCTCAGTGTTCTTTGTTTGGAAATGAGTTGAACGACAAACTTCAACTCCTACTCGTCGAAATAGGTCGATGCGAAGTGAATGCAAATAGGATCGTAATGTAAATGGATTCACGCTATTTTAGTTGAGAAATTTTCATTGCTATATGTCTGTCTAATTTATCTACAAACACTCCATAGAAGCCAAAGGGTAAATTGCGATGAATGCGATAGCAAAACACGAACAAAAAGAAACGCAAGCACCCATGCCTGAAACAAGATTGGAGACCGCTACCTCAGTATTACTATAAAAGTATGCTAAACCTCTATACTATGGGCCAATTAATGTTGCAAAGTTATTTCGGGAAGACGCTGAAAGCACTACAAATACTGAATCCAATGAAGAGGAGTATTTTAGAGCCAAGATTTAGCCATCGACGACTTATGGAGTAAAACAAACAGAAATGAAGTTTTGAAAATAAATAACAGTGGTATAAGCAATTTAGTTCATCTCAGTTAGAGGGCAGCAAAGTCAATATATAAAGAATTTAATGAAATAAATACCAAGTGTACATCAAAGGATGATTCTATACATACAAAAGGACACCAAAATTATCGTAGAAGGCTCCCGGATAGCCATGCTGGCAGTGTGTACGGCTTTGGTTCCTTGGTTCCCGGCGGGAGACCGGGTGCGAAACGACCTAAGCACTTTTAACAATATTACTACTACAATTATCGTACAATCGTGACATATGAACCTGAAAAGGGTAAGGGAAAAGTTTCAATTAATTTCGAAGGGAAAGGAAAGAAGCTTTGTGCCAATAGTTTTAATTCTAAAGAGAAACTCCAGGCATATGAATCGATGAAAAATAAATATTTTCTTTCTCGGATTATTCTAATCCTCGTAAAAGGACTTCTTCGTCTCCATTTACAAAATTCATAAGCGGAATACAGGAGAAATAAATGAACAGCGAGTCCAAACGATTATTCAAAATAAGAGTTTATAAAAACAAAATGATTAGTTCCTTCTTGCGATCCCTGGGCGAGATCCGTCACTTGGCCACATCGCAGGCCGCGGCTCACGAAAGTGAACCGCTATACGAAAAGACTGAACAACCGAAAAAGAAAACTTTCCCCACGAAAAACATGAATAATTCCCATTGTCGAAAAGTTTAAAGACGCGGATCTAGCAGTCTACCGTGGCATTGTTCGACGTCCTGAGAGCCAGGAAGGATTGTAATGAGAGCAGGGGGAGATGAAGAAAAAAGTGGAAACAAAGAGAAAACCGCCGAGTCTCATCCACTACAGCATGCAGGGTGCAGAGAGCAGCATATACCCTTAAACACTCTCCTTCTTACGGCTGTACCCTTTCGAGCCCGCCACCCCTTCTCCGAGAGCATCTTTTCTTTCCCCGCAACACTCCTGGGCTGGTGCACCCCCAACCCCGCGAACCTCTCCGGCGAGCCTCTTGAGTCCACCCTCTGTCGCCTTAGAGTACCGTCCTGGAGTACCGCAGCAGCTGAGAGACACAAGTGCCCTCAAAGTGCAAGGTAAAAGTGAGGCAAAGGTATGCTCGAGATGCCCGAGTAATTGCGTACTCCTTGACCCCTCTAGGTAAATGGCTCCTACCAGCCTCTTGTGATCCCTTGGATAGTGTGAGGACGCCGCACTCTGCCCCCTAGGAAACGAACATTCCCTATGAGACGGTGGGGGAGTTTAAACGCACCCTTTTCAGTAGCGTCTTGGATTCGAGGAGAAGAGACCCTTCATATTTTACGTACGGGAATTTCTGGTGATATGGAAAGTGAATGGCCTTCTCAAGCTAGAAGGGATAGGGCCAATTCTGCCGCTTTTATACCACCACAAATCGTGCATGTGTTTCGTAATATCAGCTGAGAAGCATTTAAAGGAAATAAAAGTAGACAAACGTTTCAGGAACTCAGAACAGCGATCGTCACTTTGAAAGTCAATTTATAGTTTAGATGATTTTTTTATGAAAGGCATGTGTAATCTAGGTTAGGACTCACCTAATTAGCTTATAGTGTAAAAAAATGTAATAATATGTATGATTTGTAATGCAATTTATTTAGCTTAAATGTAGTTTAAATTGATAGAAATGATATATTTATACATACTTTGTATGTCTTTGGATTAATAAAATTATTATTATTAACTATATTCCGCAAAATTGGGGAAACCGAAGGATTTCTGCTGCTACTCCAACTAGAAAAATTGAGACGCAGTGTAGAGGAAAAAGCATAATCTTCGCTCACCTTAAACATACCTTATGGAATGTTTAATATTAGTTAATTTTCGATTAAATACGCACTATTTATTTATTGGTTTTCGATAAAAATAATGGAGAAATTAGGAAAAAATATTAAAATGACCATTGAATAAACATTTTATGTTGAATGTGGATCATTTCTGTTTGGAGGAAAATCGAAGGTAAGATTCTCTAAAAGGTGGAACCTGAAATTACGATAGTGAATAATTGGGGTGATTTAATAAATCATGGAGTGAATGATAGTTCTCCGCCCTATTATTTCAAGTAAAATCCCAGCCAAGTCACTATTTTTCACTTCTTGTATGTACAACCTTGTGTTGAGTCACTCGCTTTCATATGCTAAGATATAATTCAATTCCATCATTCGTATAGTATACCATGAATTTAGTATTCATTCATTAATTATAAGTAATATGTAGGAAAGATTTGGGAAGGTAGTGTGATGCTTGGAACACATGCAAACCTAGAACTTATTTTAGCAGAGATACTGCGTGCCATCATCAAATGGTGGAGCATTACAATACAAACGTCTTATAGGGCGAAATTGGGAGTAAATATGGTTTTGGTTTTGTGGAGCTAATAAAAATCTGTGTTAATTTTAAGCAAAAAATATCCACTGTAGTAAAACACCCACAAAGAAAAGTGGGGTGTGAAGAACCTGTGAAATGTGTAAGAAAAGTCGAAGGAAAGAGTGAGATAGACCTCATCATAAGGAAAATTCACAATTCTTAAAGTATTTATAGATAAAAAAAATTGCAAAAAAAAGTGTTTTTATCATAGTAAGTAGAACGAGAATTTTTTAGGGACAAGAACATCAGATTCACAATCATCTATATTTTAGATTACAATATAGTAAGTAATCGAAATCATAATCGTAACAAATAGTTAGTTATTCATTAGATATATGTGTATACATACATAGTATATATATGCATATATATATGTTATGCATACTAATATATGCATAACATAGATAGTATATATGTTATGCATATATTAGAATGTACTCCTCAAAGAAAGGGTCCACACAAAAGTTCATCAATATACGGGATGGGGGCATTAAATAATTAAATACAATTCGCTCAGGTCATCAGAGACTTTCTTAATTAGTGATCATTTCAGAGTAGTAGAGTACGATGAACTAAAATTGCCACGGATAAATATTTCTACGTAACGTCTAAATAGAATAGAAAAAGTTTCCATCCAACACTTTGAACGTGAGGTATGTAGCAATCAGTGGATTCGAAAATTTGCTCGATCAGTAATTCATGGGGGCAGCGCAGTTGAAAGCGGTGGACTATCTATTGCAATCCCTTTTCCAGTTAATGTAGCACAAGCTGTAACGAACCATACACACCTGAACAATGATAAATACGATTTGAAGGTAGTGTAACAGTAAAGATTGAAAGAAGCGATAAAAATGACCAGAAAATTTGGCAGAAGGATAGAAATTGTAGTAAGGCGACAACAGCAGAAAATCCGAGTTCACCTCAAATTGCATCCGTACCAGGTAAATTAGACTGAATTTGAAATTGGAACAAATTTCAGAAGCGGCGATGCGTACGAGAAAGGACTACGGACAGACCGTGCCCACGTCTATGCTATGACTAGACCAGTGCTATAACAGTACCGCGTAGTAAAGAGACTTTTTCGGCACCAGTGAGAGGAGCATCAACAGCCTACTCCACCTCCAAATACCTTCACATTTGATATCCCTTCACCCATTCTCATGTAATGAGTTTATTCTATGCAGCATTGTTTCAAATTTCTCCCAATTCGCACATTCCTCAATAATTGATGGCGTACGCATGGCATATTTTGAAGAATAGCAAGAGAACAAGTAGCGAATCGTGGATTACACGGGGTAAGGAGTTCGCGTGAGTGGGGGTATATTCTTCCGAGGAGGGAATGCGCGAAAAATTCCGCGCAGGCTCTCTACTATAGTAAAACGTTTGTGTAAACTCGAGCGCAAACGGCCCCAAAACATTTTCCGATCAATTAAGGGAAAAACGGCGACCCTATTCTGAATGGCGTGCGTAAATCACAATCTCGCGTGCCAATGAAATATCAACTGTTTGAAATCTATGGGAAACGCTTGATCCAAATCAGCCATCCGCTCGGCGATTTCCAAAAAAAAAAACGCAGGGGGAAACGCATCATACATTTGATGAACAGGCCCGCAAGCTGGGTAGTGCGCGAACAATACAGTGTAATCTTGACTTGACCAAAGAATTGCGGGTACTATGATATTTTTGAGTAGAAGAAGCTGAAAAAAGTGACATGTCTAACACTGGCGAGAAGATCGAATCTGCAACTAAACTGATCGCTAGCGTTTCGTATTATCTTTGGCCCCAAACATTAGGGATTAATCGGAGGTAAAGATCAGCCTGGAGCCTAAATGACGGTGAGGATATTTCTGTTAAACCTAAAGGCTAGCGTGAACCTTCTCTTAGAACTTTCACGTATTCGAGCGTTTCAAAATTATTTTTTCGAAGTCGGAAAATTTCCTCTCCCGCAACTCCAACCCCTAGT
Source organism: Sympetrum striolatum (assembly GCA_947579665.1). NCBI lineage: Eukaryota > Metazoa > Arthropoda > Insecta > Odonata > Libellulidae > Sympetrum > Sympetrum striolatum. The sequence continues at coordinate 79,789,214 of OX388352.1, forward strand.
AATAAGATATCGCGAGGATTTGTATTTACCAAACATCGCCAATGATTTAAAACCGGAAATAATTCGCGGTATTCGATAGGTATAAGATGAATTGATTTACGTACGAAAATGCTTACGTATGTAATTCACGTAACAGGAGCCGGTACCTGGAGAACGGTACCAAAGGTATTGAATTATGTAAAAAAAGAATGGAATTTTTTAAAACCATTTGAAGAACGAAAATTAATTCTACAATGGTACTGCTAATTTAAAATCAATAATATCAGTGACATCGACACAATTAATAAATATCAAATCCGCTCCAAGGGTCGCTTCATGTGTAATAACGGTTCTCCAGGACTTTTCTCCGAGTCCGACTTGCAATGAAACATTGTTTGACAAAATAAAACTAAACTTAGATAAAGACTATTCTTGCTTGCATACATTCTCCTCAAGGAAAGTCAAAAACAACGAATTTCACACCCCCTTTACGTTCGCCATTTGATGATTTATTCTCACTGACAGCAATAGCTGACCCATCTACCATATTTTTATGTATATGAAAAGTTTTTCATTATTGTATTGCATGGAATGCTATGTTTAATTTATAAGGAAATTTTGTTGAGTTTACTTACTCTTGGCTTTGTGAAGAAGGCAAGGACAAATTACCACCCTCCTCACCTCACCAAAGAAATCTTTATTTCCTCTCCAGGTCTTTCTGCAGTTTTACTATATATATAGAGACTACTAAAGCGTTGTTAACGAACTTATAAGATTATTTTCTTTGAGCCCAAAACCTAAATTTATTTGGCCCGAATTAACTCTTCCCTATAACTATAAATTATCCGCAGTTCCAGTATAAAATCGCTATCCTAGAGCCAAAAAAACGTCGAACGGTGTCAGGGTGCACTAAATCTACCATATGCCTCATTCTTCAAACACCAGACTAGGCTTTTTCTATCCATTGACGGATGAGGGTTTCTCGATTCCATCTCGCCATGCCTTCCCTTCCATGTTGCCCTAAGGAATTTGATATCCCATCTGTCTGTTGCCCCCCCTTTTAGATGTCCCTCGGAATCCGTTCCATCACATCGAAAGTCCAACGCCATCTCTTATGGCAATGTGGCCTGCCCACACTCATTTTAACAACCTCACTCTTTTGATGATATCGCTGACTCCCTACGTCTTCTGTCTTACCCATGTGTTCCGATCTCCACATGATTCCTTCCACGCTTCCCTGAATCGCCTTCAAAGGCCGGCTTATTTTAGAGGCCGACGTTTCGCCGTCATATTTCGAGCCCGGTTACAAACATAAATTGAAGCATTTATTTTACAATAACATACCGAGGCTCGAATGAGCAAATATTGTTGTTTGGAAAGCTGTATTCCCAAAGATTGGCTCATCAGAAGTCAAGATATTTTAGAATAAAATCACGGACGAGAATTACTTAACTGCTCTTTTCTTGCACGAGGAAGTCATCAAAGTGTAAATGTTAATAATAGATAATTCGAAGATCTTTAATATCGTGCTCATTTTCAGATTGATCTCACTCTCTTCCTGCAGGCTTAATTTGAAAAATACGCATCTCAGAATCATCAAGTACTAGACAAACGCCGCTGGATGACCTTTATTTTCTGATGAATATTAATTAGTAGGATATATAATTTTGATGTCTGTGATTATTTTTTCCCTCTTAGGATTGGTAAATTTTATTTGCACCGTTGAAAAAAAAATTACTTTTATTTTCCGAGACAATTTTAGTTCCCTCATAGGTTAATAACTAAACACTTTCCAAGGAAAAACGGACTTAAAAAGGTTTGACAGGGCCGGGAATCGAACCCGGAATTCTGGCAATTTTTTTTCCTATTCTTAATTAATTATAATATATTTCCTATTGTTTAGCATAAAAATCCTTATAAATTGGCGATGAGTAACAAGGAAGAGGATACTTAAAAGTTTCAATTTTGCCAGAAAAAAATACGTCATTTAATTATTTTTGCAAAAGATCGCGTCTATGTATATCATTTGATTTTTAAGTAGTAAAATTATTCCAAAGTGTAAACGTGAGGCTATTTATCTTGATAGAACACATGCAGCAATAACATAAATAAATACCGATGGTCTTTTCTGCTTGATTTGCTTTTTACTGGCTGTCGCGAAAGAAATCACTGCAACACTGAAATGTCAGTCCAAAAAATAAAAAGAAGAAATAGCAAAAAAGAACAAATCTTTCGGACAGAACTGAGGAGATAAAGGTAGTTCTTAAAAATAAAGGACGAGAGATCATTGTTTCCTCAAGCCTTCCTTAGCTGATTTTGACGGGATATCTATATCTACACCCTACTCTTTCTTTTTGTATTTTTTAATAAGTTAACTATAAATGTAATCGACATACGAGGTTAGGTGGAAGAGAGGCCCACCTGGGCCTAACCTCGCCAATAAAGGGTCCAACTAACTAACTATATCTTTAGTACCCGCCTAACAGTTGATATTCCATCGTTTGGCTACTTATTACCCATGAAGTATTAATCTACTTTGTGGAGAAGATGGGAAGAACAAAGTTGTATGATTTAAACGAATAAAAATATATTTCCATGAAAACAGCCTCGGTAACTGGGCATTGATCGAATTCTGGAGGAATTGAATAGAATAAAATTACAATTTTTAAGCCTGAAATAAAACTAAAACTATTAATCATTCTTCTATATTGCGGTTCGCATTCTAATTAAAGGTAACAGCAAATGAATTTACTAATAAACACTAAACATTACTTTTTTTCGGCAGTAATCATTCATACCTCAATATGAATTCAATATATATTCCATCTATTACTTTACTTCCAAGTAGGTTTATTATAAAACTTTACTTAATATAACCCATCTAATACTTAATTTCCATCACCATTTTACTTAATTTAATTTCATCAAAAAGAAATAAAACACCTTGAAACGATTCCAATAAAAACGTTGTTGAAAATGGCGGATTGAGGTGTTACACGGGGGAATTCCTTCATAAACAAAAAAGTAAAACTCTCTTAGTAGACTCCACAAAAACAATTTTCTAATAAGAACAATATAGGTTTCGTTACCATGCAACATCATCAGGTGAAAAACCCCCGAAATTCATATAATACATATAAGAATACCCTATCATATATAAATATGGCGGTATTTCACTTGACTAAGTTACACAGTAACGGAATCTAGGTAGTATTAAAACAAATCTTTCTGTGGACTCTACGTAGTGATTTTTAAATTCATGATTATAAAGTTGTCATCGAAAAATCCGGATGAAACCGGTTTGGTGGTATCTGCCGGAGAGAAATCGGAGCAAAAATAATTACAGTTCGATGAACAGCTCCTCAGAGAAAGATAAAACTTTCGAAAGATACAGGATCGCATAAATAATGATTTCATTTCCCTCCTGAGGATGATTCAGCCGCAATATTGCCCGCAATTTCTGTTCGACACAAATGGAAAATGTCCGAGAAAGGACTGACCGGTCAGCAAGAAATATTCTCCGCGGTGAATTACATCACCGAGCAAGAGGTCAGCACTATTGGAAATTCAACGAAAGATTTCGAGGCACGATTCCGATCCCATTACGGGTCGTCATTCATTTGCATAAAGGATGACAGCTGAAAGGTTGCGAAGTTTAATTGCTTCGGAGCAAAGCGGAAATCATTCTAGGGAACATATTCACTCAATTATCCGCTCTCGAAAAGTCGACGCATTAGGAATTACGCTCTGCTCGAGCTCTGGGCAACGTTTATTTTTCATTTGCGACAATGGGGACTAGGAAAGCCGCCCGCTTCGCTTTCACCGAAATAGTTCATTAATTAGCCCACTTGCTTTTTGTTTCCGAATCCATGCTTTAACAAATGAAAACTCCTACTTACTCCGTATGAACAGTATGACGTATTCAGAGTTTCCAATTTGTAAGAAGTCCTAATCATTAAAAAACTTACCTCGCATTTTTACTAGAGATTAAATGAGATCGAGCTGGTATATTTATTTGAAAATGCGCCCAATAAACTAACCCAATGACTGTTTTAGATTACCTACAAGAAAAACACTTTTAATTAAATTCAATTAATGGAGATAGATAATGTCATTATTAACGTCGCCCATACCAAATTAGATTTCAAACTATCATAGCTATGATCACTACTGAATTTACAGTTAATGGAAGGCTCGTTTTTCTCAATCCTGAACGAAGTACAAAAATATTTATAACAATTTATGAGGTTTTGACCTACAACGCGTTTTATTATTCCATTACAATTGTGCAGTCGAAAATAGTGTACAGTCTATTGTATGTCGTTGCCATCTGGTGAGATTTAAAGACAAAATTAAATCTTTCCCCGTTTACATTATCTTACAGGCTAGGGATTCTACAAGATAGAATCAATTCCGTAGAAGAAAACAGATTTGTACCGTTTATGATAGGAATGCAAGACAATTATTATCAAGTCAAGTTTATGAAGAGAACTTAAAGTTTTTTTTTGAGCTAGTGACCAATTCACCCGTGTGGTTGATCAAGGACATGACTCGATATTATCAAACTGTGTCTAACAAAACACAAGGGAGAGATTATGATTAATATAGAATAGAAAACGTATCTTTATTTGACTTTGTTCCAGGAAGTATGTGCTGACGCTGATTACGCAGGACTTTATCACCTCGGCAGGCATTTGCTGACTGTCCGGAGATAAGGACTCGTAGACATGGCCACTGGTCAAGGAATGTTTACGGCGAATTGTTCTCCGTATCGAAAAGGAGAAATCATCGCAAAAAAATTACGCTTGATGACAAGACGGAAAGAGATAGCAAAGCGATAACAGATGCCCATTCATTACAAAACTCCGACGTTAACTCCGAAGGCTAAAGATTGGAGTTGAAATGCTTCATAGAAATTAAATAACTGAAAATCAGCCGACCTCATCCAAAAATATAAGATGGAAAGTTTGGTTATTTCAAGTTCAATTCTGCTGGTAAAATTTTCGATTAACTAAAAATAACATTCACATATTTGCAATTAAATAATACTTATCTATATTAATCTATTTCTAATTGAGTTAATTGGTTTGAAAGATGCGCTTTACCGTAGATGCAATTGCTTAGGAAATAAAGATTAAAACATACGATTTAAAAAAGGAAAACGATTTATACCGCCCTTAAATCGATCACTAAAATTGGTAAGAGGGAAGAAGATACTTTTAGTCTCAATTCCGCCCGAACAAAAAAGACCATTTAATACTATTATTACTAAATTACAAATAATGTTGTAAAGTAAGCAAAGATCAAACAATAATAAAACTGTTCCAAATTGCAACACAACACCCCGTCAATTGTTTTGCAATAACTGCCCGAGCAATTAAAGATGTTTACAAAATATTATGATACAATTCGTGGTTCCTGACATACGCATAGAAGATTTTGTTAGGCGAAAATTGAGACTATAAAGTTCCATCTTTCATTTAACATCTACCAAAAGAATACGAAGAAGAACGCAGATATATGAAATATTAAAAAAATAAGAATAGAGATACTGAAAATAGTAAAAATACAAGCATAAAAATTGGAAATATTGAAATAAAAATATAGATAGTTATTTTAAAAGAAAAAATAATAAATTATCAAATATTTGGAAATATGATTATTGAAAGATGAAATCATTACATCGTTGCAAACATTAAGTGTCTTGAATTTCATCTATTATTTTACAAAATTTGTTTGTTCATCTTGGCGTCGTTTGTGTCAATTATCCACTTAGTTCGGAAGTAAAGGATACGTATAGCTCCCCTGGACAATAACTGAAGTGATTCGCCGACCTATGTAGTACATTTAATCCGCAAAAAGCCTCAAAGCAACTACTGCGACAAGCGATTTCTTGAATAGTAACTTGAATTATTCATTTAGTGCGAAAACACATTTGATTTACTAATTTTTATAGATTATTTTGTTATGGAATGGCAAAAATTGCATGAAATTATTTTTCTTCAGTTTCTGTCGAGTTTCCAAAAATACAGTAAAAATGTTGGAAATCGATCCATGTATTATGAATATATTTTTTCGATAAAGAAGCGAAAAATATTCGATAATCGTTCAAAAAATATTGTATTGGATTCCACATAAACAATTTACACATTCGAACTTATTTACTCACCCTGTACTTGAACGCAGTTCTCAACCACGCTGATATTCTTTAAGGAGTAACGACAGATTTTCCCCAGACAAGAACAACAGTTTTCGTCTTATGCTCAAACAAGACGTTTTAAAAGATGCCATCCATTATGTAAATGACAATTATTACTACTAAAAGCTGCAATTACAATTTAAAAGAAATTCCATTGACAAATATTTAAATTTTCCCCTTTCTGACTCAGGAATTATGACTGAGGAATTAACTTCGGAAGTCATATTTTCGGAATATTTATTATACATTTATTTCATGGAGACGAAGGCATAAGCTGATTTAGTATACAAAATTCAACGCTTTAAAAACGACACTCTTTCAAGTCAAATTTTCTACTACTCTAAAAATAGAAACGACAAGGAATGGACGATATCGCCGCCTTGACTCACAGATATAAAAATAATCATCGATTCTAAATCTATATTTCTGGAATACGCCACTGTTGATTGGCTGAAACCGATATGAATAGTTCGTCATAAAATAGTCTATTTTGAATGTAAGACTGGATTTCATTTTAAGCGTTAAGTGCAGAAGAGAAGACTCAAAAGTATTATTTATAGTTAATAATGACCTAACACACACCATCTTATAATTATACCTTCACTGGTATTGAAATGATGAAAAAAGTAAGCATCAGATCTGAGGAGCTTCAAATATTAAAATTATGGCCAAGCTATTAGATTCTATTTAAATTATGTTTAATTATGATTCACTCCGAGTCGATAAATTGCAATTAAGCTCTCTCTTAATATTAACTAGTATTAGTTAAGAAGCAGATTTGATTAGACGATATTAATCTCCTATCTGCTTCTTAAGTTAATCATCATCTTTATTACAAGCGAAGGATTAACTATCGATTTATCGACGGTTTGAAAGAGCATATTCGAAGCGTAATAGGAAAGGCGAATAGATTGCAAAGGGTAGCCAGTAGAATTATGAGGGAATGTTCATCGAAAGTAAAAGAAATAGCGTACTTTTTTCTGATTCGAACTCTACTTGAGTATTGCCATGCGATTTGGGATCCTCACGAAGTAGGATTAAATTCCGATCTTGAGATGAATCAACGTAGAGCAGCTAGGTTTGACAAGGGAGATTTCAGATTTGACAGCAGTGTTTCGGATATAATAGAATCTCTCTGGTAGAATTCTCTTAGTGATAGAAGACTTGAGTATCGACGGAAGCGTTTTGATAAATTTATCATTACCGACTTCGGGAAGGAGATAACTGATATTGTCATCCCAGTTATAAACTTACGCGATCTTCGAGAGAAAACAAAAACGTGATGCAGGGAAGTAGTTGCCAGGACAGATAGTTACTTTTGGCCGTTTTTCCCGCGAAGCATTAGAGAAGCTAATAACTCTCCAGGTTAGATAGGGATTTCGGTGTTTTACACCTCCTGCCACTGGCGGATTGCAGGGTTTTAATTTAAATGTAAAAATGAAGCCCATATTTGAATTTACGAGCAAGATAGCGAATTCTAAATCGAAAATCAACTACGGGGACAGGAATTATGATGAATCCCGCTCGTACCTCCTTCAGGGACAATGATATAACAAAAGAAAATTGGAATTAAACACTTTTGATAGCTTTTAAATCTAAAGGTGAATACAGTCATTTCATCTATAGTGGGATAAGATAAAAAAAAACTTTTCAACAAGAAATTAAAATATCTACGTTACTCTTAAGCACTAATATTTCTAAAACGCTGATAGTAATTGGCGTCAAAGTGGACGCTGCATCCGAACAACTTTGTGTAGTTCGTTACATTAAATTCATTTCTAAAGCCATTCCTGCAAGTGGGACAGAATGCAATCCTAAATACCTACAACTCTTGTAATTACTTTGGCACATTAGAAACTAATATTTTGATATTGTTTCAATTAATTTATATTTCCTCGTCGTTTTATATATATTAGAATGTTAAACGCAGGACTTGTAGCGTAAGATCTAGAAGTTGTAACTTAGCTTGGATTTAATTATATCATTTAATTGAATAAATAAATAACTTATGAAAAAACGAAGGTAAAGGTATTTACTGACATAAGATTAAGAAAAAGTTGCAATTGCATTACCTTCCTTATTTAGAGAGTAGTGATCTTTTAAAAGCCTTTTTCCAGAGGTTCTTATTTCCTTATGAATTTACATTGTTCAGGAAAAATGTAGCATTCCTTTTGAAAATTTGGCGTCCTTTTTCATGGAATACTTAATTAAACTCTCATACAAAGAGGCTATAATAATATATACAGCCAAAAAAAACTTTCGTACTAAATTTAAGTAATTTTCGACGGCGATTCTTCAGAAAATTGCGCGAAAATCTCGAGATAAGCATCTACGAGCTGAAATGAACAACGACAACGCAAATGGACTGAAAAACTTCTGTAATGTTAATTTCAACGACTCGAAAAGATCATTCTCAACTTAATTTTTTCAATTGTGAAATGATTTCTAGAAGTAAATGTAAATACCACGAGGAAAATTCATCATCTCTTAGAAACAAGGATTTGGAGCATCTCTGAAATGGACTTCCTCTGCAATAGTTATCCGATGTAAGTTCCGATAGAGACATAAAACGTCAAGTTATTTCTGTTTTATCCAATGACAAGATACAAGGTAATTTAACAATAAAAATTGTAACTAAGAAACCTACGGGAATATTTTATAAATAAATTGTTGAATTAACATTACCTTAATATATTTAATGCTGTTAGAGGTCCTAATCCGCTATAATCGACTCCCGGATTTTACGTTTTTAGGAAAGTAAACTGTTTGTATGCTGATTGAGCGTGCATCTAACTCTAACACTTTCGGCTCGTTTTGTAACCAAGAGGAAGTTATTTCCACTTGATAATCAAAACTATGATGGAGTATAAATTCAGTAGATGTAGTCCGATAATCATAAATGTTTCACATTATCTATGTGCGCATCTATTTACTTTATGTATCATTGACATCTATAGTAACGTAATATCAATTGTAAGTCGTACTTTGAGCATAATTCATTATGTGTATTTTTATTTTATTTTGGTAGTTTTGTCATAAAACTGAATTGAAGAAAAGGTTGCAAAATTGCGATTAGCGATTATAGAATAGCTATTTGTAGGAAGTGTAATTTTTTTAACTATTGGAAATCTATCATTAGGAAGCAAGCCTCGCCCTCATCACTAACTTCCCCTAAGTTCTACAATCGTTGATTATTTTCGTAAATGGACGTCAATTACGCGAACAAAGAATCCTCAACCCGCGACTCCTACAGCAACCGACCGTCCCGACACATTTAGTAAGACGATGGTTATCCCGGCGAAAATTTTTCCGGAGACAAACTTGCGAATCCGCCGTATTACAACTTGGCCGAACAAACTTCAACGTATCTCTAACTCCGCAAGGGGAACAGAGATAGACGTCAAACGCAAAAGTTAACGCCCTCGTTCCGCGAGACTTTGAACAAATCCAATAACACGGCACGCCGTGACTCCAACCGCAGAAATGCACAAAAGGATCACGCGAGCTCATTGTCTCCGTACACTCAAATCTGCATCCCTTACTTTAATTCCCCCCACGAATCATCGCCGCGCTGGGAGTTCTGCCACATTTTCTCCAAGTTTTCTCACTGCGGTGCGGTAATTCTCGATTCCCAGCGCGCGACACGCCTTTTATGTTATTACAGCCACGGGGGAAGAATGGAATTTTATTAGTACTATCAGGAAGTAGGATTCCTCGGGAGGGGCAAGGGGAGGTTAGGGAAAGGGATAAAGGACGAAAGATCAGAAGAGGGAGATGTTGGTAAGCCTCGGAGATGATGGTAATCCGACGTCGGCGTTGGGAAAGAGAATGGGAGGTGGGTCGTTCCACGAGGAAGATGAAGGGAAATACCGAATCCCGGGTAATGGAAGCTGTTTCGGAGAAAGGAAACAAAGGCGCCGGGGAGGAAATGGTTCTCATTGACAATTAAATTGTCGAGAAATGGGCCGAGGGAGGGAATAAAACACTTCCTTTTCTTCTGCTTTTTGTCGCGAATATAATCGGTTCTTTCTTCGTGTTTGGGGGGGAAATTAATTTCGCGGACGGCGAGCGAAATTAAGAATTAAACAGAATGAAAAAAGTGAGAGAAAGTCAAACACTAAAGAATCCCGAGGGATGGACCCAGATATATTTCCTTATCTCCTCCTTTCGGGGTTAAATACTCGAGAACGAAAAGAAATAAATGTTCATCTATTTAACTACTGATTTTTACTCTTCAGGGATTGTTTTTCGTCGAATTCTCCCATTTTTCCAAATTTGTCGGAATCGTTCTCCTGAGGACTACAATCATTAAAATCGTTAGTTTCGGACCATGACAACGTAAAAATATCGTAATTAGTATAATAATATAAACAATAAAACCAGAATAGAAAAAATATTTAGGTATTAATGACACCCTGCGTAGAAACCCTGGTTAAGATATTTTTGCTACTGTAACCTTAACATAGAAGAGTAACTTGTGATGTTTACTTATCATAAAAATCATTCTAGGACAGTCAGCAAGGTATTCCTTTAGACCGGTTATCAACTCAACACCCTTCAATAGCAATACGTAACTCTGGAGATGGAATTTTATTTACTAGTATAGTTGGGATGGTATACCGTTAACCATTACCTTCCTCGTACAGTGAGAACGGTCCAAGTAGAAATGGTACTCAATAGCCTCTCGATGACTCCATAATAATCAGTAAAGAGATACGAAGAATACTATTCGATTGGATACCTGAGTAGCTTACATATCAAAGCTGCTATAACTAAGATTGAGAAAAATGTAAGTAAAAGATAGATTTTCTCGATCCTTCTCCGAAAGACAAAGGAGAAATATCAAGTATCAAGAAGAATAAATACATTCTCCATTACGGGAGACTTATAAATATCATCTTCCTCTAAAACCGTGGTCGCTTTAATACATCAAAGAAGGAAATAAAACACGACTAGATTCTCTTAGGACCAGTGGCTTCATAATGGATTAGTAGCGTAAGATACGCGAAAGAAACCAACAAGGGCTTACAGACTGAACGGTGTATGTCACTCGGTGAGAGGTCTCTTGCAGGCATCGGATGTAGATGTAAATGTAGACCCTTGTACCAAGTGAGTAGCGTGCCATACTGCTGAGGAAAAAAATACGAGCTCGAACCATGATGGAAAGTGTGCACAGAAACAAGAGCTGATACATCAATACACCTTCCTTTAAATTTTAAAATCATAAAATGTTCTTTTTTATCTCGCTTTTGGATTTCAGTTAAATCTTTGATGGACAAACTTAGGATCGCAAAGGAGAGGAAATCCGAATACGTTAATTTTACGCAAATTTGAATGAATAGAAAGGGTTATTCAAATATTAACAAAATTTTCGAAAGCTTCGTTGTGGCTTCGCTGCGGTTCATGGAACGATCCGCGAGTAAAGAGAAAGGCGGGATTCTAAAAAAAGTTCGGCAAAAACGTGAAAAACACCTGAAATAAGGGGAATATCACAAAGAGATATCTAAAATAAACATTGACATACGCGCCCGAGCTGGATTCAAACCTTTGCTTTGAGGGCTATACTTAACATTTCTTATTTCCCTTTTCATTTAGACCTCATTTGAGTAGAAATTACTAAACATCCACGTTTTTGAAACGCTTTCAAAAGGAGTTCGACAAATGCCTCCAGTCAGGCAGTCAAAAATAAGAATCTGTGTACGTACACAAGAGCACGGCTAAAAAGACAGAATCGGTTTAAAACACGCCGATAAAAAAATAATTCATCCGGATGAGACTGCCTTGAGGACCGAAACTTTGCAAGCGATTACGTCGACGTACTTTACAAAGCGTCTGCTCGGAACGAAATTAAATGAGAAAAACGGGAGCAAGGCGTGTTTGGAAGCTGCGCGAAATTAAATAGAAATGTAATTTTCCGGTTTAAGCTGCTTTTGGGACATCTTTATGGGATTTTGCGTGACATCACTTACATATCGTCTCGGGGTGGCTCCATTACAAGATAACTTCGGTTATTCGCTGTTGTGAAGGAGTTCAAAAGTTCAATTTTAAAACTCAGAGTCAGGGATTACATTCCAAAACTTCGGAAAACTCCGTAATCTTACGGGTTTTTAGTTTCGTGGGGCAATTTGTGCTTTTTTTCATTGCGACAGAGACAAAACTTCTTACTGAGAATTAAAAAAGGAGGGTGGAAGAATATAATCTCATTAGCGAACCATATTTTGGACAACGAATGATAACGAGTTACGCATTTTTACTTTACTTTCCTCACTAATCAAGAATGCTATAGGTGGAATAACAAGAGAGAGAGAGAGAGAGAGAGATATTCAATAAAATACATTAATAAATCAGATTTCAATTCAATAAAAAATAATGAATAACTCGATAAAAAAATTTAAAAAAATGAAATTTCGATACATAAACTACAAAATGTAGCAAAGACATTATAAAGATGAAAAATATCAAAAAAAGGTAAATTTAGGAAACCATGCTGAAAAAGGTTTGCATTTTAATGACGTGAGGGAGTCATAATATTAATATACAAAATTATTCTTTCCAACGTGACTATTTAATAAACGCATTTGTAGCCTTTCGATAGCGTGAATGCATGAAGAAATAGTATGGATTCTATATGTTGGAGTTGAATTTAAATAGCGTTAAAGCGTGATTGAATGATGTATCACAATCTCTCTTCTGCCAAAATAAAAACGAAAATCGTTCCATTAATGAAGATATGGAAGAACCTAAAAACCATATCCTACTTAGGAATTCAAGACAGATGAATAAACTACTGCTATAAATTCTTGTGAAACAATGCCAATGTTCGCTAAATCTTAAGATCTTTGTTTTAAATCTAAGATGATGCCATTAAAGTTATTTAATATCAATCGCAAATACTAAGTTCTCATAATGAATACCGAGAAAATTTCAACCGGTTGCGTCTGGGATCTTAGCGTTAAAATAACCACCTTCAGAAGACATACCACACTATGTTTGGAAATAGAATCAAATACTGCAATTTAGAAGGTATAGAAAGAATATGGCATCTAAACTAAATTTGGGTAACTAAACTAAATCTGGGTTCCTTTGTGGAAATAATAAATTTTAACTGTATTGGATTTATCTGTCTAAGCTAATTGTGGAACTCCGCAGCGGGTTGAATACAAAATTCCGTGTTAAAAATTATATTTTGATACTTTATTCGCAGAACTATGTTCTTTACTTAATATGAACTTGCGCTATTTAAATAAGGCAATAAAATGGAATTATTACGAGTATTGTAAATATTATAGTATAATATAAGTGTTATGGGGGAATTTTAAAAACTGAAGTTTTATTTGGGAATTCGTTAAGATGATTGCTATTCGTGAGCGGTGAATTGGGTGTAATACGGGGGATGGCATGATGTTTGCAATGAGATTAAGGAAAGACAAATTCTTGGATCTATATTTGGAGAGATCATCCCTTCTTGATAAACGAGCAAACAGCAGGACATGGATGCAGACTACAATCGGCACACTAATTTAGATCTTCCACTCTACGATATATTGGTAGAGCTCTTCAATGGCCCTATGAGGATCCACAGCGATGCCTTGGCAATTCTCATCCTTTGTAGTCCTATACCCGATGATATTCCCTAAGGGGAATAATAGCTGGTAAGCCTCTTCCATTACTGACATTCCCTGCCTCGGACAAAATGACATATTCATTGCTCTCCATTGACAGTAATTAATTTTCATTTCGTTTGAGGAACTGAGTAATTGTGAGCTCATTTTCTAGAGCCGCAATTATACGCTTTCAACGCTTCCTAACACGAAAAATGTCGAAAAACAGTATTCTTCGAAAAGAGTCATTCGTAGAAATGTTCACAGCAAATGAATTCCGCACAATACGTAGATGACAGAATGGTAAAAAATTAAATTAATTGAATAGATAAAATTCCAATTAATTACTAAATTAGGGAACCATATTTCCAACATTATAAGTGCAATATGATTTTAAATTACTGCCTAGCAGAAAGGTTATAAACATATGAATATTTAAAATACATTATTTTTAGAAAGGATGACATCTCATATTAAACAGAATTCATAGAATGAACGATAAATTAAATTAAGGTTGTTACTTGAGCTTAACTAATTTTATATTTATTTTGTTTGGCGATGTTTAATTATTTGTCAGAAAACACATTTTCGCAGAAATTGATAACTTATAAGGGGAAAAATATATTTTAAAATGATTTATAGATCATCAAAATTGTCCATCAGTTTGATTCTTAAATTAAAATACTTCGAAGTTCAACGCGATGATTTATGTATTCCGTAAGAATTTACAAGGAGAAATATTTGTTGGGAAAACAGGGTCAAGTGTGCAAGGCTTTATATCATTATGGGTGTATTTTTGTATTTTTTTAAAGATAATCACTAGTCATCCTGCATAAAATAGATTAAAGCTTCTAATCCATCTGTACTTTAATTTTACTATTACTGTAGACAAATATCCCTCTGCAGCAAACTTTATGACGCTAATGATACATTCTGCACCCCAGTGTAACTGTTCTATTGAGGTCCGTATAAGGCTGTAGTCCTTCTTAATAATTATGAAAACAAAACCAGTGATAAATTCCGATTAATTGCTGGATTATAAAATATTAAGGCGAAACAAGGAGAACTTTGAGTCTGATTTTATGGATACTTCCTCCAAATGGAAACGAAGTTGCTTCGGATTAAAATATCTCAAGCTGAAAAAGAACATCACTCGGGCCAACCGAAGCGTCAGCATAAATCTCTCATTTTGTTTTTGGCAAGAAAGCGATGAAAATATCTCAATTACGAGCGAACCGCGCAAGAATTGGAAATGGAGCTTTCTTCGTTCTCTCTCTCACAGCATTTCCCGAACGCAATCTCCCGATTTATCTTTCCGGCCGATCGCGACTTTCATCATTTCTCACCATCGCTAATAATCCCACCCTAGTGGCCTTCCTCTCTTTAATCCCCAATCTCCATCCTCGATATTACAACCGAAAAAAATACTCCTTCCCGCGCAAAAAGTCTTCTCCCGCCAAAAACTCCTCCCGAAATAAAACCGCGCCTTTTTTCCCGCGCTCCATTTCGCCTCCGGCCGAAAACATACAAGTATCTCATTTTTTCCCAGAAAAAAGGAAACACTTCAATTCTTTCACCCCTACCAACTTCATTCCGGCTTAATATCTTCCCCGGAATTTCGCATTTTATTCTCTCCCTCCCTCTTTCCCTTAAGCATATCCTACGCATTCTCCCAATCTCTTCAAATCTTTTCTTTCCCCCATTCAATATTATGGCGCTATTCGCACAAGATCCAATCTCTACTTTTGTTCTCCGCCTCTCCCTCGCCTCTCTCCCTTTCCCCTCCTTCCCATCCAATAAACTTACCACTCTTCTTACTCGGCTGCCCCACCCATAACAATGCCTCAGGGTACAATTACGTGTAGTGGCTCTCCATTGTTGCCCTCGACCTGGATGACTCCCTCCCACTTCTTCTCCCTCGGCTCCCATTCCTTTACGTCTTCTCTCTTCACGCGATTCCTCCACTTCTCCTTTCAAGTACAATCCAAAGGCCGAACACTTACAATTTTTGATACCCCGCACCCGTTCGGGCCATCTCTCAGTCCAAAAGGCAGCCTTTTCCACCGAAATCATCGTACTTCCCCGAGGCGGGATAACAAAGCTTTCCGATGACGGAAGAGAGTTAGTTATCCTGGATTCCCTCTTTATGGAATGGTAATTCCATTAAGGGAAAATTACAAATTTTCGAAGTGAATTAACTAAAGAGAACGGCGTCGGAAAGAGTAATGCTTTTAGAGGCACTAACACGAAGCACTCTCTCTCTCATCGCATGTCTTACATGGTAGTTAATATTTACTACCTGAAGCGTCGGTATTAGTAAAAGATAGAACGAGTTAGTTTGCGAATTAAATAGGCGAGAGAGAGAGAGAGAGAGGAAAAAACTTATTATATTTTAAGAAACCAAAGAATGAACTTGAGGAATAAAATAAAATAAACAACGGATATGAAAGTAATCAAACGCAACGATTGGTTTAGTCTTATTCGATTCCCTTGGAAAAAACTAAAATGTTCTGCCAGTAATATTCCGTTCAGCCTCTTAAAAAAATTAAACTGTTAAACCTCTTTCACCAATAGTCATTGTTAGCTCAAGCCCAACTCAAGAATAATAAGTTGATGTATTACATACGTGATTTAATTTTTTTGACGCATAAAATTGGAAGAAACGGATATCCCGTTTGGAATTGGAAGGAAGTATTGATTTTTAAAACAGAATCCGTGAATGGATGCACTGAGTAAAACAGAATCAAAAATATTATTCCACTTATTATTCAACCAAGGAATGTTCAAGCATTCTAAGCATTCTCTAGAATATAAGAGAAAACATTACCGCGAATCGTAGACTCTTCCGATTCATTCTGAAATAGTTTAACGGTCTACTACTACGCAAAGCAAACACTCCTCAGCTCGGTGATGCTGAAATTCTCTCTCGATAGCACAGTTGGTTCGCCCAGTTGGACGAGAGCAACTGTAAAATGAGATCCGGAAATCGCTGTAGAACCAACTAAAATCAAAACATTTTCGGGAGCTGTGTTTGCTATGCACGCACCTCGTAGAGGAATCTTTTAAATGAGCGCGGAGGGACTCGAGAAGTACTCGGCGTCTCTCCGAACAATACTGAGGAAACAAGAGCACGCAGGACACGTACGCGCCTTTCTGTACGTCTAGAGATTTACGGCCCTACGACGGCGATGGGAGACAAAAACAATCACGATTATGTATTCACCATTCGCTCACTCGAGATCTCTCTCGCGAAAAAACGCGGGAACGACTTTTATGGGCCAAACGCCCGAGGAAAACGTTACTCAGAATCATACGGAATAGTTGTTCCATCGAGTAGAAATTTTGGGAAGTTTGTGAACCAAACCACGCTGACGAATAACGAGGAAGAGTGTGGAATACAAACGAGCTACGTTTCGCATTCTCTCAACTTGAATTAAAAGGTAACTGACATTCGGTGTGGTGATTATTCATTGCTTTTATTATTACAGAATTTTCACATCAATCTTTGGTTGCAGTGCTAATAATATTAAATTATTAATACAATCTTCATAAAATTAATGGAGAGAAACACTTGCAATCTCCCTGGCATTTGCTCTAGAAGGAAGGGAGATTGCAAGTGTTTAGTTGTTGTTGTTTAGTTTCCCATAACAATTCGCTAAGGAAAAGAGAACCAAACAATATACGAAACGTTCACTCTTCCTCATATTTAACATAATTAAAAATAGTTCATCTGTATTTTGGTACAACACAGAGAAAACTAGGAAATCTATGCAGACAGACATTGAAGGAAGAAGGTTAAATATAGAAAAGAAGGCACGTTTCGTTTAGTATTGTCTCAGTCCTGTTCATGGCTGTGAAATGATGTGAAAACTTGTAATGGATACTGAGCGCATTGAATTATTTTTTTCGATAACGATTGAATGCTATGGAAAGCGTCATTCATTGCGTCACCTCACAGGACTCTGTTGGATGTTTTTCACACTGTGTGTGTGCCTTTACTACCATACTTATCATCTCCCCTAATAAGCCTTTCTTTTCCTTTCCTTTACTATTCCTAATGAGCCTAATTCCATGGCTATCAATAGCTTAAAGCGGGGAGAATGCGACCAAAACTGACCTCCAAGAAGAATACTTCACATACAGAGAAATAAACAAGATTGAGGTAAATAGAACTCGAGAATCACCTGTGAAGAAGCGAAGATTATTGGCTATAACGAGATAATGCATGGTAAAAGGGTTGCTTCGCGGTTAAATTTTACAATCATTTCAATTCTTAATATTTTGGGGGTAGGAGTTTTTTTAACGTTCTCAAAAGTGAAAATGTCCAAAGACTACAACGTGTAAGCGGGAAGGCTCGACGAAGAAAATAATAGGAATTCTAAACTAATTTCTTTTCAAAAATACTTCTACGCGCCCAAATGTTTACGCATCGTTTCCTCTTGTTCCGAAAGCCTTTCATCTCTATTCAAGTAATTTACACCTACTTTTCTAAGCCTTTTTGGCCAAATTCTCACACGCAGTTTGCCTCTATGTATCATCTCATTCAGTAAGCTCGTCTTCATCTTCTACGACGGCGTTTCCGAAGCCATGTTCCGCGGAACATCGGAGTTCGCGGGACACAGAGAATGTTCCGTGGGAAATAATGAAAACCGATGTTCGATTTTAATGGCGGCACAAACTTCAACACGTTTGAAAGGGCTTCTCCCTTAGTGGATTTAGATATAAAGGAACTATCTCGATCACTTGCTTATTTAAATAGTTATTAATTGCATTAATCTTAATTTCGTGTAATGCTAAGAGTTCTGTAAGAGGGACATTTTTGGGAAAAGCCTCTCTAAACCTTCCTAAACCATGTCGGCTTCGTCAATAATCATCTAAAATTTCCTTTTTCTATTTCACGTTTTTCCACAGATATAAGTATATGCATAATCTGTGAATGAATCATACAAACAAATTTGCACTCCCCGACTCTTAGTCAGGACATAAAAGATCGATGTATTTACTTCAGCGAATATTTCCGAATATCACATTCTGTCTGAAATCTAGATGATCAGGCGTTACTTTGTGGAAAGCCATTTTAGATAATGAATAGAAACAGTGTAATTTTCCACACTTTTTCCACCCATAAGTGTGGAAAATTACACTGTTGAAAATTACAGTGTAATTTTCCACACTTTTGGGTGGAAAAAGTGTGGAAAATTACACTGTTTATATTCATTATCTATCACATTCTGTCGTTAATTGCAACATTCTTTTTGGCCCCGAGCTTTATTTCATCTAGAATGATCCTTATAGCCAAAATCCATGTTTCGTAAACAGACCAATGATATACGACAAACATACGGTAACGCATAGAAATAAAGGTGACAGTTATGTAGTACAGTTGAAAAATATACGCAAGGATTTGTTTTGGAGATGTTCGAATGTTTAGAGTTGGAAGCATCCGTTGAAAAGAGAAATTGGATCCCTGTCCAAGAGAAGCCCATTAAGGATCGTAGCTGAGAGCGGCGCTATGGTCCAACTAGATTAAATCACGTACGACGAAAGATGAAAGAGCTCCGGATTGTCAGCTAGTTTTCCAAGTCTTAGCACGTCAAAGCGGAGACTTAAACATGGATTCATCCGGACATAATTTTTCGAGCTCAAAAAGGTCTATATCTCAAGACGTACAATGCGTATTCAACATACATACATTAAAAATCATGGATAGAAATTTCGTGAAAGTCACGCATTGGAGAGAACAATAATAATCACAGATAGTTTTGTATGTATATACCTTCAAGTTCAAAACCTTTTCGTTAAAGCATTAGTTAGTAGGGATATATTTTGTGTTAACGAGAAGCAAACTCTTAAATTTTTAAAAATTAAAACACAATAATCTTCAAGCTGAATGAAGAGAGCTGTTTACTTTTTACACAGGTCGTAAACAAACCCAGAAAACATCAAACTGTGGCTATGTTGCTTCTAAAACCGGTAGTTTCCGAATAAACCTCGTCGTGTTTGTGAATTTGACAATAATCTCCAATTAAATACAGTGAATACCGTTTTATAAGTTGATAATTAATTGCTAAAAAAGATTTTATTCCCCACTTTTCATTTCAGTTTTCCAACAACTAAGAATATTTTACTACCCCAACAAATACTAAATAACAATCCAATATTTTAATGAATGGAAAGTTTACCATTATAGGAATAACCTATGATCAAGTGGTTTAACCTATGATAAGTGTTTATAATAGGTTATCCGTGCTACATTTGTGTGGACTTCTTTCTCTTTTAGCATTCGGGCTCAGTAAAGAGTGATGCAAGCAGTGTAGGTCTATTCGTCTAAATCAATTTTATGGCTAATGATGTAGAAGTTGCAGCTTTCGGACTGATAAATGACCGGCCATGCAGACAAATACTAAAATGCCCAAATGATAACTACAGCTAATTTACGCATAATTACAAATAAATGAATCACACAGCGACATTTACCACGGGAAATGAACAGAGCATTAGCCTAAGAAGATTTTTACGGCAGAATGAGGTATTCAAGCCTCGTTGAAAGGGAAATAAAAAAGGAGAGAAAATAACAAAGGCAAAAATGTAGACAGAAGCAACGACTCTTAATATGATTTCATTGAGCTTAAGTGCGCTAGAGTTTGAGAGATGAAGCGAGCTGGAGAGAGCAAATGACCTTTGAGGGCACAAGTAATGGCTTAGAATATTTCGAGAAAATTCCGTTTTTCTTCCCTTACTCAATATTGTAAATCCAGAATTAAGATATGTTAAAGTAAATTCCACGAAAATGATAAAAACTGTTTCCATGACCAATGAATGATTGCAATGCTGTGGTAAAACGAATATTCGTATCTGTGTAATCTACTTTTTTTCCTAACCTCGTATCCCGAATATTTCTAAATTGAGCGCAGTACTAAGATGAAAGTATATTGTAACATATTTTCATATCGATTTAATGCGATTGAATCCCCGCTGCGGCAAATCTAAAATCGGATAGATAAGTGACTGGAGTATAACCAATGCTTCTCAAAACTTTTAGTTTTACACTCTGATATAATTTTTTTAATATAAATAGTTTAAGTAAGTATAATTGCGTGACGTTCGTTATTCGATTAATGTCAAGAGTAACATTTTTGGTGGTTACTCTCAAGGACGCTTGTATCTGAAAGGGCCGGTAATAGAGTTTCAGCTGCCTTTAGGAGGTTTCAAGTATCCTATCATAATTACTATCCGTAGTGGTCAGAGGTAAAGTAAAATAATAGATTAGATATTGATAGATATATCCATAGATATAGAGATATATATTATTAAGTCTATCTATCGATACATTTCTATCTATAAATATTTATTTGTAGATATCTTAGACAACTACTATATACCTGTCAATTATAAATTTGGATTTAATTAATCAATTCTGCCACTTTAGTTTCTAATTTTAGCTATTTTTCAAAAGAAAATATTTTTTAGGTGAAATCGGCGGAAGAATGAGTAAAAACACTCCAAATATCTAGGAAACATTGTTTTTTTTTGTCTATTTCGGAAACATTAAGCTCGTTATAACCCACTTCACTGTTTTCATAATTCAATAAGCCTTTTTCGAAGCATAGGGAATTAATTTTTCGAAAATATACTCCATCATGTCCAATTATGCTCAGTTATTTAAACACAATGAGTCGAGGCTTCACTTAATGGTTTACTCATGTCCATATAAAACATTTTCCGTTCCTATAGAATTTAAATTGATGAGGAAAAGGTGCGTCATTCAGCTACAAACATTCAGTCGACCCCCTATTGTGCGAGCCCTGAGGCGGACGCTCGCCGTCTGTAGCCGACCCTGAAAATCATAGAGCCCGAATTTTAATCCCGGAAAAATCTCACACACCGGATTCCGCGTAAAGTCCTTAGCAAACAGGAAACCCAGCCGAGACATCGCAGTTTACTAATCCCCGCGCATTCCTCACCTCCTTAACCCATTAGAATAGCACGACTTTTTAACAGCTGTGAGAACAGGCCCTAGGTCTGCCTAGACACTCTCACACTCGACAAAGAATCGAGCGAGACTTCCCCTCCAGACATTTCAATCTTTCACTTTAAAGATGGACAGCGGAAAGAAAAGAGAAGGGAGGGAGAGACACACACATAGAGACCTCCTCGATCCAACATAAGTGACCTCGTTTTAAATTCATTACTCATCTAGGAGAGACGCTCCATCCCTTCCTCCCCGTTTACCATAAACTCAAATCCCTCGCCAGCTGAAAGCGCCGTCTACGACAATACTTCACTGTCTCCCATCCCACCTCCGCGCCATGACAGCTTCAAATCCCACTTCCAACACTATGACAGCTTCGAATCCCGCTTCCAACAGCACGCATTCTCACCGCAACACTTCCGTAAACGGCTAAACTGTAAACCTTACCACCTAAACCAGTCTTCTATCTCGCCCATCATCCTTTTTAATCCTCTTCCACCCGAGCCACTTCCTACGACGTTTTACCCGCGCTAATTCCGGCCTTTTTCCGCCGTCGTCCAACCCCTTTGGGAGCCAATAGAACTCTTTGCTATCTCTCACCAACACGTTTTCGAATACCGCAACCTCGTTCATATTCCAATTCAACCTCCGCCATACATCCACTCCCCTGCGCTGCACACTTTTTTACATCCACTCCCCCTTTTGTATCTCTAAACTGCTCCCCAATGGGCAGAGAGGGTCCCTTTGCGATGATCCTTCATTCTTCCCTATACTACGTACCCTTGTTAGGGACTTTTTGTTCGATGGATTGAGCTTTTGATACACAGATCCTGCGCCTAGATGAAGTTTTTTGCCTCTAAACGCTCCCCAAATTGCCTAATGAATGAGTGCCGTTCGGGCAGATAAAACAGCCGGACCGGGGATGAAAAATGAAGAAATGTAAATAGGCACGAAGTTTGAAGGATGAAACACCGTTCTATGAGGGATATCCTGTTGAAAAAACCTTCGTTACCCGGTTCGTGTTATGAAATGCGGGTGGCGTGTGGTGGGGCAGGGGACAAATAGATAATTTCCGGAAGATGAAGAGCTAGGAGCTATCTTGGCTGTTATCTCACGCTTTTACATGTAGCCCCGCGATACGAGGGAGGCCAATTTCATTAGAATAACAATTTAATGATGACTATCGCTTGATTGAAAACTGGAAGTCCCTTTGACGTCAATCGGCTGCCTTCCGAATGATGGAGAGGCGTTGGTGAGAAACGAAACCAGTCTTTCGAAAATGAGGAATTGGGATTTCACTCAAGCTGGCGTAACACACAATTATAGTTCCATTAAATTTTCTCCCACTTAAGCGAAAGTGGCATGAATATTGGCACATAGATTATACCGTTACACAATGATCATAGAGTAAGAATATAAATAGTAATATTCTAAATCACGTTTTAAGTGGAAAAATCAGCTATGGAATACCACCATGATGGCGATCACAGGGGTAGTACTACTGCGTTCAAAAAGAACCGGAACTAATTTTTTCCCGCATATACGCCGAGCAGGGGAAACGTAAAATTCTAGTGGTTCATAGTTTTCTACGATAACTTATCAAACACATCGAAAGGATTGTAATAAGAACTCTTAGCCAAAATATAGCGGATATGAAAAAAATGTGCGTAACAAATAAATTCGTTTTATTTGGGAAATTTAATCCATGGTAAGGATCTTTACAAAACATGCAAAGCCCAAGGCAAAGCAATTTTCTTGGTCCCGACGTATAACCCAAAAGACAGAAACACGTAAAAATAATGTAACCATAAAAAATCGTTAGTTTAATTGAATTTTCGATAAAGAATAAATATCGGGATCATATTAAATAAAAATAGTTCCTCCAAGTTAAGGCTTCTTCGATTGAATATTTAGATTCGATTGAATTTAAAGAATAAATACTTTGATAAAACACGCAATGAGAAAATGAAGAAACGTAGAGCAGTAGGTTAAACTGTCTTCAGAATCGTAATATCTTTCTGTCATATTAATTCTGTACTTTTTGGGATCAGACCTGTTCTGATCGAAAATATCGTTTTATCGTTGTACTTCATCTTTGGTTGATATAAACTCAGCAAAAACTATGACAACTCCTCCTCCCTA
This sequence comes from Sympetrum striolatum, assembly GCA_947579665.1. Lineage (NCBI taxonomy): Eukaryota > Metazoa > Arthropoda > Insecta > Odonata > Libellulidae > Sympetrum > Sympetrum striolatum. The sequence goes on from OX388352.1 coordinate 79,813,107, forward strand.
ATACAGTGGCATGACCATTTTGAAATCATTTTCATCTATATAAAATAAATAAATAAATATTGTGAACACCAATAACACCTTTCGTCATCACGGAATTTTAAATCCTTCAGTGCCGTGAGCGCTGTTTCTTCGTTCTTTGATTAGCAATCAATTTGAATCAAGTGCACCTTGATAACCTCGAATATTTGTGATTTCAGCAAGTTTAATGAACTCATCGTATATTAATAATGGTAAATGTATATAATGTTAAATAAAAAAGAGGCATTACACTATAATATATAAATTAACTAGTAAATACTATTAGGTGTAAATTTATTTAAATAAAGAAATGAATGCAAATTAATAGAATGGATAAAGATAAGTAAATAAAGATGAATAAATATGAAATAAAAATAAATTCGGTGAGGCGATGTTTATTATTATTATTATTTATTTTACTTTTCCGCGTTATTGAACTCATCAGATATCACATCCATCAATTAATTCGGTGTCGTTTTTCCCATTCTAATCTCTCACCAGCAAAATGGAAAATTCAGTTTGGTCTAAATCGAGCATAAATGAAACCAATACACATATTTTCTATTATCTTAATTACTTTTCGTTCGCGATTTTGCTTTTCGCAGCATTTTCAGGATTGTAACACCGCACCACCCGCACGCAATCACCTTTCGACTAAAACTCAAATTAATTAACTTAACTGGGAATTTAGTATATCCAAATGGTCATATTTATAAAGTTTAATAAATTAAATAATTAAAAATAAAAAAATAATGTCTTCGGTTCCGGCTCGAATTACCAACTCGAAGCTCCGATTGGAAAAAAAATTGGAAAGGCTAAAGATAAACGTGCCGTGTATAACTTGAGTATAAGCCGTGGCATATAATTTTATCGCAAAAATCTGGGGAAACGTATTAACTCGAGTGTAAGCCTAGAATGGAAATGCAGCAGCTATTGGTAATTTTCAAAATAAAAAAGATTCTAATAAAATGATAGCAATCAAAGCATCTGTGCGTTAAATTTTTTTCGATGTTTATTTACTTATACAATTTATATATTAAATTAAATATGTTAATTAGTTCAATGATACACAGTAATTGCATATTGCATCATGTGCCATATCTTTTTGAGAAAAATTTTAACAATAATATATTGATCGCCGTATATACTCAAGAATAAGCCGACCAGAATAAGAGACGAGGCACCTAATTTTATCTCAAAATCAAGGAAATCTCCGAGTATACGAGCCTAGGGTGGAAAATGTAGCAAATGCGGATATATTTCAAAGTAAATAATAGATACCAATAAAATTACAGTAATTGAGGTATGAGTGGGTTAAATGTTAAAAGAATATTTAATTGAGCAAGTAAGGAATTTACAAGCCGATTTACGACTGCGGCAGACATTTTCCACAAGAGAGCATATAAGCGGGACTCGAGTATAAGTCGAGGAATGGGGTTTCAGCATAACAATACTATAAATAATTATTAATAAATTAAAAATTAACCATTAAAGTTGCGTTTTCATGATGATTTGAAAATAATTATGAAACAATATTATTATAGCATACATAATGTGCTGAAAAACTGCTAATACACAAGTATATTCGGTAATTATTTTAATATAATTATTAATCAAGGATATAATAAGCTATGGCAGCAGTGTTTTCATTATATTTTTGAAAATAGTAAAAAAATAAATACATTTTTTCAAGCATAAAAAATGTGCTAAAATCTCGGATTATATACGGTAATCAGCCATTTCCTATTTCTCTTTGCGATTCATTTCGCTACGATGTCCAACTTCCAAAGCTGTTGAATGATCGCTCAGTTCCGGCAGATCAGTCGACTCCAGTCGGCGGTTGGGAATCCTTCCCCGCAACAGGAAACACACGGGTCGCTCGCACTTCAGTTCTAATTAATTGCAATTACTCCAGATCACACCACTCGAACAGTCCCAACTAATAGAGCAAGCAGCAAGATTTGAAGGAGAGTTTAACGTTGCTCGCGTTAATTTCGTCTAATTTAATTCAATTTGAGAAAATATTTTCTTGTTTTACCTAAAGAGCGGAAAAAGTGATACTGATGTCCACGGAGGAATATTAAAATGCCACATGACTAGATACTCCTACGAACTATACTTATCTCATCTGAAACAACAGATTTAACATAATTTCATCAAATAACGAGGGTTCATTTCGAAATCTACAGAGAGATCAAAAATCGTGCATTGCCAGTTGTGTAAAGTGTGGGAGATATAAAAACCGGAGAGTGAAAAAAATAACACGTATTATTTTTAGCTAATTGGGTATTAATTATACTTCAAAATAAAAAAAATACCAAAACAAATAATCAGAGTACCAAAAACGTAAAATAGTCACATAATTAGTTAAAGATAAAATAACAGGCGACTACATCTTAAGAATTATTGAATTTTCAATAGGTTTGGGGTAAAACCTTACAAACTCAAGTAAAAAAGATATTAGTGGTAGGATTTATCTAATAAATAATTTAGATCTAATGTCGTCACTTAAATTCTAATAGATGTAAACTAACGTAGAAACAATTCGCTAAAAATTTTGGTTTCTATCTCTTTCTCATTCAATAAGCATAATACATGCATTTTTTGCAAAATAAACAAGGAAGCAATAATTCTCCTTTAATTATTATAATTTCTTCTTTAATTCATCAACCAATGCATGTATGTATGTATACTATGTGTGATACGCCAAAACCTTCTGAGCAATTTTCATTATCAGAAAATATGGATGAAAAAATAAGAACGCATAATATGCAAAGATAATTGTTACAGTTAGAAATTAAGTCGAGTATTCTAAGAAGAAAAATATCAGTATAAATTATAAAATCTTGAACGATTTTATAAAAGTTAACAAAAACAGTATTTGAACACATTCTCTGTGGAGAGAATTCAGCCCCAAAGATTCGAGGTAAAATTCTGGACTGCTGATCGAACAGTGACCAAATGACGATTTCTATGCTAACGCAATGGTTCCTCATAAAACAATTCTCCCATAGATTAATCTCACTAAACAAGCCAAGGGAAATATGGATCCACCGCAAATGCCATTTTAGCGCTGTCATATATCCACAGAATCTAATTGTGAAAAGAAGTCCAACATCTTGGGAAAGTAAGCTTTTTTTTAGAGAGGACGCGGAAAATTTTAATTCTGAATTTTTCCATAATTTCATATAAGTGGCGAGCGAACAAACAAATTTTAACGGTAACTGCGAAATGGAGAAAATATCACTATCACGCTTACATATATGACAACATTTTACTTTGCAATGTAGTGATCAATATACAGAGCTGCACCGCATTTTTATAAGTATTACACACATATGACAGAGACAATTGTCTTATAAATTTAATTTACTTTAACTCATAAATAAATAGAATTTTTATTACATTATTTATAATAAAATAATTTATAGGTAAATGTGATATCATTTTATTAAACAATATCGAATACAATTTAATAATTTTTATAAATAATTCGGGCGAAAAAACTAATTATACAGACATAATTTATATAAGAAATTATAATGATAAAATATATATTTTATATATGGAACTAATTTATGTACTCGCTTGAAGGGGTTTCGTAATATATAATAAATGAAGCAATACTTTTAGACACCTTATAACAAATAAAAGATGAATTTCAGCGAAAAAATCCTATTCTACCCTATGTTTTCGAATAGCGACGACTTATATGTCAGGGAATTAAAATAAGGGGCGCGATATTCCATCTTTCCACGGGGGACAAAATGCCTTGGCTTGGCCAACAAATAAATACACACACACACATGCACACACATATATCTTAATGTGTCCCCCAGTAGCGTGTGAAATAGAGCAGTTCGAGGAAGAAAACGTCGTCGCGGCATGGAGGGGGAGCTGGAGTGATGATCGAAAATTCTATTTCGGCCCTTTTCTCCCGCGAGCCCGAATAAAATATCGCATTTTTGCTTCTTTTCCTCGAAGAGACATCTCTTTTCGCCCCCCATCCGGTTCTTTCCAGCCATCGAATAAAAATACATCCGGCCAAAGCGAGGGAAAAAGAGTTTCGACATGGAAAAGGCTCGGTTAATTTATTACGGATCCTAATTGATAAGTACTCCCGTATTTTTTCAAGTGCTACATTTGTTTGGGCCGCGGGCATAAATGGGGTACGATTTGAATGCAATTACGACCGAAACGCTTCGGTTCCCTCATTGTTTTCGGAAAATGACGGCTTTATTTATTCCGAGGCCGTTTCTGCGAAAATTATTCTTTGGCTGACCTCAAATAATGAGTTGGCGTTGCGAGCGAAAGAGTGTTCTGGGCATTTATGTCTTATCGTTTAACCGTTTTGTTTCTCGCGAGGAATGGCTGTTAAAAAATCTCGTATTCTTTAATTTGAAGAATGGAGATGCCTTCTAATACTATATTTACAAGTTCACTCTAAAAACTGAAAAGTATGAGATGTAATTCTGGTCATATTTTGTAGAGTACGTTACAGTTTTTTTAGTCAGTTTAATAGCTGAAAACGTTAGTAGGAATTTTATAAAGCAGTAAATAACAATTTTAAGTATGAGATCGAAGAACGCCGCATAGAGAAAAGCTCGAGTTAAGGATAATTTGGATTGCATTCCTTTACAGGCCATAATTACTGATTATAAAAACTGAAATGCACTATAGAATCCTTAGTGAGAAAATTAACCCTATCCTATTATTTAGAGGTGGAAATAAATCGCTTACCAGTCTCATTCACAACATAATATTAGTAATTCAATATATCTCTTGGTAAAGAACAAAAACACCTCAGTCTTTTTCATGGTAATAAATAAGCCACTATGAAATAAATGACGAGGAGCAATTGCATTCGTTAAGATTCCTCCTTATTAACTGGTATAAAAAGGTTAATTCTTACTGCGTTGCACTAACGAGGAAATTTCCACTTGTATATTCTGTCTGATTGTGAGATAGGAAGCGAAAGGCATATTGCCTTGTTGCTAATCTTGTTTTTTTGGCTAGTAATTGTTGGAGGGTAAGGAATCCTATCAGTTTTTGAGCATGGACTTTACTGGCAGGTGGACTAGATTTATTGAATTTAAATGGCTTTAAAACGCCTAGATGGTGTATGATGACGATTTAGCAAACTAGATATAAGAGAACTTTTCTTCATCATGGTGATTCAGTGTCATTTACTTAATTAATTTAAAAAATAATTAATTAACTAAATGACACTTAATAGGCGAGCTCTGAAAAAATTAGAACTGATTTTATATAATCGTAATGTTTTCCAAGAAGTTACGTCTTCAGATATTGTTATAGGGGACACAATTAAAAGTAATTTTAATGCGCAATTTCGAGAACAAATGTTTTTGTGATGCTTAAACACCTCAATGAAATTAAAATAATATTCTCCCGTTGATTTATCGTTTCTTGATTATTAACACTCAATTACTTAATTGGGAAGTTGATGTATTTTTCCAGCGTAGTTTAAATATTTCAAAAACCATTGCGCGGTGTAAAGGAAAACTTCCAACTTTAATTCCATTCTTGACATTCTTTAAGGGAAGTATGCAAATTAATGTATTGCCTCAAAAATCTTCTCAGTACTTAGTATTTAAAAGATCAATTCTATTTTAAGAATAGAACAGTTCGGCCTCAACTTCGTGATTCATCATTATGAAAAAATAAAAAGAGAAACGTTTTAAGGCCGGTTATAATGATATATAGACGTAAAACTATCTGATATTACGATTAATTTAATCACGACTAAAAACTTAAAAAGTTCTCATTCTTAAGAAGTCACGGAGTAAATTGATAATATTTTATACCTAGAGAACGACTACCTATTAACATTAACTAAAATGGAGATTATATTATAAATATATGATTGTTTTATAGGTAAATAGAAAATAATAAAAAATTGTGATAAACCTACGACTGAACTATTTTACCGAGTTTTCCTAAAGACGCTGTTTTAAAATTACAACCTACCAATGATGCTCCTGTTTCCAAAGAAAGAAGAGAAAATCACCGTGGGAATGAGGTAAATGATACCTCGAATCATGAAATAATAATCGCTACCCAGGCTCTCGCTCTTTAGCACCATTGGCTAATGGCTCAGAATGGAATGGGAAAAGCAGTCTGCCGATTTAATTGGATTCCCCTCACCGCTCGCTCTCACCCGAAATATTCCATTCTTTTCCCTTAGTATGAAATGCATTAATCAACGGAAAGATGACGATCATGTTGAAGCACTTAATCTACGTTGGTACAGATGTAACTGATGATGCTCTATGAGGTAATTAATTCTCCTCATTTGTACATCGATCGGGTCAAAGGCCGGAATAATTAACTTCCACACACGATTAATGCTAAGTTCACGCAATGGCTAGAGGCCAAAGATTAATAACCTCCGACTCTTTCTATTGATGTTTAGTCGCGCGTTCGCTTTCTTTCGTCTGCGATTATGTATTCGTCGAAAGTGAATCAGCCGATGAGAATGCATATGCATAAGCTGGAAAATGTTCCTCTACGTACTTGAATTCAGGAATTTCAAGGGCCTCTGACGAAGCAATGTTATCTAAACTTCAGACTTCAACTAGAATAACTGAAAATTCACGAGCTGTTTAGGGTTTTTCTTCACTATAAACTCATCCTCCATTGACCAAATGCAATTACTTATATTTTTGCTAGTATAACTCGATGATAATATTTCCTTTACACATTGTTGTCACTTTATATTTTTCAATTATTTACGAATATTGTTATGCAAAGTATAAAAAAGAGGTGCAGACAAATTTATACGGTAAAATTACTTCAATCTTACATCTGAAAGTTCTTCGATAAATATCTAGCCAGATATCGGCAACTTTCACTAAAATCTGCAATATTTGATCAACAATACGTAAAATTAATGTGTTCTAACCTCACTTCGTGGAATCCAGTATAAACCATCGTAAATAAAAAGTTACTTAGTGTTTTATTTACGATGGTTCAAAAATACATTTTAGATTATCATACATAAGAGCGATTAATTACATCATAGAAGTAAAATCAAGGTCAAATTTAAAAGTTTTTCCTGTTTAACTAGTTAGAAGGTGATCGATAGGCAGACAGACTTTTATCTACTCAATCCAAATTGTATAGAAAATAATTACCTAACAAGAATTTTCTTAAAACTATAGTTACAATTTTTAGCCAGAAGATTAGCAAAAACAAGGAAACGTAGTCAATAGAAAGGAATAATAATAATAAACATAAGTTGCACCTTTCACACATTGAATAAATTTACATCTTGATGGAAATATTGTTCCGGTTACATTTTTTTCACAGTATCTAAGCATACCCTTCTGAATGTTATTTTCATTTTCTAATTTTCAAATCCATTCAGGAAGACTGTTTTATAGTTTAAATCGATCAATCATTATTGATTCTTTTCAAAAAGTCGTTTTAAACATAAGTATTCTAAAATTTTAAATTTGTCTGGTTACATAAGTATGAAATTCACTATTACACGTTATCTCTTTACAGGTAACCTCTATCATTAGTAGAAAAGTAAAATATTTGCACAATTACCAACAACTTGGTAATCACATTCTTGAAATGAGTAGTCAAATAGAAACCTTTACCTATACCTTAAGCAAAACTATCCATTCAACTTCACCGAGGTAAAAATACATCGTTGGCCGATTCTTACCAACCTAGCGCTCCCATGAAACAGTTTCATGGTTGATTATCGTTCTGAAAAAATAATATCTAATTGCAAAAAACTGAGAGAGTGGAATGTATAAGAAGCGTAATCCTTTCACCAAAATTAAGTTTTGGAAAAAGCAATTACCTCTCACTTCGAAAAGAAAGACGGTAGATTATTGGCGATTATTAAAACAAGCGAAATATGGAAAACTAATTAAGAAAAATGTAAGCTAGCGATGAAAGGAATAAAGCTCGATAAAAACGTAATGATTTGCTGAAAACCGAGGGCTTTGCTGACAACGTGCAGAGCAATCAACACACTATGGCACGGGTAAGGACCGTCCCAGAGAATCCTTTTTGTCGAATTAGAGGAAAAAACGGCCTTTCGAGAGACAACGACGCGGAAACTGATAGCCTATAGAAGGGTAAAGGCTTATGAAAATTCCTTTTGGAAATAAGGGGAGAATCAATCGAGAGCGTTGACTAGGGGCGACTTTTATTAAGAAGCCGCCAAAGACGAGGCTAAGCCTGATGGCACGTGGCTGAAAGAAAGATGCAATAAAGGTGGCAAAGTGGCCTTTTACCATGGGCCACCCCTGTCACGACTTGGAACCTAATGTATCCGAGGCAAGGATTTATCCCGATATCTAGCAAGGGAGGGAAATTGCTTTCCGGGGTTCCCTCAATCCAATTGGTCCCAGGAGACCCCTCTCCTCCTCCTAAAGAGACCGCCTTCTGCTATCGGATCCGCAATGATTACATGTCACATTCAAATCCTTCGAAAGAGACCTACAATCCCCTTTCTCACCTTAACCGTTAAGATTGTCTGTTGGGGAGCTTTTCGCGTGGAACTCGACGACGCCTCCGCAAAAGATTATGCACCGTTTATCACTAAATCCAGTGATTAATGAGAGAGATAGTTAACTACAAAACGGGTATCACCAGGAAACGGGACGTGTGTTTGAATAGATGTATTAAGTGCGATTTCCTTTCATTTGTGGTAGCCCTGAATAATATGTATCTGGATAATTTTTGTATGCATTAATATCGTAATGTTTAATCATGCACTAAGTTGAATTTCAATTTAACATACTTCTTCCTAAATGCATTTTCATGTATATAGACAATAATTATTAAAGTGACTTGACTTTGCATATAACATGTACAATTTACAATTTCTCATTGATTGTGTATTTATATTTCTGTAATGCTTCTCCTTACCTTTTAACTGTCACTATCGGTAAGTTTACGCAGCCTTTTTAGACACCTTTCTCCGTTGTTATTTTCTGCCGGGGATAATAATTTCCTGAGAAACTCTTAAAGTTTTTACATCCACAGTTCTTTTCATGTTTTCATCCATTTCAACTTAACATTAACTATTGTTGTACAATATATGACGAGTTAGATGCAGTATAAGACTTTTAGTTTCAATCTCTCCCAAATAAAGACGTTTTATTACTATCAATATTGTATTAGAGGTTTTAAAATATAAAACACGCAATACTTTACAACCCCTGAGGAGGAAGACATAATCTCCGAAAAACGTTCTGGGTACCATAAAAGAATTCTTTTCTTGCTTTTTCGGACTACCGGGAAGAAAGACTCGGAGCGCCGACAAAGACAGCTTTTGGAGATTTCGAACCTCTATTTCATTAACAGCCGTATTTTCTTTTCTTCCTTATACTATCAATATTGGTCAAATACGCGCATAAAATTTGATCTAATTATGTATGTATTTAAACGCTCGTTGGTTTGATTGATACTTGATAAAATTTGAGCAACGCGTGATATAAAAATTCGATTACGAGATATTAGAGAGTTTCATCATATCGTACACCGTAGACTCACTTCATATCGGCTGCATGAAAGCACCAAGAATAAACGTGCATGCTAGTCTCCCCAGGGGACCGTTAAGTTAGGCGCATGCGCCTTGAGGGTTTCGGAATATATCAGTGAGCCGCTAAACGCCTGCAAAACTATACTGAAGGATAGTAAAAACTAAACTCAATGACGTAAAAAATTACTTTTCACGTAAACGTCGAATAGAGTTGTCGCGTTGAAATAGGCCAAAGTGTACGGGATTGTTCCTTTGTTAGTAATTTGAGGCATTAATTGAGGGTTGTGATCCGTTTAGGTTTTCCCGCCCCTGCTTTAGAAAAGAAACTTCCCTTTAAACCACTTCAATTCGTCCGAGTCATCCCAGTCATCAACATTTTAATGACTTCGCTCGTCAATGCTCGTAAAAGTTTCCGTCCTCCACGACAAAAGAGCATTGTTGAATTTTCCCGACATTCACTGATCCGTCATCCTTTATACGGGAATACTGTTGAAGTTCAGAGAAATATACATCTCGGGCACTTGAAAACTGGCTGATAAAAGGCACAATGAAGAAAATTGAAGGCTTTCTCTAAAGGCGGGATAGTTTACGTGTTCCGTAAATAAAAGGCGAATTCGAAGTCTTTGACGGTAAATTCGAAAGGTGGAGTCAGAACTTGAGCTGGGAACTTAGAGATTAGAAGTTTTAAAATTAGGACAAAAAATTATTTATTTGATTGGGCATCTAGCAAGGCTTTGCTCGCACGATAGTAAAAACTTTTATTCGTATTGAAAGTAGCATCTGAATGTACTTGATTCAGGGATTTATAGAATTAATGGCATTTTTATCAAATGGAGATTGAATTAGATTTCATAATCTTCCATTTTCTCAATTCAGACTTTTCGTAAAATATCTCATAGGTTATGGAAAATAAGACTGTTTGGCGTTTTGTACACGATATCGATCATTTTGACATACATGAAAGATATTATATTCATTTACTAAAAATGATGCGTTTGTAAAAGTATGCGTTTGAGCGGGACATTGATAGTTTTGATATGACGATAAATAATATATGGGTCATTCCACGCCAATTCGACAAGGAAATCGGCAAAATTGACCCTTGAGGTAACCGATTTTTATCAAATTTGGAAGATCGCTTTGATTTGATAACAAAATGAAATCCCCCAAGCCGTTTTGTAATTAACGCATTTGTTTACGAAATATTGCAATGTTTAAAAATTGAAATTTTACAAAAGTGCCTTCGCATTCGAAGCCATATCTCCGGTAATATAGAAGTTAAAAATACACAACATAGCTTAATTTAAAGGTCTTGTATTATAAAAGATAATGATAGGAAGTTTTTATAAAATTTCAACAATTTAATAATGTTTATAACAATTTAAAATTTTCAAATCGATTTTTGACGATGTAACCACCCCTTCGATTTTTCTCATTTTTTAATATGTTGTACATACAACCCTCCTCTACAATTTAAAAAAATTTGGCGAGGGTAATATTTCATTTAAGAAAGAAAAAAATTTTTGAGTATAGGCGTGACGCTCGCCGCGGCTCCGCGCCGTCCGGCTCGCGCGCTGAACGTTCGGAAGTGTGGCGTCTCATATCTCAGCACGCTTATTCTTCCATCTGCTTTTCACCAATTTCAACTGTTCAACCAATATTAACCGACCCTTTAATTCCCTTCACCCTTACCGACTGATTTAACCAATGGGAGTCATTACACTCCGGGAAAAGAAAGTCGCTTAGGCAGACTGAACGAGACGTTACAATCCCTCGATCAAACACCTATTTCAAGCAAAAAATGCATAAATCAAGGAAATATCAAGCGAGGTAATTGAAAAACACTCTCAAAGGGATGGTTCACCTCAAAGTTCCAACATTGCTCCCTCTGATTTGACTACTGTTACTTCTAATTCTCATAGCTTTGTTAGAAATCTTTCATCTACTTCTTTTTCTCCTGAAGAACTTGACATATTAAACCTGGGTCTGAAATTCGCCTTTCCACCAAAAGTTTCACTGTTAGATAAATTAGTGGCCAGCATAGAAAGTGGTATTCAATATTTGGATAACAAAACCAAAACTTCAATCAGGCTATCTTGTAGGAGAACTTTATCCAAGAATCTTAATTCATTACACTTACCTAACTCATCCAATTACTATAGTATAATAAAAGAATTAAGATCTAAAGATTACTTTTATTTAAAAGCAGATAAAGGCAATTTAGTAGTGATTTTAGATAAAAAACAGTATTTTCAGAATTCTCAGTCTTCATTAGATGGTGGCCCATACATAACCTTGACAAAATCTCCTCTAAATAGTTATGTTTTACAAATTAAAAATACTTTAAACAGGTGTCATAATTTAATATCATCCTCTTTGAAATATAAATTATCTGTGTCTAACCCTGCAATTCCTAAATTATACTGTTTACCAAAAATTCACAAGAATAATGAAGCTATGAGACCTATAGCTTCTGCCATTAATTCTCCTACTTACTATATTGCAAAATGGCTCAATTCACAATTCAATAACCTACCTTTTTCGTTCAATCATTCAATAGTGAATTGTTTTGATTTTATCAACAAGATTTCCAAAATTGAATTAAAAGACTCTGATCTGAAAGAGTTTCTTTTGATGTTTGCAGTTTATTTCCCAGTGTTCCCGTTGATGATACTCTAAATATTTTACATACTTGTCTTACTGATTTTGGTTTTTCTGATGTGATTATTGCTGAGTATCTTTCACTTACTAGAATTTGTAGGTACCAGAATTGCTTTCAGTTTAATAACAAATATTATACACAAACTTTTGGTACAGCCATGGGAAATCCTCTTTCTCCTTTCTTTGCTAATATTTTTATGAATCATTTTGAAAATGTATGTAAACAAACCTTTGACTACTTCCCTAATGTTTCGTTAAGATACGTGGATGATGTTTTTGCTGTTTTTGACACCTCTATTATGCGCATAGATTCCTTCTTATCAAAACTGAATAGCTTGTTCCCTTCAATTAAATTTACATTTGAAGTTGAACAGAACAATTGTTTACCCTTCCTTGATGTAATGGTCTCTAGAGTCTCTAACCGCCTACATTTCGATGTTTATCGAAAGCCTACTTCGTCAAATAATTTTATTCCTAATTCCTCGTTCCATCCTTTAGCTCACAAACACGCAGCTTTTCATCATCTTGTTCATAGACTTGTAAACCTACCTCTAGATATTACTAGTTATAATAAAGAATTAAGTTTCATTAAAAATACTGCTGACATGCTAGGTTACGATTCTTCGTTAATTAATACTTTAGTTAAGAGACATAAATTTAAAAAATTGATTGGTCAATGCTCTACTCTTTCTCAAACTCCTGATACTTTACGTTCAAAATTTATTAAAATACCGTATTTTCCTTCATTAACAAAAGGTCTCTCCACAATTTTTAAACACAACAATCTTAAAGTATGTATTACAACGATATTAATTTAAAGAATTTGCTAGGTTCAACTAAGGACAAGACTGAACTGCTTCATAATTCTGGCATTTACTGTATATCCTGCCCAGATTGCGAACTAAAATATATCGGCCAAACAAAAAGGAGAACTATCATCAGGTTTAAAGAACATCTAGCCCACTTCAGATCTGGGAGATTTTCTAATTCGGCTGTTGCAAAACATATGTTTGACTTTGCACACAACATTAACGCAGATAATCTAAGCCTTGTTCACATTGCTAATTCAGGTTAAGACACGTGGGAGAATTTATTTATTTATAAAATCGGGAACACCTCATGAATTTTGACACTGATTTCGACAGATCCTTGTTCAGCCTCGTTGATCTCGCTTAGCGACCTTGTTTTTTCCTCCTTCTGCTCGCTGTTTTCAGGTTAATTTCAGTCTCGAGGTTTCTTCTGAAGATGCTACACGTAGTAGCGAAACGTTCGTCAAGACCTTCTGTATTTTTCTTTGACAGCATAAGGTATATCGTTACTCCCTTTATTAACATTGCTGTCAGTGGTGTTTTAATATTATTGGTAGAACAGTTGAAATTGGTGAAAAGCAGATGGAAGAATAAGCGTGCTGAGATATGAGACGCCACACTTCCGAACGTTCAGCGCGCGAGCCGGACGGCCCGGAGCCGCGGCGAGCGTCTCGCCTATACTCAAAAATTTTTTTCTTTCTTAAATGAAATATTACCCTCGCCAAATTTTTTTAAATTGTAGAGGAGGGTTGTATGTACAACATATTAAAAAATGAGAAAAATCGAAGGGGTGGTTACATCGTCAAAAATCGATTTGAAAATTTTAAATTGTTATAAACATTATTAAATTGTTGAAATTTTATAAAAACTTCCTATCATTATCTTTTATAATACAAGACCTTTAAATTAAGCTATGTTGCGTATTTTTAACTTCTATATTACCGGAGATATGGCTTCGAATGCGAAGGCACTTTTGTAAAATTTCAATTTTTAAACATTGCAATATTTCGTAAACAAATGCGTTAATTACAAAACGGCTTGGGGGATTTCATTTTGTTATCAAATCAAAGTGATCTGCCAAATTTGGTCAAAATCGGTCACCTCAAGGGACATCACCTTGTCGAATTGGCGTGGAATGACCCATATGCATTCAACAAATACATTTTATTTATTATGTATTAATTTTAATTTATTACAAACAGTAAGAAATTATATTAGAAATCTATTAGGAATCATAAATGCTATCTTAAACTGTGAAAGCCGGCATAGCCGCTAAAGATCTAGGTGTAAATGACAAATGTTAGCCGCTGGTGCAGGATTTTTAAATGATTTCTTCATGGCCCGAAATACTAGAAAACGGGGTCAATCATGAATAACACAAAACTTCATCACGAATACTCAAAACACTGTACACATAAATATTCTAAAATCCGCGTATAATACCCGAAACCAATTTCAACAGCGGTTGATTTCCTTCATACCATTTTCAATGTTTTCAGATATTTCATTAAACTGGAGGAGAGTCATTACCATACATATGGACTGCAGAATAGCGCTGTCGAGAACAAATGAGAATCAAATAAGAACAAAAATTAAAGTAGGTAAATAAGAATCCTACCCTAGGAAATCTAAAAACATTACACAAGTCTCATGTTTTGCATGAGAATCTCGAGATGCGATTTAAATCATGTGTAAAATATTCTACATAACTATCAAGCAATTCAATTATTTTGAATCGAGAAACACTTTTTCAGACAATAGTTGAGAATCCGCAATGAGAAGGATGGTTTATAAGCGTACTTTCAGTCCAGAATGAATTTAGTCGATTTAGTAAGCTTAGGAAAATGTTTTCAAAAAATGGAAGAATAGATGTGGAGAGCGATAGGCGAGTGAATGCATGTAGAGGAGTGGTCGGCAGCTTGTGGTCAGGGATTAACAGAGAAGGAAGAGAAAACGGTTGTCTATAGAAGTGCGGTTTTGCCCAACTTCTCATATAAAAGGGAAACTTGGGTCTGTCAGGAGAGGCATATGGGTAAACTGAATGCAGTTTGAATGGATTACATCAATAGTGTTTGCGGAAAATACTGAAGAGGAGGAGTCAGAAGTGACTGGGTAGGGAATGGATGTGAACCTAAAAAAAGTCCATGTGACAAACGTGAAATTGACGTGTTATGCTGGTTTGGACACGTGAAGAGGGTGGATCAAAGCAGAATGAAGGTGATTCACCAAGAAAATTCGAGTGGCTCTAGAGGAGATAAGGAAAAAAGGCGGTTGAATGTAGCAGCTGACATCGTCGTACGCACATAAGTCGATCGTTTTGAAGCAATAAACAAAACATAACAAAATACAAAATAATATGAAGGAAAAATACACACAGAAAAAGAAAAATTTAAAAGATTATAAAGGTCAAATCGCAAATTTAATTTTAGTTACGATATACGCAACACAAATATTAATAATACTCAATTGTTTACCTGATACATTATTATTGCTAAGTATATAGTGGTAATACATGAGTGACACGCTAGGTTTAATTGTCAATAAAAACTCCCTGATTCATTGTTTTTCAGACTTGGTAATCCAGAAACATTAAAACTGGCTGAAATGTCACACGTTTTGGCTTAGTAAACCAGTGGTTAAAGTAACGAAAAATATGCTAGCACAATGCTGATTCTTGAGTTGCGTTCCAAACTTCCAAATTAAAAATTAGACGATTACGCATCAAAGAACTTCGGTGGTTTCAATACATAGCGACCGTGATACGCATTGATACATGATTACGTAACATGTTAGGGATTCGTCCCGATCACCAGGAGTCCAACAAAAAACTTTTATTTACCAAATCCAGTTTGCGATGCCTCCATTAAAGAGAGATACGCCGCTTTCGCATTTCAATTTCAAAGCGGCCGCCATCAGCTGTAATTGACCTGGGGAATGTTCCGGAACGAAATCGCTAGCTACGAAATTTACATAAGCATACTATTTGAGAGCAGTTTCAGAAACAAAGGAACCTTGTGATTCTTCTAACAAGTCCCGCTGAGGTATGCTCCAGTGCTGCTGTTAAATTACACCATCTTATTGTTACTAATATTCTTGCACAATAACGATATCGTACCAGATTAATAATACCAGAACGTGGATATCGTACCGAAATCGGAAACCGAAACAGTTCTTTTTGTCCGGAATCGGAAACCGAATCCAAATCGAAAAAGTAAAATGTTTGAGCATGGGTCACAACCGGTCAAACCGTAATTTCTTTCTAATTTCCGCTTCGTATTATAAATGAGTTTTTCGGTATTTACCTGTAATTCTGTGTAACCTTGGTACGCAGGAGATGGATTAATTCAGTTCTTTATGACGAAACTGAACTCAAATCTCATTTCTCAGGTATCACGAGTTTTATTTCAAAATATAGCGAAATTTTATGCCATTAAGAAGACAGGCACTACTAAAACTTTTTGGTAAGGTTCATACAATTTAAATCTCGGAAAGAAAAATACGGTTGCAACCGGTTCACCGGTGGAGGTGCGATCAAAACCAGAACTGAACCGAAATTTCAGGGCTAAGGTAGTTTTTAAGTGAAGATTAGAAAGGAAATTATTACGGTTCGTTATACCGAAAAATAGGCTATAATAAATAAATTTTTAATTTTAACTTTGAAATAGATGCATTGGGAACATTTTCAAGGGATATCTGTTTTCAAGCCTGGCAAGATCGAAGCACAAGTCCTGGAAATGCTTCCAGAATGTTCTCCCTCCATACGAAAGGTACGAGTTCGAACCGCGGTCACGCCTGACTTCTCCACCTCAGTTCATAACTGACTTATTGACGGAAGCATGACTAACATGGTAAACCCACATTTTACTCTCCTACATTCGGTTGGATTTTCTTAGGAAATTTGCATATTTAACCCTCCGTCAGTGGTGACGTTCAGTTCCGCACAAGAGAGGAAGTTTTTGGGCCCCAATTTTTACTTCGATCGTCCCATGAACCTTTCACTCAAATTTATTTCTCTATTACATACACTCTTTAATAAATTTTACAGGCATTAACAGCTTCATATAAGTCTTAATACGACTGAATACTTCAGTGAAGCGAAGGCCACACACATCGAGCGACCACTTAAATTAGTTATGCGTTAACTAGTTCTAATTTTATTTTATATAACGAATGCAGGGAATTATTATCTGATTTTTCACCTAGGTATAATCTAAGAAAATAGAGCTAACAATGATGAAGCCCTAAATCTTTCAACGTTTTCTTCTTGAGTTGAATTTAAAATAAGCATATTAGAAAACTCGAAAAGATGTTTGATTTTAAAATGAGAGCTCATAAAGTATAACGTAAGCAAAGTTTTACTTCTCAGAAATCACTATTAGTTCACCTCATATTTGTCATTAGCCGAAGAAAAACCTGTTGTACGGAATACAATGCGCAAGGTTTCTTATTAAGATTTTAGGCGCAACTGATTGATGGTTGATCATAAGATAGGAAAAATACATATACAAACCTGACGAAATAAAATTAATCTACGGTAACTTAGGGTTTAATAGGAATTTCAGTAGATTTCTGAACTCTTGTTGGATTCCGTAAATGCCTAGAATTCCAGAAGGGGGACGATTCTTTCCCAACACGTCTTCTTACAGAGGAGACTTGCTCACAAGTTCCACAAAATCTCCGTGTCGGAAACTTTCAAATCGCTGAAGTTTCGAGGTCACTAGACATGGTTATGGTGTTAAAGGAACATCCCCGAAAAGAGGTTGCTGCTTCCTAGAATGCTTCTCGTTCATGATAGTAATGATGATTAGAATATCTTTGTGCAGGCGGTACTATGACGACATAATTAGAAAACCGTATTAAGTAGAATGCTAGTAGTTCAGACGCGTATCCCAGCAAAGAGGAAAATTTCATGTTTAAAATTCAACTAGTTAATCGAAAGAGCATGTAAATGTGTAATTAATAGCTTGCTTAACTTTTGAGCTAATACAAAATTTGCTAATACATGAATTAAGTAATTGTTATTAATAACTTAGTAAGAGTGACTAAATTATTATTATAGATAAATAATTATTATATTCCGGGGAATCGAGACAGTTGAATCTCCTCTTCCGTTTGCCCATTGTCAATATAAAGATCTTATTAAAAATAACAAAAGTAATATAAATTGTTATAGAATTGCAAAATAAATATATGTGAATTAAAAAAATCTAAGTGAAGCTTAGGGAAAAATATTTTCGGCAAGAAAACACCCACATAGAAGGACCAGAACTTGCTAAAATATATAAAAATATATCCTCATCATGAACTAGAACCAAAAAAATTGTTTCAAATATCAAAACACTCAAATTATATACAATGCAATTAGTATGAACTAACAATAAAGTTTACAAATGGCGATGAACTATTTAAAGCATGAACGAAAAAACAACTGTTACGAATTAAAATTATACGAAATGTCTACAGATCCAAGAGAATATTTTAACATAACGATCAATAATATATTCAAGATAAAATTATTTGAGAGCGCACTTTCTACAGTCACTAACTTAAAAAAATGTTATCATCTGGAGGAAAGTATCACCATTATTTTCGTTATTATTTCATCGCATTTAATAATTGAAATTTATCTTTTAAATTAAGTGCAATACAAAAAGCAATCTAGCCAACAAAAGAAAAGGATTTTTTTTATTACTGCCATCACATTGTCACCACATTATACTTGGTTCAAGGCTCAATAGGAAGCTGGGATAAATGTATATACGAAGAAAAAAAAAACGATTTTCTTCGAATCCCTCGTTCCAGCCTTTTGCAATATTCGTCACTCTTTCTCGTTACGTTAACTGAAAATTATTCCGCATCTCGTCATTTCGTTAAATAAAAAATTTCATCTTCGAGATAAAGGAATGATAACTAATGCTCTAGACAAAGGAGTTAATTGGACTGGATGTAGGCATGTTTTAAACCTAATCCAATTTTCCCAATAACTGGATATGCTTTGTCAAAATTTGCTTGGAAAAGGTACATACTAAAAGAATTCCGTTTTCCCCGCAAGGAAATGAAATAATGTCGACCTTTATAAAAACTCGAAGGAGCAGATTATATAAACGAGAAGAAAAAGACGGAAAAGGAGTGGCACAAAACCTTCTCTCGGACAAAGAAACGCCCAAGCCATTAAATCCAACGAAATCTTGACAAGGAGTGTTTCTATGATCGCGCCATTTCCTCTAAAGTGATAATAAAATAATTCTCCAGATGACTTCGGATTTAAGTTTTTATCAACCCATAAAAATAGAAAGCGGAGGACTGTGCAGCTATTTTACGAAAGCAAGGGTCTCGACCTCTTGTTTTCTGAAAAATCCCGTTCGATAGAATTCGAAAAAAACGACACTTACGGAAACGTTAGACCATTTCCAGTTGTAGGGTGCGGAGTGAGGTGTCGAAACCAATGTCTTCTTCTGCAGATTTCCTCAAACTATAAGCATTGGACTATTTCGTCAGTTAGATTTGAACAATACTTTTTCTTTTTCGATCAAAATTGAATCTTAAAAGTTTCGCACTACATTTAAGTCGACTGTTACGATATAAAACTCTGATAGGAACCCATTTTTATTTATTTAAAAAATTATATTTATGAAATCATGATTTTCTTAGGAAGAGTAATACTTTCTCCTCAAAAGAAATGAATAGTTGTGAACTATTTTAACTATTATTATTGTTATGAATTAATTATTTGTGATTAGTATTGTTTTCTCAACAATTGAGAAATTATTATAATAACTTTAACAATGTATATTACTTGTCATTGTTACGAAATTAAATGTATTTAGTATAATATGTGATTGCGCGAAGCACAAATTTTAAATTTCCCGGAAACCCGCAACGTACGAGTTATATACGAGTAACTCGTATATATACGTTGGGTTCTACTTTTTTGCTTCCACTTAATATCCTTATACTACCCATAAAAGTGATAAATCCTTTATACTTTGTTTTCGACTTACGAGGCTGATGTGTTTCAGCTTTTTGTTTCCAATCACGCCTTGCTTCAATTACATCAACTCAGGTGATATCCAAACATACCTACATAGAATAACAACTAAAAATAATTAATTTCTTTTATTACTTAAAGATGTCCACCTAAAACTGGACAGCGATAATTATATCCATCATTTGCATTAGTTTCAGTCATGTTTATGACTGTTATCGAACGAAGGCTGATGAAGTTTTAGTGATGATGAGTGTAGGTATTCACATAGGTAACTTAATACGGAATACTATGAAAGTTACTTATGAGATTATTGTGTTGTAGATATTACAACATTTCCGCTCAGACCTATCAGGCTCATAGAGGAGAGTAGGGAAACCTACCCTCATTCCCCTACCAGAGATTTGGGTAATAGTAACTTATGAAGCAGTTTCGAACCCGGAAATACTTTCGAAGTATATTAACGTGACTTCGTACTGCTTAGTTCCATGGGGAGTAAGATATTTTGATAAACATTTGGTGCCTTGAATTTTCTAGTAATGAAGCTTTGCAGTCTTCCTCAAACGATTCAGCTTGAGGCGATTTAAAAACCTCTCGCCGTTCCTTCAAGCTAGTCACCTAAATTTGTCTATCGAGAAGATATTGCGTCAATAACTGGCCGGAAAAAATCAATCACATGTCGAAACTCTCAAAAAACAAATGTCATTCAACACGCGGAAGCAAACACCCTCTCGCCATAAGGTAGCTTATAATTGCCGAGATAAAATTTAGACGGAACATCAGGACGAGGGCGTAAATCATGCAATTGCGATAACTGAGTGAAAAAAGATAAAATATAGCGACATTAATAATATACTTTCATAGCCTCTACGTGTGAATTCGTGAGAGCTATACCGAATAGCCATGTGGGCAGCGCGTTCAGCTTTGATGAAAGCGGTCCCGGGTTCGATTCTCGATGGAAGCCCATGTGTCAAACGGAACTATCGAAGCACGTTGATAATATTACCAGTAAAATAAATTCAATCATGAAGGACTGCGGCGATACCAATGATAACATGAGTTACTTGGGCACAGAAAGTGGTAATAACCTCAAACCCCCAATTAGCAACCATGGGCATTGGAGAGGGAATGAGACTTTTAAGGCAAGATGAGGAGTGAGGTAGTTTTCCTATAGCTTCCTAACAGTTCAAGAGTGGCATGAATGGAAAACTCCCACGTAAGTTCGGCACAGTGACCATAAGATACACACACTTCTTTAATATTCGAAAAGGAAAGACCTTGATCTACGACGATGCTCATACCATACCACAGTGGCTTTCATATTATCACAGCAAAGGGAAAGACATTAACCAATGTAATTAAAAGATACATATTCCTTTGTCCTAAAAATGATTAACAAATATAAAATATGAGAAGCACCCCAACAGCACAATATATTTCAAAATAAATGAAAGAGAGAACATGTAATTGGAAACACTGAAAGGAATCGATTAAGGAGATTCCTTAAGCAAAATTAATTACATAACGATTTATAACAGAAAGTACAAGTATTTTTTTGATTTTTTTTTCAATTTGTTTCCTCTAAATATGGGATTTGTCTTCCTCAAATACTACCTTTTCTTAGGAAGAATGAAAGCACATAATTTACACACATTAAATTAAATTCTAATAAATCCTTTTTTCTTTCGAAGCCCGTTATAAAATATCAATGGCATGAAATGAAGACAGACCGAAATGCCACTGAAGAAAAAAATGGTCAGAGCGGGCCTCAGATGCGTGCCTCAGGTAACGTTTGCTCGTCTTCATTATTGACTTTCTCTTTAGACAAACATTCTAACATTTTCGGCGTACGCTACATAGCTCGTAAACTCGTTTCCCGAATTATATTTCTCCTTCCACTTTCATACTCCATCTGGTCGCCGATTCTTAAGATGTTACATTCGCAACAAACAGTCATAGTTAGAGGTTTCAAATCTCAAATGATTTAAAAGCCGTGTTCCAAAATTTTTTTTCTTTATATTCATAGCCCAATATCCTCTTGCTTTAATCGCTTAATGTAATGGAACATGATACCTGAAGAGGCCTTCAAGCCCATACCTAAATCAATTAAAGATTTTAAACTTAGATGCTTTAAGATATTATAAAAATGTATTGTGTGAAAGGGGTTTTATTTGTGTTGTTAAAGATATTGTTAAATCTATAATATGTAAGTGTGGTGATTGAGAAACTTATAAAGTGACATGTGACTTATCTAAGGAATAATGAAAAATGTGATTATATGGGAACAGTAATTATAGAATATATCTAGTGTAAATGTATAGGGGGATATTTGCTAAATTTAGTCTTGCTTATTGTAAAAGAGTGATCATATCCTGTTTTGCCAATATAATGATTTTAATTAGGAATTATAAATGTAATAATTTAAGTGTGAAAGGGGTTGTTAATTAACAATGTTTGTGGCTGCCACCTGACTTCCGTCAAACTGTAGCAATAATAATAATAATAATAAATTATTAAAATCAACTAAACTTCGGTGATAAAGAAATTACTCGATCGCTCGAAAAAGTTAATATCGTTTTTTTGCTGTTTGCGCGACAAAATTTGAAATGTATACTTGGACAATTACAGTCTGAGAATCGCACCACTTTTCAAATATAGACGCCTCTATGATAGCGGCACCCCGAGGCAGTCACTTGCATCGTGTTCCAAGTAACGGATCTAAAGTTTCGTCCGGTGCATTCTCACGGTGTACCTAAAACAGAGAAATCACGGATTCCTCGATCGGGAAGCCGGGGGGAACATCGAACCCGATACCTTAATTACGGCATTGCCCCGCGGCGAAAGATTTCTATACGGTGGTTAGCTGGGGTGTAGTTAAAGCAACGAATGATAGAAGGGAAAACATCCGTGATTCCCTCGCAGCGCGTCTGACGGCAATCTCAATGCGTAGGCAAGGGAAAAGGAAAGCTGAGGTCGACCCACCCACGGTGAAGAACAGGTTCGAGACGCAGAGCCTTGGGGCTTCCCACTCCAACGGAGATGCTGCTGACGAAGCCGTGAGGGTCTCCTAGAAACGAATAGTTCCGCCGGAGTTATGGACCAAGGGACAAACGGATACCAAGAAACTCACGCACGGCCACCGTTCCCGTTCGTCAGGGCATAGCTCACGTGACGACACTCGCTTTACGCCGACTCGCCCGACGACGATCTGTATGACGATGAGCGAGGCAGCTTCCAAAACACGAGAAGGTAACATTCTCGGGATGAAAAGAACCCATACTAAAGGAATAAAGGTGCTAGCCATTTTCATGGGGAAAAAGTTTCATCTACACGTAGGCGAAAACTGATGCGTGCCTGACGTCTACATGTAGACGAATCTGAGTATGAGAAATGTAAAAGTGACTGTACTTCTGAGATATCTGGTGCGTATGTATATAAGAGTGGGTGCCATGGGGATGCTGTATGAATTAAGGTATGTTGTAATAGTTGTGTTTGTTCTAATATTGTTTGTAAATACAGCGATGTGTTTCTGAATTTTTTATTAAGCAGAGACTTTCTAGTTGGGAGGGTATATCTGGAAAATAACTGTCAGCAAACAGATATATCTCTGAATGAATCTTCTCAATTATCTAAAGGATTGCTATACATTTATATTTATAAAGGAAATCACAATATAAGTGCATTATTTCACAATTATCTAAAGTATTACTAAACATCTATATTTATAATGGAAATCACAATATAAGTGCATTATTTCAAATCTGTACAAATATTGAAAAACTTTTTTTCATTTCTCGATACTAGTTGTGTTCGCAAATATATTATCATTCTGCTAGATATTACATGAAAATATTCACTTTTCGAGTTACTTCTAAGAAGCAGTTGATTCAGACGAGTATTACCATTGGGTAATTAAGTTATTAAAAAAAAACTACTGCGAAAATATATTGTCAGGCATACAGCATGATAACTGTATAGTGGAGATATGTACGTTTCAACGATATTTGACGTCCCTTTCATTCTACTACTCCACTCTTTGATTATAGAAAAAAACAGCCTTTAGTTCACAATTTTCAAGTACATAAAAGTGAATGAGTCCCTTTACAATGTATCAGTTACATGTGTTGGTTGTAGTTTTGAGTTTGTTATGGATTTACTTTGCTACCTGGTCTAAGGTCTAGAGGCAAATCAATCAGTCTATATCAATGTGCACTTTTTGAACCTCTATACGCCACTTGTGAGTGTATCCTTTATAATGGAACATTTTTCCGATCCTCTGAGCCAGTTATTCCCAGAGTGGGCAATGACCCAAACTGGACAAATCTGGGGGTTGTTTGACGCAAGGGTATTTATTCTGTCCCAGGTCATATTTCCTTCGAAGAGAATTCTTACTTAAGAAACTCGGCTTCGCTAAAAAAATAATCGGTATGAATGTAGTGTATGGGACCCTGCCGACAAGTGTCACATTCGGGAATTATAAAACGAGAGAGGATACGTTTAGTAAAGAATCTTTGCGAAAAAGAAATGAACGTTACTCAAATGATTCAGGGCGCGGGATGTGAATCCTTAGAAGGTAGAATACTAATTCAAAAAGTATAAACTTAATAAATGAGTTCAGAAAAATAATCTACTCAGAAGAAGCAATACTCTGATACTGCGAGGGAAATCAAAGAAATAGATGTAACTTAGAACGATACGTTTTAACAAACCATTTTTTCCGCGAAAGATACGCGAAAGGAATCGATTATGAAAACAGAGTCAAGGTGCTTGCACCCAATGCCAAACGCCGAAAGACGGCTTCCAGGGACCTTACATAGGCATAGATAAGAATAATTCTGACTGTGAGTGCTAAACATTATTCTCTTTATAGCCTTTCAGATGGGACGTTACTGATACGGTGGAACTTGGATGAAAGCAACTTCTATAATTCGAACTTTTTGCTAGGTCCATTTTTCTAAGGAATGTTTAAAATTCGTAGTGAAGTCAAAATTTTTTATTGAATTCGAAATTTTTGCGACTAACATGAAGCCATTTCACAACCTAAATTCCTCAAATATCGGTCAGGAGACGCTAATTAGATGTCAATGAAACAATCAAAGAAAAAAAGACGTGAACTAATGATATTTTAAACAACATTCTGCGTATTTTTGGTGTACTGAAATGTTTTTTCAAAACTCACTAAGAAAATCCTTCGAATAATTTACCTGGTCCATTTAGGTTCGTATTATCCAGCATCCACAGTAATAACTTTTATGGATCTCTGTAGGCGGGCGTAGGTTATGGAAGGGCGGTGGCATGAAAAAGTTTGGGAAAAATTCCCCTTAAAATTGTGTTCAGTTTGAAGTATCTGTGGGAGGTGAGATAACTTTCAGAAAGATTCATCTTTAAGGTATAAATGGAAAGTTCGAGCAAGAAAAACGTCATTTCAGCTCTGGATGGTCGCGGTATTTAAACTCCTTGAAAAGGATTGTAATTATCCAAAAGAAACTTTTCCGTAGAGTTAACCTCAATTTGGAGCTTCATAAACGAAAAACATTGCGTCTCACATACGAAAATTGTTTATTTTATTGCAACCGTTTAAAAATTGTGAATTTTCGATGAATCTTATTATTATAAAAAGAGTAATTATTAAGTATTGTTATCTTGATAAAAAAGGTGAAATGCTGCTTTAAAATTTCTCTATAATTTATTGGAACCGTACAACATTTTAATACGTTATTATTGATTAATTTATTTATGGATTTTATGATGTATCATTATTGAACATTACATTGCTTATTTATTCTGCTGGTAGCGTATATTATTTGTATCTTTGATATTTGCAACATGTTTGTGGTTCTACGTCATAAGGGAATCTTTTGATTATCTTTAAGCGGGATTGTACAAGTTTTTCGGTCCCTTTGTCCATTCTCTGCGGGTGTTTCCCCTATGTACACATTTTTTCCCAAGCTTCGCTTAATCTTTTTGAATTCACATCTATTTCTATATACTATATTGATTTAAATTAATCTTAAAATTATTTAATAATGAGATCTTATTTGAATTGACAATGGACTAAATGGAACATAAGAATAAAAAAATCTCGATTTCGGCCGAAATGTAGACGTTATGTATTTAAAAAGGTGGTAACTAGGTGTTTCAATTATACATAGCTTTCGTAAAACATGAAATAGAAAAAATGACTGCAACAATCAAGAGTTCTGTAGAGTTCAGGAACATTTCTTAAGTTTCTGTACTGCAGTAAAACTATGGCTTAATAAATACTCTGAACACAGCTAGATCAAACAGAATAAAAAGGACATGTAGACGGTGCAAAGGTTTGGAAATCAATACTAATTTAACTGCATAATATAAACTCGAATTGAGATAGTTTCAAACGCACATTTACCACTAGTAGCCAAGCAATGTTATTAAAACCTCAATTTTCCATTCCAACGCACAGCAAAGAGAGATAATTGGTAATGAGTTATTCTGAATATGAAAATTGACGAATGTCTTATCTAATTAATTTTCATAGGAATATGTTAACAACAGATAGATTACACAAAATGTGTAGGAAAATTACTTTGCACAAGTTGTCATTCACTGACAGATACATAAGTATACCGAAATGAAAATATACGTACATATATGTATGTACAATTTATTCGGTAAAAATTTAGCCCGGAGAGTGGAGGGCATGGATTTGAATCCTAGTCATGTCAAAAGTTTTTCTCTTTCGTATCTCTTTCAAAAAATCTTAATATTTCAATCAGTAGCCAATGCCGTGCATCGCCGTTGTTTGTTCCCACTGAATGGGCTTCTTGTCGCCTCGACAACCTGAAGGCGATAGACTTATAAATTTCCATTCAAAAATACACTTAATCAAGCAAAAGGGTTTCCAGAAGGTATTCTATGAAAGAGAGATTTTTCCTCGATTTTTCGGCGAATATCGGAACCTCAACCCACTAAGAAAACGGCAATCAAGGTTCTCGATTCAGAAACTCTGATACGAGCGCCGATTCTGACCTAATGCCTTCAAGGCAGCAAGTGACGAAACGTGACCGGAAAATTCAGTGGAAAGATGTATGACGGATATTTATATTAGCCTGTGGTTGATAGCCTTCAGATGCTTTTCGTGCGGTAAAATTGGAGTTTCACCTAGCCTTTTTATTTTACGGCCATTAGTACCGCTGACACAGATATCTAACTCACAGCTGAATAATGGATATTTAAAAAAGGAAGACAAATCGTTCTGTCCGATCAGTTGAAAAACTTTCCCAGGATTGAATTCGCAGAAGTATTTATAAAATTAAAAATCGAAGGAGGAATTTATTGTGATAATGGAGGACTTCATATTATGCTCAACTATTAAAAACTCGCAGGAAATATTTTCTATACGTTAGGACCCTAACTTCAAGCATGAATGTCGGAATCGCTGGCAAGATTTCAATTGTTTACTTCCAACTCTTCGATAGCCGGTTACGTCTATGCGGACAGTGCCGTCGTTAAGTGCCGATAAGGCAGAGCCACCGCTCGAAATTATACTGAAAAAGCGAGCAAGTTCGGGTGATAGTGATGCATAACTGATTATAAGAGTGTTCGGTTCTATTCCTAATTTCAACGGATTTTTTCCCTTCCATGTATCATTAAAGTTCATTCAAGGTCGTAAGCCTTTCATTGCAAAGTTCAATTCCCTTTCCCTCCCTAATTATCGTCTCGTTAAAGCAGTCTAGCTTCACATGACGCGATACTCGTTCATTTTGTGAATTCTCCGCAGCTTTTAAAATTTAAATTCTCGTTAACTAATTCCAACATTTTCCTAACAAGATCCTCTATTTCTCATTAATTAAATATCGCCGAGATCTTTTCAAACGGTGAAATTTTAGGACGTGTCGTGGAGAATTAAATTGGTGATATTTGAGCCGGTTGATGTCGAAGTACCAGTGATCATAAATTACGATGGGAATGAAATTAGCGGAATCACTGGTGCAAATTCACTACTTATCAAATCCAAAAGAGGGTTGGGAAAACTAAATGGGATATCTCAAAAGTTACTGATTCTAGCAAAGGCGCAGGAGTAAACCTATCAACCGAAGACGAAAACCTGTCCTCAGGGACGTATTTGGCGATCCACCCACGGGCATGTGTAAGCTAACATAGACTAATAAAAGAAAAGGAAAGTGTGACACGGGAGAGCCATGATTTCGAAATCTTCGCCGAGTGCTGGTATATTGTAACAGGATTCAACGAGGATTGAAGGTGCTAAAAGCGTGATAAAATAATGTCGGTGAGACTGTATCTTTTTGGGTGCTCCGAGAATGTGTGAACTGTTTGCGTGGAAACATCTATGAAACACGATTTATGAAAGCTGCACTGACTCGATTCCGTGATATAGTTAAACACATCCGTTCCTTATATTCGATAACTCCTCTCCGAAAAATACTTCAATTAAGAAAACGACTGCAGTGTTAAAGAATGCAAGAAACAGCAATAATACGGGTCGAGAAAATAGAAAAAGATGAAAAATAACAATTTGTACTTTTTCCACAGCATTAGTATTATTGTTATTTTTCATCATGACGTTTTTCCACATGACATCGCCAGAGAATGTGAATTTAATAAAATAGGAAAATATTGGATCGATGATCAAGGAATTGCAATTGACGGAATAAAGCTAGAAGTAGCAGAAATTTACCATGGATATGGAAATATGAACGGAACTTTTCAATTTTCGCTGATGAATTTCAAGGGAGAATTAATTAAGAGGAAACCTACAATTATCAAAAAATATTGTCTTAGCCATACGTCATTTTTTTCTTCAACCGAATTATTTTATTACGTACTGAAGGTACAGAAATTAAAACTCTCTTTTTTCTTACGCATTATGATTGCAATAAAAAACAATCGACAAAGAAATTCATGACAATGTTTCTCAATCAATTAACTCTGATGTCGCATTAGACGAAGCTCTTTAAATTGGTAGACGAAACTTACTGACATTATTCTATACTGAGATTTAAGAAGAACAATTCACTTCGTAAATGAACAAATGGAATTTTTCAGACCTAGATGTTTTAGATGAGATGGTTACGTGATATATCAGATTAAGAACTGTTTTTCGTAACGTTCGCGGAATTTTTGCGGGACAGGGTTGGGTTGGGTGGGATTAAGTATACTTTTAATTTTAAATCCTATACATGACGTCGGGAGTTGTCTATCATCAAATCATCATTAATCATTATTAGAATGGCACTTCTGCAGCTTAATCCGGTTGGTCCAAAGTGCTAAGGAACCAGCAATTTTACTCGCACAATTGTAAGGAATTCGAAGTCTTCATCCCGGAATAACGGAGAGCGTTGCTCAATTTGAGAGTGCAAATGAAAAGATAAACAATGAATTTCAGCGATACACCCAAACAATGACAATCAAGTTCCCTGGGGTATTAATCGGTTGCCATATACGCGATTTTTACTCGCGGGCCAAAGGGGGGAAACAAAGAGGACATCCGCGAGATAACTGTACATTAGCGGAGTGGAACTTAAAAGAGAGGTGCGAATTCCCGTGGTACGTAATTCATATTAATAAGATTCTACATTTGCGCCATTCATTCATGTCGCGGGAGTTTTTTTCGCGAGTTCTTACGAATTACGGATGCTAAAACCTTCAAAAGTTTTATTGCTGTGGGCGTGAGACAAGGGTCCCGAATGAATGGATGAGGAATGCTGGGAAATATGCCAAAAGAATTTATGGTGCCGGCGTTTAGTAAAGCAAATGAACCAGTAAATTGGCTGTTGTACTCATTCATAAGGTCTAGGTTATTTCGCTAAATGCCACGATCGGGTTTTTAATGGCGGTAGCAAGGTTCTCCGAAAAAATTTTTAGGGCGTAACTTTAAATGTTAATTAGTAACATTTTTTGAAAAATCATTCATGTCTATCATTACCGAATAAGTTGTTTTATTCGCACGGAAGAACGGACGTAGAATAGTCCGACAATACCGGGGCTCGAATCCGGACCTCCCAATTGTAAGTCAGTTGCTCTACCAATTAATACTAATGCTATTAAATTATTAATAATTCTACCTAGCAAGTCTCCCGAACGAGGTATTAGAATGTTCTGGCTCGATAGCTTAATTGGTAGGGCAACTTACCAGTAATCGGGAGGTCCAGCTTCGAGTCGCAGTCTTGCTGGATGTTTTTTATGCCCGTTCTTCTTAGCGAATTTCCCTGGGTGCACGACCCTAGCGTACAAATTCACATCTCTTTTAAGTTGATTTAATCAAGATTTGTGAGATATAACGAAACTCGAAAGTGGTTGTGAGCGGAAAAAAGCTGGCCGAAAACAACAACACGGTTTCTTGAGTGCAGGTTCCAGATTTTGCAATCTTGAATCAAATCCGTACGCCTGTCATTAAGGGGGATTCGCATCTCCGATGCGCAGGGCCTCAAAGTTTGCCAAATTCTACAAAGACTTCAGGTCTTCAATTTACTCCAAACTCTTTCAAGGACAAGCTGGTGCCGAGACAATTAGAGTATATTCACACAACAGTAGCCACGCGAAATTTCAAAATCTGAGCACAAAGAAACCATTTTGGCGTTTGTGGCCGGAATTTTTTTCCGTTTCAGAGTGCTTCTGCTCGGATGATAAATTCGAGAGCGGA
The DNA here is from genome assembly GCA_947579665.1 of Sympetrum striolatum. Classification (NCBI taxonomy): domain Eukaryota; kingdom Metazoa; phylum Arthropoda; class Insecta; order Odonata; family Libellulidae; genus Sympetrum; species Sympetrum striolatum. The sequence goes on from OX388352.1 coordinate 79,843,748, forward strand.
ATGTCGTTCAATAATTTGAACACTTTAACTTACTTCAGTTGGAGACATAAAACCCATGCTAGTCACTACTGTTGAATTTAGGTGGACGATATTTGAAATCTGTTGTAACAACTACACTAATTCATTACGCAAGCTTCAGAGCTTCGCATACATATCAAATTAGGGTATGTAAAAACAGAATTTTAAGTGAAAGAAACTACAGAACCTATCTTGCTAGAAGCAAATTTCAGGAATGATAGGGTTGATTACATAGTCTTCCGCGGCCTTTAGTCGGTATCAGCTCTTAATTCAGTATTTCCCTAATAATAGAAATATTCTTCTTTCAGTTTAACTTGAAACCCTTCACTCTTAAAAGCTAAACATATTTCATAATATATTGTAAATTTTAAATACGATGAAAGACTAACTCCTCTTCTATCTGCAAAGTTGGACAAAGTTTATTTGAATTCTATAAATAATATTCGGTAATTTAACTCTGGCGCAAAATCTTTAAACGAGAGAAGTAATAAAAACAGGAGATTCCATCCTTATTTAGCTTGCATATAGAAGAAGCCAAGCGCCAAGAATGCGAGATCCTACGGATAAGCGTCGCATCACAAAGCTCAAGACGCAACAGTATGCGATGGGCGTAATTACTAATTGCTGGGATGTTTTTTTCTATGGTCTGCGGAGCCCTGGAGAAAAGGGTTAACGCGGGACCTTACAAAAAACTAAGATCACAATTAATTGCATTTTTTTCAACTTTATACATTGTTGCAGGAAGGTTTCCTGCCGGGTCACATCCTCGATGGTAGTCGACGTTTCGGCCCCTTCCCTAGGAGCCATCTTCAGGACCAAGTGCCGAGATGTTCTGCGTCAGGGCTCATATATGCTAGTCTTGGTTCCTTTCACTTTTCTTATTGGTAGCAACCAATAAGAATATATTATAATTCTTATAATCCTTTGGTATAGTATAATATATCTGTAACTATCTATTGACTGTAACCAATAGCAAAAGTGAAAGAAATCAAGAGTAACATGTATAAATCATGACGCAGAACATGTCGGCACTTTTTTCTTAAGATGGCTCTTAGGGAAGGATCGGCTACCATCGAGGATTTGACCCGGCAGGAAAAACATGAAACCTTCCTGCATCTAATACGCCAGGAAAATACGAGACCTTTCCTTTATGTATTGTTATTCTAAACCGCAGGGGAATATATTTTAAAATTATTTGTTAAGGCCTCAGACATTTTTATAAAAATAATAATGAAGTATCATCAGCTAGTGAAATATGAGTTAATTAACACATTAAAAAACGTATCGAGAGAATAACTCATTCATCAGCTAACTCTGAACGGGTATTCCAAAGAGATGTAGAATTAGCGGACGAATCTTTGATAATCCTCTCTTACGTAACGCAAACAAGAACTGTGAGTCACATTTCTCCCGTATATGAACGTAAGGCCGCAGAATGGAATCAAGAGGTGATTCACGGGGAAAGAAAACTTCATTTCCGACAGTTGATCAATAAAATCTCCGTTTCCCTCCACTTCAAAAATCATTCAGGTGAGAATATCTTATTTCCTAAACATAATATGCGAAGTATCTCTGCGGTATTTAAGATATATAATAAAACTAATTCGCTGCATATTTTCTTGAATAAAATGATAGAAAAATGTACCTGAGTAATATTAAATGTATATTTGTACTATAAGGTAAAAATTTTAACTTTTTTTCAAGAATTATGTTGACATTCATCTTGGTCAGTCTTTACTAAACGCCATAAAATCATTATACATAGAGTATATGACTTCAACTGAAAATTTTCCGCTTGCAGCAATCAGATTCATTGAGCACCCAAGGATGGAAAGGGTAAACTACCTCATTCCTCATGTGTGGTCGTCTAATTTCCGATCCTAAACTGTGTTGTGGCTATTGGCGGTCATTACCAGCATCAATTGAGAGTCAGGCCATCCTATGGTAATGTACCATGGTAAATCTAAGACGAAAATCTTGAACTTTAAATGAACCAAATACGTTCTGGGAGATCAAAAATAACCCTATTAAACAGAAAGGAATGCAGTAAGGAAAAGATCGAAATTACGATTCCTTCTTTTCAACAAGTATGTACGTATCAGAGCAAATGTTTTCGGCAACAAATCCGTATCAGCACAGCATGCGTCTGTGGCTATCAACATTCATCAAGCAGATGCTTTCTTTGTCTGATCTCTCTTAATTTTGCTGCTTGATGGGTTCTTTTAATTCTTGGCCATGGGGCTTCCTTAGGTAGTGGCCACCCACGTGGGACCGCCCGCCAATTTTCATTTCCATCCTAAATATGACAAGATTTTACAGCTGAGACATCTTGAATATATAGTGCAAGAGCCCCTCTTCTTGGAAGATTTATTACGGGCTGCCGCTAATGTTAATGTGACTGGTTTAATTTTACAATTCATACGCAGAATTATAGCGGATTATAAACTTGGTGATAATACGAAAAACAATTATATTCACAACGGAACTGGTTATATGAAGATCGATATAAATTAATGCTCGTGAGAGATATAAATCGCCAATTGTGCAGAGATAAAGTTAAATTATTCCTGGATTTTTCTGGAAATTTTAAACCAGGACTTAATTTAACATGATAATACAAAAGAAGCCATGAGGGAGTTTACACGAATTAATGCTCAGCTCTAAGGATGAAAATAAATTAATTCTGCTACAGCAGTGAGTTGTAAGTAATTATTGAGTAGACTGCGAAAAAATAATTTAGAACAAGTTATTAAAACGTGCTCGCAAAATGATAGCAATTTTATGAAGTCAATGAATAGCCGCCATTAGTTTTACCTTTCAGCTTTTCAGTTTCAGCTTTGATTCATGGGCAATATTTCGTAATTTTCTCCCCTATTTCAAAATGCAAACAAGCAATTTAAGATATGCATTTTGGTCGATAAATAAATAAATCCTCGCTAATTCAACAGAATTCTCATCAGATTCAACCAACAGATCCGATAAAACAAGATCGAATATCCAAAACCCACTCCCGACTCTCCAGCCAGAGAATTCCATTCGGTTAACATCAAGTAAGTCAACACAGTAACATTAAGTCGACTGATTCGTAGCGGGAAACATCATTAATTAAGTCTCTACCCTTTTAAATTCGAAAGAAACCAAATCGAGGCCGCATCAATCCCCTTTGAATCCCGCTATATTGGCAACACCGATTTTCGAGGGGCTGTAATAACTTTGCAAAGGAACAAACCCCTGCTGAGAGAGGGATGACCCTCTGCCCACTTCCAGGGTCCCACGGCCTTCCTACCTGGAATGCCTCAAAAGAGACCTCATTGTTAACAACTAAGTCGGCATGGATGTACGATGGGAGCCTAGGGTTTGGGTCGCACGTAAATCACCTGGAGATGCCACCGGGGAAAATACACTCACTTTAAAAAGAAGTAGGCCTAACGAAACCTTAAAATAGAGAAAATATTTTGAGAGACCACGAATCGACCGTTCTTTGAATACAAAGAACGCCGCCGTTGGGATTGGATCCACTGTATGAAGTCAATCTGAATGGTTGAATATTGGAAATGAGTTTTATGAGGTAGTAAATCATTATTCGGGGATGCCTTGAGGTCCACGTGGAAGATGAGTTGAGTCACCAGACGGAGAAGGAAGGCTCTAGAGGTGAGGGCGTTCAATTATACCCGTTGGAGTTTAGCTTGGAAAAGAACGAACGCTAGACGAGTCCTCTCAAAGGTTTGGAGCCCTTTACCAATGTATTGTTTTGTTTTCCATAACTCTTTCGACTCTCCGCTTCCGAAAATGTTTCCGGTGAGTTCGGTTTGTCAGCAATAAAATGCGAAACTGTCTTCAGGCGGTAGATCTTTATCAATTGGAGACTACTTCGACGAAAGATACACATACTTCATTCAAAAGCTCCATCTTTTTCGGAATTTTTTAAGAGTAATCTTCAGGAATTTTGTTTAGCGTTATTTGAAAGAATACGTAAATCTTATTTTTTTCTCTAGTAATTAATAATATTTTTATCTCTCTAATAAATTTATCCATTCATTTATATGTAACTCTATAATTGTTGTTGTAATATTGCTATCTTTTACTGTGTTTTCGCGGGTTTATTCACCCTCCTTCTCCGTGCGTGTTTTCCCCGCAACATGGATTTTTCTGCCAGCCATCAGCTGCAAAGATTTTTCCCCACACTCTACTCCTTCTTTTTGTTTAATTTATATGTGCACAAATAATGCCGTCATATGAGGTTAGGTGGAAGAGAGGCCAACATGGGCCTAAAGTGATGGGTCTTATACATATATAGATATATATATGAATAAGGTAAGTTCGACAATCAACGTCGGAAATGTGTCTCTCAGAACTAATCTCGTATTTTTGTAATTTACTAGATGGCGAACCCAGTGATGTTCATCACACTCACGAAGATGACAGTCATTATTATGAGTTATAATAAGATATGATTTTATACAGTTGCTAAAAATTGTTATAAATAAGAATTGGGAGAAGCAATATGAACAGCTCCTCTTTAAATTTGTACTTCCAAAGTGGGGAGGAGTCTTGTACAAATATATTTCATTTTTTTCATAGAGAGTGTCTTTTCTTTGACGAACATCCTCGAGGTAAAATCGGTATAGAATCAGAGAGAAATGCGTTAAGCCATGTGCCTGCATCCCTCTGAAGCGTCTTATGCCCACATTCGTCCGTGGTGCGGCATCCCTTTGAGGAATACCGTGGCTGACATGTGGTCAGTTTCCTAATTTTTCGCTATACTTGGTCAACAACTGGGCGAAAGTGTTACCAACTTGGCTATCGGGGCCCCTTATCAAACGCTTTTAAAATCCTAGGGGATCATCATATAACGATGAGGTTTTAACTTTAATATTAATTCCACGACACTAAATATGAGACGTTTCAAGTTAATCTTGAATGTGAGAGTAGTTGCGAGTGATTAAATGCTAGTTTCCTTTGAAATATGTTTCAATAAACTTAACAGGGGAGTTCATACATGTCACAATTCTCAGTAACTAAAGTTTGATGTTGATTTGCTTATTAGTAGATAGTCACAGGGTATTTCCATCGATCTTCTCTCCATTTCCCTTGAGCAAGGCTAAGCTTTCCGAAACATGCCAGAGCACTCGCGTAGTCTGATTTATTCCATAAAGAATATACCGAAGTAATTCAAAGTTATATCCTTGACGAGTGCACGAAGAAGATCCGAAGAAAATCTCATCCTTCTTAAAGGAAGAGAACTTGATACCTTTCAGGAAGACGCTAGAAATTCATACACGAAGAGTATTTAAGACTTACTACGGCAACATTTTCAGAGAGATTTTTGGCCTGATGACGAATTCTGGAAGGAGATTAACCTAGCTCCGGTATTAAGTCAAATAGAGAACAAAGTTAAGGCATTCTAAAAGGAAAAACGCTCGATTAAGGAAGATCAAAGAGCTTATTACATTTTGAGAGATACTCGGTAAGGGTTGTGACAGAGGGGGTTCATAGAAGTAAACCGTGTCTCACTCGCATTGGAGACACCGCGCTATGCAATTGTAGCCACAGAGATAGAGCAATGTGCACTCCCAAATAGATATGGATAATATGAGACTTGTGAGTCTCTATCTTGCCCTTAAATAAAATTATTAATATTATTATTATATTAAATCTGCATATAGTCATACTCAGGTGGCAGAGTTTGCTATCATAAAATTACAGTAATAACTTTAATAAATAATAAACATTAAAAACTGTAAAAGGCAAGTTGTAAAATAGAATACATGATCAAAGAGGAAAATACCAATACCAATTATGCTGATAATTTTTCTTTCCGTCACTTAATCATCAATTAATATATTCATCGTCATATTTTTCCACCACTGCTAACTATCGTAAAATTACCATTAATGTTCAGTATTCTTTTCGTCTTCAACTATTTAATTTTATTAATACACCACACTCATCAATTAGTCAAACCTTACACTTATAAATGCTAACACAACAATTAACGACAACATATGACACTGATTAGATCATACTAAGTTTTCTCTTGAATTTTTTTTTCATTTGCGTGGAAGGGATTGAAAACTTCTTCAGGTAACGCATTCCAATCCAATATAGATGTATTTAAAAATGAAAATTTCTCGAAGTCTTTTCTTTTAATTTAAGAACAAAATTGGTAGCGATGATAGTTTTCCCCAAATACGTTGGGTCTTTCATCAGCGAATGAAGTATTTCCACATAGTATTACCCGAATACGCGCGGTAAAACACCCGAACGTATTTACTTTCTTCCTAAGTGTTCCACTAAAGCTCCGGTACCATCTCTTTGACGACATAAGTTCTACCATATCTACCTGTCACAAATTTAGCTGCCTTTTCATTTATCATGATGAATGGAAATTTATTACATTTTTTTATTTGGCACAGGATAGAGAAATATGTACCTTCCTTTAATTTTGCCACAGTAGGCATTGCATTGGTGATGAAAAGCTACTGAGGTATGGGAGATGCGGAATAAAATCATTCATTTACGTTTTACTTTGTGAAATACCCTGATAAGAGTTACTTGTAGGGATTGTGCTTCACTGACGTCGGCATGTTCCGTTGACATAGCATTTATAAATAAATAATAAAGCGTACCATTAAGGCAAACAGTTCTCCCAACGTGGTTCCGTTGAATATGTTATGTTATCGTTATGAGAAGATGAGACAGCAGGCGAAATTGAGAGCTGATGTACACCTTCCTTTCCGAGAATAATTAGAGTCATTAAGCTTGGCGTAGCACCGCGAAATTTTGGCGTTTCACATCCAAGCGAAACGCATATCAGAGGTGTAATTCGATTAATTAGCGCCCAGGAGCAGAGCGTAAACAGGGAAGATGATTTTGATGTTCTCTAAATGAGTGAAATGGTGTTATTGTGCCAAGGGTTAACATTTTAAATCACAAGTATCTTTGTAAGGCCTCAATAATTACAGTTTTGACACAAAAGCGGAAGTTCAATTATCAACGCAACGATAGTAATCAAAATTCTGGAGAAAATGTACAATTTTATTTCTGATTCAATAAACTGTTTTTCATGATTACTGTTGTCCTCATCTTCGTCTATAGGGCTCTTGGAATACTTCAAGGTGTGTGCCTATTATTTCATAAGCTATACTTTTTCGACTTTGGCGTTAATAACATAATAAGCATACATATTATTCTGGAAATACAGTAGAACTTGGGTACACAAATTAAATTCGTTCTGTTCGGTACCAAATTAATTTTTCGTTTAAACTTTCGCAATGCAAATATGTGAAAGTTCCATTCCAATTGATTCCTCTACTTCTGGACAATGAGCCAATCTCTCTGCATATTGCTACCTTGCTACTTATTTACTCTAAACTTGATAACACTGTGCGTCGAAGCATACGTAAAAAGTGAGTAATAAATGTTTATGTGGATTCTCTAATTGTTTTTACTCCAAACATTAGGCAAGCAATAGATGCTCTACAGTCGATAAACAAGCCTTGCAGACAATCTTTGCGTCCAACCTGCGAGCTCGTTGCTCTATACATTGTTTTCTACCCGAGACGGCTTTCGGATAATTTGTTTTTAAACCCATTATTGGACGATTAGAGGCTTTTATTTAAGTTACTGAAGTTATTTTTTATGAGAAAATTTGGAAAAATTATATCCTGTTACATTTGCTGTTGAAAGGATCTTTCTCACAATAATAGATACATAAATATGAAATAATATAACAATATTAATTATAATAATATGATATAAAATAAATATAATTATGTAATAATAAAAATGAAATAAATATATCCTGAAATTAAATATTTAAAATTTCCTTGAAGAAGGAATGTGCCTATGAAACTCTTTTAGCCCTGAAATGTTGACCCTGTTGCTGTCGGGAGGTAAGTCTGTGCAGAATCAATTTTTCATAGGTTAGTCACTATTTAAAACTTACTTTGAGAATCATTAATGAAGTTATCATATTAATCCCAAAACTATCTGTTCAGAAATTGTGTGAAAATAATAGAAAGACATATTTCTTTATTTATGAAATCTTACATATATTTATATCGAACTTGTCAACAGACTTTGGTTGTAACATTATTCTGTCGAATTGCCTATTAACGTCATTGATTGCAAATTTAGTTAGATCTGTCATAATAATTTAGGACCTTATGGTATGTAATTGAATTAAGGTTCAAGATTCGCACTTCCTGATATACTACAAGTTAACTTGACAGTTGCGCGTGGCTCACGCAAAAAATGATATATGGTATTTTAAATAACCATCACTACATAAATTAGTAAAAATGTAACTGGAAACACTGGTACGATATCCGAGTAAATTTTATTCAGTCATAGGATGATTGCGTCAAAGGTTGAAACATGAATCAGAAGAGTAGAATGAGATTTTCTTCATTACTAATAAAAATAACTTTTACGAATGCCCTGTGGTAGGCCACCTACGACCAAGTATTCGTTCAATAAGTCATAAATATCCCTCATTTCAACATCTGAAAATCATGGCAATTAATTCGTACGTTGCTTGTATTAGTTTTAGGTTCCCTTTCTTTAGTCTTAGCCGTTAAGTTTTTTTCACCCCTCCGGCCTTCATAGAGGTTAGTCGCCTTCCCCTTATGAAACACATCACGACCTACTCATTTATTATGTACGATAAAAATATGTTGTCGAGATTTAAGTAGCATATGTGCCTCCTACGAAGGCATGTTCTACCAACAGATTGCGGCCATATAGTGAATGATAACCTGGACAACTCGACGAGAAGAAGAGAATTTCTTTCGTTGAAAACGGTTGGTTTTATGGAGATTCAAAGGAGTCAGAAGTTCAAGTTCAACATGCAATTGAAGCATAATAAAATCAAGGTTGGTAAGAAAATTCTTTTGCAAATTATCCATGAACTATCCAGACATATCCAGTCTCAAATTTACATTGGGAGATTATTTTATAAAATTTCTAACTAGCTGTCTGATGGATAATTAAATTTTCCTTGTTGAGGTCTATTTTCATGCGGAGGAATATTATTCTTCTAAAATATCTACTGCTTGCTCTCCGAAGTGGAAACAGAAAGAGGGAACATTGGTTTTTTCCTACTTAGACCACCCCAGGGCACATGGCTACTCGAGATAACCCTCGGAATGTCTACTTCTATCGTCACTACAAAAATTGGACTAGGCAAAGAGGCAGGATTTTTATCACCTTCATACTTTTCTTAACTAGAGAGAACATGATTTAATCCTAATTAGAAAAATCTATTATTACTTCGAATTCATTTTAGGATTTCCGCGCAATAAGAAGAGATTGCTTCAGATTGCTACAATCCGCTTTCATGCTGCAAAGTGAAATGGGTTGGAAAAGATTCGATTGCTACACCTTTTTCATGACGAATCAAGCCTTAATACAACGATTTGAGCCTAAATACGGCTGTAACCCGTAAATAACTTCCACATTTCAGAATCGCTGACAACAAGCCTGGAAAAAATAGGGAAAGGGTAGAGAATAAACATTGCACGTATTGATGAATCCCTATATAATCCTGCGAAGATAAACAGAAGCGAAGAAGACTGACGAAACTCGGAATCGAATTCAGATAGAGATGGATGGCTAAGAGCAACTGCCCGGCAAGTGGAAGATTCGTTTCCCAGTTTCATCAGGTACATAACCTCCGTTCATCTCGTGGGTTTATAGTTTATTAAATATATAACTCAATCTATTACATTTTAGTTTGAGATGATGTAGATTTATATTTAAACGAACTACCCCCGGTTCTCAGAGGTGCCTTTAACCCAACTATTTCCAAAATGAGTGGTATCACCCCTTCTAGGAGTACTGGAGATGTTTGTTCCATTAACAATCAACCACCATTCTTAATTCAGTTTAACTTGAGCCAAGGCAGCAATAAAAACATTACGAAAATGGCATATAGTGATTTCAAGGATGTTTTTTACAGTGGGACTTGTGTAATTCGAACTATTATCATTTGAAACCTTTTTCTATCCGAACATTTTCCGTAATCCATCTCATTTCGTATCCAAATAAGTTTAATCATGTGGTTCATGTGAATTTTAATTGGGTTAGTTCGAACTTTTTACGGGCAAGATAGAGTGATTTCGCGTCAAAATCTTCCTAAAAACATAGTGAAGGCTTCTTCTATAGACAACGTAATTGTAATTTTATTAATATATTTAGGAATGCAGTAAAATTAACTTTATTTTAGAGTTTAATTTCAATCTTTTTCAATGGTTTCAATTCAATGAAACATTATAAAAACAAGATACATACTAATCATGTTAAAAGTGAATACCTGCGTTTTCTGTAGGTACATTGACGTATGTTTTTCAACCCTTAGAATTAAACTTCCTTAATTCGGATATTTATTGGCTCCTTCAAGTTCAAATTATCCAAATTCACTGTATAACAAAAATTTCATATTCCTATATAACATTCTCCATATTTTGCCTAATGGATTACAATTTTCACAGATGACAATTTAGGGTTGATTGTATGGAAAGTAGCGTGAAGAAGTTTGGGAAATGCTGCTTTAGCATTCGTACGATAAAAATCTATGGATAAAGAGACCTACAAAAAGATCTAAGATAGAATATCTATAAAAATATCTACAGCTAAGTATGAAATTTTTAAACATACGTACATATATTTAGGATCAATTTATTCTCTCTACTCCCAGGTAATCTAGTCAATCCAAGTTCTGATTTTTTGTTTGAAATGGCGCTTTTTAAATGAACAATTGGAAAATATTTTGTAAATACACAATCTTTTTATTCTTTTCTCCACCATGGTTCCAACAAGATTACTTATTTGTAATTAATACCTAATTATAAAATTTTAGCTACACGCTAATATGATAAGTATTTACCCAGATTCCAAAAACCATCAAAAGTTGATTCCACCGATGTACATTTCGCTGTTAAAACAAACAGCATCTTCAGGGTACTCCAGGAGAATGGAAATGAGAATTTCTCCTGGAGTACCCTGAAGATGCTGTTTGTTTTAACAGCAAAATGTACATCGGTGGAATCAACTTTTGATGGTTTTTGGAATCTGGGTAAATACTTATCATTTACAGCCATCAGCGGATTTATTCTCACACGCTAATATGTTTTGAGGTAACCCCGAGACAGATTTTTCCTCTGGGGTATCAATATTCCCCTTTCTTTTTCGTTCTCTCTGATTTTGTTTCTTTCCTCTTTCTTTTTCATACGCAAAAATGGCTTCAAGATATGCCATGTTCATGCTAGATATATTGTGTGCTTGAATATAACTTACCGGTGAGTCTGTTTTGTTTTATACATGTAATTATGGTTGAAACGATATATAATAATAATAATAAAAACTCTTTATTTGATATATGATGCATTAAATATTTAAAAGGGTAGAATAAACTAATATAATTATCATAAGCAGATAGAATAAAGGAAACCAACTTTTACTCATCACGAGGAAAAACAAAGGCGAAAATGGCGCCCCAACGATTCCCCCGGCGATTTAAATGCCAAATGCGAGCCGTCGATAAACTCATAAAAATCCTCTTCCGCAAGGGGACCAACACGTAAACCATTTGGCTATAAAAAAACACGGGCCCTCGAAATAGGATGAGAAGGACGCGGTTAAACGGCCAGCTTTTCGTACTTTCGAAAACGCCAAAAGGGCGGTGGAATAAAGAGGAGCCCTCGGGAGAAAAGGACGTTCAAATTGAATTTTCATTATCGGTCTTTGTAAACTCCGCCGCGCCGTCCTGTACGTGCGGCCGTGCAATGGGACGAATCAGAAACAAATGACTGCCATTAGGGCAAAAAGAAATTTTTTCGCCGCCGAGATTTCGGTCCGTGAGGCGACCAGAGGACCGGTTATCTGCGGCCAGGTGATGTGATGGAGTTCGGGTTGGAAGGCACATTCCAAGGGGCGTCTGGAAGCTCAAAGAAACGACTGGAGCGATGGTGCACAATATTTCTTGCGGCTCCGTGACGACTCAGAGTGGGACAATCCAGAGTACGACAACTCAGAGAGCGACAACTAATTTATCTGTCGATGGAGCTATTCTTTTCCGCACGAATCTGGCGGTATATTGTGAATGTGTTGTGATTCGCTACATCAAGGATTGGATACAATTGGATATGACCCTTCTTGTGCAAATGAATATATTTGTGGTTGTACTGAGGTAATTGTTGAAATACTTTTTACACGGTTCCTTAACAACTCAGAGTACGACAACTGACCGGGTGACAGCTCATCGCGCGATTTATTCCTTATCAAATATGTTAGAGGTTTAAAATCTCCAAGGGCCATCCATCGGCGTTCCTCGTCTTATTCTCTGGTAGTCGGAAAAAAAAGAGAGGAAATAAGACGAGGAACGCCAACAAAGACGGCCCTTGGAAATTTCAAATCTCTAATTCATTAATAGCCGTATTCCAAATTTTCTTTTTTACATTAATTATATTATTTAATATGTCATTATTAACTCATTGACTAGTTAAATCAGTAATCAGCAAAACGAATACCGCCCAATCGTTTTAACGTTCAAAATTTTATATTATTTCAATCGTCGTAGCGATCTGTTGTTCGCGCAATGAAGCTGTCGCCCAGTTGTCGCACGGTGAGTTGTCGGGTCTGATGAGATGTTGCATTCTCAGTTGTCGCACTCTGAATTGTTGCATGGTGGGTTGTCGGGTGATGATTTCTTGCTGTCTCGTACGCCGATGGCTCTCGCACGGTAGATGTTTACGGTATTTGCGGTACTGACACACGAATGACTTAATTGGGGACCCCGAAGTCTCTCGTTGCGTTTTACCGGTTGCCACAGTCGTCCCGTGGGGAAATAACGGAATTTTTGATTCCTTCGGCGGCTTCTGTATCGCACGTCGTTCTACGTTTAGTTAATTGGTTCTCCGTTGTTCTAGGAGCTACGAAAACCCATTTATATATGTCGTTTTCTTCTATTTCAACTCCTTATTTAGTAGTAATTGGAAAAATAACGAACGATACTTAATGTAGGGCATATCTCATTGGTGTCCCCTTTACAATCAATCGTAAATTGCCATTAAGCGGTGAAACCGGTTGCCGGTCAATTTTGATAAGTATTAATCTGTTCGCGAAAATTGACAAACTTTATTTTTCGTAATAAATGAATCTAAAAAAGGCGTACTGTCCGCAGATTAATCACGTAGTTTATCATGTATTATAGAAATTAATTTATGGACAGTATATCTTTCTTAGGGCTATTTGTGAAGCTAAGTATGGCGTTCCATCAAATAACATTCGATAAGATCAGTTACGTAATCTACTCACACATCAATAAAAACTCGAATTTAATGCAACAACCATTACGGTGACACTGAGAATGGAATATACCGAGAGCCAACAACGAACGCTAATCCGTACTAAGGTTTCCTAAAATTCAAAATGATACTTTAATATAGCAGAATTTTGCTTTTTCTAAAAATGGAATCAACGAATAGCGAGAGGCGTATCGTTTATCTCTGTACGAAGAAATGTTCGAAGGAATGCGCTTTCTGAAATATTAAAAAATTGTTATTGTGAACAACCAGTATGCATATGACAACTCATCAGCTAAAGTTTTCTATGATCTTAATCGCTACCCCTCAATCGGCGGCGCTGTTGGCTGTATATAAGATGTGTTTCGGACGTGGATAACCCGCGAAAAATTACTCGTGAGGGTGAGTCCAGATTTTTCCATTGACATCAGTTTTAATGTAATAACCCCGAGTATAAAAATGCGTTCACTGAAAGGTTCAGGTGAGCCATGCATACTCCTCTCCATACTTTCCCCAGTTTGACTATAGACAGTCGTAGTCAACGGCACCTGATATTGGAACACAAGGACGTAAGAATAATGAATTCCATCTCGGTTTACACCCCCACGCAAAAAGTAGATATCCCTCTCCAAAATCAAATCCAAAGTTCATCACCTACATTGCTCCTTTTTCTAAGTTATTTCAGGCGAGAACTCATTACTAACTTCATCGTGATTTCTCTACTAGCAATTTCTTAGTCCGTTCGCCTTCATTCTATATATATAATAAACCGATCGATGAATTGAATTTTAATTTTTCGTCGAATTTCAATTGAATTTGGTAAGAACATAAATAATTTAATTGATAAGTCTATAATTGAATCTTTAGGCAGCCTCACAGCGAAGAATATTCTTTAAGAATTCCTCCAAAGAGAAGGGATTTACTTGACAAGTTTAGGCTAAAAAGTAACACTTAGATTGCACATTTAAGTGCAAAAGTCGTACACGATATTCATTTTTTCAAATCCAAATTCTATTTATTTCTGTATGAAAAATTACCGGATATGGACTGCACATAAAATACTCAAACACATAACTCAAAATGGAGAGTTTTAAAAATAAAATTATTAATCGACATAATACAATCAAAGTGCAATTAATAAATTAAATGTATCATGCCTTATAAATTAATTACTAAGTTTATTTAGTTGCCGTTGGAATTGGATATTTCGAACTTCGATTAAATGATAACAGAATTATTGTCAATTCGAAGTTATAATGACCAAAATAAAAATCATTTCACAACAAAAACTTCTCAAAAACAGAAGGAAAAAAATAAAAATTCAGGCTCACGTTCCGAGTGCGTTAAAAAGAAAAACAGGTGTCAATAGAAAATTGAAATGGTGAGTCACAAAAAGAGTTAATATTTACGCTAAAGTGGTCAAAAGCAATAGTGGCACAGTTTTTAAGATTGAAATACTTAAGCTAAAACGAAATGATAAAAATAAGAATAATGCGAGAAACAAGAAGACAAAAACCCTAGTTCAGAAATTAAAAAAAAATCCTAAACACCTATTTTGGCGCGGGAGAAACGAACACAGTAAAACAGTCGGTACTCTTAGACAGAGAACAGATGTTTGCAAGTATTTCTTCCTTAACCTGGTAATAGTTGAATGGAATAATTTAGCTGGAGAATTTTTCGAACCTTTTACCCTTCTTGCATTGTATACATCAATAAAATTGAAAGGGTTTTGTGATTTTAATGTAATATTGTTGTTTTTTTTTAATGTCGTATTATTGAAGTTAATTTTAAAATATTTTGTGATTTTGGTTAATTTTGAAATGATATGTAATTTTGTAATTATATTTAATACGTACTGCCCTCGGAACATTTTGGGGGGTTTTCTTCCCGACTAGGATGAATACCTTGCAAATTATTTTATTTTCCTTTCCCCCACAGGAATGACTACCACTTTGCCTGATACTTAATTGTAGTCCTTAAGAATAAATAAATGAATTAGTTGACGAAGAATTATTATAGATGAACAGTATATAAATGACTCTTAATTCATAATATATAGAAAACGGAATATTTTCACTTGAGAAGCCTATAAAAACGTTGAGATATTTTCTCTGAAAAGGAGATCCAGAAGGTTAAAAATTTGCGTAATAAAACTCAAGTAAAACTCAAAACTCAAGAGAACGTACTAAATACAGAAGCCGCGACTTTTCATAGCATGCCGTCTCGAAAAGAAAGATACCCTTTTTATCAGGGGATTCCGTTTAAGAAACTTGATTTTGACGAACTTGCGGGCTGGAGGAACTTTCCTAACTTAAAGGCCCTCAACTGAGCCCCAAGACCCTTAATCCCTTTAGATCTACTTTTCGTTTGGTTAGTTACCAACGAGAGCGATGAAGTTTTCCTAATTTTGGGAGACCTCCAAACTAGCGTCATAACATGAGATTTTCCGCTTAACTCGACCAATTAAACTGATTAAAAAGCAAATGCATCTACGTAAATTGCTCGAATAAAACTTTTCCGGCGTCCCTTTGGCTTCCCTTGCCAAGTGGTTCCTGAAATGTAACCGAAAGTTGACGGCAGGCGGTAGGGAAGCCTTTTTCATCGCAAAGGTTTTAAGGGGTTAGACGCTTAAAATTAAGACTACATCCCGACTTTCTACGGTTACTTTGACGATGAATCCGGCTCAAACAGGTAAGTTCTTTGTATATTAACATTGTAATAATACCACTATGGAAAGATGAAATATGATTCTTGAAAGAGCATTTTTTCCTAATTCTACGATGCATTAGAGTATTATTATTATGTATTAGAGTACTATCTGCATGACGGTATTAGAGGCAATATCGACTTGACGCCTAAATTTTTATCTTCATTTATAGATAAAAATATCGACGTCGACTATGGACAGTTATAGCTACATTGGAAAATAATTCGTTACTCTTTAATCTAATAATTTAGTAGCTTCCGTAGGAATAACATGTAAATTACAATTAAATTTAGCTTACAGACCTTATACTTTCGTAAAATTTAATTTCTGCATTCAGCTTACGACTTAAATCAGGATTATAATGAATATTTAAGAAATATTCTTTTGTCTATAATGAAGTACTGTTTTCAATTCTAAATCGTGAAAACTTTCGTAGAATTTCTCGATTTTATTAGATTTTTGTGCTTCCGATAACGACCTCCACCGATTTTACACTTCGATTCCATCCCCGTTAACGAGGCAATTTATTTAAGTATTGAAACATATATTTAATTAATCTACGCGAATATACGAATACACAATACATAATCAAATGGATATGTAGACGATATTAATAAAGTTAGTAGTTTTATTTATGTTAGCCTATGAGTTTCTGTACAAAATAAACGGAAATTTGTAGAAATGCTAAATGTTTAAAAAGTTTTGGACGAGGGCAAATTACAAGCAGAAATATCCACTGAATGCCTTCACAGAAATCAATACATGAAAACGAAACTACGACAATCCAGTGACGATAAATTTTCATTCCCCAGAATTTTTATTAGCATGACGGTGTTAAAAATTACAGGAACAAGTTAACCAGAAACTAAATTTGAAAATATTTATATTCATTACAAAGTAAATAATATGCATTACACATAATCTTCAGAAAACAGAAATGTTGTGAGATTTGATATAATATATAACGCGAGTACAATGGCATGAGCACCAAACTTTCGTAACTTTTATATTGACAGAAGTATAGAGTGAGGAAAGGAGATAGGGTATAATTTTATCAAGCTCCTTTAAGTATAACTTTTCTACGGTAGCCGAGTTTGGTTGATGATAAAGGCGAAAGATACAAGGATGGGAGAGGCAATTTCTGGGACTACAGGTAATTCAATGATGACAAAGCAACCACTATGGATATTTACTCTTCCAGTTTGCTAATATACGCCATATTTATCTTCAGAATTAGTGGAACAGCAACGTCGGCAAAATATGACAGTGATAGAGAAATGTACAGAAATACACAAATCAGATTGAAAGAAAGCGCCCCTTCTATAATCTAATTCTCAACTGATTGTGGAATGGGTTACAGCGAATGAATAGGGAGCTGAGAAAAAATGAAAGAAGAAGAAATGATGGAGGTACAAAATTCCTGAAATCAACTGCAAATGAGGAGAAAATCAAAATATTCATTAACTTCAGACCTTAGCATGACCAAGTGGCAATCCTTCTTTGGCTTTACAGTCCCACTATATTACATACCTTATATCATTGTACAACATATTTTTCCTGATTTTAATTTATCTTTTTGTAATTCTGTTATAGTACTGCTTAGTTTTCCTTATTATATACAGGTTTCTCTTACATTTTTTAGCTTGTAGTATCAGTAGGTTTGCGCAGGTTTTTCATACATTCCTGATTCATAGGTGTTTTCCTGAAGTGGATCTTTTTTCCAGATATATTACCTTAGGTTTTTTACACCCACTTCTTTTAAAGTATTCCACCATATCCGTATTTACCTACACATTACTTATGTTTTTAATATGATTGAGGAAAGTTTAGATGGAAGAAGACTTTTCAGTCTCAATCTCGTCTAAACAAAGGACTTCAGCAACGACATTATCTAGCGAAAATTTTGTAAATATACATTTATAAAATATACCAAATACAAATAAACGAGACTTATTGCTCCAAATCGTGAACCTATAACTGTCAACTCAGATGAATATTTACGCAGAGTTCTATGGCTAACACGGCATACAGTAGAGACGAACAAACCAGGAATGAATTTCAAAGCGAGAGACAAATGAAGGAACGCGTCGGCAGAGCATGGAAACATCAGGAACATCTCTGAGGAGGAAAATTTACATGGTGTAATTCAATCACGAGTTAAATAAAATAATACCACAGAAAGACACTTATCGCACATTTAAATTGATTTTCATACGCGGTGACCCTGGTGAAGCACTAAATGACTTCTCAAGGACTCATTTTCGGCTGAACCCGGCGTTGTCTGGTGACAAGAAGGCGAGTGTGGCTAGAGAGTGGGAAGCGAGGTTGACTGCCTTTAGACACCAAAAATGTCAAGCACTGCTTCCTTCAGCCGATCTAAAAATACCCGCTCGTAAGATCCTATAATGGATCCCCGCTTGAAAAACCGTTGCATACTTATATACTTAAATAGTTACGCGTATGGCTTTAACAACCTTTCTATTCGGAGTGAAAACTATAGCAGCATGGCCTTTTCTACATTACATATCCCTGATAACCCTTTTAATTCAGAAGCATTTTTCTCTATCCACGCATATTTATAAGCCTGACTTACTGAGCAATTACAAGGCAGAACCGCTTTGTTCAATTTTTACGTAGATTATCAAATCATAATGTTTACCTCCACGGTAGTAAATATGGCAACTTCAAAAGACGAGATGCAGAAATACGATGGTCAGAGATGGAGAGAATAAATGCTTGCTTGAATTATTTTAACTAGTAGCATAATTGTTAAAAGTCTTTTGACAGCTTGGTTCATTTTGTACATGGGTCCCTACCTGGAATCAAACCCGGGACTGCTTCCCTCAAGGCCGAATGGGCTGTCAACTTTGATATCTGGGAGTCCTTCTAACTCATCGATGAATGAAATATGCGAAGGCAGAAAGGGTTAACGCGCTAGGCAAGTCACGTCCTGGGTTCGAGTCCCGGTTATCACAAGGTTTTTTGTGCTCGTGGATCACAATGGCTGGTCGTAAGAGTGGTTTTGTTAGACTAAACTATGCCTTGTAAATAGACGATTACTATGGTGACGTTCCTACCGTTAAAGATATTATCCTCTACAGCACAATTTACCGACCGGTGAGTTCTCACTGAAGAATTATAACAGTTGTTACGCAGATGCAATTTAAATTATCTCGTAAATCATCAAAAAGTAAAACTTAAAACAGTCAATTATTAAATAATTAAAAACACCACTTAT
Organism: Sympetrum striolatum; assembly: GCA_947579665.1. Taxonomy (NCBI): domain Eukaryota; kingdom Metazoa; phylum Arthropoda; class Insecta; order Odonata; family Libellulidae; genus Sympetrum; species Sympetrum striolatum. Next base: position 79,863,015 of record OX388352.1, read on the forward strand.
ATTAATTCCTAAAATATATTTTTTCAAACCCTCATTGTTTCGTTATGTGATCAAATATGGCGTACGGGTCCTGAACATTTTAAAAATCTACAAGGGATCACGACTAAAAAGTGTGAGAACTGCTGCTAATAGGCCATTTTCTTGGTCTTTCACACCACTCAGACTCACACCTTAAATTGGCCGCAACACGGGTCCAAACCAACGCAACACATCACATCGTTCGCGTGGACTCGTGTTGTCAACTATGATCCGCTTCGAAGCCAACCCTGTCTCTCCATTTTTCAACATCCATCCCTCGTGCGACCCGTTCCTACAGCGCTCCTTCTCCAAAACCTTAGCATTCCGTAACACATTGAGCCCATCAACGCGAGCACGAAAAACTTCGGGGCGTAAATCGCGTCCTCCATTCTTCCCGGATTCCGCCAAACTTTCTTTATTCCCTCGGAAAAAATCGCGGAAATCGACGATACTTTGGATTGCCCCATTCGATCTCGTATTTTTCCTCGTAAAGAACGCCGCGGCCCTGGGGGGGGCGACGAAAAAAGCAGTGATTTTCCGCCCAAACGTCTCTTCTGCCGAACTTTTCGGCGATGCCTATTTCTCGAAACTTTATAATTGCCACTTAAGCGGTATCTTCCGGTTTAAACCGTGGAGAAACGTGCCGCCATCTACGACGTTGAGCGTCTCGCAAGGCTCGCGTGGGGGAGAGAATCCTTGCTCATTCATTGCAATTAAGGTCCTTCGAAAGACAAGGGAGAGAGGGAATGCGAGGGGAGTGATGCGAAAGGGGAAGATTTAGTGGAATTAAGGAGGACGAGAGAGCCAAGGATGGGAATTGAAGGAGGCGGGGAGAGACGCAATCTATATTCGGAGGCGATGTGTGTATCGCGGGGTCTTTTCCAGTTTCGGGGATTTTTCCTTCCTTCAAATTCGATGAACTTGAGAAACTCGGCTTCGTTGAGAGAAAAGTCGGTAGGAGGGAAGAAAAATTTGCGAGCGATGTTACTCAACGTTATTAAGGACTCACCTTTTAGAGTTTAATTAGATTAGAGTTAAGAGCAGTGATTTCCAAAGTGGGCAATTACACCCCCCGAGGGGCGCAGTAGTAATCCAAGGGGTTGCTTGATGCTCATACATTTTATTCCCATTTCATCATATTTTCATTTCTACTCAATTTTACTGGGTTCTAGGAAGTTATAAAACATCCAATATCATGTAAAAAATAAAGTTGGGACACGGTTGTTAAGGAATTAGAGATTTAAAGTGCGGTGTACTTTCTTGTTTTCTCGGAATACCGGGGAATGAGAACAACTTCCGAGAAATTTTCTCGGAACACCGACAAAAAGCGGCTATTGAAGTTTTCAAACCTCTAATTCTAAATCAAAGATAACGATTCTTTGGGGGTTTTAAACACGGTACCTTTTATTAATACCTAATGATCAATCGTACAACCTCGGTGGGGTAAACCTTACTGACAGTAGAATCGGTGAATGTATTGGAGTAACTCTCACAAATAATTCCATATTGAGTACCAACATTCGTAGTATACGTGGAAGAGCAATTAAGAAGCTCTACTTTTTTAAGAGAATAGTCGGTAGGAGCGAAGAAAATTCGCAAGCAATGCTACTCAGCGTTAGCTTTAGTTAAGCCTCACCTTGAGTATTCATGCATTGTATGGGACTCAAGTGTCATATCCGTGAATTAGAAAAGATAAACAGAACGGTATACGCTTTGTAAAAAATCGCTAGGATAAAGCAGTGAGAGTTACTCAAATGATTTGGGGCACAGGATGGGAATCTTTAGAAGATAGAACATTAATACGAATGGTAAATTTACAAAATAAGTTCAGAATACGTAAGTTCTTGGAAGATGTAACTGACATAATGCGACCTCCCAGTTGTACAGGCATATCAAACACTGCGAGATAGGAGGTAGAACGAATGGTTTCAATAATTCATTTTTCCGCGAAAGAAAGCAATCGATTAGGAAAATAGAGTCAAAGTGCTTGTACCCTCTGCCAGACAGCGAAAGGCGGGGGACCTTATACATACAAGAATAATTCTGAGTGCTAAACAGCAAGATGACATCAGAAAATCACCATTAGCGATTAATTCTACGATTTTAGGTTTTTTTAGTTTCAATTTATCTTTTTATAGACTTCCAAATGAGGTCTTACTGACACAGTGGAAACTGGATGATACGAGCTTGAATAATTCGAAGTTTTTGCTTGGTCGGTAGCATTTTTCCAGAGAATTTTACAAAATCGTGGTGGAGAGGTTTTTTTGTTGAATTCGAATTTTTGGCGATAGCAAAAACTCAGTTCATAACCTTAACTTCTCAAATACCGGTCAGGCGATGTTAAATACAGTACAGGTTCCTTTTCTTTCCCTTCTGTCCCTTGCATAAAATCCCCTCACCGTTTTGCTCAGATCAGAGTGTCTGTGGGAGGAGGGATACCTTTCAGAGAGACTCATTTCTTTAAGTATAAATAGAAAGTTCGAGCAAAAAATTTTTAGTTCTGGGTGGTTGTGGGATTTTATTTTCCTTAAAAAGGAGTGTAATCACCAAAAAGAAACTTTTCCGGAGAGTTAACCTAAATTGTTAGCATCATTCTTTATGAACGAAACACATTATTTGAACCGACTAAAAATTGTGAATTTTCAATGAATCTCGCTTATTATGGAAAGTGTAATTAATAAGTATTGCCATAGAGTAAGGAGTAAGTATCCTTACTCTATGACATTACTATCGAGTTTTCATACAAAATTCGAGTTTTAAGGCTCTCTCTCTTCCAACGCTTCGCAAGCGAAATAATTTCGATATAATAATAATTTGCGAAATAATTTCGCTTCCCCGAACCTCTCTTAACTCCCGCGATATGACGAACCGAGGTGTTGCGATGCATATCCGAGGGAATGGCTCCCTTAATCGGCAAGAAGACACATCGACGGCTTTATTGCGATTCAAAGTGAGGCAATTTTAATCTAAAGGAATCCTCCGCCGTCTCAGGCGGAGAATTTATCGGGCTGGTCTACGGAATCTTTGTCTTCTCCCCTGGGTCGGATTTTCACCCGCCCTCAGACTGGGGCTTTCCGACCACCCTCTGCCACAATTGTCCGCGATGCTTAAAAAGCTGGACCGAATAGATTACCACCCCAAGAGATCGATTTTATGGTGGTTTCCTCTCTAATTTTTGATTACCCTCTGCCCTTCTCCCCCTCTTCCCTCTTTTGACAACTTGCTTTTTAATTTTATCATTGGATTATGATTTGTTCATCTGAGAGCCTAAAACGTTACCAGTGCTTAAAATGAAAATAAAAATTAATTTTGAAACGTTCATTATTTCTTAAAATTCTTCTTCTTCCCCTTATTATAAGGCACGAACGGCTCGCAGGGTTATGCCCAAATCTAAACTTTAAATCAAAAGGTGGGCTCTCACCGGGAATTGAACTCTGGACAGCTACTACCAAAGAAGACCATTACTTGGTTATCCGAGAGCCTAAAAGGTTTACAGTTTCTGTTACCTCTATGAAATTGCCACAATATACAGCCTAAAATTGGTACCTGTTAGTAGTTCCCGTTAAACATAATGGGATTTGCCTCGTGTAAAACCGAATGAGAAATTATGAAAAGTAGAAAAATAGTGAAATATGCTAAAATAGTCATTAGAATCTAGCCGCAATTATACTTTCTAGAGTCTCACATTCGGGAATTTATTAAATTTTATCACTTAAAATCCCATGATATAGCTCTGAAAATAATGTTTTCTCTTTGGTCAAACGAGTTGGCAACCTGCTTCTTAATTTTATAATTTGATTATTTGATATATTAGTATCAATTACACATAGCTATGCATTATTTCTTTAATTTACAGTGGACCACTTGTTCACAAAAAGAAAATCGATCGCATTACAATGAATTTACTATACTTATGCATCGCATTATTTTTATATTTAATTGTGTTTTCTATTTCTTGAAACAGCAATTCTTAACAGATCAACCTACTTTGTGATAACCTTCCTAAGTCGGAAAACTTGCATAAGCCGGAAAATTGTCTTACAATTAGTGCCTGGGACTTCCTCGGTAGAGAGGTTTTCCGTGGTTATTTTTGCTTGCTGGTGAATTTGTATTAATCAAACGTTAAATGAAAGTATTACTTTCGCCTAATAAAGGCGTGCGTACGTATGTTTGCATTTCAGTAGCTATAGGGACACACGTAACAAATATTTTTACGAAGAAATATTTAAGTTTGATGACTACCAAGATGAATTTCAAGCACGATTTTTCTTCAGCACCAGGATTCTGTATTTTTGTAATAAGGTTTACGTTATAGAACAATGTATTTCTTGATTTGAAATGTCAGCAATAAACTAGAAGTTTTATTCTATTTTATCTGTAATTAAAATTTATTCAGAAAAAATATGAATTATTTCCTTTCCCGTTTTGTATCTTCCCACTCTAATGGAAATCGAAATTTAATTAGAAAAAAAAATAATTTTCTATCTATCCTTCACAAACCAAAATAACATAGTTAAATAAAATTGTAGGTTCATGTTCATTTTTAATTCTTTTTTGCATGATAATTGTTTTTGGAAACTAAAAACAGGGATAGGACAAAAAATATCACGGAATTGACAATTGCTGCGAACACAATTTAATTTAACGCTACCTTTGAAAATTTCATATACTTGATTTTTATTTCGTGAATGCACTCAACTTCATAATTAGGTTAATTATACATTTTGTTGCTGCCGTGAAATATTCAATTCTTAAAAGAATACAGGAGTCGGAATCTAGTTACTTTTCCTTATGGTAATGATAACTACCGAACTCGCTGCGATTTTATTAACTTATTAATATTAATGCTAATGATAATTTATTAATATTATAACTAATAAATATTATATATTACTCCCATGGTGTTGTTACACTATGCACGGGAGGCAATTACTGTAGCAAGAGGAACATAAATTTAATCTCTTTCTGGCATTAGTTTCCTAAGGACAAAATAGAATGAAAGTTCTATTATGTCGTTTATAATGTAATTATTTTTATTAATTCTGGTGCCTTGCAAAAACCCTGCTCGAAGTCAGCAAAAGTCGGAATCTCTTGACTACACGAACACATTTCAGACAGCACATTTTCCTCATAGATATTGACTAAAAGAGAAGCGGATTTAATTTTTTTAAACGAATCAAATTTAAAATAGTTTCTTTGTAACTCCAATGATTTAAGAAAGTATACTTGAAGAGAAATACGTAAAAGGCCTTGCCTGGAAACGATGCACATTCAAGATCAATCTACACTATTTATTTATAAAGTTCCTCATTGAAATCGTTTTCATAACAGCTATTTTCACCAAAATCGCTTTAAAACGAACGGTATGATATCCTTTCGAAAATTTACTTGTCTATCCCCTTTCCATCTAAGCCTCATCTCTTCACAGCAATACCTGCATTTCTCAATATTGGCTCTTTCCTATATTCCAGACTTGTACTCGTCCCTTAAAACACGGCATCGATGTATGCAGACGTGATTCTAATATCGGATGAACAATCGAGGTCAAACGTTTATATCATCGGCTCAATGCAACAGATTAATCGATGGTATGAAACCTACTTTTGGATCGATTGGTACAAAGGAAGTATACTAGATGCGCCACGAGCGTTTGTCGAGTATCTTGGAGCTGATGGCCCTCCTTCTCTGCAAGGAGGAACTCTGGAATGTCTCGTGCGTGTCTTTTCCTTTGTCACCATCAAGAGCTTTCGTGGCGGACAAAGAGTTACGCCGACTCTTTCTTTCCGCTCTTAATTAAACTTGTAGAAAACGTTAAATAGAGCACGCCTCCAACAAGGTCAAAACCGATCTGAAGTCTCCGAGTCAAGAAGTGCATAGCATGGGCGGAATTGTATTGCAGCTTTCATCAGAGGCGGACGAAATTTCAGTGAAATTTCACGGAATGTGAAGTCGGCCGTAGGCTCTCGCCTCCAACCAACGGGACGGAATATTCGAATATTATTCATTTTGAGCAGAATTTATCAATCGGTTAGTTTGTTTGGCCCTTTATTGTCCCATGTGGGCCTCTCATCCACCTAGCCTCGTATGTCGGCATAATATGTACACATATTAATTAATACAAAAAGACAGAGCAGAGTGTGGGAAAAAATATTTGCAACTGAAGGTTGACGAAAGAAGAAAAAAGAAGAAAAAATCTACGTTGCGGGAAAACACCCACAGATAATTGGGTTAAAAACAGTAAATAATAACAATATAGTAATTAAAATTATATAATTATAATCACATAAATTACAATTTAATGATTTTACAGAATAATAAGAAATTATTAATTACAAGGAAAAAATCACATTTACTAATCTCCTAAGGGGAAAAAATAAAAAGAAGATAAAATAAGTCAAAAATATCACAATGACATATCCTACTTATAGTAGTCAGAAAATAGAGGTCAGCCAGTGGCCGGTGGATCAATGATAATTTCAGACCGAAGATCGGAAAGGTAAAATTATCAAGTTATTCACAAATTAAAGAATTTTTTCAGTAAGGGTTGGTAAACTAACTTCATTACAACTAAGAAAAACGTACATATTTATTTTTAAAATATAAAATTAAAATTAAATTAAATAAGTAAATGTTACACGAAAAAAAGGATTAAATTGTAACTGCTGCATTGTGAAGTATGTGAATTGAGACAAACTACATTCATAGTGTTGAAAAATTGGTATGTTTTTTCCTTGCTTCCTCCATATTAGTTACTCAACAATAAAGTATGATTTTAGTTGATTTAATGGCTGAAAAAGGGATTCATTTAGTTCATTATTACTTTTAGCGGTATTTGTACGTCGCCTACCGGTTTCTTCGAAGTTATTAACGTGAAATCACTTTTTTTGGGTTCTAAAAAGTTTGAATTAACCAAAATAACAATTAACCACTTTTTACCTATTGAATTCAAAACGCTACTGAAGAAGAAAAATGCTCGAATTATCCTAGTTCCACCGTATACTAACTAACTAAATTCATAAAATTCTTAATAACTGTAATAGGTTATTAAAAATCTTAGACCTCTAAACCTATGGTAAACGTAGTTAGATACTAATTTCAGACTATTCTATATACATAGTAGAATAATTGTAATTTCGAATTTCCGGCAATTTGAGAATTTCAGAGAATTTTATACTTTAACGGAACCTCGAGTGTTCCCAGAAAACTTTTTGCTATTAGCTAAATAATGATTATCCGCATAGAGGCAACAAATTCGGCAAAAGCCACATATATAGCATGATATCCATCTTTAATAGAAATCCTAAATATCGTTTGTTCCTATCCAATTCTTCAGAAGTTTGGTTGAACAAGGACGATTTAACGAGAAAATACCACACAATTTACATAGCTATTCAAAAGAAATTGGTCTTTTCACGGTTATGTCAATAGAAAATGCAAAGGAAAAGGCGAATTTAAACATTTTCCAAAAGAAAGGCAAATATATTTTAATTCTAATCTAGCGTAAAATTTCTTGGAAAATAATTTATTATAGCGAAAATAGCATACATGTAATTTTCATTATGTACCGCAAAAGCTACTTAAACTAAACAAGCTCTGGCTACATAAATCAAACAATTTTATATAAAAGTGAAAGGTAGCGAAATACTTCCACTAACTGGCATTTAGTCGCCGAATTTCCAAACAATCTTTTGTTTGTCAATCAAACATTTCCTGTTGTACGACAGGAAAATCATTGATATGGACACACGTCACACGGTTATGCCGAAATTTATCTCTATATCTACTGGAAAATTGGAATAAAAGGTCAATTTATTCATTTAACGCCACAATTTTTCATGCATATCAAATTTCCTTCTCATGATAGTTTATGAGCCATAATTTTATTGTCTATTTCTATTATTAAATATGAATTCAACCTACTTATACAGCAATACCTCTGGGATTTCTTTAGCAACAACTGAAATATTTAAGCACAGAAAAACAGAGGATAAAATTAGTACATTTTAAGATACAACTAACTAAAATTAACTAAAGAGATATTAATGGCAATCGTGAGAATAATTTTACCTCCAAAATTGTCGGCATTTTGGTCCATTTCGGAAGGATATTTTCTTCATGTTTTCATTTGTTTTTCTTCAAAACTTTCCATTGTTCGGGAAAACCCACTTAAAATATATATTGAATATACCGCTAGGTTAATTAACAATATGGAGAACATGCGAAGGAACATCGTCATTTCCATCACGAAACGCATGCATTGCAGAATGAACGCGAATACTGCTCCTCGCATTTAAACATAAATGGATTCCTCATTTCGGGATTACCGTACTCCAATCGAAAGCAATCGAATCACAAATCTCTCCGCAAACACCACTTACGCATAGTTTTATTATTTTCGGTGTTCTTGCGCTCGTAGGTACGATTTCACGCGTGATTTTTCAACTCACTCGATAATTCTTTGCCGCTGACGTTCGCAGGGAAGAATCGCGTCGGGTCGTCGATTTATTTCATAACGGTGGGGGATATTGCAATGAGTTGGGTAGAATGTTGAAAAAGGATGGAAGATGACAGAGGATGAGGGTAAAGAGGCCGTTGGGAAGAAGTGAGCTCTGAAAGGGAGATGGAGGAAATTTAAAGGAAATGAAAAGTTGACAAGAGAGCCTTCTTCCGGGATAGAGATTCATGTAACGATAGAGACGCCTTTTCTGTATGGGGAAATAAATTGGAGAGGATTGGCCGTAATGAGAATCAATGAGAACTTCCACGAAATAGCGGGTGTGGAGCAAATGGGGCACGGGATAACTTAAACTCGTGGCGAGTGGTGGCCATTTTGAATCGATATTTGTCTAATGCGGCGGATTTACATGAATAAAAAATGCCGGTGTTTAGTAAAAAGAGTCAGGGGGAGGGAAAATCTACCCTTGATCCGTAATTGATTTTTCAGTTGTTTCCCTGTCGAATTTAAAAACTGAACGATATTTTCTCGTTGAGCTTTTTCGCCTGAAATAATAAATATATAAATTATAAGTGTTTCACAGTTCAGTTCGTATGTTATGTGGTTGGTTAGCAATGAATTTTATATTACGATATTCTGTAATTTGTATGTTTGAAGATTTTATGAATTCTTACAATAATTGTTAAATATAGATACTTTTCATAGTTATTGTAGATTATTATGTGAACTTCATCTAAATTTAAAATTATCGCTGTTTATGACATTCTATTTGCTATTTGCATACATGAACTTTGTAATATTGTTTGAATGGTTTGTGTAGTTAACGTTGTCACCCGTCCTTACTTATCTGCGGTGGTACTGTGTAATAAAATCAGCTATCATAAAATATATTCCGAGTACTTACGAATACAAGTTAACTACGCAAACCGTATGTTTAAACGAGTATAATTAACTCGGTATACTTTTAAAGTTGGCCAACCCACAGCCTGAAGTATTAAAAATGAATTATCGCATGTTTAAAAAAACATTCGAATGTTCCAGAAATTGCTGGAATACCCGAGGTAACAATCCTCTGGTCTCTTAATTGTTGACGTCACTTCCACAATTGGAGAGACTACAATTCTGGCGGAAAATACGTTTATCCTAAAGGTATTATTGTAGAAAACTCTCTTTTCACGTTGTTATTCCCTCTATTTCGTATCGCACTCACGCAGTCTTCGAGTCAATTGTTGATAGCAATGATAATAATACGTCTTTATTGTTTGGCGCATTTTAGTCAATGATGACCAATCTTAAAATATAATCCATTTTTTTAACACACTCATACAACCATGCACTAACCAGGATTTGAACCTGGGACCTCAGAGTTGCAAGATCACTCCACAGCCGCGCTAACCACTACTCCTCCGAAGTCGGCAAGAAATTGTTATAAGGCAACGTTCCGTTAGTGGCAACAGTACCATTTAATTATTTTTTAATTCATTCATTATTTTAATTCATTCACTAATTTAGTATAACAATATTGGTATCTGCAATGCAAGTTCTGCCCTTGGAGCCTTTTATATTAAGACGTTCATGTGAAGAATATACAATAAGAAGAACTAGCATCTGCTAGCCTAGAGGTGGTTGATTCAGTAGTCTGCTGCACGAAGACGGTCCTGATTCTTATTTATTTCCATTTCTTATTCTCAATCATCGATAATTCTTCATACAATATAACTATTAAGATCCCCCATCAAGCATACCGTAGGTTTGCAGAATTACTTTCGGAAATCAAATCCACTGGTAACGATATCTATTATGATATTCCATCTTGTGATTATCGCATAAGTGATCAATTCCGTTAGAGATACATAAATTTTATGATGCAGTAGCCATGAAATCGAAGCAACTATTAATAAACAATCAAAGTTTCAAAAATCATAGGTCGAGAGGAAACTGAAAGCGTTCTTAGAACAGTCTTTTTCCCACACAAATAATATCTAAGCATTTTAAAATTTAAATGGTGTGAATAAAACAGGAAAGATACCGAATCAATGAAAACCACGGATCCTTTGCTGGATATTACGTGGTTGTTGACGGTAGCAATATGACGAATATAATACAATTAGTCACTACCACAAAATCGTACATATTTCGTTACCGAATGCTATTTACTCGGGTCAATTTATCCCGTCATCCATCGTCCTTATTCCATATTTTATGCACGCTCTAATGGATATGATAGCGTCCGTCGAGAAAGCTTCTAGGATATGCAAATCACGGACGTAGCCCGCCCAACACAAAGTAAGGCTAGACGCAATATTAAAACAGGAAATATAGGACCTTCATTCATCAAACAAATAGACGTAACTTAGATCCTCTTTCTTCCCTTCTACCCGTCGTATTCTAGAAATATTACACCTTCCCCTAGGGTGCGTAGATTTAATAGGAAGTTTTTCAGAAATATAAATTGATCCTATTCACCTCTTATTTTGTCAATCACTTCACGAATTTTAGAACCGAGGGAAGATTTTGAGAATCTGAACTTTCGCATGATGCAAACTGAAATTTCGCATGATGTAATGATACATAAGTATTTTGAAATATATAGTCTCAAGCAGAGTTATTCATGCTCTTTTGTTCATTTAAGAGTAATAAGAAAACAATGCAACGGGAAAGCACCTGATAAAAATTCTACCAGGAAGAACTAAGAGAATATTTTAAAGGTATTAAAAACATTTTTATCGTCAAAATTATTCAGTATTAGCAACAATCTGTAAAATGAACTTATTTCATCATCTATAATATATTTTTATATTTTTTAAGATATTTATAGATACGATTCACTAGTACATTTATTTCTTAAAGCTTCATAGACGTAATTAAACAAACTTCAATTTAAAACTTAATTTTAGCACGAAATTTATAATATTTATTAAAATATATATTGGAAACGATGCACTTATAAGGTGCTTGCATTTATGTTTATTCATCGGCATACTAAATGTATGAAATATTTAACATGCAACATTGGAATAAAACGGGAATAGAATCTTTCCAGTCATGAAGGTGATTTTTCAAGAGCAAAGCTAATGGAACATTACCAATAAAAAAGTAAGTTTTATCAATAAACTATAAATGCCGGTTTTTTCCGCTGAAAATTCAGTCCACTGAGCATACAAGTTCGTTATTAAGTACCAAACAGAGATAAAAAAACTTTCATAATTAATACATTGAGATTAAATTGAATGAATTTAATTTAAAATATTTAGAACAAGCATTAAACCATGACGTTAATCATCCATAACAAATGCCTGACGAATACATTACATAGAGATCATCGAGATTACTTCATTTTTCAATTCCCTCCGTCTCGCACTCTATTGAAAATGAAGATGAAATTCTAGAGTAGACAAATAACTGAGAAGAAGTGTCCACGGAATTTAAAGCGAAACGTAACGGTGTCAAAAGATTTGCATTGGCAAAAAATTAGTTTTAATTTTTTTTGAGGGAGGAGTTTCAATCGAGAACGATATAAAAGACTCCAGAGAGTTGAACGTGCTTACTCACGCGTTTTTCACCGAAATAACACCAACAGCGGATGAAATGCAAAAAATCGTGACAACGGAGAAATGAATAAAATCGCGGCGATGACTGAAATATCCTGCGCGAAACTATTGATAAAATTCTGAGTTATTGAATGGAATTTAGGATAAAAATATTTCTATCGCGCTCTTATTTATCGCTGGAAACTTGAGCGAACAAATGGACTGAGTCTAGGAGGATGAGGTGCGGGAATGGGGTACGTACAACATTGGCAAGGGTGAGGAAGTGCCAGATATTCAATACTTCCACCGGATAAAAATCATTTCTGTAGCACACCTCAAAATAAAATAGCTGTTCACCTCGCCTGGGCCGAGCAATCAATTTATTTTCAAGCCTTTGGCGAAGTATACGAGAGGAAAAGCTCACAAAAAAGCACCGTTCGGAAAAATAATGTACATCCGTTAAAAAATCCTTAAAAATCCCGAGGAAGAAGCTGCTATTGGATTTTTTCCCGAATGAGATCTCGTGCCAAGATAATCGCCTCCTTCACAGCCGGGGATTTTTTGTTGGGGGAAAATGAATTCCCTCACATGCCATTGCAAGTAAGTGTCCTTCCCAGCGGAGCTTTCGCGGAATAAAAAGAAGTCGAAGAGGGGGAAAAAACCTAAGATACACAACTCAAGCGCCGGAGTATATTTTCCTTCCGTGCGAGTCGCTATTTACGGGGCCCGAAAAAAACTCGTGGCATCCGAGGATGATTTCCAACGGCTAGAATATCGCGGACTTCTATTTCCTCCTTCACCGAGGGAAAAGCGAGGGTGAAAATGTCGCTATCTCTGGTGAGATGTACGATGGAACGAAAACGTTCGCCATCGCCCAAATCTTCGAGAGACGATGCCATGGAGCCGGAGTAATTCCCTTAGTTGGCCGGATAAACGCTAGTTTGAGTGGGGCCACTGGAAACTTATGGGGATAAAACAATTGGGGAAGTAATTTTTGACCCAACAAAAAAGTTTCTATCTGCGAATCCTACAAACCTATTTCGGAAATGATGGACGAGCCGATTCTCTTTGTAACTGGTTCACCCGGGCAAAAAGAATATTCGCCTAGGATCGTATCCAGCTCCGCGTACATCACCCTTTGGCTCTTACGCCATTAGCGGTTGGTTATTCGAGAGTGCAATTTGAGTTTTCTCACTCCGGTAGACCTCTTCCATTAAATTTGGATGCCTCTCCCCCACCGACCCTTCACGCTCCGGAACAAAAGCCCCATGTATGCAAACAAACATCTCCAGAGAGAACGGGAGCAATTGTTGGCAGCAATGATAAATTAAAGAAAATTGATGTGGCGGTAATAAAAGCCGCGCAAAATTCAGCCTTACATGAAATCAGAGAGGTGTACACAATTGAAACGAGGGAAAAATGCATTCACGCTTGGGGGGGTCATTTCGTCAGTTAGTATTACTGTTTTCATTAATCAACGGCCGACGATTCGCCGGGAAATATCTATGGATGGGATTAATGCGGCGGAAAACTTTCTGGCTTCCGGTGTAAAAAAGACGCGCTTCCGAATAAAACAACGGGTCGACTAAATTGCATAAATAAGCGAGTCGTTCCGTCCGCCGCCCACAGGACACAAATAACATCGAGAGAAAAAAATTGTTCGTTCGAATAGAGAACGTTCAAATTTCTCCAGAGGCACGTGTGATGATACACGTACACAATCGCTATTAACGAGACGTCGAATGGACGTGAATTTTAATTCCTCGTGCTTTATTCATGCGTGGAATAAGTTTTCCAAGCTATTACGAACGAAGATGACGAACTTTTCGAAATGATAGATTAATTTTAGATCGACGAAAAGAGGACTCCTTCCGCTGGTTTGTCGCAAATTGTTTTCTTTAGTTACTGTTTCGAGGGATGGAAATCGCGAAACCAAAGAGGAAATAATAACGTATCGAGAGAAAACTCAGATCATCTCATAGCATCCGCGGTGACAAAATTTTGACAACCTGTTCTCTCGCAAAACAATGACGAGGGGCTACTAAAATCTCATAACTGATTCAGTGTTTCGTGGTCGGAAAGATTTTGAGGGTTATAGGCGTACCCGAGAGTTGATAGGCTCTCCGCGAATACAATAGTTAAACCGAAGTAAATCCCCAGGAGGGGTGGTATATTTCGGGCAACGCAACTCTTCCTCTGACTCGCAACAACGGGGCCCTCGAATAAAACGATTCTCGGGGAAGTCCTTTGAAAACACACATCGCAACGTTCCCCACAAAGGGTAGAGACAGAAATGCAATTAACTCTCCGGTATCGAATTGTTTTCGGGAGGAAATGCGAGCGGGAACACGGCTCGAAAAGTGCGGAGGACGGGGGCCGGCAGAGACGGCACTTACCTGGTGGGCAGACGCAATCGGAAGCGTCCCTGCGGGTGCGGCTTAGGACGGCAGTTGGCTCCAGCGCGGAAAGCTTCAACTGTCGGTCGAAGGAAGCTCGGACATTTCCAATGGCCTTCATCATCTCCTGACGGAAGCGGACCTGCATCTCCTTCCGAAGTCTCGCTATAAGTACGGCATCTTCACTGCCGGGGTTCGCGAAGGACGCGAGCTGAGACTCGAGGACGTCGACCCTCTTCTCTAAGGCGAGCTCCCGATACGAAGAAAAGATCAAACCGATCACACAAAAGCAGCTGCAGATCAGAGCGATGGAGGGCTTTTTAGTGCCGAACTCCGCTTTGGTATCGGGCACTTTGGTTTGGTATGAGCCCCTGAAGGCAGCCTTATCCTCCATGGGATCCATTGGTCTCCGACCCTTACGCAAATCACGTGCAGATCTGTCCTCCCTCCTTCAGAACTCCTCTCGGACTGGAGACGCGAAGAAATTCCGCAACTCGATTTTTCCGCGCGCTTACCGAAAAGACTGGTGCTGCGGGAGCGTTCGAGAAGGAATCAGCCTACGTTTCCAGTTTTTTGGCCATGTGGCTTCGGTCCTGCACGGTGCGGGTAAAGACCATGACACGCGAAAGGGGTTGGTGCTCGGGAGGGCGAGTTCCACACTATCCCGACTAAAGAAAGTACGGCGGGCGACACTCGGCTTTTAAGTTTTCTCCTACGTCTCGATCACGAGCACAAGGTCACAGAAGGTGCCATCTGCCCCTATCTCTTACGAGAGTAATAGGCGACGGATCTCACGACTCTGGCCTCTAACACACGGAAACGAACCGGTCACTGCTAGCATCGGAAGACGGGTTCGACGCGCGCTGCACTCCGCTATGAAGAATGAAGAAGGATTGGGTGAAAGTCGAGCGGGCGACGCTAGATGCTTACCTCTCGGCAGACCGTTCGGCACTGAGAGATTTCAGATGTAAGTAGGGGGGGCGAAGGGCGCGGAGGAGGGGTGGAAAGCGCACGGCCAACAGCGTAGAATTACACCCAGCCTCGGATGAACTCGGCATGGCTCGGAGCGACTCACTAGCGCGCCTAAGATCCGAAGCTTGGTGGATGGAACAGCCTCCGCTCCGAGAAACCGTAGTACGGTGAGGATCTCGTTGGAAATGGGGCCACTCGAAAAGTTATGTGGGCTCGGATGGGTTGACCGGATGCATCGAATGTGGAAAAGAGTTGGGCTTTTTGTCCACGAGTGGGGCTCGCGATGCGTGACGGCCCTTCTTCGAAATAAACGATGCGGAGATGTATCGCTTTTGAGTGGGGTTGCGATACGACTTGTGGCATCCCTCGATTCTATTTGTTTTACGCTTTTCGAAAAATTCGCCGTCGAAAAGTAGTCATCTCAGTGAGATAGATATGCGTAAATAAATGAATACTCGTATATTTTCTCCGAGCACTCATCCAAAATATTATGAGGATTAGGGAAAAATGCAAAAAGTTCCTACTACAATGTGAGTAGATATAATTAATATTATCTTATTAAAGTATAATAAGGTGGAATTAGGTTAATTCTTACATCTATAATTCGCTCTAATTCATCTCAGTAACATAAATAAATTTGATTTAATAAGTATTAATTCTTCGAGCCGTTACGATATCATAAGGGGCTTAGAGAAAGATGCAAAAATGTCCTACTACAATGTGAATCGATATAATAAAACATACTGTATTAAAATATAATGCAGAAGAACTTACTCAATTAAAATCTTTATAGTTTGGACTTCTAATTCCTTGGGTGATAGTATTTTGTACACTGACAATGTTAAAAAATCGTTGTAAATTCGAACTTAGTATGACCAGGATTAAAAAAAACTTCCTGCAGAACAGTACACTACACATCCTACATTCAAATACCGTTGAAAGTAATGATAATGAAAGTATGAAAAAATTGATCCAATTTTCAGGCATTCGATGATCTAAAATCATATATTGTTACTGAGATACTTAAGGAAACAAATAATAATCTCTGAATTTCATGAGACCCTGTGAATGTATTTTTGTCCAAATGCACGAAATTAACGAATCATTAGGAACTTAATTTAATTCGATTTATTGTTTCCTTTTCATAATTTAATATTGTATGATTAACAATGAAATAATTAAAGAAAACAAGATATGAAATCGATAACTTTAAAATAAATATATGTTTATTATAGGTATAATGAGGCGTGTCATTGAACCCTTCTATAAATAAATAATCTAAAAAAGCTACAAATTTTATGAAAAAAACATTTTACATCTAGGGTTATTATAATGATGGTGTGATCTGACACAGCGTGAGAAGTTTTTCTTTGGGATTTTTCCTGGGTGCACGTCCTTATGTGCAAATTTACCGAAACATGTAATTCCAAAATGTCTAATTCATATCTGTCCGTAACATATTCGAAATATAGTTTACTAGGCAGGATGAGGAGTGGAATAATTTGTCCTTGCTTTCCTCAATGAGCCAGAATGCTATAATTAGAACATGTCCACGAAAGTGAAGCGCAATGAGTCTATGAGTTACACTTTTCTTTTCAGTCCATTAAGAGAAATTTTGATCATTCACGCATACCTCAGTAGTTTTCATTTCACAGCCATGATCAACACTGCAACGAAAGTAAATGAAAGGTACATTTTTCTCTATCCTGTACGAAATGACATATGAGAATTTATTTATTTTAAACACGAGGGTATGAATTAGTTCCTGCTACCATATTCTGACGAATCGAATAAGTATAACTGGGCGTCTATCTTTCATTATCTAAATGCATTGAACTCATAAAATAACAGCAGGGTAACCTTTAAACTTCCTTTAGACGAATACAATTACGTGCAATTGGTCCCACGAAACCTGGCCGTACACACAATTTGTTGATATTAAGCCACAAAAAGTTGCGAGTTTGCGAAGTATTACGAGCTCTTCCATAAAATTTACAAAACTTTTATTACGGTCCTCTGCTTCCCTGAAGGGAATAAGCGCACCGAGCAAAGTGTTTACTTTATATATTTAATCTCCGATTACGATGAGCGACACATTTGATCTACTTAACTTAGGAAGGAATATTCTAATAGTTACGTAAATATTAGTAATGTAAACCTATATCGATAGTATATATTGATGAGAGCTTTTGACAATACAGGCGAAATTGCTGAGATTTCCGCGTTATTTACTTTGCAGTATGTTGAAACTAAAAGGTTTTGCCGGAATCCCAGGTTTTAAAAATCTTTTTAGTTTTACAAACTTTATTGATTCACAGAAGTTTCAATATGAGATTTTTATTTTGGATCCGACTTAGCTGCCATTCCGATTAAAACAATACCTAACCTAATCTATATAAAGTTTTCTCTTTCAAATTTAAACATTATAATTGCAATTTTTTCTGTTATTAAATTTTACTATTAAATCACCCTAAGTATCGCATAAAAACATAGTGTTTTCTGTCATTCGATTTCTCTATCTTCAATAGATTAATTAACTAACACGGAGAGTTTGAACTAATTCGACGAAATAATTTGAATAATTTTCACGAAGCACATTCATCCGATCCTTCTCAAGAATACCTTATCATACTACATAAATGCAATTATATTAATAATTTTCCCAGCCCAACAACATTAGATTATGTATAGCATACGTCACATTGTTTATTTCATAATTCATACATATAATATGTTTATATACTTCGTTCGATTATATTCATACCATATACTTACAATACATCGATTTAAAAATTGAAAAAGTACATACCGTGACTCTAAATCCTTTTCCTCAAAAACTGGCTTGGGTAAGAGCATCGATCTTAGAAAATGCTACCAATTCATTTTGCACACGCAAACGATGCAATTTTTCTCCGAAGAGCGGGAACAAATTGCTACGGGGATGAGTAGGTCTATCCGACATCCCGAATCCTCGAAGTCCTTGCAAATCTACACTAAAATTTAAAAATTACTTCCTTAACGCTTGGATTTTACGTCAATATACATAACCATAATTTTTATTGCTATCGCTTCGCTCGATAACGAAATATTCAATGACATAAATCAATGTAATGCATGCGCGTAATCTCGAAGTTGGCACATGTCTAATGATGAAAACGTTCCCTTGCATTTTATAGGATGCGTGACCACGTACCTGGAGACATTTTCTAAGGAAATTCTTAACCGATGATTCGAATTATATTGAATACAATGAATTGCATTATTGTATTGCATTGTAAGTATTTTAGATGTGATACAAATAATGATTTTATCTTATAAATTAATAAAATTAACACTCTTTATACTATACAAGAAATACATATCTTGTATTGTTCTTATAGAAAAGGAATTAGGTATGTATTTATTTTATGTAAGTATACTGTTTAAACAATTTTGCAAATTCAGCTATGTTGCTTTCACTAATATTACAGTACTAACCCCATTAAGGTAGTTGTACTTTTTTGGTAACCCAGAAACTACTAAGGAGTTAATTTAGAAGGATCTAACCTTGGTCACCTTCGTTTGATTTTCTAAGAATTTTACTCTTCTATAGTAAATGTACTACTATTTTTACGGGAATAAATTTTAATTTTATATAGATTTTTAAGTATATAATATTGTATATATCCTCCTCCCACAAGCCAAAAGGCGTAGTATAATGATTACTGTATTTATTCGAATATAAGTCTCTAAGGCACTTAAATTTTATCACAAAAAAACTGGAAAAACCAGTTGACTCGAGTATAAGTCCAGAGGGAAATGCAGCAGTTATTGGTGCATTTAAAATAAAAATAGATAGTTATACGATTAAATTGATTGGGGCATCAGTAGGTTGAATGTCAAAAGAATTGTAAATTGAGCAAATGAGAAATTTACAATACCTAGCTACGGAAGACTTCCATCTTTCCATCGGAGAAGGGGTAAGTGGGACCCTCACTCGAGTATAAGTAGAGGGGGCTCTTTTTTAGCATAAAATTGTGCTGAAAATCTTGGCTTATACACGAGTATATACAGTAATTATTGATTAATAATGAAATAAACCATTATTGTAGTACATTCATGATAATTTTGAAAACAATTAAAAAATGATTTTTTTTCTTTATAAAAAATGCGCTGAAAATCTCGGCTTGTACACGAATATATGCGGTAATTATTGATTAATAATGAAATAAACCATTATTGTAGTACATTTATAATATCCTGAAAACAATTAAGAAATAAAATTTTACTAAAAACTTTGCTAAGTGTTTTCTAGTCGGTAGGATTAGTAAATCCCGATATTCCCCCCCCCCATTTCGCTATTGGGTTAGAGCATGACGCTATTAAACGCCGATCAAAAACGTTTCCCGCAATGCAAGGCTTTCTCTAGGAATCTAAACGAGAATACACTTTCTCGGATAAGTCAAAACAGCGGCGGGAGGAAAAGTAAATAGTACGGCGAGCTTTATCGAAAGCGTAATATTTATTCCCGCTAACGAACATCTCTCTCTCGTTCCTTGTCGAGTATTTAGTTTCTCGCGAATCTCGCCTCTCCCGCTGAGGACACTCGCCCTCTGAAATCTACTCATAACCCAGCATTCATTCATTGGATTTTCGTATCTGTGCGGAGTGAGTGAGTAAACACGAGATATATTCGTGCAAACGGAATTCGACGACGACCGAGCTTTCTTTATCTTTGTCCCTTTCATCCTCCCAGAAAAAAATCCGTCTCCCTCACTGCACAAAATTTCTCGCTCGCAAGTTCGTCTTTATATCGTGCAAGTGCTTCTGATGGCGGACTACGGGACCGCTTCATCAGCGGCTGCAAATTCCACCGTTTTAGGGTCGGATCTAGCGAAGGTGGTTGCCCTTGATGAAATGACCTATTTACCTTTGTTTTGCCAGAACTACACGAATATTTTAATAACCTCGCTATTCGTTCTTTTAGTGAGAGTACAACGAAAGGCAATACGTTTTGTGAAGAGTCGCTTCGACAAAGAAGTGAGAGTTACACTGATACTTCAAGACGTATGATGATAATCTCTAACCTAGAATCTATTAATCTGTTCTCGACTTTGTGATAGTCTTGCATTATAAGGAATAAAGAAGAAAGGACTAATAACATTACCACTGTTGGTCTTCCTCAGGTGTCGACCCCTAAATGGTCGAAAACATGGTCGTGCGTGCATAACTTACACTATGGTAAAGGTATAAGTTCTTTCTTCTCTATTCTTTATAATCTCTAACCATGCAACTCCCTCAGACGTACTATTCGTTCGGCATTATTCTTGACTTCTTCCTTTCATAGGAGTTTTATTTTCGTATATTGTTAAATTGTACACACATATTTACATTAAGGAAGGGATGTTCTATGAGAATTCTGTATTTTTTTACGTTATATGCAAATTACATCAACTTAAAGTTTAAGAGCATCTATACCGAATTTTTCAACCGCGATCATTGTTAAAACTGCAAAATCTCACGAGTATTCGAATATAATGTTCTCATATCTAACCCGCAGTTGTTCATTGTATCATTAGAGAGAATGCAAAACACATTATATTCAGTTTAGAGAAACCGAAACCGAAAGCAATAAAATTTTTTAAGAGGAGCTTAATCTCAGAGAAAAATATCCATGCAGTTCAATTTATGAGCTGTCTAAAACTGTTTATTTTACAAGTGACAAAGAACTTGTTGGAAGTTAAATTGAGATAAATGATGTAATATTCATTTACCAGTTATTTTGGGTATCTTGAATGGAACTTTAGTTATTGATTTTTATTTCCGAGAGCAGAATTCGCAGTGACGAAACGGTGGCTGTGGAGATCGAGAGGTTAAAAGACAGAATATTTAAACAGCAATTACGAAAAATCTACCATAATCCCTGAGTAACAGGAGAATTGTAACATTCTCTTCAACTTTTCTTTATTCTGTTTCAATTCCAATTCATTTCAATTAAATTTATTCTATATTCAATTCCATATTGAGAAGCCTTGTAGATTGACATGGTATAAGACACTTGATAGTCCATCGCCGTTTACCTTCTTGATTTGTTTACTTTATCTCAAATTTGGCTGAAGCTGGTGTCCGCCATTCCGTTCCTTTAAATGAGCAAAGATTCATCTTTAAGCGCAATTACTTCAACGATTCGAAAGGTAAAAATTTAAATATATTACTGCATCGTTGTTTTGTTCCACAGTTTCTCTTGAAATTCTTCATAATTCAACGAACATGAAAACTTCTCCGAAAAATCCGAGACTCATTTTCTGTGAAAGTTTCTCAAGTTTGACGCCCTGTATCCTTATACGCCTAGAAATATTAAAATTAGACAAACGGAAACATAAATAAATGTCAGGGAAATACTTTCTAGAAACGAGTCGCTTCAAAAATTCATTTTCCTGAGCGATATGCGAAATTAATCGATTAGGGAAAAAGAGTCACGGTGCGTGCACCACATAATACATAGATGTAATGTCATTCCTTGGTGGATGTTGTATTTTGCATTTGTATTTTGGCACAGGATAAAGCAAAATGTGTATTTACTTGTCCCAATTTCTGTTAAGTGCTGATAAGAAAGCCAATGATTATGAAATATAATGAAAGATTCTGAATACTGGCATTAATATATTTGTCACATGAATATATATTATGATCTAATAAGTATATTATATACTCGATAATTGTAGTGTTAACATTTGTGAGTGTAAGGATTGAATTAGTGATGTTTGAATTACATTCATAAAATTAATGATTTGAAGTAAATTAGTGAACATTAGTAAAGTAAAATTATGACAAGCTTTGAATGAGTGAAGGAAAGATAAAATTATGATTATTATTATTATTATTGTATTAGTATATTATTTTTTCATGATGTTTTTATTTTACAAGAGGGTAGTTCGGTTTACGATCACGTGTTTTATTTTAGTGCTTGCCTAATTCTGTTTTCATAGTTGATTCATTACTTGTATTTATGACCGCCATTGTGATTGCAAACTTTGCCACGTGGTTTATACCTACCTGCAGATTTTATTTATTAATAATAAACCCCATGTAACAATTGCTGTTACATGTTTATTTATATATCTTATGTCAGTAATCTCCGTAAGAAATACACGAGAAAAATTTTCTAACGTTAATTTCATGCACTTCCCGACGTGATAAGATTATACATTTCTGGGAAAAGCACCAATGGAGTATTCATATTTATATTTGTTTTTCCAAGGTAGCCTTGGTTCGACTTTAGACGACTCGAATCGTCTCTCATAAGAAAATTACGTCAAGTTCATTTTATCGATTGCAGACCTTTTATCTTTTGCAGAACTAAATTAGAAATAATGTTTGTAGGAAATTGAGATGAATATCAAAAGAAACGAAATTAAATATAGGTTCTTAGTTCACTCGTAGAATATCGTATTCTAACAAAACTAAATTAACTAAATAATAAAATTTAATTTTAATTCCGTTATTTTTGGCGGAGGAATTAACCAGTAATATAATGAACTCCCTTTTCATTGCCATATGCTGTGTTATTCAAGGGATGATTTTGTTACAAAAACGTGGATATAATCCACTGAAAGATGCTTCCCTGTAAATTAACTTCCGCACAAATGTCAATGTCCTATATTTAATTTCAAGTGTTGAGTAAGACTTCAAATATTCCTTTTAGTCACTTGGGAATCGATTCCTCGCATGAGCCTCCCTTAGAACGCTAGTTAGCCGATTAATTTCCGTTGGGCGAAAAATCTTCGCTGGCCGATTGTTTTGCAAAGGTCACCGATTGCAGCGGTTTCATCTAGCACGAATACACTTTGCAATCTCAAACCTTTCCCACTCTTTTGAAAATGGAAATAAAAAAGAACAATTTTGCCGCTTTACTTCTTCACAGGACTTTTTCTGCTCGTGGAGAATATTCAACTCTGGACAGTCCATACACTTCTATTGATATTCGAAGATTCCAAGATTTTCGTTCGAACGTTGTGGCAACGTTTTACTCCATTATTGCAGTAAGTTTAATATGCTCGTTTAATTGTTTGACCGATAACTGGTTAGAATAAGTCCGTGTAGGGGGCTCTTCCACCTAATCTCGTATGTCGGCCCAATATGTACACATATAAACTGAAAAAAAGACAGTGTGTGGGAAAAAAACTTCGTAAATGAAGGTTAGCAAAGAAAAAAATCACGTTGCGGGAAAACACCCACTGAGTAATACAATTATAAAAGTATACTTTTCCTTACAAATGAATATTAAAGATTATTAAATACCAGAAAAAATAACATTTACAAATCCTATGGGGAGAAATTAAAAATACCACAAATATATCAAAATAGCGCATCCTATAAATTAATGTTTATCAGGAAATAAACGTCAGCCAGCGGTGACCGTCGATTTCTTGGTTGTTATGAGATTCGTATTTTCCTGATTTCTTTTGTTAATTCATCACGATTCTACAAACATCCCTCTGATCGCCATTTCTGAAGTATGTCGTGAGTTGAGAGGCTAACGAAAAAGGAAGCTTCAGGTTGGCGAAAAGAATATATGACTACTTTGAGAAAAACTCGCAGGCTAATATGACTGGGACCATAGAAGTCACGACAAAGGATGTAGCAGAAAACCAAAGTGAAATCAGGTAAATGTTCGTAACTTGGGGGATTCAAGGAGAACAGAAGAGGAGATTAAGGCTGAAAAAATGAAAGAGCAACGGTGAATGAAAAGGAGCAATGTAAAGGATCAAAGACAGAAACGATATTTCATGTGGTCCACGCTTAAATGAATAATAATAGTATGCTAAACATTCAACAATGGGATTTCTCAAAGCTAAGCCTTTCCTACCGAATCTATTTTTATCCAATGGTAAAGACAATAGCTAAACACGGTAAAGCAAAATAAAGGAAGGTTAACTCCCGGTGCGTTATGTATTTTCCATTTCTGGTACTGTCAGACTTTTCTCGAGATTGTTTCTCGTTGAGATGTCTCCATTCCGCTAAATATCTCAAAAATGGGAAGGATTTAGGTACAAATTAGCGCGAAGTCAGGAAATAGCCGAGGAACAAATGGAAGTGGTCGTAAAGTCACTGCGACTCGAACCTACACCTTCCACTTTCCGGGTGGATGTCATAAAACAATTCATTGTGTAAGAGCTTCATGGGTTCGGGAAATCAACCCGGAAAGAACTGGCTTCGAGCCCAAGTCACGTACGACTTTTCCACTTCCGTTTATTCATTCTATCTCAAAAGAGGAAGATCGTAGTTGAATTTTATGAGTGAATTAAATTAATAGATTTTTCTTTAAATATGTACAGTGGGGGAAACAATTATCGCAACACCAGTTGGCGTGAGAGCGCGGATTACGTGGAAACTAACTGAAATCACTCTAACTCCGACAATTCGGCAACTCTGTATAGAGGCAGTAAAACCGGCAATATTCAAAATCCTTACGAATGGGAAATAGACTTTTAGTATCGTATATATATGCAGACATTTAAGACTCACCTTCGCGAGATTTCCAAGTAGTGCCTTAGCCTCAATGTCTTCATTTTTTGCCATTTATTATTTAAAGTTAGCCGTGATAAAAACGTTGTGTGGAATGTTAATATAATACACTGGGAGATAGTTACAAACAAGATTGTTTGATAGCGGAATATCAGACGTTAAAATGAACATTTTGAGGTATTATTTCGCTAATTAAAGGTCTAAATGGTAGAATTGTGATGGAATAGAATTCTTGCAAAGAGAATTCAACACTTAAAAATTCGAATTCAGAAACCACTAAGATGTGTCCTATTCTTAACTTTCTATTTTCACTCGAGCAGTGTAGTTTTCCACTGCATAAGGTATTAAAAATATCCTTTCGATAAATCCAATCTTATCCGTGAGTTAAAGGAGTTAATTTTTCCAAGAGCTTTTTAGCAATTAACGTTTAGACAGGAATTGTCATCACTATTATTAGCTTTTAAATAGTGGAATCAGTAATCAACAATTTTCAGCTCTATCAGGCTATATGTAATAGGGAGTAATATTTGTGTAATAACAAATGGTGTTTCTCATGAGACATCAATGCACTTTAACCATACTGACTGAAAAATATATTATAAATTGCAACGGTATCACATATATATAGATGTTTCATTCATTCATCGCACAACTCATACGAATCTCATCTACAGTGAGTGTATTACTCTACAACAGATAATTTCAATCCAATATGTCCAGAGCTGTAATGTAATTGATTAATGAGCTTGAATGCAATCGCAAACAGGATCCATAATATTCTAGCAGTTGGAATCTGAATTGCAAATTAAAACCGATAATTCGATTGTCCTTTTACAAGCATTAGATACACCGTTCTCGCCTCATGGAGTAAGCTTATCAACGCTCTTACTCTGAATTACATGCGAGCTACGGGTTTAACGCTGTGAAACGGAGCGACCTTCAGAAAATATTTTCTGAAGTATGATTTTACTTCAGTAAAGTTTCCAAGAGGCGGGTATTCACTTCTCTACTTTCTCCGTAGCGATGAATAAAATTTTCCACTTCCAATTTGATCATCTTGATTTCCGTATGTAAAAATACTTCCCAAGGCTACTTAGATCCATATATTAGGCGCCATACTCAGCTATCATTCGCTGATTTTACTAAACTTTCTGTGCGCTTTACGGACTCTTCCAAAACATTCCCGCCCCCCTCTCCCCCCATGAATACCGTAGTTTTAATGTTGTTTACTACGTAGTTTTGCGGTTTAGATGCGAATATATTAGAGAATAGAGCGAATATATGCAGACAAAGTTATTCTTTTATTCAGCAGTAGAAATAGTTATTAACGCCCACTTAAATAGGCAAAAGGGGCTTAGCCCAAAAAAATAGAAAAATTGCAATGGTGAAAAAGAAAAATTCACTTAAAAAAGATAAAGGTTATTCGTAAAAGGAAACCATGTTTTAATGTGCGAACTGAGAGATCTAAAAATAATAATAGTAAATTGCAAGAGCTTACGTAATAAACAGGCGGAATTCTTTAACATTACGATGAGAACTTGCGCGGATATCATACTAGGAAGAGAGTTGCTTAAGCGAAGATATTACTCTAAGCGAGATATTTCCCCCGATTATATGATATACCGAAAATATAACTATGTAGATCTAGTGGTAGACTTTTTATAGCAGTATGGACTCATTTAATTAGTGAGCGCGATGAGTTCGTAGAAAATAGCAGGAGCGAAATCATTTGGTGCTCGATTCAAAGACAAAACGGAAGTAAAATTAATGTTTGTTCTTTGTGTCGTCCTCCCGATGAAAAAATAGGATGTATTGTTGTATTATCCGATGCCCTACAGAAAAATGGTGAGAAAATAAAAGATCCAATCATCGCCGTAGGAAGAGATTTTTACCTAACCAATATTCATTGGGATAATCTAAAATTCTCCAGCACTAGCAGTGGGAAAACAATTCACGAAATACATCTTACTTTTTCGTTGCATGGTTTAGATCAGGTAAATATGACGAAAACTCGAACGAATCGTGCGAAGCAAGGTATCAATTTATATTTACTAGCCACTTCCCACCCACAAATAATAACTAGCTTCTCTGTAGTTGACGGTACAGTCAGACCATGATGTCATAATGGTAGGGATGAATGTAGTAGTAGCGGTTAGATCTCTTAAGCCTGTGAGGCAAGTGTGTGTAATTCGCAAAGCAATTATTTCTGAGTTTAAGGTTTTATTTGAACGAAGGCTTGGATATTTTTTTTACGCTTTTCGAAAGAAAATACAGTAAAAGATAGTTGGGTAGAGTTTCGACGAATAATCAAAGTAGATTTAGTTAAATATGTTCCTTCTAAACAGTAGGTGAGACGAGGAAGAAGTTTGAAGCGTTGCATAGGAGTCATTCACTCGCGATTGAGAAAACTTAAACCGTGTGATGAGATCCATGAGCTTAGTGATCAAAACTATAAAGAAGTGCAAAAGATATTTGAGGAAGGATCACGAAAAGAATACAAGGAATATAGATCTCGAACCCTGTTAATATCACTAGTTGGCGATTAGAAAGAATTTTGGTCATAAGTGCGTGACACTCGTGGTGGTCAGTTTTCTATTCCTAGCATTATAAGCGAAGAGGGAATTGCCTTAAATAAATCGGCAGAAATAGCTAACTTACTTAACCCGTACTTCCAGAAATGTTTCTCATTAAATGATGGTCGAGTTAACGGTTTTACCTCTCGCATTGATTCGGAGATGATTTCCATAGAGATATAAGTTGATGCGAGTGGAAATTCACTGCAACAGATTGATAGGAAATTCTATCAGAAATCAATTAATGAGGGCACTGTCCCAATATCGTGTAAAAAATTAAACGTCACTCCGGGGCCTAAGAATGATCAGATTATTATGGGTAATTTTCGTTAACTTCGAATTTATGCAAAATAATGGAGCATATTATAGCAAGCTCCATTATTCAGTCTCTTACCATAAAGATAGGAATCATTCTGATCCAACACGGATTCCATAAAGGCAAATCTTGTAAGACGCACCTAGAGTTTTTTGTGAATGATGTATATAAAGCGTAAGGATGTTAGATATCTTTCAAAAACGTTATTTCCACGCAGCAACAAATTTCGCGACAACCCTTAGTGTTAGTGCGCCACACAAAATACTGAAGAGTCACACGTTTAGCTATTGTTTATCTTTGAAAGAACATATTGGGATTGGAAATTGAATAGAATGCAAAGATTAACTAGTAGATCGTTGAGGGGATGCTAATCGTGTTTCAAAGAAAAAAGTCATATAACCTCTTATTCAACCTAGCCAAACGAGAAAATACTGTTTCGCGATTAAACTGATTATTAATTTTATATTACAGTTCGTGTACGGTATTTGTTTGATTGGTTGTATACGATACTATTTGTACAGAATTGCCATGATAAAACGGTGAGTGTTACTCAGATGAATCAGTACGCGTAATCATAGTAAGAGATAGAAGACTAATTCTAAGGATAAATTTACTATGTAAGTTAAGAAAAATTAGGTTCTCAAATGATGCAATCGATATAATGGGACCTCCCTGTTGATGTGGGCCGCTCTGATACTGCGAGGAAGATTAGAGAAATAAATGCTAGAAGGAATCGCATCAAGAATTCATTTTTTCCGCGGATGATAGGCGAAAGAAATCGATTAGGAAAATAGGGTTAAGCTGTATGCACCCCCTGCCACACGCCGAAAGGCGGATTGGATGGTTCTTACATAGACATATTTTTATGGTGTTTTTGTGCTGTCGACATTTTAACTCAATAATCAGAATATGTCGTATTTATAAAACAACATAATTTAAGAGGAAAAATTCATCCGTCACCGCTACGATTGGTCTTCGGTTTCCTTCAAAGTAACTGGGTTGTCCAAATTGTAGTGCTACCTCCAAAATACTAACGTTTCAATATCATCTCCTAAATCACTACTACTAATTTATTTCTTCTTACATTCACTAACAGTTGAAGGAAAGTTTAATTAACCTTCTTTTGATTTCAAAAAACTCTCAAAGGCACTCGAAATCAATATTTACAATGATAAAAACCTTACACCTAGAGAAATAATGACAATGTAAGAGAAATTGGCCCTATCAAAACAGGAAATCCAAATATCACTGAGGATTATTATTCATCATTATTATTCAATTATTCATTTTACAAACTAAAATCTCAAAAAAGTTTTAATTTTGTCACATAACCGTGAACATATCCTAGTTTTCTATGCATTTCAGTTTTTTCTAAGAATTTAACATATCTTCTATCATGTAGCGATACCGGCCCCTGAAATGTAGAAATTTTTTCGCTCTTTCTACTGCCTATGACCCTCTCCCCCATAGACAAATCCTGTCTGCGCCCCTGCGACAAAGCAATCATTAATTATCATCTGTATATTCATGTCCACATCCGATAGAATCCGTAGATTCTTACACATGGATGATTATGAAAAAAAAATCAGCTCCAACATAGACCTCCATCCCCGTAATGTTACTCAATTTTCATGTTTTTACGAGAAGGAGACTATTTAACATAATTTAAAGCATGTGGAAAATATTTATATGTAATCGTTTTTCTCTCAGACTCGGTAACAGTGTGCACATATGCATTATGATTAATCTACGAGAATTACTTTGGAATCAAGAAAAATATAGGATGATTAATAATATATCCATTCTCCTCCATATGATTCAGCCTCCGAGACATAGAGTTAACCACTTCTTTATTGGAATTCGCTCCAGGTGAGAAGATCTAATAACTGACGGAAGCTCTTCGAAAGCTTTATCGGTTCAGAACCTAAAGACGAAGTAAATGAAATTTAAGTGCAAGTAAAGACCTAACGCGATCTCCGAGAAGCATCGACAAAACGTTACAGGGAGGTAATCACAAAACATTATTACTTTTGGTCGTTTATTTCCCCGGGCAATTAGAGAGGTTGATGGAGTAGATTAGTTGATGATGGTGTTATTACAACCCCTGCCATACCCATTTGGCGGCTCGCGGGGTATATATCTAAATCTAAATCTATATAATTGGTTTGGAACTACCGCCGAGAAAATTGGAAAGTGTGAACCCGCGAATTGTCCTGGTTGTAGACGAACAATGAATAATAATATGCATAAGAATGTCAATAGTTCTCAAGGCTTTTGTTTACAGACTAAAAATGAAAAAGATTCGCTTGCGCGGTCCGCTAGTTGTCCGTCTATAGAAGTAGAAGACCTCAATAAAGAAATAGTCACCAATAAGCCTGAGTAAGTAAGCCTGAGCTCCTTGCCTTACGACCGGTTTGTTGTTGCGAGTGACGCATAGGCTTTCGAAAATCGGCTGCACTGAAAGCGAAAGGTTCATCGTGCTTTGAGAAATCAGGAGGCCCTGTCAAATACCTCTAATAAGTGTGGAAAATGAGTCAAAGGACATTGTCTTTCAGTGAGCGACCTCGAATCCTTGGTAGAAGAGGAATGTCCACTGACACACGAAACATGTTCTTGACCGACAATTGGTGATGAATCTGTTCCGAATCCTTCATATCCAATGGTTATTTTTCCATAATGAATTGTATCTCTCAGGTAAATATATATATTAATCACAGGGGCGTATAAATATATGTGGAAACCATATCTTACATTCGTTCATTTCCCGAACAAGAGAAGTTTAAGATAAAAAACTCATTTAACTTAAGCGGAATTCGAGCTCATGCCCTTCCTATGCCAATAACATGTGTCAGACAGCTGCAAAATCACCTCTTAATTAGCAACTAGTTATAGTTATGACACTTCCCAACAAACTGAGAAGTCCATTTTAGCAGCTTATTAATAATATTATTATGGCAGCATAATCCTGGTTAATTAATTAACTTTATAAAGTCAGACGTTCATAAAATACGTATCAGTACTAAAAACTTGGGTTGTTTATTAGGAAGTCTTTGTTTACTAAAATACGCTAATACAATAATATTATTTGGGAATATTTTTACGATTGCAATAACATCTAATTTCCTTAGCACCATGGTGAGGAAGGAGATTTGAATTAGCCAGAGGATAGTTTCTACTGGGCGACTGTAAAATGAGGGTCCTGAGTCTAGGTACGAAAAGGAAAAATATACCTGGCATCTGCAATACTTGCTTTGAAAGTGCTCGACATATGGTTAAAGCTTTTCCACGCGAGGTAATGATGAAAATATCATTTCAACATTTGTTTTGTATTGGCGCCTGCAATACTTTGAAGGGGTCAACTTTTGGTTAAAGACTTTCCTCGCGAATTATCAAAGCCTTAATGCATTTCTACGTGAATTTCTCCGCGCGAAGGCAACACAATTAACTAATGACCAAGGTCACCGAGCTCCCTGTTACCAAATTTAAGACAAGTCCGATATATGCGCAGAAATTGTTCGGTTTTTATGAAATCATGTTTTTTTTAACTTTGGAATTGGTATTTTTCCTTTTAACTCCGGACGGACAATGATTTCATGTATTCTAGTTGACAAATGGTGTATATAAATTTATATTACGAATTTCCTTCGTCTGCATGATTAAGTTGGTGAAAAATTATATTCCGTAGACAAAATACAAATTTTACGATGTGTCATAGTAACTCAATAATCGCTCTAACGACTTCTCGAATTCTAATTGCTGAATTGAAAACATAAGACTTGTAATCAAAAATCCTCCTCGGAATGTTTATCACAAATAATGAATATCCTATGTTTGAACTGGACGTTTGAAGAATTACATTTACATCAATATCCAGCAGGCAGCCGTAAGACGTATGTTCGAGAGAGAAACCAAACTACCAAACTAACGCCTTATTAGCGCACAAATTATCGAGAAAAAGAGACCATTATAGGCCATCTGTTCTCGCTATAATCTCGCAAAACATCATTTTCCTCTAGACTCCAAAATTCTCGTTTTCTAAAGGTGAGAATCGCCACATCGCGTATTTCTACTCCAATCCCACTTATTCCTTATTGCTACGCATTATTAAAACCGAATAGCATTCTTCAAATTATTAAGAATTAAATTTCAATTATTTTCCATGTATTTTATTGCATTTAAGATTGAAATTAGAATAAATATATATTTAACCTATCGTTCTATAAATACGATAACTATATGTGAAAGAGAAACGCCGAAATAAACATGACGAACTCGGGGAGAGATCGCGCGAAGGCTCTAAGAAGAGTTCGAAAGAGAGGAAATTTGTTTAAGTTCTAGGCTCCGACTCAAATATTACCGCTTTTCGAGGCTTTCCTCGGTGTTGCCAGTCAGTCACAGAAAGCAGAATTCCAAATAGTTTCTGTGAAAGCCACTGGTGCGCGCGCAAAGTGTTGCGATAATTTTTTCCGCCACTGTACGAGGTGTGTTAAAAAATAAATGGAGGTTTGTAATTTTACGTGTTTTATTCATCCGATTTCTGCGATTTTATCGTTGTTATGTTGTTAAACTTGTCTATAAAGTTGCAATACTATGTGAGGCGGATTGAATATTTAGTTTATTGCCGGCTGTCAAAAAGGTTGCATGATTAACAGTATCATATTTCTAAAAAAAAGACTAAAAATTGGCTGTTAGATCATGAAGAAATTTACATCTTTTTACTTTCTCCATATACGTAGCATAGAGAAAGTATTGTTTTCATGAAAAAAATCGATTTCGAGATTTCAACGGAAATACATGTTTTGGGGTCCCTAGAACACGTTTTGACCATTTTTGGAATGATGTATGTGTGTGTATGTGTGTGTGATTGTGGGCGCTCTAACGTGAAAACTATTTTTCGTATCAATACCAAACTTCTTATATAGCACTTTGGTGGGTGCTGTCAGAGTCTATTAGTTTTTGGAGTAAATCGGTTGACCGGAAGTCGAGCTTTATTCTTCAAAGCTCATTTCCGTTTTTACTAACTATCTCCATAAATATGATATTTAGGTATATTCTATTATTTATAAAAGTTTTAGAATATGTAGTTTACTATAACTTTTGTACTAAACATATTATTGTATCACTGATTGTTTAGGAGTTATTCGTGAAATACTGATAAACCGGAAGTAGCTGATTATGTGCTTTGTGTGATTATGTAATCTGTCTAACATGAAAACTATTTGTCGTACCAACACCAAATTTCATATATTTTCTTTAAATTTTTGAAAGATTCTTTGTTCATTAACATACTTTTTCAATTTTCTTTTCCTTTTCTTTATTTTTTCTCAATTTTTGTAGCCTTTCCTTTGTATTAATATGTCACTTAATTTTTCTTATATTTGTATTATCCCATCGCAATATTATCGAAGTAACACACGTCACTATTCTAAGATAAATGAGTGCTTTAATGTATTTCTATGGTTTGTGAACACAAAACGTCCTATGTATTATCGGTGTCAACAATACAGGATATCCTTAGTAGACACCTAAAGGTCAAGTATCTGTTAAAATTATGTAAATTATATTGTATTAATTTTGTATGCAATACTTAGAGCAATATATATATTCATTCATTCATTCATGTGCTTTGGTAGGCTCGGCGATTTTGAAAATGGATAAGAAGAGTTACATTAAATATTGCTATAAAATGAAGTAAAGAGCAGCAAAGATTTGGAAATATTAAATACTACTTTTAGTGAGTTTGTCATGAGTAAAAAAAGTGTTTGCGAATCGTATGAGCATTTCTAAGATGGCCGTGATGAAGTTTAAATAACGGGCGCCCAGGACCTCACTCATGAACTGATGAAAACGTGGAAAAATATTAGAAAAGTCGAAAAAATGATAAAGCATTGTCAAATGGACAATAAGAAATATTACTTAGAAGTTCAACGCCGTTTCCGTGAAGAAATCTGAAAAAAAAACGCTCGGATTCGTGGTGAAACAATTCATGGCTTTTGCACCACGATATTGCACCTGCTTACACTTCATTGCTTGTTAGTGATTTTCGATCAAAAACAGCACTGTTTTGATGCCTCAGTCCCCATATTTGCTAGGCATGACTCCATGTGACGTTTTCCTTTCCAAAAAGCAAAGAGGACCTTAAAAGGCCTTCATTCGCAAGCGTAGATGAGATTAGAAACGCATCGCAGAGAGAGCTAATAGCTACCCGTAAAAACGAGTTCCAGTAGTGCTCCGGGGATTGGAAAAAGCGCTGGCACAGGTATTATAGTAGACGAATAAATAAAATTCTTTCCAAAAAAACGAAAATCCCCGTTATTTTTTTAAGACACCTTGAACACTGATTTGTTTTTTGGAAAAAATATAATTGATACATGCTGATTATCATGCAGGGACATATTAATGGATATTTGCTTGCTAACTCCACGATTTTATTTTACTTCCCTACTTTTTCATTACTATAGGCATTTCAGAGGAGTATGAACTATTCCGTATAAATGTGTTAGCATAGTACAAGTCAGGCTGAAATAAAATCATGTTAACCTTACGTATTTCAAATAAATAATACTGATATTGTAATATTGTTGTAAATTTTGTAATTTCATTACTTTCTAATCATATATGAGAAGTACTGCCTTCGGAGGTTTTCCTCCTGAGTGAAAACCAGGCAGGGTATTTAAATTTTCCCTCACACAGGAATGACTACCACCTGACCTGGTGCCTATTTGTAGTTCTTCAGAATGAATACATAATGAATGAAGGTGGACTTATAGACAGCTTGAGTTACCAGTATGAAAGCGGTGTTTCACTGAGTCACATTTTTGAAGTAATCAATATAATAATCGTTCGCTTAGGGATCACTGCCCAGTAAGAGAACCATCCCTTACCTCGAAATCCGTCTGTTTCGTTCTCGCTGCCTTTTTCGAAGTTACCCTCGTAGCCAACATCAACCACATGTGACGAATTGTTTGTATTGGGAAGGGTTTCGGTCCCCCATGTTCATCTGCGTCACTCGTGAACGTATATTAGTGAACGATGTTGTTTTCCAACAGATAATATACTACAGAAATATATATGGACTACGTAATCAAGAAATAAGAAGCCAGCGGCCTGCGATCAATGTAGTATTCTCTTTATTTCTCTTTTCATCTTCATTACGTTCTTAACCTCTTTGGAAAACTATCATCGGATCAACTATTTGAAACGAAAATGAAAAATAGTCCACTTCAGTTAGCTTAGCGATTAATTGATTATTTAAAATTTTTTTACAGAAATCTATTTTGTAAATATATTTTTATTTTCATATTTAATTCTTTCTTTAATTATGTTACTCTTGATAGTGAATTTATAGCTATTGCATTCATTCTAAAATGATAGTATCACAGCACATGAATCTTTAAAATAAATAAATAAAATTATATTGTATTGTGATTTCCTAATAACAATAAATTTCTTTAATAACTTTAAAACATTAGCTTTTGCAATACAACTGGTGCTATGATTTAGAGGATTTTAAAAGTGCTGGGACACTAATCCTCTCATATCCACCAACTTCGACTCCTGCTTAAGATAATATAAAATGACAATTGCGAGTTTGTGATATCAAATGATGTCTTATTTTCTTAAAACTGTGAATTTCTCGTTGGCAAGGTAATTCTCTACTAGTAGTATTTTCTCAAGGAATTCAACTGGTATCCATTGTATATTCATATTACAATTTCTTAAAATTTATTCCTATTGATTTTAACATATTTATTTTATATACTTACACACATACATCCTGAAAATAGCATTTGGACATTCTATACAAAATCGCTTTCTATCAATGTTATGCTTGCCAATAGAATTTTTTGCTTCACTTTTAAAAATTTTGCAAGTCCAGGTGATGATTTTTAAATATAGCTATAAGTTCTTTTCACGTTCTCTTTATCATTTCATGTTTTTTATGCATACATCATCTTTGATATTAAATTTCTATTAGCTGTATATGTAAATATTTTCTGTATTATTTCTCTAGATTCATATGTCCATTTATCTTCATAATCTATATCATTAAATTGTTTCAATTCTGTTTTATATCATACTATCACTTGCAAGAATACTTAATTGGCAACCTAATGTATCTCCTTTATTTTTTTGCTTTCTTCCAATATTTATGAACACATATCATTAGTATATTATATATGTGCTAATTATATTTTCGTTAATTTTATTAATATGAATATTGTATTGAGTGTATTGAAAAAACATTCATATTAAAATGTTATTCCAGGTGATTTTTCAACTATAATTGGAGTTAAAGCCGTAACAACATTATTATCACTACTATTGTTAAAACCCGCCAGCCACATGCGGTTTCCGTAAACGAGTGAACCGCAGTCTAGTATCCCTTGATTTGTCGCGACCGAGGTTTGAATGGGGGCGAAAAATAAAATGTTATGAATAAATGATCGCATAAGCGGTGTCGATGTGCGCATGGATTCAGCGGTTTTATAGGAAGAAGTGTCATTCGCTGCAACTAGTGGCGCTGTCGTAGAGGGACATTGCCCTCGAGATAATCCACAATCCGAGCGAAGCTAAGAGCGTGAGAAGGTGTAATGAAAATATCTAGAATTGCGGAGGTAAATTCAATTGCGGTAGCATTTGTTAAAACGCTTTGCGCTTGATACTGTTAAATTGTTTTCGCGCGAATACAACAAAGATTCCACGTTTTCGGTTTAATTGCACAGCCCGGGAATTGCGGTCCCAGAAGCGTGTCAGGGAATTCGATATTTCGAAAGATTTATCGCGTGATGGCGCTGCGGCAATTGTAAAATTGAACATCCGCAGTCTACAATCAGAATGTTTGAACTACTCGCGGAAAATAGCATCAACCTTTTGATCTAATCCGTTTGGAGTTGAGGAATTATTCTCGTCTTCATGGAGTGTGTTTATGAACATATTTCCGCAGTCGAAGTACCGTATATTTCTGCAGATAAGATGAGCTTCAGGTAAGACGAGGCATAAATTTTCGTCAAAGTTTTATAGTTTATTGGAAATTTAAACAATTATGGGGCATTAATGAGCTAAATTTATCGCAATAAATCATAAACGAATCAATAAACTCCAACCGAATTGGAGTTACTTAGCTAATTGTGGTAAATTTTAAGACGGAATGTGAGAAAAGCAGGGGACTGCCTGATAGGGCTATGTACGGTGGGGACTAATTGTGTATCGGGACCGCCACTGAACCCGTGAAAGCCAACCAGGAACTTTGAAAATCTTGTAAGAGTAACTATGATTTTTATTTTACATTACCATAATTGCATATGTCTAAAATTATATATTAATTTTAAGTGTGATATTTAAATTATAATGTAATGTAATATTAATGCTGCCACTAGACTTATGTCTAACTGCGGTGTAAAGTTTCATAATAATTATGATGAGACGACCCCCAAACTACAAGGGGCGTATACGGAATCATGTTCCATTCTTAATTTTCTAATACACAAATTTGATGTTCTTTCATCTGACAGCGGTGCCTTGCGATTGCTGCAAAAGTTTGCCTTGATTCGGGTAAGCCTTGAATACCAGTAGTAGCTCAATATCGAAACATAAAAATATTATTATGATTCAATGTAATTGGCCATCTTGGTTGTTGAATCCCGATAAATTTAAAAAGTCTTAATTTTTCTGTCGGAGAGCATTTATCTTTCAGAGAGCATGAAGCTCATAAATTAATCCGTTGGCCTTCATAATTTGGCAGTTCGCAAATGGGATCAGCTTACGTAATTATATTTCGAAGTTAATTTGCGATAAGACGATGGAATAATATCTACCACGGCTGATCTTCTGAACTCAAACGCAGAATTCAAATATTTTTTCTAAAATACTCTGGAATACCGATTCGAATAGATTAGAAATATCTCAGTAATCGATCGATTCATTAAAAGAATAATTCTACATTTATTTATTTAATCTTTCATACTACAGCTAGTTGGTAGTGTATCCTGAGCAAAAAATTAAATACTCTGTCTGATATTCACTCTACTCGGTAGGAATATTCCCTAAAACCTTCCGAAGGCAGTAAGTCCTACATATAATTGCAGTAATGAAGACTAGCTGTAGTAGTTGTGTATGTCCTATATGCATAGTATGTATTTTCTTTGTATTGTAAAATTGGAAAAAAGCTAAATCTGTTTTAAATAAAAATAAGGAAGGTACATTAGGTTGCCAATAAAGTGCAAATTAGCTTGCAAGTGATATTTCATTGTATATGTTCAATATATTGTTTGTAAATACAGTGATGTATTTTCATATTGCTTATCAGTAAGATAACTTCTATTGTAAGGAGTTGTGGGCGGTATTTGGGTTGTTAATACATCTAGTAAATTTATTTTGTTTTAGCTGCCACCTAACAGCTGTCAAATTGAAGGATATATAATAAATAAATAAATAAATACAGAAATTTTTATTCTCGAATGGACAACAAAACATTCGGAGTGTAAAGTTAAGAATTTTAAAAAATATAACAATATTTAAAAATTTACAATAATACTGAAAAGTTTAAAAATTTACAACAAAATAAAATAATTCAAAATTTACAAGAATATTTCTAAATTCACAACAATAATTGCAATAAAATTACGCAATCCTTTTAATTCTAATGATGAATACATTGTTAGAAGTGCAAAATGGTTCATAAACTTCTCCGCCTAAATTGTTTCATTCTATTATTCCCCAATTAAGAAATGAACACTAGCGAACATCCGTTCTCTGTTTAAAAGTAGCGACTATGTTTGTGGTCGTTTTTCTTGAAGTAATCGGGTTCCCTGAGGAAATTGTTTAATTCTTTCAACGAAGGCTTTCCAGTAATAGTTTTGTATATATTCCCTAACCTTTTTACTTGATGTCTATATTATGAATTTTCCCATCCAAGTTCTTCAACCATTGCAGTGACTATCTTCGCATATCCACCCAATACGAATCTTGCTGCTCTCCTCTGCACATTTTCTAATTTGTACGTGAGACATTTTTTATACAGGAATACGGGAACCAAATGCTATCTACATACTCAAAGATAGGTCTAACAAGTTTTGAGAATTCCTTTTCTCAAAGGCACTTAGATAATTAAATCGTAAAATTTGTACCTTAGATATTTAGAACGGGATGGATTATTAGGGAAGATTTGTTAGAAAGTCATTCTGATTTTGAGAATTTGTTGCCATTAGCGTCGATTAAAGATCTCTGAGAATTGTGAATAGCGAGAAAATGTATGTATTTATTTACATATCAATCTTCCAAACAGAAAAAAATTCAGGTTGTAAGATTTAAACAGACACAAAAATATTAATACCTTATAGTAAGTTAAAACATACATATTCAATATACTATATCCCGTTGCTACCTGGGATTAATACCAAATTACAGCGTTTGGATTAAATAAATAAATATTTTTAAAGTCTTTTTTTTAGGATAGATGGGAATTTTAACCAATTTTATTGACATAACCTGCAGATTGGACGAATTATAGCAAATTTTACTGAGACGAGAAAATTAATACGTCTATATTCGCCTCCTGTTTTCTCGATTTTATACCACGTCATTTTATACCAGCTAAAATATCAGCCGGAACAGCGATTAACAGGCCAGTATCGGTTAAATAATAAACCACGTCTAAATCTCGAACCAACCCCAGAACCTGTAAAAGCCTCCTGTTAGAACTAAATTCATTAGAACAACTGCATTAGGTATACGTGACAAAGAAGTTAGAAGACAAAAAAAGAAGGAACTATAGATTTCGATCTAATTATAACCTTCAAATATAGAACATCTGACATGCCGATGGAAATGGATAATTCAAAAGTTAGTGTAACAGAGAGATGATTATCGAATAAACAATCACACAGAATGACCCATACACAAACATGATGCGTAAAAACAAAAGATCTTGGATGTAATTCATTACCCTAACTAAGATATGTATGAATATGTCATTAGAATCAATGGGGATTAAAAATGGAAGAGAGAGTGACATGACAATGGCATCAAACAGTGCTGCCGGCAATGCACCACATATTCAATAAAGTAGATCTGCCTCCAAGCAAAAAAACATGAGCTATTAATAATAGAAAATCTTAATAGTTATAAAATTGAACTATCGAAATAAATGGAGGAAACATTGTCACTCGAGATCGCCATGTACCTTTATCATATCTTTTGAATGTGATATTTTTTATTGGTCTTTTGGAATTAGACTGGGAGAATGTTTAGCCCCTTGACGCCTTCGGACGTACTATTACCCCCGGAGTTATTCCTCATCTTATAGAAGATTGATTTTTTTGTAATGCTACATAATATACATATTTTCTCATTAAGGGGCACTTGTTCTTTGTAATACATGCATGTTTTGTAGTTTTGGTTATGAATATTACATCAACTTAAAGTATGAAAACATTAATCCCGACTTTTTCACCCGTGGTCATTTTTATAACTCCTAAATTTCTCTACCAATCGAACACAATATTCTACTTTTTTTCTTAGTTGCTCTTTGTATCGTAAGTAAGAATGAAAGCCACACGCTTCTTATTAAAAGCAACTTAGTTCAAATTTTATTAATCGAATAATAGCATTTTTCTCATAATTCTCACAAAAAACGTTCAAAATTCTTTTTCCTGCGTTGGACAGCCAAATAAATAAAAACAATTCCCATATACATGGGGCAAACTTCATTTAATGCTATCTTATGTTTTGGATAATTTAAGAGATATTTGTTTCTAGTACAAAATAGACAGCGTGTGACCTCTACCAGCTGGAGTTACTTTGGTATCATACTGCAGAGACATGGCTTCCGACCAATGAAAGATCGAAACTATAGAATTTCGAAAATGTTCCTGAGAGTTTGAACTTGAGAAGAACATGGTCCATTTTGTCCTAAACTTCTTGCGGTGCAGGATGAGGAGGTTTTTTGTGGGCTCTCTGGCCCTTCTCTAATAAAAGATTATCTTTCGACTACGTCCCTTCCCTCCCAACCAACTTTTAGAAAAGTCATTCGAGACAGCAATCACGTCGAACTCATTCTAGCGTAAAGGATTCTTAGATCACATTCCCTCTGTCGGGGCTTTTCTCCGAGCCACCAATTGACACGGACACTGCTGCGTTCGTACGCATACATTATAAAGTCTGACATTACGATAACAATTGGAATTTGGTATTTGTCTCGTTCCTCAATGCTTCAGCTTAGACATCATAAATCTAAACATCCGAAATGGATGCTTATCGTCACATTCCACTTTTATAGCGAGATGTTACTTTTTCGTAGACTCTCTTTACATTCTTGGCATATCTGTCAACGGATTCGATGTACACAAATGTCATATCACAATAAAGATTTATCTTTTAATGGTAAAGAAGAAACAATCTGGTGATGGTAAGAGGCGAGAAAGCAATAAATAGTTTGGTACAAATGAAGGAGTGAAGAGCATCGTAGTTTCCACAATCATTTTGACGACCGGATTCGGCTTCAACGTCATTTTAAGGCATTATGATGGAAATGCAGCAAAAACCGCAATTTTTATTGTTTTTTTTTCTTTGTAAATCTTGTAAACATAATCTCAAACTGTGCTTCTATAAATTTAAATCAATAAAATTTTTCCTATATTCTTTAATTTGTAAACGTAATCATAATTTTAGATAGTCGGAAAAGATTCACAAGTCTTTTGGCGAACACGGTCTGCTCGGTGTAGATTTTATACTTCCTAATGAATTGTATTTATGGATATTACTTGAAAAAATAAGTAATATATAAAGTTTTTCCTCACTCTTTAATAATGTGTTTGCTCACAGTCCGACTTAATGTGATAGGCCATAGTAGAATAATATTTTCATTGAGACCGCTTTCAGCAAAGGTAAATGCGCTACCCTCATGGCTAACAGGGAACTAACATGAAAATGTTTTCCTGAGCCCTCAGCGTAATTTTTTAAAATCCACACACTTGTTTTCTTCGTGTACTTTTGCAAACTATCTTTTTCTTTCTGTTTCTCATATGACGATGGGTTAGATGTAAGAAGAGATTTACTAGTCTCAATCTCGCCTGAATAAAGGCCATTTATTATTATTATTAAGTAAATTGTAATAAGCGTATCAATTTGAGATCTTAATTATGTTAATGGTACATTAAATTTAATAACAAATTATTGCATAGTGGTGTATTGCACCTAGATATTATTATGGTGGTGGGACTTAAACATATAGATAGCATTTTAACACGTAGTGAGATTGGGTGCAGATATAAAGGAACATTTACATTTAAACCCTGCAATCCGCCAGTGGCGCGTGGCAGGAGGTGTAAGACACCGAAATACCTATCTAATCTGGAGAGCTATTAGCTTCTCTAATACTTCGCGGGAAAAATGACCAAAAGTAGCTATCTGTCCTGGCAACTACTTCCCTGTATCGCTTTTTTGTTTTCTCTCGAAGGTCGCGTAAGTGTATAACTGGGATGACAATATCCGTTATCTCCTCCCCGAAATCGGTAGTGATAAATTTATCAAAAGGTTTCCGTCGATATTCGCGTCTTCTATCACTAAGAGAGTTCCATCCGAGGGATTCTAACATAGCCGAAACACTGCTGTCGAATCTGAAATCTCCCTTGACGAACCTTGCTGCTCTACGTTGAACCATCTCGAGAGCGGAAATTAATCCTACTTCGTGAGGATCCCAAGCCGTACAGCAATACTCAAGTAGAGGTCGAAATAGGGAAAAGTACGCAATTTCTTTTACTCTCGATGAACATCCCCTAAGAATTCTGCTGGCTAACCTTTGCATTCTATTCGCATTTCCTACTACACCTCGAATATGCTCTTTGAAGGAAAAATTACTGCTGAGCGCAATTCCTAGATATTTATGATGCAGGTTAGTAGTAGGAACGCAGAGATTATATTTTTTTAAGATATGTAGATTATTTACGTTTAAAAAAAGTGGCTGAAATGTGCATGAAGTTGGTGGAGTAATTTCGTTCCACGGTTGAGTGGAAGTAAGTGTTCCACAATTCGTACCCGGATTAGGAGGGAATTACTTCCTACGTCTGCGATGTTATATAGTTAGTTCGTTATTGGAGCGCGTTGCTAAATTACGGACAGAATCTGAAATCCGAAAATTGGGAGATAATTAGGAGGGAGGAGTTCCGCTTAAAGTTCCGTTCAGTAAAAAGGATTTTGTGAGTTTTCGTTTCGATTCAAGCCGTGAGAATTGCATGAGTAAAGTCGCTATTCGCTTAAAACATTTAGAGCTAAAGAATTTCATTTACCTAACTTTTGTAAATGATATGATTTATAAGAGGTTTAAAACCTTTAATAGCCGTCTTTGTCGATGTTTCTCGTCTCATTCACTGATATTCGGAGAAAACAAGAAAGCATCGCTGCACTTTTAAGGACACCCACTATACATTGTGGGAGCGATGCTACTCTCCGCAGGGGTCATGAAATTCGATATTTAATTTTTTGATGGAAATAAACAAGGCATCCCGGGTAAGGAGACAAAATAAATACATATATAATTGGAACACACCTAAGTTTGACGTTCAAATTATGGTAAGACTTTGACATCATGTTGACGTCTCCAACCTTATTTCAAATTTTCACCCATTTGTAGTTTTATACTATAAGATGGAGACCTTGAAATTTGAAAAGAATTAAAATTAGTTGCGATCGTGGAAATTCTAGCTAAAAGTTGAAAATATCAGGTTGATTAAAGAAGAGAAGTTTAAACTTTAAACTGGTGGTTGGGAATTAAATTGGAACATTGGTCACATGATTTGGCTATGAGTAGGGGTCGAAAACATGGTCCACTAAAACCTCTCTTGTAGTAGAGGTATGCCATTTTCATTATTTTTTATCATTTAATATGTCAAGTCTTAATTTTGCCCAAATTTAAAACTATTTATTGATTTAAATTAC
Organism: Sympetrum striolatum; assembly: GCA_947579665.1. Classification (NCBI taxonomy): domain Eukaryota; kingdom Metazoa; phylum Arthropoda; class Insecta; order Odonata; family Libellulidae; genus Sympetrum; species Sympetrum striolatum. The sequence continues at coordinate 79,906,718 of OX388352.1, forward strand.
TAGAAGGAGTTATTTCTGACCTCGCTTGTCACTGCTTTTACCTACAACATTTGTTTCCTTTCTATGAAGCTATATGAAGCCATTCTATGAGTAATAGTACATTATAATATAGTATAATGCGTTATACACAGAATGCCATATTATTTATAATGTAGTATATTGTAATAGTGCTTTCTTCATTCTGTAATTTAAAGTTATTTTTATGGCAATTAGTGGCCGCTATTATTCCCGTTAATTAGTTTATATAAATCTAAATCGATGTAAAATGAGGAAAAGAAGTAAATTTTAACTCAAAGACCAGGAAGAAAAATATTAGTGGTCGAATTTGATCATACCTGAATGTTTACGGAATAGTTAAGGTTTTCCCGTTAAATAGTTAATCAGCGAGTGCTTGTCAGAGTAGCGCAGAAAATAATTCTTCAATAACGGAGAGTTACATTCTCCGGAACATGATAAACCTTTATTCTTGGTGTATCTCGGACCGATGGTTTCCTCGTCGCATCCATTGATAAATTAAATTCAATTTTTTTCTAATTTCTCCGCAATAGCCCCTCACTTATCCTCCCTAATTCTTCCTTTCTTCCTGCATCCTCCATCCCACACATTTCGAAAACCGAGCTTGTCTCAACGGCCGCCTGAATCACCCAGCAATTTGTTCCAATTACCCAACTATCGGCCGTAGATCTCTGCCACACCACAGAATCCCCAGCATCGCATATCAGCCGCTCATCGAGCATGTTTTTAATTTAGGGGATCGCCGAAGCTTTTGTTTCTCAGCCGCCGGCTATCATATACGGAGCACGTAATTAATTATCCTCACACATCCCGAGCACCACGGAGTCAATAATTCAAAGTTCCCGCTCGTGCTTCGGCATAGCACTGCAGGAATTTCCGACCGAAATACACCGTAAAAAGGGGTAAATAGTTGATCCACGGTCACAATACGGACCGGCTCTACTGCTTCGCTCTTATGCTTCTTGCTTCAGAGGAAGGGTCCAATGAGTTTACTCTCGGCATGAATGTTCCCTTTCACCATCTTCTTCCCATCCTTCCTTAAATGAGCTGCAGGATTACCCGTTTCTCTCACAAATGACCTCTTTATTTATGGGTGTAGAGAACGCACGGAAAGTTGGTTTGACAACGGAAAGCCCTTATCAAAATAATACCTCTGCCACAAGCCGTTAGGTGCCTAAAAGGGCATACGTGTAGATTTAACTCTCGGTTTTCCACTTCTTTCGAGTGGAAATTTCACCTGCCTACTCGAGGTGTAGGGTGTGATAAATGAGCCCGAAATTGCACCGAAAAACTCGCATAGGCGCTGGGGAAGACGTTTATCCGAAGCCTGTATTTTACTGAGTAAATCAATAACTCATTTTTGTTTTATCTAATTCGGTGATGGCTGTCCAAGAAGTCGTGTCTAGTCTAGCGGACTGCATACAAATTTCTAAGTCTCGTCATAATTGCCCACAAGGTAGGAAGCACAGAAACACGCTGTTCGTCTTGGTAACACACCGTAAAAGTATAACGAAGATACTGAAGTAGTAAGTGTGAAAGACGGTAACACACCGTCTTACTATTTTTATTATAATTTAAATGGAAATTGGAGCTCTCATCTAGGATAAGTATGCATATGTTAAGCTACAATTTTTTTTTGAAAGCAGTTATCTTTAATGAAGAGTTTTATTTTAATATTCATTTTCCTTGAAATTTTAGTGTCATATATAGACATCTTGGTATAAAATCGCTAAACGCTCTAAGACCATGTATTCGCAAATGCTCAATAATGATTACATATAAAATTAAAATTTGGCTGGAAATGAAAAAATTATCGTCTCTTTACGGCGATGTGGATTTAATATTCCAATATTGATTTGGAAAAGCTCACAAAGGGCCTACCCAAGTTACCAACAGCATGTAGGCCTAAGGTAAGTGCTCGTTCACTAATATTGGAATGATGAAGGTTTTACCTAAATGGAAAGAAGTTAGCCCTGTCTGCTTTAGTGTGAGCAGTTTTCAAATTTTGTAATACGTTGCAATTCAGATCATTGCTACTTTCTCTAGAATGTCATGAAGACCAAATTTTAGGATAAAATATTGATGTTAAATAAATGTTTAAATATATAGGAAGCCAATAAGTTAAAACCACCCTGCGTCTTAAAAAAACTTCAGGGTTCTGTAAAATAAAAAAGCGAAGAAAATTTCTCTCGAGTTCGATTTATTGATACTACAATGAAATATTCATGATTAGCCAGTAAAACGTAAGTGTCGACGCGACTAAATCACTGTTGCATTTAGTGGGTATTCTCATTCTCCAGGTGAGATATTTAATTTGTATCTTCGCCATGAGCATAAAAAATTTCAACATCACTCATTGAATGCCATCGTGAATAATTCGAGTGCCATCGTGAATGATTCAGAAGTCTCAGAATGCAATGGGGAAAATACTGATTTCGGAATTAAAAAAAGGCATTTAAAATTATGGAAAATAGATGAAAATCATTCAACTGAATCAGTGATAAAACTTAATAAGGAAATGAAATTGGAACAATTCATAAAATTTTGCGATCAATTTCGGTCGAGATTTTTAATGAAAAAACGATTCTCAGGTTTCCTATAATAGCATTCGCTTCACTAGAGCAGAGTTAATTTCATAAAATAGTTAGCCACGTCCGAGAGAATTTATATTGGGAATTATGAAATGAACTTTTTGGAATAATCCCAATGTAATTCACGCCAGTTATTTACAGGCAAATATTTCATTATATGAATAATTAAATACGGAAAATTCCCATTTATAATTATGACCACTAAACAAAAAATGTAACTATAGCAGGATTTTTATGTATATTTTATTAGCTTATTTTAGCATAAATATTTATAACTATTCCCAATTCAATGAAAAGCATTAAAATACAACAGGAAAATAATGAAAAATAACTTATTTTCTATGTACAATATATAGGTATGTACAAATGAAAACGTTAAATTTTAGGAAGAAAAAGATTTGAGCTCAACGGAGAATGTTTGCAACCCATTTATCTTTCCCAGTAAGAGAAAGATATACCGTCACGTCAATAAGATTTGCATCAATAATAGTGATAAAATATTTTATTCCTCGCGAGAATATAACTCTGAAGCCTCTACTTTCATCCGAACCATCGTCAAGAAAGATGAATGATGTAAAAGTAAATAGAAAAGATAAACTTTAGAAGATATTTTGAATTTAAAAATACAGAATAGCTCGGGGAAAAATCCACCGGGTAAAAAAAACAACAAATAAAAGGAGTGTGAAAAACCCTCGCAATCCTACTGATAGTGGAAACAAAAGGATGCGAGGGAAAATTGTGTGCAAATAAATGAAGTAATAAAAGCGAAAATGTAAGCACTGGTTACACCTTATTGGTAATCGGGAACATTACAATCAGTACCCAAGGTAAAAAATCAATAGAAATTAAAATTGAAACGAACTGAAATATAGGTATGTACATGCTACTCGTGCAGTGTTAAATTATAATAGTGGTTCCGGGTCAACCCGGCGAAATGACAACTCGGTGTAAGGACAAATCGGCGTACTTGTCATTTCGCCGATTTGTCTTACGATGAGTTCTCCAACGATGCGTTGCCTTACTAATTGTATCACGTGGAGTTGTCCAACGACAAGTTGTCTTACGACGGCAAATCCTTAGGCCGAGTTGTTCTATGCTGGATTGCCACCGAACAAAAATTACTATAAGTAGTAGAATCAGTCACTTCCTAAAAAAGAGCGAATACAACTATAATTCCAGAGCCAATCACTATGGGAGGTTTCACACTGCATTAACTATGTTTCTCTGTACTTGTCCTGAACCATTCCTAGGTCCATTCATCCAAAACCATCCCCATTTATTTATTAATTCATCATTTTTTATTTATCGTTGAATATTGGTAGTAGTAGTATTGCTAAAAGTGCTTCGACAGCTTAGGTCATTTCGCACATTGGCTCCCACCGGGATTCGAACCCGGGACCGCTTTCACCAAAGGCAAACGCGCTGTCCACATGACTATCCGGGAGCAGATGAATATTCTCATATGTACTATTTAGTACGTTCAATTTTCTAAACGATTTTATATTTTTAATATTTTATCTTATAAAATTTTTTTTATAGGAGTGCTTGTGTTGTTTTCCGTGCTATCAACAGCTGTCTTTTACGTTGTACTATCAGGTTTTTCAAACCTCCCTTCATCGTGGGTGTTTTCTTGCAGTTGATCTTTTTTCCTAAAATATTAGAATAAGATATTTTACATCTAGAGTTATGCCCTACGCCTAACATTCTATATATCTATTCACCTAAACATAGTTCATGTTGATAATATTATTCACGAACGGTTAAGACACATTTCAGTCTCAATCTTGCTATTATTAATACCTTCGAAACCTTATATCATTGTATTGAAAATAAGATTTATGGATCTTCTGACCGAAGCACTGAAATATTCCCTCAACACCGATTTCAACAGCAAAGCACTTGAGGTGTATATAAAGTCGCCGAGTTACATTGTAGCAGTTAATTTGTTTCCGCAGTCCTCAAAGCAATCGTCGCTGAAGAGCACTTCATTACTGGGATCTTACGAATGTGTGTATCTCAACACAGCTTTTTAGGCGCTTCTGACTGTAAACACAATTCATAAAAAGGATCCCGTCCTAATTTACGCCTAAGTTTCATCTTTCGTTTGCTGAGGAGCCTCTTGAAGCCGGGATGAGGTGCTTAAAAACATTCCGATGAAGGCCCTCGAGGAAGTTTCGACCACGCAGCATTCGGTCACAATTCCGTCTCTCGACTCAGCATTTGAAGATAACCAGTAATCGAATACAACGCTGTTCATCTTAACCATTCTCGCTGAAAACTCACTGAATTGAACCCAATCGAAAGCATTATCTTTTGTCACTACGAATCAGCCAAATGTTGAGTTCATAAGTTATTATTATAGTACCGCATAGTAGAGAGTCGGCACGGAAATTTTCTCGCATCCCCTTCGAGGGGATGATTACAAAAGCAATTTAATTTCGCAAAATAAACAAAACTACTTAATTCACTTACGCTACTTTCAATGACTCAGCGGGATCGATATCATCAAATCTTGGATACCATATACCGGAACCGAATCGAAATCAAAAACCAAAAATGTTATTGTTTCCGGATGAAACCTGACTCGGATTCAAAAAATTCGAAATCTTGAACCGAGACGGAAGCCAGAAAGATATTTATCCAAATTCCAGTTTTTCCTCTAATTTATACTAAATTGTAATTTTATATCACTTGTAACGATGGCTTATTGATATTTATAGTTAAACTCATTAACTCTTCATTTTGATATTGCGAGATTTACTCAATGAATATGTAAATCGAATGTCATAATAGTGAGTATTAATTTGAAATAAATAAAATATTATGTTATGAAGCTTTGCAATTGATATGAAATGTTTTCTAGATTGTGTTATGTATAATTTATGTAATGTTTATATTATGATAGGTATTATGTAATGTTTGGATTTATTTAATGGATGAAATATGTCTTCTAATGTACATTATTTTGTAGTTAAGGGCAACTGTAACTATTAGAATTTCATTATAAATATACTTCTTTACCTACTATGCTCTAATTGCGATCATAATAGTTGGAAAACTATTGGAGTTTTGCCTCCTCGGTGAATGTTTTCACAGTACGAAAAATGTTCAAATACATATTCTCATTAAGGGTTGGTTATCTTAAAAAAACATTATTTCCACGAATAATGCTCAAGGTTTTTCGGCAAAATATCTTTCAGCCTTTGAGTAAGAGATTAGATCGTCAATTCCAGAAAAAAATGGACGATAAAGTACAGATCGAGATGAAAAGAAGCGAGGGGCTTGATTAAATGAAAACATCCTCAGAACATGGCACCGTAATTAAGAAGGCGAATAAGTTCCGAAGTGAAACTTCCTTGGAGCAAATAAACAAACTGTGTTAGGCATAACCGAAAGCAGCTCTTCGCCGAAAATTCAGATCGCCAAAGCGCAGTTCAAACTTCAAAGGCCGTTCTCTCAAAGCAGTTACAGACCTTTTCTGTGATACGATCGGGAAAATTGGTCGAAATATCCCTTGGATAAAATATCTCTTCGGTGAACCGACTCTAGGGTGAAAATACTTGGGTAACAAGCGCAATTATTCTGGGTTAAAAGTCCCCCGGATAACTGTTCTTTGGCGGAAACAAAGATTATGTTTAATGTTGGTTCGGACATAGCATTAGTTTCTTTGAGTGTTAGGTAAAGTAAGAGTTTAAAAAAGATAAGTAAGTAGTAATAACTGTTAACTAAATTCTGTCAGAGTTGGTAGACTTTCCGTGATTCGTGAAGATGCACTTTTGGCAAATGGGCAGTGAATCATAAAGATGTATTTTTTTATTAAATCGGTAATATTTGTAAAGGTTGGGTTATGAATATGTCATGAATTTGGTCAAAGGGAGGTTATCAGAGGAGTTTCCCTCCTTCCTTGGGTAAGTGCCTGACAGATATTGTGTTCTCCCTTTAATTTACGGTATCCCCACGATACTATAGTTTACCAATTCCCACATTACCCTTGATCAGGAACCCTGAAATCTTGTATGGTAAATACATTGTAAGTAATGTAGATGCGGTTTCAAGATTATTTAAATCAATTATATATTAGCTAAATCAAGGCGCTGTGTATTTTTATATTAATGTACTCGTATATATGTATTGTATATATAGATATTTGTGAAATTATGTATGCTTATATTTTATGTGGCTGGTTAGCAATGCCGTTTATAATCGGATATTCTGTATTGGAACATTTATTTGAATCTTTTATGAATTCCTAAAATAAATGTTAAATATAGATTTTGTATGTAGTGCTTGTAGATTATGACGTAAACTTAGGCTAAACTGAAAATTATAGTAGTTGTCATATATTATTGATATATAGAACTTTGAAATATTGTTTCAATTGATTTTGGTATAAATTAACTATGCCAACTGTCCTTGCGACTGACTGCAGCTGTATTACTTAATAAATAAATAATTTTTAATATCTCATCAGAACAGGACTATTTATTTTTACATCACTTCGTGCGATTGTATGCATATATGATTATAATATGTAATGTATACCAACTGCCGCCAGCTAATGTATCTAATGGTGATTTTATGATAATAATAATAAAAATGCTTTTACGACGTGTGAAAAAATTTAACCTGGACATGAGTTCAAATCCAAGCACCAAAGGTTTACTTTTTTAAACAAGTATGGAATTTTTGCTAGTCATAAATTCCTCAAATACGACAGCAATTCAATATCATACATAATTTAATAGCGTTTATTTATTGCTCTACAAATATAAATAGATAAACACTGCTCACCTGTACTCTTGTTTTGACTTAGCTGAAACGTAGTACTGCTGTTGGATATCAGAAAGCTTTCTAAACCATCTTAATTTTCTTGAAAAAGGTTATTTATGCTTAGACCATAACGTTTCTACAGCCAAAGAGGATAATTCCTAGGTGACATTAGGAGTACTATCATCCTACCATTGCAAATGCTAAAGAGAGGAAGATATTAACAATAGATATTGTGTGACATATAGGGTAGGGTAGTTTGCGAAGAAACGAAAAAACTTCACTGAATTGGAAATGCAAGTGTTACGAGTATAAAACTTGTATTTTAGCACATGAACGGTACTAAACGGTAGGACACTCATATAGGCATGGATAATCCCATCATATTTGATCAAATTCGGATTCACTACTCTCGGATACCGATAGCAAGGACGAAAACAGTGAATAAACGAGGCCATTAGAGTGGTTACCCCGTAAAGGAACAAAGTGATTGATATGTATGTAAGTAAAGATGACTTTCGGTTCCGATCGATTGTGGATGTTACAAAGGGAGGAAACAGAGAAGGAGATCGGGGAGGAAATGAGGTCTATAAAAAAAGATGAGAGGGAAGGATGGAGGAACTGACTTATCGAAAATACGAGGGTAGAGGAAGGTAAGTTAAAGTGTAATTCAGTGTAGCTGCATCAAAGGCGTTTGAAGTTTATAAGCTTGAAAGCCACTTTTCATCCTCTGCTTAAGAGACGATCCATCATCTCTGCTTCGAGGGAAGAAAAAATTGCCAAGGAATGCACATTTGGAGTCCAGATCGGATACTCATTATGAGGCTAACATCCTCACGGGGATTCTGAGTTCGGAGGGGATTTTTCAATACGAGGATTACGAGATTAGGAAGCCTGGTTTAAATACAAGATTCTGAGAGGCTCCTAAGTTTGACTTCTAACGTCCTGCAGTTCACTCGGGAACGAAATTTTTATTTATTTATTTACTATATATATACTTTGATTTGACTACTGTCAGGTAATAACTAATTATATTTACTAACAATATGAAAAATATAAATACCGTATGAAATATGAAATTATATCACTGTTTTTACAAACAACTTACAAAAACCTACTACAGCAAGTCTTCATAATTGTAATTGCATGTAAAATGTATTGCCTTCCGGAGGTTTTCTTCCCCCAAGGAGTTTATACCAGGCAGAGTATTTTATTTTTCCATCCCCCATACAAACGACTAACATCTGGTCTGGTTCCTATTGGTAATCCTAAAAAATAAATCAATAAATAAATGTATACAACATCCCCAGGGCATCCACTCTAACATAAGATACATGTACCCCAGATAACTTCTAGCTGTATAGTTTCTGAGATAATAGTGAATTTCGTTTCTGTGCAAGTCCAAAAACCTCAATTTTATATAAAATATAAGAAAAACAATTTTTCCTTCGGGAGAATCGTATAAGCAGCATAAATCGCTAGCGTCCGAAATTAATCAAACAAAGGGAAAGAATCTCATCCACCGGAACGTTTGTAAACAAATTGGACACATCGAAGGACACCAGTTTACAATCGGGTGGTAACGTGAGATTCTTAAGTTTGTCTGCCAAATCTAGGGAATTTTTGACACTAAAATCCGATTCGAAGAACCCCAGATTCGATAAAAATGTATTTAGCTTAGATGCCAGTTTGTGTGAAACTGAAGAGTCGCTTGACACTACGGGACGCACAGGTAGATCAGGTTTATTGCACCCTTTTCCAAAACTGGAACATTTTCTTGCATTTTTTGAGATGCAACTTTCCCGTTTTTTTCTATGACTGTAGAAGCTAAACTAAAATAAATATCGCTGCAATGTCTTACACTTATCAAAAACATACGTAAAAATCATTTTTTCTATCCCGATCCAAGAGAAAAATTAAGAAAAAATATTCCATTCATCAAAATATGCTAACAGAAACTTATATTTTATATACATAATTGAATTCTCTCTGCCATATACCAATATACATACTTGCACAGGGCTGAGGGTATGAGGGAGGGCTAACAGCCTCAGTTTCTACCAAAGTGGCCGCTAAAATGAATATTCAAATATTCCTTTCCTTATTAAATTAATTTCCTTAATGTTTGAGATTTTAGTTATATGATATAATAATTTTGAGAATGGAGATTTGTTTTACTCCCAACCTTTCAGAGTTTTTCCGGCTCCTCTTGAGTACAATGAAATGAGAAAATGGAAGATATATTATATTAAATCTTGCCTCAGGCACTGCCCTTTGAATGAAAGCCTAGGGAGATAATTTTGGGAGTGGGCAGTTTGATTATACGACGATTAACAGAATAACGGAAAATTAACTCATCATTTTAATTTTGAAATGAGCAGCATTCAGGCAAAGCAGATCATATACGCTTAAATAAGATTTTTTGATTGTTTAACATTAACATTATTACTATTGACCCGATTGTATATACATTACGATTTATTATGATTAAATTATTATTATTAATTTCGTAATGATCCTGCTATTATATAAAAGATGGATAGTGATACTTCGAAGCAAACGAGAGGAATGAGAAAATGGAGGAACAATTTATTATTTTTAATTAATAATGACTTGCAAATGATTAATTCCCCTAAAAACTCAAATAGAGCTTATATTGCTGATAAATTAATGAAATTAACTGAAATTTTTTCCTCCACAAAATTTCATTAGCGTGTTGTTTATTTAATTTCCATTATGACACACGGCTTAATTTGTTTGCTTTAGTAGTTGTATTATGTATGTGTACACTTTAAATATTATTTAAGGCGTTTATTTTGAATTGAAGCATATGATAACATAGTGGTGCAAATTGAATGAATCAACCGAATTCCCGCTTCTTCTTATAACTAGCGAATTTCCCTGTAAAATTAAGGAAGTCAATTTCACTTCTGACTTATCTTAACTCTTACTTCATTTTTCTTGCCATTCTGAACAATCAAAAAAATATTATCCCTCAACTATTTTTCATGTCCATCATGATAGAAATGGAAGCTTGAGATCTAGATGGAACTCCTAAAAATTAACTTCATGAAAAGTAATTGAACCGAATACATGAAAATTAACTGATTTCACACCATATATACTTTTTGTAGTCTATATGGCTTAGCTTTGCTTAATTTTTACTCTCCCAATAGTTTTTTCTTTTCTAAACGTTTATATTATTGTAATCTCTGATATGCAATGATTTTAGAGTAAGATACCCACGACACAATTTATATTAAGATTATTCTAATTATTAATATATAAATAAAGGCCTTAAAGAATGAAACATTTTGCCTAAAGAGGTCTTCAAACCCTTAACGAAAAACTAAAAGTGTTACACGTAATTGTAGTAGTTTGTTGTGAAAGAATAATATGAATGGAACACTTTTGTAAATAGTAAGTGTAATTATGGGCAGTATGACAAAATAACAGGTAAATTACAGCGGGTTTGTAAATACCGTGTTGTAATTTCAAATTTTCAATCAGTAAGTCACTTTCCGGTGTAAAGAATTGTGTATTTATGCTGTGAGTGTTTTTAGAAAGTTTAGCTGTTTCTGCCACAGTAGTCATACTGCAATATACATAAATAAATGAGTCTATGGTGTATAAAAAATGCTTTCAGCATGGAATATATGCAAATTTATTATTGAAAACTGTACAATTTTAAAAGTTATATCTATTAAAACGTTAAGGTTAACAAGATAATAAGAATAAGAATAATGGATAAGGAAACTGGACTTCGTATGTTCCACATGATATTTTTATTTCGAACAGTTTCGGCTAACGACGGCCATCATTAGGTAACTGTTTATTTTAAATAAAAAGATAAATTAAAATTAAATTATAATTATTATTTATTATTGCAAATTATTATATAAAATATCTTGTGAAACATACGAAGTTCCATATGTTTTCTGATGAAGTTGTCATGGCGTTCCATGAAGTCTATCCTTCTCGTCATAATTTTAACAAGAATATTTAATATAATTCCATCCCAAATGAACTATTTAGAGGAATGATGTGATCGAGGAAATTCCCCACGACATGAATTTGAAACTAAGAGTTTCAAGCTAAGCACCGTCTGTCTCTGAATACATGGAAGGTGAATTTCTCCACACGGTTTTGTCTTGGGCGGTATTATGGCTTAGTTAATGAAATGAATCGATAGCGCTAAAGGGGAAGGAGGAAGAATCCTTTGAGGTTTAATACGCTAATTGAGATGCTCGACTCAACACGTCCGCTCTCGTACTGCTGGCCATAATCTTTAATCGTTAACATCTCTCTTTCTCGAGACCATTTTGTAAACGGAAGTGAGCTACGCCTCTTCGGTGTTCATCCGTAGAAGCAATTACGAACAGCGTAAGAGGTTCGGTGTCACGTGATCTTTAAAGCACTAGAGAGAAGCATAGGGTTCCGTTTTCATTACTCACTCTGTTTCAATTCCTTCGCTCCCATAACGATGACAAATCTGTTTTTTCTCACATCATTCAAAAAGCAACGAGAACAAAATTCGCCTTCTCCGAAATCTTGTTTAAAAAACTCAAGCAAACATTAACACAAAACTCCTGACTTATTCAACCATAATTGGACCGATGCTTACTTATGCATCACCAACCCGGCATTATACGTGCAAATCCTATCTTCAGTGGCTGTGTAGGTGCTAAACCAAAACCATCATAGGGGTTCTAAATTTCCCATATCACACCAGTAATAATGAAATATAAAAATACCATTGAATCATACCTCTCTCCCTAACATTAAATAATTTAACTAAAATAATATATTGAATTGAAAATAGCCTATTTTCCACAATCTGGGATTACAGCCTAAGACAATAATAAATATTAATCGCGCCGTCCTAAAGTTGAGCTAAACGAATAAACCATTACCCAACCTTAAACCGAGCCATATGCCTCCCCTTACTTAGTGATATTCAACAATAGAAAGTGAACACAAAAGTGCCGAACAGAAAACGATGAATAAGACGCCGAGTAAGGAGCCATGAAAAACAAATTTCTTATTATTCTCATTATGAAATTGAGAATGAATGCTTACATTTCATACAAACAAGTTCTTTTATCTTTCAACCGTCAACTGATTTTACTTGGCGTCCTATCTTATTAGAAAGGTTTAATTGAATTGTATTTTATAATATATTCGACTGAATGAGGCCTTACTTGGTGGTATTCCATCACAAAAAAAGCAAATTGATAAGGAATAGATTTATTTATACTACTACCACAGAGGTAAGTAGTATAAATAAATCTATTCCTTGTCAATTTGCTTCTTTTGTCTTTTATAACTTCGTAATAAAATGCCTTTTGGAACTTGTTGACAAACATTTTCAGCTTAGTAAGACCAAACTATCTTATTTCGAATATTTAGATGAGTCGGGTTTTATCTTATGTGTAATATGTAATTTGTGTATGTAATAGAAATTAAATTATGAAGTGTACTGTTTTACATTTAATGTAATGTTGAAACTTTAATCGTCAGATTAATAAATGATATCACTCATTCAAAAATGCATTAATTATATAACGATGCCGCAAGACTTCAGTCTTAATGGGACGGAATATAAGTAAATAAGTCCGACAAAAGTTTGGATATATAATATTGAGCAAAACATTTGGCACATGCAATGATAGTATATATTGAAACACTATAAGTTTATTTGTGAGTAATATATCCATATAACCACTACGTGTGGGTGTCACTATTTAGTACTCGAAGTATAAGAAGAAATGTTTGACTTAAGGATTAACGATTTCTTTCATGCTTGAAACCAGAGTAGCTTAGGCTACTAATTTACAATCACACATTAAATATCATTAACAGTAGTTGATCAAACATGTTTTTAATTGTTGACGTTAGAGAGAGAGAGTGAGTGATAATTTCTAGGATGCAACGATTAAGCAATGAATTCCTTAGTGCCCACACTATAGATATATTTGATACAAATATCATTCAAATAAGGTATACTTTCAAAAACTTGAAATAATATATCAATTTTAGTTACCTTGATTTAGTGAGTTAATTCGTAGCAACCTTTCAGTTTATTTCAAGTTTTTAAAGTTTATTTACACTGTTTTGTGATGTATAGATATGCTGTAAAGCTCTATATTTTGTTATGCTTTGTACATTTATAAAGACTTAGAGATATTTCTGTATATTTCCATTCATTTTTAGTGTAATATATATTTATCATGTCTGTATATTTGATTAATACTTTCAATTGACATTAATTTTAAATCATATAGTATTAGTGTACTTTGTGAAACTGATTTAAACAATCTGAAATGTATTTTTTGTTTTTATTCGTTTTTTTGTGCAGTGAATAGGATATATTTATCTATTTCATATCGTATAGGGCTCATTTATCCATCCATATCATTGATTTATTATATGAAGCTGATATTAATATCGTTCGTATTTTTTCTATAATTTGTTTTATGCATAATTGTATCATAGAAAAGGAGCATTTTATGCCCGTTTAGTAAATCTAATCTAATCTTCTTATAGGCCAGAATTTGGATTTAATTGAAATTAATTTAAAAGTATCTTTACTTCACGGAATACAACTGAGAATTTACTCATGGATCAAATTCAAATGTTACCTTACGGAAAAGAAATAATCAGGAACGATAATGGATGAAAATATCATTATTAAAATATATGGAAAATTATTATACCCTTCCAGGGAACCTTAAGGTAGCGATAGCGATGCCATTCCTCTCTTTGGATGCTGTTGATTCGTAAGCAGACGCCTCAAGGATTTCGTATATAACGACGCTGGGATAATGTATTCCACCCCAAGGAGTTATTTAAAAGGCAGTTGAATGGATTTTCGCTTGGGATACGGAAATATTCTCGCTTCGTATGGAAAAATCCGAAGAGACATCAAGTTATTGCTAGAAAGAGAAACAATTGACGTACGCGGCTGGCGATAAAAAATCCATTTATGGGTTATAGATGTTCGATAAACAATGGAGATGTACAGAACATAAATGAATGAATCGTTTCTCAACCTCTGAGAAATTTGAATGTTGATATTTGTCTAACAATAAATTCTACAATAGAAAATTCAAACCAGAAGAGACCAGTAAAAAAATCGATTCATCCAAAACTTCGATTTAAAAAATATTCTCACTAACTGTAGAAAAACACACTTCATTATGCGTATAACGAAAATTATATTTAAAATATCATTACTATATAGATAAAACAAATTAAACTGTATGTATGTACTCACTAAATAGTTAAGTATGTGAATTTAGACAAAAACTGTGTGTCAAAACTAGTGTCCAGAAAAAGTCGGATTTTTTCTTGCTTTCTGAATTTAAGTCTCTAAATAATGATATTTGATTCTAGCTGATTTAATTACTACTGGGAAATGGTTTCAGTTACATTATTATTATTATTATTATCAGCAGTTTAAAGTCCCACGCCTGTTTAGGGTGGTTTTCCTCGAGAAAGCACTTTTAATTGGCCATAAAAACTTTGGATTAACAAAATAATTAAATTAACGGCAATTTTTTAACATTGTTGGGATAATAAATGCTACACAACTAGGAAATTGTTCGAATTAAAGACCATTTCGAATTATCTAATTTCCCTATACATTAATATACTATTCCTGAATGCGGTATTTTTTATACACTGGTATTTTACTAGTGCGGAAGTTGCATCCACTACTTCCAGATACTACGACGATAAATATCATTCATAAATATTTGCCTAAATACTAAACGAAAAATAGCTCACATAAACTCTTAAATAAGATTTACCTCTACTATAATTTTAATACTTGGCTGGAAGTTACATAAGCATTTACGCTTGATCAAGGAGCACTTAAAATCTAAACAGGATACAAAAGAAATATTTACAATGCTCCCACATGAACTAGAGGTATTTTATTTTAAAAATCGTGTAGTAAATAACTTAATTATTCAATAAGTGCAGTTATGGGAACCAGTTTGGAGGATCTTAACTATCCTTCTCATGTAATTGCGAGAGCATGTAAATAAATTTAATATATAAGTTAATTACAGCCATTACATTGGAATGAAAAATATTACAGTTTGTAACAAAAGTGGCAACTGGTAAAATTAAAAAAAAACAAAAAAAAATAATTTTAAAGAATGTATGAAACAAAATAAATAGTTTCATTATTAACCATGGGTACAGTTAAATAAAAGCTCAAAGATGAATCATATAATGGAAAAGGGTGTAAAGAAGGAAATTGTGAGAGTAAACTATTATAAAGATGAGGTAAGAGGTAAATAAAGGACCGTTTATTGATAGAAAGTCGAGGTATTTGGAATAAAGAAAGTTAAATCTAATAGGACGAGAAGGTACATGGAGGGAAAAAAATTAAACCACTTGTTATATATTTACCCTTCACAATATTCTGGAAGAAATTGAAGCCATTACGGATTAAACGCTTATCGAGAGCTGGTATTCGTAAGAGAGATACGATATTTTCTGGTTTGAGGTTTTGAAAGGGATGATGACGATATTTTATGATATTGAGAAAGAAGTTGAAAGAATTCCGGAGAAGCTGAATATTATAATTTGAAGAGGCCTAACATGCTGAACAGTAATCAAATATTGGTAGCACAACTTAAGAATAATGTACTTGTAATGAAAGAAAATTTGGAACATGGCTGTTAATGAACTAAGCGTTTAAAATCTCCAATAGCCGTCTTGTCAGGCGTTCCTCGTCTCATTCACCGGTATTTGGAAAAACAAGAAAGGATCACCGCACTTTTAAGAACACCCTTAAAATTGTGTGTTTTAACACACATTCATCATTTCACTACACTTTTAAGAACTCCCTTAAAAGGCTGAATACCGTTGAATGAGACGATGAACGCCTGACAAGACAGCTATTAAGATTTAAACCTCTAGTTAAGAATGTTTGTGAACAGGTGTGGTGTGAACGAGGAACACCAATATGAGGTAAAGATACCGCGATTTTGGAGCCTTTGCGAGTGATAAAAGACGCAGAAATGATATCTCTGCACTAAATAGCGTTTGAGGGAGATGAGTGCAACCGAAGAATGTCGCGGCCGCGTCCTTAAAAACTTAGGAACGCCTCTCTCAGGATTAACAGACCCTTATTAATCTGCAAGATGAGATCACACCAACGGAATTGCTCCTTTAGAATAAAAGAGGAGGAATGAAGATAAATGTTTTTCCGCGAATTTAGCCGGTACCATCTGACCCACGTGAAATAAATCAAAATAAGTATTGCTGAATCTGAAGAAACTATGATGTTATTCAATGGTATAGTTTATTCCGGATCTTGAGGCTGATACTCCGTTTAAGCATTCGCGCGGTGGAATTATTCGAACATCGCATGACTCAAAATGGTGAACGGGCTATGCGTGGCGCAGTTATTCTTTATAACGTTACGTTGCTCCCTTTCAGAAGTAGTTCATTCGCTACATCATCTGTAAAAAATACTTAGCCCCAATTCCAAATAAAACAAGATTTTCCTTGGTTTTTTCTCTCTATATCACAAATCTTCTTTTCCCTGGACCTTTCAGCGAATGATTTCCCAAGTCCTATTGTCATAAATGCGTCTATAAATAAAACTAATAAACAAAGCCCGCTACACCAGAGAAGTTCATCTATGGATAACTAATCATGACTTACCGCGCATACTCGAGGATAAACAGACTATAATATAAGCCGAGGCACCTAATTTTATCATAAAAAATGTTAATACTAATTGACTCGAGCATAAGCCTAGGGTGGGAAATCCGAAGACACTCGACGTCGGCCGATCAGGACGTCCGATCAAAATGAATGGTTTCAATCCGACAATTCCACACGGACGGCACGCGATTAAGGAGAAAATCAACCAAGAATGGTTAATTGAGCAAGTGAGGAATTTAAAAGCCCATTTCCGACTACGACAACAATTGGTTACTACATTTTGAGACTCATCAGATGTCTACGATCGCTTATAACTTGTAAATCGATGGAATATATCCTTCCTTTATCTTTCTTCTTGTAATTTGTTTCAATGTAAAATACTCTTAAGATCCATCATTTTGACCTTGTATATTTGCTAAATCCACGCAAGAAGCGAGTGGCGGTCTGTAAACACAATTTAAATCACTTCGAGAGGCAGATACAAGAGTGCGATAAGATTCTTCCCTGTTATTTCAGTCAGAAATTTTGAGTAGCCTAAATGTTTGCATAATGTATACGAAGTAACTCGTGTGTGAAATTACGCAAAGTACGGAGGCGGCATGCATACATTACGGGGTCATGTGAATGCATAAATAGCCCGAGGGGAAACTCTTTCATTCGTTCTTTGAAGCCCTTGTGACAAACTCTCACACTTTAATAGAAATTACTTTTTAATCGTTGAAGCGTACGCTTCAAATTATGAACCGTTAACCTTTTTAAGGTTTTGATAGATTACTCTAAATTTATAACGAGTTCTCGAGCAAAAATCATAACAGATTGTTCGAGTATCTTTTTCATATACTTTTTTATTCTCATCCTTATATTATTAATATGATCATTACTTAGAGTAATAATATATTAGTAATTAATTGATTATTGAACCTAAAAAACCTTAAAAATATCACAATAACAAACTATGACGAATAGAATAGAATGCAATTATTTGTTTACGCGCACAATTGGTCCTCCTGCGCCAGTTTGGCTCGTGCCGAAAGTATGTAGTACGTAGATAAAATTACTTTTTTCATCCACCTTAAAACCTTAACATTGTATCAATATCCACCTCTTTAGTTCCCTTTTATTAGTAGATATTTCATCTAAAGATTGTAAATTGTATGGAAGTTCATTAAAATTAAAAAAATCTTTTTACCATCCTTATTATTATATCTGCGAATATTATATCTAATCTTTAGTATTCTGCACATACTACGACATAATATTTGTTTTATTTTGTATCTGTTAGAGTAATAGTTTGTAATTAACAGTAGGTTATATATATATATATATTATATATTTAATATATATTTACAAAACATGATTAGGAATTAGTAATTTTATCATTATTTAGCAGGACCTTAATTCACTTTATGAGCACATAGAAATCCTCAGTAGTTGACTCCCAGGTTATTGAGATTATTAGTGCCACACTGCTGTGTTACTCTGAATGATGCAATGGAATAGTATACAATATAAGGTATAAGATTGGTAAGGGACAATAGCTAATGTTTGTAAATTTGTATGGAGTGTGTAAGTTTTGTATGTGAAAATGCATTATTAAACAGAAAGGTATCTTTGATGATAAGATATAATGGCTTAGCTAGTAGTAATATGAATTTGAATGGATAAAAATATTGGTTTATTGTAAATTGTACTTTTTTAATTGGACATCACTATTGTATATAACATTGCATTATTGTATAGAATATTGTATTATTTACATTATTAGGCTACGAAATAAATAAATATGCCAATATTACTGTTAGACGAATCAAACGAAGTTACAACTGAGGGACGAAATCATCCTGAGTATATCATTTTTATTTTTAGTATCATAGTATCCTTATTTTGCCAAATATCTGCTTTTATATCATTGCGGATGATTCATGATAATTATGTCTATAAATTCATCAGTTAAAAGGCTGATTTGATCTTAACCCATCGAAAACCGCTATCATAACGATTGAGATTATCATTAGCTTAAAATTGTTGTGTAAATAACTTCATAAACTCAAGGATGATTTATTTTCTTATACTTAAGGATGAAAGGGAATTTTCTCACGAAGGAGATTTTTTTTAGAATTTTTAAGACTCAGAATAAGAAAACGTCTCATTTGATGGCACTGTTTTGCAAGAATTCTATTCAGCATACGGTTTTGTTAGTTTTTCGATATACTTAGATATCTTCACTAGAATCTAATTTTGATTGGAGATAAGTAAAGAGAAAGGCAGCTTCAACCTTTTGTCAAATTCTACTTGCCCTCCGAAGATAAAATTTAATTGTTCATGAATTCATAAAAAGAGATGCCAATACTGTTTCTTATGCAAGTATATTACTCCACGAACTAAACTGAATGGTTGTTTTACAATTCTTTTCAATGATACGTCTGCAAGCTGGATCCCTGATAACGAATTCTTTGGATTAACAGAAATAACAAATTTTTCGGACAAACTTTTTCCTTAATTTGGCCTCCGTCGACGGACTTGGTTGAACAATGTTTTGCTGGACGTCAGCTTTTTCAAAATGTTTTTAAACCTTTCTGCTCCAGAGAGTCCAAATCAAATTACGTCGCTTTTTTGATTCTAGCATCCGTTCATATCGCCCGCTGACTCAATTGGGGCTCATGGGCTGTAGTATATAATTCCAGCAGCAGGTTTCATGACTCGCCGTTCAAGAAAAATTACGATCTTGAGCTGTAGATGAAGAGAGCTCGCGTGTTATCATCAGGGTGTACCGGTGGTGGTGTGTACGTTATTGAAAACATTGACTGTAAGTGCAATATTTTCATGTATAAAACTTTTAAACTCTTTCAATAACTTCCAAAATTGTATTTTTAAGGTTTGAAGTCGTTACCCCGAAAAGGTTTTCCTCGAATATTTTCGCTAAATATAACTTGAATCCATTTGGATTTATGTCATAAATATTGGCTCTAATTACGTTTGAACGTAATTCTGCACATATATAACACCTTCAAAGTTCTTTTAGTAGAAAAGATAAATTTCTTTGCTGCTTTTCATAATTTAGACCAGAAAGGGTTAAATCAGCTACTCATTTCCGTTTGCCGAGACATCTTTGCATGGTATCGTTTATGGTATTCAGACTCTAAATAATAAATGTCGCAAGAATAGATATTAGAAGGAAAAAATCAACAGAATTTTGATAAGAAGCCTCGGTAGCGCAGGAGACAGTCACGCAATGATACAGGCGTAAGGCACATAATGATATCGATAAAGTCGCTGGTTTGGAAACAATCAGGTGATATTCCCGGAAGCAAATCTGTCTGGGTGCGGTTCATTTGAACAAAACCACCAAAAATCGTGGGAACCGATTATAACGCCAAATCCGACGAAAATTGATGTAAAAATACCTCTGAATTCTAACTCCTTGTATGCAGTACGTAGCTTTCGAAGCCCGACGTGGATCCCGCTATAATATATACTCCTGCCGAGCTCATTACTTTTCAGTAAACAGAAATACGAATGACGTCGGAATTTTGTCGCGACTCGTATTAGTTCTGATTCGATGTTTAGTCTACGTAGCTAAACACGAGCGAAAGGTTAATGGATGTTACGAATGGTTTTCGAGAGCGTCCCTCGTCCCAACTAGTATTTACGACCGGATTTTAATATTTCGACTCGCGTGAAATACCCTTACGTTCCAATTCCCCCTCTAGGTTATGCCCTGGATGGGATTCGTTTCCAGTTTTTTCCCGAGGAACTAGGAAAAGCCAATCCATCTCTTTACGGTGGAATATCTATATTTAGTCTAGGACGGTTGACGTGAAATGAGTCAAGCGAGCTTCTCGAGAGAAAAAAATTCTCCCTCTCTTTCGTATGCCGAATTTATCGTACTAAAATGTAAATCATTCCCGAGATTCAAATGCAATGGGTGGGTGGACCCCGCCACTAATGTGCGGTGGGAGGAATTGGATTTTCGAGTTAGCAACTTTTGCAGTGGACGTAATTACGAAAAATGAATTCCGCACCTACTGCTTGCTTTAAGTACAATATGTATAGCGTAACCGCGGGAAAAACCCTATGGCTTACGTGTAGGAACATATCGTTCCGTATTTTTTGCTTGATCATTGAGAGACGGAAGACGCTATTTTGCGCTAAATTACTTTTGGTTTGGTGTTGCAGACGTATGCTATAACATGTTATTAAGCTTTGCAATAGGCATAGCGATCATTTTCAGATGTCCCAATAACTTTGTTAGCCTTGAAGGAGTTTTGTCACAGAATGAAAACTTAAGCCATGACCGGCGCGAGGTGTATTGAGTCCCCAGTATGGAGTTATTCCAATAGATTATGTTAAAAGTCCATCTTTTTTAAAGTTAGATTCCAGGAAAAATGTTGACTGGTAGTCGAGAATAAACAAAAATGTATTTGGCAAGGTTCCTCTATTGTAAAATACAAAGAGGAAGCAAAATATCCTATAAAATATTTCTCCGATAAACTTGAATTGGGCGACGGTTAATATCTGTCGCCATAGTTTGATTTATCAATAATTTATCCATGATTAATTTTACAATTTCGCTCACAAATGCTTACGGATACTGTTTTATGATTTTTCGACAAATTCCTTAAAAATTAATCATCTTTTCTTAGAAAGTTTGTGACGACTGCGTGAAATCTTTCATTACCGAAATTTTTACCACTCACCGAAGCTTTGACGAACTAATAACTTCACCCACATCTAAAAACTCGGCGCCCCGGTCGACTGACTGGCTTACCCGCCGTCTGTGAATTATGCTGCCGTTTTTATACGCCATTAAATTTATCATCCTGGCTGAGAAGGCGGAGGGAGAAAACTGAAGTGTTTTAGGGCATGAGATTGCTATCAAATAGGAATTACAAACATTTATTTGAATTAAAAATTTACTTAATCGGCAATTATTTATAATTAACATTTTATATTATTTTGCAATATTTAATCAAAATTTTATCCAGAAATATAACGTTCAAATCTTATTTTTTCGAATGAAATTATGAAAGTTAGCAAACTAGCATAGTTTGTTTCATTTCTTTTTCTAGAAAATTTATGTTGATATTAACTATAACTTTTTCGTAGAGCTGTATTTACTGTAGGCTTAGAGGAGATGGCCGACTTATTTTTGTGAGATTACAGTAATGACCAACGTTGTTACGCTAAATTAATCGTTTAAATAGGAAAATGTATAATTATTAAAATTAAAGAATTGATAAATATTTTCATAAATAAGGAATACAAATTTTTTTATTGAATTAGACTTAAGTTTGGTTATCTCTGGTTTCATTATTACCATTTTCAAGACAAATATCTTTTGAAAATTTCAGCATCTATGGATCCATATTGGATCTATCCATTCATTTGAGCAGAATTTATCCATTAAAAGTGTGATAATTCATCAAGGAGGTGGTGTTGACAATTAACATATAAATTAAGTAAAATCTCTCGTTGGTATCTAATATTATAATAAAATAATGGTGGGTAATTGACACGAAAGTATACTCGTACGAGTAAAATGTAGCTTGCATACTGCAAGCAGATCGGCAATACTAATTTTTTTTATCGACATCACATCGGGACAGTTCTCATAAGAAAAAAAAGGATTTAATTTTTTCTTAAAATTCGCTGAAATTTCATCGTCTGGCATCGAACCCGGGTCTTAATGGAAAACCTACTATGAAACACAATAGAAGATCACCATCTCTAACTATGTGTGAAAATTCAAGCAGAAATATTAGCTACAACTGCCTCAAAAGATGCTCTAATGTTCACGAATGTTAATGGCTCTCGGGACTCGAACCAAGGGCGATCTTGGAAATTTAAAAAATGTTTCTGAAAGTTATTAATGATCTCAATATATATGCCAAATTTCAAGTTTCTATATTATTGGAAAAGGTTTCAAAATAATTCCAAAAAATCGGATCAACTTCTGAATGCAGAGACACCTGGTGTCGAACCGAGGACACATTGATAGCTATGAATGCATAGTTTGATTTGTTAAGACTGGTTCTTCTATCATGCTAAGTTTTAAGTCGATAGCATACCGGGAAGTACCTAAAATTTGTTTCCGTTATCTCCGTAAGAAATGCATAGAGGAATATAAATGTCCCTCTGGGATCGAACCAAGGACCATCTGCGAATATCTAAAATTCGATTATGATATATTTTTATAGTTTCTAACCTCATACCAAATTTCATGTTTCCATGCCATTGGAAAGGGGTCCAAAAAAAATCATAAAAATCGCCACAATGCATTTTAAACGGCAGATTTTTGCTTCGACCTAGCATCGAACCCAGGTTATTTTCCGTAAAACTCATTTATGTTTTCGATAGATCATGACCATATATATCGGCTCCTTGAGTTTTACGTCCCTACCTATCCAGCAAGTATTTTTTAAAAATTCCCGAAAATCAAAGCAATGCATTTAAACGGGAAAAATCGGGACTTTGGGGCCCTCTGGAATCGAACCTATGACTCTGAGGATCAAAGTCTCTTTTTTCCTGGGGGTCTCACGTTATGGCCAATATATCATAAAAATTTCAAGTCAATGACGCTTGTGGTTTAGCCTGTGAATGTGTATCCTATCTATATACCTATATAGCTATATAGCTATACGAGTAAAATGTAGCTTGCATACTGCAAGCAGATCGACAACACTAATTTCATGTCGGCATCATAGCGGGAAGGCCGTCAAAAAAGAAAAAAAAGGATGGAAAAAATTCTTAAAATTCGCTGCAATTTAATCGTTTGGCATCGAACCTGGGTCTTAATGGTGAACATACTATGCAGCACAACAGAAAATTACCATCTCTTACTATGTGTGAAAATTCAAGCAGATATATTAGCTCCAACTGCCTCAAACGACGTCCTACTTTTCAATAATGTAAATGGCTCTCTGGATTCGAACCAAGGACGATCTAGGAAATTAAAAACACGTTTTTGAAATGTATCTATGTTCTCTATCTATATGCCTAATTTCATGTTATAATATTATTGTGAAGGGGTTTAAATTAATTCTTAAATATCGGTTAATTTACTGATTGTAGAGACGCCTGCTGTCGAACCCAGGAAATATTGGTAGCTGTGAATGCACAGTATCACTTTTTAGGACTTCATCTTATTTCATACAAATTTTGAAGTCGATATCATGCCGGGAAGTACCTAAAACTTTTTACTGTTTTCTCCATAAGAAATGCATGGAGGAATGTAAATGGCCCTCTGGGATCGAACCAAGGACCATCAGCGAATATGTAAAATTTGATTATGAAATATATGTATGATCTCCAACCTCATGGCGAATTTCAAGTTTCCTTGCCATCGGGAAAGGGTCCAAAAAAAATCTTTAAAATCGCCACAATGCATTTTTAACGGCCGATTTTTGCCCCGACCTAGCATCGAACCCAGGATATTTTCCGTGAAACTCATTTATGTTTTCAATAGATCATGACCATATATATAGGCTCCATGAGTTTTGATTCTCTACCTATCCGGGAAGTATTTTTTAAAAATTCCCGAAAATCACGGCAATGCATTTAAACGGGAAAAATCGGGACTTTGGGGCCCTCTGGAATCGAACCAACGACACTGAGGTTCAAAATCGCAATTTTTCTGGGGGTTACACGTTATGGCCAATATGTCGTAAAAATATCAGGTCAATGACGATTGTGGTTTAGCCTGTGAATTTGTATCCTCGCTATATATATATATGGATACATGAATGAATCCGGAGAAGCATCTATATATAATAGATATGATATATGAATGAATCCGGAGAAGCATCTATATATATACGAGTAAAATGTTGCTTGCATACTGCAAGCAGATCGAATACACCAATTTCATATCGGCATTATATCGGGACGGTCCACAAAAGAAAAAAAAAAGATTGAAAATATTCCTTAAATTCTATGAAATTTCATCGTCTGGCATCGAACCCGGGTCTTACTGGTGAACTTACTAAGCAGCACAATAGAAAATCACCATCTTTAACTATGTGTGAAAATTCAAGCAGAAATATTGGCTACAACTGCCTCAAAAGACGCTCTAAAGTTCACGAATGTAAATGGCTCTCGGGACTCGAACCAAGGACGATCTTGGAAATCTAAAAGGTGTTTCTGAGAATTATTTATGATTTCTATCTATATGCCGAATTTCAAGTTTCTATATATTATTGGGAAAGGTTTCCAGTTACCATGCCATTGGAAAGGGGTCCAAAACAAATCTTAAAAATCGCCACTATGCATTTTAAATGGCAGATTTTTGCATCGACCTAGCATCGAACCCAGGTTATTTTCCGTAAAACTCATTTATGTTTTCGATAGATCATGACCATATCTAAAGGCTCCTTGAGTGTTGATTCTCTACCTATCCGGGAAGTATTTTTTTTAAATTCCCGAAAATCAAAGCAATGCATTTAAACGGGAAAAATCGGGACTTTGGAGCCCCCTGGCATCGAACCCATGACACTGAGGATCAAAATCGCAATTTTTCTGGTGGTTACACGTTATGGCCAATACGCCGTAAAAATTTCAGCTCAATCACTCTTGTGGTTTAGGCTGTGAGTTTGTATCCTCTCTATATATATCTATTATATAGACGTTTCTCCGGATATACCTATATATATACGAGTAAAATGTAGCTTGCATACTGCAAGCAGATCGGCAATACTAATTTCATATCGGCATCATATCGGGAATGTCCTCAAAAGAAAAAAAAAGGATTGAAATTTTTCTTAAAATTCGCTGAAATTTCATCGTCTGGCATCGAACCCGGATCTTACTGGTGAACTTACTATGTAGCACAATAGAAGATCACCATCTCTAACTATGTGTGAAAATTCAAGCAGAAATATTGGCTACAACTGCCTCAAAAGACGCTCTAATGTTCACGAATGTAAATGGCTCTCGGGACTCGAACCAAGGACGATCTTGGAAATTTAAAAAATGTTTCTCAAATTTATTAATGATCTCAATCCATATGCCAAATTTCAAGTTTCTATATTATGGGGAAAGGTTTCAAAATAATTCCTAAAAATCGGATCAACTTCTGATTTCAGAGACACCTGGTGTCGAACCCAGGACACATTGATAGCTAAGAATGCATAGTTTGATTTGCTAAGACTGGTTCTTCTATCACGCTAAGTTTAAAGTCGATAGCATGCCGGGAAGTACCTAAAATTTGTTTCCGTTATCTCCATAAGAAATGCATTGAGAAATGTAAATGGCGCCCTGGGATCGAACCAAGGACAATCAGCGAATATGTTAAATTTGAATATGAAATATATTAATAATCTCCAACTCCATGCCAAATTTCAAGTTTCCATGCCATCGGGAAGTGGTCCAAAAAAAATCTTAAAAATCGCCACAATACATTTTAAACGGCCGATTTTTGCCTTGACCTAGCATCGAACCCAGGTTATTTTCCGTAAAACTCATTTATGTTTTCGATAGATCATGACCATATATAAAGGCTCCTAGCGTTTCGATTCTCTACCTATCCGGGAAGTATTTTTTTAAAATTCCCGAAGATCTGAGCAATGCATTTAAACGGGAAAAATCGGGACTTTGGGGCCCTCAGGAATCGAACCCATGACACTGAGGATGAAAATCGCAATTTTTCCGGCGGTTAATTGTTATGGCCAATACGCAGTAAAAATTTGAACTCAATCACGCTTGTGGTTTAGGCTGTGAATTTGTATCCTATCTATCTATATACCTATCTATATACCTATCTATATCTATTACGAGTAAAATGTAGCTTGCATACTGCAAGCAGATCGGCAATACTATTTCATATCGGCATCATATCGGGACGGTCCTCAATAGAAAAAAAAGCATTGAAATTTTTCTTAAAATTCGCTGATTTTTCATCGTCTGGCATCGAACCCGGGTCTTTTCTGTGAACTTACTATGCAGCACAACAGAAGATCACCATCTCAAACTATGTGTGAAAATTCAAGCAGAAATATTGGCTACAACTGCCTCAAAAGACGTTCTAATTTTCACGAATGTAAATGGCTCTCGGGACTCGAACCAAGGACGATCTTGGAAATCTAAAAGGTGTTTCTGAGAATTATTTATGATTTCTATCTATATGCCGAATTTCAAGTTTCTACATTATTGGGAAAGGTTTCAAAATAATTCCAAAAAATCGGATCAACTTCTGATTTCAGAGACACCTGGTGTCGAACCCAGGACATATTGTAAGCTGTAAATGCACAGTTTGATTTGTGAAGACCTTCTCTTGTATCATGTAAAGTTTCAAGTCGATAGCATGCCGAAAAGTACCTAACATTTGTTTCCGTTATCTCCGTAAGAAATGAATTGAGGAAATTAAATGGCCCTCTGGGATCGAACCAAGGACCATCAGCGAATATGAAAAATTTTATTATGAAATATATTTATAATATCCAACCCCATGCCGAATTTCGAGTTTCCATGTTATCGAGAAGAAGTCCAAAAAAAATCTTAAAAATCGTCACAATGCATTTTAAACGGCCGATATTTGCCCCGTCCTAGCATCGAACCATGGACCATATTCAACGATGTCTTTATGATTAACGTTTCTAACGCCCGGCTTCTAGCGATCCCTCGAATTTCAATTCTCTCCTTTTCCGGGAAGTGCCCCAAAAAAATTTTCGAAAATCCCCGCCATGTATTCTTATGGGGAAAATCGCGACTTTGGGGCCTTATGGAATCGAACCCATGACACCGAGGTTCAAAGTCGGCTTTTTCCTGGAGGTTGCACGTTATGGCCAATATGTCGTAAAAATTTCAAGTCAATGACGCTTTTGGTTTTGCCTGTGAATTTGTATCCTATCTGGGTATATATATGAATGAATCCGGAGAAGCATCTATATATAATAGATAGGGGATCAAAATTCTAACCATGTTCCGACTCCGACTTTGAACCTCGGTGTCATGGGTTCGATTCCAGAAGGCCCCAAAGTCGCGATTTTCCCCATAAGATTACATGGCGGGGATTTTCGAAAATTTTTTTGAGGCACTTCCCGGAAAAGGAGAGATTTGAAATTCAAGAGATCGCTAGATGCCGTGCATATCTAAAGTAAACCATAAAGACATCTTCGAATATTATCCTTGGTTCGATACTAGGTCGGGGCAAAAATCGGCCGTTTAAAATGCATTGCGGCGATTTTGAAGATTTTTTTTTTATCCCTTCCCGATAACATGGATACGTGAAACTCGGCACGTGGATATATAGCATGAATATATTTCATAATCAAATTTTACATGTACGCTGGTCGTCCTTGGTTCGATCCCAGGGGGCGATTTGCACTTTTCAATGCATTTCTTACGGAGATAACGGAAACAAAATTAAGGTACTTTCCGGCATGCTATCGACATCAAACTTTACCAGATACAAGAACAAGTCTTAACAAATCAAACTGTGCATTCACAGCTAACAATATGTCCTGGGTTCGACACCAGGTGTCTCTGAAATCAGAAGTTGATCCGATTTTTAGGAATTATTTTGAAACCTTTCCCAATAATATAGAAACTTGAAATTCGGCATATAGATAGAGATCATAAATAACTTTCAGAATCATTCTTTAGATTTCCAAGATCGTCCTTGGTTCGAATCCAGAGAGCCATTTACATTCGTGAAAATTAGAACGTCTTTTGAGGCAGTTGTAGCCAATATTTCTGCTTGAATTTTCACACATAGTTAGAGATGGTGATCTTCTGTTGTGCTTCATAGTAAGTTCACCAGAAAGACCCGGGTTCGATGCCAGACACTTAAATTGAAGCGAATTCTAAGAATATTTTCAATCGTATTTTTTTTTCTTTTGAGGACCGTCCCGATATAATACCTATATGAAATTAGTGTTGTCGATCTGCTTGCAGTATGCAAGCAACATTTTACTCGTATATATATATATACGAGTAAAATGTTGCTTGCATACTGCAAGCAGATCGACAAAACTAATTTCATATCGGCATTATATCGGGACGGTCCTCAAAAGAAAAAAAAATGGATTTAATTTTTTCTTAAAATTCGCTGAAATTTCATCGTTTGTCATCGAACCCGGGTCTTACTGGTAAACCTACTATGAAACACAATAGAAGATCACCATCTCTAACTATATGTGAAAATTCAAGCAGAAATGTTGGCTACAACTGCCTCAAAAGACGTTCTAATTTTCACAAATGTAAATTGCTCTCGGGACTCGAACCAAGGACGATCTTGGAGATCTAAAAGATGTTTCTGAAAGTTATTTATGATCTCTATCTATATGCCGAATTTCAAGTTTCTATATTATTGGGAAAGGTTTCAAAATAATTCCTAAAAATCGGATCAACTTCTGATTTCAGAGACACCTGGTGTCGAAACCGGGAAATATTTTAAGCTGTAAATGCACAGTTTGATTTATAAAGACTTTTTCTTCTATCATGCAAAGTTTAAAGTCGATAGCATGCCGGGAAGTACCTAAATTTTCTTTCCGTTATCTCCGTAAGAAACGCATTGAGAAGTGCAAATGGCCCTCTGGGATCGAACCAAGGACCATCAGCGAACTTGTAAAATTTGATTATGAAATATATTCATGATATCTATCTACGTGCCGAGTTTCAAGTATCCATGTTATCTGAAAAGGATCCAAAAAAAATCTTCAAAATCGCCGCAATGCATTTTAAACGGCCGATTTTTGCCCCGACCTAGCATCGAACTATGGACCATATTCGGCGATGTCTTTTTGATTTTCGTTGGATATGCACGACTTCTAGCGGTTCCTCGAGTTTCAACTCTCTCCTTTTCCGGGAAGTGCCTCAAAAAAATTTTCGAAAATCCCCGCCATGTAATCTTATGGGGAAAATCGCGAATTTGGGGCCTTCTGGAATCGAACCCATGACACTGAGGTTCAAAGTCGGCTTTTTCCTGGAGGTTGCACGTTATGGCCAATATGTCGTAAAAATTTCAAGGCATTGGCACTGGTGGAACATGGTTAGAATTTTGATCCCCTATATATCTATTATATATAGATGCTTCTCCGGATTCATTCATGTATATACCTATACGAGTAAAATGTTGCTTGCATACTGCAAGCAGATCGACAACACTAATTTCATATCGGGACGGACATCAAAAGAAAAAAAAAATTCATAATATTCGTAGAATTCGCTGCAATTTAATCGCCTGGCAGCGAACCCCGGTCTTCCTGGTGTACTTACTACGCAGCAAAATAGAAGATTACCATATAAAACTATGTGTGAAAATTCAAGCAAAACTATTAGGTGCAACTACCTCAAACGACGTCCTACTATTCACATACACTCCTTATTTGAGAAATTATAATGTGCTCTGGCATCGAACCCAAGAACAGCATGGTCTTATCTATTTTTTTTCTTAAACAAAGTGTTAATATACATCTTCCATCTAAGCAAGAGCTCCCTTACATATCGATAAATGCATAAAAAAATTATGAAAAGATACCCCATAGTATTATACATGGGGGATATTTTTACCGCCCGGCATCGAACCCGGGTCTTTCAGGCAATACTTTCTATGCAGCACAACAGAAAAACACCATCTCTAACTGCGTATGCAAATTCAAGCAGAAATATTGGTTACAACTGCCTCAAATGACGTCCTACTTTTCCTTTATATTCCTTATGAGAGAAACGTTAATGTGCTCTGGCTTCGAACCCAGGAACAGTACGGTCTTCTGAAAATTTTTTTCTAAAACTTATTCGTACCATACATCTTCCAGCCAAGCACGAACATCCTATCATTTCGATAAGTGCATCTAAAAAAATAATGAAAAACGGCTCCCATGTATTTTAAAGGGCAGATCTTTGCATCGTCCTAGCATCGAACCCAGGATAACTTTTGTAAAAGTCATTGATGTTTTCGAAAGTCCAAGACCATAAATACAGGCATCTTGAGTTTTACTTCTCTACCTATCCGGAAAGTATTTTTTTTTAATTCCCGAAAATCACGGCAATGCATTCAAACGGGAAAAATCGGGACTTTGGGGCCCTCTGGAATCGAACCTATGACACTGAGGATCAAAGTCTCTTTTTTCCTGGGGGTTTCACGTTATGGCCAATATGTCATAAAAATTTCAGATCAATGACGCTTGTAGTTTAGGCTGTGAATTTGTATCCTATCTATCTATATAGGTATATATATGAATGAATCCGGAGAAGCATCTATATCTATTACGAGTAAAATGTTGCTTGCATACTACAAGCAGATCGACAACACTATTTTTATGTCGGCATCATATCGCGACGGCCATCAAAAGAAAAAAAAATGGATTTAAATTTTTCTTAAAATTCGCTGAAATTCCATCGTCTGGCATCGAACCCGGGTCTTTACTGTGAACTTACTATGCAGCACAATAGAACATCGCCATCTCTACCTATGTGTGAAAATTCAAGCAGAAATATTGGCTGCAACTGCCTCAAAAGACGTTCTAATTTTCACGAATTTAAATGGCTCTCTGGATTCGAACCAAGGACGATCTTGGAAATCTAAAAAATGTTTCTGAAAGTTATTTATGATCTCTATCTATATGCCGAATTTGAAGTTTCTATATTTTTGATAAGGGTTTCAAAATAATTCCTAAAAATCGGATCAACTTCTGATTGCAGAGACACCTGGTGTCGAACCCAGGACACATTGACAGCTGTGAATGCACTGTTTGATTTGTATGGACTTGATCTTTCTATATGCAAAGTTTGAAGTTGATATCACACCGGGATGTACCTAAAATTTGTTTCCGTTATCTCCGTAAGAAATGCATTGAGGAATTTAAATGTCCCTCTGGGATCGAACCAAGGACCATCAGCGAAAATGTAAAATTTGATTATGAAATATAATTATGATATCTAACGCCATGCCGAATTTCAAGTTTCTATGCCATCGGAAAAGGGTCCAAAAAAAATCTTAAAAATCGCCACAATGCATTTTAAACGGCCGATTTTTGCCCCGACCTAGCATCGAACCAAGGATAATATTCGTAGATGCCTTTATGGTTTCGTTTAGATATGCACGGCATCTAGCGATCCCTTGAATTTCAAATCTCTCCTTTTCCGGGAAATGCCTCAAAAAAATTTTCGAAAATCCCCGCCATGTATTCTTATGGACAAAATCGCGACTTTGGGGCCTTCTGGAATCGAACCCATGACACTGAGGTTCAAAATCACATTTTTTCTGGCGGTTACACGTAATGGCCAATACGTCGTAAAAATTTCAAATCAATGACGCTTCTAGTTTAGGCTGTGAATTAGTATCCTATCTATCTATCTATCTATCTATATCCTTGAATGAATCCGGAGAAGCATCTATATTTAATAGATAGATAGATAGATAGATAGGATACTAATTCACAGCCTAAACCACCAGCGTGATTGACTTGAAATTTTTACGACGTATTGGCCATAACGTGTAACCGCCAGAAAAAATGCGATTTTGATCCTCAGGGTCATGGGTTCGATTCCAGAGGGCCCCAAAGTCGCGATTTTCTCCATAAGAATACATGGCGGGGATTTTCGAAAATTTTTTTGAGGTACTTCCCGGGGAGAGAAAGAGTTGAAACTCGAGGGATCGCTAGAAGCCGTGCGTATCCAACGAAAATCAGAAAAACATCTTAGAATATAGTCCATGGTTCGATGCTTGGTCGGGGCAAAAATCGGCCGTTTAAAATGCATTACGGCGATTTTGAAGATTTTTTTTGGATCCTTTCCCGATAACATGGATATTCGAAACTCGGCACGTGGATAGATATCATGAATATACTTCATAATCAAATTTTACATGTTCGCTGATGGTCCTTGGTTCGATCCCAGAGGGCCATTTGCACTTCTCAATGCATTTCTTACGGAGACAACGGAAACAAAATTTAGGTACTTTCCGACATGCTATCAACTTCAAACATTGCTTGATACAAGAATAAGTCATTACAAATCAAACTCTGCATTCAGAGTTTGCAATACGTCCTGGGTTCGACACCAGGTGTCTTTGAAATCAGAATTTGATCCGATTTTTAGGAATTATTTTGAAACCTTTCCCACTAAAATAGAAACTTGAAATTCGGCATATAGATAGAGATTATAAATATCTATCAGAAACATATTTTAGAATTCCACGATCGTCCTTGGTTCGAGTCCCGAGAGGCATTAACATTCGTGAAAATTAGAACGTTTTTTGAGGCAGTTATAGCCAATATTTCTGCTTGAATTTTCACACATAGTTAGAGATGGTGATCTTCTATTGTGTTTCACACTAGGTTTACCAGTAAGACCCGGGTTCGATGCCAGACGATGAAATTTCAGCGAATTTTAAGAAAAAATTAAATCCTTTTTTTTTTGTTTTAAAGACCGTCCCGATATGATGCCGATATGAAATTAGTATTGCCGATCTGCTTGCAGTATGCAAGCTACATTTTACTCGTATATATATATATATAGGTATATCCGGAGAAGCGTCTATATATAATAGATATATATACGAGTAAAATGTTGCTTGCATACTGCAAGCAGATCGGCAACACTATTTTCATGTCGGCATCATATCCGGACGGCCATCAAAAGAAAAAAAAAAGATTGAAATTTTTCTTAAAATTTGCCTAAATTCCATCGTCTGGCATCGAACCCGGGTCTTTACTGTGAACTTACTATGCAGCACAATAGAACATCACCATCTCTAACGATGTGTGAAAATTCAAGCAGAAATATGGGCTACAACTGCCTCAAAAGACGTTCTAATTTTCACGAATTTAAATGGCTCTCTGGATTCGAACCAAGGACGATCTTGGAAATCTAAAAAATTTTTCTGAAAGTTATTTATGATCTCTATCTATATGCCGAATTTCAAGTTTCTATATAATTGGGAAATGGTTCCAAAAAATTCTTAAAAATCGGATCATTTACTGATTGTAGAGACGCCTGGTGGTAAAACCAGGAAACATTGGTAGCTGTGAACTCACAGTTTGATTAGTAATGACTTGATCTTATCTTATGCAAAGTTTCAAGTAGATATAATATCGGGAAGCACCTAAAATGTGTTTCCGTAATCTCCATAAGAAATGCATTGAGGAATGTAAATGGCCCTCTGGGATCGAACCAAGGACCATAAGGGAATATGTAAAATTTGATTATGAAATATAATTATGATATCTAACGCCATGCCGAATTTCAAGTTTCTATGCCATCGGAAAAGGGTTCAAAAAAAAACTTAAAAATCGCCGCATGCATTTTAAACGGCCGACATTTGCCCCGTCCTAGCATCGAACCTAGGATAATATTCGTAGATATCTTTATGGTTTTCTTTTGATATGGGGGGCATCTAGCGATCCCACGAGTTTCAACTCTCTCCTTTTCCGGGAAGTGCCTCAAATAAATTTTCGAAAATCCCCGCCATGTAATCTTATGGGGAAAATCGCGACTTTGGGGCCTTCTGGAATCGAACCCATGATACCGAGGATCAAAGTCGCTTTTTTCCTGGGGGTTTCACGTTATGGCCAATACGTGGTAAAAATTTCGAGTCAATGACGCCAGTAGTTTAGCCTGTGAATTAGTATCCTATCTGGGTATCTGGGTATATCATGAGTGAATCCGGAGAAGCATCTATATATAATAGATAGCTATATGGCTCTACGAGTAAAATGTTGCTTGCATACTGCAAGCAGATGGACCACACTATTTTCATGTCGGCATCATATCGGGACGGCCATCAAGAGAAAAAATCTGATGTGGACAGCACATGACTTTCTCCATGTATAAGATGTAAATATTTATCTACGACAGTATTTTCGAACTCTATATTCAATCTAAACTTGGAAGATAAGTGATTAATTTCTTTCATATTATCTTTTACGTCACAAACATTATAGATAATTTTTCGGGACATGTTCGATGAAAAACGATGAAGTGGCCTTTAGCCCCAGCGCCCAGAGCGCCCACAACGAACATAATCAGCAACTTCCGGTTTATCAGTATTTTACGAATCACTCCTACACAATCAGTGATAAAAAAATATGTTTTTTACAAAAGTCATAGTAAATTATATTTTCTAAAACTTTTATAAATAATAGTATATACCTAAATATCATATTTATGGAGATATTTTGAAAACCGGAAATGAGCTTTGAAGAATGAAGCTCGACTTCCGGTTAACCGATTTACTCCAAAATCTAAACAACTCTAACGACACAAACCAAAATACTATATATGAAATTTGGTGTTGATCCGACAAACAGTTTTTATGGTAGAGCGCCCACAAAGTACATAATCAGCTACTTCCGGTTTATCAGTATTTCACGAATAACTCCTAATCAACCGGTGATGCAAAAATATGTTAAATACAAAAGTTATAGTAAAACACATTATCTAAAACTTTTATACGGGAAAAATAAACCTATATATCATATTTATGGAGATATTTTGAAAACCGGAAATGAGCTTTGATGAATGAAGCTCGACTTCCGGTTAACCGATTTACTTGAAAACCTAATCAACTCTGACAGCACACACCACAGTACTATACATGAATTTTGGTATTGATACGACAAATATTTTTCAAGTTAGAGCGCCCAGTGTTACACACACACACACACACACACACACACACTCACACACACACACACACACACATACACACAGACATCATTCCGAAAATGGTCAAAACGTGTTCTAGGGACCCCAAAACATGTATTTCCGTTGAAATCTCGAAGTCGATTTTTTTCATGAAAACAATACTTTCTCTATACTTCGTATATGGAGAAAGTAAAAAATGGAATGAAATTTTTCTTAAATTCGCTGAAATTCCATCGTCTGGCATCGAACCCGGGTCTTTACTGTGAACTTACTATGCAGCATATTAGAACATCACCATCTCTA
The DNA here is from genome assembly GCA_947579665.1 of Sympetrum striolatum. Taxonomy (NCBI): domain Eukaryota; kingdom Metazoa; phylum Arthropoda; class Insecta; order Odonata; family Libellulidae; genus Sympetrum; species Sympetrum striolatum. The sequence continues at coordinate 79,942,663 of OX388352.1, forward strand.
ACTATAAGTGTGAAAATTCAATCAGAAATATGGGCTACAACTGCCTCAAAAGACGTTCTAATTTTCACGAATTTAAATGGCTCTCTGGATTCAAACCAAGGACGATCTTGAAAATCTAAAAAATGTCTCTGAAAGTTATTTATGATCTTCATCTATAAGCCGAATTTGAAGTTTCTGTATTTTTTTGCATTGCATTACATTGCATACTGCAAGCAGATCGACAACACTATTTTCATGGCGGCATCATATCGGGACGGCCATCAAAAGAAAAAATGGATTGAAATTTTTCTTAAAATTCACTGAAATTCCATCGTCTGGCATCGAACCCGGGCCTTTACTGTTGAACTTACTATGCAGCACAATAGAACATCGCCATCTCCAACTATGTGTGAAAATTCAAGCAGAAATATGGGCTACAACTGCCTCAAAAGACGTTCTTATTTTCAGGAAATTAAATGGATCTCTGGATTCGAACCAAGGACGATCTTGGAAATCTAAAAAATGTTTCTGAAAGTTATTTATGATATCTATCTACATGCCGAATTTCAAGTTTCTATATTGTTGGGAAAGGGTTCAAAATAATTATTGAAAATCGGATCAGTTACTGATATTAGAGACGCCTGGTGTCGAACCCAGGACACATTGACAGCTGGGAATGCACAGTTTGATTTGTATATACTTTATCTTTCTTAGTGCAAAGTTTGAAGTCTTTATCGTGCCGGGAAGTACCTATAATTTGTCTCCGTTATCTCCATAAGAAATGCATTGAGGAATGTAAATGGCCCTCTGGGATCGACCTAGCATCGAACTTAGGATAATTTCCGTAAAACTCATTTATGTTTTCGATAGATCATGACCATATATATAGATTCCTTGAGTTTTGATTCGCTACCTATCCGGAAAGTATTTTTTTTTTATTCCCGAAAATCAAAGCAATGCATTTAAACGGGAAAAATCGGGACTTTGAGGCCCTCTGGAATCGAACCCATGACATCGAGGTTCAAAATCGCAATTTTTCTTGAGGTTATACGTTATGGCCAATATGTCGTAAAAATTTCAAGCCATTGACGCTAGTGGTTTAGCCTGTGACTTTGTATCCTCTATATATATATCTATTATATATAGATGCTTCTCCGGATTCATTCATGTATCCATATCTATTATATATAGATGCTTCTCCGGATTCATTCATGTATCCATATATATATATATATAGAGAGGATACAAACTCACAGCCTAAACCACAAGAGTGATTGAGCTGAAATTTTTACGGAGTATTGGCCATAACGTGTAACCACCAGAAAAATTGCGATTAGGATCCTCAGTGTCATGGGTTCGATGCCAGGGGGCTCCAAAGTCCCAATTTTTCCCGTTTAAATGCATTGCTTTGATTTTCTGGAATTTAAAAAAAATACTTCCCGCATAGGTAGAGAATCAAAACTCAAGGAGCCTTTATATATGGTCATGATCTATCGAAATCATAAATGAGTTTTACGGAAAATAACCTGGGTTCGATGCTAGGTCGATGCAAATATCTGCCGTTTAAAAAGCATTGTGGCGATTTTTAAGATTTCTTTTGGACCCTTTCCCGATGGTATGGAAACTTGAAATTCGGTATGAGGTTAGATATCATAAATATATTTCATAATCGATTTTTATGCTTTCCCTGATGTTCCTTGGTTCGATCCCAGAGGGCCATTTACTTTCCTCAATGCATTTCTTATGGAGATAACGGAAACAAGTTTAAAGTACTTCCCGGCATGCTATCGACTTAAAACTTTGCATGATAGAAGATCCAGTCTTAACAAATCAAACTATGCATTCATAGCTATCAATGTGTCCTGGGTTCGACACCAGGTGTCTCTGCAATCAGAAGTTGATCCGATTTTTAGGAATTATTTTGAAACCTTTCCCAATAATGTAGAAACTTGAAATTTGGCATATAGATTGAGATCAATAATAACTTTCAGAAAAATTTTTTAAGTTTCCAAGATCGTCCTTGGTTCGAGTCCCGAGAGCCATTTACATTCGTGAAAATTAGTGCGTCTTTCGAGGCAGTTGTAGCCAATATTTCTGCTTGAATTTTCACACATAGTTAGAGATGGTGATCTTCTATTGTGTTTCATAGTAGGTTTTCAGTAAGACCCGGGTTCGATTCCAGACGATGAAATTTCAGCGAATTTTAAGAAAAAATTAAATCCTTTTTTTTTTCTTAAGAGGACCATCCCGATATGATGTCGATATGAAATTAGAATTGCCGATCTGCTTGCAGTATGCAAGCAACATTTTACTCGTATATATATATCTATTATATATAGATGCTTCTCCGGATTCATTCATATATATACCTATATAGATAGATAGGATACAAATTCACAGCCTAAACTACAAGCGTCATTGATCTGAAATTTTTATGACATATTGGCCATAACGTGAAACCCCCAGGAAAAAGCCGACATTGAACCTCGGTGCCATGGGTTCGATTCCAGAAGGCCCCAAAGTCGCGATTTTCCCCGTAAGATTACATGGCGGGGATTTTCGAAAATTTTTTTGAGGCACTTCCCGGAAAAGCAGAGAGTTGAAACTCGTGGGACCGCTAAATGCCGTGCATAGCCAACGAATATCGGAAAGACATCTTCGAATATTGTCCTTGGTTCGATGCTAGGCCGGGGCAAAAATCGGCCGTTTAAAATGCATTACGGCGATTTTTAAGATTTTTTTTGGATCCTTTCCCGATATAATGGATACTTGAAACTTGGCACGTCAATAGATATCATGAATTTATTTCATAATCAAATTTTACATATTAGCTTATGGTCCTTGGTTCGATCACAGAGGACCATTTGCACTTCCCAATGCTTTTCTTACGGAGATAACGGAAACAAATTTTAGGTACTTCCCGGCACGATATCGACTTCAAACTTTGCATGTAGAAAGATCAAGTCCATACAAATCAAACAGTGCATTCACAGCTATCAAAGTGTCCTGGGTTCGACACCAGGTGTCTCTGCAATCAGAAGTTGATCCGATTTTTAGGAATTATTTTGAAACCTTTGCCAATAATATAGAAACTTCAAATTCGGCATATAGATAAAGATCATAAATAACTTTTAGAAACATTTTTTAGATTTCCAAGATCGTCCTTGGTTCGAATCCAGAGAGCCATTTAAATTCGTGAAAATTAGAACGTCTTTTGAGGCAGTTGTAGCCCATATTTCTGCTTGAATTTTCACACATCGTTAGAGATGGTGATGTTCTATTGTGCTGCATAGTAAGTTCACAGTAAAGACCCGGGTTCGATGCCAGACGATGGAATTTAGGCAAATTTCAAGAAAAATTTCAATCCATTTTTTTCTTTTGATGGCCGTCCGGATATGATGCCGACATGAAAATAGTGTTGTCGATCTGCTTGCAGTATGCAAGCAACATTTTACTCGTATATATATACGAGTAAAATGTAGCTTGCATACTGCAAGCAGATCAGCAATATTATTTTTATATCGGCATCATTTCGGGACGGTCCTCCAAAGAAAAAAAAAAGGATTGAAAATATTCTTAAATTTCGCTGCAATTTTAGCGTCTGGCATCGAACCAGGGTCTTCCTGGTGAACTTACTAAGCGGCACAATAGAAGATCACTATCTCTAACTATGTGTGAAAATTCAATCAGAAATATTGGCTACAACTGCCTCTAACGACGTTCTACCTTTCACGAATGTAAATGGCTCTCTGGATTCGAACCAAGGACGATCTTGAAAATCTAAAACATGTTTCTGTAAGTTATTTATGATCTCTATCTATATGCCGAATTTGAAGTTTCTATATTATTGGCAAAGGTTTCAAAATAATTCCTAAAAATCGGATCAACTTCTGATTGCAGAGACACCTGGTGTCGAACCCAGGACACTTTGATAGCCGTGAATGCACTGTTTGATTTGTATGGACTTGATCTTTCTATATGCAAAGTTTGAAGTTGATATCACGCCGGGAAGTACCTAAAATTTGTTTCCGTTATCTCCGTAAGAAATGCATTGAGGAATTTAAATGTCCCACTGGGATCGAACCAAGGACCATCAGCGAATATATAAAATTTGATTATGATATATTTTTATGGTATCTAACCGCATACCGAATTTCAAGTTTCTATGCCATCGGAAAAGGGTCCAAAAAAAATCTTAAAAATTGCCACAATGCATTTTAAACGGCCGATTTTTGCCCCGACCTAGCATCGAACCAAGGATAATATTCGTAGATGTCTTTATGGTTTCCTTTAGATATGCACGGCATCTAGCGATCTCTTGAATTTCAAATCTCTCCTTTTCCGAGAAATGCCTCAAAAGAATTTTCGAAAATCCCCGCCATGTATTCTTATGGACAAAATCGCGACTTTGGGGCCTTCTGGAATCGAACCCATGACACTGAGGTTCAAAATCTCATTTTTTCTGGTGGTTACACGTAATGGCCATTACGTCGGAAAAATTTCAAGTCGATGACGCTTCTAGTTTAGGCTGTGAATTAGTATCCTATCTATCTATCTATCTATCTATCTATCTATATCCTTGAATGAATCCGGAGAAGCATCTATATTTAATAGATATAGAGAGGATACAAACTCACAGCCTAAACCACAAGAGTGATTGAGCTGAAATTTTTACGACATATTGGCCATAACGTATAACCTCCGGAAAAATTGCGATTTTGATCCTCAGTGTCATGGGTTCGATTCCAGGGGGCTCCAAAGTCCCGATTTTTCCCGTTTAAATGCATTGCTTTGATTTTCGGGAATTAAAAAAAAATACTTCCCGGATAGGTAGAGAATCGAAACTCTAGGAGCCTTTATATATGGTCATGATCTATCGAAAACATAAATGAGTTTTACGGAAAATAACCTGGGTTCGATGCTAGGTTGATGCAAAAATCTGCCGTTTAAAATGTATTGTGGCGATTTTTAAGATTTTTTTTGGACCCTTTCCCGATGGCATGCAAACTTGAAATTCGGTATGGGGTTAGATATCATAAATATATTTCATAATCGATTTTTATGTTTTCCCTGATGTTCCTTGGTTCGATCCCAGAGGGCCATTTACATTCCTCAATGCATTTCTTATGGAGATAACGGAAACAAGTTTAAGGTACTTCCCTGCATGCTATCGACTTAAAACTTAGCATGATGGAAGAACCAGTCTAAACAAATCAAACTATGCATTCATAGCTATCAATGTCTCCTGGGTTCGACACCAGGTGTCTCTGCAATCAGAAGTTGATCCGAATTTTAGGAATTATTTTGAAACCTTTCCCAATAATATAGAAACTTGAAATTTGGCATATAGATTGAGATCAATAATAAATTTCAGAAACATTTTTTTAATTTCCAAGATCGTCCTTGGTTCGAGTCCCGAGAGCCATTTACAATCGTGAACATTAGAGCGTCTTTTGAGGCAGTTGTAGCCAATATTTCTGCTTGAATTTTCACACATAGTTAGAGATGGTGATCTTCTATTGTTTTTCATAGTAGGTTTTCAGTAAGACCCGGGTTCGATGCCAGACGATGACATTTCAGCGAATTTTAAGAAAAAATTTAATCATTTTTTTTTTCTTTTGAGGACCGTCCCGATATAATGCCGATATGAAATTAGTGTTGTCGATCTGCTTGCAGTATGCAAGCTACATTTTACTCGTATATATATATATATATATATATATATATATATGAATATATGATATATGAATGAATCCGGAGAAGCATCTATATATAATAGATAGATATATGAATGAATCCGGAGAAGCATCTATATATAATAGATATTAAGAGGACCTCTGATCCGCACAGTTGATTAAAGATTTGCCCCTTTGCAGCTAGCTGAGACAATGCTGCCTGCTTCAAACACACACCTTTTTGCCATAGTTTAGATAAATATATAGACCGGAAAACTTGACGCTACCAAATTTCAGATTCGGTTGACGGTTATTGGATGGGAAACGTCGTCGTCCCAGGAGTCCCGCGATCCTTTATTTCCGGAGAGAATGTAAGAAGGCTCCGTGGATTCGCTGAGTCATTTAATTGAGTGCAGCATTGACCGCACAGAAAAAATTGAGAGCGTCACTTATTCAGCAGAAATTCCGATATAATGTCCCACGACGGCACGGAATCCCCAGGAGAGGAGCGTGCACATAAACACACGGCATTAAATCACACAACCCTTTACAATCACGAGGGAAATGACAGATATTGGGATAGGAAACGTCTGAGAGATTCAAAGAAGAGAGGGAAGGGACACTTCATATGTTCCTTCGCAAAGGGGGTGATATTACATTGCTTCTCTGTTTCTTCTAGGCTGAAACATGATTTCCTATGTTCTCTTTTCTGAGGGTTAGTGAAAATAATGTCGGTTTTAAATGAAAATCCTTAAAAATTACGAAGAGTTATGATGTTAGGGCGTGACAAGCTCCCTCTGCTGTCCGTACTTTCTGGCTTGAAGTACATATAACATGCCGAATGGGTGGTAGGGAATAAAAGATACTGAATAAAAGATTCTAAAATTAACCTCAACGTGTGTATTCATTATATGTTTAAATTCTCCCCAGAAGCCACCATTATCAGCGTTCCGTCGTTTTTTTTTTCAAGTTGAAGACAATCAATGGGAAATAATTATTTTATGTAGAATATTTTTTCTTCTACTAAGGAAGATATAATTGCAATTGAAATGCACAGTCACTTGCAAAGGTCTGAGAGCATATCCCGTCGTTGCTCTAGTGATTAAATAGTACACAAAAATTTTCTGTTTGTCTACATGTCAGTAAGTAAAAAAAACAGCGGCGGAATTATGTGATTTGGAAGCTAAAGCAAGTAAGGGGAAAATGGAGTTATTGAGGAATTTCTGGGTACCGGATCTAAATAGAGACACCGCCATGCACTATTGGAGTTATGAATGTAAAGAAAGGATGGATGGCCTTCATTATAGCATTATAGATTCACCTTTGAATATTTTTCAGCTGAGCTTATCCCTCTGATGTCTTAACCACTCATTATATATCCACTAGAACTCGTTGCGAGTAATTTTAGATTTATATAAGGACCACCATAGTGAAAATAGAGTTACTGCTATTATATTCTAATGAATGGGATATTTTCATTTGGTGCAGGGTAGAGAAAATGCATCTCTCACTTACTATTGTCAGAGTATATATGAAGAAATGAAAGCTTCTTAGATATGAGTGGATAATTGCACATCAATGTCTTTCCTTATGGACTGACAAGAAAAGTGTTACTCATAGAGTCATTGTTATTCACTTGCATGGACATTTTCTGCTTATAGCATTATAGCTTAGTAAGGAATGGAAGGGCAAACTAACTCACTCCTCATCCTACCTAGGAAACCCCATTCTACCCTGCAAGCTCTTAGTAGTTAAAGTTAGAGGTATGACACCAACCGGCCTTCGGGCTAGATACTTTACAGACAGTGAAAATAGGACGAGAGTAACCAGTCACCTGTTATTACTCATAGCTCTTGGAATGCCTTTTGGCCTTTTCTTTCAAACGTAATAGAATCCAATATTTCTCACATATTTCCAAATGAAAGTAAGTTTCGTTTAGCGAAAGACTTTCAGAAAACATTTTTCGGGACTGCTGCTAACATAAAATTATGAACATTATTGAAAGAGTTTTATAGTTTTATACGTGAAATTATTCCTCCTACTGCCAGTTTTTCTTTATCGTAAATACCACCACCAATACACACCACCAAAAATACCTTACCAACAACTGAGGGTAACTCGCGAGCATGCTTACAATCTTTATCTACAGCTTAAGATTATTATTTTCCTTGAACAGCGAGTCCTGAAACCTGCTGCTGGAATTATATATTACAGCCTATAGGTCTAAATGATATTCCTTTCAGTTACCTGTCTCTACCGTACAGTATATAGCTAAGTAAAACCTTAGAGTTTCCCCTTTACAAATTTGTATCAAAATCTTAGAACCAATGGTATTTAATGTGTCATTATTATCAATTTCTCCACTGGAATCGTAAAGCTCTGAAACAATTTATGATATTCAAAGAATTCAGAATAATTTTATCATTTTATCTAGAAATTGGGTAACGAGATGCGGTGAATAAATATTTCAGCAACATTAAAATCTCGATTTTTGCGTACTTGACGTTAATTTCTTGCACTGAAAAATTAAAATTCGAAAGCATTGTATTACACATTGAGACGCATTGTATTACACATTGAGACGCATTTTACTGCTGAATTGTTGGATGGCATTTTCACGTTTCTGTATTCCATCTTTTAGTTATTGTAATATTGTTAATTTAAGCAAATAAGAACTTCGAATAATATCCTTCTTGAATATTATCGATCTAACCAAAAAGGTTTTACGATTCCAGAGTTATACTTGAATCATTTTTTTGCCACAAACTTGCACTTTCGGTTTCCTGTCTCACTCTAAATCTGTTGCAGAAGTGAAAGGTATTTTCGTGTATACCGAGAGATATATTCAAGGCTGATTGTTATTATGCTTTCCCTTTCCGTGGGTTGCTCGATAAAATTGGTCTCAAAATATGAAAGCAATACTTCGTAAATATGTCCGTTAGACCCGGTTTTGATTTTCAACATCAATACTTAAGCCTCACTTTTTACGGTTTAGTCTTTTATTTACCTCGGACGAATAAAGTCTCCTGTTTTTATGTTGCTTCAGTTAGGAATTTATGATAAAAATGTATTAGAACTTAGAATTAAAATTCCGTGATTCCAAACTTAATGCCATTAGTAACTAATATTAATGTCAAAGATTTAGCATGGCGTAGACTGGACTGGAAGTTCATTCCATATGCTCTTTTTGAAAGAAAGAATATGGACTTATAAAAGTGGGTGTGATGAGATATTTCGCGGACTTGACGATTAAATGCAGTTGATAATTGTATTTCCCAATGCTGAACTTCCGAATTGTTTCGAATAGTAATTGCTTCAATGTCTGATTTCGTCCAAACCAGTCATCCGTTCCTATGTAAGGTGTTCTACGGCTTGCTACGAAGATATATTGTCTATCACGTCAATTTTCACCCTAAAATTAAAACGATTATTCCTTAGAAAAGGAAATTAAATGCAAATATTTCTGATCGTGCTTCCATATCTTTGTTAGAAATATACTTATTCAGAAATTGATGTCGAATTTCTAATTTTAGATGTATGATTACATTCCAGTTCTTTTCTCTTGTTATTGGTAACTTATCAAAACAAACCTGGCGACCCTTTGATAATTGAATTTTATATTTTTAACATTTAAATATTATGACTCGAGAATAGGAGAGCGAAATTTGTAGCACATTGAGCATTATTTGTATTTACTTAAAACAGTCAAATCTGTAACGAGATGTTCAAAAAATGTTTTAATATTTACGTTGGATGTAATTAATTAATATTGCGTGAGATTTTATCATATAATTCAGTAAATAAACCAACGCCACTAGTTCAGAGAACCAAGGCTCTTTTTTATTTATATTTACGACTATGTATTAATAATAATATTTTTACGACTATTTATTTATAATAATATGCACGATCATCCAGGAACGAGTCGCGAAAGTCATGCTGTAAATGAACCAATTTGAAACTTAGCCGATAGATTCTGTTCAGTTCAGTCATTCTTAGAATTCAGTGAAGGACTTATTATTACAACTTATTTTTATTCTTATCTTTATATTAAAAACTTCTTATTTTGAAAACAATTTTGCAGCAAACTGCAATCATTCTCAAAATAATAAAGGAGAGGTATATTTTAAAGAGAGAAGATGACAGACTTCATATTAATAAAAGTAGCCTCAAATTGTCGATTCCTATATGTGATACGCTAAAAAGTGAAGGAGGTTCCTCATATTTTATTAATATTTCATTTTTCAATATGACAGTTTTCACATTTCAGGAGAAAACATTTCAAGGGAGAGAGGCATGGAACCAAGAGATAAACATAAAACATAATGGCATCTTGGATCCATTCCAATTAGCGGAGCCCATGGGGAGCGATGAAAACCTTTAAAGAGAGTAATTAAGAGGACCGATACAACTCCTTGCCAAATTTGTTACCGTGGGATCGTCGGAAAAGATTAAGCTGTATCAGTTTAACGTTATACCCACGCCTCTAATGAAGTTCGCACGGAATGCTTTCTAACCTCATCGACTTTAATAAGGGGAAATAAAGCGTTCCATTTCTCCAAACAGAGTTAAGAGGCTTCGATTAATTCTAAGTTACGATGCGAAACGGGAGATTAAAACACAGTTAAATATAATGCAAAACTGATGACAAAGTATGATGTATTAGAAGTTTAAAATCTCCAAGTGCCGTCTTTGTCAGCTTTTTTAGATTTTAAACCTCAGCCGTATTCCAAATTTTATTTCTTTACAAAGTGTAATGAATTGAAAAAAATCAACAAACCATTCAAAACGTGAGTGAACCCAATAAGCATTTTGTTCTCTAAGAGAACAACATCAGGGGCAGATTCAGACTGTCTATCTCTGCCCCTGATGATATTTTTGTGGAGAACGAAATGTTTATTGGTTTCAAGCACGGTTTAGGCGGTTTGTTAGTTTTTTTCAATACATTTCAATTAAATAATAACTCGACTGCTAATCATAGGTCTGCAAAATATTCAGTCCGGACAAAGGGCTGAATATTTAAGTATCTCATCCCCCCTACCAATAGCTTCCAAAAGCTAGGAGAGATGACTGAGGCTTACCAGACAGGATGAGAGGTGAGATATTTTGACCTTGCTTTCCTCACAGAACAGCACAGCTGTCAATCACAGAATGAGTTCATTACTCACATTTTATTGATATGACGTCTATCAAATCCTCCGATCAATTTCAAGTGAAGAATCGGGAAATATTTTCATCTGCTGCCTATTGCAAAATCCATCGATTCCAGTGGCGCATTAGACTAAAATCGAACTGACGTAAATTTTATGATATTTTCGCTAGACCTGTATCTCTATGGGAAGAGGAAGTGCCATTGGAAGTATAGGAGCTCAGTACGAATGCACCATATCGAATCGATAATCGATTGTCATCAATGCATTTCCGTGATTTCCATATTTTCATAAAAGGGTACCAGCTGAGTGATTGCAAAGGCTTTGAAGGGATGTTTTTCCCTCCTCTCAACATTATGACAAAACACAATGATTATTACTTTCTTTGAGTGATAGCAATCAAGATAAATACACGTTACTTCGGCAAGTTCAACGGAAGTGCGGAAGAAGTACAAGCGATGAAGGAAACAAACTTTGTTTTCATTGAATGAAATGAATAGTTGAATAAATATGGTATTGAACGTTTACGTAAGAAATCGCCTATTTTATGCTAAAACTCAAGCAACAAGATGAATATATACTCAAAAATGTGATAAATAATGGATAAGCATAAAGATAATAGGGAAATATAAAGAGGCATTCAGCCGAATTGTCCGTACGTGCAGTTAACTGAGATATCCTGATGGATATTTGTCCTACTTGTACTAAAATATTCAGCGGATTGGTGGAAAGTTATTATAAAATTAGTTCCACATGAAGAAAGTTTAAGCGTAGTCAGTCAATTCTATCAGTTTTTTAATTAATTAATATTACAATTTTCGAGAAATCATTTCAATTTGAGCTTAAAATGAAATTGATGCTTACTGAATAAATGCGAGGAAATCGTTTTGCAATTCTTCCATGTTCCGAATCTCGATGTATTTTACTTCAAAACCATCGGTTATCTGTCACGTGTAAAATGAAAACGATAAATCCAGTTTTATATCGTTGGATTGGCAAATTAAATTAAGGAGCGTGTGATAAATGATATTTTACTTGGAATTTTGATGCGGATCCTTCCTATTTCATTTCTGAGAAGGGAATAATAAGCTAATTTTTCAATCCAATTTCATCTACGCCTTTAAATATTGCGGTTCGTCGAAGTTGGGGAATATTTGAAGTATTAGATGCTAGATATCATTATGAAAAGCCACTTTCTACCCAAATAACGTGAACATATAAAAATATTAAAATCAGTTAATGATACAAGTTTTAGGGATGAGCTTTCAGAGAATTTCAGTCTCATATCTCAAGACCCAGATGTGATCTCCTTATTTCTCACGTAACATAGGAATAAGTTTGGAAAAATACTTTCTTTTATGAGAAAAGTCCTCTGGAGTTAGACTTGCCTACGGTGATTGCTGCATGGAATCTTTAATAATGTGGATCTTATCTCCGTAGCTTGGATTAATTATTAGCTTCCGTTTCTAAGTAAAGAACGTGTTTCACATTCAAGTGATGATTTTCAGAAGCATTTTTGAGAAGATTATTATGTGAATATTTTGTTTGTATTCCCAAGGAATAGAATAGACTGCCGGTCAGATGCTCTGTCCGTTGAGCTATCTCGCTAGATCTTTTTTAAAGATGATTCTTCCTTAGGATTTTTCTTAGGTGCACATCATCCCGTACAAAAAACACCTTAATTATTTCCTCGTTTATTGTGTTAGTAAAGTTTTTCATCGACTCAGTAAAACGTAAACTGCATTACGTTTAATGGAATAAAATGTAAAAGATAAGGATTTTATGAAAAGATCGTCAAATGACTCATTTCCGGGAGGAAGTCTTTCCATTTGAAAATGGTAAAATGAAAATGAACAGACAAATAAGGTGACATCACCTAAATAAAAATATGTCAATATGTCTCTTGTTTATGAAACTCATTCTCTGGTTCACAAAACAATATTACACACAACTCGCAAGAAAAAAAAACACTTGAAAATTAGGTGGGGTGAGACACTAGGGTGAGTCGTTTTGCCCCTTTTTTCTGACCGAAATGTAATACCCGGCGAAAGTGGTCCACCTGCATTGCAGTAAAAAGCGAACAGCCCATTTCATAGGTTTTCTTGTTACTTACTCGAATATTTGAAGGATAGCCTTTCAACCAGTATCGGTGTCCCTTCATTCCTTCTTACCAAGAACAACAATCTTATCACCTTTTATTTGGGTCACGATGCAACCGGAAATTATATAATAATATTTATACAACAAATAAGATATTAAATGTAATAAATAGGTGCGTAGCACCAACGATTTGATACCGCTATGAGCTACCAGGTGAAGAAATTGACGATGACGGAAGGTACTACAAAACAGCTTAATTTTACTAAATTTGCCTTCTTTTCTGGTCCCATATTTCTGGAATCTCACAAAAAGTTCTGTAAGCGGCATATTTAGGCTTGATCATCAGAGTTTATTGCAAGTGGCATCTTTATACGTAAAGATACGATCGCTTTAATCGAAAATAAATTATTCTAAACTTAGAAGCAAAACTTCTCAAAGATGTCATTTTTTTGATTTCGAAAGAAATTGCATCTGTAATTTCCATGTAGATGGGCCGCTTTTGCAGGTTATTAAATCTCGATCAGAAATAAAGTGGCAAAATAACCCATCCTAGTGAGACACCTCTCTAGAGAAGTTATGACTACATGAAAATTTGAATCGAAAGGATTTAAATAATGCGATTCAATTTCAGGCACAATTAACATGTGCTAATGCATGTGTGCTCATTTTCAACTAAAATAAGAAAATAAAATTTCACGCTAACCGGTAGAAATGAATTAGGCGAGAGATGCACCAGCTCTTCCTTTTAAATTATTGATATTTCCGCAATTTTATTCTTAAATATGCAATTAAATGCAAATGAATAGATTAATCGGTCGTCAATTTATACATCTATTCATTGATATCAAAGTTGGTTAATATATGCCTCTCTTGTATCTATTTGAAGTATGATCGTTTTAGTGTAGAAGCATCGTTCACATTTCAATGGAATTAGCTTAAAAAGTAATCTAGACTTAGGCCGGAAGACCTATCTAAGTATTAACTACTGGGCAAAAGATGTTTTGTTGAGTAAGCGTTATACCACGTTGCATTGATGAACTACAGGAATAATACCTCGTCATCAATCAGAATCAAATTCATACGACAGCATCCTTCAAATTATCAACGCCATGAGCAATACTGAGATACGTTCGACAGTTTCAGGTATTAGACTAGTTTGGAAGATCTATGAGAAGAGGCTAAAGTTTTCGGCCTCATATTGCAAGACCATGAATTTAGGCATGACCTGTATTCTTGAAAATTCTACGGATGGCGGTTTTTTCCCCAATATATTCCGAGGGAAAATACACTTCGAGTGTGGAAATAAAAATTTCCCCCGAATTTCTGAGTAAATATCAGCGGAAAGAAGCGGGACTACCGGGTGATTAACCCCGGGTTTTCGGGGAATATATATGTTCTGAAAAGGCTTCTCGAGATAAAAACCCATCAATCTATTCCCTCCGCTAGACAGACACCGTCCCTCACCGCTGAAGATAGCAAATACCCCGCACTCCCTTCGCCAAGCGCAAGAAGCTCCCGCAAGCACCAACTCGTCGCGTACTTTAGATATTAATAGGTTCGTCAGACGCCCTGTCAAGCTGTCTTAATCGGATACCGAATCCCACATCTCGCAGAATAAATGCGTCTCTCTCCTTTTGAAGGCATTTCCATTAAAACGGTCCCGGCGGAGAGGAGCTCGGAAATACGATATTTCACGAATTGTTAATGGAATAAAATAAACATTTAAACTCTCGGAGCCCATCTCCTCCTTCTTTCCTTCCCCTTGGGATGATATAACCGTTAAAACCCTCTGATTCCTCCTTCCACCACTCACTCATCTTCCTTGAAAACTTCCCGAGCCGCCCAACGCTTTACCCCCGCATCAATCATCTCTAGCGCCATCCCACTTTCTCTCCCTTCCTTTTTCATCCTCTTCCCTTTAAAGTTTCACAAACTGTATCCCGACGAGAATGCTTTGATTCGCAACCCCTTTTATTCGTCTATCACTAATTAAGAAGCTTATCATTTATTATTCCCGATCGGCTAAAAAGAGACGCGGCCTCCAAACGCGTCTTTCTTGATTAAAGTAACGATCGGAGGGGTTTAAATGTTTTGCGCTGTATGAGTAGCGCTGGATTACCTAAGATTCGCACGAGCGTTCGTTAAGATGACGTTAATTACTCTCCTCCGTCATTCGCGCGCCTTTCGCAGTCTCCGTGGGGATTTTCCTGAATGGTCACGTTTGAGAGGGGATTTTTGCTGCACCCTCAAATTAGAAAGTATCAAAGTTATGACGTTCAAAGAGTTCTCGGTTCAATGGAGTTCGTTGCATTTTATCTCTCGACTTTGTAGTGTTTATATTAGAGCATCAGAGAGTGCTTGGTGGGCTCGCTTTAAGAACACTTTAATTGACTCATCCCTTTTGATTACAATCTTGTTAATTGAAATCAGATATTAAATCACGATTTATACTATAACCTGTGATCCTAATCGCGAACTCTTCTCTCACTCTATTCTGTATTTAGGCTCAAAATTTTATTCTAACTAACCAAAAAATATTACCATTTCCCTATCAGAAATTAAATTTATCAAATAAATTAAAGAATATCTACTATAGTGACGTTAAATTTTTGTTTCGAAATTCTTTATGGAAGCTGTATTATGTTAGATAACATGAATTCATCATTAAATTTTTATACAATATTTTGTAATTAATTTTCCTTTCAAATATGATGATGAAAGCGTAGCTTTGTCAATTGTAAGTTACCTACATATTTATAAATTACCCAAATTTTGATATTTTTGATTGTTTTCTTTGCGATAGACATTTGCTGTCCAATTTTCTTTAGGAACCTCATAGATGGCTTTGTTACAGGTAAATTACATGCAACATACTAAAATTAAATCTACCAAGCCATAGTGAAAAAGCATCAGAATTTGTATGAATCCGCCACAAGTTGAACGTGTTACTGTTCTTAATACAGCTGCCATGGTTTGGAGCTAATATTTTAAAATATTAATATCAAGTTTTTTAAAATTGTAAAATCACGGCATTATTTTTCTTTACCATCTTCCTGCAAAGGGGAAGGCAAAGAGACAATTTTTTACTTGCTATGGAATAGGAGTTATTATGGATGTTTATATAAAGTGTTTTAATTACTTATGCATTAATTGCGTATTGTCTAGATTCACACATCCGAATTGATGTGAGCAAACAGAATATATAGCTGCCAGCATTTTGATTGAAGTCTTTCTACACATAATTATTGTTGATCTTCACATATTCATTATTTTATTAGTTATTTTTCTTAAACGTGAGAGTAAAGGTTGGGTGTTAATAATTAAAATTTTTATTAGCTGCACTATTTCAAATTAATCTTCTTTTAAATAATCTTACTACATCATCAATGCTGCCCCAGTTTAAACTTCAATTCAATAGGTTTGCTATTGGATGAAACAGAAAACTATATTATTAAATATTTTTCTTCTTATATTATTAATATAATTATCATTCCAGTAGAAAAGGTAATTCTCGACTTGCAATCAATCATCAATCAAGAAGCGGAAACTTTTTAATTGACTTCAGTTATACAATATTCATCCATAACTTTGATCGTGTATTTAATCTTCATGAATCAGAGGGTAGTGTTTTTTATTCGAGCTTTACTTGAATCGGTAACGTCAATAAGATTCGCAGAGGGACAAATTACATTCATTTGAGGCAAGAGCGGAAGACTTAACTTCGTGAGACTACCTAACGACATCCACAAGCCCTTGTAAGTACTTGATGGATATCAAGTCGTTCCGCTGTAATCCTCGAGCTTTTTTGAAGCGAAAAGTAGCATTTAAAACGGGACTCCTCAAAGTCTAGATTTCGCTGCATCCGACTATTCTGTTTTCCCTTTCTTTCTCTCCTCTCTCGCCACCAGCAAAGGGAACACATAGATTCCTTCTCCCACATTTCCCGACAACTCCCACTTCACTTCCTACACAAGGCCTTTCATCTCTAATCTCTCCACTGCTTTCATCTCCCTCAAGAGGAGTTTACTCGGAGAAGCTTCGCAGCGATCTACCGCAGAGACTCGCTGAAACTGAATGCTTTTGCGAAACTCGCTATTGGCGAGTCGTCTCCAATCCAAATTGCTCATCGAAATCTACTTATAACGAGAACGTTAGCAGTGGTGCTATTATAAAACGGAAGAAGGAACTGATTCTGAGTTGAGGTGACTGGAAATTTTCCGTAACGGAGAGCATTTAAACATTTCATTTCGTTGAGCGGTGCTTCATCGAATGTCATGGCGGGTTACCACACGAC
Organism: Sympetrum striolatum; assembly: GCA_947579665.1. NCBI lineage: Eukaryota > Metazoa > Arthropoda > Insecta > Odonata > Libellulidae > Sympetrum > Sympetrum striolatum. The sequence goes on from OX388352.1 coordinate 79,959,861, forward strand.
GTTTTGCCCAAGAGACGGTTCACACAAGGACAGTTAATAAAGGTTAATTTTTATCTAAATAAATATATTTTTTCAAAACTTTTTCCAGGAATTTTCCACCCTTAAGTCGTTTTCTTCGAGAGCTATTTCCCCAAGGGATATTTCCCGTAATGAGAATCGGAGCGCGGTAAGGTAAAGTAAATTTACTCCATGTAGGAAGTGTTCTCGGGTCTCCATGATACATACGGAAAAATTCATTCAATTGCACAATCCGAGAAGTGAAAGGGACTCTCCTGTCCTTTATATGAGAAGCAGATTTTTTCCGTATGCATCATTGTGCTGAAGAGGGCTGTAAATGTAGCGGCCGAAACGTCGGCGGCATGGAGAAAGGCTACTCGGTTGGAAACCCGAAAACACTTGCTATAAGCAATTCACCGGGATAGTACATACTACTTCTTACTAAATTTATTTTTCATCTTGAAAAACTATACAAACAGCTACTTATCAACTAGTACTTCCAAACGGACATTGAAATATTCAGGAAGGAGCGGTTCCCTTCTCTTCTTCTCTTTAAAAACAGTACCGTCACTTCCCATCACGGCAGTGGTTGTTATTTTCTTCGTCTTGTCTTTTTAATTATTTAGATGGTTTTTAATAAATTGCTTATGTTTTAGCATAATTATAAGTCCATTTTTGACCTACTAAAATGTATAACTATTTGTTCATTTTCTTTTCTTTTGTTTTTGATAATATTGGTTTGTCTCCTTGCCTTTTTACGTCTCATTTGATCCGATTTCAGCACTAAATTTAGTTCCAATTCCAGTTTGTTGGTTACGTAGGTTTTTTACACCCCCTTCTAGAGGATGTTTTCCTGCAGTGGAAGATTTTCCTAGGCTCGTAGATTAGGTTTTCTAAATCCGCAAAGCAGTCATCTTCTATGTACTTTTTTCAATATATTTCATTTTTAATTTATATAATAAAGTCCTTTAAATATTATTATCAAGGCATCCCAGAAACTCATCAGTTCAAGAGTCTCGCCCACTTCTTCCTAGCGTCTCTGATTCCCTAATTAGAAATCGAGCTAAAATACCATTTCCTCAGAATGTCTTCCTCAGAAGAATCGTCTCGAACGCCGCTAAGTCTTGCGCAAATAAAGTTGTTATTCAAACAAACCCACCAACAAGCCATTCCAACCTTTTCAGGACAATCAAATGCTTTTAACTTGGCACTTGGTTGAAATTAATACACGTATCTTCCGGCGTATAAGACGCTGGAAGCCAATAACATCCCTCAGAGTTGACTTAGTCGCCGAATATAATATGCGATTCTTCGAGTATGAGGGATAAGAAAGTGAAAGTTCCTTACCTTCCTGTTCACCACATGCCATGAAAATCACAGTAAGCTACTAATATATCCTACTGAAACTTGTGCTCATATAGCAATTATTTAGGTCCATTGTTTTCAATAAATGCTTAACCATTGTAAAACTTTTTCCATAGCTGTAAACGTAGGGCTTTCCAAATGACTCACGTGAATATATGAATCAGTATTTCCATGAACGGAATCATTTTTCTCTTATTTTATTACTAACGAATAGTAATGGCCTAGCGTAGGTTCATCATCTTTAACATGTCGAGAGATTCAGAAAGAGCTTAGCAAGATAGTTCTCAGACCCAAATAGAAAGAACGCTTTTATTTTTATAAATATTTATCTAATACGTAGTCATCTATAGAACTGGTTATTTGATGTACAGAAAAACATAAAACCTCAGTGAGTGAAAGAGTTTTGATTTCATGGGAATACGTTTCTGCCGTTTTGCCTTTAAATATTTTCGGGATAATATTTATTATGCTTGTCAATATGCATATTTGGATAGATATAGCAATTGAACATCGTTCAGCGATACTGGAATTTCATTATAGAAGAATCTTTACCATAAAAACTTGTACTGGTAGATATATCTGCTTCGATACAGTCTTTCGAATGCTAGAGTTAATAAGATGTGAGCATCATGGCCAGAATGATGAACGCTACGTATATCTGACGGGTCTACCTCGAATGACCGATGCTCGATTGACCGACAGTTCAGTTGAACGACAGCTTGATTGAACGACATCCCAACAAAACCCATTAACAATTAGGTATACATATCTTCTGTGATATATTTATTTGCGATAGCGTACATAGTATGGAACTAAGTCGAGATGTTGTTCATTCAAGCTGCCGGTCAACTGAGCTGTCGGTCAAGTGAGCGTCGGTTAATCGAGGTAGACCCGTAAGATAAAGAGTATCGAAGGGGTAACTGGAGTAGTTAGAAGTAGTCTTTTTGGTAGTCCGTTATCGAAGATTGAGTTTCTAATAATTAGTTGGCGTTAATTTAGAAATTATTTTTATACTTACATTTATAAAAAAGATATACTTCGAGCTACAAAAATCGTATTTTCTAGACCCTGAATTTGCAAATAAATTTGCAAATTAAAGATCAGTCAGAAAAAAGAGGCAGAAAAAAGACTGAGTGACTCTAATATAATTCCATTTTTTATGATTTCTTAGCCCTTGCACATTCTCTTCCACATGAACTTTCATTTTGTATTCTTCGAACCCATTTAGAAAAATATATTAAGTAACTGGAAACCATCAATCATTATAGATTTCCTGAAGTGGTAATTTTATACGTCTGAATTCTTTAGAAAAAAGTAGTTTTATTCTTCTGAATTCTGTAATTAAAGACTTTGCGACGTAAGGATATAGGTCACAACAATACGTATTATCTCACGTTAACTATTTATGCACTCTTTTATGCAACCTTTTGGTACATGCAATAATAAGAAAATACCACTGACAGCAATGTTAATAAATAAGAGTCACAAAATATACCTTGAGCAGTCAAAAATGAAGGAAGGGTTCGACGCACGTTTCGCTAAGATGCTACAAATGGTAGCGAAACGTGCGTCGACCCCTTAATTTTTGACAGCTCAAGGTATATTTTATGACTCTTATTTATTTATACATGCAGTGATAATATTTCTTTAATTTTGGATATAGCAATTGGCATTTATTTTAGTTTTTATATTTCACTATGAAAGCCATTTAACCAACAAATATTACCGAGCTATCAAAGCATACTCGAATAAATGTTAAGCTTATTATCCTCCCTCTGTACATTTAATTATCACGTCGAAATCCTTTTATTGGATATACGCGGCCACTCAAAGGCAGCTGCAATCGAATCACGAATGAAATTAAAATGTAAACACGGAAATATTTGTGTTCGTATATCTCGGTGAGCGGGACACTCATATGGTAGCGAATAAAGTGTTGTTTTCACGAAACATCGCAATAGTTACAGCCCCAGAGAAAATTCTAAATTGAAATGTTTACACTTATTGTATTTTTTACTTGGCCATACTCTCTGGTCAACCGTGGCCTGCCAATTACTCTCTGAGGGGTATTAACTTTCACTTCCATTTAATTCACTTCTTGTTGTGAGGCTTCTTATTCAAGATTAAAGTTTTGAATAATTTTAAATATGAACTTAAAAACAGACATTTTTAGAGTTCAACTACTAGTTACGAGTTTTAAGGGGGTATATGGAATATATGCGGAAGGATGGCTTCATTGAATTCTTTCATATAAATCGAGTTTCTGATCGGTTAATTAATTCGATTTTCAATTTATTTACTCACCTCCCTCATGCTTTTGCCACCCACTATTCCAAACTTATGGGAACATTTTTCCCAGAGTTTCGAAATTTAGAGCCTTTTATCCTTCTCAAAGGAATTATTTCCTCTCTAATAAACACAAAGTCTCATTTGCTTAGGTTTTTCATGAATTCTTTGGTGTAATTGGATAACTGAATGCTTTATAAAATTTGACTTCAAAGTTATAGATAATCTTCTGTTAAACCCTGAAGCCTTATTTAGCCGTTTCTTCAAATTGAAATTCTCCGCTGAAACAATTCCCTCAAAATCACGACCGGTTATATTTTTATTCCAACAATTTACCTTTTTTAGGCATTAAGTGCAGTCACTTAAAATTATATACACATTTTTAATATTTTTATATATTTTTCCTTGCAAAGGTACGTTATAATGTATGACTCATTAACATCTCCTTGCAGGTGTGTTCATTGCCAGTTCTGATAATTTATCTACTATATTCGAAATTTCTATCGAAGCACGAAAATTGTAAGGTCTCAATGCTTCTAATTTTTTAAAGCAAAACAAAATAATAGTTACGGGTTTAAACTAATATTGAAAAAGCGCTTCAACATAAATAAAACATTTAAACACTGAAAACAAAACGTATTACTTTCAACTTCCCCGGGTTCCCGGGTCCCGGGTTCGAATCCCGGCTAGTTGGATTTTTCTGGCTAGGGAATAGTTGTGTGTCTTTGTAAATAGTAATAATTATTAAAATGGATGTAATTAAGAGATTCCTGTTTCCATTAGAGAAGTTATAAATAAATCAACTTAAATATCATTTTACAACGACTTAAAGCTGCAGTTTGATTTCAATGATTTGAGAGAAATGGAATAAATTCTTCCTGACTACGGTCATTTTCTTACATATTGTGAAAGAACTTCGTGCGCTGTGGAAAATTTTAGACAAACATGGGCAAATATAAATTATTCTTTCTGAGTAGGAATTTTTAAATCTATCTTTTCCATATTAGGAAATGTTTTGACTAAAATTTAAGCTATGAATCTAATATTGTATTTGGAGCATTAAAAATGAATACGATTTCATTATAATTCGGATTTCATTCCAAAATGATTTTAAGAAAAGAACTACAGCGGACTTTATCTTCAGCGGTTTTTTCGAACTCTGTTTAATTTTAATTGGCCAAACTTAGCAGAAAAAGCAACTCTGGTACCAGGGGATGGAACGGCAACTTTGGTTGCCTTAACATAAGGTTGTGTAAGCATCAAATTAATTAAAAATAGTAAGAAATAAAAACGATTTTTCCTCTTATAAAATTATATAATATTCTATTTCTGCTTGCATACACCAAAAACTTCTACTATAATAATTATTTAAAGAAAAAAAATAGTATAATCTTTAAATAAGTATTTATAAAATTTAATTTATTCTTAAATAAAAATAATAGGAGGGCCGCTCTAAATTTTTCCCGAACTTTGCAGAATTTTTCCAAAAGAATTATCTATCTGACAGTTGACGCAGGGTTGTCTTAAATGAACGAATTCTTACTAATACGTTCGACTTCTCGTTTTCATGATTCTGGAAATCATCAAAAGATTTTCAGCGGAAAATTACTACTACAGCCGTGGCCTCTGAAGATCTTGCAAGGAAGTTCTCGAAGATTTCAGAAAGAAATCCTCATTTAGAATTTTTAACAAACACAGGGCTGACTTTACCGTGAGGCAAACCTTGAAGACGGCTTAGGGGTGCTATATTTCTCTCACCGGTCGAAAAACAGTCATGGCATCAAGCCGGAACTGAAGTAAAAACCTAAATAGAAAGTGACAGTTATTTTTTCGGGGAGAAAATAGTAATTTTCGGAGTGAAAAAACAAAATCGTAATAAATATATTAAAATCCTTCAACCTGAGCCAAAACCGGAATTATCTTTCTCTCATGAATACCTGTATGCTTTCTCATAGTTTTCATAGTTGTATTTAGCAAACATATGCAACGGTGACTAGTAACAGACTTTTCAGCAGTTCAAATTTAATAAATGTAGCTGTAATTCGGTTATTTCATTACATTAAAAGTTTTATTCTAATATTTAATTCAAATGAATTCTTTATAGGGGCAGAACGGGGTACCGGATTTTTCAGCTCAATTAGTGCTCTTACTTATGGGAAAACGACTCATATACGGTGGATTGATATGCCGGACTAGCATGCAAGCAATCTCCACCATTACATGCTCTTATGCGTTTAAGAACACTTGATCGAATTTCAGTGATCATTTTTGTAATTTTGAACATCTTTTCCTTATACATTTGAGTAGTAATTCATTGGAATACTTAAGTATTGCTTCTAGTCTTCTGTTAAATTCATCCTAATCTTCGGTTCTGTATGGTTTCAACTTATCTTAGCCTAAAATATTGTCGCGATAGAATTGGTTAACCTAAAACTGCGGTTTTGGGGCAGAAAGGGGTACTACCGAGGTAACCCCAGGGTAATTAAACCTCTATTTTCTAGTGGCAATGAAGAAGATGATAACTACCCTCACTGTCCTGACTATTTAGCGTAGGGCTGGATAAAATATGCCAGTTTCCTTAAGAGGGCACATAATACTTGTGCCAGAATATATAGTGAAAACAATGAGGCCACCCCGTACCCCCGTACCCCGCACTGTCCTACGTTCCCCTACCTCACATAGAATATTCACCTCGTACAATTATTTTAACGAAGCAGGAGATACGATCTCAACCGGTTCGTTGGTTTCTGCCTGGACGTAACGAAAACCGAGCCGAAATGTGGTAATTCCACTGCAATGTAATCAGAACGAAAATAATCGTGCTTAAAAAAAATTGTCGGAAGCTTCGCCAAAGCTAAGTTACAAACGCTCATATATCATAACTTTATGCTTTAGATATTACAAATATTACCCGGTAGTAATATATGGAACATATTTAAATATAAATTTAATATACGACCCAGGGTCGTCAGATAACTTCGAGCTAAAATATGAAAAGGTAAATGCGGAAGTTTAGATATTGCGTTTTGCGAGAGAAGATTTGTTCATATTGAGAAGTATTAGTGTTTGTAGAGGACATTTTATAACACTGTGTAACCTCTAAATCCGTTTCATGACATTATAAATTTAGTGAGTAGTTACAACATTGAATCTACTCTTTTAGAATCCCGGTAATCCGAGGTCGTATGTACATTAGTTTAGGTAGAGCTCAATTGGCTTAGATAATAAAAGGACATTTCGTTGAAGAAAACTCGTAATTAGGATTTAGACCACCATAGCTAATTTATGTTCTCTAGATAACAAAATGTTTAAAGTTATTGTTTATAGTTATTTTGGCGCCAGAGATCGGGCCTCTTCCGGCAAACAGCTTCGTACAGCCGCGTGAGTATAGTGTCTGGTACGACCCTCAGGAATGAAATCGTGGTGGACGATCCCTTTGCAGTCAGAGAACACGACAAGCATGACTTTGCCACTTAATCGGTCGGCTATAATTTTTTTGGACATTCTCCTCCTTTCCCCCGGAGCGTACGTGTCAACTTACGCAGCCACAGTACTGAACACCACCGACAGTCACAGACTCGCACAGCTGTACCCGGTATATGCGGCGCTGTATACCACCAGAATTAAATATTTCTGCTCTGCGTTTTTTGCGGGAAATAAATAAGTTGGGGAACTTTTTGAACCTACCTTGTAATATAATAATTCAGTATTTTTCTTATAATCAAAGATTAGAGCAAAACTGCGAAGTTTAAGAGATTAGTCCTTTCCAGACAAGTTACCCAATGTGGTCGGTCCGGAATGACAATAGCCCAAAGTGCTGTGGAACCAAGTGAAGCTGCCCAAAGAAGAGGGAAAAGGGCAATTAGTGTCCGCGACGAGGCGAAAAGCGGGAGACGAGGGACGAAATCGGTGGGTAAAACAATCCCGCGACAATATCGCTAAATTGGCATCTCCGCAACGAGGGCAAGCGGGGAAGGCACCCATTTAGCGCGGGTGCATGGCCGATAGGCCGCGTGCGGCGCGCGTATTGGACTCTGCGTGAAAAGAGACGAAGAAGAAATGTAGGCGAGCAATTGGGTGGGTGCGGTGAAGGAGCGAAGTGGATGAGATAGGCCACCGAGGTAGTGAATACGGGGAGATAGGAAGGCAGATAAGCCGAGGAAGGGGAGATAGCGGGGGTGGCGAGCCGTGAAAGGAGTGAATGAGCCGTGGGAAGGCAGCATGGCGGAAGTGAAGGGTGAAAAAAAGAGACTGAATGGGTGCGGAGGTAATAGCAGCGGAGGTGGAGAGATGGCTGGGATAAGGAAGTTTTGGAGGAAGATCCGCGGAGTGGAGGAAGGAAAGTATTTAGGGAACTAAAGAGGTAATGAAGAATGTGGAGTGAAGTAGGAGAGAAGCGTTGGTGAAACATTGAGGGAAAAATCGGGAGGGAAAGGCGCGGTGGGGAGTTGCTCTCTTTCGCAACCGATCAGAAATACGGCGAGAGGCGATTATCCCTTCCGCGAAATCCCCGATTCGCCTTGATTGCTCAAAAGTGTTTCTGCTACCATATTCGGATGGATAGAGAATTTTTCATTTGTCATGTTGCCACAGGATAGAGAAAATGTGTCTTTCATTAATTATTGTCACTCCCTTGATGATGAGCGTGATGACATGAAGAGAGTACTCTCTCTTAGGACGGAAGATGCAAAGATGATGTTCTTAAAAGAATAGCCTTGGCCAAGGAAGCATTCATGAAACGAGGGGATGACCAAAGGTCTTGATAAAGGAACCAGGAAAGGATTGGTGAAATCCTTGGTGTGGAGTGCTTTACTTTATGGATGTGAAACATGGACATTAAGAAAGGAGGAAGTCAAACATTTAGAAGCCTTCGTAAGTTTGGCGCAGAATGGAGAACGTAAATTGGGTTTTGGGAAAGTTGGGATAGGAAAACAAACACGGAAGTGCTTGAGATGGTTGGGGATGAGAGGGCTGTAATTGAAGTGATTAAGCATCGACAGAGGAAATGTGTGGATCAAGTATTGAAGGGAGAGGGATTGCTGAAGAATATAATGAGGGGTAGAATTAAAGGAAAAAACAGAGGGGTTGACAAAGGCTAAAGTTGTGGGATGATATGAATGGCGTTGAATAGGGATAATTGAATGCACAGGAGCCTATTGAAAGGTGTGTTTGATGACAGGAAGGCTGCTTAGGTATAACAGCACCAACTAAAGAAAATTATACTCGTAGAGTCATTGTGCATCACTTAGGTGAACAGGTTCCGCTTTAGCTTTCTGGTGGGGAATACAAGGACATACTATCTCACTCCTCATCCAGTCTAGTAAGAATGAAAATAATATGTGATGGTGCGGTTTGTTGAAAATCGATATTATCAAAGAAGAGGTTTAGTAAATCCAAATTCAACACTGTGAGGCTTAGTAATTATAAATATACGAGGTTTATTAATTACAAATATATATCTAAGGCTCGGTAATTATATAATAAATATTGTGAGAATGTATTAGAAAATGTTTTTTTCTAGATGCAGATGTAACTAAATGAAAATGTTGAGAGCTACTGATGTATTTCACTCACCCCAAATTTAAATTTCGATCTAACTGCTAACGTATTTGAACCAACATTACCGTAGAGACTGAATGATTCTTGGAGGGTTATATAAATGGATTGAATTCCTAAATTTTACTACAAAATATCCCGCAACCTTTTTAGTTAGTTAAATCACATGACGAGTACAGAAGCCCTGCTGTCATTTTCCCGACAATTGCGATAGACTGATCGTTTCTTCAGAATAGCTACGATACATAGGGGAGCGTTACTAATAAACATTACGGCATATCGTGAAAATTGGTATAAGATAGGATATCAAAATTCAAGCTACATTTCTCAATAAAATTTCACTTAATAATTTATCGAAAGATTAAGTTGATGTTATGTTTCCACTCTGCTATCTAGGCTGATCATAAACTACGATAAAAGTTATGAACATACATGCTAGAGCAAGTAACTCCAATATTCATTGTTTTTGGGACCTTAACACGGCAGTAAGCGATTAGAATAATTGACCTAACTATACATGCAACCCCTACCACACGAGGCTGGAAGGGTACTCGTAAATGTAGATACGGATCCGTTTTGATCTACATCACGTCATTCCTCTACGTGAACAGAAACCTTTGATCTTTATTGCAGGTGATTTTTGAAAATAGCGGTCGTTGCTACTTTTAATATCCAACTTAGTGCTTCGAATAGGCTCTCCTTTGGCGAGGAAATATTGGATGTAGCAAAAGCTAAACTTTTTCATTAATGAACTTAAAGAGCGTAAATTTAACAAAGATCACCCTCGAACAAAGATCACCCTCTCAACTGCCTTAGTAATTTCCTTATTGTATAACGCTTTTTTGCATTTTTGGCTTATACCAGAGGTTCCCAACCTGTTAGTAACTGCATACCACTTGAAATTTTTAGACATTTTGGCGTACCAACAGTATTATGTTTCTTTAGAAACATACATCTACGGTCGAAAAAGTGCCCAATGGCTTGTTCTATTTAAATTAAATTACTAAGATAACTTTATATTTGCTATAAATGCACTTGCATTTGGGTTTTCTCAGCCCTTTATCAAGGCATCAATAAATATATATATAACAAGATTTTTTTAGGTTTTTCACCAACTCCCACAACCTGAAACGTTCTCGCGTAACAGCAATGGTACGCGTACCACCGGTTGGGAACCCCTGGCTATACTAGTAATACTATACTAGTAATAAGTTTTTCACACTCCCTTCTTTGTGGGTGTTTTCCTATATCTCTTCACGTACTCATTACTCAAGTTTGTAATACTATTGACAAAATTTGGTTAGATGTAAGAAGAGACTTTTCAGTCTCAAGTCCAGTAATGGCAGAAACAATGCTACAGAAATAATATCTGCTAACATAAATATTACATAAATGAAATTGAATAACAAATATATATAAGAAATAAATTAAAATAATCCAAGAGTATAATTTAACAATTAGCCAGAAGTAACCAAAACGCAATTAACTATTTTTCTTAAAATAGCGTAGAGGAGGAGTTTTTTGTTCAGGTAAGGTGTTCCAGAAATTAGAGGCAACAATCAGGACGTTTCAGGCAAACATTGGCACGAGGGATTGGACATATAAGTTGGTTTGGATGGAATCGGGTAGTTTTAGAGGAAACAGAATGTTTATATTATTAGAGGTTTAAAATTTCGTATTTGTCTGCTTTTCTAGTCGGAATGATTTTATTTCACACAATATGATCTACTTGTACCTTTCCCACACGAAAATTTGAGAATTATTCGCATTGTGTTAATTCAGTTATATACTAGATTACTTTGTGTTAACTTACCAAGAAACTAACGAATAAGCAATCGGTACCGAAGTCGAGGTACAATTTTATATCTAATTAAATGCCAGTAAATGTAGTCGATATTCGCAAACCTCTCCTCTCTTTTCTAATTGGAATATTATACGGGAAGATATGCATACAAAATACTCGGATCAAAGTTAGCGTCAAATCCGCGATAAAGAAGATTTTTATTTCCCGCAAGGAAGTGAGTGGTGAGCAATGTGTAACAAGCGCTATCGCGCAACTTGTTCCTTAAGTCTACGTCTCAGAGTAAACTGCTTATCTTTTGCCAAATGCTTACTGGAAGCATGTGAAGAAGGCGTTCCATGATGCGGTCTTCCAAAGACAATACACAAGTAGCAATAACACGGCAACAATAGATGTAACCCAAGACTCAAACTGATGTAATAAACTGAATTTAATAACGGTTGCCTTTTTCGAGTAAAATAGATCGCGATTCACACCAATAAACGAAGAGGTAGCGAGGAATCAACGTATTTGTATGGAAATCAACATCAACTCCTCTGAAATGATATTGGATAACATGCAGCTGCAAAGGTAAAATCTGTGTTTAAGGCTCAATGTCCATGTCTATTTAATGTCCCTGCAAACCGTATTTCGGTGTGAGGAAGGGGTTGCAAGCACCAAGACGTTACAGTATTTTCTTAATCGGTTGCTTTCGCGCATCGTTCGCGGAAAAAACGGATTCTTGAAATGATTCGTTCTAGCATCTATTTCCCTGATCTTCCTCGCAGTATCAGAACGGCCTGTTTAAAAGGGAGGTCGCATTATATCGGTTACATATTCTGAGAAAGTACTTTATCTAAACTTATTCAATAAATGTATCCTTTGTATTAGTCTTCTACCTCTCAGATAACATTATAACGCTGTTACTTTCCATGCTGATTGTGACCAATGTTACTCAAAAAGATGCTGTATTTAGAACTATATATTTATGTATTCATTCATTTGAAGAAAGCAAAAAATAGCGCACGACCTTTACATCGAATATTATAACATTTAAATAAAAATAAGAAACCAACAAGTAAAAACGGCACACTACATAAACAGAATGAAAAACAGATAAAAGAAAGGAAAATTTACAGAAATATATGAGCAGGTGGGGCTAGTAAAAGGTGATCGTAGTAGATACGGGAAAGGCAATATATGGCGTTTGTTACAGCATGTAAAACAAATAATAAAAATTAACGTCTTATATGTGACATGTTTTCGGGTGAAAAACTTGATTTTTGGATAAATACCGCTCTAATCACGTTTCATAATTAAATCGTAAGTAATCTGCAAATAGAAAACAATTTTATCTTTTTATTTTCTTATGCGGACTAGTCTTGGCATAGCTTCGTCCACGAATGAAACATATAATTTCGGAATACTGATAACATTTTTTTCGTAGCAATTCGTTATTAATACTATTCAAGTCGCATTTTAGAACGACTTGAACACGTAATTTTGAACAAATTCAAAACGTTACAGCAATAGAAGAAGATCCCCGACTATGAAAACTACCAGAGTAGGAGAGGAATCAAACATTTTAATCGAAATAATGTCATCGGTTTGGGAAAAACCGCAAGGGAAAACCCGGGCACCCAAGTCTAGTCTAGCACTAAGTCCTCCAAAAGTTTGATTGGACAACAACGTGACGCAAGGACGATGGCAAACATCATTTCGGATGCATTGGAGGTTAGAGATTTGTACTCTGTTTGGTGTTTTGGGAGGGCAAACTTGAGGTCGACAACCTACGCTACGCAATTTTCCATGCGCGAGGGAATTACTACGGAAACTTATGAGGGAAATTCTGCCATAGAAGTTTTCAGTGGTATATTTCGCACTCTGCACGTAGAGAAGTGAGTTAAAACGTGTCGCCGCGATAATAGTGACGTATGCATCGTGAATTCCACTCGCCGTCTGAGGTTAGACAGGACTACAACTATAACTTCACATTTGCTATTCCCATCCAGGGCTCTTTGAAATATTCCTCCTCGTACTCCCTCTCGTGGCAGTAGGTAAAACGAATAATAACAATAAACGTCTTTTATCAGGGCGAGATCGAGGCTAATTAGCCTCTTCTTACACCCAACCCTTCGTCATATCAATTTTAAAGAAAGAGATGGAATAAAAAGTACTCAGAAGGAAACTACGTTGGGGGTTTATAAACCAAAGGTATCGCTTAGGAAAAAATATTCACCGTAGCAGAAAACACCCGCAAGTGGGGGAGTATGTAGTGGCTAGTAAATTATTAAATATAATCAGTGCGACGCATTTTAAATATCCTGAGCTCCGAATGGGGGAAGGTTTAAAAAAATTGTAAGATGCAGAACCGTCGCGAATTATCAATTACGGGTGGCGGCACCGTCGGGGATGTTTTCCCGCCTTTGACAGGTAAATTGATGGGCGGAATTCTTGTCGGCAACAGAAACTGAGGCACCGGAATTATTTCGTGTCATCAGGATGGAGCGAAACGTGCCTTTTGTCTCAGGTCAAAAATACCTAGCTTCCCAGACTCGGGAAATATCAATCGAGGACTGCGCAGCTACGTTAGGAATGCGACTCTACCATGGGAGGTGGGAGGGGGAAGAGCTATTAGCATAACCCATCATACGTGAAAAGAGACTGGATGCATACGAAGGAATGCATATTACCGGGTATCATTCTCGGAAAGAGGCGGAATACGCCGAGCGCATGCTGACAGCTGAGTATCACGCTGCTTCCGCACTCGTGGAACACGACCTGGCGGACATGTTTATTCTTTTTTACGACTCGAAACGCGCACGTAGAATGGGAGTCATACGCGAAATACTTATGCAAATCGCTTTAAAGCTAATAGTTCTTGAAAACTTTTCTCTGACTTATTTTCTACTTCGGAGTCGTCTCGTGAGTACCGCGCAATTTAATGGAGTTATAACTTAAAACCTAAAAGGGCAAGTCGACTGAATGTTTCGTCGCTGTTTAATAGGCAAAAAAGCGATGACAGAATGACGGAAAATAAGCGTGCATGCAGACAATTCTGCAAGAAGGAGAGGGAGCTATTTCCATCAAGTAAGAAGAGATTTCTACGGTGTACAAAGATGGCACATATTACTTCTACAAGGAGAAAGATAACGTAAAAGCCACCTTCGGGCATATAAAAGGCATTCACAATCATCCTAACCCTATCGTACTAACAATAACCTTATCGCACTCACCAGCAACTCTTGAGTATCGTTCTCTGGAAAATTTAATAATTAAAGCGGTCATTTCTAGATCGTGTTCCATAAGTTAACCTTGCAGTATCTATTCGGTTTATTAGAGGTTTTAATCTACAATTGAAGTCTTTGTCTGCGCTCCTCGTCTCATTCACCGGTATTCGGAGAAAACAAGAAAGGATTACCCTAATTTTAAGAACACCCAATGTACAGCTCCCCACAAAAATATCGAACGTCGCAATCGTAGCTGCATGAGTTTGAGGGACTTTGAATTACTGGACTAGGCCACACCGGATGACCGAAGGATAGGATGGCTCTTATCGTGAGGTCCCAGAAAATGCGATAAAAAGTGGTATGCGGTATATTAGGAGGGTATTTTGTAAAGGGCAGTGGCTGTAAGTTAGAAATAGTTTTCACTCGTTAGGAGGAGACCCAACATTTTCCAACTTCTCATAATTTCCGGCTCCCTTGAATATTGACGACTAAAGCACATTTATATAATAATATTTATAGTTAAATAGAAGTATAAATTACGCTAAATTAGTCATAATTTAAAAAAGGCATAAAGGTTCATTTTGTAGGAAACTATCATTTTTAAACTGTCCTTTGTAGCAGTTAAATTTAACTGCTACAAAGCGAATTTGCTCAAACAATATTTCAATAAATAAAATAATTTAATAAAATATTTACGCTACGACTATCTTAAGAAAATCACAATCGCGACAGGCGTATCGATAACTAAGGGTTCAGTATTTCTCACTTTTACCTGTAGCAGTATTGTTATGAGTGATTCGACACGGAAAGTCATTTCGCACGTATTGTCCCATCGGGAATCGAACCCTGAACCGCCTTCAACCAAGTCGAATTCGATACCCGATTGGCTGCACGGGGCCTCTCTCTATATTGGCATTAAAATTCCTCTAGTGCTCCGTTCTGACTGGGCATATATTTAAATTTACAATCATGTCAAACATCACTTAATCGTTTTGGCGAACACCATACTGCCCGGGCTGGAGGTGGGGTTTCAACATTATTAAAAAGAATAGCCGCTGCGGGAAATTGCAAGACGTTACAGCGAGTTAGTTTCAATGTTCATCAAGTCGAATTCACAATACGTATTCGTCAGAATTAAAAAAAAATAATAAAGGTTCATTTTGTACGAAACCGACCATTTCCTTCCGTCTCGGTATAGAAAGAACCGTTCATTTAAGTGAGTGCTTCTACGAATATTTTCCTTAGTAACTAATATTATAATGTCGCTTAAGTCTCGTAACGGTCCAGACTTTAATCGTGCTTCTAATGTGACTCATTAATGTTACAATTTCATTTCCAAATATTGAGAAATGATTCGACAAAAATTCATCTGAATTGAAGGGAAACAAAGTGCAGCTAATAAATGATTATATTTTCTGGGGCCATTACGTAAAATACTGAAAACAGAAGAGAAACTATATTTTTAAAGCTTAATCGACGCAATAAATAAAATGAAATATTCATTCTTTAGAATTACCAGTGTTAAAGCTCTCTCATTAGATCCGATTGGATTATTCTATCTAATGCACTTTATATTGAGAAAGATAAATTCCTAAAAATTGAATTGCAAACCCTAAAGAAAAATGTTAGAAAAAATTCTAAAACGTTTGCCTATACGCATATTAAAGATTGATACAGATCGTGCTTAGTAAGATATAGCTATAAAAAAGCTTTTATACCGAGAGGCTAGGGCAGCTTTGATCAGGTTAATGAATATATCAGACATGCTCAAAAAAATCTACTTTTCTGTCCTACATAATAAACCAAAAAAATGTAAATAACGCTGAGATATTTAGGACGTATTTGTTATGAGGTCAGCAACTGCAAGCTTGGTTTCGGTTAACTCTGCAAACAGCATCGATTTACTTCGATTTAAATTTTCATGTCAATTCTTTTTTTTACTCTACCGTAACGACTTCAAACCAAAATTAACAAAAATACTCTTTCAACTAACACGATAAAAGGGGGAGATTCCCCTATATATCTATCTTATTATATATAGACGCTTCTCCGGATATACCTATAAGTTATATATAGGGGATCAAAAGTCTAACCATGTTCCACAAGTGCCAACGACTTGAAATTTTTACGACGTATTGGCCATAACATGTAACCTCCAGGAAAAAGCCGACATTGAACCTAGGTGTCATGGGTTCGATTCCAGAAGGCCCCAAAGTCGCGATTTTCTCCATAAGGATACATGGCGGGGATTTTCGAAAATTTTTTTGGTGCACTTCCCGGATAAGTAGAGGCTTGAAATTCAAGGGATCGCTAGAAGCCGTGCAACTCCAACGTTAATCAGAAAGACATCGCCGAATATGGTCCATGGTTCGATGCTAGGTCAGGGCAAAAATCGGCCGTTTAAAATGCATTGCGGCGATTTTGAAGATTTTTTTTCGATCCTTTCCCGATAACATGGATACTTGAAACTCGGCACGTGGATAGATATCATAAATATATTTCATAATCAAATTTTACATGTTCGTTGATGGTCCTTGGTTCGATCCCAGAGGACCATTTCCACTTCTCAATGCATTTCTTACGGAGATAACGGAAACAAAATTTAGGTACTTTTTGGCATGCTATCGACTTCAAACTTTGCAAGATACAAGATCAAGTCCATACAAATCAAACTGTGCATTTACAGCTATAAATGTGTCCTGGGTTCGACACCAGGCGTCTCTACAATCAGTAACTGATCCGATTTTTAAGAATTATTTTGAACCCTTTCACAATAATATAGAAACTTGAAATTTTGCATATAGATAGAGATTATAGATTTATTTCAAAAAAAGGTTTCAGATTTCCAAATCGTCCTTGGTTCGAATCCAGAGAGCCATTTACATTCGTGAAAAGTAGAACGTCGTTTGAGGCAGTTGCAGTCAATATTTCTCCTTGAATTTTCACACATAGTTAGTGATGTTGATCTTCTGTTATGCTGCATAGTAAGTTCACCAGGAAGACCCGGGTTCAATGCCAGACGATTAAATTGAAGCGAATTCTAAGATTATTTTCAATCCATTTTTTTTCTTTTGAGGACCGTCCCGATATAATGCCGATATGAAATTAGTGTTGTCGATCTGCTTGCAGTATGCAAGCAACATTTTACTCGTATATATAT
Source organism: Sympetrum striolatum (assembly GCA_947579665.1). Lineage (NCBI taxonomy): Eukaryota > Metazoa > Arthropoda > Insecta > Odonata > Libellulidae > Sympetrum > Sympetrum striolatum. Next base: position 79,977,235 of record OX388352.1, read on the forward strand.
ATAGCTTTATCCCCCTTCCGAGAGAAGGGGATATAGCTCGTTATTCATACTCAACACTGTTGACTGTACGGAAAATTAAACCTGAGACTCAATCAAATCGCATGAGTCAGGGATTCACGAACGATCACAAAACTGCATAGTTAATAAATTTAACGCTGGGTAGAATTCAACCAGCCTAAACTAGAAGCTAAAGACTGGAAACCTAGCGGAGTGAATGATTATCTATTGTACCATATTGAGGATAATTGGATTTAAATACCCTTATCAATTCAACGGTCGATGTACTACCTAACAATAATTTATGCTTAGGCACGTTTCATTGCAAATTAAGGAGTCCCTACTAGAGGAAGTGATTGACTTCTCAATTAATGCAGTAACCGCCGCTTGTTTAATGATAGAGTTAAAACATGAATTACTCTCTTAAATGGAAAAAGGGTTCGGAGTTAATCTTTGTATTTAAATTTTGAGGGAATGTACTTGGGCAAGATAGCAATGCATCATTCAATGCATTCCGATGGGACATCTTGGGACGCAACTAAATAAAAAACAATGAAGATCTCGAACATAATAATTGCTCAATTAGCACGATTATGATCGGGATAACGCTCTCATCTTTGGGAATTACTCTCAAAGGTATTTGATGTTCCACTGGTTCGAATTTGAATTAAGTTATGATGAAACTTTTTAAACTTCATTTCCCTCATACTAAACCGGAAGATCAGAATGTAAGGAAAGGCTAAAGATATTAATTTTCCAACTTTTACAGTGCCTTTCTGGCAAATACGAATGATATTATGTTTACTTGAACTAAATATTAACTAAGTACATAAGAATGATATTTCTCAACGTACATTCGTTTTAAAAGATACAAATCCATTCCAGTGAATCCGAAATATAATGCGCTTTCAAACAATAGGCTTATCGCTGAAAGACATTTCTGAATCCGTGCTTCGGTTTTAATAAGTAGTTAATAGCCGATAAATAGAACCCAATCATTGGATAAATAAATTGAATATTGGAAGTATCGCAAGCGCTGAGAAAAAAAACTATAGTATCCAAAATAATCTGTGAAATACTGATAATGGAAAGATGAAATAAGAGTCTCTTATTTAGATGGGGAAAATGGCTCCAATCAATATTATAGGATAAACAAAGGTGGAACATTACATGCTAATCAAATCTTCATCAACTAATGCGGTATAATGATGAAAAACACGTAATGTGGTGTTATGTCCATTCCCAGAGTCGACACATCTACGAGGAGGCGTATTTCTAATGAATATGATGATGACCTAAAGATTGTTCTCAAGTCGTGACATTATTCTATGATTTATAAATAGTTAACGTAAGCAGGTAATATTGAGTTATATTAATTAATTGGCGGTGCTTTATCAGTAAATTTAGAATTAATAGCCCTCGTTATTAATTCTAAATAGTAATACATCTTGCAATTTACCTTATCATATTTTTCGCAACGCTAATTCGTATTTGAAAAGAATCCAATCTCGAAATTCCGATAAAACTTATTTACTTCAAATATTAAATGCAGTTAAATATTTACCGTTCAATGACGTGCAGTTAAATCTATGTGCAAATATATTTTTACCTTCTCAGTTTCTTTTAAAGGATTCACAATTCAATTTACATCCTCCAAATGTTATCAGAAATTCCCTACCTCGAAAGTATTTTATATTTTACAATTACTTTGAAATATCTGGAAGAAACGTTCCCAATTTCACTTCCTCTTGCCAGCAAAGGTCATACAAAATGAGCATATGATGAGATATTTTCCTACATGATCTTGGACCGTGAAATTGTTTTATTAAATACCTAAATCAAACCTACAGGTAAGAATGAAACTTAAGTTTTCTAGAAGATGTCTAGCTTAAGGAAGAATATTACGCGTTGTGATAATGTCTAAGAAATGAATGTTTATCCATTGATGGAGGTAGTAACGTTAGTGCATAAGTATGTTTAAAAAAACTAAGACTGAGGCAAAAATGGAGCGATAATTATATAAGGTATAGTCTCCATTAGGATTTTTTAGTTGCTGTCATTCCTTCTTCAAGAACCTATTTGCAGAGAGATGCATTGTATAACTATACTGTTTTAACAATGATTTTAGGAAAACTTCCGTACCTCTAGTGTTTCCGTGAGGTGAAATCCCAATCCCAAACAATGCTAATTCTTTACAGTAAAAGAAGATAAGGAAGGCATCCTAAAATATACCTAAATCTTTGACTATCATCTGGCTGTACCGTACGTCATGTTGGATAATTTAAATACTAATATTTCTGTTCTCCGAACGTATAAATCTGTTTGCACCAAAGTAGAGAGATTCACAGCTTTTTGTAATTAGGATTATTATTGTATCTATTTGTGTAATGTAGCGTAGCTATTTATATGAATAATGTTTCTCATACATGTGAAATCTTTTACGTTTATAAAATTTAATGTTGTATATCTGTAAATAACGAAAGGTTTTATATACCCAATATAATATAGATGAAATATTAAATTAGTTAGGAGGAAAATAATAACCCCCATATGTGGGTAAGGATTTGTTTTTCGTAATGAACTGTTAATGTTTCTCCTAGTTTCTGTGTGGTCACACATCTATCTGAATCTTCATAACAATTAATTACCAACACTTACTCCTGGATTCGTAGAAGTTCTCGGTGATGATCCTTATGATCAGCCGATGAGGGAGGGAAGGGAGGATTTGGAGGGTAAACCTAACGCCCTAAGGAGTGGACCCGGCCAGATCAAGGTGGCGTGCCATGAGGTTCGTTCCCATGCCTAGGAACCCCCTCTTTACTACCTATAGCTGGTTAACCGCGGGCTCCGACCTCATAGACAGAAAGATCGAACAGGAGCTTAGAGAGGACAAGTTAACTCAACTGTCGCATAAGAAGGTGAAAGATAGGGCCCTGCAAGAGATGCCTGCATCAGTAGGCCTTTCAGCTAGGGTCGAAAGGAATAAGGCATTATTCCCTCTTCCCCCACGGAGCAGGTAGTTAGTACATATATAGGCACTTAGTTCTACACTACAGCCATGAAATACCTTTTCCAATTTTTAGGAAATATGCAAAGAATATTGACTAGGAAATATTTTTAGACTTTCATGATTATCAACTTGTCTTTAAATAAAGTGCAGGTAAGATTTAATTAACATATAAAACACAAGGTGACTACTAAATATTTCTCAAAATGATCCACGAGAAACTAGTATTGCAGATTTAAAGATTTCCCAGAGATCTGATTCAAACTTTAGGAATTAGAAAAATCATGAAGCCTCTTTAAAGGTGATAAATAAAGTCTGATTACTCACAAAGAGACATCTCAGTAAGAACTCTAAGTAGCTGCACTCGCCTAAAATAAAAGAAAAAAGAATTAATATGTAATATTTTTCTTAAATATCTGCTACCTTCAAAAGCTCTATACAAAATAGAGACAACATAGTATGTAGTTACAGTAAACATTTTCTTGTTATGCTGGTAAAAAATAAGTAACGTCCGTAGCCCAATATCCTTAGTATCCTCCTTGAAAGAACACACGTAAAGTAGATAATCAATTAGAAAATAATCCCACAATAATGATAGAATCCGCACGTTAATTCTGAACATTGTGTAAGGGACCTTCTGTAGGATCCCTAATTAGAAGTTGTAATTATTTACCATGAAAAATATTAGACGGTTCAAAAAAGTGAAGACTGAAACAATCTACTGGAAATGATAAGACAGCGTTAATTCTTGTTTACCCAATACTTTTCTATCGACGACTAGACAATTTTAAATTAATGTAGAATTTTATATGTAATTTAGTTTCTAAGGACGTCGCAACTCTCATGTGCTATGCTAAAACTTAATTATATAATTAATTTGTAATACCTAATGGAATTTAGTTGAAATGGCATGCATATTAAATCAGTACTATTGCAATCATATATCAGATCTACGCTCATTTTAAAACAGTGTAATTCTATAAGAGTGGGGTAAATGCAAGCAAACAATTTCAACAAGGTTTCATAATTGATAATTGATAAGAAAGTCTATTAAAATTATTATCTGATTAAATTATAACGATGACGAATTACACATACACTGTTAGTTAGTGTCAGCTAATGGCAAGTCGAGATGACGGGGAAAAGAGGGAATCAGAATGCTGCACAACATAATTGTACTTCAATGCGTACTTCGATACTAAAAAATCTAATACTGCAACTATCAGCAATGAAGAAGCAAACCGAAGGTTATGTCCAGCTATCGTTTGAAAAATTACAATCAGCATCAATGAGTAAATACAATTATACTTAAATTAAATAATGAAAGGCAGCAAGTAAATTACAGTGATTGTAATACAATTAACTCGTGATATAATAAATCTTTGATGATAAAAAACAAATATAAGGACGAAAATAATGCTTAAGCAGTTGACTTGATACTCTCGCTATAAAATATGTGGAAAGTTTTCTTCGAGTTATTTCCCATTTTATTGTATCAAATAACTAACGCTATCTGTGCATTAGAAAGTTAGAGATAATTGCTTATCATAATCTTGAATAGTTCGAGCTCCAACTTAAAGTAAACATTTTTCGCAGAGCGGAAGAGCATTCGAGTAAGAATTCCCTCATGATTTCTCTTTCAATTGACATGCCTATTTTTATTGTCTTCCTTAATAAAAAACAGTTACCTGATTGAAACTTACTTTCTAATCCCTAACAGTAATATTGTAGTTTCATAAACTCACTACGCTTCAACCTCTACCGTTTATCCAGCAAAACACATAAAATTCAATAAATGACACACAGTTCTTTTCAAAGATTCGAAACGATTTGAAGCAAGCATTCTTTCATTTGAACGGCCAATTGTAAAATATTTAGAAGTGCTATTTCATGAGGAAAAACACTCATTAAAATTAAATGATAGGAAAGAGGATTAAGTGCGCTTACCAAATCGATCAAGTGTTGTTCCTCGCGTTTCTTCCGTGAAGGTTATCCCATGGACATTTCCTTTCGAAACGAGGTAAAGCAGAAACCAATCGATGAGAAAGATGAAGTTTCAGTTTTTTAAACCTGGAATAATAAATAAAAATAATAAATTGGTAAAAAATCAATTAATTTCATTCAGACAAGTTCTGTACTCAACGTCCATGAACAGGTATATTTTATACCGGATAATTTTCAAATTAGAATGTCCATTTTAGGAACCACTATTTTCGCGCCATCTATGGTGTTAGATATAACATAAAGGACAGGTGGTATGCTAACAAACGGAAAATTAACAAATTTTCAGGTACGGTGATTGATATCGAACATAATCGCTAATTTGTTTTCCTCAAATGAGATAGCGGAGATCAATTTTGGGATTGAAACACGAAACGTATTTATGAATACAACTTTAAAGAAGAATATATTTTAATCAGATTCTCAAGGAATAGTGAGAAGCATGGTTCTTATTTAACAGAAATCTAAACCAAATATAGATCGCATGGAGATAAGAGCACCGTTAAATCTCAACGATGGTATTGCAAGAATTGAAATATAAGAAATCAAAAATTGGAGCATGAATATGTGTAGCTCAAATCAGCATGGAGCGGTAACAGCAATTTACAAATACTGCTTTTCGATAATTTTGCCGGGCAGATAGTGCAAACAGCGAGTGTGTACGAGATTCCCGTCTTCGAGTCCCACATGCGTCAAACTTTTCCTCTCGCGCTATTTCTCTTAAATGAAGCATTCAGGGCGGTTATTATCATTGATCATATAAACTTCAACAGAATTTTCTTGGATTCACTTACGTCAGCCACTCACAGAGCTTGATAGAACGGAATTATCAAATCAAATTAAAATATGATTACTTAATCGAATTTTAATCGGAAAATACATGGAGGCTAAAAAGTATGCGAATGCATTATGTATGTAAGTTAGAATTTAACCGATGCCCGAACTTATTATATTATACAAATACGCAAACTACACACGAAATTCTCTGACGACAACTTCTAAATTACAGGTACTTATAGCTCAAAAAGCAATAATTTCTTCAAAGCAAGAACTCAAGCAATGGATTTTCGTTCAACTTTCGTTACCATTAAAAGGAATCTCTTGGTGACGACCGCAAACATCTTCATGTCTTCAAACGTCGGTCTTTCTTTTTTTCAGGAAAATTCGTTTAAGGAATAGTAATTCTTGAAATGAGGAAAAGAAAGGCTTTAAAATGTCACTTACGTTTACCAGTTTCCAATTCCAACTGAAGTCACAAAATTTAAATTGTAACGGAAATGTTAAAACAATTGACATAACTTCCACACCAGACGGGGTCTAAGCAGAAACTGAGGAAATTTCCGTCAGGGTAACAGTTGAACAAGAAAGCTGAAATTTTATTGGTCGAATTTGGATTATCCGTCGATGCACCCCCCCCCACAGCTCAAATAAAACATTTTCATTAATAATAATGGTAATTAAATTGACATTCAAATTTATGAAATACCTTCTTAATTTAAATTTAAAATTGCTTGGAACATTAGTTTACGTTAATAAAATTATGTATTTATAGTTCGAGTTAATTTTGTCGTTTCCTCCAATGGGAATGCTCGAAACATCGTAATAGTTTACTGTTTAATTTTACGTTTTGTAATTGTATAATTTCCATTTCTTTACCATCCTTACTAAATAATCGTTTAAAGCTTTTTAAAAATATCAATATAGTTAATTACTCCTCGTCGGCCATAACGAAAGAATGGAGTTAGCGCATCAATTCACTGCATGGACATATATCAGAAAGTACTTTTAAGATTTCTACTCGAAGACATTTAAATTGATCGAAAACACTGCATTGATTCAGAAAACTCTATTCATTGAGAAAAAACGAGTGCATTACATGATTCTGAAAAATAATAATTGCTTCAGCTTGAGAATATCTACATTACCTTATGTTCCTCCTAAAATTAAACGGAGACGGATTGCTAAAGAATGCAATCGAGAATAGTATATTAGGGAAATTTGGTAAGACAACAATGTTTGAAGAATACATTTTTATATCCTCTTACTTACACGTTTAATGAAGTATCTCGAGTCCTACAAAGACCTTCTTTCCGTCTGTAAAGAGGGGCAGAATTCAAAAACATTTCAACTACATTCCATTTCGACCACAAGGTCGAAGGTCTCGTCCTTTAAGCACCACCTCTCTCTTTGATTCCTTATGAATGCTTCGTAAATCCACAAGAATACGTAGCAATCACTTTAAATTTATTCTCTTTTCACACTTATTTAAGAAAACCTATCTAATAAAACAAATTTTTGGCACAGAAAAACAATGAAATCTCACAATATTGAAATTCTAAAATATATTCTTTTAATGCTAAAATCTCACATCTAATATAGAAAACTCAAGTGATATGTTATTTTCTACAGCGAGAGAAGAGAGACAGACGGACAAAACGGAAAATAATGATGATGCTGCCGCATCATTTTCCATAACATATCATCACGCCGTTGGTGATTATTCACTGAATCCGGTAGTGGATAATAAAACAAAGATGTTGCACTAGTTTGTCTAACTTCTATCGTTGGTAGCACTAACTTTTCACTTGAATATTCCATGAGTTAACTCCCACTGTAATGGGGTTGCACACGAACGGTGAACATTAATCCCAAGGGTAACACCGTCTTGAACAGTTTGCACTAATTTATTTCACATCGACTGATATTGAAACGTAAAAGTAACTCAAAAAAGATCGCCATTCCAGTCACAGACCTCTTGCAACCACGAGGCGATTACGTGGCCTTAAATAGCGATTTTGTACTTTTACGATCGTCACGAAAAAACTGAAGTACGCAATTTGCGTGCGAGCAACTATGAGTAATGTGTGGTAACTGGTGATGCTCATTATATTTTTCACAATGGCGGTCTTTCTGCCCTACTAAATTTACATGGGATGTATTTTTGTGCATGTGCTATGTATTATGAAGTATACGACGAATAGGCTTTCCTCTAAATGTTCGAAGTGTATGTTACGTTGCTGTGAAAACTGAGACCATAATCAATTGATTTATTCGTACGTTAGTGACATGCGCTTATGATTTCTTCTTTCTTGTGATTTGTGAAGTTTATGACGTGAATGGTTTTGCAAATATTTACTCTCGGTGACGGAATCAAAGTCAACGAAGGATTTGAAGTGAGTATGATTTATTAGCAAGGTAGATTCAGTGTGTAATATGTAAGGTCTACATACATACATTCATGAATGTTCTACATTCGATTCGATTTATGTGACTTAAAACTGCCTTTCAACGCCATTTTGCTCCAAACCTGGAAACTTATTCCGCACCTTAGGGCAGCGTTTAATTATCATCGCCATTGCCATGATGACAGGTTATGAATAATAATGATGATGCTGCGTTAGTGGATAATAAAACTAAAAAAAGCAATAGTCTATCCCTCTTCTCACGTTTTGATGAATTTCCATAATATGTCGCCTTTGTCCGACGACTTTATGCTTGCCGACAGTTGTAATCAGCTATTTATTATATGCCGTCCTTCAATGATTGGAATGTAAATGGAAATGGAATGTGGTTGAAATTTTTTTAGAATTCTGCTCCTTTTTACAGACGGATAGAAGGTCTTTGTAGTACTCGAGATACTATGGATAATTTGGATACTATGTATTGTTTTTTCTCTGTTTTTGCGATACTTCCAATATTCAATTTATTAATTTAATCATTGAATTCTAATTTTCGGCTATTAACTACCTATTATAACCGAAGCACCGATTCAGAAATGTCTTTCAGTGATAAGCAAATTGTTTGAATGCGCAACATATTTCGCATTCTCTGGAATGAATTTTTATCTTTTAAATCGCATGTACGTTAAGAAATATCATTCTTATGTACTTAGTTAATATTTAGTTCAAGTAAACATAATATCATGCAGATATAGATTTTCCACTTAGGAAATTATTTTTTTCCATTTCTTTCTTACTAATGACTTATATTTTCGCGACATGATTTCATCTTCTTATCTTTCACGTATTCTACATCTTTTTAGTTATTACTTATTCTTATTAATAAAACGTCAGAATTCTAGCATCTACTATAATTTGAACGTTTTCAACTGCATGTTGGCTACAAATTCTTAGTCAAATCCATAAGTATAAATTAGTATACCTTTGTTGTCTGGTCCCCAACTACCGATTCCTATGTATCACAAGTTCTTTTCTAGAAGGCCCCAAATTTACGATTTTTCCCATAATAAATATTGCGCGGATCACTTTATTCGCAGACACACATTTATCTTTGTACTTTCCTAGAATTTTTGTATCGAGAATCGGTACATTTTTGTTGATGTGCATCTGTAACGTCAAAAGCAGTTGGAGTAGTGTGTAGGAGTTAGTTGTCGAAACGTCGCGATGTTACAAGTCTATTTGACCTGGTGGGAAGCCCGAGTGACTTTTATTCATCATATACACCAGGAAAGAACCAGATCTTCTCTCACTTAATAAAACGCTAGATTGAATATTATAATATACGTATATTATATAATATATGCGTATGCATTCATCTTTCATAGAAAGAAAACGCTTTTCTGCACGGCTCCATAAGCATGTATGCTATACATTGGGGTTTTTAGGGCTTAGGTCTTACGCTATTGGAGAGAATGTTCGTGCCTTCCCGATTATTCTTCACTTCTCTTTGTTTTTCTATGATATTTTTGGTTTGTCTTATTGACTTTTTAATCTCATTTAATCTGTTTTCATCGCTAGGTTTAGTTTTCCTATCTGTATATTTCGCAGGTTTTTCGCACCCCCTTTCATTAGGGTATTTACTGAAGTGTAAATTATTTCCTGAGCGCTTCGATTTAAGGTTTTTTACTAATGACTGTAGTATAGGTAAAAAAATCTTGGCTTACGTAACCCTAACAAATAATTTATCCGTATTCGTGTGTACATGTAGTATATGAGATCCTACGGAAAAGCGTGGTATTTGGGATTTTGAAAAGGTACACGGAAAGAGCCTTGTAAAGAATTTTTAAGATAAAGGAGCGAGTGTTATTCATGTTACATACACTGCGATGTTCTGCCGATAGATAGTTAGAAAAAGCCTTGGTAAAAGGCAGAATATTCGACTGTGAAGCCTTGAAAGCCGCGGCAAAGTTTGCCTTTGGTCAGAGAATGCCACTCTGCGCCTCTGGTAATTAATTTCATTTCCCGAACTTTTCTTAGTATCTATGTGCGCTATGTTGCTTTCTCGCACGGTAAGAGTCTAGGACAAGTCATGAAAATTTCAAAAATGGTGGAACTGCATGGTTCATCGCTTTCACGCCTTTTATAACTTGCTTTTATTTACTGGGGGTATTCAAAATGCTGAGAAATGACGATCCACCTCGAATTACAGGGAGCTCGCCGCTCTTACTTAGAAAGAACACTGGTAGTAGATTTTGAAGCCGTTATTTATGAGTCGGACTTCATTTTACACAGATGCTAAACATATAGACTCAAACTGCATCTACAAAACGTTTCCTCTGACGTCACGTTGCACTGATCCTGACATATTAGCGGAGTGAACGTGGATGACATATAAGCTTATCGTTCGTATTTTTAATGCTTTAGACCATTTTTATTAATTGTGTATTTAGTAGTTAATGCAACATTTTATTTTTTACTTACATGTAAATGTATAACTATTTGATCTTTTTCTTGTCTTTTACATTTAACTTAATTTCACTTTATCACTGAATTTAGTTTCCTATCAGTAGGTTTCGCAGGTTTTTCACACCGTCTTTCTTGAGGATGTTTTTCTGCAGTGGAAATTTTTCTCTTAAACTCTTAGCTTAGGTTTTTTAATCCAGAAAGCAGTCATCTTCTGTATACTTTTCCAATCTATCTCTTTCTTTCATATCTAACATGGCGATGTGTCAGATCTAAGAAGAGACTTCGTAGTCTCAAGCTCGTCCTAAATAAAGTCCTTTACTACAGTGAAACCCCTCTACAAGGGACTGTCTCGGGGCCTTGGTATTTCACCGTTGCTGACAGGTCTCCGCTAATAAGGGGTATTTTCTAAACTATATACTTCTGGTCTGGACATCATGAAACTGTCCGTTAGGAGGGGTTTTACTGTATTAATATATACTCGTGTACAGATCGATTGAGATTGAGATGAGTTTTTAAACATTTCGAGTAACCAAATATAATTTAGAATTTATAATACAGAAGATAATAATAACTTTGATAATTCTAACCTAGCTCCTCATCAACCCATCACAACTTAACTTTAAAAAATTTCGTTTTACCATGATGACTATAGTATACATTGTGGTGAAACATTAGTGCAAGTAAAGGTACAGTAGATAGTGTAGAGATACCTTACCACCGAATCTAATTGCATGAATTCTCGTCACATCTTCGTCGAATCGTGTGTATATTTTGTTTGAGCTGTTTTGAAAGCTCAAGTTGTTTAGAAATTGATTTAAATCGTAACCACATTGATTGATCTCTGTATCATATCAAACCCATTTTAAAGTTAGAATATGTTACCAGTGTGTCTAAGGTAAATATCTATTGGTACCCTTAAGGTCTGGCCACACTTCACCGCACCATCACCGTGGCGTAGCTAGGACGCGAGTCGGCCGTGTCACGTTTCGTCCTATGTGAAGCCACACTTTTCCGCGCCGCGCCCGTACTTCGTCCGTATTCTGGCTCATCTCCACCTTGCGGAGGGAGCAGTTTAGTATTCTTTTCGACTTCGACGTGGCTACTGCGTAGCAGTGATGATCCGTAATTTCAGTAATAGTGAATTAGGAATGATAGCGCTAGCACTAGAGGAAGAAGAAAATAATATAAAAAAACAATACCAGTCGGAAAAGGAAGTGAATTCACAGCGCTTGGAAGAAAAGGTCCATCGAAGGGGAGTTTTGCTCGCTACTGCCACATCTGATCGAAGACGAAACAAAATTTTATCAAAACTTCAGAATGACAAGATACACATTCTACCAACTTTTGGGTAAACTTCGAGACTCACTTAAAAAGGAAGATACTTTTTGGAGGCTTTCAATAACGTCAAATGAACGTTTGGCTGTGTGTCTGAGGTAAGTAATGATTCTAAGGATAATCTCTAGAACTCTTACTTTATTTTTGACAAATATACATTTTTAAATGTATTAGAATAATAATTATTCATACATAATGCAGAGAATACAGAATCACTAATACAATAAAAACATTCTGAAGAAATAAAAAAATATGAGATAGCAATATTAAGAACTTTCAAGAACATTACAAGATATTGATTCACCGGAATGTCTTGGTTCATCGCGTGGTGCTAAAGATGATGATTCTGATGATGGATATGACCATGCTGTGAAGTTAAAAAAATCGCCTTGGCCTTTCGCGTTCATTTGGAGCTGTCTCAACTCCATTTCTTGGACCACCGCAAAAATCTTTTCTTTTGCTTCATGTAAAAAGTGGGGATTTAGTGATTTTAACGAAGGCGCAATTTCTCCCAAAAAGCATTTACTGGATCTTGTGAATATTATGTTTTCTTTTCTGTTTCTTTTTCTGCCAATATGAAAGACATCAACTGTCGCGATGGTAGTCTAGTAATGTCTCTTCAGGACATGGAAGTTTTCGCTTATCCGCTTTTACTTTGGCAAATTTATCTTTATTACTAAAGTAATGACTTGTTCTGAAACTAATTACCGGAAACAGTGGGAATGTTTTCATCTTCATTCGTGGGCTTTTCGTCTGCTGGCCGTTCTAAATAAGTTTCTTTATTGGTATCCGCGTCATCCACAGGTTCATATCATTTTCTTCCTCATCATCTTGTGATTTTGGCACATTGGAGATTCCTTCACGTTTTCCGAGATGAGGAACCAAAAAAGAGAGAATATCCTCGTACTTGTATTTTAGCATTTTAAGAGCGGCTTGTCCTCATCTTGTTTTCCTTTTCTGTATAGTCCGACGTAACTGATCTCTAATGGAACTCCATTTTTTCTTACATTTTTCAGCTCCACCTGAAGTGAACAATATTAAACGGAAATCAGAATTAATTTTACTACAAGCTTAGTCAGTAATATGCTCGATAATTTTTATATTTTATTCGTATTTCAATGCCTAACTTTTACGTTTCTATAATTTGAATTTAACTGTTCGTAATACTATTTTATTTCAGGTTTCTTGCTACGGGAGATTCCTTCAAGACTATTTCTTTCAGTTACAGAATGGGAAAATCAACGGATGCAGCTATTGTTCATGACACATGCAGGGCAATAGTTAACAATCTTTTAAGCGACGTTATGCCAATACCAAATGAAGGTAATTGAAATACTATAGCAGATGAATTTGGGGCAAAGTGGCAGTTTCCAAACTCTATTGGGGCTTTAGATGGAAAGCATATAACAATACAAGCTCCAAAATCATCGGGCAGTCTGTACTGGAATTACAAAAAAACCTACTCTATTGTTCTCTTGGCTCAGTCAAAGGGAACTCAGTGAAACTTCGAGAGAGACATCATCCAGTTTACAAGCACTACCCCGCCTTCGCGGAAGGGCTACAGAAACAGCGTTTGCTGTGCGAGAGCAGCTGAAACATCTCTTAAATTCTCCTGAAGGAAGTGTGGATAGGCAAGAACGTGCAGCATTGACTGTTTATTGTGCAACTACAAATTTCTTTAAAAATAAAAAATAGTACTATGGTTATCTGTTTTTTTTTAATCCCATAAGAAAATATTACTGCGGTTTTGAGGCTACGTTTCGTGAGTCAACATATTTCATTTATATCTTCATCAAATTTGAAATATTTTCAAGAATAAAAAATTTTGTACTTACCTTCTAATTCTAAGTTCGTCCCAATTATTTTACAAATCTTGTCTTTGTAATCATGATTACGATATCTCTCGCTCGATTGATCGTAAATATCAGGAAACTTTCGAACTTCCTCGATGAGTTTCTCCGCATCTAACATAATTATGCTAAGTATTGTCATATAGTAATGATATCCTTACTCTATGGTATTGTTGAAGTTAATAAAATTTCACTCAAAATTGTTTCACTCCAAAGAAAAGAACTGGGAAAATTCTCTTCCGTGTCCGCTCCGTGCCCGTCAAAAATTAAACCAAACTAGTCGGGCACGGTGCGGTGATGGCGCGGAGGTGACGATCCGGTGTCGGTGCGGAGAGGTGTGGACTAGCACATTGTATAACATTGTAGTATTCGTTTCCGTATGTCGACCGACACCCGGCCGAGCCACGGCACGGTGACGGTGCGGTGAAGTGTGGCCAGACCTTTAGAGGTCATGTGATTAAAATCAGACAAAAATTTAGGTATATGAAAATTTCATGAATTGAAATATAAATAAAATAATTCTTCAAAAGATACCTATGGCTGTTAAAACATAAAAAATACCAATTTCACTGTTTCGGGCGCTAGCTTTTCAGATGAAGCGCAACACTCAAGACTTCGAGTATTGTAGCCATATTGTAGTATCTCCGAGTATTGTAGCCATATATTTTTTGATAAGAGACATTTTATCTCTGAGTGCACTTGTAAAAACTTCGATAGAAACCTAGCTGCACTCTAATGAGCCAATAATATTATTAATTAAATGCAAAGGGAGATTAGGAAAATTAAATTTGGTTCAAAGTTAATACATCCTTGCTATACTATCATTAGATTTGAATATTTTACCCTGCCTTTCAAAGGGGCCAAAATTAAATTTATCTCATTTAATACTTGAAGTAATGTAATCACGTTGATAAGGAAATTGAAGTCTCCACTGAAAAATGAAAACGGTTATTCATAGAAAATACTTTTCCCCACTTCAGCCTCAAATTAGCTTTCTCGGAGGTATTAATCATTCAGAAATTGTAAAAAAAGCCGAAGGAATAAACCGAAGGAAAATTTAATCTCACCCCTACAATAAAACAAAAGAAGATGGATTATGGTGCGTAACATGGGTTGCGCCGACACAAATCAAATCGACTTAGTATCGACATACCTGTATATCGCTTGACTAGAGCTAAACCACATGTTAGAAAACCATAATAACAAGAGGAGTAATAAAGGTTTTGGCTCCGCATAAGATGGCAGGTGTAGCTTACATTTCACAACAACATGCCTGTCTTGTAATAAAGATACCTAAGGTTTATTGGAGCGGACACTCCGCGGAACTGCCTTCAATAAAAATAAACGATCGGCAAAGAGAACACCTGCAGCTGTTACATTGTCGAGAATTTCCTCAAGGTCAGCCAAGTCTACTAGTTATGGTCACTACGCATAAATGACCATTAACCGCGTAAAAAATTAAAAAGGAAATCCTATTCCTTCGATATTTTTAATTCGCTCGAACTTCGATTACTTGACTTGACTACTTCTTTACAATTCCATATTGCTGAGAGCAATAATTTTTAATTTATTTATAAAGGACTACAATTAGATACCAGGGCAGTTGGTAGTCATTCCTGTATGGGGAAGGAAAATTAAATAATCCGCCTGGTAATCACCCTAGTCGGGCGGAACTTCCCAAAAGCAGTGCGTATTACATATTATTACAAAATGTACAAAAATATTTCAAAATTTACAATAATCATACAATATTTCAAAATTTATTACAATATGAGAATATTTTAGACTGGGTTCGAGTCCCAACCAAGTCACTATTTTTCACTTCTTGTATAACCTAGGGTTAAGTTACCTGTGCTATAAGACTTCATTCCGTCATTTTTAATATTACAATATTTTAGAAAATACAACCATGACACAATAATATCACGGAACTCTGCTGATTCTATTGATGAATACATTGTAAGAAAGGGGAAAAGGGTCAAAAACTTCTCCAGGTAAATCGTTCGATTCTACTAATCTCCGATTAAGAAATTAATTCTTAAAAACATTTGTTCTTTGGTTAAGAGTAGAAACTTTATGATTGTAGTTGTTTTTCCCGAGGTAATCGGGTTCCCAGAGTCAATTGTTTAAATATTTTAGAAATAGTTTTGTACATATTCCCTAACCATTTTATTTTCCGTACAGAGTCTAATTTTTCCCAACCAAGTTCTTTAACTATTGCAGTGACGCTATACGTCTTCCCATATCCATCCCAATATATTCTGATTGAGCCTCCTACCTCCGGATTAACTTCTTTACGAATACAAATAGTTGTTTCAAATATAATATGACATTGTCTCTTTAATTTCCAAACGTGTTTATAGTTTACGACAAGTTTTCAATCAATTCCATTTGCAGTGTGTTTAAAGTTAGCTAAACTTAGTGATTTTCTCGGAAAAAAACACTAAAAAAATTCAAACAATTTTGAAGGATTTGATAAGATGTTAAGGAATCCTCTCGTCAGATATAGTGGTCCATACCGTGTAAATGATGATCAGGGAAATAAACTTGCCAAGAAGGCAATGATTTTTATTAATTACTCCACTTATCTCAATGTTACAACAGTAACAATTCCTTACTCCTCAATCATTAGCCTCTAAAAATGTCCTGATTTTATGACATGAGAAATTTATAGTCTTGTAGCTACTGTATCTTGACCGATGGGATATATTTTCATTTCTCTTTTGGTATAGAATAGAGAATAGTATCTGTAATTTCCTTTCTCATTAATTTTCTCATAACGATAATAATGTGAAAGCCAATGATATGTGAAGGATACTGCATTATTTGAGAGCTTGGATAATTCCAACTTCATTAATTCAAAAATCTTTTCAATTCGAACTTTATCCTTAGCCTGTGGTGTTTTCATCTAAAAATGATAAAAACTGCAGTTAATTGTACTTTTTCGTTAAGTCGAAATTTTTACGAAGAAGATAGAGTAATTTCACGAGAAAAACTTCCCAAAAACGGACGGTGAACAACCTTGGGTCAAGTCGCATGCTTTCCTGTGCTAAGTTCATCTCCAATTCCATCATTTTTAGAAATATATACATCTTACTACTAGGGGAGTAAATCGAAAGAGCAAGTAAAAATCTTCTAGAATTTTAAATTCCGTAGAAATAATTTGTATCGAAAATCACATAGTTAACAATGCAGCAGATTTTTTTGAATTGTTTATAATTAATGTACTTAATTAAAATTATTTCAGCGTTGTGAAAAATACTTTTTGTTTTCAATTTATAATTTATCGTGCAGTAGATTTGGTATCTTTATCTATTTCAATAGTATGAAAGATAATTAATGACACAATGGTATTGCCGAGTTGACGTCATTACTTATGTTATATAGTAGTGAATGCTAATTAAAACATGTGTCATTATATATTCTGCGAAACTGATATCAATATTGTGATATTTATTTCATGTATTAGTTTTATGTATACGTGTACAATAGAGAGAGGTAATTTTTCTGCCCGTTCAACAAGCCCAATCTATTAGAGGTTTAAAATCTCCGATACTCGTCTTTGTCGGCGTTCCTCGTCTCATTCTTTGGTATTCAGAGAAAACAAGAAAGAATCACCGCACATTTATTTCAAATACTAGTGAATGAAACGAGGAACGCTGACAAAGACGGCTGTTGGAGATTTTAATCTTCTAATTCATTAACAGCCGTGTCCCAAATTTTATTTCATTAAAACTCTAATGTAATCTAACTTATTGGTATAATGAAGAGTTTTTTCAATCAGTAATATCTTCAATTCGAATAATTGGATAGTGTTTTGCTGCTCCCTTCAGATGCAAAGTATCCATATTCCGCTATTTGTAATTCATCCTGAATTGACACCGTATTGAATCCTACTTACTTGTTAGTTACTTCATATGATCATTGAGATGCTCTGATGCAGTCCAGGTTCATTTTGCCATCCGTCTGACAGTGTAAAACAAGGACAAATCACCTCATCTCCTCAAGTAAACCGCGTTCAAAACTTTTTGGCAGTCGGTGGTGATGGAGGCCGAATCAGTCTCGGTGTTAACTATACAGAAATGTAGAGCAATCGCATAAATAGCTTACTTCAGTTTTATTTTGAGCTGTTCGCCGTATACAAAACGAATCGCATGCCCTGAAATGTCAACACGCGGGGAGGGGTCGTCCCTCGTCTGGATCCGCAGCTTCCGGAAGTTAATGACTTTACGGCGGAAAATTCATAAAGATAGGGAGAGAGGTAATACACCCTCATGAGATTTTTGCAAATGAAAATAGCCGGTGCTACAGTATTATTATAATCACCGTGGAGATACGAAAAAATCTCCTCCGTATATACTGAGAGCAAAACAAATTGCAATCCCTAAATCCATTTGTGAACTCCTCCGATATTCTTTTCTGTAAAAGAGCAACCGACCGGCAACTGGAAAAACCGGGTTCGATCCCCGGCTAAGGCACACCTTTCTCCTTCATTTCCATCGCGTATATTCTTTTCTGTATTTAAGTTCAATAACTATTTCTAACTTATCAAAAATATTACCACTGCCACATCAGAAATTCAATCCATTTTATCATTTAAGGAATATTTATTCAAGCATAATGACGTTGAATTTTTGTTAAAAAGAAACTGTATGAAAGCTGAATTATTTTGAATATTATTATTACATTATTACATTTTTATATATTACTTTGTGTTTTTATAGTACAAATGGTCTTTACTTTACTTTTATGCATTCATATGTATATGTATGATTTATTTATTCCATTTTTGTTGAAGTAAATGGAGAGTTGGTAACCATTAAACAGGTGACCGTCATTTTAAGGGTACCAATGTTCATAGTAATGGCTTCTTGCAAATATAATCTGTAAAGGGCAGAATAATATAATTATTATTTTTTGTTGTTCATGGGAGTGTCTGGAGGAGGAAGAGAACTAAAAACTTTTCTTGGATAGTTAACGGGTATTTTAACAGCAAGTGAAGGTTTAATTATTCTTTCATATTGCGAACATACCCGGATGAATGGTATACTATTATTACAAATATTTCCTTTAAAGATTTCCACCATATATCACCTGATTCTGCGAAGCTTATGAATGGAATATTTTTAATTTGTCTTCTGGATCGAGAAAAGTATATCTTTTGATTAATTTCGATTTAAGGCTACGCTAACATGAAAACAACTGAGATATGACTGATGCTGGATATTGGCACTAATTATGTTCTATCTTAAAGGAATGCCAAGAAGTGTTTCTCATGTTCATTCTACTTCGCTTATGTGGACATTTTTCGCTTATAGCATTCCTGTTTGGAGAGGAAGGAAATGGAATTCCACCTCACTCCTCACCTTGGCTAGTAAGCCTCATTTCCTCTACTTTCTCTCAGTAGCTAATTTTAAGAGGGTGGAGTAACAACCAGTGTTTAGTAGTTGTGATATTGTTAAAAGTACTTCGATAGCTTTGGAAATTTCGTACGTAGGCTTCCACCGGGATTCGAACCCAAGATCGCTTTCAACAAAGCAGAACGAGCTGCCCACATGGCTATCCGTTATCCCACCGGTCTTCGGGCTGAACACTTTACAAACAGTATAAAATGGAATGTCATTAGGAAAGAGGGAGGTTTTGGGGGTTTCCTCCAGACTGAGTTGAATACCAGTCCGGGTATTTTGTTGTGGAGGGAAACACCTATCTTGGTACCTATCTGTAATCCTTAAAAATAATTGATGAATAAAAGGACAATGAAGGTATGCTTTGACTTCTAAAGAAAGAAATATCGTAAGCAAAGATAAATTATCTTAAAAACAATTCCTATATTTTATTCTATTGTTACTATCGCAAGAACTTAAACATTTTTAATTTTAATAAATGCCTTTCATTAGGGCGAGATAGAGATTTACGTCTCTTATTACATCAATTAATTGTGAGGCAAAAATCATTTTCGCGATCGTATTATAAATTCAACTTTACACATAGTGGAAATACAGTTAAGTATGTATCTGAAATATACAAACATAATTCAAGATTCCGTCTAGATATTTCCGTCGGTAAACAAACGGGAATGGTTCGTCACAAGGCATTTTGGGCTGAGGTGAACCCAGGCTGGAAAACCGCTTCCTTCCCACAGCGGGACAAATGTCTGGGAAATAAATCATAGAAGGGTCTCGTCTCAACAGGGCTATTCACAACTCTGCTCTGGTTCTCCAACTCGGCGCCATGTTTCACCTGCACTCGCTTTCTCATAGTTGCCACCTCCTAAACACCACCATTAGGAATAAAAATAAATTATTAGGAATAGGCTAAACGGCCCTGTCGCTATCAATTCAAGTAGCATTTATGTATGTATATTTCTGTATTCTCTCCAAAGAGATATCTGTCAACCCTCCAGGCTACCTTGCTATGAGCCATCCATTTAAGTTTTTTTCGGTATCTCCTCTCTTCCATTTCATTAGCCTTGTTCACTTCCTTCATCCGTGAAACGTTCGTTCCAATAAATTCAATATTAGGAAGTACCTTCGGAATGGATTTCTCAAAACGTTTCTCGTCTCATAGGTCCAAGTAACTTTATTATAACTTTTTATTTTATGGTACATCGACCTTGGATAATTTGATCTTTTAAAATTCTAAATGGTCTCGCACTCGAATTTTTATTTTGTCTTTAAAATTTTTAATCCAAAAATTGTTTAAAGATCGAAAACTTCATTCGAACTTCTTACAACCAAGATGTAATGTCACAGCACAAACTTCCCAAAAGCCTATTAATAATGCAGTGATCATGTATTTTAACGTTTAATTTTTATAATTTACAGTTTTTTAAGTTTCAATGAAACAATAAATGTGTAGCGAAATTAATTTATACTGCGCAGTGTAAGTTCTCAAACAACTTACATGGTTAAGAAATATCTGTGTACAAAATTGAAAACAAACTAGCGAAAGCGTTTATACTTGTTTAGGAAAGCACGCTAGTTTCCAAGCGTAGAATGGAATCGCTCCTAGATTAACAGTGTGTGTCTGTTACTTTCGTCAGCATAAACTCGAAATGAAAGCGTTCATATTTGTCTCACTTATTCTATGTTAATTAACATTAATGCTCAGTACACAAATTTGAATAGAGTATCTTTAAAATAACGTGAACATGTACAATTTGTAAGGAAAACAACTACATTGTAACAGTGTACGGTATAGCTAGATAACAGCTCTTTTGTAATTATGAATGATTCTAGTTTGGAGACAATTGCATTGTAATTAAGTTGTAGCTAGATGATATATGTTCTATAATACTCCTCAACGTTGAGTGATTGTGTATACTATTGTATCGGTGTATCAAATGGACATGTGATGATGTAAAAAAAGTGTTTTATTATGCTGCCACTAGATAATTAGTCCATCTGTAACTTTTGAATCAATATTATAATGATAAAAAATAATTTCAATTTTTCAAGGTTTAAAATAAGAATTTGTCGAAAGAAAAAGATTTTCATCGTGAGATATCTTTAGTCGATGAGTAATTGCTATCCCTATTGATTCGCGATACATAATAGCAGCCATTGTCGAAAGGATTATTTACAAAAAGCTATCCGTTACTTCATATTACATACCTTTTATCATAACCTTTTTAAGAGGAAATTTTAAGACTGATAGTATGGGTTAATCACAGCTTTAGAAGATTGGGTTAAAATAGGAAAGGAAGGGATTGCTTAGATATTGCTGAAATATTTTCATATGGAATATATTCCACTTTCAGTGATTCACAGGAACTCGCTTAAAATTCCTACGAACCCATCTCTCAAAATTTTAAATGATATTGTCTTCTACGCTTCAACTATGCTACAAAAAGTATTGCTACCGCTGGACGATTTTAGCTTGATATGGTCGTTATTTTTAACAGCAGTTTTCAATCGAAACCTTAAGAAAGGAACAGTTTGCAGGTTTCTTATCAATTCCTTCTTGAAATACTTTTATACGTTGATTTGATTTTGCCATTCATTGAATTGCAAGTCATTCCAGAGGGATTGGGGAAGAGAATGAGATGGCCAAGTACCTTTTCAAAGCATGCAGTAACAAT
Source organism: Sympetrum striolatum (assembly GCA_947579665.1). Lineage (NCBI taxonomy): Eukaryota > Metazoa > Arthropoda > Insecta > Odonata > Libellulidae > Sympetrum > Sympetrum striolatum. Next base: position 79,999,150 of record OX388352.1, read on the forward strand.
TTAGACAAGAATTAAACAAAAGAAAAACATGAGAGATAATTGGATGTATAGCGAATCCATTTTCTCTGTGGATGCCTTAATCAATCTTGACTGAATTGCGCGTTGTATTTACGCGTGGTTACAAAAGGCAATTCACTGAAATTCGATGTAGATTGCCAATCGTCGACTCCATCAAGAGAAACATGGAACTTGGGAGAGAGTTCATATCTTGTTAATCTTCCGCGAGATATGATTACATGACGTGAATTGCTGTTTCTTTTATCTTCTATACCAGTAAGAAACAAAAGTCCTTCCGTTTATATACCATTATTTAGTATAGTACGGGTATCAATAAATCTATGAATTTAACCATTAATAAATAATATTTAAAATATAGTATATCTTTGGAATAATATTCATCTTACAAGGAAATAAGGTCTAAAAATATAGCAGCCCAAGAACGCAAATGTCATTTGAATAGAAAAGAAATTTCACCATTATTCTTCGTCTTAGAGGGACATAGGGGCACTCCTTTGAAAGTAACCATTTCTTTAGACGTCAGATCAAACATTTTTGTAAATTTATTTCCGCTCTTCATAACTGTGTCTAATTTCCGGAGAGGCACTGGCTTTTACTTTTTTTCTTTCCTTGTGCTTTAAAATAAGAATCTGATCCCTAAGTGTCCCTTCCATTTTTTTTTCTTTATTATATGAAGGACCTACATAAGGTGTATGAATACGCTGAAACTGAATACATTTTATAATTCGGACTTCTCGTAGGTGACGTAGATTTTTTAAAATATTTTCAGATTACTTTACACAACTAATAAAAATCTAAAAAAAAGATTGTGAACCGAAAAGAACTGAACGCAAATGATTGTAATAAATTTGATTGTTTATAGCCACATGAGTTCAGAGCAACATTTTAAATGATATTTAATTGTTAAGTTATTTGATGATAACGATAACTTGTATCCTCCTTCGTGAGCAGATGTAAAGATTAAATTAATTACTTTAAAAATGCTTCGTTACGCCGTTAGAAAAGTGATTTCCAGCACATGAAATATAAGTTGACACTAATTTTGATCCACCAAATGGAAACTGATATTTGATATCTTTAACTTTTCATAAGTAATTGATTTCCCGAACCCGAAAACTAATTTTCCCGAACATTCGCTGATTCATACGAAATTGCTTTAAAAGAAATGTCTTATTTAGATCCTAAAATATTATAAAAGTTTCTCAGTGCAAATATATTTTGGGATCACTTGCGATCATCCATGCAAACCAGGCGTGACTATGAGAAGCTAACATCTGTAAAATAGATAGTAATTTATTAGTTCAATGGTGGTAAGAGAATTTGAACCTATATGAAATATTTTGAGAATAATTGCTAAAAATGCAAGGTCTGGAATGTATGGAGGATGATGTGCGTTCTCAGTGTTGCATTTTCCAATGGCGTTTAGTAAATAAGTTGCCTTGCTTGGACAAGCATAAGACTGGTCATCCGACATATATCACGCACCTGCCATTCATTTCTGGTATTTCCCTCCCAGTTTATCTTATTTTGACCACAAAAGTCATATTATAGACCAAAGTTAGCAATACTTTTGCGGTAAAAGTGCCATATTTTATGAATGCAAAGGACTTGCGGGCCAATGTGTTGCTAAACCATACAGGAAGATGGCGATCTACATTTTATAATGTCAACAATACGATTGTAATTGGCTTAAATGATCGCAAGTTATCTTTACTAATGGACAAAATCCTAATTGATTTACTGCGGGGCTTCATTTATAAGTGAAGTGTATATAAGTGTACATGATAAGTACAGTTAAGCACATATATATATAATGAAGATAGTCTTCTGAGAGTTCGTGTGCCACTTTTCTCGCGTGCCACCATTATTATAGACCATCATTCCTCTGAGATGTTAACTCCCAGCGAGTCGGCCACGTTCACACAGTCGCTTGTTTTGCGTTCGTCTCGTCGTCTGCCGAACGCATTAATATCGACCTCGAAAGATGTCTCCTTTGATGCAGTCACTTAACAACTTTACGTCCAATTCCATTAAATATACAGGAAATTAGCCCTTACTTACTGTATCCCCCACGCACATCATCTTCTGTTCACTCATATTTTAGCCGAATCACTGCCTACTTCAACGGAACGAAGTGAGCAGTCACAATTTGAAATATATATCTATGTAAGGAGCCTGCGAGCCAACATTAGGCGTTTGGTAAGGGGTGCAAGCACTATACCTCTAAATTCTTAATCGATTGATTTCGCGTATCGTTCGCGGAAAAAATGAATTCTCGAATCGATTCGTTTTATCTATTTCCCTGACATTTCTCGCAGTATAAGAATGGCTTATATAACAGGGAGGTCGTACTACATCCATTACATCTTCTATGAAAGTACTTTCTCGGTACCTATTCGGTAAATATATCCTTTTTATGGATATTTTATCTGCTATATATTCACAACCCACTTATTGAATCCTTTGGTTAATGCTCACTGATTTATAGAGGCAATAGTTTATATATCGTATGGCATTTCGTTATTCATTTTTTACTTCCCAAAAAGAACACAATGCAGAGATCCATACCCCGCATAGGTAAGGTCTAACTGACGCAAAGTAACATCGCAATATAATACCATAAAGTTAAATACATTAGAATCGTCAAGATACATTTATGCGCCATTGATAAGCCTTTACTCAAAAGTATTTCTCAACATACTTAACACTAAGAGAAGAAAAAGATGAGTAAATATTTCTTCCTTTACATCGATATGAAGTAATTACGTTAAAATACAACTTTACTCGCATCAAATGACAATCTTGACGCTATTTGTCAGGTGTTTTGGGAATCACTGCTCCAACGTCCGATGAGTTGGTCCGTCGACTGGCACTTATGTCCCCTAAGGGCGCTGTAATAATCCAAGGGGGCGTTTGATGCTAAGGTATTTCATTTCCATTTGATCATATTTCCATTTTTACTCAATTTACTGGGCTCTTGGCAATTATTAAACATCAGTTGTAATGATTGGTGAACGTTTCAAACATTGCGGCTTTTATTTTGCTTTTTATTAATTATTTGGATTTACAAGGAAAAACGGACTTGAAAAAAGTCTGACAGGGCCGGGAATCGAACCCGGGATCTTCCTCTAACCGGCCCTGTCAGACTTTTTTCAAGTCCGTTTTTCCTTGGGAATTTTCCTGGGTGCACGCCCTTATGTGCAAAGTCACCTAAACCCTTTCCTTATTTATTTGGATTTAGTCTCAGATAAAATATTTTTTATATACATCGATTGAGGGCGGTGGTATGTGAATTAGGGAGCGATAGCATGAAACATTTTGGGAAGCACTGGTCTAGAGCATAGTGAATAACTCATTTGCCAACTGAGTAATGCTTTCATGGTAAAAATTGCTATTCGTTCAACCAAATGATTTAAAGTACACTCCTGGACAAAATTAACGCAGCACCGGCCGTAAGGATCGCTAGGGAGGTGCTGCGTTAATTTTGGCCAGGAGTGTACATACATGATGTATCATGTGCATACACTGGAAGGACCAGTAATGCGAAAATGAAAATTCATCATTGCATAACGATTAAGAGTCCAAGTTACTGAGAGAGGATCAATATGCTAATTTAAATACAAATGTAAAGTTTTATCTCTCAAACATTTATCACCAACCGCTGTTCAGAGACCGAGAAATTCGATAAAAACACATTTAATTAGAAACAAACGGTATTTGCCAAAATTTCATAAAGACTGTTTTTCCCTTCAGGACTCCTAAAGAATAGGATTTCAAATTGCATTCAAATAAAAGCAAAATACTTTATCAAAATTGGATCACTTAGTATGGATATATTTTTAATCGCTGTTCAATTTATATTTTTTTGATCATGTACGGTAGTGGGTAATTACGCTTTGAAAATAGTACAACACTGTCTTTCTTCCTTCATTTTATGATAGTTATAATATAAATTAATTCGTTGTATCTTAAATTATCAAATTAATTCTTCTCTATTTATTCTAATCTATTTTGAACTGTAAATAAAATATTATTTATATTTAAATATTAATAGTACAAGGCATCAACCACATTTCTATCGAACTGTGGTGGAAAACAAGTAAATAAATTATAAATAATTGAATTAATCATATGGTTCTTTACGCTACTTCTTTACGTTACTGAGGCATTTCCGTAATTGGCAAACACGAGTAGCATTTTCCACTACTGGCGATGCACGTCTTTTACCGCACCTTGCGAAGGAACAACGTGAACACTAAATGAGAGATTAAAGAGACTTTGTCAAATCAACATTCATTATGCTAAGCCTTATAAATAACACGCTGCAGCTTCAGCATTGCCCGGTCCATTTGTATTTTCAAGCAGCCGCAAGGCGCAAATTCCGTCCGCGAAGTAAGCTAAGTGCCTGAGCCCCTTCCATTTGCATTAATTACGGAGTTTGTCATTCCGAAGCCATAGCAAAGAATCTTCTTAATGCTCCACCCGCTATTTTAAATCGACGTCTAAATGAAGTAAACGAGGAACTTTAATTTCCTTCGAGTCAAAGAGGGAGAGACAAGATGAGAAAAAGGGATTACACGCTCTTGTAAGTGCCTCCGTGTTTCTGGAGCATAAAAGAAATAGAGTGCCGAAAAGCAATTTGAAGTAAAGGTATCGACTCAAAATCTTCCGCCTCAGGTTTCAATTAAGAGAAATTAATAAGGAAACAAGTTTTAATCCGTACTAAATGTCATCTGCTGCCAAATAACTTCTTACGAAGAAAATTAACTTCCCGCGAAACATTTTAAGTTTGATTCTGAAACTAATTGAATTAATGGCACACTTAAGGATACTGTGTTTATTTCTTTTATCATCCACCTGTGACGTTAATTAAGAGCAGGCGCTTCATTCCAACCTCTAAAAAGTTCTCCGAAGAACTTAATTTCATAAATTCCTCTCACAATCATCATTCTCGAGAGGAAATCTAATAATTGACGCTTAACTAATGGAGTTGCGTCATTACTGCTTGCTTAGAATTTAATTTAAGTTCAGATATTTTATCCTTAGATTGTTAAAATGAGCACAGCAATCTTATTTTGTAAATTTATAATTAGCAGTTTCATAGAAGCATTTGTGGAAATACATATGGATGCTTTCAGATTTTTGCAGAAAGCGGGAGATAGAAAACTCGTTAAGGCGGCATTTATTCAGCGAAGGGGGGCGCTCACGCGGTTGTGTGTTTTACCGTTCATCATTCGCTAATTTTTAATTGGTGGATTTATGTAAAAATCACGCCTTAGTACAAGTAAACAGTTTGTTTCTTGTTTTATTCATATACGAGGCGCCCAGAAACGGATCCTGAATACAGTTCGGTGACAACTCGGCACAGGACTATTCGGCGTAAGGACAACTCGTCGTAGGAAAACTCGGTAAAATAATTACTTGCTAAAAAAGCAGCCCATCGCAACCAAACCATATATAGCGACTATTTGTCCTTATGCCAAGTAGTCCTAAGCCGAGTTGTCCTTCTGCTGATTTGTCCTATCCCGAATTGTCCTATGCCGAGTTGACCAGGAACCCCGAATACATCTTGATTTGTTTACATTTGATTTTTATCTGTTCATCTATATAAATATGCTAAATGTATATAAACCAAATTTACAGCGTTTATTTATTCTACTTTTATCATCTTCTACTCAAAATTAGTATATGTCCCCTGTACAATTCCAAAAGAAGGTAATCGTTTCAGAATTGTGTTCCTCCTCATTTCATTGATGCGGTAACGGGATTTAAAGTAGAGTGACTGAGAAGATTGCCAAAATTCATTCCGTGTATATCTCCGTTCTTTTGCATTATAACAGCTAAGAAAAAATGGAGGAAACAGTAGATGCAAGTTACATAATATGTACTATATTTTGTATCCAATAGAATTTCCTTCGGCATGTGTTTGTTGATACGTTCTGTTGAGTGTTAATACGGATAAAAATTTTCGATATAATTGCTTCCTTTAACAAAAGGAATTGCATTCGGTACCCATTGAATTTGTATTTGAATACTTTTGTGAATTTGCTACTTTAATGTTCCTCGTGCGAAAATAATTGAGAAAAGTAATAGCCCCAGTAAAATTAATGTTACTTAAGCTTCTACGTATTATATTACTTGAAAAACATACAATATTTTCTAAAGATCAATACATTTAACTCCACGAAGAAAGAGAAAATCAAACTATTTTCGGTCGAGTTGAGAAAAACTTTGAAAGGCAGAAAAAAAGCAACGAAAGCAAATATATTATTCCGTAATTTCTTGAAGTGATGATGAACTGACTCTTGGAATATTTATTAAATTACACGAATTACTCTCTCTCGTGTTACTAACAGTCAACATTGCATTATTTCAATTTATAAGTACAAGATTAATATTTTGCGACCTCTCTGAAATTTTCGTAGATGTTTACATGTTCTTACAAAAATGTCTTTATTATTAGAATACTTTTCGTTTGCCTTTTGGTACAGGAAATAAAAATAAAGCTTCCATTTAGTTATGTTTCAGCTATATCCATACAAATTATACGATCGAATCTCTGCTGTATTTTACATACTTCTATAATTTACAACATATGGCATACTGTGAGTGTATACATACTAGAAATAGCTTAGATTTCGACACTGAAGTTCATACATAAACTTTTCATCACTAGACGTTACGTAAGTGTATACACTAACCAGTAAGTGTGTACATTAGCTTCCTCTCATCGTATAAGATGATTCCTCTGTCTTTGCACATACATAATAATCCACATCTTCTTTTTTTTTCTTATTTAGAGTTATCTGATTGTCTATGTTGTATACAATATTGACTACTATATAATGTAGGTATTGCATCGATAATATTTTTTTTACAATATGTATTTTATCTGTCTCATATTGTACCTAATTGATGCAAGCTCATGTAATTATATTTTCCTTTTTTCTGTTATTCTTTTTTTAATCTCAACGATGCGATTAAGATCTTGTATAAGACTTATATCCACATATATTTACTGTGGAATCCACATTTATTTATTGTGAAGCTTTATTTCTTAAGTGAATAAAAAAACATAACGTCGTAGGATTTACGCGTGCTGAAAAAATCTCTCGCGTGCCATAGGTTCGCCACCCACACTCTAGGGTGTTTCAACTGCTGCTTAATTAAATGTATCACCATCTCTGGAGCCTTCCGTTTGCCTGGAAACTCTTCACTCATCTATCGGAGTGCACCTTGTGAGACATTGCATAAATTATGAAGAAACAAATGGGGAACGAGAGCTTATACCGCGAGTAAACAAGTTTTTCTGATTCGTTTAAAATTGCCGTCAGAGTGTTTTTGAATAATTGAATTACAAAAATGGTATGGAATTGAAATACAAAAATTGTATGGTAAAGTTAAAACAGTTGAAAGGTACACTTTTACTTGAGATTAACAATCACATGCGATATTTAGTCGTTTACAAGCACTATGTCCTTCAGTTTGATAGAACTCATTTCGTTCGTTATGTTTAGAATGAACCCATTTCTTCGGCTAATTTCTTAAACTACCCATAAAAAGGGATTTCAATCGCAAAGGAGTATATCATTTCCATATCTGTAAATAATATTTCTTCAGACGCACCACGAAGAGTAAACTATGAAAGAGGCGCTCATAAACATTCACCATTTTTCTTTTAATTCATATATCCATATATTCATCAATACAAATACCCGTGTATTCACTTAGCAACCACTATGTGATAAAGACATTTTAAGATATTTTATCATTGTGGCCAATTGTAAACATATTAAAAAATCTGAAAACGGCTAAAAATATATTTTTGATAACAAAACATATCGACCTAGCTATCACCTGCGCAGAATAAGCATCTAGTCTCTCTCAATAAATATTTTACTCAGGCTTAATCAATGTTTTCCAATTTTCTCTACCCAGCGGTTCTCTTTACCATGTTATCTCTTGGTACTTAGTATATTTGTGTGGTATTGTGCAAAGTTTTCTCTCAATAAAATAGAAAGTCGGCTCAATTGTGAACAGTGTTTTTCCTTTGAAAATCACCGACGTCTCTGTACTCCATAATCTCTCTGTTCCATTTCTCCTTTGATCATCTTCTTGGTATCTCAACATCTCTTGCTGCCCAATTCATAGCTGTTGATATCCAACCGCTGTCAATTCTTCTCGCCACGAATCCTGCCCACGTCAATATCACTGATCCTATTTGTCCGTTACGGAGATCTCTCCCATCCTCGCCCAGGTGTTGCATTTCTGTCTTTTCTCGTGATTCCAAGCGTACCCCGTTTTATAATTCTCTGAATTTTCTGCAGTCACTGGATTCATTAATATCTTTATCGAGAAATAGTAGAATCGAGCAATTTACCTGGGGAATTTTTCGAACTTTCTTACAATGTATTCATGAATAGAATCAAAAACATTTCGTGATTTTATTGTAATATTGTGGTATTTTTTAAAATATTGTAGTAAATTTTGAAATATTTTATGATTGTCGCAAGTTTTGAAATATTTTTGTAAATCTTGTAATTAATCGTAATCGTAATATACGGGATCCGGCGGATGTAACGTGTACTCGCGGACTCGAGAAAGTACAGCGTAAAGTGGTTCGTTTTGTTAAGAAATGCTACGATAAAAAAGCAAGCGTTACAAAAATGCTCTCAGACGTAGGTTGGGAATCCTTGAAAGAAAGGAGATTGGAAGCTAGGCTGCGATTGCTTAATAAATTCAGGGAAACTACATTTTCGGAAGATACAATCAGTATCATGCAACCCCCCTGCTACCTCGGTCGATCCGATAATGACCGAAGTTAATAGAAATAGATGCTAGGACGAATCGTTTTAGAGATTCATTCTTTCCGCGAACAATACGTGACAATAACCAAATAAGGAAGTAGTATAGATTCAAATGGTGTTTACACCCCCTGCCACTCGCCGAAAGGCGGCTTGCAGGGTATTAATGTAGATGTAGATGTAGAATCGTAATACGTACTGCCTCCGGGAGGCTTTGGGTTTTTTTACGTAAGATGCAAAGAGTGACAATTGATATGCGCAATGTATGTGACCGAAATACTCAGAAATAATAAACCAGTTTAGTTTTTGTTTTAGTCTTATGATGTCTTCAGTATTTAGTTTCCGACGCAGTCATTCACTCACCTTTTTCTGCATTATAGGAATCCCCTTAGTTTTCTTGGTATTTCGTTGGCTTCTCAGTTATCTTAGTATTTTTGATGTTCACTCGCAAAAAGCATTCGTTAAAATTCGAGAATTAATACATTTTTATATTGATTCTACAAATGTGCAATTTTTGTTAAAACAAAATAGGAAAAGTCGTTATTAAATACCTAAAATGGTTTTCTGATGAAAACAAGATGCTACTCTTGTTTCCCTTGATTATGGAATTTTTAATATCCGACATAAGTCCTAGCCTATCGAATATCCGTATAATTATTTTTATACATCAGAGGACATATTTTATTAATAATTTGAAGTGATTATATTGTAGTGGATTTATGAGTCATTTATTGTACAAAATAAAACGATAGTGTTCCCCTTAGATATTCGATATGTTAACAGATTGAAAGTTTATTCAACATTAAAATAGTTTTCATTACCTATAGTCGAGCTGTGCAGTATCCACCGTACACACCTAATATTTTATGAAATAGAAACTTACAACTCTTGCTACTCATTCCAATAAGCCAATTATGTATTTTAATTTACCCCAAATTCTTCCTCGATCAAGATCCTAAGGAATGAAATTTAGGCATAAAAAATAAACATATTTCCAATAAAAATCTTCTCAGTTTTCTGACACACTGGACACTGTTTTCGTTTTTGTAGATGTTTATTTATAAGAAATTGAAAGGAAATAATATGCTAAATATAAAATTTGAACCAACATAAATAAACATTTTTGAATAAAAATATTTCTAAAATTGATTTGCTCTGCTTTAAAAAATATATCGAAATAATTCTTTTCTTTTAATTCGCTGTAGAATACCACTAAATGAAGGGCTTCCGTTATCCATCGTTTATTCACAATGTTCGTTCAAATTTTCTCACGAAGTTGTTATAACTCAACGTCAAATCCCTTGTCTATACCGGCGAGTTCAGAGGGTAATGACGTTTATTTTTAGTAGAATTTAAAACCACGCGACTGCCTTTCATTGGCACCCATTTAGAAAAACGGAATTTCCGACCTCAAAATCTCAACGTAGAGAGATAAACTCTCGAAGAGTAAATACGTGTGCGCTGGGCAATATCGACTGCAGCTTTCTTCCCCCACCGATCCTAGCATCATTCTTATTCTTCCCCTCTTATCATTTCTTAATCCCCTTATCGACACCTCTTCACTCTCCTTAATCCCGCTATTCACCTCCCGTATCCATTTTCCTCTGCATCTTCCCTTAAAAATTCCTCTCTGCCTCTCCGACTTAACTTTGATTTATGCTCAAACGGAAGGGGCGAAGGATTCCCTCATGCGTGCCTCTAAAAAATGACCGCGTACCTGCAGTCGCCACGTCTCAATCTGTGGGGAATGCGGCTTACATTCTGCCACGTTGGAAAGCGTAGGAGTGTTCAGGGCTGGTATAGACAGTGGCCGAGGCAATATTAGGGAGCCAAGTATGCGTCGAAGTTACACATATAATTGTCGATGTTTGTTGTGATGAAGTTCTGGAGGAGATTCTTTGCGGTTTGACCTTACTTAATGGAACGCCATTTGATAAATAAGACAGCGGACTTCGTATTTCTCGCAAGATTTTTAATTTTGACCGGTTTCGGCCACGTTGTCATCATCAGGTACACACAGAGGAAAACAGACAGAATTTATGCTAAATGCAAATAAAAATAGATTTATACTAGACGTAAATAAAGCTTGATGTAAGGGTATAAATTCTATCAATCTTCCTCTGTGTGTACCTGATGATGGCTGCCTTCGGGACGCCTAAATCGCGCGGTTATTTTGAAATCCCCTACTGAATCAGTTGCTGTTAATCAAATGAGGTATTTTGAATACTGAACTGTGTGTTCATCAATAAACGTCATAAGAACGCTTGTAATTCAAAAATCGATCTCCTGTGCTGCATATTTGTTCGTTCAGGCTGGATAGCTCCGCCTTCGACAAGTTTTACTGTACACTATTTTCTCATCCGGTCTCCTGTACATAAGCCATGATTATTTGCGTCTTTTTTTGCTATCGATTGGGTGAAGATCTAATAAAAATACGCGGAGTAATTACATAAATGAGGCATTTAACGAAATAAATTTACTCAGATAATCAATATGTCTTAGCCGTACTTCGTGGAATGACATCTTAAGTTGAAAGAAAAACTTCGTAATTTCCACAATAAGTTTTAATTTATTCGACCGGTTTCGGCATTGACAGCCATCCTCAGGAGATATTACATCGGAAATGACAGTATTTATAGGGATGTACAGAGTTTTGAGGGAAGGACCAGGAGAGGGGAGGGGTTGAGGAAGGTGAGATCGTTAGTTAGGGGTTTTGTTGATGAGAGAATTTCCACTGTTTCCAAGGAATGTACATCCCTATAAATACTGTCATTTCCGATGTAATATCACCTGAGGATGGCTGTCAATGCCGAAACCGGTCGAATAAATTAAAACTTATTGTGTAAATCACGAAGTTTTTCTTTCAACTTAAATTTACTCAATTAAGGCATAGGGCCCTCTTTTTTCGTAGAACATAGTCTTTAGAGTATATGCAGTAATATTATAAATTAGAGGATTAACATCTCCAATGCTTTATTCATCGGGAGAGGAGAAAAAATTATTGGTTTTGAAATACGCATTAACTATTTTTAAATTGCTGCGTCCTTTCTTTTTTCTCCGAACACCAGTGAATGAGACGAGAAACGCCGACAAAGACGGCTATTGGAGATTTTAAACCTCCAACTTTTTAACAGCCGTGCTCCAAATTTTCTTTACAATATTATGAATGATTCCGGCTTGGGCAGGTTCCGCCTTACGTATGTGTTAGTGTAATTTCAAGCTGACGGGACAGCGCCTTAATATCCGCGCCATTGAAGCGATAAACACTCGGATGCGCTATGGAAATTACGCCTGTGCAAGAAAGAAGCAAATCAAGTTGGCAGTCCCGTAACAATCTGTACGACGCCTTCGACGCAGCCTCCCAATGCAATTCCAGCGAAAAGGGACGTTTTTTGTCGACGCCACTTGTGCGTTCAATGCGCGTCGAGGGCCTTTTTCTGACCGACCGTGAATTCTGATCATCCTTCACCGCTCTCATCGTTATCATCACGGATAATCGACTGCATTCCCATTGTTCTCCCCGATTCCTACCCTTTCCCGTTATCTCCTTACTCCTACGAGGGAATAATTCCACGGCGTCCATTCTTCTTTCCCAAGCGCTGGCAGCCCCAAGGGAGAGCCGGTCGTTTTCCTACGACGGCAAAATTTGGGAGGACGAGGACAAAAAACGCCGTCGAATATTCGGGAAATTGCTTAATTACGGAACAAAGGGGGACCTTAGGCGGGAAGCGAGGGTCCCAAAATCTACCGACGCGCACGACCTCAGCGGAATTTGGTGAATGAAGTCTCGCTGCACGTCACCCGCCGTGCGTCGCTCCGCACCTACGTCGAAACCTAATGGACAGGAAACAGTTCCGTTGCAAGCCGAGTATATTAAGGGATTGTTGTTTAAGAAGAAATTCTTCGGCTTCATGAACTACTACAAATTGTTTGATAAAACAAAGTTTTGTTTTATCAAACAACTTGTTTGAGGAACAACTCAAGTCGATTTACAAGTAAAAGTTACTTCGTTTTCAAAACGATTTTGACAGTTTCTAAAATTCCGTTTTATTTAGTTGTGTATTATATAGTTATTTGTTGTTATGCCAGAATTCCAAAAAGTTACTTTCTCCACCGTGAATTTCATTTTAATGCTGTTTGGAACATTTGTATAAATTCATACATACAATATATCACTATGCATTACGAAAATGCGCTATGTTTTCGTATACATACACGAATTGTAAATTTATATATATATATATATATATATATATATATATATATATATATATATATATATATATATATAAGGCTTCAATATTATCTCCGACCAAATACTGAAAGTGGTTTTCACCAATCGGCAGTAGGACAACCTGGTGAATTATTGTCTCAATTCTTTCAGGTGAGATAAAGGCGGCGATTAAGCAGATGACGAATAGGAAAGGAGGAGGAGCAGATGGGGTGTTGTCAGAGTATCTGAAAGCTGGTGAAAAAGAGATTGCAAATGTTTTAGCACAGTTATTCAGTATTTCTCTAAAACAAGGGAAAATCTCCAAGGAATGGACCATGCAAGGATTTTCCTTTTGCATAAGAAAGGATGCAAAGAACATTTGGAGAACTACCGCCCCTTTAGCCTCCATCCAGTTGTCTACAAGACATTCATGAGGATAATAGCTAAACGTCTGAAGACGTCATTTTCCTCAGCCTAGAGAACGAGAGGGATTCCGGAAGGGCTTCAGCACTCTGGACCATATCCACACGCTGTAGGAAACTATCAACAGAACAAATTACTACGAATAAAATCGATATGAACTGACTTTCCTTGGTGGAACGCCATTTATGAAAATAAAGCGCAGACTTAGTATTTTCCACAAAAAAAAATTTTAAATACACGACCGGTTATATCGGTATATATTGACCGGTATTAAACAAAATTTGTGGAAAATACAAAGTCTGCGGTTTATTTTCATTTCAAAAATTAGTACGAGATTACTCTTTCTCTACTTTGTGGACTACGAACATCCATTCGACTCGGTAAGTACCTCCTGCACTCTGGAAGCTCTGGAGAATCAAGGGTTAAAGATGCTGAGTACATGAGTCTCTAAGGCAGTATCTATAAGAATGCCACGGCTTGTGCATTGCTACATGAAGAAAATATTGAGAAGAAAGTTCGACAAGGTGACGGTCTATCTCCCATCTTATTCACAGCCGTTATATAAGAAGTTTATAAAACCCTTGAATGGGAAGAGAAGAGTTCAAGAGTAAATGGGAAGTACATCAGTCCCCTGCGTCCCCCAAATGAAATTGTTCTCATTGCAGCCAACGCAATGGGAATCAGCCAAACATGATAGACAAGGTCATATCCTTTATGAAGGACACAGGGCTGTTTTTACTAATATTAGGAAATTTTGGATTTTCTGATTTCGTTTAACTTTTGGGCAGTAATAATGTCCTTTATTTTATGTCCTATAGTTTTGCTGTTCTTTTAATTTTTGATTTTAAAGCTGTTTATAAATTTATTTATCTATTTAACTTTTTATGACACAACCATTCTTGCATGGTGAAGAATTATGCTTTTTTTAAGTTTTGTTTTTAAGAATAATGCTAAAACTAATAACAGGTTAAGGTACAAAATGACCAAAGCTGTCGACGCACCTAAAAACCAACACTACTACTACTGCAGCCAACGCAGATCTAACTTCAAGACTTCAAGAACTAAGCACAGTGAGGCAGAAGATAAGACTCAGGATAAACCTAACGAAAACCAGTAAGAACCAGTCAAACTTCAAGATAAACCTCTGAATGTTTCTTTGGAATACACGAATCTGGAACAACCTGTAGCAACAGTAGAACAGCAAGATTAATGAAGTAATCAGAAGAATGAAACTTGGCTTGTGCGCCTTCGGAAGGAACTCCCACATTCTGAAGTCAAAAATAACGATGGTTTTGAAGGTCTTCAACTGATTTATTTAACCTGTTTTGACCCATGGAAGTGAAAATTGGATGTTGAATGCAGCAATAACCCAGCGAACTCATACAACGAAAATAGCATGGAGTGTTGTATGTTCAGAATCACAAGAAAATATAGGAAACGCAACGCTTGAGTGAGGATAATGACTAGAGTGACAAATATCATACGTAAGGTAAGATTACTAAAATGGAGTTGAGCTGGACATGTGGTGGGATGAAACGACAGCCGTTGGACCTGTACAGTTTTGAACTGTATACCAAGAGATGTGAAGAGACCAAGAAGAAGACCTAAGGACAGATGGAATAGAGATATCATCAAGTACTTAGGTTTAACTAACGAGAAGCTTAGGACAGAGAAAATTGGAAAGCACTTGGGGAGGCCTACATCCGAAATCGGATTGAAAATACTGTTGTTTTCCCAGTTGTTGTTCTGTTATAAATAAAAAAATCATTATACACATAATGTGCATTACGTAATTATAATATAACATATAGAATCATACATGCATAATAACAATGTTCATAATACACAAATTTATATGTAAAAGTACCTACATGAACGGAAGTGATCCCCCCTTGTAGAAGCATAATTCTTCCAAAAATTGATCGTTTGATTCCGACCTTGCTCAAGATTTAATAAATTTAAAAAGGGACATCCGAATTTCATCACGGTGGTAGTCACGTAATGAGGTTGCTATGTATGATACATAAAATAATACATGGTAAGTAATTTGCCCTCCTTCTTTCTAAATTGCTTCCACTAATTCGAACTTAATATTATTATCCCAGGTATCCCATTTATGCCTTTAGATGGTAAGGAATTTAAGTCTCATCCTGCGTCGATATTCCTGTTTCACCCAAACGAATCACTTAGAAAGTTATAAATCGCATCTTAATCATTATATAGAGTGGATTTGGTAGCTTGTTCGATTAGCTAAGGATGTAAGCATTGTAATTGACGTGAAGAGAATTAATCGGGTCACTATCATGAAGGAATATTCATGTTCGAAGCTGCGAAATTTAGTCCATATCTTATTCAAGTACATTATCCCCAATTAAACTAAGTCAATGGGATAGGTTCCTCAAGTTACTTCTTCCTCTTGTTAAGTAATCATGATGATATTCTTGGTTTGAGTATCTGTCTGTGTTATGATGGATGTAGATTGCACATATATAGATGTATCTCGAGGACATCCCTCATTCCCTGAATTTGTATGGTTTGTATGACTGTTTTCTGGGTACTTTAGCCATGATTCGCATATCTCTCTTTTGTATTAAATATATATTTTTTCAACGGGGGGAAATATTTTTACTTTTATCTTCAAATTGAGATCAATCCATTTCAAGATATTTCTTTCATGTAAACCTTGAGTGGTGAACTGAAGGAGTGTAATTAATATCGGTTTCCGATTTCGGTTCATGTTTAACGTATTTCTTCTTTCCGGTTCTAGTTCAGCTCCACTCCAACCAAAAATATCGGTTTTTTGGGTCGGGTTTTCGGTTCGGTTCCGCTGTGATGCCCTTCTCATTGAAAGACAATGCTTTTCTCAAAGCAAATTTTATAAGGGCAGTTTATAAAAGTTAATTTCACTTAATTGAAAAACCTCAATATAACTTGCGATATTAAATAATAACGATCCAAATATTACAAGAGAAAAAATAATAGTTTAGTATACATTTCAGTTACTTGCTGACGATGTTACTCATATCTAATAATTCGTCTTCCATTTATGTATATGGCTATGGTATAATATGGCTGAGCATCAAAATTGGGAATGGAATGAATAATAATTTCTGGTTTCTATTCTAATTTAAGATTTGAAATACCTCCGTTTGGGTTCGTATTTACTCAAAAAAAATAACTTTCTCTTTCGTTTTAATATTTAGCTTGCTGCTACGATTCCTTGCTCACCAGGAGAGCTCGCTAAAATATGAACCATAGTATAGCAAGTATCTGGTTTACTACGCAGTCGCTACCATGGAGTGATTTTAATTCGCACACGAGAGGTGGCTAATTCGGTACGATAAACGAAATGAAATGTTCAGAATGCGAACATGAATTCCAATTCTAACTTCTCTGATAAGCAATTTGTATCACCTGCCGCGATAAATTCCAATGACAGGCTCAACAGAATTTTATCTCTCGATAGAATATACTGCGGTTACCGAGAGAATCTCTGATGTTGTTCCTCCACGCAATGAAAAGTACATCGTGAAAATAACAAACAAGAATGTGAGGATTGAATATATTTGTCCGCCGGAGGCGGATTTATGGGATCCCTTCTTTCTCACTTCCTCTTTCACTGGATCAATCGTCAGCTGCAACCAAAAAGGAAATTTTAAATACCCGCGTTTGTATTTATTCAAAAATTGTTTGATTTTCCTATCGAGTCGAATATTTTTCGATATTAACTTTACTATTTCATAGCACTTAGATCCACGCCTGATGCGTGAGTAGTTTTTGAGAGAGAATTTTATCTTTTTATTTTATTATTTTATGTTTTTATTAGCTGAAGTGCCAGTTGATTCTCAGCGGAAAAACTAGAACTATGATTAAATATATGTGTGCCATTGTTACTAGATTAGAGAATGTAGTATCAATCGTCCAACAAGGGGAGACTCACATTTGTCCCGGAATTTTGATAAAAATATTTTTGGTGATGCAGGAAGTGAAGTTATGTAAAAGTGTATTGGCGTTCGTGTAAATAGGTCTTAGTTTCGTTGCAATAATTAATTGAAAATTTATAATTTACTTTTCTTCAACCCCGCATTTTATACTTGCGCTAAACCAAATCTGTAGGGAATAACCCGCTGTTTTCGAGTAATTCTCAAATATTATTTTTAATTCTTTTGTTATATATTTTCCTTGTTACTCACTGATAAGTTTAAGGGCAATATTTTTATATTTTAAAGATGAAACTGTCTTAAGTTTGAGCAATCATTTTCTTTTATTTTATTTCACATTATAATTATAACCTAAAAACCTTTAAAATGAGCTTTATTCACGTATTTCATAGACGCCTCAAGGCATGTGTCCTTTGATGATGAAGAAAACCTCCGAAATGGTCGCGTGATTGTTCCTGCGATTTGTCACTGCAGGCTCGTCAAAGGGACTGATTGCTTACAACCTCGAAGGTTTTGGAAGTTATTCGCGTATATTTTCAAAATTCGATTCGAAAACTATATTCCACGACCAAAATGAGAATCTATACTCCACTTCTGCTCTTTTGGTGCTTGTGTTGACTCTGCACAACTATTTAAATTTAATTATTCAATTTGAATGAAGCCTGCGACCAATAAAATTAGGGTTTACATGTATTCTTTATGTAAAACTATATGAGCGATTTTGATTCGAATGCAGCAAGTCGTCGGATAAAAATGCAACAGTATTTTCTTCCTATTCCAAGAGAATGCGTGTGCAAAATTTGACCAAAATCGGGCAAACAGTGTGGCTCCAATTCAAGACAAACAAATACACCCATATAATTTCTGCTTTATATACATAGATTAAATATTATTATTTTTTGGAATCTTGTACTTAGTCTCCGTTATTATTTGCACAATTACTCATTGTGCAAATTGTACACTGCGAGAACTGATTACCACTATCCTCAGTTTCGGAGTAGTTGCCGCTCGAATGCCATGATCCCAGGCCCGAGTCCCGGCTATCCTGTTTCTTTTTCTGGTTAGAAAATTGCAGTGCTTGATTGTAAATAATAAAATTCATTGGGTGATCATGTGATTGGGGTCTTTTCATTTCAATAAAGGGGTTATATAATATTTATCGTTTATTTCCTAGCTATAGTAATAATGAGAAGGTTGTGCCCTACCTAATGATATCTCTACGTTTATGAAATTTGTTTTCAGGATTTATATTTCTACCACAAAGAAAAATATAGAATGCTTAAATAGAAAAAAAACCCTAAATTTGTTTTCCTTTCGAAATTTTTCCATCAATGGAAAAAATCATAATGATATTATTAACCTCGAGTCGCTTCTCTGTACGTTCTGCAACACGGATGGCTAATCCGATTTCTTTTATTTATTTGTTATCCCTTAGCTTCAAGCTAACAATAAGAACTTCGCCTTTCCCCTTTCTATACTTATTTCATCTGTGACAGTGCGTAATCCTAATCAACGAGTGTCGTTATTATCTTCATTTGGATTCTGTTTACCTAATGAATTGCATATTTAATGTCGTATTGTTATGTCGGTATTTCCCAACAAAACAATCTCAATAAAATAAAGGATGGATTGTTTTATCAGAAAAAAATCATCTGTGTGACGTAACGTTAAAGAAGATTTACACTTTTCTTATTTTTCATCAATGCTTAATTCCTTCCCTTACCAAAAGAAAACTTAAACAGGGTAAGAGATTTTAAAAAATCCTTCTAATACATCTAAAATATATTACAACTTAATTAATTAAGATAAGTGATAACTTCCTCAGTTCTCCTTTCATTATAAGCCAAACATTTCTGAAATTCTCTCCAATTAAGTGTAAACGCGTTGTTGTGAAAAATCGAGTCCTTGCGAAAAAACTTTCTGTGTCAACGCAGTCCAGCATCCGCTGCTACTAAGTCGACATCGGCCGAAGATCTGTGTTATTACGTATCATCAAACCATCGGAAATTATTAGTTTTATTTCCGTATTACAGCAAGAGTTTAACAACGATACGGTAAATTACAATCAAACTTTGCTCCTCTTCAGTCAGGAAACTATTGGAGAGAATATAGCACGAAACTTGCAGGAAACTATTAGCTACCGGGCCGCAGGGAATTGGATGCCCCTGTTGAATGAAGTAATCGCGAAAGAACTTCGCTATTACTTTTTAATTTGAACTCCTCGTCACATCCGAAGCAAATTGCTTGCTTTGAGAAGTCGTCAAGGGGGAGCGATCTGCCCCATGTCCTCCCCTCTGAATACGAGTATGCCCTTTACGTATGAAAAACAACTATGCTTGAGGAAGAAAAGATCTTAGTAATTTCTTCAAGAATGTCTATTTTACACCACCAGTTTCTTTTCTATCTTCGTTTTTAAATTTCTAATCCAGATTAACAACAGACATAGGTCCGATGATGCTTGTAAATGTTATTTATGTCTTAACATTTACACGCATTGTCGGTCATAAATAAATAAATATATAAATATCATCAATACGCATCATAAGACGCACCATCGAGATAAATAAATCGGTAGATTGTTAAGATCTTTCATTCCTTAAAAAAAGAACCATTCGAAAAATTAGAGCTTGAACGTAATCAATTTATAATTTAGTCCCAATTGCCTTTAGAAATGAAAATAAATCAAAAACTTAAAAACTTTAAGCAGGATTTGGCATTTTGCACGGACTAGAATACTCGACTCTTTTCAACATAGTCATAATAATAATAATAATAATAATAATAATAATAATAATAATAATAATTGTGATGCTAAAAATCTAAGAGATTCATAGGTAAAAAATTATGCTCTACAGAAAAACGTCCAGAAAGAAATACGACGAAACACGTTGTGCAATTAAACTGAGAAGATGACCAAGGTTTATCTTCACTTGTAACATCATGAGACAAATATTCAGAATATGGCAAGTCCTTATAAGGAATAGGAATATAAAGGGATACATTTAAATAAGCGTTATTAATATACATAATAACATGAAAAATAAATATAAATATGAGTTCATGTGGAGCACAAAGAATATTAAGCGAGTGTAACCATCCGTCAGTCAGTCAATTTCCCTCGACTCGTAGCTACTTTGAATAAACGACAGCGTGAAACCAACGACGGGCCATTTCTTCCGGGAAGGAAGCATTTCATTGCAAAGTGCAGGCAGCAAAAAGAGCGGGAAGTAGTTAGCGGATACAACCCGCACAACCCCGGCGGCACGCGGAAGAGCCGAACAAAACCCCGGCGCAGAAACAAACGTCGGAAGCGTCCCCGAAAGTGACACCCACGACCGCGACGAGCAACAATAGCCGTGCACGGACGCCAAGACTCGGAGTCACCCGTCCAAAAAACCGTAACGGCAACAAAAGGCGAGCGTGGGACGGGAAAAAAGCCGACGGGCAATTCTAGGCAGCAAGAGAAGACATTTTTGCCGTAAAAAGCATCGCTGCCGCTGAATGAAGGGATTAATGGAATGGTTCGGATGTCGGGGAAAGCATCCGAGGGGGAAAGGGCGTAAATGATGAAGCATCAGTGGAAAGAGCTTGAGGCAATTTGGAGGTAAGGGCGGGGGGATGGGGCGGTTCGCTAAGAGACTGGTTATAGGCAGGATGGGCTGGATACTCCTCGAGGATGTTTCTCGTCAGGGGCGAGGGGAAAGCGAGGGGTCGGATGGGCTGAACCCAAGTGCTCACCGCCCTCTTCCGTTGAGTTTCCTGTCACTCTCTGGGCTTCTATTACTAGCCCGTCAGCGCTGCATGGGGATTACGGGGGGAGGCGGGACAAACATCTTCGGATCCGCTTTATTCTCGCTAGAGATGTCGAAAGAACAAAATTTGGTTTGCGGTGGAAAGCAATGGAGTATATGGAGTCGGAAATTGGGTGGGGATAAAGGATTTCTGGAGCGGAAGCGGGGGTTTTCGGCGCGGTCCCGGGCGTCACTTCCCCGGGATGTCTAGAAGTGAGTTTTACACGCACCGACGGACAAATGCGCGCAAGGTGATAGCTTTGCGGTTGGTTTCTTTTGGGTTTAGGTGTCGAGTGGTATTTTTTGGATCGCCTGCGGTTGCGACGCTGATGGCGTTGCTGGAGGGATGACCGCCCTCGGCTCGCAAATGCTTGTTTCTCGCGTGTTTACGAATAGCGGATGCGGATGGAGTTGTCGAATTGGGTTGTTATATGTTTAGATAAGAATCACCCTTGAATCCATCAAATCTATGTTGTCAAAACCTTTTGGTCGGGGGGCCCTACAGGGACTTAATTGACCACGCTGGCCAGAAAGGACCCCTAAAATGATGACCCATTACTTTGTATCAATCGATTTTTGACCTTTTCACGTTAATTGCTCAATCAAGCTAAATTGTATGCCTAAACTAGTACATGAATAGATCGCCAAAAGCGCACATATAAATGGATATTTATTTGGCTATAGTCGAAATTTAGCTATGGTCAGAACGGAAATAGTTTTTTATGGAAAATTCTAGAAGTTGTTTCGATACTTATTGATGCACAGGAAGATGCAAATTTCCGATGCCCGACTTTGAACCAATCACTCAGCGAAAGCTGATGGAAGTACAGGAAACAGTTAATGGGTCGCTATTTTCCCTCGAGCTGTACTTTGGGTAACCCTGATCTAGCACAACACGTTCTGCGTCAATTACTACCATGAACGATTAAATAAGATATTTATAGTGTTGATTAATAAAATCAATAAATAAATCTTATACTTAAAGGGGAATATTTGAATAATAATTGATAAATCGTAGTATTCGTTGAGAGTGGTAATCATAAGCTGTACTCGCTCCTTGTATCTTTCTCAGGAATTACAATAATACAGGGCTTTATTAAGGATGAGATTGGTGCTATAAAGTCTCTTCTTACATCTGGACTCTTTGTCATATACTTTTTTAAAAAAGAAAAGGCTTTAATAATGTACATAGAAGACAACTTTGTGGATTAAAAATACTAAGCTAAGACCCGAGGAAAGCATTTTCACTGCAGGAAAACACCCTCAAGAAGGGTGATGTTAAAAACTTGCGAAACCTACTGATGGGAAAACCAAATTTAGCGATGAAATCAGATTAAATGTGATGTGTAAGACATGGAGACAAACCGATAGTTTCTTGCAAAAACTAGAAAGAAATAGTACAAATAGTTATACATTTACATGTAAGTAAGTTGAAAATAGATTGTTTAATAGGTAATTAATAAACCAACAATTGAAAATACAAAAAGAAGAAAATAATAAATACATTGATACACTATAGAAGATAAAATACGTATTAAAATACATTCATTGAGACAGTGGATAAGGTAGTGATAGAGATATAGGTTAAATAGGCATTATTAAAAGCAGCCTCCCTAATATAGGAAGATTCTGATATCAATTTCCGGCCCCGTCGGTCTTTTTTAAAGTTCGCTTTTCCTTGGGAATTTTCCTGGGTGCATGCCTTAGGTGAACATTTACCTTAACCATTTTCTATATATCAATAGCCCATAAAGCTGGTGAAGGCAGCTAAAGGACAGCGCATTATTCCATAAATGAAGGTAATGTCAAAAAAAATTAAATCCTCAAACTCTAACAAGAACAACGCCAGGTGTTGATCACCAGATTGGTGAATCTGGAAAAATCGAAGGTAGGTAAATGAGAAAAAGAAGCCTAAAATCGTCATACCGATTGAAAATCATCTTTCATATTGGAAGCTGTTCTTTGAAACAAGAGATTCTCTGCGATGCATTTTGTATCGGAATATTTCGTAACAGCCTGGAGTTGACCCCAAGACCACATTAGAAGAAACCTATCTCGTTTATACTCTAAAAGCACATATGCTGCCAATACATATATGGATGCTCTACTGTCTACTGTCCCGGAAAGTACTTCAAAAATTTCTGAATATCCACATAATGGAAAAAATCAGAAAGGTGTGGCCTTCTAGAACCGAGCTTATAATAGGTGTGATTAATATGTCACCTTTTTGAGGGTATTTCTGTTGGGGACCATTTGGCATAAGATAGCTGAGTCCGTGATGCTTATAGTTTAAGCTGAGGAGAATTCAAGAGAAAATTCAGTGTGAAATTGTGCATTGTAGGTTGGCTTAACTTTGATTTCCAGTTCCAAATTTTGTATAAACAGTGGCACAAAGTTTAAGGCTCCAATCTATTGTTTCTGAAAAGGAAATATACCCTGAAAGTCTCAAGCAAATCCGTGTTACGCACACCTGCTCTTTTCCTTGTCAATAATTTAGTAGGATATTTAATGACAGTATTACACTTTACTTAACATTAACGACATAAAGTGTAAATATAGAAGGGGTTTGGGTCACGGTACCACGACATTAAATTTAAATTCAATAAAGAGCCTGAAAAATAACGCAAGGAGACGAAATGTACACGAAAATGTAATTTTTGTAATTGGTAGAAGATTTTGATTCATTCCATACTTCCATTATTAGTTATTAGTCTGTCTATGAAGTCATAAGTCTAGTTGATTGGCAGATTTAATCCTGAAACCAAGGGTGGTTTATTTTTCAAGCCCTCCGCTATAAGCTGCCTTAAGTTTGGAGTGGGAATCAGGCATTATAGTCGAAATGAGAAGTGAGGTTGTTTGCTCTTATGATCCATAGCCAGGATTTCATCGCAAAAGAGCAGTACAATGAATCTATGAGGAACACTTATCGTATAATTCAGGAAAACCCCAAAAAACCTGCTTTTGGGAGGTTTTTGGGGGTTTTCCTTTCAACTAGGGTGAACTCCAGGCAGGGTTATGTATTTTCTTCCCCTAAGAAAAGATGACTGCCACCTGGCCTACAGCCTACTTTTAGTCCTTATATAATTAAAAAAATAAATTACATACATTAGTGATATTTTAAAGGATCTGAAAACAGATTTATACATATTCCGAAACCGGTAGTTTCTGAATAAAAACCTTTGTGGAAAAGTATAAATCTGTTTTCAGTTATGTCTTTCCACAACATCTCGGCCGAATCGATAGATTATATTTTTAAGGATCGCTCATTCACCATTATCTTTAACACTACAACTTGATTTTATTACTAAATTTTAAAATTATACATAACATTATATTATATATATATATATATATATATATATATATATATATATATATATATATATATATATTTCTCTATGATATATCCCAAAAAAGAAGGAACACGTTAAAAGGCTGCACCAGGACTTTTTTCATGCCCGTTATTCATTAGGATTTATTCTAGTTGCACGAATTTAAATGCAGATTCATCTAGGAACTTTCCTTGATTTCTCTCTATTGCGAACCGAAAGAAACGAAAAATATTCCAACGTCGAGATATAGTAGCAGGAAATACATAGTAACTGCAATTTCATTGCATAGCAAGGCGGACCTCACAAGAAAAACATCGCAAAGACTGGATTTTAAAAACATACATTATCTTCCATACACTAGCCAACCGGAATACTATTATAATTTCCTGTATCTAACGAGAAAATCTTTATTTTTCAAGCCTAGAAATAACGCACTGATGCACACGATAGAGCAATTTCAACGAAGCCTGAGTAAATAACCCTCTGCCATACCCCTAGAAGTCACCTAATCTATGATTCAAATCTCGCTCCGAAGACTAGGTATATTCTCTCTTAGAAGCTCGGAAAAACAGAATCTGAACCTCATTCATTCATTCGAATTTCCTCACCGAATTTCGCGGAGAATGGCAAAGGTAACTAACCTGCCCTTTTTTGTTCGCTTCGTTTTTCCATAGCATCCAGTAACCGGAGAGTAAAGCGCTTAAATGAATAGTAATGTTTAATCTGGCTCGGTACAAAAGATTTCCGGGAATTAGCTCGCATAGCGCTAGTTTCCTGCTTACTTTGGCTCGCAAGCGGCGAGTAGAAAGCTTCCAAAACGGCTTCCATGGCAAATGAATCACAAAACGCCGGATATGTATATCATACCCACTTTCCGACTTCGAAAACTTTGTTGTGGGAGGGAATAGGATTTCTCTCTCTCTCTTTCTTACGAAATAGCCATTTAGTATAGAAATATTGTCATATTTTTCGGAGGTTGGAGAGTTTTGTTTGTTTTGAAGTCGGATATCGATCCGCAGCTGTTTCGAGTGTCATTTATTTGTGGCGCGCTTTTTTTGTAATTTACCCGTGGCTGCTAGCCATACATTTTGGGAGGACGAGACAGAAACAAATTTTTCGGGAACAATGGGGAACATTTACAAATCTCACAATCTCTACATCTGCCCGATGAACGTTTATATTGCCATTCTGCATTTGGAGCCGCGCTTCTTGAATAATGCTTCGAGGATATTTCGGTGCTGCCACCGAGATGATCATACGTTATAAATAAATAGCGTAAATAGCAAAAAGAACATGTTAAATCGAGAGAAAAAAACAAAAATATGACAAAAAACAAACAAAACAGTCAAAATAGTCTTATGACGGGAACACTAAATTAGTTAATAAGTTAATTTTAAGTTCTTAAGGTCTTAAGATTTCTCAATTAAAATGCAAGTTTATCGTGTTAGTTAAAATTAATAATAATTCAACCTACCTGATATTATACACATTTAGTTCTTAAGAACATCATATAACCTAGGACTGATACTAATTTAAAATGAGCCACACTGCCACAAACGGTCCATACATTGTAAATTAAAGGACGAATTTGTGAGAGAGTAATATAAAATGCGATGCCGCTCCAGGTAACAGTCCTAAAGCAGTCACCCCAAACACTCAAACGGAACCCAAATGTTGAAAATTCTGGGGGAAATCTTTAGGATAAAGGAGGAAGTTGAATAAATTAGTAAGAATTTCTCAAGTAGAAAACGCTGGCTGAGCTTGGAGGGAGTTAAGTTACAAATTGGAGACAGCAAATTATGTTGCGCGGGGCAAACATCACGAAAAGTTAAAATTAAGGAAATAAAGGACGGATCTGGTAAAATACTTGTTACTTAATGGAGGAGTAAAGTATTGGAATATGTTGCCTGAGGAGTTGTTCAAGCCCTCACCGAAAACAATTAAAAAGTTTAGACAGAGATACATAAAGTCATACAACGTAATATATTTAAACATAATTTTGCAACAATATGCATATAATTGTACTTCAATTAATTTAAATTGGGGGATGTTCCGTAAATTAAGTCTTGCTGTAGTTTTGTGGTGTTGTAATGCCTGTAAAGTATTCAGCGCGAAGACCGGTTGGTGCCTCACCTTCCCTGATATCAGCTGCTAAGGGGAGTGAGGTTTACTAGGCAGGATGAGGATTGAGGTCGTTTGACCTTGTTTTCCTCACTGAGCCAGAATGCTGTGAGCGGAACATGTCCATGCAAGTGAAGCACAATGACTCTATGGGTAACAATTACATTGGCATTCCGTAAGGAGAGACCTTGATTAGTGCAATCATACCTCAGAAGCTTTCATTTCATCACAGTCGTGATTGAGACTGGTAGAAAATAAAATGGTACATTGTTGTATATCCTGTACCAAATGGCAAATGAAAATATTCCATTCGTCAGAGTATGTATGGAAGTAGGAACGGGGTCATATGAAATCTTTAATTAATTGTATTTTAAAATTTTTACGCAGTGATAACGGTGGAAAAGAGTTTAAAAATTGATACCATACATTTTAGTGAGTAATTACTCTCATAGATACCTTTAAAAGGTAGGGGGATGAGGGAGTTGGCTCGTTTGGACCTCAAAGCGAAAAGACCTACGCTAGAGTTTGCAGGAATCAAAGAAAAATGCCCATTTTCTAGTTAATACATAAAACAGCTTAATTTGGAAAGTGCAGTCGCTTTACTGTGGAAAGAGGAAAACATTGGGATACAAATGGCGTTTAAATATTGTATGACCACACAGGCTCATTGAGGCCCACATGCGAATGAGGAGTTCAGCTAGAGCCCGGTACACTTAATAATGAGGAAATCTCTGGCTCTCTGCAATCATCGAATCGCTATAGTATATTGTTCTGAAATGTGGTCAATAAAAATAGTTTTCCTGCAATAGTACGGACAATACTACGGACTGCTACTAGATCCAGATGAATGGAAATTTTTACTTGTCTTTTGGTAACTAGTCCTTTTTTAGTCTTTTTGGTGTAGAGAAAATGCATCTTTAATATACCAGTGTCACAGTCTTTGTGATGAAATTGGTGCTACTGAATTCTGATCGACGCAGAATGATGGCACTAATTAATGGCTCTCCTTATAGAATGCTAGGAAAAGTGTTTCTTATAGAATACTAGTGCAACGCTCACGTGTACCTATTCTTCTTATAGCACCAATCTATAATATAGGAAATAGATATATAGGGTATTATAATTATAGCATCTTGCCTTGGTGGGGAGATCCAGGGGAAACTACTTCACTCGTCATCATGTCTAGTAAGCCCCATTTTCCCACTACTAGCTCTTGGTAGCTAATGCTAGAGAGAGTAAGTTCCCAATCAGATTTAGAGCAGAATACTTAAACGACAGATAATGAGTGTTTAGATAACTCTTACTATTATCAAATCAAGATGGCTCAGGGATCAAAAACAATGCCCCCTAAAAACCTTTTCGAAGGGATCCTGGATAGCCATGTGGGCAGCGCGATCGCTTTCGGTGAAAGTGGGAGAGGCTTTGGCGGGAGCCATGTGCGAAATGACCTATGCTGACGAGGCACTTTCAACAATGCTACTACTACTTTTTCTAAGTAAAAATATTCCTTGTAACTTGCTAAATACTTCACAAATACTAGCTAGAAAACTTAACTCAGAAATTTTTCCTCTCTAAATAATATTCACCAATGATAACCAGAGCACATGGACAAGGCTAACAGAGCATCAACTGTCTCATTACGTATGAACTACCGTAATTCACTGCAAATTATAGTTATCCTTTCGTTACCATTACTTTTTTCGGGAAATATGTCCTATACCTCAGAGAGAAAGTTGTTCACTCTAAAGTTTACTAGAATTAGAAAAAGTACAGAGGACCTCCGATCACGATCTGACAAAACAGAAAATTATTTTTCTGAAAGAAAATTTGACTTCGCCATACTGTGATTTGTAATTTTTTGAGTACATTATCGAATATTCAGATGTCAACGAACCTTTTAGGATTATAGAAAGGGAAATTTCTTGAATAGCTGCATGCACTCAAAGATTCGCTAAACGCGCTAAACGGCATTTTCGGAAATGTGCTAAACGAAGTGCTTCTCGCTTTAACCTCAGAGGATTAATATTCCATGACGCATTAAGATGAAAAGAACCGGAAACGCGCCTGCTGACATTTCACTGAGGATGGACCGAGCGCCATTTGCAGCAGCAGTATTTCTCTCCACGTGCTCTTTTAAACGTGTTGAAAGGCTACGTTAAAAGTACTCAGCGATGTAGTAAACGTATCACCGCGGTTTTAAAAAATAAGCAATCGTATAAAATGTCATGGAGCGTAAATTAAATGTAGGCACAACTGATAGATGTTATCTATTCTATTCTCAATGTCCTATTCTTTGCGCAACTGCACCTTGTAGAATAGTCTTAGAAAATCATAGCCCAGAATATTTCTTGAGTGATGTACAAAATATATTCTCGAAACGAAAGGTTTATTTGTTATTTATTGCTTAAGCAAAGCAAACATTTTCCTACAAAACATGAAAATGGAAAAAATTACAGTTTTATATAAATTTTTCGAAAAGTTAGTTATCAAAACGCACCGATGTATTTTTTATTTCACTGTATCTCACAGACATCCACTCACGAAAATAATAATATGTGAGGGATAATAATGAACAGACACAGGTAACATCCATTCATTAATGGATAATTTTTTTAATAAATTTAATAAAGTAACTTCCTCAAATTTATCTCACTTTCCTACCTATTCTTCGTGCACATTCAGACACTTATACCATCCTTTTACAAGCCCTCGATAGCCTGTAGCAATGAAGTCCTTGGGATGCTGTCGCAGCCACAGTGGATGGACTCTTGAACTATTGAAACATCATTTTGAAGAAGTCGGCCACCCAAATTTTTTTTGGGCCCGAACTTCTGAAAATCGCCGGGGACTAAGTCGAAACTATTCCACAACTGTGTAGATGTTCCAATTGTTACTAAAGAAATATTCGTAACAACTCCTGCGTTCGTCTTGCTGTTGAGGGCATAGAAAGAAACGCATAGATGCAGTAAAAAACCGAATAGAATGCAAAGATTTACAGGTAGAACACTAATTAGAAGCTCATCTTGAGTCAAAGAAAGCTTGTTCATCTTTTAATTGATCTAGTCCCAAATGCTACTGCACGATGTGAGATCCGCCCGAAGCAAGATTAATCTCAGTATTAGATATGGTACAACGCAGGGCAGCTCATTTCGTTCGAGGTAATTCCAGGTTCGACAGTAGCATTACGGCTATGATAGGATCCTTCGGGTGGATTGCGCTCCAGGTGAGAGGAACTGATTACCAGCGGAAGCTTTTGAAAACATTCATAGGCTCTGAACTTTAGACAAATTAAAAGAAAGTCTAGTACGGACGAAAGAACGAACGCAATCTTCGAGAAGCATCGAAAAGAAGTTTTAAGTAATAAATGTCAAAAAGAGATATTTACTCTGGTCTTTTTTTCTCGTTCTATTGGAGAAGCTAATATGGTAGATTAGGTAGGGATAATGTTGTTACCACACCCTCTACCATATGCCACTGGTGGCTCGCAGGACTCGCAGACTAAATCTACTCTGAAAGCGAATTTACTATTGCGTTCACAAATTCTGGTTATCAAACTCCAGTCTGGACCTCTTCTAGTTGGAGAAACACTACTGGAATTTATGGAATAACTCATTTAATCGATAGAAACAGAGCAATCTATTTCCAAACCTTCCTTCTTTCTAGATGTGCTGTCTGTGCAAATCCTAGTAAGCCGCTAGATAAGATCAACTGAATAAGGGGCATTCACATTTCTCAGTTGACGCATGGATGAAGACGGGACATTTTACGAGCTTATTGGAAAAAAACTACGATTTGCAGGCGATAAGCAATACTCGCCGAAAAGAGAAAGGATTTGAATGCATATATTATACAAAACAAAGGCAAAGGTTTGAAGGCAATATAACACTCTGAAATTTATGGATTCTCGATTACAAACTCCCTCAGAAGAATTTCTGAGACATTTGCGTTATTATTCCGGGACTACGTTTTAGAACACGTCTTACGTAAGTTAACAGACTTTTTTCCTCCATCGTAAGCTGTTTTTTCGCACTATTCGATAGTAAATGCACATGCATACAGATACATAAACCGATAATGGCATTAATATAAAACGGCGATATAATTAATGGTATTATAATGGAAAAGAAAAAAAATACATTTTTCCTTGAACAACCCGCGCTTTTTACTCGAGAAGTTGGCCAAAGGGCCAAATTTTTAATTTTTGCACAGTACTTGAAACTTCATATAGTTATTAGACTATAATTTAGCTATATGATTATGCTCGTAATTTTTCGGTATTTTACGTCTCAGAATGATACATTGCGTAATAACTGATAAATGTTCACCGAAAAGGACAGTCTCGTATTTTTCGGAGAGACATTCAAGTTTGTTGCTTTATAGAGGCTTTTGAAAGAAACCGTCGGAAATAACGATGTTGTAGCATTTTGGTAAAATCCTTTATCTTTTATCTCATTTAAAGCAACAAAATGATGGTTATCATTTTCGGCCAATTTTCGAGATGAAGTGAGAAAAAAATTGGAAAACGGCAATAGACGATAAAGTCTCTCGCACCAAGTTAATTTCCAAAGCGTCTGAATATGGAATCTGGAGTGACTGTATCAATCCACCAGGTACCCTGGTAATGTGGTGGGGTTTTCAGAAACTCGGCTTGGACCGCTACATCGCCGTGGAATCCCGGAATCTAGTTTCACCGTCGTGCTGGTAATGTGAATTAACCTCTTACATCTTGAAGTTTTAGAAAACTATTATTATAACTATTAACTTACACAGATGTTATGCGGATAAATACAAGAAATCATAACTTATTTAAAATACCTAAATTTTACGATGAAAAAGGAAGAACCCGAAGATGTATTCAAATACCAACTATACTGGAGAAATTTCCAATGGGTTTAAGAAACAGAATATATGAGTACTCTTCAAATAAAGTAATGGAATGGATATTCAATACAATATAATGGTTTTATTATCTAAATGTAAATATAATTGATATAAATTTATTTGAAGGATCATAGTCAATTTATTTTAAATTCTGACACCTGCTGACAAGTCCAATTTAGGACTTAGCAGGATCTTAATTCACTTCATGAATACATAGCAGTTCCCAGTTGTTAACTCCCAGGTAATTACATTATTGAGATTATTGAATGATAGAAAAATAATACTATAATGCATAAGATTAAGAGACATTAGATGATGTGTTTAAATTTTTATGGAGCATTTAACTTTAGTATGTGAAAATATATTATTTTATAGAAAGTTATCTGTGCTGATAAAATATAATGGCTCAGCTAGAAGTAATATGATTTTTAATGGATAACAATATTGATTTATTGTAAATTGTGCTTATGTTATTGGTTGTTATTACGGCATATACATTGCCTTTTTGTATAAAGTATTGTATAATTCGAATTATTACGCTATGAAATAAATTAATAAAAAAGATTACTAACAACAATCCTTACTCAAAGAAAGAGCTTTTAGAGAGGTATTTGATACAGCTACTCTATATAATGGACGTGGATTTCTTATTATTTTATTTACTATTTTAGTATTTAATACACATATTTTACATTATATAATAATAATAATAAAAACTCTTTATTTGGCGATGTTAGGCCCATTAGGGCCTCTCTTACACCTAACCATTAAGGATTACTAATATTACTTACAGAAAAGGAGGAAAAACAATACAAATACATATATATAAAAAGAAAATACAAAGAAGAGGTAAACACATAAAAGAATTGTGGTGTGGGGAAAAACTCCTTGGCTGAAGGCTTTCGGAGAAAAACCCACTGTGCGGGAAAACGCTCACACAAGAAGGGGAGCGAAAAAAACCCGCGAAAACACAGATGGAAATAAATACAAGCAGGTATATCACTATTTGCATAATTTCTGACCAATATTTTTGGTAAATTTCTTGATGGTTGACCACAGATGTCATTTACCTGAAAAGACAGAAGAAGAAGAGTAGACGGAAAATAAAGAGCTTTCGGAAATGCGATTTAAGTAATGGAGGCCTGAAAGATTGAGGGCCGTATTTATAGTCGACTCCTAGGAGTTTCCCAGCTCCTAGCAGTCCCCCAAGGCCAAAAACGGTATTTATAGTCCTCTTTCTACCCCTTACAACCCCCTTAGAAACTCCCAAGCTGTCAAAAGCTGGGTAACCGAGATAGATGATCCAGCGAACCCCTAAAGCGTGATACCGGTGGTGGCAAAACTGCGTACTAATTTAGTAAACAACAAACATGGCGGATAATCTGTTCGATTCGCTCGATTAGAGTCAACAATTGATGAATAAAATTAAATAGTGGATTGTGATATCCTCAAAGTTTGTTTGAATTAGGGTACAAGTCAGCAGAATATTTTCGGTATGTATTTATTTTATCCTAATGCATTTAAAACTATCTAACGGATGTTTTAAAACCTCAACTTGGGCAGTCGTTAAGAAATGTGAAGTTATTAGTTTTATTACGTGATTTCCTTGAGGTTGAATTTATTGGCAGTTACTATACTTATTAGTAGAGATATATTTATGTTGTGCACGGTTGATTCCTACTCTTGATTGCTGATTCTTTGTGGCCCTTCGTTGTCGTAGTCGTGATATATAACCTTTGACGCAGATGGCTACCATGAAGAAAGAGTAAATATTTACAGTGCAATGCCACTAGGTATTATTACAGTATTAGGCCTATTTACCATATAGGTGAATTTCTAGAAGCCGCAATGTTTGAAGTGTCATCCCTGAAAATATCATCGGAAATGGGCAAAATTTAGTGGAAAAATAAAAATAAAACGCAAACTGGACTCTTCTAGAAATTTACCCAATATATGTACCAAGTTATTATGATATGTATGGCAGGAAGCGACTTGATGTCATAATACCTATGTTATTTAATGACTTACCTTATAACATACATTTAAGAAATACTATGTCCAACGTAAACAAAGAAATAAAAAAAATATTTGCCTCAAAAATTTTGAAAAACATATAACAGATCCCTTTTAGTACATACTATGATATATGTCAAAATTGTATTGAGTTGATTTTGTATATTTATTGTTCTAACTATGGTATGCTAATGATTGTATCTAAGTTTATATCTGCTGTTGTACTTTGTGATTTTATATATAATGCTTTCTATAGTCTTGTGTATTACATATACTTGGTGTATGTTCTATGTATTTTGTGAATCATTATATAATTGCTGAATTTGATATTGATTTTCATATTATAATTAGTGCAATAGATAAGTAGATGCAGTATTTACAATATTTGGAATCGTAAGTAGTATTTTGTGATTGTTTTTGTAAACTTAATGCTTTATTTTGCTAGAAACGTATGAAATTGTTTTTAATTTTCATAATTTATTTATGAAATACTCCAAATTTTAAATAATTTGTAATCTTAGGCTTGTGGTTATTTAACCTGGAACCTCCTGATGAGCCTACATCTGGCTCAGGAGGACCAAAAAGATGAATATTTACAATCCTGTTTCTTGAACTTAAATGTCATGTAAATTAATTTGTAAGCCGTTCACAGGCAGGAGATATTATTTACATTGCATTATTGTATTGTTTGAACAATACAATACAACAAAATAATAATAACGAACAATTTTTCTAAATAAATTATTCTATTCAAATAATAAACTTCAAGGATAGAATCAGTTGAAATTAATGGGGCGTGTGAAAATGTATTCATTCAGGATTTATCTGTGAATGTGAAGAAAGTTGGTGAAAATTCTCCTACATATTGACTTATGAAGTCGACGTTTCTATTGTTTGTGTAACAAGTTTCGGTATCTAGATATCGAAACTTGTTAAACATTAGATGGATGAAGCAGCTGCTTCATTCATCTAATGCTACCGAGGCAATATCTATTCTTGATTTTTTATTTAATCGACTTAAATTTGACACTACCGGCGTTAATACTTTGCGATACGCTAACTGATACATCGGTGTAGGTAATTTTTAAATTCAAAGTTATGACACGAGAACTCGGTTCGTGGAAAGTTTAAAATTTCACAAAATGTGCTTCTTCAAAAACCTTCTAAACTATAATTACCTCTTCCCTCACATTTTAAAATAATTACCCAAAGGATGCAAATTAAACATTCATGAACAGTTGGAAACATCACACCAGATACAAAGTATAACTACAACCTCACAAACATAAACCAATTTCTATCTTGATTATAGTAATGCAGTTTCAACAAGTGACAGCTTCCGAAGTGATAGTTGATATTTTATAATAAATTTCATAGTTTTATTGTAAATTGAAGTTATTTTTTATTTATATACATTCCTTCCTTGGACTGTTGTAAATGTCATTAACAGGAACATTGAGCTCAACAGAACCTTGGTTTAAACATGATAATAAATACATGTAGAGCTGAAAATGGATGAGGATTGATATGAAACTGATTTTTATTGTTAGGAAGAGCTTAAATGTTATTAGAATTTACAATACCTATGCAAACTTTGCCATCAATACAAGATTTCATGTGAACCAAAACAAATAGCAGAAAGGAATATAAAAAAAACTGAATAGCGAAAAACGATTTTGGAAACGCTGTTGCCAAATTTATCACCAGTCCGTCTCCTTGTCAGAGGACTGCTGGGAGTCGTTTATAATTACCAATAGGTACCGCTCTCCTGGCAGCTTACTCATAAGGGGTTCGTTAGGTATTGGTGAAGGAGTCGACTATAAATACGGCCCTGAGTTTAATAGTGATTAATGTGCCTGTAATTTAATGTTACAATAAAATACTTACAGCGATGTATTTCTCCTTCATATCAGTCGAAATCATGTCTGAAAAAATCGACCTAAAGAAATATTCTGATACGTTTAGCCGACCCTTATTTTACGGGCTTGGGTTTGGGTATTACCTCTGCTGTAGACTTTCCTGAACATGAAATGACTTAAACAAATTTAACAAAGCATTGCAACTCGAACTTTTGTAATTCAAAACGTAATCTTTCCTTTGCATGCAGTAATTTTACCCAAAATTGTAAAAATATCGAGGAAAGTTTTTGTTAAGTCAAGCTGTTCACGACCATGATTTAACACCACAAACTTCCCAAAAACCGGCAGATGACGATGAAATCCTGTTGAAGTTCGTATAGATGTAATTGAAACCAATTTTCATATATTTAACCAATTATTATTGTTGAAATACTAATCGATTATTATTGTTGAAATACTTAAATCACGGAATCAAGGAAGAAACTCCGACTATTTTTAGGAACAGCAAGTGTAGTTTTATTCTAAATTCACATATTTAACAATGCCGAAGGTATAATTTAATTTATTTTATCGTATGATATTTATCATTAAGAATTGTTTGATTTTTAATGAAAGAGTTATGAAACAAATATGACAGGCTGTACAGATTACGCAAAAATAAATAAATATATACATTTATTCATGTGTATATGTAAATATGTATGTGTAAATGCTTGAGTATCAAATTATATAAATCACAAATTCTGTGGGTTTGCGGGTTTGTATGTGTGTTTGTCTTGAAATGATGTCCACACAGGTATCCCTATTTGTGTCAAATTCTGCAGAAGTGTTCTTTGGGATCAGGAAGGAAGTACTGTTGCATTTCAATTCGATAATTTTGCTGGGTTCGAGCAGACATCGCTCAGATAATTTTACATAAGGAATACATGTAAACCTCACTTTTAATGGTTGCAGGCTTTATTCTTTTGAAGAATTAAATTAGAAGGAATAGTCATGCAGAGTCTACACTAGCACCAAGAGATCGCAAATTAGATGAACAGTTATATTTTAGCAATATTATTTTTAGATCAAAATTTTAAGAGTTTTAATAACATACACGAAAACATTCCATACATATAGAGGTTTTAATCTACCAATCCTCTAGACGACCAACGCGATTGTTGAATTGGAGCTCATGCATTTACCAATACAGTTAGAAAAGCTTGTGATTTTAGTTGTGCATACCAAAGGGTATTTACTCATTGCACGACCGACAACTTGAAATTAATCTACTTATATATTCCCCGTTGAGAATCAACGAGCGCTTCAGCTAGTATGTATATATATTTGTGTATGCCTGTGTATATTTATATATGCATGTTTGTTATAGGTATGCTGAAGGGTATTTTCTACCCTCACCGCGGAATTCGAAGTCGAAATAAATTCTAATTTTTAAATAACCCTTCAGATTCGATTTATATAAGTTCCAGAGGATTATTTATTTTGATTATTTTAGCAGTTTTAACTTCGATCTACCATTTCAAGGACCTTTCTTGGGTGTAGAGACACGTATGCTGCCAATAAGGGTGAATTCAGCGCCCCTCCCGCCGGAGAGTCGTCATCCCTAGTCGGTCCATCGGATGCGCTGTCGGCGAACGCGGTACAACTTTTCTCACGCGATGCCTCGAACCGAAGCGCGGTTAGCGCAATGCAGCGCGGTTAAACTAGGCATTAATATACAAATCTCTCCCCGACCAATTTGATCATCAATTTCTCACTTCCCTCTTACTAATCAATAAGCAGCGCTTAGGACTGCTCTTAGTAAACCATCCAATCTACGTCACCGGCTCAACCTCCCTCTGGAGGCCATTTACACCCATCAAGTCATCACCGCACCACTTCACACCCCTTTCAAAACACGTCCTTCTAATCTTTCATCAGCTCAGTCACTGCTCTCATTGAATACCCCATCAACTTTAATTCCGCTTGATTACCATCCAATGCCATTTGACTGCTTAGGTGCAGCTCTGGCGCTCTCCTTTCCCGCATTACTAATGCCACTCCAATTAAAGAAAAAGATTAGACTTTTCTAGCATGGAAAATGAATTAGGCACGAAAATCTCCTAACCTTTTAAGATAAAAGCGTCGCGAGACATTATTGAGGCTTTCAAGTTGTTTCTACAGCGTCCGTTGAACAGGTTTTTGGAGCTTTTTTCTAGACGTGCATCAACATACCTGATTTGGAAAAAAAATTCGGATTCTAATTTATAATATTCTTCTTCTGGTATCATCGTAAATAAAAAAAATTGCGTTTACCTTACTTAACGTAGAATTTTACGATTTTTTAATGATCATGGTTGCCAAATAAAAAAGTGCAGATATATAGTAAGTGTTTTAATATAACTTATGGACTTTTGGTTTCGAAATATTTTCTCCACGATGTCGAGATATCGAAACAGTTTTATATTATATAAATATATACATTGTATACATAAATATAACATTTATATGCTTATATACTTTTTTCTCATTATTACATAGAGACAAGCTTCTACACGCACTGAAAGAGAATTTACTAGTCTATTGAAGGAATGGCTTTATTTTCAAACTGATATATAATTGTTAGTTAAAGGTAAATTGTAGGTATATTTTGTTTCTTTTTTCATTATACATAACATTTGTTTTCTATGAACCTATTATTTATTAACTCGTTGTTAAGCTGTGATGTCAATCCCTAAGTAAGGATTCTTTTTCGGATGCCTAAATTTCACTTTTAGTACGATTTAAATTCATTTCAAGTGTGTATCCTTATTGTTTGGAATTAAATAAATGTTTATTATTATTATTAATTGTATCGTTTAATCAATCGGAAAGATGCACTATTCACGCTCGCAATAAAAATCTCTTGTGGAAAATTACCAAGTGTCTCAATCTGCAATGGCATTCCATGAAGTCACGCCTTAAATTATCGATTTTTTAGAGATAATCAGAAAGACTTACTTGAACCACTTGCAAGAATGAATACATTTAGTCTACGAGTCAATTCAATTTTCCCGGCATTCTTATAAGATTGGAAATAAATCTAAATAGGAATAATGAATCACTTATGAAAATTTTTCCATCTTGGTAACGTCCCCCAGAACGTTAGTAATGTGAGTTGAGGTTGATCGATGATATATAAATATCAGCATACTCTGTTTTGCGTTGGCTTACGATACCGGTTCGAATAAAATATTTTCTGGGACTTTTTATGCATTATATTTTGGAATTAAACAAACATTCTACTTGGTAAACACTTTAGAACCCCCACCCATCACAAAATAACAACCTAGATCTAAGACGAAACGTCAAAAATTTTTACGTTAGAACTGCTATTTCTCAAACGTCATTTATTTTAACTGCCATTATTTTTTGATTCGACCACAATAAGGGTAGTATACACTTTCGATAAGTTTAAATATTACTTATACAAATATGTTTGACCATTAACTGTGTGTATTAAGAAGGGTCATTCTTATTTCTTCAATCTTTTTGCTCTTTATGTCTTTGTGTTGTTAGCTTATAATGTTGCCCATATGTGGACTGTCACAAGACATTAAGAAACACGTTTATTAAAATTATAAAATTCTGAAACAGATGAAAGGGAATTATTATTAAATAATTTTGATATGAAATTTATATGGAATATAATTTGAAGATATGTAAAAAGTAAAAGCATAAGACGAAAGTAGCTGACATTTGTCAGGAACTATGAGCAATCATGGATTTTGACGTACTTTTTTTCCAGACATATATGTTAATAGGACAAATCGCTACTTAGGAAAGAGAATTTTATAACTATAATTGTAGAACAATAATATTTTCTCTTAATTTTATCTGTGGAGTGTTTCTGGAGCAAGTGTTGTCTTTTTATGCAACGCAATTCCATCCTTGGCTAATGAATAGGCTAGGATAAATCCTTGTCATAAAACCGAAATACACCTCTAACAAATCAATCAGAAAGTAAGCTTAAAATCGTACATAAACCCTTGCCTGCATTGGAGCTTCAGTTGTTATTAGTTTCATTAATATCTCGATGAAACCCCATCTTTTTATAATTGTTAGTGAAATTTTGAATTGTTGTCTGAACTGATCGTACATTTTAAAATAATATTTAGTTCATTTGAATACTACTAATAATTCTATGTAAGATTATCCTTGGAATTGAGAAAAGAATAAAACTTCTAATCATATACTGACGAACATTATTCAAAATTATACATTTATTTTACATATTTGAGGATTTTCCCACCTTTGTTTAGATACGTTTTTATTCGTTTCTTAAATTACAACTGAATGTAGTTTCAACCGAATTAATCTCAGGATTAAGATATAACAGTCGTCAGATTGATGGCCAGAGGCCATGGTGAAATTCCGAGTCAATAGACGCTTTGCATCAAAATGCAGAATATCTCTCTCAATGTCCGTAAATCCATTATCTCCAGAGGCTTTTCCATGAATCTTATTGTTATCAACGAGAGAAAGGGAATCTAATTGAAAGCTAATCAACATAGCTGAGAAATCAGTTTCTGATGTTACGCACGCTTATTTACATTTTCAGATAACGCATACTACGGGGATTTAGTTTCCAAGCTATCTCACCTTGGGTAGATAAACATGAATAGTTGCACGTCTGAAGATTGGAGGTGTAATATATGCATGCCTTAATAAACGCTAATTCCGATTCGCCAACGCAACTCGCGGAACTACAAAGTTAGCGATTCTAGGAAAGAAGAACTCACTCGTTACGTCGTAATACACATATAAAATGTTTCCCATTGCGCGGTATTCCATACTGATACTGATCTTTGGCGAGAGAAGCGGTAATGAGGTTGGACAACTTGAAGTGTTTCATTTTTTATGAGCAGTACCAAACCAAATATCTGCAGCTCTTTTCTCAACTGCGCACAACCATTTAATAAATGTTGAATCTATCAGCGGGTGCAAATGTTACACCTAATTCCTTAAAGGAATATTTTAGGATATTTTTTTGATTGCTTACTTCTTCGAAAATTAAATTTTCTCAACGAGTTTATACTGTAGAGGCTATTTTATCGAAAAAGACCGCAAGAATTGGAATTATAACTATTTTGTGCCGGAAATAAATCTACTACTTTTATATAAATTTCACTGCCTCTGGCGATTTCTTGTGGAAATACGTTGAGGAAGAGATTAGTTGTACTTTTTCCACAGTTAAAAAAAACCTCCTCTTTTTCATCATAAAGTCTACTCGGTTTTACATGTAAACCATATTTTCATACGCTAGTATTAAATACGATAACGAGAGATGTCCACTGAAAGAATATACGGTTCATAAGGTCTATATTAAGGCGAGATTGAGGCTGAAAAGTCTCTCCTTCCATCTAACCTTTCTTCAGTGATATTATTAACCTAAAAAGTTAGGCGTAGGTGAATAGAAATAGAGAGGAAAAACCTTAGAAGGAGTGGATGCAAAAACCTAAGGTGATAGGAAAAAAGATCCACCTCAGGAAAACACCCACAAAGAATGGGGGATGTGAAAAACCTGCGCAAATCTTCTGACAGTACATTCTAAGAGATTTTAAAGAAAGCTGTGTATACATGGAAATTACAAAAGTGGTACTATAACGAAATTATATAAATAATAATAATATAAAATCAAAAAAGGATATCTTTGATTGGTTCGGTATGGATGCGAAATGTTGGCTGCAGTACATGGGGAAGATGGATGGAAATATGATGGCCAATGTGATGTACAATGAGAATCGGAATAGTAGTATAGGAAAAAAGAGAAAAATCGTTCAAGGAGAAATGGAATAAGAAAGAAGAGAGACTTATGAAGTTTAAATAAAAAAGAACATTTTTCAAAGGAAGGGTTGAATGAATCCTCCAGAGGCAAAATGAATAGAATACAAAAGTTCGGATTAGTAGTACAGTCGGTCCTCGTTTATTGCAGCTAATCAGTTTATTTATTTTTTATTCAATTATTTATTTTCATATACCCCACAAAAATCCATTTTCTAGACTTTTACAGTAAGGTATTAACAAACATACTAGACCAATCCGGAAAACCGGACTAGGGATTCGAACCCGGGACTGCGGGGTTGGAGGGATACCGTGCGAACACGCTAACCACTCGGCCACTACGGCCGGATCTCATATCTATCTCGATATGTGAATTATGTGAATTACCGCGAATAAGGATTCATAATTATCGAATATTTTCGTAGTTAGAGCATAGAAAACCAATTTACGATCTAACGACGTTTCTTAGCATCATTATACCTACTATACATAAAATAATACCTTTTAGTCACCATTAAACTCGTATTACCCAATATATTTGACAAAATAAGATATATTAGAGGTTCATTTAGGCATGTTTGCAAAAATCGCGATGGAGTGAATCCGCGAAAGCCAAAGTGCGAAGTGGCGAGGAACGACTGAATAGGTTATTATTTGGCTTTTCCCAAATGACAATGGCGAAATTTTTATATGCTATGAAGCTATACTTGGAGGGTTCTTATTGAAATTGAATTTTAATTTTACCTACCGTATTTTTAAATATGCAAAGTTAGACAAATATCCAATTACGTTTTAAAAATATCGGATTGTAATAATGTGTGATTCTAATTCATATATTAACTAAAAGAGTTAGATCAACTTACAGCATTTGAACGTCTCATCGACGGCTTAGAAAAGTTCATTTTGTGACAATACCTTATCATCGTTATTAAAAGTTCGAATTAATCAAAAATATGCTCAAATTAGGCACGATATTTTAATAACATTATTTAGATACAGAATGCGATGGACCAAGAAATAAGTTTGAATTAAAGGCGATTTTTCAAGTTCGGTTGTAGTTGTTGTTCTCAAACAAT
The DNA here is from genome assembly GCA_947579665.1 of Sympetrum striolatum. Lineage (NCBI taxonomy): Eukaryota > Metazoa > Arthropoda > Insecta > Odonata > Libellulidae > Sympetrum > Sympetrum striolatum. The sequence continues at coordinate 80,041,424 of OX388352.1, forward strand.
ACTACCGCGCTTTTTATCGCACAGAAGGAAAGTTACGGAGCTCGATGGCTCTGTAACACTTCCTTTTCAATAAGGGTTGTGAAATTCATCAGATATTGAAGAACCTCGTATAAAACGTGGTAAAAAAACGTGGAATTAGATGTAAAAAGAAAATGCTTCGATTTTTCTAAGCTCACATACTTTCTTTTTATACTGTAAGTGTCAGGTTGTGCTACCCTGCCTCTTGCAGGGCTCGTCAGCATTCCCCGCCCCTTCGTCCTCTCAAGTAGCATCTTTATGGCGTGAGAATCTGCACACCTGGGAGAATACAAGCTAACTACTGACGAAGGCTTGGGAGGACGGGGGGATGGGGGAGAGACGCGGTTGCACGGGGCACGGGGAGTAGAGAAAGAGACGCGATGGTGATATGTAGTTGATTTCAAGAAAATAAAAGCACTCGTTCTGATGCCAATGATTTCTTCTCTGTTCCCGGCTATTTTCTAAGCGAACCCTCACCCATCCTGTGGGCGGCCTTACAAACTGGTGACAGCGGTGGGATCCTAGGCAGATACCCATTCTTAAGGGAATAGTAAAAAAAAAAAAAAAAAAAAAAAATCAGAGAGAGTCGAAGTCATGGCATCCCGCGTGAGTTTTGGAGGCCGGGAAGTAAACCTCCAAGAAGCAATCAACGAGCTGAGCACGAGAATTGGGGAACTGGACGCGGAAAATGTAGGTTTGAGGAGATCGCTTGCTAATGGCAATGGGGAGGCGGTGACAAGAAAGAACTTCGCCCTGATATCCCTGATCGACGTCTTTTCGGGAGAACCTCAAGCAGTCACGTCCTTCTTCGAGAAGATCGAAAGGACGGCGGAGCTTAGCGGATGGGGCGACGCGGAGAAACTTCATGTTGCTTCCCTTCGTCTGGGAGGAGAGGCCGCAGAGTACTACCGGAGTAAAGAGGAGTGTCGAGAGGCGACGGGATACGAGGTGCTAAAGGACCTACTCGTGGAGAGATTCAGAACCAAGAGGAGCGCGAGGTTCTATCGGGAGAAGCTCTCCACGATGCGACTGGAACCCCGCGAGGAGATAGAAGCCTTTGGCGACCGGATCCGCGCGGTCAACATACACACGTACGAAGCGACCGGAGTGCCCGACTACGTCGCCGCAGTGCGATTTGAGGCGGACCAACGAGCCTTAGACGCGTTCCTGAATGGTCTCCCGGGGGAATTGGGCCGCCAATGTCGTCTTACGGCACCAGAGACCCTCGAGGAAGCCATTAAGCAGGCCGTGAGAATCAACGAGGTGGAGCGCAGGGCGACCGCTGAGCCCCCGACGCGGCGAGTGTTCCGGACTCCGAGGGAGCTCGCTTGCTTCTCGTGCGGCTTAGCGGGACATATCGCGCGGCAGTGCCGGAGAGGGCGACGCTGTTTCTCCTGCGGTGGAGCGGGTCACATCGCCCGGGACTGCAGAGCGAGGCGACCGGCACATCGGCCGAGGGATTTAAACGAAGAGGGGGTCGGAGAAGCCACCGGAAGCGGCCCCTTTTAGATGTACTCCTGCCTCGAGTGGAGCGGACGAAGGCAACGAGGGATTTGGTGGCGGTTGTGAGAATGGGAGAAGGTATTTATAGGTTTCTTGTCGACACCGGTGCCCAAGTTTCCCTGATATCGCGTGATGTTTGTGATTCGCAGGATGTAAAGCGGTCCCCATATCGAGTGAAAGGTATTACGGGAAGACTGGTGAGAAATTACGGTGAAAAAGTTATCCCCTTTAACGTAGGGAAGCAGACATACAGGGCCCGGATGCAACTGGTGGATAATTTAGGAGGTTTTGACGGTATTCTAGGTTTAGATTTTCTAGAAGAGAATAGGGCGAAAATCGATGTAAGTGAAGGCACTTTAGTGATAGGGCAACATGTGTGGGCTGTGCGTGAGAGGCAGGAACTGCAGCGAAGAGAAAAGCCGACTAAAGGGAGAGATTATAGGGAACCGCAGGAAATAGGCGAGATACACGTTAGGCTGGTGAACGCTGAGATAATTCCTCCACGATGCGAAAAGCTCGTAAGCGCTAAACTTGTGGATATGGATTTGCCGTTGGGGAGTGAAGTGATAGTGGAACCAGGATTGGAAGACCAAAGTGGTTGTTACGTGGCTCGAGGGTTGTGCCGAGTAATGGGAGACGCCTGTGTCGCATTGAAGATAACGAACGTAGGCGACGAGGCCGTGACCTTGAGAAAGGGAGTGAGGATAGGAGAGGCGCATATGACGTATAGGGGCGATCAGCTGAGAGGGGCTAAGCAGACGAGTTGGGTACGCCTAGTTCGGGATACCGAGACAGAAATGGATTTCCCCGATAAACTACATCACTTATCGCCCGAAGAAAGGGAGGAACTATTACCGGTCTTGCAGGATTACCGCCATTTGTTTACAGAGGGAGTGAGCCCACCGGCGACGAACATCACTTCGCATAAGATTGACACGGGGGATTCTTCCCCAATCAATCGTAAACCGTACCGTACCCCTCACTCCCAAAAAGTCATAGTACAAGAACTTGTTAGGGAACAGCTGGAGGCAGGAATAATAGTTCCTAGTGAAAGTCCTTGGGCCTCCAGGATAGTAATCGTACCGAAAAAGTCTGCCGATGGTACACCTAAGTATCGCTTCTGTGTTGATTACCGCGAATTGAACGCAGTCACCACTTCAGATGTGTATCCAATTCCCAATATCATTGATACTCTTGACCAACTGGGCGGATGTAAATATTTTACAACCCTGGATATGACAAGTGGGTATCATCAGATACCAATGCACCCCGATTCGCGACCTAAGACCGCGTTTAATGTAGAAGGCGGGCATTACGAATATACCCGTATGCCTTTTGGACTTAAAAATGCCCCCGCAACATTTCAAAGAATGATGGACGGTGTCCTTCGGGGACTCAAACCGATGGAGTGTTTGGTATATTTAGATGACGTCATCATCTTCAGTGGGGACATTCGTGAGCACGCGAGGAGAATGAGGAAGGTGTTCGAAAAATTTGCGGAAGCGGGTTTGTCGTTGAAGTTTGAGAAGTGTCATTTTGCAAAATCAGAAGTGAAGTATCTAGGGCACATTATTAACAATAGAGGCGTTCAACCGGATCCCGAGAAAATTGAGGCGGTTCGGAATTTTCCTACTCCAACGTCAGCTAAGGAGCTTCAGTCCTTTTTAGGTCTAGCAAATTATTACAGGAGGTTCGTAAATAGTTTTGCCGAAATCGCACGCCCCCTGACGCGCCTCTTGAAGAAAGGAGCGGCTTTCGTTTGGTCACCCGATTGCGTTGCCGCTATGGAGGAACTAAAAAACGCTTTGGTAAGCAGCCCCGTACTCGTGTACCCGGACTTCACCCGCCCATTCATAATCTCCACGGACGCGAGTAATTTCGCGGTGGGAGCTGTGTTATCGCAAATAGTGGGGGGGAAAGAACACCCAGTCGCTTTTGCGTCCCGAAAGTTAAATCCGGCAGAGATTAATTACACCACCACGGAAAAGGAGTTACTTGGGGTTATTTGGGGCGTTAGTGAATTCCGTTGTTACGTCTATGGACGCAAATTCAAAATTATTACCGACCACAGCGCACTTAAATGGCTGTTAGGCCTCAAGGATCCAAGTAGTAGGCTACTACGTTGGTCGATCAAGCTGGGAGAATACGACTATGAAGTGGAGCATAAGCCGGGGAAAAGGCATTCCAACGCCGATGGACTCAGCCGGAAGATTCGGCGAACCGCCGTATACGATGAAGAGGACATACGCCGGAAGCAGCGTCAGGATTCGGAGTGTGACAAATGGAGGGGAAGGAGAGGATTTATCGAAAGGGGAGGCCTGCTAAGTCGGAAGACTAGAGATGGAGAAAAAGTAGTCGTTCCCGAATGTCTGCGAAACTCCATAATAAAACAATTCCATGAGCATCCACTTTCGGGGCACTTAGGGGCTAAGTCCACGATCGGGAGGATTACTAATCAGTATTGGTGGCCGGGATTGTCCAGGGATGTTAAAACGAAACTGCGAGAATGTGTATCTTGTTGCCGAAGGAGTCCTTATGGTAAAACAAAAGCACCGTTGCAGTCCAACCCTTCGGCGGAACAGCCATTCATGTTTGTTGCGTTAGATATTGTAGGGCCCCTTCCCATTACTAAGAATCGGTGTAGATACGTCCTCTCAATTATTGATCAGTTTTCCAGGTACTTAGAAATGATCCCTCTCCCTGATCAGACAGCAGAGACAGTTGCGGTGGCCTTGGTTCGACGGTGGATATTGAAATTCGGCGTCCCTCAGCGGATTTTAACCGATCAGGGAACTAATTTCATGTCAAATTTGTTTGTAGAACTGTGCAGGTTGCTGAAAGTTGAGAAACTGAGGACATCGGCGTATCACCCGGAGAGCAACGGTATGGTTGAAAGGGTTCATAGAACCATTTCCCAGGTGCTAAGTCACTACGTGAACAGCGATCAGAATGATTGGGATGAATGGCTACCCTACGCCGTGACAGCTTACAATACGAGCCGCCATACTAGCATCAAACATACGCCACACGAGGTTGTTTATGGTTACGAGATGAGGTCACCCTTTGAGTGTTTTGAGAGAAGAGGTAAGGGTTGGAGTAATACTTATGTGCCTCAGCTCAAGGAAAGACTTAAGAGGGTATGGGATGTATGTCTTAGAAACAGTGAGCGAGCGCGGAAGATGCGGGCGCGGCATTATGACAAAGGAACTAAGGAGACTTTTTATAAACCTGGTGATTTTGTTTACTTGAATAACCCATGTGTGAAGCCCGGTAGAGTAAGGAAATTCCATTGCCCCTGGAAGGGTCCTTATGAGGTTCTTGAAGTAGTTTCCCCAACGAACCTCCGTTTGCGACTTCCGTTTCGCACTTTGATCGTACATAAGAATAGGGTGAAGCCATGTGTCGGGATTCCCCCAAACATGTCGACCGCGGTTGAGGAACGACCGAGGGGAAGGCCACGTGGGAAGAAGGATAGCAGACGAAGCACTTCCGCTTCTCCGTTAGATTTCTCACACCTAGACGCGACAGGGGCGCCCACGCTTTTATATTCAGATGAAGCGCATCCCGTGCCCGACCCAACGGTGCCATCTCAAGGGGTTGTCCGATCTCCCTCCACTCCCATCCCCACCCCTGCTGCTGACCACGCGCCTCCAGCTCTCGAGGCATCGCCACAACGTCACTCTGTCTCAGAGGCATCAACGCCCACTAGCGAGGAGCCAGGCGAGCGAATTCCTTTAAAGGACGTTCCGGGACGGTCACTGCCCCGCAGCCCTTATCTTCTGCGGCCCCGAGAGCAGCCAGATAACGCGCCCACCGGACTGGAAGCCGACCTTGCGGACTTGCAGATTCCTGCTAAGGTCGCTACGGAGATATCGCCCGTACGCTGCCCTTATCCGCTGCGATCCCGGGGACAGCTGGTGAGCGACATAGCAGAGCCTGAGACGCATTTCCCGGAGGAAGCAGTGTGTGAAGTGCCCCCTTCTTCCCCATTGCCCCAACGCTCTCCTTATCCACTAAGAACCCGAGGGAACCCAAACGTGTCTTCCCCCTCGGCTTCCGATAGTGCTTGCACCACAGATCCAGGTTCGTTGACGGAAGAGAAGATTTAGGAACCATGAGGAAAATGTGTGTGTGGTTGTTAATTTTAAGCCTTTTAGAATTAGTAAGAGGACAAAGTATTTTGCCGCTGAGTAATGGAATTGTATTTGAGAGGGAACAGGATGTGATGTTAACGGAGCATGTTTGGACTATTGTGATCAATTTTAATTTAAGAGATGTGCGGGATGAATATAAGAAATTAAAATTTATTTTTGAGAAGGTAAGAGAGAGAATTTCTATGGAAGAGACTTGGTCTCTGACTGACGGCTACATGTTAGCGCTTCAGAGAATGGAGGGAGAGTATGAAAGGGTGAAGGATGAGCTGGAGGTGTTTCTGGGGTTGTTAGAGGGACGAAGAGTACGTAGAGGATGGATAGACGTCGGGGGCACTGTATTAAAGACAGTATTTGGCACTATGGATGCAGACGATCGGCGCCGTCTTGAAGATAGAGTTGCGCGGTTGGAGGAAGAAAGCGGGAGTGCGTTTGCCGAAGCCGCGTTACAGCTGACGATGGTGGAGGGGTTAGAGGAGAGAATCTCCAATCACACGCGAATTTTACGTAGCATGATGACGGAGATGCTTAATATTCGGAATCGGACCGCCAACTTAAGTAGAGAATTGCAAAATAGGGATCGCCAACTGCGGAATTTGTTGGGAGATGAAGACGCATTACGGCAAATTGGCCACGTTTTGGTGAATGCCAGGATAGATCTAGTTGGGTTAAGGAATGCCATAGAGCATAGCGTACATAGCCATCTTAGTAGTATTCTCGTGCCTCCCGGAAAATATTTGGAATTATTGAGAAACATAAGAGATAAAATTAAGCACCCTTTGTACATGATGGTGCCTTGTGATTACGAGGCACTACATAATTACTATGAAATGGTGAAGGTTTCGGCAGTCGTTTTGGGGGAACGGCTCCGTGTCGTAATAGATGTACCTTTGGGGGATAAAGGAGGGTCGTTTGAGAGATACAGGATGAGGGTTTTCCCCGTTTTGTATCCAGATTTGGGTTTACATGGCAAATGGGATGTTGGGCATACGTTGCTAATTAGTAATGATCGGTATTACTACACTGTGCTGACGGAAGGCGAATTAAGGGACTGTAAGGAAGGACCTCTCTTCATTTGTCCCGCGAACGTAGTCCTAAGAACTGGGGCAAATGGAGATTGTGAATATCAGTTGTTTATGGAAAAGCCGACAACTAATTGCGAGAAAGCGGTCAAAAATCTTACGACGCCATATTTCGGCCGATTGAAACAAGGATGGGTTTTCTCAGTTCCTACCCATACTCCCATAACCATAGTGTGCCACAGCTCGAGTCAAGTCAGTAGGCCTCAATCAGCTCATCTTCGAGGCAGCGGGGTGATCCAAAACGTCTCAAACTGCGATATTGTAGGAGATACCTTTAAACTGATGGCAGCTTGGCATGGTAAGCATGAGATCAACGGTAGCCTTTTGGAATTAGTGTTACCTAACATATTTATGTTCGAGGACGAGAGGGCTCTTTTAAATTTAGAAAATGGGACCGAATTAGAGAAGGTGAAGGTAGAAATAGAGGAAGACATGAGGGAATCTGGGAAGGGGATTGATTTCCGGAAACTGATGCACAGGATTGGTACTCGCAGAAAGTCGGCAGCATCAATGAACTTACATATTAACATCGGTGGGGGAATTGCTGGTGCAGTGGTATGTGTTACGCTTATATTTTGGTGGCGCAAGTGGATTGCGAGTAAGTGCCAAATTGTACAAAATCGTGTGCATAAGCCGAAAGCAATAGACGCCAAGAATGTGCGGGTAGTGATTGAAGAAGATAGTCCGGAGTGAGTTGCACTTAATAGATTTTATATAGTAAATACGTGCTTTGGTGGTTTAGTTTAGAAAAAAAAAAAAAAAAAAAAAAAAAATTTAGTGTTGAAGTAGATGCTGAAAGCAGTTAATATTGTAGATCATGTTTTACATTTATTTGTTACTTTTTATTAAATTTAATGTTTATTTTTATATTAGTTTAAGCCTGCACTTAATTGTATTGATGTGCTGATGTGGTTGATTGTGAATGCATTGGTAATTGTTGAGTTGCAGTTTATACTGCAACTCTAATTTTGGTGGGGGATGGTGTAAGTGTCAGGTTGTGCTACCCTGCCTCTTGCAGGGCTCGTCAGCATTCCCCGCCCCTTCGTCCTCTCAAGTAGCATCTTTATGGCGTGAGAATCTGCACACCTGGGAGAATACAAGCTAACTACTGACGAAGGCTTGGGAGGACGGGGGGATGGGGGAGAGACGCGGTTGCACGGGGCACGGGGAGTAGAGAAAGAGACGCGATGGTGATATGTAGTTGATTTCAAGAAAATAAAAGCACTCGTTCTGATGCCAATGATTTCTTCTCTGTTCCCGGCTATTTTCTAAGCGAACCCTCACCCATCCTGTGGGCGGCCTTACAATACCAGAAATACCCATCTAGAAGTTACGGCGTCATTTTTATGTTTTTTTCTGCGCTTTGCCGCGACTTATCTGGATCGGAATCAAAGGACACGATCACCTCGTTATGTTCTTAGCTTTTCTCAGAAACAAATTACTGCGAAGGGTTGCAGATGCAGCTCACGAGGGAAGCGGTCGTCATCCCGTGGGTAGGTGCGGCCAATTGAAATCGAGACACGTACCTATTTGGCAGGATGTCAACGGACCTACGCCAACCAGATTGAGTAGCCTACAGCTGACCAAGGTTTAAACCAATGCTCTTTGAATGTTGCCGCCTTCTCTTCCTTCAATTTTATCGGCAAAATTCAGTTTCACCACTTATATTAGTTTTCTATGGAAATGTTATCTCGAGAATTGGGTTTCACCGCAATTACTTGACTAAATATTATAGGAGAGGCAAAAAATCACGTTTTTTTCCAAAAAACCCTATTAACTGCCTAGTATTTAATAGCTTGAATTTCTTTTACTCGTGTAAGTACATTTACTTGTACCTGAAGATGGTTTTGTAGCCAAAACGGTCGTCTTAATAGTCACGTGTGGACATTACCAAGTACGATTACCACTCCTTCAAATCGTATTTTTTTAATTTCCACGATTTTCGAGAACCATTGACAAAAGCTTTCACTATCTCCGATGACATACTTAAGGTGAGCTCTTACAGACTTTTACGAACGAAATTAACAGTAACTAGTAATAGTTGTTAAACAATTAGAGGATATGAAATGCGAAGATAAAAATTTTTCTTCTTCTAGGTATTCATTCTCAAAATTATTAACACGATTCCACTCCAAAGTGCAAAATTAAGAGCTCAAAAATATCTCCCAGGTACTACCTCTCAGTACTAGAATATTTAGCGCTGTAATCATTTTATGTGAATTTCCGCAGTCTTCTATAGCTCACAGCTGTGAAAATGATTCACAATAACCGATATCTAATTCGTTCTAGGTTAAGGTTTCTCGCAAAAGATTGTACGTATTCTTTCTCTTATTTAGAACTTATCTTCATAGAGACATTTCCTTCGAAAATCGCAAATTCCCATGAAGAATAATAATTTTTAGAGCTAATTCAAGACTGTATCTCTCTAAAGGTTATAATGTCGGATGAATAAGTTACGATTAATTTATATAGGTTATCTTCTACTTAAAAATGTAGCATCCCTCTTTACTAGAAATAAATGTTTCATTTTCCTGAAACGTTAAATAATATTTAATATTACTTTTTTCTTTTTTTCAGCCCTGCTAATGAAATTTATAATAATAATAATAAGGAATTTATTCAAGGCGAGATTCAGACGATCAAGTCTCCTCTCTAACCCCACGTCATATAAATTTAAAAAAGAGAGATAGCTTGAACAAAGTACGCAGAGGAAGACTACTTTGTGAATTTAGATAACCTAATCTAAGAGCTCAGGAAAAAATTCCACTGCAAGAAAACATCGTCAAGAAGGGGGGTGTGAAAAACCTACGATACCTACAGATAGGAAAACAAAATTCAGTGATGAAATCAGTTTAAATGAGATTTTTAATACAAGAAGACCAACCAATAATATCATACAAAAAAAGAAACACATTTACATGTAAGTAGGTAAAAAAAAGACTTATAAATATGCTGTTATATAAATAATGAATTTAATAATTAGTATAATATTATATATATTTAATAATTAGTATTATATACGTAAGATAAACACATAATATACATACGGGAAACGATAGGATCTTAGGTTTTAACATATTGTAAGTAAGACTTAATTAATCTCCCATACCAATAATTAAGAATAATTAGTTATTGAACAGCATAGTACTTTTCTCAAAATCAATTCAAAATTTTTCAACAACACTTAAATGATCAAAAACTATAGTGGGTGAACATGTATTTAAAGGAACACTTGAGGCGATACGAGAGGAAGTGTCTACCGCATAGTCATCAGTCCCAGGACTGTTTGGAGTATAGGTTCCCAAACTTTTTTTCCAATAAATCCCTTCCAACATTTCATGGACTGAAAGCGTGCCTAATGTTGAATTTTCATCTTAAAAGACCATATCTAGTTTTCATTTGATTATATTATCTTTTAAGTTGGGAAAGAAATAATTGAATATGCACATGAAAGTGTGCTCCTTAACCAAAGTTATACAGAAAAGGGAAGGACCTCTGGTGGTGGTCGGTGCCACTCTGTGGAGCGCCACTACTTTGCTGATAAAGGAACCCGTTTATGGAGGTGAGAAGGACGTAGTTCGGTAGTTCACTGGTTCGATTATCTGCTCGTAAAGTGGGAGACCTGGGTTCGAGTCTCAGCTAGGGTACTTTATTTCACCTCTGTATAACTTTAACTTCCTAAAGCTCTTAAATACTCTCAAAAATTGAAATAATTCTTGGACGCCTATACTTTTCTCCTTGACATGACCCCATTGTAAATCTTTATCAGTGATTCCAAAAGTGGGCAATAACGCCTTTATATTATTATTAAAATAATATAGGGCCTCTATAATATTCCAAGGGGGCGTTTGATGCTAAGGTATTTTCTTCCTATTTAATTATATATCCATTTCTACTCAATTTTACTGGACTCAAGGTAGTAATTAAACATCAGATATAATCATTTGATGGACATTTTAAACATTGTAGCTTTTATTTTATTATTTTTACTTGTTATTTATTAATGTGATTTATTTTAGAGAAAATACGAGTATTTGTTATAGCGGTTATATTTATATATCGGTTATAGTTATATCGGTTTTCTGTGGCGGTACGGGAATTAGGGGGCGGAGACATGACAAATTTTGGGAAGCACTGATCTATATGGATCCCTAGAGGTCCATATTAACCACATTTGAAGCCTCAGTCCCTGCAACATCAGTCACCAATAGCCTTGTAGAGGGATAGGAAGGATGGACGAGGAGTGAGGTATTTTGCCTTCTCTCTCCTCAGATCACCAGAATCATAAGAATTGAAAACGTTCACGTACGTGAAACCCAATGGCCCGATGGACGACATTCATATGAAGAGAAAATGACTAGGACTATAACCCATTACCCGAGTAAGTGGAATGAATCCTTTATTAAGCAACGCTTATACTCCAGGAGTATTCGTATTATCACAGCTATCAGCGAGATCGACAAAAGGAAATAAAACACAATCAACCTCCGGTTAACATAAGTTCAGTTAATTCTGGATTTGCACACACTCGAGTAGCAATTTATGAATGTGTTTTCTTATAAATTATAAACAATAGGTTCCCTGACTTTTTTCCAGTTTTTTTCTCTTTTCCCTTTCAATTTCTAATGAACCCCTTAGCCTGCCTTATGTTGAAATTTATTGTTGAAAATCCATATCCATTTGATTATATTATATTTAAAAATAGGATCTTTGTCTTCCAATATCTCTGAAACTAACAAAATTGAAAAAGATTTTGGAACTCTATTTTTTCTCCCTAACATGGACCCTCTGTAAGTCTATACGGACCCCTGTGGGTACATACGGACCACTTTGGGAATAAACGAACAAATTTTCCACTTTATCGCTAATTAAAATTCATTCGTTTACGATTATATCCACTCAAATGCCTTCTTTATCGAGTTTCAGTTGCAATAAATCACAGTAGAAGGACGCTCTGTATTCTTAATGAAGCATTTTTAATAATTCATAAATGTAATCCTCATATCTGGTCAGGACGGAGGGTTTGCCATATCTTAAGGTCTAAACAGTCTTTATTAAGGCGAGATTGAGACTGAAAAATCTCTTCTTCCATCTAACCTTTCGTTCGTAATCATTAAATATCCGTTTAACATGAATTAATTTTATACAACAGTATCCCACATCGTATCTTTTGCGTTGAGCGGAGGAAGCCTGCATGATTGTCTCTTTTTTCTGTAGCAGTAATTGCATTTTTATCAGACGGCTCCCGGATAACCAAGTAAGCAGCGCTTTCGGCTTCGGTGGAAGCGGTCCCAGGGTCGATTCCCGATGGAAGCATTCGTGCGATGATCTAAGCTGCCGAAGCACTTTTAAAAATAGTAGTTAAAGCAGTAATTGTTACCCCGTAGAGCCAGCAGTAGTAGAAATAGAAGTAGAAGCCTTAACCAAAGTAGAACGCGCTACCCTTATGGCTATCCTGGAGTCCCTCATCCCTGTACCTAAAGAAAGAATACAATATTTCATTCCTCAAGATATGGTACCAGGAATCGAAGAAATTTTTACGAGGCTTTGAAATAATAGAGCTGCGCGGGTAGCTGCACTCGTCGGACGCGTTCGTAGATAAATGGGCGGAGCACTTCCTTCCAAATTAAAACCTATCCATCTATATAGCACCGTGCTCCTTCCTCTTTCACCATGATTGCCTCCATTTGCCTTTTCTCTTTCAACTCTTCTCATCTTTCACTCTCCTAATCCTTCCCTTCCGTTCGCCACTCTTCCCATTCTATTCCACTTTAACCCACCGAGCCCTCTAATATAAACCGCTCTTGTACCCTTCCAGCCACTCAACCCATATGCTGCGAGACGCTTGTACATACCTAAGGACGCCCTTGTCACAGGTATTGCTCGCTTATGGTCCCACGGTCCAAGTTTCTTCGATGCTTCCTCTGCAAGAATATATTGTTCACAACTTCTCGTGCGATAACTTTTAATACGTACGATAAATCATAGCGAATATAAAAATGGCGTACACGAATGGGCTGCAGATAGAGGAATATTCATGGGAACAATAAGGCCGTATGCTTTGAAGACTACTCGTGCAAATATTATTCAGATACACCTCTATATAGTGTCATATAGAAGCATTCAGTTGCCTTATCGAGATGATTCATAGCCCATAGTTTTCTCCACTTACAATTCAATTTACAAGAATTCCTCTCAAATCACTGGAACTAGGATATGAATAATACATTTTTTATTCTTATTACTACGTATGCTGCAAGTAGAACTACCTCCGGTGGTAGCTTCAACCATTATCTATGTACAACTTTATTCAAGCCCCATTCCCTCATACCAGAAGTTACACACCAACACATATTCCAAAATTATCATCTCTTCCCACACAGCATTCGAACACCACAACACTACAACAAGACAAAATCTAGTTACGTCTTCCTGGTACCCCTCCAAAACATGTACTGAACATATATCCTCTAATCAAAAATACAAAATCTTACAGTTTATAATGTAAAATGTTGGGCCAAAATGTCGCGTCACATCGTCACATTTAAAAATACTCAAATAATATAAAACATAAAAATATTGAATCCACTTAATTACTTAAACTACAGCATCTACTTTTGAACTACTTTCTATTTTTCGGTAAGGTTTTGAAGATCTCTTTAGGCAATATATTCCATTCTTAGACTCTTCTATTCATAAAGAATATTTGGCAATATCATTCCTTTGTTTCCTCAGTTTTAACATGTGCTTGTGATCCCCTCGTGCATCGACGTTTAACTGCAACTACGATATCGAAAAACAAAGATGATGAAGTAGACGGAGGAAGAAATACACGAAGGTTCTGGGTGAGACCATGGATTTTAAGAAGTTAGGAGAGCCTTATTTCGCTCTTTATTACAATAACTGGCACTTTTACAGTTGCATACGTATGGAAACTACTCCCATTCCTCAATCAACAGTTAATTGCCTACCTGGTACAAATTTTAATGCAATTCTACCTTATGATTCACTTGTTTGCAATTAATGAGAAGAATTCTAAGTCTTTACATGGAAATTTCCATCCTTATTTCCGATTTGCTATTGCATGAAAACTCGCAAAAAAAAGAGCGGCCTCTAAATATAGAATCGCAGACCATATGGTACGAGAAATTGTACGATTTACTTGCCACAATGAACGATTTCTTCCTTTAACCATTAGCTTAGATAAAGTGTCTGAGAAACTTGAACCGAGGGACATGACCTTTAGCATCGTGACCCGACAACTGACTGTGAACATTGCGTGAACAACAGATCGCTACGAAATAATATCAAATGTTGAACACTACAACAATCGAGCTGTAGTCGTTTTAGCGATTACTGATTTATTCCCTAAGTTATTAATAATATATTTAGTAATAAATAAATCTCGGGGTGAGCTGCGCCCGGTCAGTTTTCGCACATTGAGTTGTCGGGTCCGATGAAATTACTCTCTGAGTTGTCGAACTCTGAATTGTCGCACTCTGAGCTGCCCCCATGGGACATGGCCTTTCGCATAGGCCCTCCTTGATGGAACTTTTCAAAAGAAAGTGGCCTCGTGAGTTTGCTGAGAGGGTTCAGATGATATTTTAACGTTGCCTCTTTCATATCGATACTCTGTCCATCCTCTCCCGAGCACTTTGGGTGGCACAGCAGGAAACAGACTTCGCTTCCATTGGGCCACGGGGAGGAAATCATTCATTTCACGATACTTTTGCGCGCTCGTATTATGTACCTACTCCTATTCTGCGATGCTGATGTCACGTTCAGGAACAATTAAACTCAAAACGTATACGCTTGTTTCAAGTGACTCTTGGGAATCCTGTGGACAGTCGTGGAGGATGAATTTACGCCTACTTAGCAGTGATATTAAAGAACATTCTCTCCGTGAGTGATACTATGTACATATACTACATACATAATGCTCATGCTCGCGAGTTATCGTCAGGGTGTATCGATGGTAGTGTAAACATTATTGAAAGAATGTAAGTAAGAATATTTTCACGTATTTCACTCTTTCAACATATATACTATATGAAGACTATATGTATGATGTACTGTTAATAACGAGATAAATAAATGTAAGTAGTGATGTAATACCGTAATAATGTAAATTATACTATCAAAATATGATAATACTAGTTTATGAATTTGTTTACAGTAACTTATGGCTAATTGTATTGATGATGTTATTTAGCTATATCGTGATCTTATATTGGTTTAGCTATATTGTGATCATTATCTCTTGTAAATTACACATATAAAGTACAGATGTAAACTGTGTGGTACCTGTGATGGTGAGATTTATGTGGTATATATATAATAATAATAACTACGTGGTTGTATTAAACGGTATTTACATACTTTTGTTAAGAATTCGAATATACCGAATAAACTTTTGTTAAGAATTCGACATTTTGAAAGAGATTCAGAAAACTATGTGATGGAGAAGAGGTTAAAAAATTTGATCCTAGCTATTTACAGCTTGTGACACATCACCATATCACGGTAGACAAGAATAAGTGTTTGGTTTTCTATATTCCGTAGTAACACGTGCAAAATTTCATTAAAACATAAATTATACCGAGAAGTCTGTGGACGTAAGGAAAAATAAAATCTCGAGAGAGAAAGACAAGAATAGATGAGTGTTAAAGGTATGAGAGCAACGCCACTATGAGTTTCCGTCAAAGGTCTGTTTCGTTAGCGTCGACAGAAGAACAAAGCAGAGGAGAATCAAACTACGAAAAACATATGAAAAGAGGTAGCTCGCGGCTCCAAAGAGAAGGAAAACCGCTAAAATGTCGGTTTGTTTTGATGATAGGAAGTTACTAGGATGGGATGTCAGAATGTGGATGCATTTGAAACCGAAGCCCCGGATGGAATTGGGCGATGGGGTATAGTGATTCCTCAGAAGTTTCAAAACCAATTACGTGGTTGTAGTAAAAGGTGTTTACATAAGTATTTTACCAAATAGTTGGCGATGTGTTTTTCCTTCTCGAATTCCAAATAAAATATAAGAAGCTCATAAACGTAAAATAGGTCCTCGACTTCAAAAATAATAATTGATATTTAATTTACGTTTGGAAACGCGAAAGATGTGCGACATTGGGCGGCCGAGACATTCAACCAAGATTTATAACATTATTGAGTAGATAAAAGCTTAATAATCACATAAATCATTAATAATTAATACTTAATAAACATATCATCACTTTTGTTTAGTCTTAAAATATATTTTGTCAAACTCCTCATTTTTTGTTTTATTGATAAAATATGGTGGAGGAGATAAGGGGATCATCAACATTATTTTAATCTAAAAAGGGTCATATAGATATTTAAGTATACATAGGTACATACTTTTACTATAATTTTTATTGCATAAGATAAAATTTTTCATAGTATGACAGAGATATCATAATGGTCATCTACAGAAGTAATTTTCATTGAAAATTCTTATTTTGAATTTTAACGTAATGATCATTATAAGGTTTTCCAACCTAGTAATAAATGCGAAGACAGTTGCTGGTATTCATTAATATTTTCTAACATATGCTAGTACTCAGTAATTCAATCGTATGTCATTATCTCTTATGTTATAATCTATATCTCTTTTTCTTTCAACCTTTCACAATTCACAGTTTTTTACATTTCCCTCCTATTCTATTCGCGGGTATTCTCCCGTAGTGGATTTTTTATGTTATCCAAATCAACACACTTTTTTATAGTCAACTTACAAGTTAGGAAGCTTATGGGACTCAGCATATTTTCCGGGATTTGAAGACAAACAACGATAGACGTGGCGGACATCCCGGAAAATATGCTGAGTTCAAACTATAAGTCTTCGCAAAAACAAGCTTATAGAACATTTATACTGGCAAGCCAGCATGGTCTGGGTATAGGATAGGAGAAGGATATGGAGTTCCGCTTAACTAACAATAAGTAGAAAATACAATAAATACAAAATAAAACCTCCCCCTCAAAGGACTAACACTTCTTTATAGTGCAATACATCAATGGAACGCTCATGCTGTAGGCATACTTTAATAAGTATCAGTAGTTAACAACTTCGAAAGAAAATCTATAGCAAATGATTATTCTTACAGCCTCCGTGGGGTAAACCTAATGACAGTAGAATCGGTGAAGTATCTTGGAGTAACTCTCACGAATAATCTATCATGGAATGCCCACATCCGAAATATATGTGGAAAAGTACTTAAAAAACTCGGCTTCGTTAAAAGAATAGTCGGTAGGAGCGAAGAAAAAGTTCGCGAGCGATGTTACTTAGCGTTAGTTAGGCCTCACCTTGAGTATGCATGTAGTGTATGGGACCCTGCCGAGAAATGTCATATTCGGGATTTAGAAAAAGTATAACGAAAGGAGATACGATGTGTAAAGAATTGCTACGATAAAACAGCGAGTGTTACTCAGTTGATACAGGACGCGGGATGGGAATCGTTAGGAGATAGAAGACTAATTCAAAGGATAAATTTTATAAATAAGTTCAGAGAAATTATGTTCTCAGATGATGTAGCCGATATAATGCGACTCCCCTGTTATATGGGCCTTTCTGATACTGCGAGGAATATTAGATAAATAGATGCTAGAACGATTCGTTTCAAAAATTCATTTTTTCCGCGAACAATACGCGAAAGCAACCGTTTAGGAAAATAGAGTCAAGGTGCCTACATCCCCTGCCACACGCCGAAAGGTGGCTAGCAGGGTTCTTACATAGACATAGACATTCTTGGGCCATCTCCACCCCAAATGTGTACCATCATGGCGAATTATATAACTGTGAACAAAATCTGTTAGGGTTGGCTGACTTTTTGTGATTCGAGTTTATGTACTTTTGTCAAATCATAAAGATGTACATTTTTCATGGGATGGGATAATATTTGTAAAGATATGATTAAGTATGTATATGTCTTGACTTCTGTAAGAGAGATGTTTTCAGAAGGGTTCCCCCTTTTCCTTGGGCAAATACCTGGCAGTCAATACGTTTTCCCATCATCTTATGCTGTCTGATCAGAATATAGCTATGTATCTTTTACTTGACTATATACGACTGTGTGTAAGTATATACTATGTATTGTATAAGCACATCCTCAAGATAATTAATCTACTTGCAGTGTCTTTGTAATAATAATAATAATAATACTAATAACTGCTTGGAATTTCGTGATAACAATATCGCTTGAAATTTCGTGATTCGATAGATCTATCACAAGAAGTAAATTAGTTCTGAAACCCAGTAAATTCACAGTGAAGTAGAGAATTGGCGTCCCGGCCTTACAATTATAGTAATGAGAGCATAACAGATGGGAATAGAAAATTTTGTTATGTTTTGATTCAAGTTAGTGTGCTATTGTTTGATGCGCATAAATGATACTGAAATGGAAATAAGAAGATGGCATAAGATATATATTTTTATACCCCTAGCTGAGTAAAGTATTAAGTAACCCCAAAATGCTATTTCAACTCAATTTTGCACACCTCACACATCGATGAAAAGACTTAATCAATTCTGAGTAGGTACCCTTTCCGGTTCAAATTAAAAAAATGTGGGAGAGAAATTTATATTTTCTACTATAAGGACTTTGGAGGTGTTATATGTGCATAGAAAATCTTTAATTCATTCTATCACAATTAGAACCAAAATTTCTGACAAGTTTCCAAATGGAATGCAGTTACGTTTAACGAAAAATTTAAAAAAACTTTTTTCGGGGTTTATGCTTAAAACCTTAAGCATACAATTTTGAACGATATTAAAGTAGTTCTAGAGTTTTATACATCCAAATTTTCCACTTACAGACAGTTTTTAATAACGAAAACTCCCCTACGCCCGCTCTCGCTAACTCGCGAGCATTAGAGCAGCAATTTTCATCTACAGCTTAAGATAATAATTTTTCTTGATCGGTGAGTCAGGAAACCTGCTACTGTAATTATTCTACAGCCTCTGAGCCCAAATAAAGTCAGTGGGTGATATGGATGGATGCTAAAATAAAAAAGCGACGTGATTCCATTTGGGCTTACTGCACCAGAAAGGGCCAAATACATAATTAATTCTCACGCCAATTACACTTTAATTTCTTCTCAGTAAATTATTCTGCATCTTAAAACCAAAAATCGATACCATCTAGAACAGGGATGGCCATATATTAAAGACTTGCGTTGTAATAAGGTGCCAAACCATACTGTAAGATAGTGATATTATTCATTTAATAACGCCTGTGATTGGATTAAGATCTTTAATTTGACCTAAATAATCGTTGTTATTACAGAATCCACATTTATGTAATATAGCGCTTTGTTTTATAAGCGAATAATAATAACAAAGATAGTATCAAGAAAGTTTTCACAATGTAGTTGATATTAATCTATTTGAAAGACCATAGTCAATTTATTTCAAATTCTGGCACCTGCTAACAAATCCAATTTATGGCTTAATTCTGTTAAGCTTCTTTTTTAGCTTTTTATGAAGGTAATTAATTATTACAATTATTGAAGCCACGCTGCTGTTTGACTTAGAATGGTATAATAATATTACTATAAGGAATGTAATTAGTAAGGGGCAGTAGTTAATGTTCGTAAGTTTGTATGGAGTATGTAAGTCTGTATGTGAGACTGAATTATTAGACAGAAAGATATCTGTGCTGATAAGATGTAACGGCTTAGCTAGAAGTAATATGAATGTTATCGGATAACATTATTGTTTTTTTGTAAATTTTACTTTTGTAATTGATCATTACCACTGTATATAACATTGCAGATTGTATAAAGTACTGTATTATTACGCTATGAAATAAAGTAAAGTAATGAAATAACTCGAAGGGAGATCAGATCATTTCAATAATGAAATCACTGGATATATGCAATTAAAAAGTTAAGAATAAATTATGAGTTTGACGAGTTTGATACTGAACAGAAAAAATGCATTTGCCGCAAGGAGACACCTGCGAGTGGAAGTGTGAGTGAAACACCTGGGAAGCAAATATGAAGGTAAACAACAGATTGATTTCAATTGGGAGTAGAACAAGAGGAAAAAATAAGAGAAATACTTGCTTACATAACGGCACGTGCAAATGAAAGATACGGTAAATAAGTTACATCGGGATTGAGACACGCTTGGATATATCATATCAATATCATTAAAAAAAGGTTTGTATGGATAAATAATAGTATAATTGCTAAAATTGCTTCGACAGACTAAGTAATTTCGCGCCTGGGCACATACCGAAAATTGAACACGGTACCGCTTTCACCAAAGCCGAACGCATTGCCTACTTGGCTATCCGAGTGCTTGTAAGGATTAATAGTTTATTTATTCAATTATACTTGGACTATTGTAGCCATCAGTGGCCGAATATATATTGAATCTATTTAATTTATTTAGATTACATTGCAAGTTGGCTTTCTGGCTAGGTTGTAACATTTAAGGGGAACAAAACAATGATTTTAAGCCTGGAATTTGTCCAAAGATGGGAGGGAAACCCCTCCAGAAACCTCCCTTAGGCTGTACAACTAAATGACGCTATATATACATATATATATTATGAGTACATTAGATGTAAGTTCTACCATACGTTAAGTGTATTTATGGAGTATGAAAGTATAGTATCCACTTAGTCGTATTTATTTAATTGTGAGTACTACAATTAGGCACCAGACCAGGTGGTAGTCATTCCTGTGAGGGGAGGGAAAAATAAATTAATGTGCCTGGTATTCACCCTAGTCGGGAGGAAGGCCCCCAAAAACCTCCCGGAGGCAGTACGTAGTATATATTATTACAAAAATATTTCAAAATTTACCACAGTGACACAATATTTCAAAATTAAAATATAAAAAGAAATCACAACAATATTACAACAACATCAAGATATCCTTTTAATTTTATTGAAGAATACATTATAGGAAGGCGGATAATGAATTTATTAGTTAAATTTAAAAGGTTTTGTGATTGCGTTTTAAGATTATCGTGATTGTTTATAAGTATTGTAATACTGTTGTAGTTTTTTAAATATTGTAATTTTGAAATTTTATATGAATGTAATACATTTTGAAATATCTTTTTAAATTAGTAGTTGGGGAGAAATAGACCAGCCTAGAATAAAAAACACAGAGATAACTCTCACGAAACTTCTGAGCGTGTTGCTTTTAAATTTGTAAACACATTAGTTAGGGATTACGATTTCAATGAAATCATCTTTCAATTTTACTGTATGCATCCAAGAAAACATTTTAATTAAGTCGAAAAGATAAGTTTTTCCAAGTTATTTTTTGTTATTTTGTCAATTTATTTTAAATAAAAAGTAAACAACCATTTAAGCAAGCAAAATACAAGCATTTAAGAGTAACGAGATATTTTAAAATAATGTGTGATTTCCTTACTTTGTTTCAAACTTTCCTACACATTTCGTTTCGTTTTTCATACCTTAGGATGGCCTAAGGGCTGAAACCGGTCAAGCATTATCAATAAATGGTGGAAGTTACAGAGTTAGTTTTAATTGTCATCATGTTGAATCATCAAATTTTGATTATAACATTCATTATCTCTCAATCTGCAATTCTTTTGCCTCCCAAAGGTAAATAGTTATTGCTTTTTGACATCAGTCAACATTGCGCTAAATACACTACTTGACGATAGCGTAATGAGGCGTAGCCACAATTCCGGCCAATAAATTCGTTTGTCTTCGTGCTTTCCTAGTATTGCCTATGGGCCGAAGGGTGAAAGAGGGTTCAGTGCGTGTCGTGGCGGCAGTTAAGTGAAACGCCGGAGGTGCGGTGTTGCTTTATAGTGGGCATGGGTCGCTTCTAAATGCGAGTGGATCCGCACGTTGGCGCTAATGATGCCTGCGGGGCAGGTTCGCAGGAAACCATGAATTCTTAAAAAATAACCGCACCCTGGGGCTATTCGTTTACGAAAGGAAGCGATTATCAAAGGGGTTCTCACGCGGACCTATAACGCGGAAATGTGCTCTAAAGATTGGAATAGAACGGTGTTTGAAGCCGCTTTCGTGACTACAATCTGAATCTTCTGAATGCAATGAAGCAGCATCCCCCGTATAATAGTTCACGACCCAAAAGGCTTTTCCGACGAGGGCTGAGATGAAAGGGCCGTTCGGTCCTTTATATTGAATGAGTTTAATATTTCAGGATTGGATATTGTACCGGAATGTTGGATAGTGAATTATGGAAATGCCTCACAATTATCTTGAATTAAATACTGCTAAATTTACTCGAAACAGATTACTTTGAGATTACCGAATATAGTAGTCAATATCAGAGGGGATACAAAATATTACCTGGTAGTTAGTAGGATCCCTCGAAAACGCTTAAAAAAGAGATGTGAAGTAATTTACTAGGTATTTGCACCAAACATGCACCATGCAGAGACAAAGCAAACTTGATTACGAAAACTGTCAAATTTTACAATTAAATTACATAAAAGTTTACAATTTATTCATAATTTATATTTTATTTCAAAATTTATCGGAGGTGAAGGGTCTAAAAACTTCATTAGGGAGTAGCTGTTTTCCGTTGATTCATTTTTATTAAAAAAGAAATTTTGAAAACAAAATTTGGTACGTCCTCAGAAAATATGTTTGAAAAACCATCGATTTTGAGGGAAAAAATGCATGCACCCATTTCAACAGGAAGGTGACATCAATTAAATGATTATATTGGTCGTATATCTTGCATCTGATCTGATTCTATCTTGCATCTTTTCTGACACTGTCCAGCATTTCTTCCGCTTGCCCGAAGATGAGATAGAACCCTCGAAATAATTTTTAAATATATTTTTTCCTCGACGTAGTCAAAATATCCTTTCATTGAATCAAATATAAATAAGTTCCTTCAAATCTCGCCAGAATTAATTGATCAACTGTCAGTATCTATTTATCATTAAATGAATACTTCCTGATATGAATTACTTCCCGATTCTGAAACGAATATTTACACTGTATCCGTTATGTTTTAGCATATACAATATATATTCATCATCGTATACAGGACTTTTAATACCTAGTCTGTCGAGCAAATCGTGAAATTATCCAAAACAAATTATAAAAATAAATCTTCTATCTTCAGATCATTCAACGGCACTGCTAAAGGCTTGCGGCAGATACATGGATAATATTTCTTTGAATGAACTTTAATTTTGTTAACATAATTTAAAAATCATAAACTATAAGAATTAATAATTTTCAAGTTCTTCTGAGCTAAATTGGTCAATAAATTTTATCTGGTAAGGAAATCTCTCGTTGCGATAATAAATATGTCCCAATCGATTCATAGTAAGGAAAACTTTTTATGTAATGCGAAATGAATGAATTCAGTTGTTGATATTTGATCGTTGAAAGAAAACTCCACGTAGAATGATTCGTTATTAAATTTGGTATAATTCAAAATTTGTTGTAAGAATCTTGAGAGGATAACACTACGCTGGATATAAGTCAAGATTTGAGCAATTATTTTTCCGGCTCATTTCAGGGGAGGAAATTTGTGCTCATTTTAGAGTAATGAACATAAATACCTATATGAATTTTGTTAAAAGTTATTGCATAATGTATGATTTCCACTACAATGATTTACAACTCATAAAAGATGCTAGATCTACCCCAAAAATGTTTTAAACTAAAGCTTTCTATGAAAAGACCCGATAATTAATTAATTATATGCTTTTTAATTTATTTAAATTAAGATTTCACATTCATAAGTTTGCCAAATGACACTTAAATATAAAACATGTTGATATAAATAAAGAAAAAACAAATAAAACTATAAAATGAGATGTAAGAAGCAGTACATAACATGGAAGTAAAGAAATAAAAGTTGGGACAAGGCTATTAAGAAATTAGAGGTTTAAAATCTCCATTAGCAGTTTCTTTCGGCGTTCCTCTTCTCATTCTCCGGCATTCCGAGAAAACAAGACACCGCACTCTTTGAGATGCTCTATTGGAGAATTCAAACCTCTAATTACATGAAAGGTAATTAGTAAGTGAGTAAGAAAATCTATTTATTGCAATGAAAGGATACTATTAGCTTTATGAAGGGATATTCGGTTAACAAAAAGTATTATATTTCAACCATTTAAGTCAAAGAATATGTCATATCATTCGGTTAAATCGATTAATTCAATTTTCATTCAATTGAATCATTAACATAATTATTAAGGATTTCCTTGTAACTGCTCAATCTGAGAAACTAATCTGGTGAAATGTATGATCTTCCATCATTGAGAATTTTAACCAATTTAGTAGTTGTTTCACTGTGTTTTTTAACGCATTGATACTCCGACGATACATTCTTACTCTCTCATAAATGAAGACGTTTTATTATCATTATTGCTCTTTGGGAAAATTTTATTCTACGGGAAAATTTCGGAAAAATTTCTCCACTTAACCCCTATTTCTATCTCGTTTGGGACCTGCTCTCGTTTAGCTAGTCAGCTGCTTTAAAGGAAATATTGTAGCACTCATCGTTCAGGAAATTATAATGTAACAGTCACCTCCTATTCCATTAAATTTACCGATTGACCGACAATAGCGATTGGACGGTTTCGTAGTTGAAATCAATATTTAGACATCTGCTCAATCATAAAGCGCGATTGGTTACAGAAATACGGTAGCTAGTATTGTTGGTCATGTAGAAGAAAAACTAAAGCTTTTTACGGCAAAATGTAGAAGACAGGGTACTGAGCCGAAATATTTTACTTAAGTTATTTTTTCGATATTTAATACTCCGGTTTAAGTATAACATTTTTGTTTTAGTTCGACTTTTACTCCTTGAGCCATCGTTGAACCAATTTGAACCTTATTTGTTCCAATACGTATTTTATAACGGTAATGGAGATTTTTCGAACAGACTTAATATTGCGGCATCGGAAGCATACATATAAAAATTTTAGAAAAAACTTGAAATAATGAGGGTATTTGGCAATAATATCAGATCATTTATTTAAGTATTCAGACTAAGTCAGTGCCTCCGAAACTTTTCACTCCCTAATTCCCATACCACCGCGATCAACCGACGCCTGTAAACTTACAAAAGTAAAAAACACACACACTTGTACGAATTCCACAAATTTCATTTCATTGTAAATTTGTGGAATTAGTACAAGTGTGTGTTTTTTACTTTTATAAGTTCAAAATGAAGTTCCACCAAATAACACTGGAGTTGATTTCTTTGACACCTATAAAATTATTTTATGTAAGACAAAATCTAAAGAATAAATAAAAGCTGCAATGTTTATAACGTTCACCAAATCACTATACCTGTTATTTAACAATGGCTTAGAGCCAAGTAAAATTTAGTATAAATGGAAATTCGATGAAATGGGGATAAAATACCTTAGTATCAAGCGCTCCCTTGGAATACTATAGCGCCCTTAGAAGGGCACTATTCCCCGCTATGAGAATCACTGTACTAATTGCTTAGTTTAGTCATTTGTACCAAAACATTTATCCATTTCAACTGCATAAAATCAAACGCCAAATCTGTATTGGAATATCTTTCACCCTTTTAAGGGTGTAGTGTTCTTACCCTTTACGGTCTAGTGAGTCCAAATGGAATGACGTATGTAGTATATAATTCCAGCAGCAAGTTTCATGACTCGCTGTTGAGAAAAAGTTATGATCTTTAACTGTAGATAAAGAATGATGTGCTCATGCTCGCGAGCTTTCGTCAGGGTGTATCAGTGATGATGTTTACGTCATTGAAATACTGACTTTAATTATCTATATTTTCACATATAAAACTTTAGAACTCTTTCAATAACGTTGAACATTGTATGTTTAAGGTTTTAAGCAGACGCTTCGAAAAATTATATTTTAAAATTTTCGCTAAATATGACTTTATTCCATTTGGAATTAACTCAGAAAATTTTGTTCTAATTACTTTTGAACGATTTAAAGATTATCTGCACATGAAGCATCTTCAAAGTCCTTTCAGTGAGACAAACAAATTTCATTGCTACTTTCTCAAAATTTGGACCGGAAAAGGTTCAGGGTCTCGGGCGTTTTAAAAGGATCTCCTCAGATGATAATTCTAGCAAGTCCTTTTATACCAAAATCCAAAAAATCGGCTATCTTTTCGATTCAGGTGTCACACTTCGGCTTTTACTCGGTTCTCACTCCGGAGAAAATTGTTTTTCGTCTTTAGTTTCTGGTCCGGCTCCAGGTCGATGCCCTGGTTTCCGCCAAGCAATGGCCATAGAACCCAAAGTGCATGGCATTGATTTCCTAGTAGTTTCTATTAACGGAGGCTTGCACTGGTTGGAATGTAATGAGGTAACTCACGAAGCCAAGAAAGCTTTCACCAAGGCTACGGCGAGCGCTCATTGTTTTGATTAATTAAGCTAACAAACGACCCAGTGGGAGTCTAGCATAAACTTGATGCATTTGACGTTTAGTATGTGGTATTGCCATGGCCGACAAGAGAAACAAGCAACGCTTGCGGTGGCTTAATTTTTGAGGCTCGATATTGATTCGCTAACAAACTTTCGTCCACGAATGATTTACGAAGGCCCGAAATGAACTGTAACGGATTAAATTAACCGAAAACAGAAAAATGTCACCGGTTTTGATGCTCAAAGTTCCTCTTGCTTCCGGCACAAATTTACTGAATTGCTTGTACCGTATGTTGCATTACCTTTATAAATATCTGGTGCGTACAAACTAACACCTGTTTCTATTAATGACAGAGCTCGACGCAGACAAATCCTCAGAAAATAATTATTACTAGGAAAAGTTTTGCCTGATTCATTTCTTTATACTTTCGAGGAAGAAAATTAGCAGAACCATAAAAACACCTCGGAGCTACCTGAAAATATTTAAGATAATTAATATCTTTAATCGTGCGAACAAGCACTTGAGAAACTCTTCTTTGTCAAGCAACCTGTCAGTAGAAAGAACGTGAAGGGCGTTATAAATTATGTCTGTAAATGTAATATCGAGTTCGTTGGTTGATTTGTGGTAATATAGGATATAGGGTAAGCAGATTGAAGAGAGATTAATGTAAGAGTGGAAATTTGGATTCTAAATTTAGGGTGCAAAAAGAGTTCTTCAATAATATCTTAAAGTAATTTCGTGTTCAGAAGGGTACGTTTTGGAGAAAAAAGCTCTAAAACTTGTAACGCAAACTAAAAAGTGTAAAATTTGAAGAAGCCACTACATAGTGGTAGAATGGATGAAATATAGTGGATTCACTCATACATGCTGTAAAAAATGACGCATCCATATTCGAAACATTGCATTGGAGAACCTCTCGGAAACCTCCCTCTGACACGATTCAAGAGGCAACATAAACCTATATGCATTTACACCAATATTATATCATCTCGCTCTCAGCCTTTTCTGAAATTATTATGGTAACGTATCGGATGGAAGTAAAATATGTAATTATGAATTTAAAAGAATATATCTCCTCTCTATAAGTAAATGAATTTATTATTTTGGAAACTTCCCTTTCCAGAACCTCAGACATAGACAAAGAAGGTTTTCGCTAATATATTGCGTAACTTCCACAGAATTTTTGATAATTATGTACCACTTTCTAGAGAACCACAAACGTTTTAGGATGTTGCCAAAGTAAATCTCAATTCTATCGCAAAAAACAATATCCAGTAACCAAACAGATTTACGTGGCAAGCCGAAAGTTAACGGAAAGGCCTATAAAATACGGAAATAATGTTTAAAAACCAAGAAATTGTAAGAATTACGACGAATAAAACCGAGGATGCTGATGATTACGTCCACGGACGCATAAAACAGAAATTACTAAGGATAAGGAAGTGATGAAATAAATTACCAAAGGGATGGGGTCGTCACGTAGGGTCATTGGAGCAGCGCAAATTGGAAGAAGGGAAAAACACAGGGAGTTTCTTTTTTCCGTAATTGGTTTACCCTTCGCTGCCACACGACGCTTAGGAAGCGGAATGATTCTGGAAGACAATGGACTCCTTCATTTCTCGGACAACTCAGCGGATCCACGGAGGATATATTTTAAGAAGGCGTAACCCAGAATGCTTTGCGCGCTCGGGACTGCGAATGCCTTCTCGTTGATGTCTCGGTTCCGGGCAGTGAACGCAAACGAAACACAAGTACTCCGTGGAATAGGGTGTTTATGAAGAATGAGAAGCGTAAGGACAAAGTCAATTGCCGGAACTAATGACGGCACAAGGATAAACGGAGTAAAATTTTTCATGGTGAGGCATCCACCGGGTAATTAGAGGATCCGGCTTTGATCCTCGTCACCTCATCTGGACTCTAAACTATCTGGAAAAACTCTGGAAACTGAATTCTTACCTCAGGGAAATTTAGAGAGGTATGCGCTCATGGAAATTTCAACTTTGCCTCTTCTTATAACTAACTGTTTACTCAGATACCTAATGTTTTTACTATAAATGAAATTATAGTGTAAGGTATAGGTGTAAGGTATACAAGGTATAGTGAAATTGAACTTTTAAACAACTTTAATTCCAACGGTTTTAGTTTCATTTTTTTATTATCCTTTTGAACTAATCGTATGTATATACTACACATGGTATCTTTGGTAACGATATGTCCTCGGCGAAAATAACAAAAGTGTATAGATATATAGATATTAGTATTGTGATGAGTATTCGATGAAAAAGATTGATGGTTTCCAGCAAAATTAAAAATATTCCCAAAAATTAACTTTTGGGGGAATTAAATTTGATAAAGATTTTCGTGAAATTATAGAAAAGTAGAGAATAGAACAAAATAAAGATACGATCGTCACTTAAATTTAAAATTCGTTTGGAAGGAATGAAATTGGTTGTTACGACGATTGCACTCTTTCAGCCAAGTGAAACCTTGGGTAACAGTATATCTAAAGAAACTCAAGTTAAGGCTTATTGTGCCTTCATTCATGTGCAGTTAGTGAAAATTCGGTACTTAAATTTCGATTACTTCTTCCTTTCCATGTACGTGAAATGATTTAAATCCATTTCTGTAGGTTATGGAATCATTTTTGCGTATAGTGTACGCCCACTAATTACGAAAAGTTTGGAGTTAAACATACAGTTCGAGAGAATTGAAGTCTCCTTCCACTTTAGTATTTACAGTATACACGCACTTTTAGTTATAAATTATCCACAACAATTTATTTTAATTTTAGCTGCGCATACGTGTAGAAATCTTCAGATTATTTTTGGAAAAATCATTTAATCAAACGTATCGATTTATTATACGAATTAAACCATTTTAATGTATTTCAATAGATACAAAAAATCGTCCGATAATCACATTTATAGTATTGCACTCAAACTTTATTTACTTATTAAAAGATTCACATACAGTTTTAACATTATAGAGAAAGCAAACAAAAACTTCAAAACAAATATATGTACATGAATGCACGAAATAAAAATAGAAGCAAATTAAACAAAAATCGACGTATATTAATGTGTGCAAAAAAGGACCTAAGCAAGAAATTATTTTCAAGAATTTAAATAAAGACATTGTTTTTAGAGTACGTCAAGCGACGGTATGAAAGGGTCTATGGAGGGAGGTAGGGAATTAAGGTTTGGAAGTCTATATAGTAAGGGACGTTGCGCAAGGGATTATCTAATAAAGTTATGAATTGATAATAAAGTAAAAAGTAAGCTCTTATGGTAAATTTAATGATTTTTTGGGACGAAACCACTATTCCAAAGTATGTCTTAATTTACGATGTTCAGATCACAGACAGAGAATCTATCAATTCATAAACCTAAAGTATTGCCACTTCGATGAATCACTCTTTCCTTTTTACTGCGGCTCTTTTCATTCTGCTGCCTTGAGAACATTTCATCCTGGTCTCTATATCCGGTAGGTATTTTTTAGGTCTTCCTCTGGGACCGTGCCAACAAAGATATTGGACCGAAAGACATTGAGACGTTTGCATTGTCCACAGAATAACTCGTCTTCTTCCCTTTCCTCTCTTTACGTCCTCTCCCGAATCATCCTTACATTTTATTCTCCTCCTTTCCAGCTAGTACCCAAACTTTTCTTCTGCGTATATATCTCAGTTGCCACAAACATATCTAAGTTTTTCAGGGTCTAGCAATCACATATACTGTGAACGCAATGCCAAGAATTTCTTCAAAAGCTTCTCCAACGACTATAATAATAATTATATTTATTTATCACAAACACATACGAAATTGTCCAATTACATGTGATATAATAAAGATAATTAATTAAATAAAACACAAAAAAGAAATAAATAGCAAGAAGAAAAACACAAAAATCAATAGGAAAGTATGTAGTACAATTTGCACTTTAACAAATACAAAGAATCATTAAATAGATCATTAAAATTTTCTCTTTTCAGAGTGTCGTTGAACGCTGTCAGAATTCGAGAGAGCGGTTAAAATGACAAGCATTAACCCACCCAAAGGTATCTCGAAAAAAAGAGTCTGCCTAGACCTTCTTGGTGAGACATTAAAATTTATCATGCTACGGAGATAATCCGGATGTTACGTAGTATATTTATTTCGCATGTTATAATAATAATAATAATAATAAATCGTCTTTATTTGGGCGAGACTTAAAAGTCTCTTCTTCCATCTAACCCATCGTCATTAATTATGAAATTAGAAGAAGAAAAAATTAGAAGAATTGTGGATATAAAAACCTAAGAGATTCTTAGGAAAAATAAATCCACTGCAGGAAAACACCCACAAGGAAGGGGGGTGTGAAAAACCTGCGCAAACCTACCGATAGTAATAGCTAAAAGATAAGAGAAGAGAAAAACATTCAAAAATAAATAAATACACTACCAATAAGTACTTACATACGATACATAAATAAGAATCAGTTAACATTTAAACAGAGATAGCAATATACAAAGTAACATAAAAAACAAAATAGAAAAACAAGGAAAACGTACATTATCAGGAAAAATAAAAGAATATTATAAAAAAACAGTATCAAAATAATGCATACAGTATGTACTAGTCAAAATTTTATATAACATTGACATTTAGGTAAGTAAAGAAAAAATAGAAAAAATAATAAATAAAAAAAATAAACAGATGAGAATAATTAGGTATAAAGACAGAATAATTACGTACAAAGACATAGAAAGCATCTTATGCGTTGAGAGGAAGAGCAGGAGCAACATCAGTATGTATGGAATAGAGGAGATTACTTTTCATTGCTTATTGGATTGCTGCATTTCGTGTCAGAGCATTTATAAGAAAGATTTAAGCAAGGATAGAGGAGTAAAATAAGGTGATTCAGTGAATGCATATTGAAAGAAAGGAGTAGTGTGGCTTTTTAATTCGGAAGTCTATCTAGCTGAAGGTAATCAAGGCACTTTCTCTTGAAAGAATGAGAGGACACAGAGAGCTTGATATTAGCCGGAAGAGAATTCCATAGCTTGCTTGCAGTTACGATATAAGAGTTGTGGAATGTTTCAGTTCGGTGGTGAGGGATAAGTAGTTTTTTGCATCCTCGTGTGTTACGGTTATGTACTGAATCAAAACTTACAAATTCGTTTGCGATGTATTCAGGAGTATGTGTGTGTAGGATGTTGTAGAATGAACAAAGAATGTGTAGCTTTCTGCGAGAATCTAACTTCAACAAGCCTAATTTATCGTATGATTCAGATATATGGTCGTATTTTCTTAAATTAAAAATAAATCTCACATGTTACGTAGAAAGAAAAAATCAAAAACCTCCTACCAATACCCTCCTTGTCTAAAGGGGAGTCAATAAATCTGCGGCACAAATCGGAATTATGTATGTAGGAATTGAAGAATATTTTCTATTCAGCAAAGCCATTTTACAAAGCGAGTTTGAAATATTGAGCAATTATAATCATTTCCAAACATTTTTGAAGACTAACCATTTTTACCTCCATGAAACAGCTGTTGTACTCTGTTACACTAATCCTTTGAGAACATAATTGACATACCTATATTTTAATATTCCAATTCTAATGAAGTAGAAACAACGTTATAGATTTTTTCCTCCCAGAATTCCTTGGTAGGTCTAAAGAGTGCTTATTAATTTCGCGTTTCCTCAACTCTTTAAAGTCAATTAACTTTGTATTTTCCATATTTTTACACAATGGATTGATTAGGCCTTTCGAATCAGTTGGCTGATTCATTTAAAACTTGATTCAATTTTAGCATTTTTCAGAGTGTAGAATGCAAGGAAAAACTAACCTATTCCTCACCTTTCTTGGTAAGCCTCATTCCCTCCCACGAGCCATTTATTATTACTGATGGAGGGGTTGAGGTTCAAACGGGACTCCCAACTGATTACTATACAAGAACACTTCAGGCAAAAACAGATAATAACATACATTTAGGTGGCGATTATCTGTTATTGAAGTGAAATAAATTTGAAATGATATCTGTATATCATTTACCGTACATCACTTAAAGAACGATTTTCAATATAAATTATAAAATATGTCAAATGAATTATATCTACAGGCGAGATAGTTTATTCAATAAATATCAATTTGAAAGACAAGCTCTAAAATGTAAAGTAATACAAAGATGGTAGGACCGTATTCTGCTCCTTTTAATACATCAGTGAAATTGTCAATACGGCAACGTAGCTATAAGAATTCACTGATTAGAAATCTTGAGTATTTGATTTTATAAGACGATTATCATTAATTAATCCAGGAAACAAATACTTCGGCTCCATTATTTCATATAAAAATATTTTTGATTTCCACGTTAATTCATCGCGCTGCTTATATTATCAGCGGATTTTCGAGGTGGATGAAGAGAAGTTTGGTTTGATTACTTTCGGTTAGAGTCTCGAGGATAGCTATAAGAGCGATGCGAACTCATTTCATTAAAACCCTGCTTGAAAATTTGTTTTTGGGAGACGCGTACAACTCGTTCGCTGCATCGGATGGAAAGAGGAAGAAATAGATTCGGAAGCGCGGCTTTGGAAGGAAATAGGGGCAAAGTCGGCTTAAACTTCCTCGACCTAAGCTTAGAGATGTCGCAATAAAAATTTAAATCCCAATTCATTTAAGTACTCTTCAGGAGAGCGTTGAAGGTGCACCTCTAATTAATATAAGTTTATTCTCTTTCACTCAATGAGATGTAATAATTATCAGTCTGTAGAAAAATCCCCTAAACCTCCTCCTATGAAAAAATTTCAAAAATATAAAATTAAAAAACATAAAATTCATAAAATTATTTTCACAAGCAACTTAAGTACCAAATAAATATATTTTTATATCTTCATTCATTTCAAAATAATTTACAAAATAAAGCAATTTAAAATAAAAAAGGTAATATTAATATATTTTATTTAAATCATAAAACCCTTTTAGTTCTATTCATAAACATAAATGCGAAAGTAATTTTTGACTGTTGAACCACAGATTTTTATTCTAATATCTCGCTAACTTTTTCGACTATTTACATTTGTTTAGAAATAATTCCAATAACAAATATTTTTATCAAAAGATAAGCAAATAAAAAATGCAATGTGCAATCATTAATAAAATAGATGTTAAGTTGAGCAGATAAATTTTAAACTATAAAACTAAAATATTAAATGAATTCATTTTAGTGTAAAATAAAAAAATAATAAAATTTAATTGGCAAGAATTAAAAATTTTCAAGTTGAAGTAAACAATTTCAGGGCTGGCTTGTTTAGTAATGGATAGGATTCTAATGTTGAAGGCAGCATTTTAATTCGGCAAATTCGACAAAAGGAATTGAGTAACTTATAAATAGATGGTTATAGGCATTAAAATTAAGAAAAATTAGGAAAATATTTGCAAAATCTAACACTTGTAATAATTACTTACTTCATATTCACAATCTTTTCGATGATTGAAGCAGCATTTTTAATTTTAATTAGAAGTTATCAGTACAGTATAAAAACAATTTTGTTAGAAAACGTTTTCACCCAAAATATTAATTTTTTTCTGCATCCATGCATTTAGCCTTCTCTCCCGAGTGTCCGGGAGAGACGCTTCATTTCTGTGGGAGAGATTCCCCATTAGCTTTAACTGACTGTAGTCTGGAAAGCGCTTGTTATATGACAAAATTGTTAAATTTGACTTGAAATTAGGATATAACTAAACGTTTAAGTTAACTTTAAAATCTACTAAGAAGTTTCATTTGCAAAAATTTAGCCAAAAATTGTAGTACATTTAGAATACAATATCCATTTAAAATTTGAAGTTGGTATGAATTGGGACTAGAATAAACACCGTCAATATACGCGAAAAGAAATCCTAACGGGAGTTCGCTGTAAGTTAAACGCAAAAAGCCCATTCCATAGCTTTTCTAGTTAATTCATCGAATATTCTAAGGATACCATCCTTCCAACCAGTATTGGTGACCCTTGTTTCCTTCCTACCAAGAATGTTAATCTCATCACCATTAAGTTGGGTCAATGCGTACTCAGAAATATAATAAAAATATTTATACAATAAATAAGGTATTAAGTTTTATAAATAGAAGCGAAATAAAAATGCATAACTACAAGTTTTCTCCCTTTAATTCAAAATATTTAAAAATTTAAACCAATGCCAATCAGAAACCTTATACTCTATTTTATAACATGGCAGAAATAAACAGCACCTACTTGAAATGATGTTATAAAACTGGGTAAAAATAATTAATTGCCGTGAAACTCTTGCAGATAGACAGGTGCCTTCCAACTGACTGAGGCACACCGTCAGTAGAGCA
The DNA here is from genome assembly GCA_947579665.1 of Sympetrum striolatum. Taxonomy (NCBI): domain Eukaryota; kingdom Metazoa; phylum Arthropoda; class Insecta; order Odonata; family Libellulidae; genus Sympetrum; species Sympetrum striolatum. The sequence continues at coordinate 80,075,878 of OX388352.1, forward strand.
ATTTTGTGGTTTACCTTACAAGTACTGCGACTGGGGCATCTCTCCTGGTGAGGCATCACACCCGGAATTATTTGTTCGTTATTATAATGACCGATAGTGTCAAAATGAGTTGGCTGTGAAATAAAAATACACTGTATGTGTATATATGTACAATATTTCCTTATACATATATAGAAGTTACGGAGAGTTCGTTATCTCAGGAAATATTTGAGTAAACGGAGGTGGTGTTGGGAATGAAATTACCGACAGGTAATATGATGCCTGTAGTAGTATATGGTAAACAAGGGTCCCCTATCTTTATTGTCCTGAGGGTTGCGAGGATATTAACATATAGCCGAAAATCTTCATTAGCAGATGGCGGTTAAACACCAAGTTGTGAGCCTTGCCGAAGTTGTGTTGAGGGATGCCTCCGGGCGATACTCTTCCTAAAAGAAAGTAATCTTGGAGGAGAGAGGAATATTCCTTGCAATTCAATTTCCCAAATTATTTCCCAGAAATATACGTAAACGATCTTACCTCGCTCCACGATTCGGAATATTCTCTGGCAAACTTCATTCAACAAGGTCCTTACTTTAATGATAATCATAAGTGGTTCTACCTTTCATCGAGGCACGACCGCATCGTCCATTCTCGCTAGATGTAAAAACTCAGAAGCAATACCTCAGTCGATAATGTCTAAATAACATTCCATCAACTACGCCTTTATCAATACAACATGTCCATGGTTATTTATAAAATTAATAAGTAATTCTAATGAGTTTTTTCTCTTTCACAAGGGAACATTACGTGTTGTGTGAAAGGGTTCTTCATAATACTTTTAGGGAAGGCTCTCGTGCAAATAATAATAACAATTGTGAAACCTAAGCGACTAACTTTCGGTAATTTTTAAGAAATAAGCGTTTAAAAATCAGCGTCGGATTTCATCGCTCATCGTTAGATATGCGTACAGATACTTGTTTCAATTTAGCCGTGGTGTAGTGGTATCGAGCCCGGCAGTAGAGTCGTCGTTCATGGGTTCGATTCCGAAGGCGGTCGAAAATTTTCAATTATCTGTTTTGCTCGTAAAAGTCTTTATCTTTCGTAAGAAAATTACGACCACCAACGGAATCGAACCCATGAACGACGATTCTACTGCCGGGCTCGATACCTCTACACCACGGCTAACTTGAAATGTGTCTGTACGCATAGCTAACGATGAGCGATGAAATCCGACGCTGATTTTTAAACGCTTATTTCTTAAGAATTACCGAAAGTTAGTCGATTAGGTTTCACAATTGTTATTATTATTTACACGAGAGCCTTCCTGAAAAGTATTATGAAGAACCCTGTCACACAACGCGTAATGTTCCCTTGTCAGTGTGGTTTATGGCTTCCATAAATAACTACTGAGCTATGAGGGATGCTGAGTGATGAAATTGATGCTGGTTACTCTTTATTGAATCCTAAGAAAGTAATTTTTCACATTACTTTTGAAGCTTTCTAGCACAGTGAAAAATGCAGGGAAATACTTTCCCACTTCTATTATTTCTTAGTAAGCCTCATTCCCTCTCACGAGCTATTAATTCATAAATGCTTATTGACGCCTCTCATACATATAGTTATTGGTAGTATATTTCTATAGGTTTTCTTTTTCTCATCTTTTAATCATTTCTATCGGTAGTTTTGCGCAGGTTTTTCACACCCCTTTTTTGGGAGTGTTTTCCTGCTGCGGATATTTTTTTCCCTAAGAATATCCTAGGTTCTTCACAATTCTTCCAGTTTATTTCTCATACTATTTTCTTTAATTTAAATATTCTATTATAAATGACGATAGGTTAGATGGAATTAGAGACTTTTAGTCTCAATTTCGCCCAAAAATACGATAATTATTTGTATATATACTACTACACTACTGATAGAGGTGTTAAGATTTAAATCGGTCTAATAGCTGAATAAGACAGACTCCAGGTGATAATAAATAATGGCATGCATTTAGGTGACGGTTATCTGTTATCGGGATGGAATAAATTAGAAGTGATTTTAGAATATCATTACTGTGCTTCACTTGGAGAACGTTTTTTAATATGTATGATACAATACAGCATGTGTAAAGAACACACATTTTGCCTTTTCTGTCAAACCATATGTTTTTTTGTAAGCTAAATATTGAATCTGAACCAACCGCCTACCTTATATTTATTTGAGTTTAATGGTAACCCCGAAACATGTTATATCTATGGGGTATATTTCCATCTTTATATCTATTTGTCATATTGTCTGTATTCTTTGCAAGATGGAATAAACTTACTTATTTTAATACATTTTTTCTTTCCAATTTATTATGGAGAAGTTCCACCAAATATCGCCAGAAAGCATCAACTAAATTTACTTACTTAGTTACAAATAAATTATTTGTATAGGCGAGATAGTTTATTAAATAAATGTCAATTTTAAAAGAGGATCTCTAAACTTTAAAGAAATATAAATAAGGTAGAACCGTATTCTGCTTTATGTGTTACATCAGTAAAATAGCCAATACGATAAAAAACGTTACTAATTGAAAGATTAGATTGGAAATACCATATTAAAATAATAATCTGCAATTTTATATGTAATAAGATCATTATGACTAATCTATATAATGCCATCAATTACTTACATAATATATCGAATAAGTCGGACTTTAACCTCCTTTTATTACTTATACATTGGCTTATTTCCGAGTATCTGACATTCATCATAAAAGGCGCATTTCAAAGTAAAAGTGAAATCTTAATTCAATTTAAAGTTTCTTTCTTTTATTGCAAGTCGGTTCAACAGGAATCAGAATAATCTTGAAATGTTTATTTATTTGACAAACTTGTTTAACAATGACTCGAAACATGTGATTACATAATTATTTTTACACTGTACGCACAATTTCAGCAATATAATTTTTTTAATGATAAAGTTACCGAACACGTTTCATATGACTACGGACATATGTTTTTAAGAAATGCCTTTGCAGATTAAATTTGATTCCAGCGATAATCGATTAATGAATTTAGATGGATACTAAACGGGAATGTATAATGAATTAAAAGATAAATTCGCCTATAATAAAGACCCCTAATAATAATAATAATTAAGCATCAAAGTCCCGCACTCTCCGGTGTAAACCCTTTTTATTCCTTTTAAAGGACAACTAAATCTGCATTTAATTTGTTCCCCATCGTTCGACACCCGTCGATTTCAGGCCCTGCTTCAAACGAGCAAAATGTGATAAAACCTTTTCACCCTCGGCAATCCATTCTCCTACAAAATAACTCAATTTCTTGGCCCGATACATCTCCATTTTAATGATAACCATCACACTGCATATCCCTTTCATGTTTTCATCTCTATGATTTAAGGAAATGGATTACAAAAGATCGCTTTATACACAAAGGGTGGCGAGGATGGAGAGAAAATCACCATAATCACTTTCCCCCGAGAGGGGGGCGTCTTTCCCCAGCACTGCATCACAATAGCCCCTCCCTAAGGCAAACTTATAGGAACCGCCTTGGATCGATTTCCGTCAAGCTATGCACAGTGGAGAGAAAGAAAAACGGAATGTTCTTCTCGTTAAGCGATGCTTTCAGAATGATTTCGGGAGAGAGAAAAAAGATAACGCATCTTCCTTGCCCTAAGTTCGTCTTTATCGATCTCGGGGCCCGTCAAGGGGCGACCGGAGTGGAGACCATACGTTTGGACAGAGCCTTACCAGGGGACAATGTGGTAGTTTTTCTGTCCTGCAGAAAGGGGCGAGAATGTGGCAGATCCCTCTCCTCCCCATACCAAGCCGAGCTTCCATTTTCTCTGAGATGTTACGAAAGCGGAACGAGGCTTCGACCTACGGAAATTAATGCGGCCCGCTATGGTACTCGAATGTATGTTCCGAGAGACCAATATTATCTTTCGTTAATTGGGACGCGGTGTGGATGAGGAGAGTATTTTTAATTGCATCTCGGCTGTTTTTCTACTCTTTAACTCGCGAATGACCCGTTGGAATGGCATTTCTTCTCCGACGTTGACAGCCCGCTATCGTCATAAACTCTGAGAGACTATGTCGTATGTCTGTAAGGTATTTAACACGAAGGTCAGTACCTAAAATTAGCTACCAAGAGCTAGTAGAGGAAATGAGGCTTATTAGGCAGGGAAGAGTGAGTTACATTGCATTTTATTTGAACCAGAATGTTATAAATATAATGTTATATATCTAAATGCTATACAATGTGCATGCTATATAATGAAAATGCTATGTATGCTATACAAGCAAAACATGCCCACGTAAGTGAAGCACAATTACTCTACTGGTAACACTTTTCTTAGCTTGGTAAATTCCACAAATTTATTTATTTAATTTTAAGATTACTGTTACAATTATATCACAATTACAATCAGCATACATTTATAAATAGATACATACGGTTATTGTAATATACAATAAAAACATGATTACCTATAATTACCATTATTTTGCTCTACTCATGCCCAGTATCTTTAATATCATCAAAGCTATGAACAAGAATGTGAAAAAGTAAACAAAAGATATTTTTTCTATTTCCGTCACTGAAAGACGAATGAAAAATATTCCTGTCATCAGAATGTATAGTATCAGGAATGTCGTGTCAGTTTCAGATAATATCGCGGTTTTAAATTTGGTTGATTGTCACTTCATTTAGATTATGAACGAGGTATTGCATTATTTGCCACGCTTTCATCTTTACGCGTCTGTTTATTGGAGGGTCCACACGTTTCCAAACTGTTTGCTTGACTTTCAAACTTTTCTAAAAACGATATTTAATGTAATGAACTGCCGTTGGACATGATACCAGGGGAAAATGAGTAAATACAGCTGTTTGAGTGTCCAAGAGCTGAAACGTTGATCCATTCGGTATTTTTCCTCCCTCATATTGTATTCTGTTCTCTTTATTTATAAAATATCTGCCCATTTAAACGTTAGATTGCTAACTCTTGTACGCAGAATATTCTCCGAATATTAAAAATGTGTACCCTTTAATTCGTATTCAAAAACTCTAAAGAGAAAGAAAAAGCGGAGAGTATATTTAAATCGGTTCACGTTTCTACTTTTTAAGTTAAACATGTATAATAACCGAGCTATCTGTGTGTTCGTCTCGCATTTAACCGGTATCCCAGCCGGGAACTGTCTCGGTTGAATCATCAAAGGTTCGGCGCTGGTGAGCGCTTTATCTCATCCGTCGATTACCTTTGGAAAATGAGGAAGTTTGACTTGCTCTCGCGGTCGCTGCGGTGGCAGCTATGATAATGTGGGGTTTGATCAGTCGGAGCGTGAATCATTCACGTATTTTCTCCATCAGAGAGGAATCTCTGGCTTGCGGACCTTGAATCAGTGGGACGAGTTTTCATGAATGAATGAATACGGAGCATATATCTTAATATTAGAAATACCAGTCTAAGGTGGAAGGCCAAGGGAGCGAGTAAATGTTCCGCCTTATGCAGGTTTTCCGGCTTACGTAGGCTAGCACAAAGTAGATTTATCCATTAAGAATTACTATATATTTTGATTTGGTGATTATTGCATTGTCTTGTTTTGAAATCATTGTTATTGTGTTGGAGTAGGTGTAAAGAAATAACTTATATTAACAGATAATCAGGGTATTTACACCGTTTCGATTGGCAATACTAATTGATCAATGTAGTTATAATTGGTAGATAATTGGATTGTGGTAATGTTGTTGTTTGTGGAAGATACAGTAAACCTGTCTAAGGTTTAAGGGACCGAGTAAATTTTCCAGTTTAAGCATTTACGACTTAGGTAGGTTAACGCAAAGTTGATTTATCTATTACGAATTGCTGTTCCAAGAAATGGAAAAAACAATGAAATATGAAGATAATGCAATTAATATGCTAAATTTATTATAATCAAATCAACTTTATTTTTATTAAAAAGTGTCTCACTGGCGGAATAAACTAAAGCTACAATACTTAGACGGAGGAGTGTAGGAAAACATGAGGATAGCTAAGCTCATATTATACCTCAAGCGTAAACTATCAAAATTATGTCTTTCATATGGAGTGTTATTCTGTATGGAAGATTTTTTTATTTTAGAATTGGTTGTTTGACAACTTAATGAACTTGGAAAAAAGCAAGCCATAAGAAAATTCATTTTGAAATCAAGAAAATTTGGTTCCACCGCTCACAAATTCGAATACTAGTTGTTCATAAACGATGTTGAGAGAGAATACTGTACGTATTACGCAGGTTTCGCCTTGCAGAGAATCCTTTCCTGGGAAAGGAAAGGCTATATGAGATAGTATTTCCATCTTACGCAGGTTTCCAACTTGAAGAGGTTCCACTTTAGACAGGTTACTGTGTAGATTATTTTCTCATCCATTCTGTCCTCTACGTACCTCAAGATTATTTGCGACTTTTTTATTGTCGAGTGGGTCAAAATTCAATCAAAACACCATAGAATATAATGACTTTCGAGTTACTATAAAACAGAGCTGAGTGATTACATAATAGACGCATTTAACGAAATAAGTTTACTCAATCAGTGTATTGAGTCGTCTCATATCGCCAAACAATTTTTTTAGAGTGAAAATGACAATACCCTTCTCTGCCCGAAAGCTAGTTTAATAAAAAAATGGTTATTTCTTTAATCTCAATTCAACCCAGCAGTAGCAATCAGTGGCGTAAGAGTCAGCAAGTTTGGCATCGTAGAATCGTTGGTCACGAGTTCGAATTCCAGTTGGAGCATGGTTATCTGTGTTCGAAGCTTTGTCTGTAAATTATTCAGCCCGAAGGCCGGTTGGTCCCTCACCCCCACTGACATAAGCAACTGAGAGTTTGCAGAAAGGAATGAGGTTTACCAGGAAGGATGAGGAGTGAGGTTGTTTGCACTTGCTTTCCTCACTGAGCCAGAATGCTTTAAGCGGAACATGTCCTCGCAAGTGAATTAAAATAACTCTACGGGTAACACTTTACTCGTTAGTCCATAAAGAAAGACATTGATCAGTGCAATTATCCACTCATACCCCAGAAGCGATAAAGACTGTGACAAAAGTAAATGAAAGATACATTTTTTCTATCATGCACCAAGTGACAAATAAAAGTATTCCATTCATCAGAATATGGTAGCAGGAACGTTCGAAGGTTTATTAAGTGTAATACTAATTGTAGCCTAGCAATACTGGATTTCCTTTATCATTAACAATATATTGCCACATTTGTTGGCGATCTTTATAGAGTAAAATACTATCCCCCAAGTCCAGAAGTGGTTTTCGGGAAAATATCTCCAAAGCCCTCTTCTCCCGTCAGGAAACGAGATACCTATGGGAAAAGCTACCTGCGGTGAGGGAGATGAAATGTCTATTGATCACGTTTCCCTTACTGTTCCCTTTCGCTGCAATACATTCACCACCAGCTCGGGATATACAGATGCGCGGGATTTTTCTTATCTTTGTAGAGGTAATTAACTCCTATAGCCCCCTTCCTCGCATCTCCACCCTTGCGCGTGCACCAATACCGGCTCATTTGATCTCCGTACGAGCACCGTTCCCCTCACGACCGCTTCCTCCGCCGGCGGCCACACCCGCCTCCCTCGGACACCAACGCAAGCCGAGTAAACTCCTCGACGGCCGACAAGTGGCAATGGTACCATCCAACGGGCGCAGTCACAGCATCGATCCAGAGTAGCGGAGGAGGAATTTTTCGGCGATGCTGCAAGTCCGACAGATAGGGAAAGGAGATGTGACTTGGAGGGGAGGATGGGCAAACAAAGGGAGGGCTTGCGGATGAAGGGACGAATGTGAAAGGCGGAAGTGAGCGAGATGGGAGGAGAAAGCGGAGGTCTCGAGATGGGAGCATTTTCGACGGGGACACGCTGGGAGATAGGTGAAATTTACGGGACGCCATGTTACTTTTATTTTCGCGCCGATTCAGTTTGCGGCCGACGTCGCGAAAGGAAATGAATCGGAGGCTTCGGATTTTGATGGAAAATGCGGAGCTCTCGAAAGCTCTCTCTCCACGTTCGAATCGGGGAGTAGGGGACGGGGTGGTATTTACCACGTTGGGATCCCTTCGGAAATGCGAGTATCTGCGTTAACAAGGCGGGGAAATTTTTCTTAATCCTTGCAGCTTCCTTGTCGACGGAGGAAATGGGTGGGTCAAATATTGAGAGAAGAGGGAATGAGAAGGAAAGTCATTGAGGGTAGAATACAAGGGGAAAAAGGAGTGGAGGCAAATACTGAAGATGGAAGATGACATAAGTAGGAGGTAGCGAATATTTTATACGCCGCGAATAGTTAGTCATTGCATTTGAGATATATCTACTTTTTGTTTTGTAGAGTAAACTGATTTGACAAGAGAACAACTCCTATAACATTTATGAGTCTGTTTAACTTCGGGATAGGTCATCCTATAATAATTTATGTCCCAAACATTTATAGTAATAAAAGTAGCATAGTAAGAGGAAGATTTATTTTTACAAGCTAAATCTTTCCTAAATACAGTATCAGAGTGGATCGCTTTGGAAGAACGGACTTAAAGTCCTGCAGTCCGAAAGAGAAAACTCTTGAGCGATATGCCATAAAATCTTATTGTGAGCAGTAAAACTTAAATAACTTCTACGGCTATGGTGGCATCTTTTCCTGCTTTTTCCATGAATAAAGTAATTCATAAACATTTATTGTTTTAAATAAAAAGTTAGATATTTATGTAACCTTGTCATAGTATTCTCGCTCGAGTAAAAGATTATCAGATAAGCTTAATCACAATTTGTTTCAAATATCGACAAGTAACATGGAATCAGGAGTAAATTTTTGTTTGCCTGTGCAGCAATTACCCCAAAAGCGGGTTCCACAATTAGTTACTGAATTCAGATTGACGTTTAATAAGCATGTTGAAAGTTGAGTTAATTTGCTACCCTCACTGATCCACGATAATGATAATGAATGCATGAATAACGTATGCAAATGCATTGATCAGTGACATGGATATGTACCATTATTCAGAATCACTTACATCTAGGCATAATATAACATCTATGGACGAAAATGAGGAAAAATTAAAAAAAACAAAATTTCATAAGCCCGTACCAAAATACAAATCAAAAAAGATCAATAGATCAAGATAATAATAGTAATAGTAATAACATATATTTTATTGGGTCGAGATTGAGATAAGTAAGCCTCTTCTTGCATCTAACCCTCCATCTTATACAATTTTAGAGAAAAGAAAGCTTGAAAAAAGTACGTGAAAGAAAACTACCTTGCGAGTCTACATACCTTAACTTACGTAAAAAACACAGAAATATGAAAGCATGAGCGAAAAAAGGCAGTAAAAATTGCAAATATATAAGGAGAAATCTGGTTAAGAAAGATCTGAAAGGCAAGCAAAACATTGCAGATATAGAATACTTATATAACTCAATCGAAATTTTTGCATCAAAGTAAATAAAAAAGAACACGCTTAAAAGCAAATAATAAGGCAAAAAGAACTAGAATGAAAATAAAATAGTGGGCATTTTAGAGTTTACAAGTAGTAATAAGATTTTTCAATGGTAAATGATAAAATTATATAAATTCGTTCAAAAACTCTGTTGAATATTTTCGGTAACAGGGAGGTATGAATTTTATAAATATCTAAATGATTAAAGAATAGATCTCGTTATCGATGCAATAATATAGTACTCGTATAGTATCGATAGAATTAGCCTTCACTGTGTGGAACTCCGTTCGGATATCGTAGATGTTAAGATTACATAATAGTATACTTAGTTTTTGGAAAAAAATAAAATATTAAAATTATTGTTAAAATATTAAGTATTAAAGTTATTAAATATTAAAAATTATTATTAGGAAAAACTAAGTACTATCATTTTATTTAATAATATTCTAGTCCTGGTAATATATTTTCTCGAGAGAAAATGTATGGGACCAGCGCACAGCGTATCCAATGAATACAAAATTATATCTTCCCTTGTAAAATAATGAATATATGCGTGTGTATTGGTAACGTTTTACCGTATCCCTTAATAATGGATATATTTTCGAAAATGTAAAAGCAGTTTTTGGGGATCTTGGCTCTAGATTGGAGACAAAAGTCTTCTTGGAGTGGGAATACTTTTTGGAGGTACTTCCGCCTCAGATGCTTCTCGCTTCTAAAGATACGGAAACCGAAGGTCGAGAGACATAAAGGGCGACAAGACGGAATATAATGGGGGAGCGTAGGAAGATAAGAAGAAAGGACGTCTCGGAATAGGGAAATTGTAGGTCGATATATTAAAAGTAAGAGGAGTGGGCGTACATTGGGCGGAAACCTGGAAACCGTGGGAGACTGGGTGGATACCACGGATCGTGACTGAAATTTTCTGGATAAAGTGGAATTGAAGCCGCTTATCCGCGTAAATAATATTTTAATGACATTTTTGCGGCAGCGTGGAACATAAACGTAAGGTCATTACCTAAATCGTGAGTCACGCCTTACGGAATGTGCTGTTAAAGCATAGAGGATGCTCTCTATTCGGAGTAGAATCCTTGTGATGGCGCCTTTGTTACGGTGAGCTGAAGAGACAATGGAACGCGTTCTATTTTAGGAAACTTATTATCCTCCATTATCTGGAATCCATACGGTCGAATAAAAGTAGAAAGCCGGAGATTCTACAATATGCAAATTTTAAAAATATTAATTGTTATTATATTACAGAAGACTAATTCAAAGGATAAAATTACTAAATAAGTTCAGAGAAATTTCGTTCTCAGGAGATATAACCGATATAATGCGACCTCCCTGTTATATAAGCCGTTTTGATACTGCGAAAACGATCAGGTAAATAGATGCTTGAACGAATCGTTTCAAGAATTATTTTTTTCCACGAACGATACGAGAAAGCAATCGAAAAAAATAGAGACAAGATGCGTGCACCCTCTACCACATGCCGTAAGGCGGCTTGCGGGGACCTTACATAGGCATAGACATATTGCGGATTAAATTCCATTTTATTCAGAATCGTACATGATGTTATCGTACTGTTTTAAAATCTGACATCTTAATTACCAAGAAAGGCTGGCTAAAATAAATATGAAAACATTAAAAATTAGGAGAAGATGCTTTGGAACTATTGTCTATATAATATAATTCAGTTATATTGATTTTATCAAAATGGCTCTCAATGGTTAACGTTAATGAATAATATTAAAGATTCTTTTCAGGCGTCATATCATAAATATAACATTCCTTATTATTTACCATTGTCAATATTATGCAAGATGCATCGTTGATTTCGATTTTTTCATTATTCTCTCTATACTTAGTAGAGCATGCTTGACAACCTATCTTATTTGAAAACACTGCATACTTGTATATATCTTGCCTTATTGACATTAATTTCATTACATCCATGTATATTTTATTTCACGTATTTATATATGTTTTTCATCATATTTGACATGGCTTCCCTCTCAGTAAACGTTGCCTCTTCTATCGTCTTATATATTATTCAGTTTTACGGCTATTCAGCAATGGAGTGTCGGTCTCAAGATCAGAAATGGATTGTACTCTTGACGAAGGTCAGATCTGGACAGTGATCAAGTGAGCCTTAGAATGTACGAGGTAAAGAAGCGATACTTGAATTTCGGAGAGCTGTACAAATGCCTAAAACTAGGCAAACGGGAAGCACGTGTGTATTTCATTATTATGACGACATGAAAAATTGAGTTGTTCCTCATAAGATATTTGAAATATACGTTAAAAATATTGCATAGGAGATCGATTAACAGAAAGCGCATCATTATTGCAGGTAATTAGCGAAACAGTATGGTTGTATTATTGGACTTTCCGCCGCAGTTAAACATAAGTCTGGTGGCAACGTAATTACTACATTTCATTACAATTTTAAGATTAAATTACAATTATATCGCTATCATAATTAATAAAAAAATTTAGATTTATACAATTGCGATATTGTACAATAAATTCATAGTCAGTCATGCAAGATTTTTCAGAATTCCTGGTAGGCCTCCACGACTTTCGTGGTGGAACCGCGGAACGCATAGTCCCCACCGTAAATAACAGGCAGTCCCCTACTTTCCTCAAATTTTGTCTTTGAAATTATTCACAATTATTTTAGAAATAACAATTTCTTCACAACTATATTTGAGTTTTACATTTTGTCTTAAAAGTTTTGGGATTTGTAGCTATAGTCGACGATATTGAGTCATAATATGAGTATGATTAAAATACGATAAGAACGATACTTTCGAGAAACAACAATAATCGAAGTTTTGACTTAACGATAAAAATGATAAATTAATTTTTTTCAGGGCGAGAATGAGACTATAAAATCTCTTCTTACATCTAGCCATTCGTCTTGTAAATTTAAAAATAGAGATAGCTTGAAAAAAGAAATAGTTTGAAAGAAAGTACACAGAAGAAGACAACTTAGAGGAATTAAAAGACTTAGTCTAAGAGTTAAGAAAAAAATTCCCTTTGCAGGAAATTACCATCAAGAAAGGGGGTGTGAATAACCTGTGAAACCTACATAGAGGAAAACTAAATTTAGTGATGAAAAGAGATTTAAAAGACAAGAAGACAAACCAATAATATCACACAAAAACAAGAAAAAATAAGTAGTTACACATTTACATGTTGGTAGGTAAAAAATAAACTAATATAGTAATATAAGGTGTGAGTGTAAACGATTTGTGGAAAATTTCAGTAATGTAACGATGTAAGCAGACAAAGTTAGGAATTAAAAAAATGCGAATGAATTTTTCCAAAACTAGGCCGCTCAGAATATTATTATCAGATCAAATATGTTGCTTTCAACTATAGGTAATATAAAATTGATTAATTTAATTCGTTTATATTTTATTAATTGTATTAACTGTAATCTCAGTCTTCCTTACGACCACGGCCCAGTCCCTGAATCTATGAAACTATACTTTACAGAGGGATGAAACGAGCGTGTATGTCATCTCTCGAAATATTAATACCACTAAGAATATTCGACCACCAAATCCGATGCAGCTTAAAATGAAGCATGTACAGTAGAGCAAACAAATATTCAAATAAAATATCATTTACTTTCGAGTGTATCTCGTTTCTATGTAGAAGCAATGGAAATTAAGTGATAGGGGAGGATCGCGGAAAAATTAGATAATGATTGGTATCTTTAAAAGAAAACCCTACCATTTGTTTGATTTATTATATTATCTTCAACAAAAGGACACTTTTTGCTGGACTGACCGCACATTTCGTGAAAAGTTCAAAGATATTGGGAAGGCAAACCCTCGAAGCAACGTTAAAAGCGTCTTACTGGATCGTTTAAACTGGAAAAAAGATCGTCAAGAGAAGTATGAGCCTCAAAATTCTCCACTTAACTTTCCTTTCCTTTATTATATTTATTTTAACTTAAACCGATTTCATTAGCTACCTTTCTTCTTTCAATAATCGAGATACCATTGCATCTGCCGACGCTGAAATACTTCGATCAAAAGTCTCTCTCCTCTCACCATTGACCAATAATTGAATGGTTAAACAACTATTTGTAATCTAAAGCAAATACGAACCAAAAATTCCTCTTGCCAGGAATGCACTAAACATGAATCGTTCTTTCATAAAACGCTTGGACATAGAAACTACTGTAGGCGGCCTCCATTTTTATTTGTATTATGCATCTAAACTCTTCTGTACTCCTACGATACAATGAGATAATATACCAAGAAGGAGAATAGTTTTCCTATTCTAGTTTTTCCCGGGTTGTTATTTTTTACTTCATGTTGTCTTTTTAATAAATCGTTGTACAAATATTTAGAAAGTAGCGATGCGCTTATTACTTCAAGTGAAAACTTTGATCTGCGCTGTTAGTTCTGAAATTTAATTAATGGCATGTTAAGCCATATTGTAGCAGAGAAAAATAGGGAGAGCCATTTCTATGATACGGTTTGAGACAATGTAACTACAGGCTAAACCATTATGGATGTGTGAATAATTGTCACGAAATTTCCGATATTTATCCTACCCTTTACCGTGAAATATTGCATGCTTTACCATGTATTTACAATTTATAAATTATAATAGTAAGCTTAATGTTCGGTTATAATTATACAAAATTGTATTCATTAGTTCTTTGTATTTTATAATACTAAATTATCTCTTCTTTTGTTATGCTGGTATGATGAATAGTGTAAATAATTTCCTCTTAATATTTCTTAAATATTAATTTGACAATACAACCACTAGAATTTTTCCTAACTGCGGCGGAAAAGAAGTAAATACATATTTGAAATCTTAATAATCATACTTTTACTGTTGTAATTTACTCCAAACTTATTACCTTTATCATTCAGTTAATTTACAGATGTGGTACGTTTATGGAATATATCAAGGAAAATATTATTCCAACTTATTTCAGACTCAGTTATTAAGTATTATATACATTAAGTAGCATAAATTGGTGAGAAAAATGCAATGCGGGATATTGTTAGCTCATTATGCTCATTTAGGGTTAGTAGCAACAGAATATGAGAGAGGGATTCAGCGAAGGAAAAGGAGTTCTGTATGGATAAAGAGTGCACCAATTAAGACGCAAAGAGAAAAATATATCTCGCGATGTTTACTAAATTTCTGGCTATTTACGTCAAACGCCTCTAAATAGACCACCATTTCTGTGGTAATTAGTCATTCATTAAACTCCGTGTTCCCTCGCTTCACAAAGTAACCCCTTCGATGTTAATTTACAGCTCTCTGAGTGTGATAAAGACATGCTCGAGCAGCAACGAACAGCTTCTGAGTTCTAGTTAGTTTGAAGTACTCGGCAAACGCCATGAAATTTCTGCTATGCATGCAGTGCCACGAAAATTGCCTTACTCGACCTCCAAAGCAAAAGCTGCTGCAAATGTACCGCCACGCTAAAAACATCGTCACGCTGGTCTTCATTAGAGATGAAATGAAACAAGTAAGATGATATCTTATACGTCTTATTATATATCTATCATACATGTGTATATTATTCTCCTAGTTATATATTATATATCTTATTCTCCTGTTTATCATTTATGTATCTGTAATGAACTCTCAAACTTTGCGGACTTCTTTAGTAATTCCCTGAATACCATAAGGAGAAAAGCGTATTCAACCTTTTCTCCTAACTCCGCAGCTCAATCCTCTTATTTTGTCCTTTCCATTGCCTTTAATCCTGACTGTAATTTTACTACTTTTTTGTGTTTTGTGTCGTTCTTTTTAATATAGCATATGTAATTGGGGTAACCTGTACTTACTTAATAAATTATTATTATTAATATTATTTGATGGATGTTAAGATATGACGCAATAGAAGGGCTTCTTAATCCCTGTTAGAGTAGCTGTAGAATGCCCCATTGTGAATTCAAGAGGAGATGTGGTATACGTTTTTTCACCAAGTTTTTCACTCATGAAGAATAGACACGATTTCCGTACGCATTTAATAGAGTGGAGAGAATAAGTAGAATTAGAAAAACTCTTATTTTATAAAGAAAAGAATAGTTATTTTTCATGGCTAAACGGCTAGGATCGGTAGTAACATTGTTTGCTGAGATTACTGTTCTGTTCACTAAAATACTTAACTGTGCAATAAGAATGATATTTTTTTGTATTCTTAAATTCTATTACTTTATAATCAGTTTATACTTAGATACATAACCTTACAATATTAGTCGCTATGCATATATTTTAATTTAAACTATGTTAATATCCTTATCAGTTGTATTATTATTATGCTTTTACTTAGGTACCTAATTGTAAAACTTTCAATGAAAAATTATTTCATTTACTTGTTGTAAAGGTAAGGGGGCAATTTTGCCCGTAATAAATATTACCATTATTGTAATTATAAATAAAGGAATAACGGAAATTCTTTAAATACATACCTAAACGTAAACATTTTACTTTATAAGAAAAATTAAAATCAGAAAGATATTATGTTCACTTAAAGGAAACGTTAATGCTTCAGACTTTGTGACAGTTACGCGATAGAAGGCTTAAAGAAAAATAACATGCCAGAAAGTTATTGAAATACGCTAAAGAATCAAATGAAAAAATCAAAGAGATAACTGAAGGAAATCATCCGTAAACTGAATACAGAAATGGATCGGAATTATATCCCGAATTAGATTTCTCGTAGCTTTCTAAATCTCAACTTGCGCTTAAAATGCAAATACACTACCATTTTTACGACGCTAAACAAGATCCTGAAGTATATCTTTACGTTTTGGCTATCCTTGAGCTTATAGGACCTTATACATACGCGGAAAAAAATTTTTCGTCGGCCGAATCCGTGATCAGAGGCTGCCTCAGAAAGTCAGAAATATCTTAATTAGCCGAGTTATTCGTCAGCGGAATCACTCGTTAGCCGAGGCTCCACTATTTTTAGTGATGAGAAAATGATAATGAAATAAACAAAAACTGAAAGAGGTAAAGAAATGTCGGACCGAAAGTGACGTACGTCAGTATAAGAGGTTACCTGATAGAGCAAAGAGAATACCTTCTTGTTACACTGCTCATTCTACAGTTAGAAGACAGCATTACAATTAGGGAGATTTTTCTTTGGTTTACCAACTTTCACGGTATTTACCCCCCAAACTGGCAAATGTGGTGGTGTCGGAAGAAATAAATATCTATGCAGAATCGTATTGCTAACAAAGAGAAAGACAAATCTCACTGGAGTTATAACTCTGTCTCAATGTCTAATTGACTACAGACAATTGTTTCATAAGAAATGGGATCTGAGCAATGAAAACCAGGCAAGGATACACAAAGCTATGCTAAAGGAAGATAATCACGTTAATGATGTGCTAAGATTTCAGAATGCGGATTTAAACCACACGAAGAAGTAGAAAAAATGTCACGGGAGCAGTATTGCTTTGTTTATAGATGGAAATTGGAAAAACACCAAGATATATTGACTTCCATCACCTGAAAAGTTCCTAATTGTAACATGAATGTAAAGGATTTTATGGTAAAAAAAATCTAAATTTAGACGTTAAATACTACAAAAAAATCAGAGGGAGCTGATGACTGATAAGAAATTTGCATGAAGGAGAAAAGAAATCAAGATGGGTGCCCATCTGAGAAGATAGTGTATGATGAAGGTATTCAATCAAGGGACGGAAGGAAATAATTGGTAGGAAGAAGATTTAGATGTTAGGTGAGTTTTGAAATAACAAAGAGTCAGCCGCATTCCTATAAAGGAATACAAAGGTTGGAAAAATGAATGAACTCTAGATCGTTCAACCAATGAAATGTAGTAAATGGTCAACAATTACTGTTATTAGTAATTACTGTGCCAGTTATTTTGTTATATGAATAACTTATTTGCCGATTATTCTCTCATAGAATTCGTTAGGAAATGATAGCGGTATCTTCAGAACGATTTGAATTCTATATCAGGATGGCGTAATAATTGGCAGCTTCCTTAGATTATAAAAAATGCGTTGCTATTAGCACTAAGCGTTTCACAAACGTTACTCTCGCACAGTTCCAAATTTTAGGATGATTCTTAGTGTTTATGCGTCACAAAAAAACCTGTTTTAAGTTACGTTAACAGTAGTTTATCTTTCAAGGAACATATTCGAGATGAAATGAGAAAGACTAATAGAATGCAAAGATATACTGTTAGAAAGCTGAAGGGATGCTCATCGAGAATCAAAGAAATAGCTTATTTTTCTCTAATTCTACCTAGTTTTGAATACTGATTTGGGATCCACATGAAGTTAGGTCTCAGATTTAGAGATGGTCCTGCCAGTTTCGTTAGAAGAGATTTCAGGAGGTAAGACAGTAACGTTACTCTATGATAGAGTCCCTCGGCTGGAATTCGTTCCATAGGAGAACATCTGATTACCGAAAGACGTTTTTCGAAAAATTCATTGGTTCAAAACTTTTTGACGAAATGAATTAAATTTGAGATAAAATAGAGGTAAATACTTTTGGTCGTTCTTAGCTCAGCCTATTAGAGAAGCTAATAGGATAGATTACGCAGGGGTGATGGTGTTATTATACCCATTGTCATACGCCACTAGCGGCCCACGGGGAATATATCTAAATTTCATTGGAGAAACGCAAATAATCAGAATCTAAGGAAAAATTAATTATAGTAAAAGGCATTGATAATATCATAAGTAATATATCCTATCAGGAATTCCTGACAAGTAAAAGTAGTAGTACCATTTCCATATATTCTCTCTCCAAAACCTCCACAAAAAGACATTTATATGACGGTTACATCGAGAAAAGTTAACTATGGCAATAGACCAACAATTATAACCATTCCAAAGGAAAACCCGGTTGGCCGGGATCCTAATTGTGAACTTTGACGTTAGTTATTTAAAGGAAATAATCTACGAAAGATTTGTACTTTTACCACAACTTATTTATTACAAAAACAATCACACGACCGGTTTCGACGATTAATCGTCATCTTCTGGATATTAGTTAGTTATTTAGTCATACAAGACATACAAGGACGTTAATCATTCCGCCTCTATTCCTCATTCATTCCGGTTAAGTGGAAAAAGCTTAAACATTAACACTTGCAACGACGACAAATGATGCCGAGAGACGTATTTAAGTAGAAAGCCTCTATTAAATTAGTTAATTTAATTGCTCCCCATTTGCCGTTCAATTAATAATCTAAGCGTCGAAGCAACTTCTGCGGAAGAGTTTCTTTCTGAATCAAAAAGCTTTCTGATCCTCAGATATAGATTCGTTTCAGAGAGATTCTTACTGCTCTCGATACTTATGTAAGTAACTGTATCGATCGCAACTATGACATTTCATCTTGTCCAGAAATGGTAAAACTTTGGAAAAACTTTCACAAAAAATAGTAAAACTTTCACAATGCAGATACAAAATTTTGTATTTTGGTGGAAATTTTAAAAATTTTACTATCCAAAAGATACTCAATGGTTTCCCCGTTAATTTTTTTCCATCCGTTTCATCAACATCAGCAATTCAAACCATTAAATTATCTTGAATCTCAATGAGAGTTTCCCTGAAAAAGATACGACGTGAATGTTAAAGGTTGTTCTCAGGATTGTAGCAATTATATTATATATAGTAAAATGTATGATAAGCGTTGTTATTATCGAATTAATTTTGTATTCACTTATTCTTATTTATTTATCTTCCAAGTTGGTACATTAATTTCACGTTTAATTTTCACAAGAGAGAACTCAGAAGCTTTCGATTTTTCCAATATCGTCAATCAATTCTTGAAACAAAAATTTCACTGAAACATAAGCTGGGTTTCTTTTAATTATACTTGTTTAAACTTGGTAATATAAAACATTTGTTTTCTCTCATATGAGCATTAAATTTAAACTATGAGAGACATTATAAAATAGTGCTCTTAATTAGTGCTTGATTAAAATCACGAAGTGATACAAAGGTAAACCCAAACTTTTCGGCTCTTATGAATCTCTTATAAATATTTAGGAACTGACAAAGATAACTTAAGTGGAAACTCAGTGAAAATTGCAGTTGAGACAGCTCGTAAAACTTCAATCTTTATTCATTTATCTTATTTATTCTTAAGGACTACAAATAGGCAGTAGACCACGTGGTAGTCATTCCCGGTGAGAGAAATAAGTAAAATACCCTGCCTTCACTCTAGTCGGGAATAAAACCCCCCAAAACCTCCCAAAGACAGTATAAAAATATAAATATGGAACATATAACTATGGAACATTTAATTATGAAATTACTAAATGTACAATAATAATATACAATATTTCAAAATTTACAACAGTATTGAAATAATCCGAATAAAATAACGGTACCCTTTTAATTCTATTCATGAATATATCGCTAGAGGGGGAAAGGTTCGTGTTTATGTGTGAAGTAAATGATAGAACAATTCGCTTCATGATTTCATTTTTTCCGCGAACGATATCGATGAGGGTGTAATAATTTCCATATTTAATAGCATTTTTTAAATGACTCGAGAAATTTCTTAAAATCTTCAAAATATTGATATATTAGTTGAAAAATATTCCGAAGCGAGTAGTTACCACAGTAATCCAAGTTAAAAATTCGGAGATACTCAAAATACTTCGCAGTCCAGAAGAAAAGTGAAAATTCCCAACCTTCAGTAACCGACATTAAGTTGATTAAATGGGTTCCTTCCGCTCCCCTTCCCCTAATTTGTCGCCATCGAACTTCTTCAACACGTCCTTAATAAGCCTCACACCTACGCCCATGTAAACTCAAAGTTTTTGATAATCGTTTCCCCCAATTCCACTTCTAATAAGTGCTCTTCCTTGAGGCCCCGAAAAACATCAACTCCCAAATGAACTTCCCCCGTAAGTCCTTTGAAGCGTTAGTCAACTGTCCCTCTGTAATGGATCCTATTACGAGATGCCATCCTTTTAAGCAATAACTTCCTCAACTTTAGGCCCTCCTTCAAAATAAGACTCCATAATCGTCCTATCTCTCGCCTAACGCTTCATAAAACCGTTCGCTCTATATCTTTTGCCCCTAACTTTTCGGCAAGACGCATTACTATGCCTTTCGAGGAAAATGGAGAAGAGCTCTTCCCGAGCATTAACACCTGAGCGACAAAATGTCCTCACATGTTTAATGCACCATCCCGGTCTTAGTTTTAAAAACGTTATCCCCAAAATAAATCATTTTCTAGATTATTTAAAGTAAACAATTTTCTCCGGGAAATTTCACTCCAGAACACTCTAACGGTAATCCAACGCCATTTGCGTCATATTATCCTACAGACATGTTCCGGAATATATCGCAAATGAATTTGCAAGTTTAGAGTCAGAACATAACCACAGCACAGGAGGATGCAAAAACTACTCACCTTAATAGGTTACTCACCCTATCTTAATAGTTTCTTTTGTCACCCCATGCCTTCAGCCGTATTAAACTAGCCCAAAAGTCTCTTTCAGCGTTGATTAATCTATCATCTAGTGATTTTAACTCAATATTTTGCTTTTCCTTTACATGATCAGCTCCAATTGAAGCTTGTATCTCGATAACTCCAAGTTACAATTCATTATGACTGTATTTTAGGCTGATTAAAGTTAGATTTTTGCACAAAACTACACATTCTGAGTTCATTCTACAACATCCTACACGCTTATTCCCAAATCTATCGCAAATGAATTTGTAAGTTTCGATTCGATACATAACCGAAGCGCAAGAGGATGCTAAAGACTAATTATCTCTCACAACCGAGCTGAAGCATTCTACAACTTCTACATTGTAACTGCAAGCAAGCTTTGGAATTCTATTCCCAAGATCTTCTCTTTATAGCTCTTTCACTCTTTCCCTGCTTATCGTCAATGTGATAGACCTCCAAATTAAAAAGCCGCGCCATTCCTTTCTTACAATGTGTATTTACTGCATCCACCTGCCATCCAATCCTCGTCTTTGTGCATCATCTCTTTCGATTCCTCTATTCTTGCTCAAAAATTATTTTCTCTTTTGAACTCTTCTAGACCATGCGTGCAATTAATGGATAACATTTTCAATGCTTACTGTTCATCATTAACATTAATTTAATATTTATTTTTATGATTTTTCTTCTTTTATTTTAACATCATGTCAATCCTTTGTCAAAGGAATCCCATAATAGGATTTTATTGCTTATTGAATAACGGACACATCAACTAAATTAAAAGACAATTCTTTCTTCATAAAAATTTTCAGGCCTGAAAGGGTTAAGTATACAATCTTCTCCTGGAAATTCTCTCCAAAATACTCCAACGGTAATTCAACACTATTTGAGCTATAATATCGTAAACTAACCGTTTCCTCGATAAAAACCTGCGACTATGGAGAAAGATTCCTTTTTCGAGAAGGAACATCGACGGTGATGAAATTAATTCTTGGAAGTTATGCTCGGCTTCGATTCTCTGGATTTACTAACGTTTTCGGCTGAAATACTTTGGAGGCTAATCTAAATTTCCTCTTTATTCCCGTTCCACCTCTATTTGGAGTGAATCTTGAGTTTTTCTGAAAGCATCCTGAGTGTTTCTAATGGAGGCATTTTCAACAAACTCGCAGATCTTGTTTCGGGAGTTCTTTCCATCTCTTCTGGGAGAGTGATTCGAGAGATCCACGTATCTTCCCTATCGTTTTGATAAATGTAAAGGGTAATCTGTTATAAATAATAAAAAACACACTATACTTTGCAGCTTCCATAATTTATCTTCCACAAGTTATTTTACACAAAGTAATAGTTTCCACGAAGCATTTCTTAAACAATTGCGAATTCACAAACCCTTCTCCTCGCGTTAACATAACCAAGAAACTTTTATCCTTCCCCACTCACTCCCTCGTACAAACAAAAACACTTTTTTCTGTATAAATGTATCTGGAGATTGCTCTGTTTACGAAGTACAGTGAGTTACTTTAATATTGTCATGACTTTCCACGATATCTGGCTAACTCATATTGGTTATAAAACCTGTTAGTTTGGATACGTATATTCTGGAATAATTTGCCGAGTAAATTTAGCAGCAGTATTTATAGTAGTAGTTATAATCACTAGAGTTCATTCTCTCTCCACAAAATCCTATCCAACGGAAATTATTTCCATTTTTTTCTCTCCTTACTGTTAGCACCTAGCTTTAAAACCATGATGAAATTGATGCATTTTATATATGTATTCTACCAAAGGTATGTATGGTAGATGGTGCTTTCTAATTACAGCTTTTCACCTTAAAATGCACTGTTACTGCAGCTTTATTTTGAGTTTCTACCATGCTTATTAAGATGTTAGAAAAAAATATGGGTAACACTCTTAGCCATGAGATGAAGCGATTAATTAATATTCCTCCTTTCGGTAAAATATTCCTCTAGTCTAGGGGTTGCAACAATCTTCTTCACGTAACTTGAATGAAAGTCTTAGTGCTCAAGTTTTTAAATCAAAAGCATTTATATGTAATGTTTCGAAACAGAACGTTACTGCTGAATCCATTCAGCCTATGAAGTTTCGCTTGATTTTAGCAAAAATTAAGAAGATATTAACTCAGATGAACTATCTATTATGATGAAAAAACATTAATCTTGACGTTTATCTACATTATCCATTTTCCGTTCAAGCTGTCTTTTAGTGTATAGAAGGGATTGCATGCACTATGACTCTACTTCCCTATTCAATTACTATCGTGTATCGTTTGCGGAATAAATAAATTTTTGAAGCGATTTGTTCCTATTTCCCCGAACATTTTCGCGGCGTCTGAACGGCCTAGGCAATACAAAGGACTCATAATATTGACTACATCCTACTAAAGCGTAATTTCTCAAAATCTATTAAGTAAATCGAGTCTTTGTTTACGTTTGAAGATTCCCATCCTGCATCCTGAGGAATCTTAGTAACTCTTACTGTTTTGTCGTAACAATTCTTTCCGAAGAGTATAGTTCTTTATAATCATAAGCAAATCTGTCGATGACCTTCTTGATATCTCGAATGTAACATTTTTCTCAGACTAAATAAACTTTAATTCAAGTCATTGTCCCACATAATATATGTGTACTCTAGGCGATGCCTAACTAAGGCAAAGTAATATCGCTTGCGCTCTTTTTCTCAACGTCTGACCTATGAAATGAACTGAAATGAAAATGAAATTCAGTATAACAAAACATTGGAGAATAATATTCATCATTAGATTATAGAGGGAAAACTAGTCATTTCATTTCTAAAAGCTCTTAAATTTAACTATTTCCGGTCCAAATTTTGAAAAAATGGCAAATAAATTTATTTTATTCTACTGAAAGAACTGTAAAGATATTATATATGTACATAAAATATTTAGTTCCTTCAAACTTTATTAGACATTTTTTCTTCTTTTATCAGAACCAACATTTCTGACGTAATTCCGAATTGGAATAAAATTATATTTAGCAAGCAATATTTTTTAAATATATTTTTCTGGGCGACTGCTTAAAACCTTAAGCAGTGTTGAATGTTATTGAAGGAGTTTTAAAGTTTTTTCATGAAAATATACTTACTGTTAAATTTACAATAACGTAAACACTGTTACACTACTATAGCTAGAAGATCGTAATTTTCCTTGGACGACGAGTCTTAAAAACTGCTGCTGGGATTGTATACTAAAGCCTAATAGCCCAAATGAATGGATGCTATAATACAATTAGCAACGTGATTCCATTTGGACTCACTGAACCGGAAAGTGTTAACTAGTATAACTGAAGTGAAACTACGTTGAGTAAAACAATGTAGATATTTCAAGAAAAAAGAGCCCATTTCGTCGCTAATTCCCGTTGGAAATGTAAGCAGTCTTCACCTGTCTTTGCAACCGATAAACAGAAAGTCATCTGCTCCGAGAGAAAAATTGTTCCCAAGACCGAGTACACAAAAATCTCAAATGCATCCAACCGTACTACGAGTATTTTCTCGCTCGGTTTAACGAAAAATCCTTTCACCACGGTTCAGTCCGGGCTTGCTCCTTCAGTGATTACATCGAACCGGTAGGAATCGTTGTTTTGCTCCAGCCATTCTAATATTATACCGTCGACACTGGTTTCTTTTCGAAGAGCTCGATCAGCTGATTGGAACTTTTCGGTGCTTTGGAGACAAGACTTCCGTGACTGTAACCTAGCTGTGAATGTATTTGTGCGGTTATTTACCTGGAAGTGAACTTTGTTAGACTTGGCTATTCATCAGCTTCCTGGCAAATACGAACTTTTGGAAGTTATTTCATTTTGGACTTCTAATTGATTTTTTCCATATTTTGTTCCAATTGAACGTATGTATTGCTATAAAATTCGTCATATGTTCTACCTTATTGTGTAATTATCTCCATGTATCTCGATTGCAGTGCTTAAGGACGTTAAATCCTTGATTTTGATGTGCTCTTGATGTTAATTTCACTATTTCTTACCGCTAGTTGGTTACCTTATTTGACATATGGTTAGAATGCATAGCACTAGGACAAAGTCTTCGTATTTTCCTCGTTTTAGGTAAAAATTTGCTATAAGATAAGAGCCCATCATTCTTTACATAACCCGTATGAAAATTTTCCTATGTTCCTATTGGTATTTCTGTTGGTTTATGTTGGTTTTCTTCGCTAATATTGGTTTGTATTGGTTTCCTATGGTGTCTTTGTTGGTGTGCATTGGTTTTAGGAAGCTCAGTATTTCTTATTTGGACGTTTCGCAGGATCTTATTAGTTTGTATTGGTTTCCTATGGTGTTTTTAATGGCGTGTATTGGCATTAGGAAGCTTGGTTGTTCTTATTGGGAGTTACTGGATCTGAAAAGTCTATATTGGTTTTCGTTCAATTCACTGCGTAGAGGCGCTATGCACTTGTATAACTTCCGCCATATGGGAGAATAATACTTAGATATACTAACAAACATTGTAAGAGTATGGAACTTGATAGCAATGTAATTTCATGGGCTAATGATAAATGTATTGTACAAGTAGCAGACGGCCCCAGGGTGGTAGTTCCCTAAGGGTCCGCTAGGGACGCTAGGGATAATGGGACCCTAATGGCGGCATGGGGATGCAAGAGAGAGGAAGCAGTGCGAAAGTTCGTAAGGAGAAAGAGTTCGGGAGTGTTTTGTGAAAGTGCACATTTGTATTTTAAGTGAAAACGTGACAGGATAAGTTAAAATGATAGTACTGTAATCGAAAGAAATAGCAACAGTTTATAAAAGAGTATTCGTGAAATTCGGGCCATTTGCACCACTTTCGTAGTAATTCACATGGTAAGCTATGTGAGTAGGTGTGTAAAGGAAGAAAGAGTTTGTCCGGAAGTGAGCAGGTAGCAGAAGAAAAGAAAAATGGAAAACATAGGAAAGTGCTTTGAGTGTAATAATATTTGCAAGAACGTGGTTGACGAGGTAGGTGTGAATCAATCTGAGGAAAGCGGCCAAGAAGTTGGATTTAGCTATAGCAGATTTAAATAATAGCAACTAATTTGGAAATTATGTAGTGTTGTTGTTTGTGGTAATAAATATTTAAGTGTATTTTGCATTTTTTACTGAAAATTATACCTTAAAACCTGGAAATAAATTATGCGATAAACCATTAAAAAACCAATAGGATTTTGGTTAAAACCAACAGGAATATTTACGGAATACCAATAGGAAGCGACGGTAAACCATTAGAAAACCAATAGGATTTTGGTTAAAACCAACAGGAATATTAGCGGAAAACCAATAGGAAACCAACGAAACCAAGTTTTATGAAGGAAAGCGAACATATTTATAATGCGAAATTATATTTTACCCTATTTTTGTCTTCTTTTGGGTTTGCCATTGGCTTGAAGTTTGCGAGTTTCGCGAAAAATCGAAGACTGGTATTTCTCGCAAAATTTGGTCAACTTTGACCTCCTATGGAATTTACTGCGCAGAATCTAATGAAAATTACCTCTTTAGTTGTTTACAGAATTTATTCAAGATTTTCATGTGAAGTTTCATAGTTCGCACTCAAAAGAAGCGTCTTAGTTCTTTTGGCCAGCTTATTCCGATTCTAGCCATCTGTGTCCACTCTTAGAAATTAAGTAAACCGTTTTCCACGAAAAGACGTAGCAATAAATAGTGAGACTACGAAATAATGTTTCATATTTATTTTAAAGTAGAGGAGATGCCAATTGGCATAGTTTATTGTTTTTGATTTTCCTTTTTTACTTTCTCCATATACGAAGTATAGAGAAAGTATTGTTTTCATGAAAAAATTCGACTTCGAGATTTCAACGGAAATACATGTTTTGGGGTCCCTAGAACACGTTTTTACCATTTTCGGAATGATGTCTGTGTGTATGTGTGTGTGTGATAGTGGGCGCTCTAACGTGAAAACTATTTGTCGGATCAACACCAAATTTCATATATAGTACTTTTATTACAGTCGTTAGAGTTGATTAGTTTTTGGAGTGAATCGATTTACCGGAAGTTGAGCTTCATTCTTCAAAGCTCATTTCCGGTTTTCAAAATATCTCCATAAATATGATATTTAGGTATATACTATTATTTAGAAATGTTTTAGAAAATGTAATATACTATAACTTTTGTATGAAACATATTTTTGTATCATTGAGTTTTTAGGAGTTATTCATGAAATACTGATAAACTGGAAGTTGCTGATTATGTACTTTGCGGGCGCTCTGGGCTCTATGGGCGAAAGGCCAAATTCATCGTTTTTCATCGAGCATGTCCCGAAAAACATTATTTATAATGTTTGTGACGTAAAAGATAATAATATATAAATTAATCACTCATCTTCTAAGTTTAGATGGAATATAGAGTTCGAAATTACTGTCGTAGATAAATATTTACATCTTATGTATGGAGAAAGTCATGTGCTGGCCACATCAGATTTTTTTGTGTAATACTTGGGGAGACCCTGATGGATGGGGTAGATAGCTTGATTATTTGATTACAAAATCATATTAAACCCATTGATTAATCAATCTCCTCAATTTTAAAAACAATTAATCCTTGCAGAACCTTCTACAAAAAAATACCGATTAGAACATACTAAAAATAACGGCGAGACTGACGACGTCAATCACGGTAGCGTTAATTTGACGAGAATGCGTTAGAGGTTCTTGATGATGAATATCGCGAGTTCGTATCATTAAGATAAACATTCAGTTATGATAGTGTCGTTTTAAATCAGTTATTTCCGGATATTTCCTAAGAGGTTCAGTTAACATCAAAGTTGTTATTTACGTTGCGGACCTTTTTTCTGAAAATTTAACTAAAGACTAAAGTAATCAAAAAATGAGCCCATGCAAAAAACGAAGAAACTCTTTACTTATTAGTTCTCCAGTTTGCCTTTTATGATTCTCGATTAATTTAGAAACATTATAAAAATTAAACCGGTATATCTTAATAGGTTCTTTATTCGCTCCTTATATGCGTCTGTATTACACTGGTCCGAATGTCTTTTTCAGCGTTGATTTATTTATTATCTAGTAACTTTAATTCAATATTTTGCTTTTCATTCGAATAATCTGTTCCAATTGAAGCTTGCATCTCGATAACTCCAAGTTAATGTCCATTATGACTTTATATTAGGCTGATTAAAGTTAAATTTTCGCAGAAAACTACACATCCTTAATTCATTCTACAACCTCCTACACACTTATTCCCTAATACTTCGCAAATGAATTTGTAGGTTTCAATTCGGTACATAACCGAAGTGCAAGAGGATGCTAAAGACTAATTATCTCTCACAACCGAACTGAAGCATTCTACAACTTCTACATTGTAACAATACACCATTTCTTTTTCATGTAAAACCACTTCCATTTTTATTTTTTCTTAAGTTAAATATTGTATCTTCACAAGCCACCCTCCTTATATTTATTTGAGTTTGATAGTAACCTCAAAACATGTTATATCTATGGAGAACCTATTTGCATCTTAGTATCTATTTCATGCTATCTGTATTCTTTTTAAGATGGAACAAATTTACTTTACTTAAAAAAATATGCTTGGATCCTATGAAAATAATCTCCGATGTAAAGCCTTTAACAAGAGAATAACTTAGTCTCTCTCGCAGATTATACTTAAAAGGTGGAGTAGAGGGAATGAAGCCATTTAAAGTATTGTGTAAAGGGGTGAAACTCTCCTGTAAAAGGGTGGAAGAGACTGCATTATTTCTCCATCTATGTTTAAAGCAATAATTTCCGTATTTTAGATTTTTCTGTTAAACCCGTAATCATCCCCGTTTAAATCTGAATTTCAAGAACAAAAAAACTCAATGGGACAATTTATAACAGGGTGTACTTTCTCATTCTACATCCAGAATATCTACCTCAAAAACGTTGTCTTCATTAGCCTTCAAGACGGCTCTTGGATTCTCTATTGCCCTCGGATACAATCCGAGTTCCCTCAGACGTGACACACTATGAATCAACCACAAACAACTCCGACTGGGAACATCAAAGGCTAAATTCCTTTGTAAACTATTCCGCGATGTCTTTATCATTAAACCGCTGAATCGACTCAGACGACCGACGCTTCCACGAGATTTCCAACCGTAATGCAAACCCGCGTTTGCAAACCTATCCGAAAAAATCCGTTGGAATAAAATCGCTGTATTAGGAAAACATGAAGCTATAAACATGTCTGCATGAATTCTTTCCACCGCATCGTCTCAACCTTTATGGGCTGCGGAAAGTTTTCCACTTTACCGTGAAACACGTATAATAATAATTAATCTACGGGTAGAGCCCCATTGTATGTTAAGAATATATGATTTATAAAATTCACAAATTAAATAAGTATACGGAACAGTTATCGACTAATTCAAATTAAAACATATAATAAATTGGGAATTGGTAATAGCTACGACATATAATGATAAACACATTTAAAATTAAATGCATAAAAATTTCCATAAATAAGATAAAACCAAGATTTGAAAAATAAAGGCCTGAAGAGTAAAATTAAGAAATCGAGGCTTTAGGCAACAAAAGTAGAAAGTAGACTTTAAATTATCAAGCAGTTAACAAACAATTATGGATAAAAGGGAATTTCCCAAAAAGTAAAGAATGATATGAACTTGGATTGCAATATAATATGTAACGTAAAGGGTGGAGCACGAAAACGTAGGTCACTAACGCAACATAGTCAAATTAAAACAAGGTTGCATAACAGTACACCAAACAAATTTTTGAACATATAAATTGAAGTATTAAAAAATTCCGTCCCATTATAATAATTGCAATACTCTCACAAAATACGATACTAAGTAAATAAAATGCATATTTTTTGTAAACAAGGATATTAAACAGAACAGGATTTCTAGTCATAACTAAAGGAAAATTATAATTTATGATAGAGAGCAGTTCGGAACATTTAATGAATTTCATTTAAAATTTAATTTAAAATATTGTGTGAAAATGATAAGTCTAATTGCTTCCCCTAGATGAGAGAAGCAGTAAGTGTAAACAATTTATTACGTTCTCATAGCCAATGTGAAGGAAATTGATATAAATAAATGGATTCTTCAGAAAATATTACCGCAGATGCTCAATATGAGATTAATGGTATAAAATCTCCAATAGCCGTTTTCGTCGGCATTCCTCTTCTCATTACTCGGTATTCCGAGAAAACAAGACAGGTCACCGCACTTTTTGAGAGCACTCACACACAATACCGGGGAATGAGAAGAGGAACGCCATCAAAAACGGCTACTGGAGATTTTAAACCTCTAATTCCTTAACTGCCGTGTCCCAACTTACCTTTCTTTTCATCAATAGGAGATGGTGGAGCTTTTTTGAAATTTAGATGCAAGTGTCAGGAATATGCAGACTGTTATGTTCTAATGAGTGAAAGTTTAATAAATCGATGAAGAGTAGGCGACTCTGAGTACTGTTATTACCTCAGAAAATGCTTCTCGTTGTTTGAAGCAGAGGGATGGAGTCAAGAAGAAAACGCAAAATAGCAGAAACTCCAGGGGCGTGGTTGATTTATTCAAGCATTTAATATAAGCAGAAAATGATGTGTACACAGTAGTAATTCTCAAACACAGTCCTATGATAACTATGTTGGATTGATTTCTAGGGTTCGAAGTTATTGATTGTAGACTAAGGTATTTCAAAGAATTATAAACAATAGACATTAATGTTTCGTATATCAGATCTAAACCGAGATTAAATATGGCATTACTGAGGACGGCCACTCTTTTGATTTCTTCACCCAGGAATATTGTTACAATTTTAAAATAGAATACTGAAATTAAAAATGATAAATTAGTATACAGTTTCGATAGTATATGGTATACTAATTATAATAAATTAGAAATACAGAAATTGCATAGCTTGAATCTTAAGGGACTCCTCGAAATTTCGAATCAAAGAAGCTGCTCAGTAAGGGATGAAAAATCACCTCATCAGGCCTGAGATAAACATTCATACCATTAAAGTCAACTAATTGTAAACGATATGTTAAACATAGGAACAAATTTAAATCCAGATAGCTCACAGTTCTAAGTTTCTTCATTTCAAATTGGCATAGACTCGAAAAACTACTGAAAATAGAATGTACAGTCCTGGCCAAAATTAACGCAGCACCAGCCGTAAGGATCGCTAGGGAGGTGCTGCGTTAATTTTGGCCAGGAGTGTACGTTATGCTTAAATGTTTACTTACGTTTGCTTGTAATGGATGCATAAAATCGATCAAACGATAAGATAGCGACATCATCATGATCTTAACATCTCTTAAAAACATTTTGAGCCAAAGAATAAGTGAAAGGGCAAACAGGCGCGCGAGTTTGTTTTGAGACTGGGATTTAGGAAAGCTATAGCAATCTCACAAGAGTCAGCTTCCAGCGAAAGCTTCAGAAAACATACATCCATCAGCCCGCTGAAACCGTAGATTTATAAATTCAAAACTTCAGCATATTGAAAACTACAGTTACAACCGCAGAAGAATACTGTAACGAAGGCGATATTCAACCAAAGAAAAAGTTAGCACATCAGTTGCTTGATATTCAGGCAGTAAAAGAACAGGCAGCAATTACACTGTTGAAATATTTTCCATAGTATTTAAACTCTAAGTTTAAAAATGTTAATATTTGTATCATTTTTATAATGTAAATTTACACACACTCACGTATCAATGTTTGCATGTTCATAGAGAGCAGTTACTAATATAATTCTTATCATAAAATCCCTCATTTTAAAGCATTAAAAATATAAACAGAGCATATGAACCACTACTACATTTTTATTTTGTATCATTAAAATCACGTTGAAACAAAATTACTCTTAATATAAATTATCCTTTTCTTTATTTCAAGAAGTATCCATGAATACGATTCAATAAGCATTTGAGGAGTGCATAGCAAAATAATTAGATTTCTTGTAATGGTAAAAACATTTCATGGATCTTTTTTGTCTACACAATCTTATACCATTTACATTTCCAGATCAAGAAAATAAGATAAATTACGTAAGTTATAGGCTCTATAGTATTGAGGAACAGATTTTCACAAAATCATAGAAGTACAGTGGTTTTTGATTTGCAAATACTTTTGAAAATAGGTACAACATTACGTAATTAATACTGATATATTTTCTCTGATTTTATCAATGAAACTAGTGTCCGATGAGAGAAAACGTTCAAAGAAATCCTCAGGCAAATTATGGCAGGATATTATAACCGATATTGGATCGACAAAATGAATTATTGGGAGAAGAGGATAAAATTTCGATCGATTCATGGCCTATTCCCTGAGAACGCTCGGAGCCCTTATGTCAGAGCCAGAACCCCTCCCCTATGACGTCGCCCTACCAATTCCTTCTAAGTCAAGGACATGATTCTGGAGATTGCTTCAACCTGGTCTTAACCTTCATGCCTTCTATCATTTGGAACGCTTTCTTTTGTCCGTCCGACTAAGTATTCGCCATCGTTGATGCTTTCCTTCAACGTGAAAAGTTCTTCCCTCTCGTAGCTCTTATCAACCCTAATTTCCTTGCTCCATCCGACCGATCCCTCAATGCCATCCTGACTAAACCTCCACCAAATCCCCACTTAATCTCGCTCGGGATACCACCATGCACCACTATATCACCGTCCGGCTTCACTTAAAACCACATCTTCCTTCCTTCATCCTGTTTAATTGCCACCTATCTCCACGTCCCGCTCCACTATTATCAACATCGCTTATAGCTAATCTCAATCCCGGCAGCTCTCATAATGTCCGGGGTTAGCAATCAAAGTAACAATGGATTTGTGGAAGCTGCCGCTGGAATTCGAAGGAGTTGTAGAAAGATCTCTGGAAGAGAAAACATCTGAAGTATAGGGTAAAGCCATGAGAAGGAAAGGAAGAATGCAAGATTGGCTTTGAAATGCCAATCTGTGAAGGATGTTTACTTTTAGGACGTATAATTTAGATGTTACTTTGGCATTATCACCGTGTTTAAAATGAAAGAAAAAGTACAACTACATATAAATCCATCTCAAACCAAAACCCATGAAAAATATTCTAGGAATTTCCATATTTACACGTACCTCCCATGGATGGGAACTATAAGTAATTTTTCGATTTAAAGTGACAACCTCCAAGTAAAACTGCGAAGCTGTTGAAACTGAAAGGAATATTTGAAAACGAGAGATTCGATTATTTGACGACACCTCGTATAGTAAAATATTCGTCTGTGTGATCAAATAAATTACTTTAACCGGACGAATCGTTAGCAACGAAATCGAATGATGCCAGAATCAGTTTAAAGAGAAATTCCTCAATGTTTTTGCGGAGCAAATGCATCCATACAAAGATGCTTCCACCTAGCTTTCACCTAATTGTAACATATGCAATAATAACATGATGTTGCAACTATTATATTGATCTTGGCTTCGGTTAATTTTGTATTCCACAGTTTTTTTTTCAAGAATTACCCTTTGAGTTAGGTTTTTGATTTCGTAAATTTCCACATCCTAACACATATTCAGTGACTATTGAGGTAACATAAGAAGCACATCGGAGATAACGAAGCAACCCTTGCCTACAGGGTTTAATTACGATTCTAATGAATCTAATATTTTCTACTTCCATAAAAATTGCTTGAGTGTAAAAATGAGACGGATTTTAATAATATTTTTCAGTAAAATTTAAATGTGAGAGATTGTTACAAAAATAATTAATCATAAGAATTGATAAGAAATTCTAAAAGTATATTCTGATTTTAAGAAAATGTAAATTATTTCTCAAGACAAATTCCATACTTTCGAAGAAAGGTCAATACCAATTATTATACGACTTTATATGAGTAACTGAAATGGGTCGATTGAGTGTGAAAATTGTAAGATGAAACGGCATCAGAAATCTTTGCTGTTATATATGAAAGGTAGGAGAGAGCATTTTAGGAAATCAAAGATGGTTTGTTAGAGATAACATAGAATTGAATCAGGATTGCCGAATTCACATAATACTCACGGCATGGTCGCAGTTGTAGATTAAGCGACGGACGAAATTTAGAAGGAAATTTCTCAGGAATAAAATAGTTAAGTTGTTACTGATTCTCCCATCGATATATTTATCGCATACTCCTAATTAAAGATACTCTCTCTCTAGTAAAAAATCCAATCATAAATTTGCAAGCGTTATACTTTCGTTACGATATCATAACAAACTCTGTCATCTGCCACCTATCTGCAGATTCAATGTAGTACTAATAGTAATATACTCTTATTCATAAAAATTATTAAAGCTTTATATTTCTATTGCACATGGCATAAATACCAACTGTGTTATATATCTTAAATCTATACAATGTAGGGTATAGATTTATCTTTTTTAATAGCTACAGTATATAGCGCTACCAAAATCAAGAAAATATATTTGTTGTAGTAACTACAGAATCTCTAAAAATATCCCTCAAAGGTTCTCCACAGATTCTCCTTGCTACGTTAGGGTTTAATGTAGGCCAGCAATAGCAGTAAGGCCATTGGATCATCAGTTTATAATGGACTAGTCATCAGTTTATAATGGACTAGACATTAGTTTATAATTCGAATTACCCTGTTAGCTTGGTGGCTCATTTGCTCCGTAACTTCTTGCTTTACATCGTCCTACAACTGTTGTTGAACGCCCACACAGGGTATCTACTAGAGTCATATTTCATACGATTTATTAACTTTTTAGAAGCGGAAACCGTATTGGACCTCACTCGAAAATCGAAACCAAAAGAATTTTCGCAGCAGTGAAACCCAATTCGCTATACTAAAACTCTCTAAACCTGAAGCGGAAAAACTGATCTAATTTTCTGTCTGCTCTCTTCGCTGTTAGTTTCTTCAATGGTGCAAGTTTGATCGAAAATTAATTATATACATAATCGACAAAAAATTACGCGATGGAAAACTTTCTGAGAGATTATGAAATATAATGCTCGTAGCGAAGAATAGCCGGCTCCATTATGGGCAACGGAAGGAAACCTGACTGAAACAAATTTCTACTCTATCATCGAACGGAAGCGAAAACCGGAACAAAATTTCCGGTTTTTACGGTTTAAGGTTCGTTTCTCTGTGACTAACAGTCTCATTATCACTCGAAGGATTTCCAGTCGCATTAAGTGTGTGTTCGGTTACGCTGCCTAACATTTTACGCAAACCCTTTGACGATTCGGATATAAACATGGAAAGCAATGTCAGCAGATCAATGCTCCCTCATTCCCACTCCCCCTACTATCAAAGCATCACATTAGTAATGGGCTCCATCTCGTGTTTACCCCGAGGCACGTTAAATATCCGGGGAAACATCGCACATCCTCACCGCAAAGCGACACACGGTCTTTCGATTACCTCCCACATAACTCACGCATAACGTTATTCCTCATATCATCTCCCTGTGACTATTCAACATTCTTCGCAACGGGATGGGGATCCCACGTGGCTAGGGGTCCCCGAGACCCGAGGGTCCCCCCGGAGCAAGACGCAATTTCCCGAGTCTCATCCGAGCTCACAATAATTCATCCCCGGCACCGTTCACGGCTGATTTACTTTTATCGCAAAGAAATTTGGGAAAATTCGCGAACGAGGCCTTTGTTTTTGGAAGCCGACGTAGCCGAGGTTTTTCGTATAAACATCCGATAGCTACCACTCCCCCGTCTTTGTCAACTATCTCCACACACAGATTGCACCCCTCTTCATCCGCCGCAACTTCTAACTCCCCCACCGAAAACCATTCCAAATCCCCGAAACAAGCTCCGGCAAGCAGCAGCCATTACCAATCCGAGCCCCTGAAGGCATGCGGAGGGAACCCCGGTCAAGGGGAGGGAAAATGGCAGGTGCTAGATGAGCCAAGTTCTCCAGTTTGTTGAGAGGGGAGGCAATAGATAACAAGAGGAGAGAAAAAGAGGATACGTGAGCAGGCTTGGAATTTAAAGTTTTTTGCTGCGGGATTTAACGAATTTTAAGTTCCGTTGTAGACTTTCCCGATTACTGGGAGGCGTAGTTAGTTTAATGGGTTTCTCTAAGCTAACGGAGGCCGTCGCTGAATTTCTAATGAAGAGGTGTGGTATTTTAATCCCACTTAAATCTCGAGTGTAATTCTTCTTAATAACCGCTTCGTTAATGCACCGCTTTTCATCGCAGAACGTAAATCAAAGAAATAAAATGTATCCTAGAGGGAACGAAAGTCTCGGCTGTATCCAGGAAATGATGAGAATAGTAGAAAATAAAGTAATAAAGAAATACACTGTACTTCGTAACTTCCAAAATTTATTCCACAAATAATTTGTGGAAGTTACGAGGTACTTATTTTCATGGATTTCCACGACAACCGGCTAATTCATATCGATTATAATAGATATTAAAACGAAATATTCCAGTTTCTAAAATACGAACGTACTACGTACAATAAACAAGAGTTTAAACAGTTATTCATGATGAATTTACATTGTTACCACTCCCGTATATTTATTAATTTACATTTTTACATATAATTTACCTAGTTATATTTACATTGTTTGTTAGATTTACTTTTATTATGAGCTAAATGTTAGTGTTTTCTACAATTTTACTTCCTCTTTGCGTAGGTGCTGTAAAATATTTTTCTCACAAACCATTAATTAAGCTAATTTTTCCCTTCCATATCTCTATGATGTATAGTAAATTGTATTTAGTTGAAAGATAGAGCTATCTCGACTAACTACGCTAATTAAGAGTCTGGTAATAAAAATTATACATTGGACTGAATTTGAAATGCGAGCTGAAACTACGTTCTCTCGGTTCACATTCAAAGAATATAATATCAAAGAAATTGTCTAATTTTAGCTTGCTTTAATGTTTAGTTGCGACTTGGGGTTTGGTATGGAGAGGGAAATTATTGCGTTCACAGTGTTTTTTTCCTAATCTCCAAATTTTTATAATTTTCACCATATTTCTCTAGATAATAACTTATCAGTTATACACTTCACATGAGATTTCATTTCGTTTTGAGATGGAATTTTAAAGATTTTCCTACGAAAGGGTGAATTTTATACAGTTTAAAACAAAACGGCGGTGTTCTCCTCATAATGTAATATTATATCCCTATGGCAATCTGCTACTAATCGTTCAACACCGAATAGCCTCAACCGTCCACTGAATGTTTTTAGCTCCCGGATAGTCATGTGGACAGCGCGTTTGCGTTTGGACCCGGGTTCGATTCCCGGTGGGAGCCAATGTGCGATATGACCTAAGCTGTCGAATCACTTTTAACAATAATACTACTACTGAATATTTTAATCTATGTACTCCGTCTTCGTGTACCGTACTTCCACAACCTATCTAATATCCTATCTTCTCTTGGCATTCCTTCTTTTTTACATCGTCATAAAACTTTCTATTTGAAATATTTCCATGCAATTTTCAATGGCCGGTGCAAATCCAACATCCAAATCCAACCCTTGTTTTTCCCTCCGAGTTCCTTCCTGATCAACCCGTAATTTCAAACTACTTCACATACCTCGCCTTCGCCTTCTCATCTCCCAAAGATCCATGTTCTACCACATCCCAAAACTTTTCAATTACCTTTTGTCCTTCAATCCTTCATTAGAAGTATTTTCCCCGATCAATTAACTCCTATCATCCTTCATTAAACCTTTCTCCCCTTAACTAATTTAAGATTTTTTATGATGTTTTCTTGTTTATTTAATGGAAATACTTAAAATAAATTCCGCACCCCGCAGAAAAATTTCGGAATATGTAAAAAAAGGAACGGATAGATTGTCGAGAGATAGGTTGTGCAAAACCGGGACAATATGAAGCATCATAAGTACGAAGATAATTTAGCCCAAAATACTCCTATTCTCAACGTTATGACGGCAGCAACAGAATATAATACTGAGGAACTCTTGGAAGCAGAATTCTAAGCAAAAGGAAAAACGAAAATCTATAATATTCAACCTTCGGTTACTTAAATCACGGTACTTTAATCTTTTAACGTGATTTCTAAACTTAAATCTTCTAACATAATTTTAACGTAACTAAATAAATAGATGATAAAAATTAATAAAATCGATAGTTGAAGGAATCACTTCGTGGAAAAACATCTCAGAATGAATGACACTTATGATTTAAGTACACTTAAAAAACGGTCAAAATTAGTAGGCCTCTTTTCATTCTAAGAGAAAGCACATTTATGAATCAGTATACTTCAAATGCCGTAAGATTGACGCATTCCCATCACAAAGAGAGAAGAAGTCACTTTCGATCAAAGAAATCCGCAACAGTCCCGCAAAAGTGAACAACGATGATTCTCGACGATAACCCTTAAAAGCAACGGAAGAGATGCTTGTTTCATTAGCTAGGGTGCACCACGGTGACATTCGAAAATTTCCAACGGGGAGCCGAAGTGGGGGAGACGAGCAGGATATGAGGAAGGATATACGTGGGGAGGAAAAGGGAGGAATGGAGGAAGCGGAGGATGTGGGAGAAGGGAAATGTTTTGAAGAGGGAATGAATTGGTAGGGGATGAAGGCGTGCTAGAGGGAGAAAATTAGTAGAGAGGAATTACCGTATAAGAATGGCTGGATTAGAGAAGAAGGAAGGGGAGAAGGGGCGTAATGAGGATGTGCGGAACGAGGATGGCAAAACGGGGAAACGAGAGGAAAATACAATAGAAACGGCCGGGGAATTGGGAAATTCGAGTTAGAAAAAGAAAATTGCATCAAATTGCACACAAGAGAGGAGGATGAGAATAGAAAGAGGATATCCACGATGATGGGACGAACAGCTAAGAGTAAGAAGACATCGTTAAAAGAGCATTCCTGACAATAAACAGTTCAATCAGAAAAACGATAAGACAAGCTGTGATAACAATGACGACTTTGTTGAAGTTGAGATTGAGATTTACACTTTTTATTTCACTTCCATCCCTATTCGATTAATTTTTAGCAAAATTTAGGGATAGGGCAGAAGAAAATAAAAAGATGGAAATACTTTCCGGCTTACAAAATAAACTTACGTTACCTCTTCGAAAAAAAGTAAAATATCTAAAATCTGGAAACCCCCACGTTAAGCGTAAGTAAGTTCCGAAACCACCTGATAGTTGCAATTAAAATTGAAATAAGATAAAGGAAGGGGAAAATGATTGAATACTGAGAGACTAAATTACTAATTATTGTTATTAATTCTTAGAGATTGAATACATACTAAATTATCAGGGATGAGCAGTACATTTTAAACAATAGAATGATA
This sequence comes from Sympetrum striolatum, assembly GCA_947579665.1. Classification (NCBI taxonomy): domain Eukaryota; kingdom Metazoa; phylum Arthropoda; class Insecta; order Odonata; family Libellulidae; genus Sympetrum; species Sympetrum striolatum. The sequence continues at coordinate 80,115,017 of OX388352.1, forward strand.
CAATAAGATTAAAACAAAAATATTGAATGAAAAAAGTATGACATATACTCTGTACACATTGTTAATTAAAAATAATATATATTGACTGATTGATCGATGAATAACTATCGGCTGATTAATACCGTTTAAAACTTTCATCGATACAACACGCAGTACAAAAGCTTCACGGAGCAATATTGCAGTAGTTTACTTATCTTCTTTCCGAGTCTTAGTTTATCTTCCTTCCGATGACAAATTTTTATAAGCGCAGTAATTTAAACTCAGAAAATTAAATCGAATCATTTGTAAGCAAAGCAAATACAGTGCCTTGGGCGCAAATGAAAGCTATCAGGCATTTATCTGAGCACAACCCAAAAGCTACCCCACCCTGAAGAAAAATTAACGGATTGTGATATTGTTAACTGTATCTCTCTAAAAAATGAAATAAATACCTAGATAAATGATTAACAAACTAGTTGATAATCGCTTTAACGCCTACAAAGAGTAAATATCAGTTCAACGGGCGATGATTTCTTCGATTGAAACCACTCCAACCAACCGTACAGTACTCTCCCGGAGGCCTGTTCATCCCCTTCACCATTTACAACCAATATATATATATAAGGAGAAGGAATGAGGGTTGCTTGTAAAAATGAGGTATTAGGAAGTTTTCCGTAGCTTTCCTCATAACCCCGATTGCTTCGAGAGGAAAACGTCCACGTAATTGGAGCTGCAATGGTCATAATGGATCGTCAAGGGTAGGGTTGTTACTCCATAGTATCTCCTTACTTCTAACTCTCAAGACCTCGACAATAAGTAGTTACCAAAGTGAAAAGCGTTTAAATCTTGTAGTAAAAAACATTATTCAGCGTTATGCATACCTCGGTATTTTTCATATAACGAACAAGACTGAGTATACTGTATATATACAGAGCAGTCAGTACAAAATTATGTAAATTCTATAACTCATTTATGTGCATCCTGTCGCTGGATAAAAATTTGAAATATTCCTAAATTAATCTCAAATTGTCCAAATTATCACTTAACCGCTTCGACGTTGTAGTGTATAATTGTTAAGGACAGAGAAGGAAAAACATATTTTAGATGACTCGATTCGCAGGAACGAGAGGCTGAAACAAAACGAATTTAAGTTTTTAGCTTAATAATACTTCAACTGCTTACCGTGATTAAATAAACTGTAACCTCCGTACTATAATTTACAAGGTGAAATCGAGAAATCATTTCTTTCGCTGTAAAATAAATCAACACAATATGAGAAAAGGATAATCCTGCTTCCTATTTTCGGGTCAGGGAAAATGAACCTCTATTGTTTGGAGCTCTTTTTTTTCTTCATGTTCTACTAAAGTGAGAGCTCTGTAAGACGCTATCGTTCATTTAATATTTCCTTTATTAAAAGCGTATTTTGACTTAATGCTACCGAGAGGTCAAGAAGTGTCTTCGCCATGAATTGATTTCCCGTGTTTACCGGCCCTTCGCGGGTTACCGAAAATGATAAAAGCTTCGCTGAGTGCGAGTCTTCTTTGAAGGAGTCAATTTACCGTTTCTCATTTACATCTCTCTTTAACATTTTTGTGTAAGCCGTGAGAAAGAAGGCAGAAACGTGCGATACTGCATGATGTTTTTAATGCTGTCGAAAGGAGCGAAAATTGCCTCGTATAGAAGTTTGGTCGTACATACATTGTTGTACTCATGCAAAATTAGGGTTTTTTTGAGTTGATTATAGTTAAACAAAATCCTGTAAAGAAAATAAATAGTGGAGAGATTCAGACTATTTTTGCATAATTAAAAATTATATTAAGTACATCTTACTCTGTCTGTAAGTACTCATAACGAAGGCTGATTGGTACCTACCTCCCTCTAACGTTCGCTGCCAAGACCTAGTAGATGGGAATGAGGCTTACTAATCAAGATGAGGATTGATTAAGGTTACCTTTGCATTCCTCAATAATCCTGAGCGCATAAAATATAATATAATGTATACGTATATATATATCTATATGTTATAAATGCTATATAAAGGGAACGTGCCCACGTCAGTGAAACGCAATCACTACTAGTAACTAGGTATTCCAGAAGGAAAAACGATAATGAATGCTTTTATTCAGCATCACTCCTACCTCAGTAGCCTTTTATCGACAGTGCAATGTCTACTATGACAAAAGTAAACGGAAAGTAGATTTTTCTCTAAAAAGAGCCTTTCTTGAGCCAAATAAAAAATGAAAGAAATTTCCATTCATCATGATAAATGGAAAAGCAGCTAGATATGTGACAGGTTGATATGGAAGGACTTATGGCGCCAAAGAGATGTAACGGGAGCTCAAGTGGGACACTTAGGAAACAAGGGAAGAAAGTTAGGGTGTTTTCACAGCGCATATGCGTATAACTATATGGAAAGACTTTCCGTCGAAACTGAAAGATCCAACGTATTTATGGGCAAACGTTCACCTTTGCAAATTTCGTTATTATAATAACCGAAAAGAAGTCAGGAAATTTTCATATCTAAATAGATCGGATGGAAATGGGTTACCTTAAGAAGTTTTCAACCCCTTCCCAGCAAATGAAAAATATTCAAGAGAAACCTTAGTATGATCTAAGAAGTATCCTTTTTCACTCGTGAATTGTAGTGTTAGCATTTGCGGTGTAAGGATTATAAAACGAGTTGAACATTAATAGAATTAATGAGTTGAAGTTAATTAGTGAAAAGCAATGGTAATGGCGAAGATGCTCTCGGGTTAGCATGCAGGTGAGATCAGTCAAAGTTTCGATCTTGACCATCATCATGTATAAGGCAAAGGCACGTAATAATCTCGGTTTTGACAAAATTCGGGGTAATATTTTGGTCACGACACTTCTGGAGAAAATCCTTTGAGACTGCAGACTGGAAACTTATGTTTGAATTCATGAGGAGAGTAGAAAAAGATTACAATGACAGGAGACTCATATTTCAGCTCTACCAGAACCAAAGCACCGTAATCGCAGCAAATAGATTTGAGAAAGAAGCAAAGATGTACAAATGTAGATTTGGAGAAAGATAGCAAAAACATAGAAGTTCTGAGCGAAATTAAATACGAGAGGAATTTAATAAAATAGATGGAGAAAGGGAGGATTAAATTTGTTGGACATGTTTTGCGGCATAATAGCTTTCTAAAAAATATGTAGGAAAAATGGAAGAGGAAGGCCAAGAAAGAAGTTCCTGGTCGACATAAAAAGTACTATGGGATTCGAATCATTTAAGGATTTGAAAAGAACAGCAATGAAGAGAGTCATATGGCTGCAAAGGCAAGGCTCCGTCTTAATGATGATGATGACCTCTGGGAAAAAAGTCAAGAGAACAAAGTAAATCCATTCCTTGTATTTATGACCGTCATTGTATCATAGCAAACTCTGCCAGCTGGTGCATAACTATCTGCAGACATAATGTAATAATAATATGGCAGCAGGAGCACGTAATACTCAATTAAGGTAATTGTTAAAATGCCACTGTTCGTGTAATATCAAACAGATATAAAGTGATCGTAGAACCACTTAGCTATCAGTTTTTTGTTTGAACTTCCCGTCATACTCTTAGCAAATGGCTGCTCTTAATTAATGCACTGCAATTAATACACTTTACAAAGGGGGACTTACGCCCCTCCCTCGATCTTCCAATCTCTATAATGGATTAGTAATGAATGAATACGGACTAAAATAAAATCTGCGGGACCAATATGCAGTGGGTGTGTTATGTCGGCTCTCCACTATTGGTTACTAAAAGCTCTGGAGATGAACATGTGATGTACTAACAGGAGACAGGGGATGAGGAGTGAGGTAGTTCTCCTTTACTTTTCTCTCTTCACTTAAAAGCAATAAGTGAAATAAGCCCACATTTTGAGTACAATAACCATTGCAATTACTAGAGTGAATGCCATTCAAAAGAGTAGATATCGTTTTCTTTCGAGGCAAAGATCTTTCCAACTAAAACCACTGTATCTGCATCTGTATGTAAGCATACCGGAGGTCAGTATAAACCTTATCCTCTATGGTTAATAACCTTTGAGAAGTAAATGAGGCCTACTAGACAAGATGAGGAGTGCTGTAATTCACCCTTGCTCAATTACTTGAGTCAGAATGCTGTGAGTAATACCATACACAGCGTTCAATATAAACCAGGATGAATGCCATTATTCAGCGTCAATCATACCTCAGTAGCTTTTACATTATCGCAACCATGAACTAGAACCGTAAACTACTACGAAAGATTCAAACTTTTGAAGTCAGGAGACCAGCTTTCGTTATCCCCAACTAGAACTACCATCAATTTAGTCGAGGATCTTCTGGAATTATCTACCAAGCAACTACGAGCCAAGAGAGCAGATAGTTTGACCCTTCCCCTGGGAGAAGAAACCCACAAGAGGGAAAACGAACGGGAAAGTGTTTTATATCGTGGAAAATGGTAGGCTATAGGAAGACAAGAGAAATAAACGAGGTGGGTGGACGAGAGGGAATGGGTTGACGGAAAAGGGGGCGTGGCGCGAGGGGAAACGAACGGGAGATATCAGAATGGGAAAGGGATGATGAGGGAAACAGGGAGATAAGAAACGGGGAAAAGTGGAGGGATATTGGGGAAAAATGTGTTGGGTCGTAGGGGTGAGGGGAAGAGATGGGACGGAAGCCGTCACCGTTTAAAGACGCAAGACTAAGCGAAGACGTTCTGCCATATCTCTCGGCACGAATCGTTACTCCTTTCCTTTCGTCGCAGAGGATAAATGAAACCACGAGAAAGAGAGACGTCCCCGAGCAATGGGTTACGACAAACGGCTAGCGGTATCTTTGAAAATTTCCGTAATCTACATACATTATCCTCTTTTCAAAGGACTACGGAAGCGGACTGGTTTCGCCCGAATTTTCTTTATTCGCGTTTTCCGCTACTCCGGTGGTCAAGCAAGCATTAGAAATGGAATAGCCGATACTGATGACTAAGTCGCGTCTGGTGAACCGAGTTGAGGTTAATGGGAAAAAGAATACTAAATATGCTTTTATTAATCGCAAGATGGGTAAATCTTCAGCTCAGTAAACAGAGTACCGTATATACTCGTGAATTTGCTGAGTTTTTAAGCTCATTTATTATAAAATAAAAGACTCCTTCGGCTTATACTCGTTTGAGGGCCCCACTTGGAAAGAGTGCCTTACTTTCTCAATTAATATTTCTTCGTCAATTAGTTAATGTGTTTCTTTGAAATAAATTTTCTAAAACATTTAACCTATTGATACCTCGATTACTGTTATTTTATTGGTATCAAATTTTGTTTTGAAATTTAACAGTAGCTGCTGCATTTCTCAACCTAGACTTATACTCGATTAAATTAATTTTTTCCAATTTTTATGATAAATTAGGTGCCTCGGCTTAGTATTTTCTTGTCTGTTTATACTCGAGTGTATACGGTATATCAGAGGTTTGAAAATTCTACAAAAACCGTCTTATTCAGCGTTCCGCATTACGTTGCGACCTGTTCTGTAAACAACGGAAATTTCCTGATTATAAACCTTCTAAGAATCATTCAAGGTATGTTTTCATTTATATATTATCGTACCCAATATATTTATGCATTTCAATAGTTATTAAACTTTTGATCTATTAACAGTCGTGTCCCATTTTGTTTCCCCGCAGAAGATACATTATATTTATATTAGGTTGGCTATTGCTATCAAGAAAAGAAAAATGTTTCACTCTTAAATTTGGTATTTAAAACATTATTGGAGTTTTGTACGACATGATAATTTATCGCAATTTTAAATTCCGCACCAAAATGTTTGTTTTCATTCCTTCTCGACACCATTAGCCTCGAAATGTATCCTTTCTGTTTTCGATCTACATTATCTTGTTTGATATTCATCCATTTTCTTGGATTGTATTTTTTTAGGGTTTTGTATGCATAATCCATTTTTGCGTATGTTCTGTCCCCCATCTGCGTAGGTGCTCATCCGCAACGTCGGATTTTCCTTGGCCAACTTTAGGGATTTTTCCCACAAAATTCATAGAAAGTCACAAATGACTCTATTATTGTTCCTATTTCTTTTGCCATACCCCTTAATTAATTTTCGCAAAATATTAAAATGACTTACGAGGTTTGCTAGAAAAGAGATCACTAAAATTTCCGTAAAGAGGTTACGTGTAATCTATTCTGATCAAATCTATGAAGTATAAGTAAAAAATATTTGTGTGTCATTTCCTTGCTCAAAAAGTTAACTTGAGAGAGTCTATCTTGGTACAATCTCTTTAGAAGCGGCCCTAATTGAACTTTGTGCACTTTGCACAACGTGTCTGCCAGCTTTGAAAGATTTTCCGGATACTGTCCTTATATGTCTTCTTCAGACATCCCTCCGTCTTTTTCAGAACGGATGGCATCTGGCATTCTGGCATCGTAATATTCAAGCTTAGTCTCATCACCTATATTGATGGAAGCTTTGGGGTTGCCCCAAAGGTTGCCACCTCTCCCGGAATCCCGTGTCTCCCGTAATTTGGCCGATTAGAATATGTCTCTCCCGGAGGGAGATTAAAATCTTCCTGAGTTTATAAATCTGCTGATCTGTGCCTCATCTTCTGAAATTAAATTTAGTCAACCCGGTACATGTAACCCAAAGCATGAAATATATTCTATTATAAAATTACTTTAGGTATATTGTGGGCTATTAATTGCTTCAATTCAGCATAAATGTATACTGAAGCACAGCACCACAAACATACATTAGCCATACAATTCTTCAGCAATTAATATTTGCAAAAAAATGCTTGCGACGTACCTTTTTTCACTGAGAGAAAGTTTTCTGTAACTATTGGTGCCTAAACAAAACATTTCCCGGAATAAACCGCTTGTAAGGTGGTAACCCTATTTGCACCGCTATGTTCCACTGCCAGATGTAGATGAGATGTCCCTAACTAATGTCTACTATCGCCATCTTCTGGCGTCAGCAGTCTTGGGGCTCACCCAGCAAAGATTGGCGTCTCATGTGCAAGAGATTTGCTAGATTGGTGAATACACTGCCGTAGGAAATTTGCAACATGTCCCTCAGCTTGTCCATTGCTACTCATTGACCCTTCCGAAAAATGATGGCATCTGTGGTTTTATTCACTGCAGTGGCTTATGTTGTCGAATCACCCCTTCTTTCTTTAATCAACGAAGTACGGTTTATTTTTAGCAGAATGCCAACCCAACACACCTACAGTAACTCTCTGCTTTCTTCCACGTCGGATTTTAGCGAAATAAAGTAAAACTTGAAGGATTCACCACCAAACAAAACTTCTTCTTGACACCGTAATTGCTTCAACACCGTCTCCTAAGGATATATTGCAATTTCCTCTCTTATATAATAATATTGTAGGCTCTCGGAAAGCAATTTGGACATCGTGTTTGCCTTTGGTGAATGCGGTCACTGGATCGATTCCCGGTGGGAGTCAATGTGCGAAATGACCTAAGCTAACGAAGCACTTATAACAATAATACTACTATTCAATATTGTATTTAGGCCAAATTATAAAAATCCTTGATCACAGAGAGATTGAAATTTAAAGAATTCCTCACTTGTAAAGAAAGAAAATTTGGAATACGGCTGTTAAGAAATACCGGTGAATTTGACGTAGAGCGCCGACAGAGACGGTTATGGGAGATTTTAAGCCTCTAGTTCTTCAATTGCAAGAATATATCGCTCTTTATACCTCGTGATGTATCTCAACATTTACTTCTGCTCTTAATTCTGTATACGCCTTCATACCCTGTATAAAGGCGTATGAGAGAGAGAGACCATGAACGCTCGTAGTCGATGCTTATGAGTTTAAAATAAAAAATAGCGGATGACTGATCCACCAAACAGTTGCCAAGCTTTCACCGCTCAATCAAGCAAAAATCATCCCTACATTGAATAATTGCCTAAAATGTTCTTAAAATGGAGTTTGAAGGAAATTAGATTGAGAATTCGCATTTGCCGCTGTCCTACCCACACATTCTGTCGGTAACATAAAAGAACAGCAAGAAGCGGCATCCTACTGAAAGATGAAGACGGTATAATTGTAACTACATTTTCTTGCCTCGGGAAAAGATTACCTCCTTCAGGACACATAATATCCTCGCATAACGATATTTATTCTTTTCACAAGAGATCGTAATTCGTTTAACTGAGAATGGAAAAGAAATTCAGCAACGATCGACAGAATGAACCAATCCAAAGTTAAGTTACGTATCAGTTAGAGTAGTACAATAAAGCAAATTTTATTCAAAAATGTGTAGGATTTATACTAGGCAAGGAAGGTAAAGTGAGATGGAAGAATGAATAATCATAGTAAACGATGAGTAACTGAGCTAGGGCAGTGGTGGCGAACCTATGGCATGCGTGTCCTGAAAGGGAACGCGTGAGAATGTTTTTGGCACACAGAACTCTCGCAACACTGGATTGATTCTGTATGCTTCACTTTAAAAATGAAGCCCACCAGTAACTAAATGTGGATTTTATTCATTAGTAATCATGATAAACGATTATTTAAGCCAATTGTGAATCAGTCTTTGAGCTGATGAAGATGCTATGAATCGAAATCTGGTCGAGAGGGTATGTAAATTTCGAGGTGTAGTATAAATTAAAAATCAGTTATACTATACTTTATACGCTACTAATACCTGCATTTCATTGTAAAATTCTTTATATCTCTATAGTACTATCTTTGCATTCACAAAATCATCACATGAATGGCTTATAGCATAAAAATATATTAATAGCATTTAAAATAATAAATTAAAATATAAATTTATATTTCCATGCAAAATGGAGGAGTAAAGGAGGAATGAATTTTATTTATATTTCCAATTTAAGCTATTCAACGTTAAGTTAATTCATTCTGTAACTGCCTAACCTGCCTAATCTTTTCCAGTATTGAATATTTTTGGGCTACTTAAATCGTAATGCTAATTTTTACCAATTAAGTGAGCTGCAGATGGAAGTGCATCGTCACGACTTTCGATCTTTCTGTGATTTCTTCGAGCCTTTGGAGCTAGAGCATTTTCCAGCCCTTTCAAGTCCTTTCCGTTTCTTACGTCGCGTTGATTTTTCTCCTTCAAATAAAATCTTTTCTTTTTCCTTTCGTTAATATTTGAATGTATTTCACATCGGGAAAGTCAGATGTAATAGGAGTCACTTGGGCTTCAATTTGCTAACGCAAGCACATGTTTAACCAATAAATCTTTCCCTGAGAGAATACTTTGTAGTTTAAACTATAAGAGATTATTGGAAATATAAAGAAACGTCGTCGGAAGGGAAAAGACTAGAGATATCTCAATTTTTCATGCAATGGGAAATTCTGGGTGTGTTAATTAATAAGAATGGTCGGCAGTAGACAGAAGAGTCTTCTCAGCCTGGAGGGGCTGCTGCGTACATTTTGAACAAGCTTTGGATAAAGATTCAGCAGTTAGATTTCTGAAACCGAGCCGTGACCAATGTTTGCTATTGAGCAACCTCGTAAGCTCAATCGACTCGACTTGAGGCTTTTTGAAGTGAGGTTGCAGATCTTGGATGAAGTGATGACGTCGCCGTCTCCATCCAATGTAATTTACATTTATATGTATAAAAGGAACATCCCTTTAGTTGTGACCTATTTTCGACTCGAATTACCGATAGCGAAAACGAAATAGCTTACGCAATGACCCCCTGATCCCAACGACCCTTTAGTTAAGAATGAAGGAAGAAAATAGTTTATATTTATTTATAATTATATATGCTACAAGTAGCATTTATACTGCTGGCAGCCCCAACCACTGCCTATGAACAACTTAATTCAAACTCCAGTCCCTCACTCCAGACATTACAAATAAACAAATATTCCAATAATAACATCACTACCCGCAGACGGTATTCGAATACTGCAACAAGACCTAATTTACAGACATCTCCCTGTAACCCCACCAAAACATGTATTAAACATATATCCTCTAATCAAAGAAACTATATTTCACAGTTTCTAATGTCACTTTTCAGTCCTAAAGTAATTTCATCATTTTCAGATCGTCACGTTTACAGCATATGATGCAACATATTCCATTATTTGACCCCCCATCAGTCCTCTGTTTTCTCAGCTTTAACTTCTGCTCGTGATCACCTTGTACAACATATTGCGGTTTCTCATTTCTGCTTTTTATCCATCCAAGCCTCTCATATGTTTCTGACCTAAGAGATTCCAACAAATTATATTTTACGAGCACACATCCTGAAACCCATAGGTAAACAGAAGTGAAATATTTAACGTTAATAAGTTATTCTTACGCTATCCTGTTCGCATCATTATCTACTATGCTATATTCATATCTTGTCATTCAAAGAAGTCACTAGACAGGCAAAACAGAAAACATCAATTTCCTTATCTGAGTTAGTCTCAAACTTCAGCTCTTAATTACATTAATATTGTTAAAGCGCCTTTGATTCGAGCAAGGAAGCGTCTCTCGTTACATTATAGGTTCTAATTCGCTAAGATTCGGAATCGTCTATTGTTCGATATTCTACCAACTTCGTTTAAAATTTTCTATTTCCGTAGTTATTTAATTTCAGTTAAGTTTTACTACATTCATATCAATAGCTAAACGAATACTAACTTACCTACAAATGAAAGAGCGATACCAGAGGTTATAATTAGGTTTAATTTTCTCTAACCTTTTCCGGTCCTGTGAGTATGAATGGAAATTACGTCGCTTTTTTATTCTATCATCCATTCATATCGTCCACTGACTCCACTTTGGCTTATAGGCTATAGTATATAATTTTAGTAGCAGATTTCGTGACTCACTGTTCAAGAACAATTTTGATTTTTAGCTTCAGATAAAGATTGCTATAATACTCATCCTCGCGAGTTATCGTCAGTGTTTATCGGTGGTGATGCTTACTGTGTTAAAAAACGGACAGTAAGTAGAATATTTTCACGTATAAAACTTTTAGTATCGTTCAAAATCGTATGTTTAAGGATTCAAGCAGTCACCTCAAAAATATTTTGTTTTTCGCTAAATGTATCTTTATTCCATTTGGAATTGTGTCAGAAATGTTGACACTAATTACGCTTGAACGAATAAAAGATATTTTATAGATCTATAACACCTTCAAAGACCTTTCATTGGAAAAAATACATTATTTTGCTACTTTTTCAAAATTCGGACCGGAAAGGGTTAAACGTATTTTATTAACTTAAATCTCAATTAAGTTATCCAAGATGTTTATCAGCACAAGATCATTTATGTACAGCACATTTAGATCATAATTTACTGTTTGTTTCGCTATAATTTTCTCCTAAACCTTACTCAAGAGAATTTTATATATGTTTTCGGGGTATGATTACTTCTAAGTGTTTTGGTGTTTGTAAGGGACGACATAATTCTTTGATAACGAGGTAATCTCTACTTTATCGAACTATGGCTTAATTTAAATTAAAACCTCATCGTAGTTCTTATTAAAAGTTGTGCCATTCTCCCGTGATCCCTGTCGTACTCCACTTAATCTCTGAATATATCTTTCCACTCTTACTCTCTATTTAAACGTTTTCTACTGTCTCCTTCCAAACTTCCAAGGAAACTTCCCATTGGGCTGTTCCAGTCAGCATAGAATTTTGAGCTTTATATGGAGCTAAGTGGTGCGTAGATTGAATAGCTCGGGCAATACTCCTAGAATGGCGCTACCGATTTAGAATATAACGACCCGTGCTTAAACTTCTCGAGCTTAGAACCTCATCGTTATGAATGAAACACCATTCAGGAAATGAGGCTCGAAGGAATTTTTTCACAGGATCTTGAGAAATAATTAAGAGTACTTCTTATTTGCATTTGATGTCACGGTCCTGTTTCTTTAGGAAATAGGTTAGGACCTTTTAAGCTGTTCAAGTAATTCGATATCGGAAACTAAGTAATGAGTCCCATCTCTAAGTATGTACTGGGATAATCACTATCGGTGATCGGAATAACTCCCAGAATTTCGCTCTATTTGAAAATTTTACCGCATAAAAATAGATTATTCCACAGAATGATGACCACTATCAATAGATTTATAGGGGTATTTTCGTGATCTCACCAACAGTCACTACTTTGTCCTCCAAAATCAGCAAATAGCAAACGTATTACGTAGAAATAAAAAGAGTAATGCCTGGTTAGAAACGCTTGAATTAGAGAGAGGAAAATGCATACCCGAATAGTCTTAGATAATTGCAGAATGAACAAAAAATACTTCAGTAATTAATCCCAACTTTCATTAGGGAAAAATAACAAATAGTGTAAATGCTGAATACGTGATCGAGAGGTTGTCGCTGTTATTCTGAAACCTCATAGATATATACTCTATCTCTCTTTTGTTTTAGTAAAAGAAACTTACACTTTTACGTGACACATATCTTAATCTATCGTGGACATACCGCCATGCATGCATCATGCAGTTCATATTGTATACATTTGTCTTCAATCAAACTATATCTGTTTAATTCTACACGTTAATTTTCTGCAGTATGTTGAGAAGTGGTATGTTGTGATTTCTTGGGGATTATTGTGTGCTTTAGATTTGCGTTTCTGAGTATATGATTTTGCTCTACTGAGTATTGTGATGGTGAGTGAATTAGTTGCGTGTTTGGCAAGTTGCAGGGTGTAACTAAATTGATAATCGTAACTACTAATACATTTATAAATTGATTTCAAGGTGCTCAATCAATAAATATTACCATTTAAATCATATACTCTAATTGAGAGGTCTATCATCATTGATATTAATTATAATTGTAAAAAAATATCACCTATATTTATTCAAGATGCTTCAGGTAAGTTATTTTACGTAGAATTTTGAATGATTCAAAACTTTTCAATTTAACAGAATTGCAATATCATATTCTTGACCAATCAACCAATCTACATTTATGTATGCGACTATATGGATATTCTATCATGCACTGTATTATTTTACTTAAATGATAGATGTTATTTATACTTTTATGTACGATAGGTCTTATTTATGTTTTATGATCTCGTATCTTATGTATAATATTTATAGTGTAATTTAATTTTACAGCCTAGGGCTTTTTGGAGGGGTTTTCCTCCCGTTATAGGGCGAATGTCAGGCTTGAAATCATTTTTTTTCATGTTTCCCTGTAAGCGTTGCCACCTGGCCAGAAGGCCAACTTGTAGCGAATATTTAAAGAAATAAATAATTAGAGACCACCATATGTACTAATGTTTTTCAAACACTTCCACTAAAATAGTTCTATGGGTACATTTTGGATGGAAATATGCAATAGCAACACAAATAAAAGTCAGAAATAAGCAATTCGTACAGTAAATAACTAAAACACAGGAATCAAGTTCTCGTACAAGATTCCAAACTCCTGAATTTATTAGCTTAGCAAACACCACCGACGAACGAGTTTCAGTAGCACTGTGGAGTTTGCTGCGATAATGAATTCGGCAGAATCTTTAACGAAAATCTGATTCCAGGGTTTTATTTATTTTGAACTCCACAAAGTTACCATCACTCCCTTGAAGTTCCTCTTTATAAAACCACCTACACCTTCGAAGTTGAAATGGGTGATTTCCTTCGAATTCCAGCATCGAATCGAAGTACGCTAAATGTCTAGTTTATTCTCTATTCATTGTGAAAACTTAACTGATAAAGTAAAATCGGAAACTGATAATCCTCTATCATGATCTTGAGGTACAGTATCACAAATTATCTTTTAAACGGAAAGGCGGCACGGCTAATTTTGCAATCTCCTGAAAAACGTGACTAGGCAAAAAAATTGTACGTCAGCTTGAACTAATCCAAGGTTGGTAATTATATTACCGTGCAATAAGTGAATTATACTTCCTAAATCCATTTCACAATTTTAACCATCTTTCTACGAAGATAAAGATTAACAGTATACCTCTTAAATAAATAAATATATTTACCATCATCATCGTCATCATCAGCCATTTTCAATCCAACATCGGATGTAGGCCGCCCCTAGTACTTTCCAATTTTCTCTGTCCTAAGCTTCTCGTTGCCACTTTACACCTAAGTACTTGATGATATCTTTATTCTACCTGTCCATAGGTCTTATCCTTGGTCTGCTCACATCTCTTGGTATACAGTTGAGAACTGCATATGTCCAACGGTTATCATTTCTTCATGGCCGGCCCACCTCCGTTTTAGTGATCTTACCCTATCTATGATGTCTGTAACTCCAGTCACCATTCTCACCCGTGTGTTTCGTTTACTGTTTCTTCTTGTGATTCCCAAGCTCCTTTGCGTTGTCTAAAGTCGCTGGGTTATTGCAGCATTTAACTCCCAAGTTTCACTACCATAGGTCAGGACAGGTAGAATACATTGGTTGAAGACCTTCCTCTTCAAAACCCTTGGCATTATTGACTTCAGAGTATGCGAGTTCCTACCAAATGCGCTCCAGCCAAGTTTCATTCTTCTGTTTACTTCACCAATCCTGTTTTTCTCTCCTGTTGCTACAAGTTGTCCCAGGTATATGTACTCCAAGCAAACATCCAGAGGTTTTATTTTAAGTTTGACTGTTTCTTGCACTGCAAAATAATTATACATTACCTTTGTTTTTGTTAGGTTTATCCTGAGTCCTATCTTCTGCCCCGCTGTGTTGAGTTCTTTGAGTCTTGAAGTTAGATCTTCTGCGTTGGCTGCAGAGAGATATGATCTGCAAAACGGAGGCGACTGATGTACTCCCAATTGGAACCCTTTACTCAAGGGTTTTCAAAACTTCTAAAACGGCTGTTGGATGGGAGATAGACCGTCACCTTGTCGAACTTCCTTCTCAATCTTGAATTCATCGGTCTCTTCATGCAGCATTAAAGAAGCTGTGGCATTCTCGAAGATACTGTGCAGGAGACGGTGAAGTAATAGTACTAAATAGATAACGAAGAAATAAGACTTACTATCAAAGAAGAAAGACTAGTTTTGCACATAATCACTCAGACTTTAGTTGATTTTCCATTTCCACAGCGATGATCAAAACCGAGAAAAAAGCTAATGAAATCCACATTTTTCTCCATCGTTTGCCACAAAAAAGTTTAAATTTTCCATTCATCGTTATGGTACCAGGAAATAGAAAAATATGGAGAAAGAAACATAGCAGAGTTAAAATTATTTTGCATTTGATGACTGCGCCGATGAACCGTCCTCAAATGCGAAAACAGGAACAAACTTCCTTGGAGTCTGCAGCCACTTTTAGAGGTGAAAAATATTGCGCAAATAATAAATAAAGGAGGAAGAGGGCCATTGAATGGCTGAAAGAGAAGGAAGAAATAAGCGTTCGGATGAGAATTAGAAGGGTCACATGTAAATTAAAAAGCTAAAGAAAAACACCAGAAACTGAATGGACTGAAATCGAAGAAAGCGTGATGAATAAACCAAAATGAGCGGCGAATGAGTCAGTCGGGAATGGAAATGGTCTACTCACGGATGGATAGATTTAGTACGTCATTTACTGATATTTGCAGTCCTGATATCCGTAACTTTCATTTGCAGATACTCTGAAGACGCAAGCAAAGTGAGACGTAAGAGCTCCAACACAAAAGATGACGCCGAAGTCCGTAAGAGATTCCATAATGCTCGATGTAAAAGTGGTGCATATATGTATTTTAGCAGGAAGTGACATAGTCAACGGATGCATCATATTCAGTAGCCGGCACTGCATTCACGAACAACGCCCGTGGATAAGCATTTCTTAAGTTGTTTCTGACTGGACAGGAGACACTCTCCTAGGAGTTAAGAAAAACTCCCACGGTTATCGAAAGTGATAAAAAATAGCCCTTTATTAAGTTACAGTTATTATTTGTTAACATTTAAGTGAATTATTCCACTAGCATTCTTTTTCGTTTCAAGCTGAGGAACCAATTCAGCTAGGTTTGCGATGGGATACTGCAGATAAGTTGGCGATTAAATATGAATTCAGTAAAGAGTGAAGAACGAGTCAAATTATGAGTTGACGATAACATATCAAAATAGCCATTGTCTCATACGTATAGCATTCAGAAACGACTTCCATAGAAAAGATTGCCCGCCGTACTTCCTTGTCGGGATTTGGTACAGCCTATGCTGTTGTTTGTGTTTTTGCCATAAGCGAAGGATAAGGAGTGGAGCATTATCCGTCTGCGAATTGCTGAGCTTTCTCTCTAAAGAATTCTCTTCACAAAACACAGATGATTAACTCTGTCACTGATTCATATATTTTCTCACGAAACTCAATATTTTTCTTGTGACGTATCGGTAGTCTAATACATATATTTATAAAAATATTTGGGAAACAAAATTCTAAATGCCAAGTAGGCGTATACGTAAGCATAAAAATTAACCAGTTTGCTTTAAATATTCTTCAGTTTTAACGTTATATTTATGTAGGAAGAAAGGAAATCTACTAGTTTTCGTGGCGGTAAATATTAAAAGAAAATCCAGAAATCACTATTTTGGCTATTACAAAATATCATAAATAATATATAATTAAATTGTTAATTTCTCAGATAATAATTATCTCAGGTATCTATCTTTTCTATTAACTTGGCGCTTCTGATTAAAATTATGTTGTTTAACGCTTAATAGATGCATATCTGCAAAAATTGGCCTTTGTAATGATACAGAAAGATACGTTCCGGTAAGCCATATCACTACCAAGTACAGTAAAATATTTACTAATGTACGCTAGGGACAGCCCCTACTATTATTGGCACGAGCACATTGCTGCCAAAGACCAGTTCTAGCCATATTGGATTTGTGTTGCTACGTGTTCTCATGTAACGAGTGTTTTAGTGGTTTTGCACCAAATTTTCATGCACGGAGATAACTTTAGACCATCCCACCTTCATTGTAATTTAGTAAATAAATTTAATTACCTTGGTAGCAACTAAAGGTTAGTTAGTTAGTAAGTTATGAGCGATTCTTTCCAATTGGATTGGTAGTTTTCTCTGGAGAGTGAGAGTTGCGTTGCATGACAATCCGGTTGTATGGGACAGGTGCATTGAGGGTTATATGGAACAAAATTGGAATGCACAAATTAGGCGATTAATTGTAATATGTTCGTGGAAAGAGTAAACCCAACCGAAAAAGAGCATGCCCATCTCATATTGGACGTTAATGTAAGCCATAAGGAGCGGGAGTAATAACTTTTGCAAAAGATCACCACATTTATATGCTGAGCCTTTCACCGCACACTTCTCACAGGTTTTACCAAAGTGTGCCAAATAAAAAACAATTGTGATGACAGATTGTTTTCATAACCCATTAAAATTTTCTCTAAGAGACGAAAATTTTAAATTTTTAAATAATATTAATTCTTATAATAATGGTTTAAAACATGTATGATTGGATTTTGTATAGCAGAAGGCTGGACCACAAGCGGGACTGGCTTATTCTATAACCTATACATACAACCATACAACTCTCCAACTTTCCAAATGAGCAAATGTAAGGGTTTTTTAAATGAAAAAAAATATCGAATCGATCCGGTTTGACGTAATTCTTTCAAAGGGTCTTTTTATAACACTTTGAAGTTAGTTTTAGTATAAATTTAAATTTGATTTAGCCCTTAACAATTTCGCAATTTTCAAAAAGGCTTAGCTGTCTCATACTAGAGGACCTTCCCCTAGTATAGTAATTACTATTTAGTTTGAAGTATTATGTGGTAACTAATTTGTTTTATTAGCTCATCAATGAATAATTTAATTTATTAATGTATCGTAATGATGTGCATTTAAATAAAGTAATTATGATGATACAACCTGATGCAAAGGCAACATAGTCATAATAATAATAATGCAAGACTTAACGTCTTCTCCTCTATAATAATGCAGATGTAAAATTTTCTGTGAAAAATGGCTCTAATATTTGTGCTATCTAATCATATTTGAGCCTTTAATACGCCTTACTTAGTGCAACTGGCTTTAGCCTCTCTGATAAGTCTTATGGCACAAAGAAACAACATACTAAATGACATCATTATTTGTATTGTTAAGTTCAGCTGTCTTGATAGATCTTTACATCTCTGTATTTTATTAACCTCAGCAAGAAGCAAATTTCTGACGCACTCCTGTGGATAATAGCTGTAATTCATAAAATGTTTTCCAGGTAATTGTACCCACCGTAGGCGAGCAAATACGAATCTGCAAATTTTGACGAAATGAAACATTCTGAGGACCGATGAGACGAAAACACTGAGCCAGCGTAATCAAAGTTTGCCGAAGACATCGATCGTTTGGTATCCTCGTTCAATTAGACCAGAAGGAAAGCCTAAATAAGTAAGATAAACATTTGTGCCGCCCAGTGAATAAACAGGAGTTATCGATTTATAAAACGGGTGCTTTAAGCATACGCTAAGAGGGAATTCGGTCTCCCATGACGTGACTGATCTCTTCCAGAGAAGCAGCCATAAATATGGTTTTCCCATTTCTAAAACTATACCTAAATAGTTCGTTTCACATTCAACGAATTTTTGAGAAAGGTTTTATATTCTGAACGTTCAACTAGATGTTTCATTTTTTGCAAACTGCAATAGGGTATTTTAAGTATTTCTATACTGGATAAGATAGAATTTCTGTATTTTAACGCATATTCTAAGAAAAAGTAAAATGTCAGAGAAAATCATAGTGGAATTGGTAAACGAAACTTGCTGATTTAAAATCCGGAATCCATTATAATTTCTCTAGCTTAAAACCATTTGTACAATAAACACGTAACGCAGATGCAAGAATCGTTAGCACATCAAAGATGTAAACTAATCTGCTCGGGAATGAATAATATTGTGTACTAAAAGTTATAAGTATGCCCTCTATCCTTATAAAGTACTAAATACATTTTAATATAGAAGGCACCCAAAGAACTAACACTGAGATTGTTTGAAGATCAAGTTATCATTATTCTCTTCTTATATAAAAACTTAAGTCTTAGATCATACCGAAACATTATTTCAAAAACAATTTTACAGATTTAGCTTTTAAACGTGCCCCACTCATAGAAAAAATCCTTAGTTCGTTTCATAAATGTGCAGCAATATCCTACCGAATCGAAAAATAGCCCTCATTAATCTTGCTCCTCGCATTCGTGAATCCACCTTTCAGGTATCCTAGTTCTTTGATTTCAGTCTTAACTTATTACTCCCTTACTTTGTATTAAACTCGAACAACATGTATTTGTCGCAAGGCTGCAATTAAGTTGAGAGTGTTTGTGGGTGAAAGGTTATATTTTAGACTGAAGTATTAGAATGTTTAACATATGGTAAATATGCTGCTACAATAAATAACCGATATTTTCAAATTTGTCCCTGCTACTGCACATCTTTCATTGGATGAATTTTTCATTGTGCTTTGAGAACAGGATGAAGGAAAACACATGTTTCCATTTCCTTGTGTCTAGTCTAGCTCTTATTACTTTCTCCACATACGTAGTATAGAGAAAGTATTGTTTCCATGAGAAAAATCGACTTCGAGATTGCAATGGAAATACATGTTTTGGGAACACATTTTGACCATTTTTGGAATAATGTCTGCGTTTATGTGTGTATGTGTGTGTGTTTGTGGGCGCTTTAATGAAAACACTATTAGCCGTATCAATACCATACTTCATATTTATCATTTTGGTAGATGCTCTAAGAGTTGATACGTTTTTGGAGTAAATCAGTTTACTGGAAGTCGAGCTTTATCCTTCGAAGCAAATTTCCGTTTTTGAAAAATATCTCCATGAATATGATATTTAGATATATACTATTATTTATAAAAGTTTTAGAATATATAATTTACTATAACTATTGTATGAAATATTTTTTTTCAATGATTGTTTAGGAGTTATTCGTGAAATACTGATAAACCGGAAGTTGCTGATTATGTACTTTGTGGGCGCTCTAACATGAAAAACATTTCTCGTTTAAACACCAAATTTCATATATAGCACTATGGTTGGTGTCGTTAGAGTTGATTAGTTTTTGGAGTAAATCGGTTAACCGGAAGTCGAGCTTTAATTTTCGAAGCATGTTTCCGTTTTTGCAAAATTCCTCAATTGATCTGATATTAAGTTATATACAGTTATCTACCAAAATTACAAAAAATGTATTTGTATATATCTTCCAAGTTTAGATGGAATCTAGGGTTCGAAAATACTGTCGTAGATAAATATTTACATCTTACATATGGAGAAAGTCATGTGCTGACCAAATCAGATTTTTTACTTTCTCCATATACGAAGTATAGAGAAAGTATTGTTTTCATGAAAAAATTCGACTTCGAGATTTCAACGGAAATACATGTTTTGGGGTCCCTAGATCACGTTTTAACCATTTTCGGAATGATGTCTGTGTGTATGTGTGTGTGTGTATGTGTGTGTGTGATAGTGGGCGATCTAACGTGAAAACTATTGATTGTATCAATACCAAACTTCACATATAGTACTGTGGTGTGTGCTGTCAGAGTTGATTAGTTTTTGGAGTAAATCGGTTTACCGGAAGTCGAGCTTCATTCATCAAAGCTCATTTCCGGTTTTCAAAATATCTTCATAAATATGATATATACGTATATTGTATTACTTATAAAAGTTTTAGATAATAAAATTTACTCTAAGTTTTGTATTTAACATATTTTTGTATCACCGGTTGATTAGGAGTTATTCGTGAAATACCGATAAACCGGAAGTAGCTGTTATGTACTTTGTGGGCACTCTAACATGAAAACCATTCGTTATATCAACACCAAATTTCATATATAGTACTTTAGTTGGTGTAGTTAGAGTTAATTAGTTTTTGAAGTAAATCAGTTCACCGGAAGTTGAGCTTCATTCATCAAAGCTCATTTCCGGTTTTCAAAATATCTCCATAAATATGATATTTAGGTATATACTATTATTTAAAAAAGTTTTAGGAAATGTAATTTACTATAACTTTTGCATGAAACATATTTTTTTATAACTGATTTTTTAGGAGTAATTCATAAAATACTTATAAACCGGAAGTTGCTGATTATGTACTTTGTGGGAGCTCTGGGCGCTGTGGGCGAAATGCCAATTTCATCGTTTTTCATCGAACATGTCCCGAAAAACTTTATTTATTTGTTTGTTTGTGCCGTCAAAGATAATAATATATAAATTAATCACTCATCTTCAAAGTTTAGATGGAATATAGAGTTCGAAATTACTGTCGTAGATAAATATTTACATCTTATATATGGAGAAAGTCATGTGCTGGCCACATCAGATTTTTTTTATATTGATGCGTGATGCTGGGTAATAGTATTCATCTTGGTCTTTCCTTATTAATGGCCATGAAGAATGTTATTCGTTGGGTCATTGCACTGCAAATGGTCGTATTCCACCCTCCGAGGAAGCCAAGAGTCAATACTCCTCCTCGTGTTAGACAGTAAGCCCCATTCTTTCTTTGGAGCTTTTAGTAGTTAATAGCTGAGGAGATGAAGTTTTAAACGACCTTCGGGCTGGATGCTTTACGGAGAGATTTTAAAATTAAAAGCAACGACAGCCTAACAACTTACGAGACGATGTATACAGACGATAGATATTGGAAACAGAATTTAATAGCTGCATAAATTAGATGAGGATCTCATCTCTTTCTCACTTGACGTAGTTGTTGAGACTGGGAAACAGAATTACTTGACGTGAATTAGGTTCAAGAAGTGACAGAAATAGAGCATTAGACCCGCCGAAAAGGTCGCAGGCTCCCTATATCTGGTTTATATTCTACTGTTTCGGTCTAAAAGAACATTATTCCTTAAGGATATTTAACAAAATAGAATACCATGGGTTATTAACATCAGTAGAGCACGAGTAGCAGTAGCAACCAAAGCGTACGCCCGTAAGTTCTGTCACGTCAGTAACAAGAAAATTTCATAGGTTTTGAGATTGCGTTATTAATGGTGATATAACTTCTATAGTTATATATACTATAACATATAAATGGCAAATTTCTATAACTCGAACAATTTCCTAGGTACATAGCATTTTGTATCCAAGCAATGTTTAAAATTCGTGTTAAATTCTAATTTTTTCTTGGTTGATAGGAACTTTTTACGACAAAATAAAATAAACTCACAACACATAGATTCCAATAACAGGTCGACTTAGAAATATTGCAGAAAGTCGTAATGATGGAAATGGAAGTATCTTCCAGTTATTAAATCAACTAGAGACATGTAAGTACACTGTTAAACTTAAATCAAGGAAGAAAGTATATAACTTCGATATTTTTAAAGAGACTGTAAGTGTAGATTTTGTTTCAATTTACGATCTCAATAATGCAGTGGGTATAATGCCATTTGTTCCTACTTTTAATTTTTATAATTGTTTGATTCTCAATAAAACGAAAAAAACAAGCTATGCATGTTTTCGTAACGTAATTCAATTTTTAACTGGCCCCTTCTAATCTAATTATCCAAGTTCCACCTTATTTTAAACCAAGATTCCTGAGTTCCGAATGATGTACAAATCCAATTTGTTGCCTGCTCGTCTCCAAAAATAAGAGCTGTTTCCATGTTATCTCCGATACAAGGGCGGGTCCTAAACAAGGCCCAGCGGCCCGAAACTCCCTTTTATACGGCAGTTTTAAATGCGTAGATCCGGCGAAAGAATCCTGGTACACCTGTCTCCTCCGCAAACTGATCTTAGAGGTCTTATTTCGCTCGAACAGCGGTAAATAATTTAGTTCCTCTCTGCAGAGCAAGTTTGAAGATGGTTTGTATTTGTCGAGCGATCAAAGAGAATTTTTAATTCGGGCTGCTGAGAGATGTGTAGTCCATACTGCTATGAAAGTTAAATCCTCAGTAAGGAGGATACTAAAAGGTTGAGATGTGGGTGTGGCGAGGTTTGGGAAGAGTGAATTGGATTGATGAGAAAACGAGGAAGTGGTGGAAATGGTAGAGGAGAGAAGGGTTTTGATTGGAGAAATAAAACGGAGATATTAGGAATGGGTGGGTCAATTATTCAGAGGGGATGGATCGCTGAAGAGTGTATTTCTAGGTAGAATTTGTAGGAAGCGGTAAAGGGGGGGCAGTGACGTTGTCGGATTGGAGAGGTTAGTTATCAAGAACTCAGTAAGAGGGCATTAAGTAGAGAATTTTAGGGGACACGATTTTATCACGAAGTTATGATGCATGTTAAAAAGTTTTCATGCTTACAAAAGTAGGAAAACGATTTTCTATTCGAATAAATTATTCAGTTGTGCTTTTTTGTGTCTACTATCTTCCCTTTACATTCCTTGTTTAGTGGAATTTCTATTCAGTAGAGAATTGAATTTTTGTCTGAGCATGTCATTGGAGCTTAAAAGTTAACACTACCTACTCATTAATTTGGATATTTTTTTTACTGTAAACTTGTCTAGGGTGGAAACTTGCCGAAGCCGGAAGGACTAATAATGTCACTGCATGTACTCGAAGTTTTTCAAAGGAAAAGGCCCCTGTAAGGCGGAACCTAAGTAATGTGGACGGAAATATGTATTCCCTCATCCTCGTTCATGAACAACTATTATTTGAACCTTTGAAAGGCGGAACAAAATTATTTTTATTTCAAATATATTTAACATTGCCTTGCTTCTCTTCCAAGTTCATTTGTCAACTCGAAGGAATGAGCGAGCGATTAATCCTAAAATAAAGAATCCTCGGCAGAAAGTACCTGATACACAAGTAAAGTACTTTATTTTGATAGTTTGCATTCGTCTCCATTTGAGCTTAGCACGCTTCTGGCGCTTGGTTCTTTCCATACTCCTTTGGCTAAGTATTCTTGCTCCAATTAATTCCACCAGTAAACCACTTGTTTAAAAAAAGAAATTGGATTGCAATCTAATAAATTTATTATACCTTTATTCGTTGCATTATTTCTGTGTTTAATTGTTTTCCATTACTTGGAACTGAAGTTAAAAAATAGGCAAGTGTAAAAAAGGAAGGCAATTTGCAACACTGCTGTTAACGAATTAGTGGTTCAAAATTTCCAAAAGTCGCATTTTTGGTGTCTTCTCCTCATTTACCAGTAATTGGAGGTATAGGAAGAATCTCAAGGAAAAACAGACTTGAAAAAAGTCTGACGGGGCAGAGAATCGAACCCGGATCTTCCTCTATCCGGGAGGCTACCTCAACCATGGTATTGAAGGATAGAAAAGAGAGGCTATCAATCCTGCTTTATCCGAATACCGGTGAATGAGGTAAGAAACGCCGACAAATACGGCTTTAGGAGTTTTAAACTACTACTAATAATAAATAAACGTAATTTTTGTAAGGTGGAAAACCTGCGCAAGCCGGACAATTTAGTCAGCCTCTAAGCTTCCGCTTTAGACAGGTTTTACTGTAGATGAGGGACTGAAAGCGGTCAAAGATGTTGAACCGGTTGCACAGGGTTTGCACTAATTGGGACTAATTGAGATATTAGGGTTAACATCGGAAACTCATTAGGGGCTGAAGAACTCAATCGGTGGTTAGATACTGTGCTTTTTGGAGAGGTGATGAGACGACTAGCCAAGACGATGAATGAGGTAGTTTGGCTTGCTTTCCCCGTTGAGCCAGAAAGCTAAGTACGGATTGCAATCTCATTGATGCAGCCCAATAACCATCCAAAAAAACATGATAAACAGGTACTCAATAAGTGGCGAGAAAACTTAATACTATTATTCGTCATCAATTATACATCAGTAGCTTTTATTTTACCACAACCATGAGCAATATTATATTATCTTATAGATGTATCGTATGAATGTACTAACTGGTAGTTTATTTCTATATTTTGTCATATTATTTTTTCTCATCTTTCAGTTATTACTATTGGTAGGTTTGCAAAGGATTTTCACACCCCCTTCTTCGTTGGTGTTTAGTGGATAATGTTTCCCTAAGAATCTTCTAGATTTTTTACAACCACAATTCATCTTATTCATTTATTATACGATTATTATTACTATTATTCTCTTTTATTTAATTATTCTATAATTTATGACAATGGGTTAGATGGAAGAAGTGACTTATAGTCTCAATCTCTCCGAAATAAAGACGATTATTATTATTATTAACAATTTTTTTCTGAAAAAACTAAAAGGATGTGAGTATATTATAGTATTTATTTTCTGTATTCATCAAAATATGGAGGCAGGATCTATCGAATGCTACGATAATTGCTTTTCGTGAAGTCATTGTGCTAATTCTTCCCTTTGCCACTCTTTCTGGCTCGTAATTAAAATATCAAAGACGAACTACCTCATTCTTCATCTTTCTTTTTGCATAATGTAAGATGAAACTTGTCTTTATCTCACCATTCAAATAAGTCTTATTATTATTATCCTTCCCAGTAAATCTCATTCCCTCGTCAAGTACTTCGGCAGTTTCAACTGGAGATGTGGTTGAGACCAGCTTCCGTGCGGATGAATTAATAGACATAGGTATGTTCGAGAGTTTGGAGTTTTCATCGATGTAAAATTTTCGTTGCACGAACGCATTAGCCCTGAGGCGGTGGCTTCCCTCGCCTACTTGCTCCGTAACTTCAAGGCAAGCGACGCAATCGCAAATTCAAACAGTAACTTCCCATCACTGACGTGGAGTAAAGTACACGTATTTCGTCTCGATAACAGGTCCGAAAATACTGTTTCGAAATGCGGCTTATCCTGCGGAAGGGAGAGCTAAGTTATACCGTCGCCACAAAAATTCAGGTCATAGAGGGTCAAAAGGCAAGGTCTTAATTCATGGAGCCCAAGGCTAGGAATGGACTTGTCCGGATCATCTTCTTTCCTCAATGGGAGAGACCGCATTCCTCGTGTGGGGCTGTCCTCATTCATTAGCCACCCGTGGCACGACCCTTCATTCCGACGCCATCTCACGTTCGATATATTTGCCCCGTTCCGATATCTCCTCCTCACATTCTCTCTATCGCTTTCCTACAACAATAAGCGTCGCCCACTGCTCCCTACATTTCTTAGCGACATTAATGTTTCATTCCTCGAATTTATCTTTTAACGAGATTTAGATTACTCAATTTAACGTGGCTGCGAGCGCTTCCCCACCCCTCTTCCTTCACCATTTGTCTTTTTTCGGTCCCGCCATTACCTACGTCTCTTCTTTTGTGGTGTCCCTAAACGAATTTCTCGTCCCTCGCGTTTCATACGAAGCCAGAGGTGGGGAACCGGCGGCCAGTGGGCCACAGGCGGCCTTTCGGGCGATCAGTGCGGCCTGCAGTCGCTTCTCGATTTTGATCGATTCTCCTGAATTAGTTTCAATATTTAGATATCATGTTCCACCGAGGGCAACTAGACTGACTCCTCTTCTCCATGTTACTTCATTTAGATCAGTCATTCCCAAAGTGTGCAATAGCGCCCCCCGAGGGTCCCTGTTGTAATCCAAAGGAGCGTTTGATGCTAAGGTATTTTATCTCCATTTGATTGTATTTCCGCTTTTACTCCATTTTACTGGGATCTAGGCACTTTCTAAACATCAGAGATAATGATTTGGTGGACGTTTTAAAAATAGTAGCTTTTATTTTGCATTTTATCTATTATTTGGATTTGGTCTTGCAGAAAATATATTTTATAGATGTCGGTTGGGGACAGTTGAATGTCAATTAGGGGGTTTTAGCATGAAAAAGTTTGAGAAACACTTATTTAGGTTAACCCTTGCTCAACGTTCCCTACTAAATAGACTTCCGAACCTTCTTAATTCCCTGCCTTCCTCCATAGACCCTCTCAGACTGTCACTTGTCGCATTCTTGAAAGAATATCTGTATATAGATTCTTATAAATAATTTCCTCCTTAGATCGTTTTTGCGTATATTCATCTAGGTTATTTTTTATGTTGTTACTATTTTAATGTCGTGCAATCAAGTATATTTATTATAAATTTGTAAACATTTTCATTTTTGTTTGTATTCACTGTATAACATGGTGTCAAAACTCTATCTGAATCTTTGAATAAATAAATGAATAAACGTTTTTAGTTAATTTTGTTTCCCCGTCATGTGAAAATGAAATGTAGCATACATTAGGGAGGAAACTTGTCCCCGGGAACGCTGCGGTAGTCATGAAGGCCAGGAACTGTGAAGGAACGTGTATGATAGATAAGGGAACTATTTTGAGGCATTTATTATAGAACATTTTGAGAAAATAAGAAAGAAATTATTAGATGAAAAAGAGGTATTTTGTTTTAATGCTGTATTTTTTGACTGGGTGGTAATTGAATGTCTTGTTTTGAATTTAGTGTAATTTTGTTGGGATAGGTGTAACGTAATGGTAGTATTGTTAAAAGTGCTTCGACAGCTTAGGTCATTTCGCACATTGGCTCCCACCGGGAATCGAACCCGGGACCGCTTTCACCAAAGGCAAACGCGCTGTCCACATGACTATCCGGGAGCCTGTGTAACGTAATGATTGATATTAATTAATAATACGGTATTTGTAACGTGTTGATTGATAATGATGATTTATCAATATATTTGTAATTGTTTGATAATTGCATTGTGCTAGTGTCGTTTTTTGTGGATTACACAGTAAACATGTCTAACAATAAGATGGAAGAACAAGGGACCGAGTTAAGTTTACGCAGGTTACGGTTACGACCTAGGTAGGTTAACACAAAATGAATTTAATTTTTTAGAATTTCTGTTTCAAATAATGGAAAACAAAAATAAATATAAAGATAATGCTATGAATGTGGTAAAATTATTAGATTTCAATCCAATTTCTTTTTATAAATAAGCGGTACACTGGAGAAATTAATTAAAGTAAGAATGCTTAGTCAGAGGAGTGGGGAATGAATATATCAAAATAAAGGTACATCTTATCAAAGGTTTTCTTCTAAGTATTCTTTGTTTAGGATATGCCGTTTGTTAATTCCTTTGCGATGGTAAATAAACTTGGAAAAGAAGCAAAATAATTTTCTCCTGTTTTTCACAGGTTCAAATACCATTTACTCATAAGCGAAGTTTAAGGAATATATATTTCCTTACAGAGGCCTTTTCTGTGATAAACTTTGCGTATACTCAGTAATTTATTAATTCTTCTGGCTTGGGCAGGTTTCTTCCTTAGACAG
Source organism: Sympetrum striolatum (assembly GCA_947579665.1). Taxonomy (NCBI): domain Eukaryota; kingdom Metazoa; phylum Arthropoda; class Insecta; order Odonata; family Libellulidae; genus Sympetrum; species Sympetrum striolatum. The sequence continues at coordinate 80,143,027 of OX388352.1, forward strand.
ATTCCGCCTTGGGCAGGTTTTACAGTTTACATATATATTCAGTAGTAGTCATTTACGTTTTATTTTTGCAGTATAAGTTCAAGGTATGGCAGTGTCACTCTGTAGCGTACTTACATATTTGTATCAATTTTATTGTGATTGTTACCACCGGACTTTAAGTCCATCTGCAACATTTGAATAATTATAATATCAAATTTAGGTTTAATTGAGAGTTTGAATGTGTTCTCCTTGGTTCAATTCCAATGTTAAAATGTTTGAATATGGGCAATGTGCCATAAAAGTGCGCCCTGATCGTTTCATGTGCGGCTAGACGGTTTCTCATGCGTCTAAATGGTTTATGTAGCCTTCCGATAAAGAAGGTTCACCCATGTTCAAGGCTTTTACCCTCTTTGTCCATATTTGGACCGACGAGCGAGTGAGGGGGCTTTCTCGTTTCATCGTCTCAGTCCTATTCACTCCTTCTGTCAGCGCCGTGATTATACTCTCTTTAATTTAAAGGGTAATCCTCTCCTTAAAATTCCTCTGTTTTCCGGCTTTCCCTCTAAACTGTTGGATTGTTTTTGCTCAGCTGATTTTTCGTCAGCCTGATATTTATTGAAGATCAAAAAGGCTCACAAAGACTTCTCGAATTGTTTTGCACCACCGAAACAATTTAAGTTTTATACACCCAATTTAAGTTTTATACACTTTTACCCGAAATCGCACGGTTTATGAAATTAAACAGTTAAAAATAACGAATATTATGCATACATTATTTAGTTTAGTAAATTTAATATATGTATGTAAGGTATTAATCATTCTGTGGGAATTGTCTGTTTACGATGAATATATTTTATATTAATTATACAACTTTTATGTATTCTTGTATTAATATGTAGGTAGAAAATATTTACCACCAGGCTTACAGCCTATCAGCAATTAATACTCTATGATAATAATGTGACAAAATTCTATCCATAGATAAAATGTTATATGAAGGATAACCGCAAAATTACTAACTGGTTCTAAGCGCCCAACTTTAGTCATGGAATTCATTGCTCTTTATTCTTACAAAATCATATCAAATTTGTTTTTATTTTTCTGGAGGAGACGTAATAAGCGCCTGTTTTCTTCCATTCAGTTCTCGCTTTCGGTAAGCTACGGACACAACCTATAATTCTAAAATGACAGCCCTCAAAATAAATACTTGTGACGATGAGCTCTAAACAGTTGGTTCTCTTCCATACGTTTCTTTTATCTTCAACTCCTAATTTACGTAAGGTTTCGAGCTATTCCGATCCACAATTAATATTCATTGAAGAGAGGCATGCAATCGGGGGCTGCACCAGACGGTGGGCAAGTGAGGCAGACGTCTCGGGGCTCACAATAGAGGGGACCTTTTTGGCTGGAATGGCGCATCTCTTTCTCACCTACTTAAATTAGAAAACAAAATCGGCCTCTAATAGTGATATATGTTCGAAAAGTCGAGGAATTGATCTTCAGCAAACTTCATGTCTCAGAGGGAAGGAGAAAAGTTATTTCTACGAGACATTTTGGGTGACATTTACCATCGGTTTTATCGATTAAATGTATACTTTCCGGAAACTAATTATTATTCACTAGTTAAGATTTATATTCATAAGCGGGAAAATAAGTGAAAATTATAGTGAAAAAATAAGTCAAAATTATTTATCTAGTGATAACTTTTAATACCAATGATTAAAAGATTGTGAACTTCTGACCATTTTGAAAGGTCAACCTTTCGAACAACGGGTGGATCTATTTTATACAAAATAATGACACAAAGTAATAAAACGTCAATTTCCATCACTAAAATCCATTCAGTAATAAGAAAATAAAATAAAGGAACCAACCAATCAGGAAAATAGAGCGATGCAATGAACCAAATGAAGACTTGTTATCCTTCGACTTCTGTACCTAAATTTTTACATGAACTCATTCATACTTTATGTATATATTAATTCTGATCATTTTAAAATTGCGTCTTGAATAATTATCAAATAGAACTTTAATATTGCTTAAATGGTTGTTCAATACCTATTCAACGGAGGAAGCAGCTGGGCGCATGGTAGAGAAAAAACGATCTTTGGCATTGGAGTAACAAACGATAAGGTATTGAAGTACAGTTCAACTTTATAACTTAAATGTGACCAAATTACTCAATTGTCACCAAACGGGGTATAATATAATATAATATGCATATCACGGAAGTTAATCACAACCGTGGTGTTCGTAATAATCGTTTTATGACGTAATTTTATGAAACTGTGCTCAATGACGAAGTAAAACTTCTGAATTACTATGCTTGTAGCAATCAATCCACCTCCATGACGATTGACATCACCATTATCCCTATCATAAAGATAAAAGTTGTTACATTCCAGGGAATATATATAGTAAACTTCGTTTTATTCCTTTATCTTTGATGAACGATCGACCATAGGAGCGTGAAAGAGCATGAAATAAGAAAGTCAACAACCAGAAAGGAGTGTCTTAGCACAATCCTGCTTTCTGCAATGAGAACTCGGCCGATGACATATTTTGGACTTAATAAACTATCAAAAGAGTAATACTCATTGCCATATAACATAAAAATGATTTCCATAATTTTAATCTCTATAACCTTATTTGTGACATCCCCAGGATAATTAAGATTGGAGACAGAAAAGGAAGAGAAGAGAGGGAACGAGACTTGAGAAACCTTTAGAACCATTATACCTTACTATACTTTATCATTCAATTTCAACTTCAAATTAAATTTAATGAAACTGAATACCCAAAAATAAGAAGGTATATGAAGTTGACTATGCAGATTTTGATGAAGAGCAGATCCGCGGATCCGTGAAATAGCAATCCAAACTGCCGTAGGTGGGCACCGAAAACATAAGTGTACATTTGGCTAACTTATTGCACAGATTTCCTCAATTGATAAAAGCAGAATACAAGACCCGAATAATGTTGGATGAAAACGTTTGATATAATAAGAAGTCTCTTCCATTGAATTACCAAGAATAGTCTTCTAGGTATACAAACTTCAGATTCGTTATTTCTTTAGGTAAAACCCGCGATTAGTATTTTCTGTATTCTATGTGAGCCATTGCCATTAAAATTTGGAATTAAAAATTTTGAAGGTCTCTCATACAGCTTCTCTTGCACACAAGTAGTAATTTATAGCAGCAGAAAAACGTTTAACTTAAATTATTGTTGACTGCAATGGGTTCGTTCCAAACGTTTAGAATGGTAGCGTCAGAAGTTTAAGGCATTTAGTTTGCTATATTTGAGTTTATTTGTAGGATGCAAAGAATAGAAAATCAACAGTGAAACTATTTGATTATATCTAGTTCGTGCTACATAACATTCATTACATCAGGAAACTGTAAGTCGAGGAGTAGAGTCTACTGGCTGCGCAAAATTTTGGACTCTAAACAGCATTTTGTTTACTGTGAAATAAGCTCTAATGACATAGGCTCTTCGATTACATAATAAGCTAGTTTTATTAATGAATATGTTATTTTATATCAGGAATTAAATGTCATAACTTCTCTCGTAAAAATATTGTGAATAATATTTCTAACACAGTTGGATACAATATAAATCTTATTTTTACACAAATAGTACCAGGAAAAGAAAAATTTAACTATGGAAATTCTGTACTTTTCATTCCATCGGTCATTTTTTCAGCTGAATAGGACTATTCTCTGTTACGTGTAAACTGTGAAACTTGAAACTGCATTGGGTGTCTTTCCTTCATCATAATATTATTTGCATTCTATCTTATCCTCTGCTTTTTGCTTTTTTAATTGTTTAGTATTCGTCAAAAAATTCTCGAACATTACTTCACGCAGCCTCTTCCACGTCCAGAGCATGAGAATAAATCATTGTTGCGTTCATTAGGAAGATCGAATGAAGGCAGGGGACGACTGATCAGGGGCGGCTCTGAAAGCCAGGGCCCTTTGGTTGGCAAGCTTTGCCTTAAGGTAAACATGTGACCCTGTGGTTTGTTTACTAAACATTCCGGAGGAAGACGTGCCAGGAAAACGAATGAAGACCAAGAGCAATTCGATCGATCTTTTTATCTAAACACTGCCTTCTGGCAAATAATTACGACTTCAGTGACCATGGGGGGAAACGAGGGGATAAAAATCCCCTTCGTTGGGATTCTCATTTATGAGGATTACTGTGAGCCTAGAGAACCCAGAAAGAAAGATATGGATTGCATGTGGTATGATGGAGGTTAGTTAATCCCTGCTCAGTCAGTTTTTCATTTATTATCATCATGTATTAATTAAATAATACTCTATGATTAACGTAATGCCTTTTCCTGCACAATTTAGTGTAGTTTTCAATTAAGACGACACATAACACGAATACGTACAGCTGATTTCTAATATGACCCACGATAAAAATCTTCAAATAATCATACTCCAAAATCTAATTCCATCATATTATTTCAAATAGATTATCCACTTCAAATGATAGCATGAAGATCTTGTTTTATTTTTTTACGATGGGTATAAGAAGTCGCGCAAGAGCACATAATGATATGAATACTAGAATACTCGTAATGGCGAATTTGCTGGACACGTTTCGATTACATGCATCTTTATAGTAATTTGCTCACTCCCATTATTCGTAAAAAATCAACTCGGTAGAACGGAATGAAACCTTGATGAAAAACGTCTCTCAGGGGTGAGATTCGAACCAGAATCTTTCAATAATAGATAGAGCAGCAGACTGGCAAAAGTAAGATCCGGGACCGAGTCCCGACCCTCTGATGCTTTCTCATAACCGTTTTTCCTAGGTGCACACCACCTTGAGCAGAGTTAAGTAGAAACTCTTTATTGTACTAAGACGAGCAAAAATAGATCCTCAACGACAGGAATGAGATTGGAAAGCATCCTGACCTAACTACCGGGTTCGCGTACCGGCTAGACGATTTTTTTCTCATTAGGGAATGCCTGTGCCCGTGTACGTCGGAACAGATCCATTGTAGAAGTACAATGGTTGGATATATTCTTGTAAAACCCCACTCTCATTACAGACAAAAATATCGGAATATAAAATTATGGAATAATATCTTCGCTAATGTATACTTGTTTTCGAAAATCCGTTTTAAATTCTCCCTATTCTGAATAACTTAGCATTCGCGTACTGTTTTTCAATAATAAATGATAATAAAACAACTATTAAGAAAGCCATAATTTAGATAAAGTATTAATTGATTGATCGGAGAAAAATATTCCATTATGACAGGCACAGATCAAGTAAAACTATTTTAACTCGTTCAAATCTTATTTTTTCTTAAGTTTTGTTATTTAGATTTTCTTAAATAAAAATTTGTTAATTGAAAGTGTATCTACATCCGATGTTATTCCGCATGCGAGAATTGAACCTGGGAGCACTTTCTCCAAAGTTGAACGCGCTGCGCGCCTAGCTAACTTTTAATCTTCTTATAAAAGAACAGGGAAGAACTTTTCTCGTTTAAACCATGTAGCAGCCAGTTATCAGGCTAAAAAATTATTCATGATATCTGTTGTGCAGTCAACTTGTAATAAAAAAATTCTTTTTTAGATGATTTACCTGGATTCGCCAATGATTCCCAATTTCCTTTAAAATGTGATGATCAACTTTGTATTACTATTCGCAGGATTACTGGCCTCAACTTCTAAAAATGTAATTTATTAAAAGTGTCAAATTCTTCATCATCATTCATCTCTATTATTTCCATTTCAAAACCAAAGAGAATGACTGGATCTCACCTACACAATATTTCTATCGATAAACACTAACATTGTACATCTCTTCTAAATGATGGTAAAACTCCAACCCAATATTGTTTTTTGATCTTTGGTTGCATACATCTTCTTGCAATGGTACACATGGTACTTAAAATTACATGCATTAACAGTACTATACACCATCTGGGATGTGGGTTTCCCCGTAAACATGTATTATATTAGGATTTCCTTAATGCAGTATATATACCCACATAATATTAAACTGAGATAAAATTGCAATGGCTCAATCCTGGGTACAGTGCTGACCAAAATTATTGCAACACTTTATGATGTCAGCATGCAGCCACCAGAAGAACTACCACCAGAGACAATGAATGGCAACATTGGTCAGAAAAGATGGTGGGTACAAGTGTGTGCATGCTGCTGCTAAGGACAAGGTTCATAGCCAAGCCAAAAGGGTCTCCATGAGAAACGGAGGTTGGTTTTGCAAAAAGATAATAGAAAATAGTATGGTATGGTTAGATTGCAGGGCAAAGTGAGAATCCTTACAGTCTACACAATGGGTATCTTTGAGCCATTGAGTTTCCAAATTTGATTTCACATATGATTCCAGAGAGAGTTAGTTATGCCAGGGGCCATTCATATTCAGCTGTGATAAAGATGTAGGATTTCACATCCATTATGCAAGACACAGTCATTGAGGTAAGAAGTATTATGATAATGTTGAAAATACAACTTGGTCGGTAATGAAAACTAAGCTTAGTAAATTTCACCAAAACATTTTTATTAAGACCATCTTGTTAATTGGCTGTAATTTTATTGCAACTGAAACCAATCATATATGACCAAGAAGCTCGATTTTTTGCAGTATTCTTTTTAATAAATAGTGCAAATACTCTATAAATACTAATAAAAACTATAATCTAATAATACTATAAATATTAGTGTTAATTAAAGGCACTGCTTTTATAGGTACTAGAGAGCAATTTAATATTGCACCTCACTTAAAATTATAAATATGTATCAATACAAGTAACAATTGATTACTAGAACCAATCTTAGTAATTACATTGTAGATAATATTTTTTATTTTAATATTTCCGTCAATGCCATGTTTGTTTGTGTCTATATGCCAGGATTTTGCTATATCATGAGCTGATTCCTTAAAGTTAAAATGATATTGATTGATGTTTTTTTTAATTCAATTTTATAGGTGGAGTTACACCCACATTACCTACAAAAAATAATTCTGTGCTAATGCACTGAGAGAGGGATTCATCTGCAGGCATACTCTGCTTTCGGTGTCACCAATAGCAGATTACCTAGAAATGATTCCATGGTTATTTTCATCACAGAGAAACAGAAATCATTATAGGTTTTATTTGGTTGGGCAATTTAACAAGATGTAAGCTTTTAACATAAGTATGTACACATAAATTTGTTATGTGGCTGTATACTTGGTAAGGTTTCCATCATAGAAGGAAAACAAGGAAGAAACTTTAAAACAAAAAAAATGTAAAACTTAGGAATTAAACAGGAATTAGTATTTCTGTAGTATAGAAAACATAGCATAATGTTTCAGAATGACATAACAAGAAAAATTTCAATTTCACCATGCTTATTGAAGAATTTCTTGTAGAGTATTCTAAAAACAATGTTTTGTTGTATCTCAAAGGTCTTCATATCACAGTGGTTTCCTTGCTCTTTCTGAAGCAAGTATTTGCACTATAAATATTAAGTAGTTACTTTGTCGATGAAAAATCGTATTTCAGTGATAGAAACTGTTTATGTTCAGCTCAGCAGTTCATTAGATATGGGTTACCGTATTTGACGGCATATAAGAGGCACCTTTTTTCCTAAATTATGTCTCAAAAAATTTCCCTGCATCTTATATGTGAAGGTTCAACCTCCACAGGTTAACTTTCAATACTGAATGCTATTTTTAGCCCAGATGGTCTATACTACCTATTTCATAATTGCATTCAACGATTGTGTTATTATTTGGCTTTTACGAAACGTGACAACTAAAAGAAACTACATTTTAAGTTATTGTGGTACCACACTTTCGCACAGATTATTAAAACTTTTTTTCCTTGTGAGTGGCCAACTTAATGAGGGTGAGTCTTATATGCCGTCAAATACGGTAATTTAGGAAAAAAAAATTAAAATTGGGTTTCATTCACTACAGAAAATTATGCATTCCGTCAATGTTTTTGAAACTCTGTACTTTGGACATCTATGTAATTAAACTGGTAAAATATTTACTGTTTTATGATCAGCTTGACCAATGCCATCTACTACCTATTTACTATCAACTTTTGATTCAGGCAGATTTTGAGAAAATTTTGTTCTTTTAATTTTCATTCTAAAATCACTCAATCCAGAGCACTTTTTAAGAATTTTGACTTGAATTTCAAAATTCTAAATGAGGATTGGATGCCTTGAATGAAATACAGTATATTGAAAACTATATGTGGGATCCAACAGAGAATGTATAAAATCATAAGCTTTCATATTATGCTAGGAAGTCATTTAGAGATGGTTTCACGAACATCTCACAGCTAAGTGAAATTTGAAGTTAGCAGATATATCTAAATAAAAACAATGGCATAGAGGTAGTACTTTCTGATACAAGATGAGATAATTTATTTCAAACTTAGTAGACATCATGGTAAAATGTCGTGCCAAGTTATAGTGCAAACTACCACACATCTTATTCTGACTAGTTGCTTCATCTCCTCAACAAAACATTTCTCTCTCTAAAGATGGAGAGGATGAAATTCATGTCACCCTTCAAGCTGAAGACTGTGCTGACATTAAGAGAGTCACTGCAGCAACTCTGGATTATAAGATAATATATATTACTTATAACATAACATCATATAACATATGTATCAATGCCATGACAATATGATAGCAAATGTATTTTATTTAATTTTGATTAATGCGACCATAGAAATTTGTATTAATATGTGTATGGCAATAAAAATTATACAATTGATTTCACAAAGAAGTTTATTAGCATGTTGTATGTATTCATACACTTGTCAAGCTGATATAATTGTCATCTATTGATTCATTTAGTCAGAAATTTATAACTTCAATGTTCCGGATTTGATTCCTCACTAATCAGATTTTTTTCTCAATAGGGAATGGTTGTATGTGTTTTTTTCATTGCTATTATTTATGTCTCGTCAGTAATTTTTCTATGAATGAATGTTTGTGGGGACTCAGGAAAATAATAAAATAAAAAATCTAAACATATTGCCTATAATTCACAGGCATTAACATTTCCAGATATAGTTAATTCGCAAAATAGTGACGGATACTCCATAGCCTACTTCTCAAGTGTGCCTAGTCCAGCTAATGCATGGCACATGGTAGGCCGTTACCCCTCAAAACATCTCCATCTCTTCCACTTTTTTCCTCTCACGTGATATCATCTACCACTATTTCATGAATAGACTATAATATTTTATTGGTAATTGCTCTTCTGGTTGTATGCACAAGGATGATAGGTTCCAGTATTTACAGATTAATGAATATTCAACAAAAAACCCCTAACTTGTTTTCCATATTCTAGGAATTTGAAGATTTTGTTTTCAGATGGGAATTGAGAATGATAGAATGAAATCAGTGGATTTCAGCCTCTACTATATACCAGTAAAAATTCTGAAAATTAAAAAAAAATGGATTCCTAACTATTATTTGCTCTCTTCAAAGGAGGTAAATTTCATTGAGAGCTCCACATTTTTGTCACAATATTGATGGTAACAATTGATAAATATATAACCAGCATTCATAGTTCACCTGTAGATACCATTGAAATTGGATATGTTAAGTAGATGGTCATTGTAGAGAGTTGGTCACATTAACAATCTCTTTTTTTTACATTTATATGACAAGGGGTTAGTTATAAGTTGAGACTTTGTGGTCTCAATCTCACCCTAAACAAAATTTATTATTATTGTATCCCCAAACCTTATTTTTTTTCCTTCATACAAGAGACCAGGGAGTCCAAATTGTCCGCATTCTTATGGATCCATTGCTCAACAGATAAAATTCTCCAAAGTATGAAAAATCTTTTCACAGAATATTAGTTTCACATTTGAAAAACTCCAAAATTTTATCCTCTCACCAGCTTCATTTTTGCCAAAATAAATACATACCATCTATCATCATCACCTTCATTCAACTCTTGACAGTAAATTTAATGTATATGCTTTACTTGAAAGCACTTGACCATATCGATCACCAACTCCTTTCTCTACAACTTGATAGAATTGGCATGAAATATTTACCAAAAAATGGTTACTATCTCACCTCTATCAATCTCGGCAACTTGTAAAATGCAAGAATGGTCATTGGTCCTACATTCTTTTTGATTTATATTAATGACCTACCTGGTTACATAAATATCATGACTCACAGCAATTCTATCATATATGCCAACAACACAAATGTCATTATTATCTCTTCGACTTCTGAGTCCCTTCTCAATTAATTTAATCATCTAATTGAAAATACACTCTTGGTACCTTAATGTGTACCATGCACTTTATTCATAAAAATCTAAAATTATTAATTTTTCACTCAAAAATTAATCTGCTCTAAAACTTAACATTTATTTAGATGGCAATGCTCTACCTCAGGTTGACACTTATATAGTGTACTATTTTGGGACTCTTCCTCCTCATCCATCAAAGTATTCAAAATAAAAAAATTAAAACTGGTAGCAAACATAAGGTTTGATTGACCCAATTTTCCACCGTTCAAGCAATTTAGACTGCTACCTTGTCTATGCATTTCTGTTCTCAATGCAGTTGTATATGTGAAAATCAACTTAGAAAATGTTTAAACTACTGCAGATGTGCATACACATGTACATGCACATTATATTAACCTTCAGATGCTATATGTCCAAACAACCACTAGAAATAAATTAAATAAAGAGTATAAGGTACTCATTATCTCAGTTGAAAGTTGAATTACCCAAACAAGGATTATTTATCTTCCATTAAATTTAAGGTTTTTAATCCAGCAAAATGTTATTTACCATGGGTGCATAAATCTCTTTAAATTAATTTATCTGTATAATACCCTTATTCTTACACTTTTATATATGTACATATGTATTATCAGGGCCGGATTTTCCAATAGGTTAACTCAGTGGGGGATCTAGGGGGGGGGGGGGGGGGGGAAGGTGGAAATTTCACCCCCCAAATCCAAGAGAATATATTTTCCGAGGCCAATAATTTATTACTTATAAACCGAGCGTCGTCTATAGATGATGCGTGATGGTTGTCGCAGTTAATGTTGCAGCATGCTCTTGGTGTCCCTTTACACGAGGCCACTCTGTGCTGCTTCCGAGTGGCGTCACTCATAGCGGAACGTTTTTTCAAATGGAGGAGTTCACACAAGTAGAGGGCACAAACTCAGACGCAACACTGGACACAGCCGTAGCCGCCATTCAGTCGCATGTGGTGGGGATGCCGACCATGAGACAACATTGTAACGCCTAGTTGTAAGGAAGTAACTGACAATGTTTGAAATCAGCAACTGCTTTGCACTCGAAGCTCGACTTTGTCTACTCCTCTTCTCCCTTGAACGACTGAAGCTAAAGCTCCTCCCCCACTCGCTATGGCCCTTCCCGGAAGTTCCCCCCCCCCAAAATTTACGCCTGGATCAGCCCCTGGCCTAACTTGGCTTTAGCCTAGGGCCTTGAGATCAAGAGGGGCCTACATTCAACTTGTTAGCAAAATTAAAATTACACTATTCTAAAAACAGTGAACATATGCATATTTTTTGCGTATTTTTTTCACAGTCAAGGATTTTCATTATTTGAATTTTGTTTCCTTGTAAATGTTGTGTGTTATGTTTGATTAGTTATTGTTACAAGTACTATATATAGTGCTGAGAATAAATATCCAAATAAGTGTTCTCAACTTTTTTTATTTATTATCCGTGCCACATTTTTTATAAAGGTTATAAGTACCAATCACAACAAGGTTCATTTAACATATTGATATATATCACAGTAATGATGTATTTTATTATCTCTCATGTAATTTACAAGCTTAAAATGGGAGGTGAAAGGGCCTCATAAGTGGAATAGCCTAGGGCCTCTTTTCATCTAAATCCGGCCCTGTGTATTATATTATAATATATTATGAATTATATACATAATAATACTTTATTACGGGTCTTATAAACCCAATTACCTTTTACACTATATATAAAAGAACAGATACAAAAATCCAAATCACACAATATATAAGGCATGTAAAATATAACTTTTAAATACAGTTTGTTTAGCTAATTTAATTTTCTCCTTTCATTAATACTAGTAAAAACTTTATTTCTATGTGACCTGTAATGAAAAAATCTATTTCCTTATGGATTTGAGAGGTGATAAATTTATGAATATTAAATCCAGCAGATTAATATCAATAACTAGTATTACAAAGGATATTGGAATGTAGGGGATATTTGGATCGGATTATTGAGGAGGCAATTGAAAATTGCCTTGTGAGTAACAACTTCTATAGGGATAATAGTTACTCTCTTAGCAGAGTCATTTATTAGTGTTACTAAAAAGACAAAACTGTAGATATCTTTGGGAAAATTAAGCCAAATATCAGATCAATCTGTCATAATGGAAATGGATGTTGCTATATTTGCAGCTTGTATATGTGTTCCATGAATTCTGTGTTAAGAGACTGAAATATTGGAGTTCCTTAATGATTTATTCAATCAATATAAATTATACAATTAAAGAAAACTTGAGGTGTTTGATGTGAAAACAGCTGAAAAGTCTTAGGCTACAAAATGGTAAACATGGAAAAGATAATCAGACCTTGCAAAGAAATAAGAGAATTTAACTTTTATCACAATTCTTCCAGTGTAAGAAAAAAAAATGTACATATGATTGTTTGATCACTTGATCCAAAATGAGTAGGGTATACTACAGTAGGATATAGGCAGTGAAAAATTGAAGGACCACCAAGAGGACTAAGATAAAAATGATGAAGTCAAGGTAGACTTCAATTGGCTGGGGTAATAGTGAAGAGATAATGATTAATGATGATAGAATGGAAATGAAATATGATTTTCTTATCCTTCTATTTAGTCGTAACTCTGAAAGCAATGTCCCTTTTCAGATGTGTGTATTTTCATTTAACTCTTTCCTCAGTAATTGGAAGATTTGAAGTTAAATGAATTAGATCTGACAATCATTATTTTTTAAATGGAATATAACTTAAAGATATGTCAGTGCTATTTTCTAGAATATCAGTCATATATAAGAATTTTGGAAAATAATAGTCTTTTGGGAAGGGGTGGCCTGAGTGAATATTCATCTCACATTCAGTTTTAAATATATATTTACGAACACCGAACTACATAGGGACTTGCATGAGGACTGCCAAAACTGAGATTTTATTTCCTCAAGAGCCAAAACGTTAGAGGGGGAGAGAGAGCATGGAGGACCAGTTGAGGCCTCATGTCCTTCAATTAGTCTTCCCTCTGTTGGCTGCACTTAGAGGCTCCATCTTCTAGAGATATTTGATGCCTGCAGCAAACATGGCAGTCGGCACTGTTGTATAAGTCGCCACAGTCACAACTCGAGAACAATACCACATGCATAATTTTTATCCAGATATTATATAATATAAAAACGTTTTGAATTCCAGATTTTAAATATAGTATCATGGAGAAAGCCATTTATCATGCAATGTCTTTTTGGAGCATTATTAATACTGGTCAGTTTTGTCTCTCAGGACTTATTGGTAGGCCAATGGCTCTTTCTTGATGCTACATAAAATATCTACCAACTATTTATTCTTTGAAGATGGCATAGCAACTACTTAAGATATACTTATATCACTGGGTTTGTATTAGATGTAATTCCTATTGATAAAATTAAGGAATCACTATATTAAATTCTTGACGAATTTTCATAAATCTACTTTGACTTCTGATGATGGATATATATTTATCTTGGTGCATAATTTAATTGGTACTGCTAAGAGCCATAGAAATTATCTGATTGAATACTTTTCACAAAAGTGGATTGATACAAATTAGTAAATTATGCACAAAATCCAAGTTCAAGTCCATTCCATCTAGAAATATTTGAGCTTCAGCTTTAAATTTAGGCAGACAAGCAAAATGGTTTTACTCAGACATTTGAATATTCATTTTATTAGGAGGTAATAATTTAGTAGAGGAAGGATACATTTCATATTTATCATTCAAATTTTACAACCAACTACATTTGGTAACTCTACTGAACACAGACATAATAATATACATGATAATATACTGGGTTTCCAATTAATGATGTTGTTTATAGGTGATATAATAGATAAACATTTTCTTTACATTCATGATTAAGTTTTTGTAAGATTCAATATTTCAAATTTTTTAACAATCTCAAAATGAATAATGTTCATAATTGTTAAAAGATACTAATGTAATCATCAAAATTATGCTATCCTTATCACTTTCGTGATCTGGTTGACGTAGATGACGATATTGCCTATATCTTAAAATACCACACAGGTCTATTTCACTATTCTAGACACATGGGAGAAAGTACTCCAAACTCTCAAATACCTGCTTAACTTACACAATTTCTTTTACTTGTAGTTGCATACTCCACCTTGCCTTAAATGATTTCTCCATTTTTAATACTATAATAACAATGTATGAAATGTATGTGGGCCCACAAAACTGCAGTTAACATATTTTGAGTGGATCCTCTTAAATGTGATATCTTGTCAAATTTCATAGAATCATTAAGTGCCTGCTTAAGAAAATGATGGCCTCAATGAAACAAATTCTTTTACCATTTAAAATTTGAAAATACTTAAAAGTAAGATGCTCTGTGAATTTCTATTCATCATTTTCATGAAATAATTTTCCTTTACTATTATGAAGATTTTGCTGATACACATGAAGGATAAGCTATTAATAACCTTGTAGGTTAATTAACTGTTAGGTAGTTGTTAGACTGATTCTATAGATTTATGTCTCCCAATGTTCTTTTACTGCATTGAAATGTGAAATTCAAGGAAGGTTTCAGGTTCTTATTTCTTACAAATATCTGAATTCCTTTGTTCTTTTTATTACTCGAGAGAAAGTATAATTTGGTCATCATCTGGTTAATTTGTAAAAAGAGAGCATTAATGATAACAATAATTTATCTGCCCAAAGATGAAACATTCTGTTGATATAGGAGGGTATATGAGAGATAATATACAATATTACATACATACAACTGTGGTTCACTCAATTTATTATTATTTAAATATTCAAGTACAGAATAGTAAAACTTTTTGTGTAAAAATTTCTTTAAGTTTGACTAAAAAGAGTCATATTTATATTTTACATGCTTTAAATGACGTGTTAACTTATTATAGAATATGATGCCAATTTCTTTTGGGCCCTTTTATACAATTATTATTCTGATAGAATTTTGATGTAGATTATTCTTAGTAAAATTAATATAAGAATGCAGGACTTTGTGGAATGCCATGATGACTGAATCAGGAGAGTAGGCTTTGTATGTTCCACAATATATTTCTATTTCGACCCATTTGGACCAAAGACAGCCATCGTCAGGTAAATATCAGTACAAGTACAGCATATTGGGGAGGGAGGGAGAGGAGAAGAGTGGTTATGGGGGAGGGGATCAATCTAATTGGCTGCAGGAGAGGATCCTGGAAGGAAGGGAAAGTAGGAGGGTAGGGTTAGAAAAGGTGTAGTAATTGCTAATGTGGGTTTTACGGGAATGAATTTCAATTATTTCCAAAGAGTCCATTTTTCTTTGGGATTCCGTGAAGTAATTTTCCCTCGAACAAGCTGGAGTGGCCCTTCTCCCATAGATGTTCTGTGAATGACGATCCATGGACCCACAACTGGAAGTAACGTTGATGCTCTGTGGTCCTTATCTTCAGGGATCTGCTGCTCTGACAGAACAATTGCCTCATTCTAGCTCGTAGAGAGCTCTGGCTTGAGAGAATTGATTCATCCCTGATATCTTTCACGGGTGGTAGTGACCTTGTGAGGGTTTTCCGAATGTAGAAGGCTGCTTTTAGGTTTGGGTGGGGAGGCTGGCTAATCTATAAGAAATATCTCCTGGGAAAGGGTAATTTAACCCATATCTGTATTATGGGATCCTCAAGTGAAAAAAGGAAAGATCATCTTTGAGGAAAATCTTTTACCAGTTCCTCTTGGTATTCATTGTTCCTTGCTATCTCTTTGATGACTTTCTGTTCCTCTTTGTATTCTTGATAGTAGAGGGGAAGGTTGATGAGCCTGTGGGCCATTGCATAGAATGCAACGTATTTACGGAATGCATGAGCACATGAAGAGTTCGGAATTAGTCCGTTTAGCTTGTTTTCCACAATATGCTGAAATTAGGCCTATTGCTCTGAATATAAATAGAGATCCAAGAAATTGAGGGTCCCCTCCTTAGCCTATAGGAGGGGAGACTCCATGGCTAAGCCATCCTTATGAAGAATGAAATCCCTACCAAATTGAAATAAATTTTTCAAACACGGAGAGATGAAAATCTTACAATTTTTTTATCAATGCAGGATCTTAAACCACGTCCTCAAATAGTTCACCAAGTATTTTTATAGAGTCAGCGGAGTGGAGTTGTTACGTGTGTGGAGTTAGTTAAGTGAGGTTTTGTCAGCTTCGACTTAACTATTAAAGGTGCCATATGGAAAATCCACTTTCTGATTGATTCTCTGTAAACATGCTCCGAGTCGGGTTCGAAGACATCGGCAGTTAATATGACGTAAAAAAATATATATACCAAGATCCTCTCACCATATTGACTTTCTAAATTATATTTTCTGTGATAGGAACTTTGGTTTTAGGTAGGTACAGTCATTTGCGTAAATGTTTTGGAACTTAAGGCGAGTGAGGTGCAATAAGGGGTGACTTCGGAATTTTTCGGGGACCGCATTCGAATAGATATAGAAAGAACTGGAAAATTTGATCCATTTGGTCTGCGACTGAGCAATTTTACAGAAAAGAAAGGCTTTTCTGTTTTAGCTAGACGAGCAACGTTGAGGCAATTGCGAGGGACTTCAGCCTTCAAGCATATTAAATGTGAGTGTCAATGCTGATATTTTCGCTTCTCAAGCTGCTTTTAGGTTGAATACTCATCTAAAATGTAGCGGAATAATATTTTTGTCTTACCTTGATTTTGGTTTTATCTTTTTAACTTACGAATTCTTTTCTTTTAAATATTACGACGCTTAAATAGACAATAAAAATATCTCAACAACGAAAATATTTTTTCATTTCCTACCCCAATTTAATCGATACCTTTTTCGTAGAAATTTTATAAAAATCTTCTTCTGGATATATTAATTTCATTGAAGTCATTGGCTCTGTTATTAAAATGAATTTCTATGGAATTGGTCGATTCTTAATAGATACTAATTATATATGTAGTTTATTGCAGTTATTTACGAATTAAGCGTTGTGACTGGTAACTTTTCCCATCAAATTTTCATACACCACTCAGGCATGGCATTGCAATTGGAGGCAATGCAGACCATTGCCGCTTAAGATGCTTTTTAGGAGACCCAATGATAACCATTATATAAGCGGGATATGACAACCTAAATCTTTCAATGTTGGAAAATGAAAGGGAAAGTTTTAATTGGCTAAGATGTTTTAATAAGTACTCTAAACCTCAAACCGAAAAGAGTAATTCTTTATTTTGCTTTATTTTCACAGATTAGTGGTTGTCTTATTGTCATATTATTAACATTGGTCTCTTTTTTAAACAAATAGTGCGCCTTCCTCTGTTACTTTAATCTAGCCTTTTCACTCTACAATGAACAAATTTTTATTTGATAGAAAATTAGGGAACATGAACGAATATTTTAGCTGCAGTGCTATTGCAACTCTCGTGAGAGGCCGTCACAAAGCAAGATTTCTTCGAGAGTATGCAAAACAGCACAAAAAATAATATAATGCAGTGCCACTCGTTTGTTTGAAACAAGGGATTGGGACGAAAGGAAACCCCGCGAAGCAACTGTTGTGCCTAGAGACGAGAATGTTGGAGAATATCTCACGGAACTTCATGAGTGAGATGAAAATTGCTGTTTTCCACATTTAAATTTTCTTCTCGCAAAAATAGTAATGGCAAACAAGAGCAAAGATAATTAACATAGAACAGGTCAAATAGAACAGGTATTCTATTAAAATAGGTAAGTCTCAATAGTCAAAATCTCGTTTTTCCAAATAACAGTATATTTTGGAGAGTTTTAGAAACTTTTGAGATAGTTCCATTAAGGATAATAAATTGAAAATCAACATTTCTTTAGTAGATATGGTTCTCTATTGTATACTGCAGAAACGTCCTCCAAAATTATACTTGTTTCGAAGCTGTGTGGAAAATTCTTCCGTAGTAAATTCATTGTAGTGAATTTCAAGATTCTTTTAGCAGGTTTCGAAAAACAGATTGCTAGAACCAGACTTTTTAATAGGATTCATGTCCAATTATCTGTCCGAAGTTGAACAAGTTGATCTAGGGTTCGATGTCTGTGCGCATTAAACATTTTTCCATGAAAAATCTACTGTGAGCTCTGGACCTTTTTGAGGAATTTATCGCTATGTTATTCTATGTAACTTTCATTCCGCATCTTATGTTAAGATGAGGAATGAAAAAGATGTGGATTAGCTAAGAATATTTACCAAGCGTTATCATTCTTCAATATTAAATTAGATGAAGGAGAATCCAAAACAAAATCTACTACTATCAGTGAATGTGGTTTTCCTGTCGGAATAAAGAATAATTTGGTTAATTAAGAAAAGCTGATTGAGTAAATTACATATTCTAAAGGTGTTATACAACTTATATTACAACAAAAGAAGGGTAAAACTTTGAAAACATTTATAAAATATGTAAGGAAATTTTGCCCTTTATATCTTGATCTCCCTGTATATCGTGATCAATCATTAGCATTTTGCAAAAGATGGACTTCAAGTATTGGCAACGTGTGAGAGAAAGTCATAATTTCTTACTATAGTCTGCTACTTTCCAAATATAAAAAAACTCTCGAAAACCAATAAGCACTGAAAAGTGCTTTTTCGGCAAACTACATGAGGTGAGTGTTATATTTACAAGAATTTCATTTGGTATGAAACATGTTGTACTATAAGCTCGGTAAAGGAAATTTGGTCTCTCGGACCATATTTACCAGTCCTTTCAATAGTTCAAAGCGCTGTCTCTATTTGAATCGGGATCCCAGAAATTTTACAGTAGCTACCTTTACACACCGTAAGTACCAAAAACTTTACCCCCACCTATATTTTAATTTCTACCTAAAAATCACGTAGTACCAAATGAAACTTTAAACTGAATTCTATGGTCGCTGGAGCAGCAACAGAACTAATGCAAATGACTGTAAGTCCTTTATTCTAAAAGGGTTATTATGATGGGATCTTAGATTTTAAGATTAATTTCCTCAATCTTCCAAAATATCGAGCATCTCATGGTGCCCTTCGAAACCAGGCCAACCGCCATCGAAGGCACTGCCAAGCGAAGTGGTAGTGGCATTCATCCTTAGCGATATGACCAACAATCTTCTGAAAAACATCACATCCTCTCCCTAACCAACATCTACCTACCCACCCTCTCCCTAACCACCCTCTCCCTTCCCATGCTCTCCCTTCCCACCCTCTACTTTCCACCCTCTCCCTTCCCACCCTCTCCCTTCCCAACCACTCCCTTCCCACCCTCTCCCTACCTAACCTCTCCCTTCCCACCCTCTCCCTTCCAACCCAATACCTTCCCACCCACTCCCTTCCCACCCACTCCCTTCCCACCCTCTCCCTTCCAACCCTCTCCCTTCCAACCCTCTCCCAAACCACCCACTCCCTTCCCACCCTCTCCCTTCCCACCCTCTCCCTTCCCATCCTCTACCTTCCCACCCACTCCCTTCACCCCCTCTCCCTTCCCACCCAATCCCTTCCCACCCTCTCCCTTCCCACCCAATACCTTCCCACCCACTCCCTTCCCACCAACTCCCTAACCACCCACTCCCCTCCCACCCTCTCCCTTCCCACCCTCTCCCCACCCACCCAATCCCTTCCCACCCTCTCCCTTCCCACCCACTCCCTTCCTACCCTCTCCCTTCCCACCCAATTCCTTCCCACCCACTCCCTTACCACCCTCTCCCTTCCCACCCTCTCCCTTCCAACCATCTCCCATACCACCCACTCCCTTCCTACCCTCTCCCTTCCCTTACGGGTTAAATGTAAGATGGGACTAATCAGTCTCAATTTCGCCCGACAATAAAGACCTTTATCTATCTATCTATCTATCCCTTCCCACCCTCTCCCTTCCCACCCTCTACTTTCCACCCTCTCCCTTCCCAACCTCTCCCTTTCCACCCTCTCCCTTCCCATCCTCTACCTTCCCACCCACTCGCTTCCCACCCTCTCCCTTCCCACCCTCTCCCTACCCACCCACTCCCTTCCCATTCTCTCCCTTCCTTAGCTCTCCCTTCCCACCCACTCGCTTCCCACCCTCTCCCTTCCCACCCTCTCCCTACCCACCCACTCCCTTCCCATTCTCTCCCTTCCTTACCTCTCCTTTCCCACCCTCTCCCTTCCCACCCTCTCCCTTCCCACCCTCTCCCTCCCAACCCTCTCCCTTCCCACCCTCTCCCTTCCCTCCGTCTCCCTTACCACCCGCTTACTTCCAACCCCAATTTTTTGTTACCCTCCTGCTTCCCTCCCTCCTCTCACATACCCCTCACTTCTTCCTATCCCTCTCTCAATCAACCTCCTCCATCCTCTACCTTATCTCCCTCTTCAACATGAGATTTATTCAGATGAAAATTATCAGCAATGCAATGAAAAGTTACAGAATATATAAATTATACATCATCTTGCCTTACATATCCTTAGAAATATATATCTATATATCATACTACAATAGTTATTTAGGTTCAGGGTGCTAGGTCATTTTATATTTTTATTATATATACATTTCAAGTAATAGGAAACAATACATGTTCTGGCCTTACAATTTTTATAATAAACATGCTTGAATATATATTTTGGCTCGGAAAAAATTTTAACCTTTAACGTTTTATTCATCTTACGTGTTATATATAAAGATGTGCAAGGATCAATAAACAAATTCAATCCTTCAGACCTTCAAAAATAATTCTTACATTGCATCATCATTAGTCATATTGAAGATTAAAAGTTGAAAAAGCTTCAAATAGTATACAAAGATACAGATTCACTGAAATTTTCAGTTGATTGTTCATTAAATAGTTTAGAATGTAATTATATGACTAGAATGTGCACTGTACTGGGACACTTCAGTTCACTTTAAAAGTCACGGATTTTATTTCTTTGGAAGTTTATATTTTATTCTTCCCAATCTTAAATTGGTTCCGATGCCGTCCCCCGCCGCGCCGTAGCAACCCAACTCCGTCCCCGACGCCGACCTTCGAGAAAAATAATATCTGTATGATTCACGAAAAAAGAAACTTAGTCACGACACACATTTTTCAGTACTTAAATCGTGTATCGCATAAGCGGAGACTCCGCAAAGCACAACAGTCTACTATAACGCTGTGTTATTAATCTACACAAAAAGTTAACTCAGGATGTGTCTTAAATTAGAGAATCCCCATGTTTCACTATTAGATTTATATTATAGAATCGGAGTAGTAATAACATTAGATTCAATTTGTACTCATCGTATTCTGTGTTCCTTCCATCGACCGAATTACTCTCCACAGCATCTTTGCATTCCTACTATCGCCTTTCCATGATACCGAAAAGTTCCGAGCGTATTTCTGAAGGAAGAATTTAAAAATAGATAATAAAATAATATCTCCAAAAGAAAAACACTACATTAGTTAAAAAGAAGGTACTATCTATCATACTTGAACATGTATACTAATATAATTTTAACATGTATACTGTTAACATGTATACTAATAATATTTGATTCAAGTTATACTAATTGTATTTTGGATTCCATCCCTGGACCGAATTTCTCTCCTCGGTATCTCTGCGCTCCTCATCGGCTCTTCCATAATGGAGAAATGATGTGAGGGTGTTTTCGAGAAATAAAATAAGTATTATTTCGAAAACAGAAACCACTATGTTAATCTAATTATACGAACTACTGATCATACTCAAAAACAAATAGCAGAAATGTTTTATTCCGTTTGTACTTATTGTATTTAGGGTTCCATCCCTGGACTGAATATCTATACTCCGTATCTCTGTGTTCTTACTCCGCTCTTCCAAGATATAGGAAAGTTGCGAGTGTGATTCTAAAGAAAAAATAAGGAAACAGTTAATAAAATAACAATTTGAAAACAAAAAACCTGTGTAATCCAAAGTACTAATATAATAGTAATAATAACAATCATAATAATGTACTCTTCACGTAAACATTTGTTAGAGTATAGGGTCTATTTGAAAATATACTTTACTTAGTACGTACTAAGAAAGTTATTACTTTAGTAGTGTATTTGAGTATAAACTTTACTGTACATTTTATTCAAATTATACTCAATGTTTTCAATTTTCCATCCATGGATAAATTATCTCTCCGCAGCATCGCTGCACTCCTTTTCGCTTTTATATGTAAAGTAATGGTTTTTTGACGGGTCAGACCGTTGAGGAATACCGAAAAAATAATATAACTGATCACGCGAGTAATATTACCCCTCGTTTATGTTTTAGTACAAGTAATATTGTTGAAAGTGCTTCGGCATGTCTTTCCGCGCATTTGTTCCCACTGGGAATCGAACCAGGGACCACTTTTACCAAAGAAAAACGCGCAGTCATCATGAATATCCGGGAGCCTCCCCCCCTCCATTGAAGTACCTGGTTCCATGGAAGTCTTAAAACTCAAATATCACGCTTATTTAATATTCTGAAAATACCATTTAAAATAATTAAACTATATGGAGCAATCGCAAGATGTCGCTTGATAATTCTTGGTTGAACGCTCTGTGGACATCACTCCACAGAAGCCGAAATAAATCATCAAAAAGTGAAAGAATTCACTTCCTCGGAACTTGAGAAAGAAAGGAGCCCAATTTAATTTAGTAGTTACAGAGAATATTGTACAAGGAAAGGTATATAATCTGAAAAATATCTACAAAAAACACTACAACCTGCTCATTTATTGCTAATTTAAAATCTCTATTTGAATCCAATAAAAATGTCAAAGCAAAATGAAATATTAATAGTACCTAAATGAATAAGCAAGATGCTTAAAATGATAAATAATCATCAATTCAAAATTTTCAGAACTTCCGTTACAAGAATAGTAGAGAGTATTTACTTAAGTCATTGGAATATATTATGAATGATCATATCCGAAATTCAACTCCAGTAGTACAGTTGAAGACAAAACGCTGTGATAGCAAACATCTTAAACAGAAGTTAATTTAAATATTAAGAATTCATAAGTGATAGTAACTCAGGATTCTAGAGTGAAAATAAAAATGTAAATTTTTAGAGAGAATCAGTATGTACCTATCATTTAAGAGTAATACGCAAGCTAAATTTTAATATTATATTGATAGAAAGGTATTCAGAAAGAAATCATTTGAACGATAATTAATCGAAACAAAAGTTCAAATATAAACCCCATTGATATGGCATCAGCTATTGACACCCGTTACTAACCCCGAATTAATTAAAAAAACATTGCTTAACTTTTTTAATCTCTCTGTTTTTATTATTTGTAAATTATTTTGAAAAATCTGATTCTGATTAAGATTTCCCAAAGCGAACTCGCATGCAAAATTCATTAAACGATCACTGATCGTAAAATAAAATTGGAGCGTTTATCCAGCTTCTTCCTCTACAAGACCGTTGAAAGTATCGGCTAAAATAATCTGGTAATATTACCAGTAATTATATCCAATATTTTTGACGGGTTGCCCCAAGAAAAGGGAACGTGACAAATCTTAGACTTCCATTTAATTTTAAAATAAGACCTTCAAACTGCCTTCCTGAAAATGAAGACTCGAAAACTAAAGTAATATTTCACTGATTCTACACAAGTTAATATATATTCATTATTCAAGAACTACATGTAAGGCGATTTTGAATTGATTTATGAAATAACCATAGGAAGATGGAAATCTTCCTCCTAAGGGATGGATGATATAGTAATGATAGACAGTAAAATAACATGTTGAATTTAAATAAATATCCAGTTGATTTGATTTCAGATAATAGTTTTCATAAATTATAATAACCACCGAAATAAGAGTTAGTCAAGAGCATAACAATTCAAATTAAATTAAATACATATTGTAAAATTTATATTAATTTTTAACTCCTTGATAATAATCCGCGTAGATTTATCGTCTTCCCCGGGTTACGTTATGACTCATAGTTAAATAACTTCAGCCATATATCTAATTATGCTAATATGTTTTTAGAAAAGACTCGAATAAAAAAATTAAATATTATATGCAAATATTATTTTATATCATGCGAAAGCCTGGCAATAATGAAACGGGACAAAGTGAGCATCGATCTGCGAATTTGAATCGGACATAATTTTATAAGGATTACTAAAGCATTGATGTAATTATAGTAAAAATGTAAAAAATCTTCGAATTTCCGAGAAATATTTATTTTATACAAAGAATAACTCTTATAACATTTACTTTTTAATTGTGGAATATCTCTCCAAGGTAATGAGATGAGTACACACTAATGTTATGATACGTAGCTAGCAATATTATTTACTCTGACAAGAGAAAATAATGCAATAGTATCATAATTCTTATTATACTACACAATAGAATTCCTGAATGTAGTAATTCATCACTGCTTCCTTCGATGGAACCTCTTGGGACGCAACTTCATCAAAAACAATCAAGTCCAGGTATATAAGAAGAATTGCTCAATTAGCACGATAATGATCTGGTTGACGTTCTCATCCAACCGAATTAATCTCAAAGGCATTTGATGTTCAACTGGTACGAATTTGGATTGGGTAATGATGAAACTTTTTGAACTTCGTTTCCCTCAAACTAAAACGAAATATCACAATGTAAGGAGAGGCGAGAGATATTAATTTTCATATTTTTACAGTTCCCATCCGAGTGATATTAAGTTAACTTGAACTAAATTTTAACTCAGTATATAAGGAAGATATTTCTTAATGTTTATGCGTTTATACTATCGTCTACTTGATACAATGTAATTTACTTTAAATTCCTTGGTTCGTCAGGGGTAGGTAATAGAGCACTTGAACAACGAAAACCAAAGCGAAAGAATCCAAGGTCGTTGGAACAAAATATCGAGATAAACGAAACTCTTCACAAAATATTGCTCGCTAATGTTGAAAAGAATTTTCCCGAAAAATGAACGGAAAGGGAAAGCTAAATCATCCTTGTGTAAATATGCAAGTAACTCTCACTTTTCTTTACAGAGATTTAGAACGAGGCGGGAAAGCGAAAGTTCTTGCCTATTATGACTCACGAAGCAAAGCAACAAGGCTAATCGAAAAATATCATGGCTCCCGAAATAAAGCGCTCAACTATGACTAGTTCAGTGATAGAGCAATATCAACGACTGCCAATGAATATAACCGTAAAATTCTATGTCAATCTATTTTTCCTTATGTGAAGGGCTTCTCATATCCTTCGCATCACAGAGCGCAATGTATTTTTTTTCTAATGTCGATGGTCAATGTCATTCCACCTCCTTGTCTTCAAAGTATGAAAGAGGTCAGAATACCGGATTAATCTTAGAAAAGCGTAAGCGAAAGCTTAATAAACGATTGAGTTGTAGAGAATTAACTCAACGACCATAAAAATGTCTGAAAAGATGAAAACATTGCCTAGGCTCTTCTATTATTCTATTACATTTCAATTGTTTCTTCGACAGCGAATATATATATTAATACCGAAGAGCATGTTTTACCATCGGTATGCACTTGAGTTGCGAAGAGGTATGTGGAACGAGAGCATCGTCGACTGAACAATAAAATAAAGCATGCATTCGCAAGTAAAGGTTTAAGATTTACATTTAAACAGAAATTCTTATGGTATAGGTACATACAAAAAACGAATAATTAGAATAATTCGTTACTATAACGAGGTGTTTGAATTTTGGAAAGAGCAGCTTGAGGACTGAAGTCCGCCTAAGCCCATGAAAATCACTTTTGCGTACAAAATCGTACAATTATTGTCATCTGTTTCACTTCGGCTGGATTCCTTTCTCAAACGTCGGCTATTCTTCCACGAATACGTCGGAGCGGAAGATAGTTTGCGAACGATATTTTCAAATATGAACAAATTATATGGCTCGTGAATACCTTAAATTTATCGTGTCACATGGTCTAGTTCTATCTAAAAAGGCTTGCATAGAGTCTAAATAATATTCTTTAAAACGAGTTTAAGTTCACAGTAAACCTGCGATAGACTATTTATTTAAGGAAAGTTATATAATATCTATGCTTATTTAAAACAGCCTTATTCTAAAAGCGGAGGTAAATGCAATACGTTTCAACAGGGCCTAAGATAATTGATAAGAAAGCCTATTAATAGTTTTATCTGATTAAATTATAACGATCAAGAGTTACACATACAATGTAATTTAGTGTCAGCTGATGGCCAGTCGAGATGAAGGGGAAAAGAAGGAACCATATTGCTACACGACATAATGGTACTTCAAAACGTAATTTGATACTTAAAAATCTAATACATCACCTTCCAGCAATGAAGAACCATCCGAATTATGGTATAGAATTAATAATTATGAAATTATGGAGACCATCCGAGTTATGTTCAGCTCTCGTTTGAAAAATTACAATTAGCATCAATGAATAACGACAATTATACCTAAGATACATACTTGAAAGGCACCAGATAAATTATAGTTTTCGTAATACAATTAACTCGCGATGCAATAAACTACTCCTTCATTCTGATGCTAAAAAACGAATATAGAGAAGAAAAATTTGCTGAAGCAGTTGACTTATAATCTTGCTGTAAATACGCGGAACGTTTTCCTCGAGTTATTTCCTATTTTATAAAATAAACTACCGCTATATGCACATTAGAAAGTTGGAGATAATTACTTATCATAAACTTGAATAACTCTATCTCTACACTTAAATTAAAATATTTTTTAGAGAGGAAGAGCATTCGATTAAAAATCCCCCTCATCATTTCGCTCTGAATTGGTATGCCTTTTAGCATACTCTTACTTACTTAAAAAAACGGAGTTACTTGATTAAAACGCGTTCCATTACTTTCAAATCCCTAACAGTAATATCGGAATTTCATTCACTCTCTAAGCTTCAACTACTGCCGAGTATCTTTCAAAACACATAAAATCAATAAATTACAAAGTGATTTTCAAAGGTTCCAAACTATTTCAATCATGCATTCTTTCACCTGAACGGCGAGTTTAAAAATATTTACAAGCGCCATTACATGACGAGAAACTATCAATTCAATATAATGTAAGGTTAGAGTATTAAGTGCGCTTACTAAATAGATCAAATTTCGTTACTCTTGTTTCTTCCGCGAAGGTCATCCGTGGACATTCCTTTTCCAAACGAAGTGTAGCAGATGCCCTTCGATGAGAGTATTGAAAGTTCAGCTTTTAAACCTGGAAATATAGAAATTCCAAATTAGTAAAACATCAATTAATTTCATCCAGAAAAGTACTGTATTCTACGCCCATGAGTAGGTATATTTTATAACGGATAAGTTTAAAATTAGAATGTCCATTATATGAAATCACTATTTCAGCGCCATCTATGGTGTTAGATATAAGACAACGAACAGGTGGAATGCTAACAATCGGATAATTAAATTAAAAGATTTTCAGGGAAAGTGATGAATATCGTAAAAAATCACAATTTCGATTTCCTCCACTGCGATAGCGGTGATCCATTTTGGGACTGAAACACGAAAGGTATTTATCAATACAATGTTAAAGAAGCATACATTTTAATCAGAAGCTCAAGGAATAGTAAAAAGCTTTATTTAACAGAAACCTAAACCAAATACAGATTGCAAGGAGATAAGAACACCGTTAAATCCCAACGATGGCATTGCAAGAATTGAAATATGAGTTATCAAAAATTTGAGCATGAAAATGTATAGTTTGAATCAGCATGGAGCGCTAACAGCAATTTTCAAATACTAATTTCCGATAATACAGCCGGACAGAAGGTGCAAACAGCGAGTGAGTAGGAGATTCCAGTTTTCGAGTCCAAATGCGTCAAAAGTTTCCTCAATCGCAATTTTCGTTAAATTAAGCATTCGGGGAGCGGGGGGTATTACCATTGATCATTTAAGTTTCAACAGAATTTACTTGAATTTGCTTACGTCACTCACTCAAGAACTCTAGACAGAACGAAGTTATCAACACAAATTCAAATATGAAACTTTATCGAGTTTTAATCGAAAAATACGTGGAGGCTAAATTTTATGCGAGTGTATGTATGTAAGTTAGGATTTAAGCGATGCCCGAACTTAATATATTATACAAATACGCAAACTACACACGAAATTCGGCGACTACAACTTCTAAAATACCGGAACTTTTAGCTCACAAAAGCAATTATATCTTTAAAGCAAGATCGCAATCAAAATTTGAATAAGGTTTATTCGTTCAACTTACCATTAAAAGGAAATCCTTGGTGACGACCACGAACATCTTCAGGTCTTCAAACGTCGGTCTTTCTTTTTTTCAGGAAAATTCCTCTAAGGAATAGTTATTATTACAAAAAGAAAACGAAAGGCTTTGAAATGTCACTTACGTTTACTAGTTTTCAAATCCAATGGAAGTCACAACATTTAAATTGTAACGGAAATTTTAAAACAATTGACATAACTTCCACACCAGACGAGGTCTAAGCAGCAACTGAGGAAATTTCCATCAGGCCAACGGTTGATCAAGAAAGCTGAAATTTGATTGGTCGACTTAGGATAATCCGTCGCTAACTGCCCCCTCAACTCAAATAAAACACTTTTATTAATTACAATTATAATTAAATTGACATTTAAATATATGAAGTACCTTCTTTATCTAAATTTAAATTGTTTGGATTATTAGTTTTCGTTAATAAAAGTATTTATTAATGCTTCGAGTTAATTTTTTCGTTTCCTCCAATGGGAATGCTCGTTACATCGTTATCGTTTACGGTTTAATTGTAAGTTTAGAAATTGTAATATTTCTATTTGTTTACCATGATTACTAAAAATTGTTTAATATTTAAAAGATATCAATATAATTAATTACTCTTCGTCGGCCATAACGAATGAATGGAGTTAGGGCATCAATTCACTTCGTGGATTTATATCAGAAAGTATTTTTAAGAATTCTTCTCGAAGACATTTAAATTGATCGAAAACACTTTATTAATTCAGAAAGATCTACTCATCGAGAAAAAACGAGTGCATTACATGAATCTGGATACTAAAAATCGCTTCGGCTTGAGAATATCTGTATTACCTTATGTTCCTCCTAAAATTAAACGAGATCGGATCGTCTGTGAAGAAGAGCAGAATTCTAAAATCATTTCAACCACATTCCATTTCGATCTCAAGGTCGAAGGTCTCAATTCTTTAGGAACCTCTCTGTTTGATCCCTTACATATGCTTCGTAAATCCACAAGAATTGTTAGCAATCACTTTATATTTGTACACTTTTCACACGAATTAAAGGACACCATGTTAATAAAACAAATTTTCAGCGCAGAAACACAATAAAATCTCACAGTTTTGAAATCTTGAAATATATTCTTTTAATGCTAACAACTCACATCTGATACGAAGTACTCAAGTGATAAGTTATTTTCAACAACGAGAGAAGAGAGACAGATTGACAGAATGGAAAATAATCATGATGCTGCCATTATTTTACATAACATATCATCACGCCGTTCGCGATTTATCACTGAATCCAGTAGTGGATAATATAACTGAGAAAAAGTACTAGTTTGTCTCTCTTCTGTCGTTGGTAACACAAACGTTTCACTTGAAAATTCCATGAGTTAACTCCCACTGCAAATGGGTTGCACACGAACTGTGGGCATTAATCCAAAGGGTAACACCGTCTTGAACATTTTCCACTAATTCATTTCACGTCAACTGATATTGAAACGAAAATGTAACTCAAAAAAGATCTTCATTCCTGTCACGAACTCCATGTAACCACGAGATTTTTACGTTGTCTTTAACCGCGCTTTTACGCTTTCCCGATCGTCACGAAAAAACTGAAGTACGCAACTTGCGTCCGAGGAACTATGAGGAATGTGAGGTAACTTGTGATGCTCATTCTGTTTTTCACATAGGCAGTCTTTCTGCCTTACTACATTTACCTTGAATATATTTCTGTGGATATGCTATGTATTTTAAAGTATTACACGAATAGACTTTCCTGTGAATCTTCGAAGTGTAAGTAATAATTACGAATAGTTCAAAAATATAATCCAGTTAAATTTAGAAGGGCTGAAAGACCGCCATTGTGAGAAACAGAATGAACATGGCCAGTAACTCCACATTACTCATACTTCCTCGCACATTTAGTACTTCAGTCTTTTCGTGACGATCGGAAAAGCGTAAAAGCGCGCTTAATGGCCACGTAAGAACCTCGTGACTACATGGAGCTCATGACTGGAATGGCGATGTTCTTTGAGTTAGCTTCAAGTTTTAATAATAGTTGATGTGAAATGAATTAGTGCAAACTCTTCAAGACTGTGTCACCCCTTGGATTAATCTCCACAATTCGTGTTAAACCCGTTCATAGTGGGAATGACCTCATGGAATACTCACGTGAAAAGTTATTGTAAACAACGAGAGAAGAGAGAGTCTTTTTCCACGGTTTTATTATACGCTACTGGATTCAGCGAATAATCGCCATCGCCATAGTGATGTGTTATGGATAATAATGATGATGCTACGATTAATAAAATCGAAAAAGCAATAGTCTGTCTCTCTTCTCACGTTGCGGTTGATTTCTACAATATGTCGCCTTCCTCCGAGGAGTTTATGCTTGTCAACAATTGTAATAAGGTATTTATAATATGTATTTATTTGATGAGTGTAAAGGGTATAAATAAAAAGTGCTTGCTAGGTATTGTTATGGATTTACGAAGCATTTTCAAGGCATCAAACAGAGCAGTTCGTAAAGGATGAGACCTTCGACCTTGTGGTCGAAATGGAATGGGGTTGAAATGCTTTTAGAATTCTTCATTTCTTCCCAGACGGATACAAGGTCTTTTTTGGACTCGAGGTGCTTTATAAAACGTGTAAGTAAAGGATATAAAAATGTATTCTTCTAACATTCTGTTGTCTTACCAAATTTCTCTAACATAACTATTCAAGATTGCATTCTTTAGCAATCCATCTCCGTTTAATTTTAGGAGGAGGTGATGTAGATATTCTCAAGCCGAAGCGATTTAAATTCTCCAGAATCATGCAATGCACTTGTTTTTCCTCGATGAGTAGATCTTTCTGAATAAATAAAGTGTTTTCGATCAATTTAAATGTCTTCGGGAAGAATTCTTAAAAATACTTTCTGATATAAATCCACGAAGTGAATTGATGCCCTAACTCCATTCATTCGTTATGGCCGACGAAGAGTAATTAATTATATTGATATCTTTTAAATATTAAACAATTTTTAGCAATCATGTTAAACAAATAGAAATATTACAATTTCTAAACTTATAATTAAACTGTAAACGATAACGATGTAACGAGCATTCCCATTGGAGGAAACGAAAAAATTAACTCGAAGCATAAATAAATACTTTTATTAACGAAAACTAATAATCCAAACGATTTTAAATTTAAATAAAGAAGGTACTTCATATAATTAAATGTCAATTTAATTATAATTGTAATTAATGAAAGTGTTTTATTTGAGTTGAGGGGGCGGTTAGCGACGGATTATCCTAAGTCGACCAATCAAATTTCAGCTTTCTTGATCAACCGTTGGCCTGATGGAAATTTCCTCAGTTGTTGCTTAGACCTCGTCTGGTGTGGAAGTTATGTCAATTGTTTTAAAATTTCCGTTACAATTTAAATGTTGTGACTTCCGATGGATTTGGAAACTGGTAAACGTAAGTGATATTTCAAAGCTTTTCATTGTTTTTTGCAATAATAACAATTCCTTAGAGGAATTTTCCTGAAAAAAGGAAAAACCGACGTTTGAAGACCTGAATATGTTCGTGGTCGTCACCAAGGATTTCCTTTTAATGGTAAGTTGAACTAATAAACCTTATTCAAATATTGATTTCAATCAAGCTTTAAAGATATAATTGCTTTTGGGAGATAAAAGTTCCGGTATTTTAGAAGTTGTAGTCGCAGAATTTCATGTGTTTTTTGCGTATTTGTAAAATATATTGAGTTCGGGCATCGCTTAAATCCTAACTTTCATACATAATGCACTCGCATAAAATTTAGCCTCCAAGTATTTTTCGACTAAAATTCGATTAAGTAATCATATTAAAAATTTGATTTGATAACTTCCTTCCGTCTAAAGTTCTTGAGTGAGTGACGTAAGCAAATTCAAGTGAATTCTGTTGAAACTTAAATGATCAATGGTAATACCCCCCCCCCAATGCTTAATTTAACGAAAATTGCGATTGAGGAAAATTTTGACGCATGTGGGACTCGAAAACTGGAATCTCCAACTCACTCGTTGTTTGCACTATCTGTCCGGCTGTATTATCGGAAATCAGTATTTGAAAATTGCTGTTAGCGCTCCATGCTGATTCAAACTACACATTTTCATGCTCAAATATTTGATAACTCATATTTCAATTCTTGCAATGCCATCGCTGGGATTTAACGGTGTTCTTATCTCCATGCGATCTATTTTTGGTTTAGTTTCCTGTTAAATAAATCTTTTTACTATTCCTTAACCTTCTGATTAAAATGTATGCTTCTTTAACATTGTATTGATAAATATCTATTGTGTTTCAGTCCCAAAATGGATCACCGCTATTTCATTTGAGGAAATCGAAATTGTGATTATTTTCGATATTAATCACTTTTTCTGAAAATCTTTTACTTTAATTATCCGATTGTTAGCATTCCACCTGTCGTTTTTCTTATATCTAACACCATAGGTGGCGCTGAAATAGTGCTGTCATACAACGGACATTCTAATTTTAAACTTATCCGTTATAAAATATACCTACTCATGGGCGTAGAATACAGTACTTTTCTGGATGAAATTAATTGATGTTTTACTAATTTGGAATTTCTATATTTCCAGGTTTTTTAAGCTGAACTTTCAATTCTCTCATCGAAGGGCATCTGCTGTACTTCGTTTGTTAAAGAAATATCCACGGAATGACCTTCGCGGAAGAAACGCGAGGAACGAAATTTGAACTATTTAGTAAGCGCACTTAATACTCTAAACCTAACATTATATTTTATTGAGAGTTTTTCGTCATGTAATGGCGCTTGTAAATATTCTTAAGTCGACGTTCAAGTGAAAGAATGCTTGGTTGAAATAGTTTGGAACCTTTGAAAATCACTGTGTAATTTATTGATTTTATGTGTTTTGAAAGATACTCGGTAGTAGTTGGTTCGGTATATGGTTCCTTCTTTTCCCCTTCATCTCGACTGGCCCTCAGCTGACACTAACTTACAGTGTATGTGTAACTCGTAATCGTTATAATGTAATCAGGTAAAACTCTTAATAGGCTTTCTTATCAATTATCTCAAGCCCTGTTGAAACTTGTTGCTTGCATTCACATCCCATTTTTCGAATAAGGCTGTTTTACATAAGCATAGATACTATACCACTTTCCGTATGCAAGCACCTTAACTCTATTTTCCTAAGCGGTTGCATTCGCGTATACTTCGTGGAAAAAATGAATTCTTGAAACGATTCGTTCTAGCATCTAATTCCCTAATCTTTCTGGCGGTATCAGAACGGCACATATAACAGGGGGGTCGCATTATATCGGTTACATCATCTGAAAACGTAATTTCTCTGAACTTATTTAATAAATTCATCCTTTGAATTTTTCTTCTATCTTCTCATGATTCACATCCCGCGTCCTGTAACATCTGAGTGACACTCGCTGTTTTATCGTAGCAATTCTTTACAGATCGTATCGCCTTTCGTTGTACTTTTTCTAAATCCCGAATATGACATTTCTTGGCGGGGTCCCATACACTACATGCATACTCAAGGTGAGGCCTAACTAACGCCAAGTAACATCGCTCGCGAACTTTTTCTTCGCTCCTACCGACTATTCTTTTAACGAAGCCGAGTTTCTTAAGTGCTTTACTACATATATTCCGGATGTGGGCCTCCATGATAGATTATTCGTGAGAGTTACTCCAAGATACTTTACCGATTCTACTGTCATTAGGTTTACCCCTCGGAGACTATAAGAATAATCATTTATTATAAATTTACTTTCGAAGAAGTTAACTATCAAACACTTGTCTACATTAAGCTCTAATTGCCAATCATCGCACCAGTTCATAATTCTATCTAAGTCGTTCGAAGGGTTAATCTATCCTATGAACAAACTATTTCCCTGTAAATGACTGTGTCGTTTGCGAATATCCTAACATTGCTTTCAATGTGATTGCTGAGGCCGTTGATGTATACTAAAAATAACAACGGTCCAATTACACTGCCCTGAGGGACGCCCGAGGTCACCTTAACCAAGTTGGAGCTAATACTATCGAGTACTACTCGCTGCTCTCTATCGGTGAGAAAGTCTTTTATATAGTTAATAACTTCTGCATTGATACCCGCAACTTCTAATTTGTACAGCAATTTATGATGAGGTAACTTATCGAAAGCCTTATAATAATATCGCATCGACTTGCTTTTGTTTTTCAGCAGAGTTTAGAACATGGTGCACTACTAAAGCCAACTGAGACTCGCAAGATCGAGTCTAACGAAAACCGTGTTGATTCCTAATTATGAAAAATGACGTTTCAAGAAAACCCATTAAAGAGCTAGCTATTATATGTTTCATAATTTTATCGCTCAGTGATGTTAAAGATATAGGCCTGAAATTAGCTGGATCGTCCTTAGAGCCACTTTTAAATATTGGCGTGACATTCGCAATTTTCCGTAAATAAATAGTCTATCGCAGGTTTACTGTGAACTTAAACTCGTTTTAAAGAATATTATTTAGACTCTATGCAAGCCTTTTTAGATAGAACTAGACCATGTGACACGATAAATTTAAGGTATTCACGAGCCATATAATTTGTTCATATTTGCAAATATCGTTCGCAAACTATATTCCGCTCCGACGTATTCGTGGAAGAATAGCCGACGTTTGAGAAAGGAATCCAGCCGAAGTGAAACAGATGGCAATAATTGTGCGATTTTGTACGCAAAAGTGATTTTCATGGGCTGAGGCGGACTTAAGTCCTCAAGCTGCTCTTTCCAAAATTCAAACACCTCGTTATAGTGACGAATTATTCTAATTATTCGTTTTTTATACCTTTACTTTGCGATTGTATGCTTTATCATATTATTCAGTTGACGATGTTCTCGTTCCACATACCTCTTCGCAACTCAAGTTCATACCGATGGTAAAGCAAGCTCTTCGGTATCAATATATATATATATATATATTCGCTGTAGAAGCAACGATTGTAATGTAATAGAATAATAGGAGAGCCTAGGCAATTTTTTCATCTTTTCAGAGCTTTTTATGGTCGTTGAGTTAATTCTCTGCAACTCAATCGTTTATTAAGCTTTCGCTTACGCTTTTCAAAGATTAATCCGGTATTCTGACCTCTCCGTTTACCTTTCTTCACTCTTTCGTGTTTTGGAGGTAAAATGACTGATACCGCCGACATAAAAAAAAATCTGATGTGGCCAGCACATGACTTTCTCCACATATATGATGTAAATATTTATCAACGACAGTATTTTCAAACTTTATTCAATCTAAACTTGGAAGATATGTGATAAATTTATATCATATTATCTTTTACGTCGCAAGCATTATAAATAATGTTTTTCGGGACATGTTCAATGAAAATTGATGAAATTGGTCTTTCGGCTACAGCGCCCAGAGCGCCCACAAAGTACATAATCAGCAACTTCCGGTTTATCAGTATTTCACGAATAACACCTAAGCAATCAGTGATACAAAAATATGTTTCATATAAAAGTTATAGTAAAATTCATTTTCTAACACGTTTATAAGTAATAGTCTATACCTAAATATTATAGTAATGGAGATATTTTTCAAAACCGGATATTTGCTTCGACGAATGAAGCTCGACCTCCGGTTAACCGGTTTACTCCAAATACGAATCAATCAGTTCGAAAATTCTATCGTGAATAAATATTTACATCTTATGTACGGAGTAAGTCATGTGCTGGCCTCATAACATTTTTTTCTTTACCATTCTTACCTACTAGATTTAGATATGGTGCATTTCTCCATAAGTCACTAATAAACGCATACCTTTTCGCGTTTACTTTTAGTATCCATAAAAGGATAAGGTAGCAGGTTTTACTAGCAACAGCCATACCATACCACGGTGAGAGTTATCCATATATGTTATTAACCCGAACTTTAGACAGAATTCTACGAAGATATTAATCGGCAGTCGTTGATATTGCGCTATCACTGTCATAGTAGAGCGCTTTATTTCGGGAGCCATGATATTTTTCGATTAGCCTTGTTGCTTTGCTTCGTGAGTCATAATAGGCAAGAACTTTCGCTTTCCCGCCTCGTTCTAAATCTCTGTAAAGAAAAGTGAGAGTTACTTGCATATTTACACAAGGATGATTTAGCTTTCCCTTTCCGTTCATTTTTCGGGAAAATTCTTTTCAAAATTAGCGACCAATATTTTTTGAAGAGTTTCGTTTATCTCGATATTTTGTTCCAACGACCTTGGATTCTTTCGCTTTGGTTTTCGTTGTTCAAGTGCTCTATTACCTACCTCTGACGAACCAAGGAATTTAAAGTAAATTACATAGTATCAAGTAGACGATAGTATAAACGCATAAACATTAACAAAATATCTTCCTTATGTACTGAGTTAAAATTTAGTTCAAGTTAACTTAATATCACTCGGAAGGGAACTGTAAAAATAATAAAATTAATGTCTCTTGCCTCTCCTTACATGTGATATTTCGTTTTAGTTTGAGGGAAACGAAGTTCAAAAAGTTTCATCATTACCCAATCCAAATTCGTACCAGTTGAACATCAAATGCCTTTGAGATTAATTCGGTTGGATGAGAACGTCAACCAGATCATTATCGTGCTAATTGAGCAATTCTTCTTATATACCAGGACTTGATTGTTTTTGATTAAGTTGCGTCCCAAGAGGTTCCATCGAAGGAAGCAGTGATGAATTACTACATTCAGGAATTCTATTGTGTAGTATAATAAGAATTATGATACTATTGCATTATTTTCTCATGTCAGAGTAAATATTATTGATAGCTACGTATCATAACATTAGAGTGTACTCATCTCATTACCTTGGAGAGATATTCCACAGTTAAAAAGTAAATGTTATAAGAGTTATTGTTTGTATAAAATAAATATTTCTCGGAAATTCTAAGATTTTTTTACGTTTTTACTATAATTACATCATTGCTTTAGTTATCCTTATTAAATTACGAGTAAAATGTAGCTTGCATACTGCAAGCAGATCGACAACATTAATTTCATATCGGCATCATATCGGGACGGAGGACAAAAGAAAAAGAAAGGATTGAAAATATTCTTAAAATTCGCTGCAATTTAATCGTCTGGCATCGAACCCGGGTCATCCTGGTGAACTTACTCTGCAGCACAACAGAAAATCACCATCTCTAACTATGTGTGAAAATTCAAGCAGAAATATTGGCTGCAACTGCCTCAAACGACGTTCTACTTTTTACGAATGTAAGTAGCTCTCTGGATTCGAAATAACGACGATCTAGGAAATCTAAAACATTTTTTGAAATGTATTTATGATTTCTATCTATATGCCGAATTTCAAGTTTTAATATTATTTGGAACGGGTTCAAAATAATTATTAAAAATCGGATCATCTACTGATTATAGAGACGTCTGGTATCGAACCCAGGACATACTGGTAGCTGTGAATGCACAGTATGACTTTTTAGGACTTGATCTTATTTCATACAAAGTTTGAAGTCGATATAATGCCGGGAAGTACCTAAAATTTGTTTCCACTATCTCCATAAGAAATGCATTAAGGAATGTAAATGGCACTCTGGGATCGAACCAAGGACATTCAGCAGAATGTTCATCAACGTACGAAAAAGATATTTACGATCTCTATCTACATGCCAAGTTTCAAGTTTCAATCTTATCGGGAATTGATTCAAATAAAATCTTAAAAATCGCAATGTAAATTAAATGGGAGAATATTTTCCCTCTCCTAGCGTCGAACCAAGGATAATCTTCGTTAATGTCTTTGTGATTTTATTCGGATACGTACGGTTTCCAGCGACACCTCGAATTTCAACCCTCTACTTCGCCGGGAAGTGCCTCAAAAAAAAATTTCGAAAATCCCCACCATGTATCTTTATGGAGAAAATCGCGACTTTGGGGCCTTCTGGTATCGAACCAATGACAATGCGGTTCAAAGTCGGTTTTTCAAAAAGTTTTTTCTAGAGGTTGCACATTATGGCCAATAAGTCGTAAAAATTTCAAGTCAGTGGCACTTGTGGAA
Source organism: Sympetrum striolatum (assembly GCA_947579665.1). Lineage (NCBI taxonomy): Eukaryota > Metazoa > Arthropoda > Insecta > Odonata > Libellulidae > Sympetrum > Sympetrum striolatum. The sequence continues at coordinate 80,181,467 of OX388352.1, forward strand.
CATGGTTAGAATTTTGATCCCCAGTGAGTGAGTGAGTGTATATAAATCTAAGTACGAGTAAAATGTAGCTTGCATACTGCAAGCAGTTGGACAACACTAATTTCATGTCGTCATCATATCGGGACGGTCCTCAAAAGTAAAAAATGGATTCAAAATATCCTTAAAATTAGCTACAATTTAATCGTCCGGTATCGAACCCGGGTCCTACTGATGATACTTACTATGCAGCACAACAGAAGATCACTATCTCTAACAAAGTGTGAAAATTCAAGCAGATATATTTGCTGCAACTGCCTCAAACGACGTCTTACTTTTCCCTTATATTCCTTATGTGAGAAATTGTAATGTGCTCTAGCATCGAACCCATGAAGAGCATTGTCTTAATTAAATTTTTTCTTAAGCCGAGTCTTATTATACATACATTATAATTAATGAAAACTATTAACCTTAGAAGATAAGCAGGGAGTAAATAATAGTTTAATCAACGACCAATCACAGCGCGGTATTTGGTTCAACGGTTATTCTAAAGGTTTAAACTTTAATAACTTTGGATACTTTGGAACTTTTAACTTTTTACCCCCTGCCACGCGCCACTGGCGGATTGCAGGGTTAAAATGTAAATGTACGTCACCCAGTGAGAAGTTGCTGCCGGTCTTATTTTCGAGAAAGCCGTTAAATTTTAAATTGTAGATGGACAATAGGTTCGAAACTGAGCGTATTCGAACAAATTTCGAAGTTTAGCTTAATTACTGTTTGATTGATTTTATTAGAAAAGTGTATATTCATTAAATAAGTGGATATTTCCTGAGGTCGAGATTTTCGTGGACTTCGTCTGGGCTCTCATTTATTTGGTAAGTAAGTTCATCGTCATGAATTGCTCTAGATTAAGTTCTAATGGTTTATTTTTACATTTGAGTACAAAAAGTATTACTTCGATTCAAATGACAAACATATTTTTTGAGTTAGCAGATAATGTGTTTTAGCTGTGACATTGACAGATTAGTCAGCTATTTCTCGCGTCGATGTTATCTTTCTTTTTCTTTAACCTTGAATTACAGTACAATACAGTAACCTACAATTACGAACTTCTATGATTCAGATTCTATTTGTCCTTGATTTTAATTAATCCATCCTCCGGACTTTGGGGTCGAAGTTTTTCTAACCGGAAATGGTATTGAGATTCGTAATTTTTAGAATCGATTTTTAATAATACATAACAGCTGGACTGTAATCATCAAGCAAATACCTATTTCTCAATTTTTAGAGGTCATTTATATACAATATCTACTGAAATCATATCAACTGGATTTTTATTTTAATTCAAAATTGTATTTTACCGTCCATCATTCCTGTATCATCCATTCCTTAGGAGGAAGATTTCCATCTTCCTATGGTTATTTCATAAATCAGTTCAAAATCTCCAGACATATAGTTCTTGAATAATAAATATATATTTACTTGTGTAAAAACAGTGAAATATTAAAATCGAGTGAGGCGGCCTTGATGTTGTGGAAATCGATTCTAATGAAAGTAGACAGATGTTAACTTTTCCACAGGTTTTATTTAAAAAAAGACGACTACCGGTTTCGCTGGAACTCCACCATCATCAGATCAACACAAACCAAAATTTCACCAAACAGTGGTATAATCTATACATAATAGATATAGGACAAATTAAGAGGTGAATGGGAATGAGACTGAAGGGAAGGGGGAACGGAAGAGGTGGTAGTGTCGCCAGTGAAAGAAGGGGGAGGGGAAAGGGCAGTTAGGAGGATAGGGGAGGCGGTTTGAAATAGGTACTCGTTCGTGAGAAAGTGATTACTTTGTGTAGAATGTCGTGTAAGTTCGAACTGCTCCAAGGCATTGAGACGTTTATCTTTATTTACGAAATATAAAATGTCGGGAGAAAAACTGCTGGAATGTTTACTTTTAAAGAGATGTTTTGCAAAATGGGAGGCAGGTGACTCATTCACAAAAGCCTTGAAATCGTGTTTTTGGTAGATATTTTTCAGATTATATAGCTCTCTTTGAACAATAATCTCTGTAACTACTAAATTAAATTGGGCTTCTTTCTTCCTCAAGTCCGAGGAAGTGAATTCTCTCACTTTTGGATGATTTATTTCGGCTTCTGTGGAGTGATGTCCACAGGGCGTTCAACCAAGAATTATCAAGCGAAATCTTGCGATTGTCCCATATAGTGCTGTTTTTTTTAAATGGTATTTTCAGAATATTAAATAAATAAGCGAGATATTTGAGATTCCGGTATTCCTCAACGGTCTGACACGCCAAAAAACCATTACTCTATCATTGAAAAACGGAAAGGCGATACTGCGGAGAGATAATTGATCCATGGATGGAAAATAGAAAACATTGGGTATAATTTGAATAAAATGTGCAGTTGAGTATATATTCAAATACACTACTAAAGTAATAACTTACTAAGTAAGTACTAAGTAAAGTATATGCTCAAATAGACACTATACTCAAACAAATGTTTGTGTGAAGAGTACTTTATTATGATCGTTATTATTACTATTATATGAGTAGTTTGGATTAACACAGGTTTTTTGTTTTCGAATTGTTATTTTATTAACTGTTTCCTTATTTTTTCTTTAGATCACACTTGCAATCTTCCTACATCTTGGAAGAGCGGAGTAAGAACATAGAGATACGGAGGAGGATGTTCAGTACAGGGATGGAACATAAAATACAATAAGTACAAAAGGAATAAAACGTTTTTGCTATTCGTTTTTGAGTATAATCAGTAGTGCGTACATTTTGATTAACATAGAGTTATCTGTTTTCGAAATAACACTTCATTTACTGTTTTTTAGTTACTTCTCGGAAATACACTCACATTATTTCTCCATCATGGAAAAGCACATGAGGAGAGCAAAGATACGGAGGAGAGAAATTTGGTCCACGGATGGAATTCAAAATACAATGAGTATAATTTTAATCTAATGTTATTACTATTTATGTTCAAGTTTGATGAATAGTAACTTCTTTTTGATTAACATAGTGTTTTTGGTTTGGAGATAATGTTTTATTAATTATTTTTAAATTTATCCTTCAGAAATACGCCCAGAACGTTTCTCAATCATGGAAGGGCGAGAGTAGGAATGCAGAGATGCTGTGGAGAGTAATTCGGTCGATGAAAGGAACACAGATTACGATGAGTACAAATTGAATCTAATGTTATTACTACTCCGATTCTATAATATAAATCCTATATTTTTGTTATTTCTATTTAATTATGCTACAAAGTGCGTATTTTTGGATTAACCTGGTGTTAATTGTTTTTTTGAATTCCTATTCCATTTCCTTTTTCATATATTCTACTCATATATGGTCGCATCATTTCTCCATCATGGAAGAGCAGATTAGGAGCGCAGAGATACTGAGGATGGATATTCGGTCCAGGGATGGAATTCAAAATTCAATGAGTAAATTTGAATCTAATGTTAATACTACTCACATTCAAGTATGATAGTTAGCGCGTTCTTTAAATTAACATAGAGTTTCTATTTATGAAATGATGTTTTAATAAATTTTTCTTATTTGTTCTTCTGAAATATGCACGGGAATTTCCTACTTCATGTAAGGGCGAGAGTAGGAATGCAGAGATGCTGTGGAGAGTAATTCGGTCTATGGAAGTAACACAGAATACGATAAGTGCATGTTTAATCAAGTGTCATTATAATTCCTATTTTTGTATGATCGATAACGTGTAGTATTTTTTTCATTCGTTAAAGTATTTTAATCTCAGCCGATTTTCGTCACAATTGATTTACTTTCAATTTATCTTTCTTCTACAGTTTTTAGACAATGCCTCAGTTTCAACGGCACTAATATGTTACATGGAGTACTAAATATTTTTTTATTCGTCCTAAAAGTTTCGAGTACTTTCTGTTCCCCGTAAATACTGATGCAATCGATGTAAATACATTCTGGAAGAAAAAACCGGTGCAACTGTTTTAGAGACCAATACTTAATTTAACGTATCGTAAATAGTTATTAAAATTGCTTAATAAACGTAAAATTAAATTAATATCAATAAATTAAGGTAGAATCGTGTTTCATTTATTTGCATAATGCTTGCCATTCTATTACAATGAAAGCCGACACTTTTCCTTAAGATATTCATAAGTATCTAGTCATTGTAAAGGATTTTATATTTTGAAACTATATTACCAAGTATGCAAAGCCAATGGAAATTGAAAGTGCATAAAAAGATGAGAATTTTTATTTTATTTATTATATACGGATATTATTTAAAAAATTATATTATATACAGATATTATTTTTATCGAAGGACGGCGTCGGGGACGGAGTTGTGTTGCTACGGCGGGGGACGGCATCGTGACCAATTTAAGATTGGGAAGAATAAAATATAAACATCCTAATGAAATAAAATCCGTGACTTTTAAAGTGAACTGAAGTGTCCCAGTACAGTGCACATTCCATTCATATAATTACGTTCTATGCTATTTAATAAACAATCAATTGAACAATTCAGTGAATATTTATCTATGTATACTATTTGAAGCTTTTTCAACTTTTAATCTTCAATATGACTAACGATGATGCAATGTAAAAATTATTTTTGAAGGTTTATGTTTTTTGTATCTATTCGGTGTGCATTCAGTCTTTAGATATTGAATTTGTTTATTGATCTATGCACATCTTTATATATAACACGTAAGATGAATAAAAAGTTAAAGGTTAATATGTTTTCCGAGCCAAAATATATATTCAAGCATCATTATCTTAAAAATTGTAAGGCCAGAACTTTGATAGTGTCCTATTACTTGAAATGCATATAGAATACAAATATAAATATGTCCTAGCACCCTGAACCTAAATAACTATTGCAGAATGTTTAGATTTATAAGGATATGTAAGGCAGGATGATGTATAATTTATATATTCTGTAACTTTTCATTGTATTTCTGTTACTTTTCCTCTGAATAAATCTCATGGGGAAGAGGGAGAGAAGGTAGAGGACGGAGGAGGTTGATTAAGAGAGGGATAGAGGGAAGTGAGGGGTATGTGAGAGGAGGGAGAGAATGGGGAGGGTAACAAAAAAATTGGGGTGGGAAGTAAGAAGGTGGGAAGGGAGAGGTTGGGAAGGAAATGAGTGGGAAAGGAGATGGTGGGAAAGGAAAGGGTTGGAAGGGATAGAGTGCGAAGGTAGATGGTGGGAATAAAGAGGGTGGGGCAGGAGAGGGTGGAAATGGAAAGAGTGCGAAGGGTGGTTTGGGAGAGTGTTGGAAGGGAGAGGGTGGGAAGGGAGTGGGTGGGTTGGGAGACGGTTGGAAGGGAGAGGGTGGGTAGGTAGAGGGTGGGTAGGGAGAGAGTGGGTAGGGAGAGGGTGAGTAGGGTAAGGGTGGGTAGGGAGAGGGTGGGAAAAGATAGGGTGGGTAGCTATAGGGTGGGTAGGAAGAGTGTTGCTTAGGATAGGTTGGGAAGGGAGAGGGTGGGTAGGGAGAGGGTGGGTAGGTAGTTGGTGGGTAGGTTGGGGGTGGGTAGGTAGGGGGTGGGTAGGGAGAGGGAGGGTAGAGAGAGGGTGGGAAGGGAGAGGGTGGGAAGGGAGAGGGTGGGAAGGGAGAGGGTGGGAAGGGAAAGGGTGGGTAGGTAGAGGGTGGGTAGGTAGAGGGTTGGAAGGGAGAGGGTGGGAAGGGAATGGGTGGGTAGGGAGAGCGTGGGTAGGTAGGTTGTGGGTAGGGATAGGGTGGGAAGGGAGAGGGTGGGAAGGGAGAGGGTGGGAAGGGAGAGGGTGGGTAGGTAGGGTGAGGGGATGGAGATGGTGGTTAGGGAGAAGGTGGTTAGGGATAAGGTGGGAAGGGAGAGGGTTGGAAGGGAAAGGGTGGGTAGGTAGGGGGTGGGTAGGTAGGGGGTGGGTAGGTAGGGGGTGGGTAGGGAGAGGGTGGGAAGAGAGAGGGTGGGAAGGGAGAGGGTGGGAAGGGAGAGGGTGGGAAGGGAGAGGGTGGGTAGGGAGAGGGTGGGTAGGTAGGGGGTGGGTAGGGAGAGGGTGGGAAGGGAATGGGTGGGTAGGGAGAGGGTGGGTAGGTAGGGGGTGGGTAGGGAGAGGGTGGGTAGGGAGAGGTTGGGTAGGTAGGGTCAGGCGTGCCATAAGTAATCGGTGGATATCGCCATCCACCGTACTCCTCTTGTGCCTCTCACCTATATTTATAGAATACCAGTTATATTTTACCTGTTCTATGTTAATTATCTTTGCTCTTGTTTCCTTTTGACCCAATACCTTGTTTTAAACAAATCGAATAAACGTGTTGCGCTGCATTGTATTATTTTATATGCCTTTATGCCTACTCTCGAAGATATTTTGCATTGTGGCGGCCTCACACGAAAGTTGCAATAGCACTGCAGCTAAAATATTCGTTCCCGTTTCCTAATTTTCTATAAAATAGACATTTTTTCATTGTAGATAGAAAATGCCAGATTAAAGTAACAAAGGATGGCGCACTCTTTGTTCAAAAGGAAGACCAATGATAGTAATATGACAATAAGACAAATAGTAATCTGTGAAAAAGAAAGCAAAATATAGAATGACTCTTTTCGGTTTGAGTTAAACATTACTTATTTAAAGATCTTAGCCAATTAAACCTTTCCCTTTCAATTCCCATCGTTGAAAGATAGAGGTTGTCATATCCCGCTTATATAGTGGTTATCATTGAGTCTCCTGAAAAGCATCTTAAACGACAATGGTCTGCATTGCCGTGCTTGATTGTATATGACGCCAAATTATCTATAATAGACAATTTATCTATTAGTCTGTTCACCTGTTCACCTGAATCCTGTTCACAGGAGGGAAAAATGAGTAGAAAGAAAGATTGAAGAAAATTATATTAACTAACGTGTAATAGTGAGATTGGATGCTTTATATCGAATGATGTAGAGTCATGAAATAAGTGAGGCCAAGGTGTGTTCACTCATTTGATTTTTTCATTTTCTTGAAGGGAATGATAGAGAAAAATTAAAAAGGAAAGAAAAGAGACAAACTGATATAGTGTGTTAAGCTTGTGGGTCCCTCTCTTCTGTTTCCCGAAGATTCTGAAGCGTAAAAATGGTTGTTGGATAACATTAATAAATATTGCTAAAACTGAATTGAATATAAACAAAGGCAAAACCAACACGACGAAGATAGAAGGAGAAAGATAAAATTAACGCTGGGTGGAGAGGATACAAATAGCTTGGCAGTACAGAACAGACAGGGAAAAAATACATATTCACTACAAGCAATCAAATCAAATAAAACATCTTCACAAACGATACTAATACTAAATTGTAAGAATTGTAGCATTAAACAAGATAAAACACATAAAAATATTTCTAGAATAACAAAATTATTAAATACATTAAGTTGAGAATGAATGTAATGATCAAAACCATAGTTTATAAATTTATGTAATTGGTAAAAAAAGATGAAAGGAGGAAAGGATGAAAGATTTTTCAGTATTTGGAAATAGAGCGTCGAAAAAAATAATCGACCCATTATATAAGTTCTTCCTTTAGTATTCAAAGAAATCCTCCGTATTTCATTCATTTCGATATTCATCAGGAATGACAGATCCCTTATTCTTATGTCTCCACATTCGTATTCAGTGAGGATATAATAATATAATGGGGAAATTTAACAGTCACAACGCTGAATTCGTAAATAACCGCAATAAACTACTTATAAAATTAGTATGTTTTAAGAATCAACCAATTCCATAGAAATTCATTTTAATAACAGAGCCAATGACTTCAATGAAATTAATATATCCAAAAGAAGACTTTAAAAAATTTCTGAGGAAAAGGGATCGCTTAAATTGGGGTAGGAAATGAAAAAATATTTTCGTTGTTGAGATATTTCTATTGTCTATTTAAGCGTCGTAATATTTAATAGAAAAGAATTTTTATGTTAAAAAGATAAAACCAAAATCAATGTAACACAAAAATATCATTCCGCTACATTTTAGATGAATATTCAATCTGAAAGCATCTTAAGAAGCGAAAATATTAGCATTAACACTCACATTTAAAATGCTAGAAGGCTGAAGTCCCTTGCAATTGCCTCAACGTTGCTCGTCTAGCTAAAACAGAAAAACCTTTCTTTTCTGTAAATTTTCTCAGTCGCAGACCAAAAATATCAAATTTTTCAGTTATTTCCAGTGGTGCGAGGCGCTGTCTCTATTCGAATGCAGTTCACAATATATTCCGAAGTCACCCCTTATTTCACCTCACTCGCCTTAAGTTCCAAAACATTTACCCCCACCTCTGTTTTCCTTCCTTCTTGCAAATCATGTAGTACCAACAGAAATTTTAAGTGCACTCTTTGGCCGCTACAGCAGCAACAGAACATGCCCACAGACTTATGCAAATGACTGTACTGTACTGTACAGCGTAGCTAATCTGTTCTCCCTAAGATGCCCCCTACTCCCACATACCAATGTAAACAAGCTGAACATTATTGGTTTTAGTTCTTGCTTTTCCTTTTAATTCCTTCAGTCAAATTTATAATGAATCATATGCTTAATATCCTCTATGATTTTCCTGGTAGTTCGTGCACACTGCCGGCTCAGAATTTTGCTTTTCGAAAGAAACAATCAGGTGATTTTTACTGCATTTCACACTCAGAGCCATGTCAGGTCTTATCTTTGGGTCCGAATGACTGACGTCGATGGCATTGAGACAGTCCTTCGAAAGAACGACGTCTCTTTATCCTAACTCTCAGACCGCAGATGCATTTCATTGACGGAGACTCCTCAATGTCAGTTGACTCACTTTCGTTCAATTAGGCATTTAAGAGAGGCAAAGGCTTAAGGGAAACCGACGTTATACCATTTTCTAATTGCACCGTAGTCGATCTCTTCGTTTTTATTTGGACTAGAATCAAAGCTAATACCACTCGGGCAATGTTCACAGGGAGGTTCATCATTACGTAATATGTTTTCTTTCCGATCGTGAGGCGGTTGCTTATAGTTAATAATTTAATATAGTATATAATAAAAGTTGCTTCAATTGTGATAACATCTGTTGTCTCCTGACATCTAACCGACACCTAACGGTCAACCAACTGAGCCGCGTGAGGTAAGAAACACTCATTAATTTGTTTAATTTTACCCTAATATAGGGCTTTACAATGAGGATTGGAGGAATCTTCCCACAGCTTCTATCCTTTTTACTTTCTCCATATACGAAGTATAGAGAAAGTATTGTTTTCATGAAAAAATTCGACTTCGAGATTTCAACGGAAATACATGTTTTGGGGTCCCTAGAACACGTTTTGACCATTTTCGGAATGATGTCTGTGTGTATGTGTGTGTGTGTGTGTGTGTGTGTGTGTGTGTGTGTGTGTGTGTGTGTATGTATGTGTGTGTGTGATAGTGGGCGCTCTAACGTGAAAACTATTAGTCGTATCAATACCAAACTTCATATATAGTACTGTGGTGTGTGCTGTCAGAGTTGATTAGGTTTTGAAGTAAATCGGTTAACCGGAAATCGAGCTTTATTCATCAAAGCTCATTTCCGGTTTTCAAGATATCTCCATAAATATGATATATACGTATATCGTATTACTTATAAAAGTTTTAGATTATGTAATTTACTATAACTTTTGTATTTAACATATTTTTGTATCACCGGTTGATTAGGAGTTATTCGTGAAATACTGATAAACCGGAAGAAGATGATTATGTACATTGTGGGCGCTCTAACTTGAAAACTATATGTCGGATCAACACTTAATTTCATATTTAGTATTTTCATTACAGATGTAAGAGTTGATTAGTTTTTGGAGTAAATCGGTTAACCGGAAGTCGAGCTTCATTCTTCAAAGCTCATTTCCGGTTTTCAAAATATCTCCATAAATATGATATTTAGGTATATACTCTTATTTATAAATGTTTTAGAAAAGATATTTACTATAACTTTTGTATGAAACATATTTTTGTATCACTGATTGTTTAGGAGTTATTTATGAAATACTGATAAACCGGTAGTTGCTGATTATGTACTTAGCGGGTGCTCTGGGCTCTATGGGCGAAAGGCCAAATTCGTCGTTTTTTATCGAGCATGTTCCGAAAAACATTATTTATAATATTTGTGACGCAAAAGATAATAATATATAAATTAATCACTCATCTTTCAAGTTTAGATGGAATATAGAGTACGAAATTACTGTCGTAGATAAATATTTACATCTTATATATGGAGAAAGTTATGTGCTGGCCACATCAGATTTTTTCTTTGGTGTTTGCACCCCCTAAAACACGCCGAAAGGCAGCTTGTAGGATATTAATGTAGATATAAATCCTGCCTCGTCGATTCCGCTGGTACTATCGGGGAACCTGTCTCGTCCGACTGCTACTCAATTGGGGAGGTGAATCGATTTTCCGGAAAGAGATCAACTCCAGGCGCTAGCGCCTTGGCCCCTTGCTTGTTCCTGTCTAAACCTACTGGGTCCTGACTGAGGCCTTAAACTAGAACCCTAAACCTTGACAACGGAAGAATTTTCGCTCGATGGTATCTTTTTGCTCCACAAAATTTGATCTTTAACCTCGGGGGGTATTTAATGCCCTCCACTCCGACAGACTGCAAAATATTGCCGACCGGCGCGAATGGTCGTGAGGTTAATCGTGCGTGGACAATAACTCGCCGTAATTTCCTTTGTTTTAAGATTCGTATCAGAAAACAAATCAATCATTCTATTTTAAATCTATTTTTCGTTTCTTCAGAATACATCATACAATTACTCTCATATGGCGAGAGCTCAAGTGGTTCTCTTTATGAATTATGTGTTCATTAAAATCTAATTGCTTTATAAGTGGAAAGTACACAAAATTTCACACAAGCGTAACTTTTTCTCCTTTGTAAGTAATTTAAGGCATGAATTTCTCAACATCCTGTGCATTTAATTCCGATTTATATAGAAGGTACTGTCATTGGAAATGGGTTATTTGCCCAATTATTCGAAGCCTTCAAAAATAAAGGCGCTGTTTATCCTTTTGCTTGTGCATTAGTTTCCCCAGGCTCGTCATTACCCCATCTCACCCCACCCCTCACCTTCGTATTAGTACCTTTCTCTTGAGTAAAAAGCACTTTCTTATCTCTATTCCAAAAGCCTGAGCTCAAGGCAATGCAAGCAGTGGAGTTCCCCAACTCCCAAAATTTGGAGATGTACATAGATATAGATCAAATGACTAAGAAACCCATTCACATTTCCTTGCATCTTTTTCTTTACGAACTGGATTGAGATTGACTTGGATTTAATATCATAATAAAATCAAAGATAATTTGTGATGAAAATTTCCGTAATACCATTTTGCCTACTTAAAATGTTATCTAATCTCATTATATTTCGATATATAATTCGATTTTCGATTGCGAAATTGAAAGCGGAATAAAGTTATTGTCCCTTTTTCACTGTAACACGTAACTTTATTGCACGATTGTTATTTTACTATAATTTACTGAATAAAAGAGCAAGTAATGAAAAATTCATCCTCAAAAATAATGTTGGTATAGTATAAAAAACGAATTTCGGCAATATTTTGAAGGTAATACCCACGATTCGAACCTTATTGAAATTCTTATAAATATGGAAGAAGGCAAATAACTCCTCCCGAAGAGCCTTTACGTTAATCAACTCCCTTTATATGCTGAGTTGGTGGAGCGAAGGCGAATTCATGTCAAGAATAATCTGCATCCTACCTTAACTTGTTTCAAAGATTAATGGTAAAACTAAAGTTAAGATACCTGTTTTTGTTTTCGAAATTCACCTCTAGGTGGAAGCACCTGTATTACTTATATTTTACGAAAGGAATCCTACAGACCCTACTCAACCCATCGGCACCGCGCATATTTCGCGATTAAAAGCGAAGATTCGAAAGGAACGAAAAGAACTCTACCTGCCCTACCACAACCCACTTTATAAGTCACAGATATTGTTACTTAAGGAAGTGTTTATTTATTCCTTCCTGGCTTCTTTTAATGCCATCCACCGATGACGTAGGCACCCGACGCCGAACACAGAGGCCGTCCTTCGAAGAATGTTTATATTATTCACCGATAACAAATCATAGTCAATCACACTCATTCTTAAATCCTGCATCGTATAAGGAGTCTTCGCAAAGTGCAACAGTGTGTTATAACGCAATATTATTTATATATCGAGTGATATACTATATTTATATGCTAAGTAAAATCTGGGCGCGTCGTAAATTTGAGAATCACCATGCTTCGCTATTTTATGTCCACTGCTATACCCGATTTTATAAATAAGAATTGTGACTAAATACTTTCAATAATGGTACATCTATTGAACCGGATTTAGGAAGATCATTATATAAAAACTATTTAAATTAGTAATAAGCGTGTTGTAGCGAAACAAATTAGAGCTACAGGTATTATCTATGGAAGATAATGGTATAACATACGTGAATAAGTAACCAACGCAGATTTCAATAATGTATGAATTCATTTTAATTAATTCTTTTTCCGATACTTCGCGAAAACAATGTTCTTAGAGTAATCCGCGACATATGCATGAAAAATTAGATTAAAAATATAAGTAAATTGTCTTCAATAAATCGACGTAAGAATCTAAGAAATGGATGCTTTGCTTTAAGATCGATAGAAACTGAGAGTAGAAATTAATTGATGACGAATCTCTTAAACAGCATTTATTGTTGGAAAACAATTATTTGGAAGTAAACATTTACCGCGCATGTGTCGTAATGTTTCATGAGAAAAATGGAGTATCTTACAAAATTCGCTCATAAAAATGATTTATTGTTATTGTAGATGAAATCCGATGAATATATCTACAAAAACTAAAAGTTTGTAATTTTAATGATAAATGGTACCACCACATCACTATCGCGGATGTGGTATTTGCTGTCATTAACCGCATTAAAGGCATTTAGCGACCTAAATCGCCTTTTTAATTGCTTTTCATTAACATATTTAAGATATCTAAGAGGAAAAACATTTTTTAACTCTTACATGTTTGAGTTAGAAATTGGTTATGGCCACAAACATTAAATGAAAAGGTCCTAAGCTGTATTAGCTGTAATATACTCGATTCATATTGAGCGATTAGTCGGCAGGGAGATTGGTAAGAAACAAAGATATTACCTCATATATTTATCTGCATTCACCTGTGTAACTAAAAAACTTCTGTTCGGTTTGCTACGAATAATGGTATTAAGAGCTAATAGGACGCGCTAGTTTCACTACAGACTCGGTAATGAGTAACGCTAACAAACTAAAGCAAAGATGTTTACCATCCCGGATACTGCTTACGAAAACATGACCTTGAAATTTGTAAAAGGCCCTAAGATGAAAATTGCACGAACCAGTGGCTACCACTGTTGCAAAAATCTTAAAAATGAAAGTAAATGAAATTTGAGGAAGAATCGACCTTGAGGTGACACTTGAACTTAAGTTTACCTCTCTTTGGTCGCAGATGTTTTTTTTACACTTTAACTTTATTGAAGAATATATAACGACGAAATGGATATACGAAAAAAATATAAAATATTATATTTAATTTACCATCATACCATTTAATTACCCTTGTAACTTGCACCTTAAAAAGGCTAAACTGACGAATGATTATCAACGTGAAATCCATAACCAAATCAAACGCTACAAACGTTTCTTTATATCTGTTAATTTATCAGCTTAATTTCACTAAATTCACAACAACAGGTTTGAAAGGAAGATTAAATAAATTATTACCAATATCAGGATGGCTAATGAGCAGTGATAAAAGATCGAAATTTTGAATCAGGGATTTATTCATCCTTACGGAAAATGAAAAATCTCAGAAAAATACCTGCACGTATTGTGTACCATTGAAACTAAATAACTATTAAAATAGCCTGAATTCCCTTGAGATTAAAATAGAAGCTATGTCGCGGAAAATTCAACTTCCTCTGTATCGGGACTATCAAGTTAACACCCATTCACTATTTTCCAATTTGCGTCAATTTTGTTGAATAGTATAAAGTATGTATTGACGGCATACATGTGTTAAGTGCTGAGTGTTTTTAATCGCCCGTTCTCATGCATGAGGAAATTTAAAGTTTTCCATAATATAAACTATTTATTGATACCTAAGAGGAAAATCCTTTTTTAAGTTTTATATATGAATCTTCTCCGTTAGAATACTGTTACTCAATTTAAATATTTGACATCCTAAATTCTGAAAGCTATTCAAAGGACTCGTTCTCTAATTTTATGAACCCAAGTTGTAGGAATTTACAATATTTAGCATTTTGTAGAATCAAATATCCATTCCCTTCTTACTCATTACACTATTTCCTCAGTCAAAGAAGCACTTTCGCTTTCCCGTTTTATTCTTAATAAGTAAGCATAAGTGAAAGTTATTTTTAGCTTTCTTTAAGGCTCATTGGTATTTTGCTTTCCCTTTCCATTATTATCTCTTTAAAATTACTACGAAGAATTTGATGGATGTTTCACAAATGTTCTACGTCAGAGTTGTAATGGGGTGCTACTGATCTTCAATTCTATAGCCTTCGTTTCCATCGTTCAAGGCTGTTTTTAACTTACCTTCACAAACCAAAACATTTAAATTGGTTTTCATGGACCCTTATCGCCTCATAAAAGCGAACACTTCAATAAATTAAAATTTTGATTGTTTACGTATAAAGGAAGAGATGATGTACTTTTCCAAAAATTATCAAAATACGTTAAAATATTTAAATATACAATATTAATAGCTACTATATTACCGGATATATGGCCTCGAATGCGAAGGCACTTTCGTAAAATTTTAATTTTTGAACATCGCAATATTTCGTAAACAAATGCGTAAATTTCAAAACGGTTCGGGAGTTTTCATTTTTTATTAAATCAAAGCGATTTACCAAATTTGGTCAAAATCGGTCACCTCAAGGGTCAATTTTGCCGATGTTCATGCCGAATTGGCGTGGAATGACCCATATACATAAATTTAAATCTTCTGAAAACATTGTGAATCTGGAAAAGGTAAATTTTCTTACCTAATAAAACATAGGATTCAAGTAAAGATATTTTTTATTAATACAATAAATTCTTGGTTTAAAGAATGGTAATTAAATTTAATTAATTAATTAATTTAATTAAATAATTATTGACTACAAGAATCATATGCATTCTCATGGATCTTAAATAGTCTTTCTGCAACAAATTTGAAAACTGAATTTTCATGAAATTCCCAAAAATATAAATTATGCCTAGTGATTTTATTTTTGAGATGTAGGAGCTACTTCTGAAGCTAGGGTTACCAGACGTCCGCTTTTTCTGTCCCGTGTCCGCTTTTTTTACTGAAATGTCCGCTTTTTTCTCTCAATCAACTATTTTTATACATATTTCCATCTTACACAATCTTTCACCAAGTACTTCAGTATATTTTATTAATTGACATTCAATAAAAAATAGTACAATGAAAATGTTCGAATATTTCTTATTTTTACTCATATTCCATCCTAACTCCTGGTAAAGTATACTATCGTGGTTCGAGACTGCACGAGTAAGTAACACTTCTTTGATTAATTTTTTTTTTTTTAATTTTACAATGGATGGATATATATATATATTTTTTATAATTTTTCGATTAGTAATGGGGGGGGTTCGTGGAATGTCCGCTTTTTCGACTCGGAGCATATGGTAACCCTATCTGAAGCTGTAAATCTCTCTTCTCCCTCTACTTCTACAAGAAGTTGGTGCATTTTCAGCCTCAAACAGCATTTTTGCAACTGAAGAGTATTGATATCATTCAATAGACATTTAAGAAATGTTAATATTCAGAATCTTCTTTTTCTGCTTCCTTTTCTGATGGTTCTCACTTTCTTTTCCCAACTATTAAGAGACTGTTGTCTTTGCAAATTACCATATATAAGTTAGTCGACATGTAAGTCGACCTCTAAAATTTCGAGGTGAATTTCAGGTTTCAGCCTATGTTTGGCGTATAAGTCGACCCAAAATATAAGGCAACACCACTTCTTCAGCTCTATTTTATAGGAAGAAAAACTATGGTATCCATAAATACACGACAGCTTGAGAAATATTTACTGCATAAGATTTAGACACTAGAATTGGTTCTTTCAGCTGTCATGTGAACTGCCTCTGCTTAACTTTTACACAAGTTTATTTCGTTGGTATCACTCAGGCTACACAAATAAAAATTCGTTATGACACAGAGACACAATGGTATTAAAAATTTATTACAGAAATAATGGTAATATAGCGTGATAATATCAAATCACTACACTACTAAAATAACTGCCATTAACTCATAACCCTAAGTCAAATCATAGTGATCATACAAACAAAAACAAACCATGATGTGCATATTGATCTTCATTTGTAAATAGAAAACATTGAAATGTACATTAAATTTAAATTTCTTGATGAAATTTGTTTTATATGATAATTACGTTAATTAGACCTGCCAAAAATTAGTTTCAGTAAGAAATAATTGTGGTGAGTTGTGAGTTGCAAGAGTTAGTGTACAGCAAGTGTTAAGCAGGAAGTTTCACTTATTTACCCCTCGATGGTAAAGAGTTAAATTTTATGTTTGGCATACAAGTCGACACCTGGTTTTTGAGAGATTTTTTTAGGCTTCAAAGGTCGACTTATGTACATATGCATATTATGTGCATAAACAGTAAATTCTTTTCCTTAATAATTGATTTCATACTAATAATGGTAACACACTTGCTATGGAATCAGCAATTAAGGATCTAGTGGTGCTATCTGATTCATCTCTAAATTGTAATGCACCTTGTACCTTCAATAGCAAAAACTCTTAAAAATGTCAGGTTTTATAATCAGGAATAGTATAAGTATGAGAAACGTAATATCCCTGAAAGTTCTATACTGCACAATGGTAAGGCCCATACTGGAATTTGCATAAATAATCTGTTCCTCTTATCATGCAACCCAAATCAAAACAATTGTGGGAATCCTTCAATAATAATTACACATACAATTCACCTGAGAATTATATTTAAGCCCTGTTATTTGTAATATTTTCTTCTTTTTTCAATCTTAGTATCTGTGATATTGATGTGATTACTGCTGTGCATTTTTTCCTAGTTAGTTACAAAATGCATATATACCATGTAATAAATATATAATGAATGGGAAAGCAGTTTCCAAAATTATTCAACATACTTACATAACAATCTGGAATGTATTACAACAGAAACACTTATCAAACCCTACAAAGGATCAGAATATAGCAGAAAAGTTTTTGGGGAAATGGAATGTTCTTAATTGTCTGGGAGCATTGGTTACTTAGCATATTGAAGTTGAAGGTCCAGTTTCTCACGTTATTATATCCAAAAGCAGTATTCTAAGTATCACTTCCAGCACTAGTTGATGCTTACAGCAAATGAATAGTTGTTGATAACAGACAACAAAGAGATAGAGGTTGTTTTAGACTGTGCAATGTAACTTTATAGAAATAAGTAAAATTCATACAGTATCAGTTGCATAACAATCTGAGACCCAAGTGAAGATCCCGTCCGTGGTTGCTGCTGACATACCCATAGCTATCCCATTTATTGAGAATATATCCCACAAAGAATTGCAATGCTCCAAAATGAATTTGCAATGACCCGTTATTCACAGCAAGAATAATCATTGAATGCACATTTGGGATTTTGTGCAGTAAACAGTGTACTTTTAGCAAAGCAGGAAATCATTCTCTTAGGCTGACAACAGACCATTTAACAGAAGATTCAAACACACTTATGAGAAAAGTAGCTAAATTTATACTACAGTTAAATAAAAATAATTATTGTCATTATTTGGGAAGGATTGAGACTAAAAGTCTATTCTTCCATCTATAATCAGTCAGTACACTAAGCAAAGTAAGGTAAGTATAGTATATCTTCCGAATATAAGTATAGTATATCTTCTGTGAATATCTTCCGAAGATCGTAAAATTAAACTTTCTATCCCCTATGCTAAATTTTAACAAATGAAATTGAAAAAATGTTTGAATAAATTAATCAGTCAGTATGTGCATCAGATTGACTTCTATGATTCGAATAACAAAATAGTGAATACAGTTAATTACATGAATAGCTCAAATGTTTTATTAAAGTACTGATGTCATTATTACTTTTCTTTATTATTATTTATCAACCTATTTTTCTATTATTGTCACCGTTTGTTATTTTTGTGTTGAAGTTATATGTCTGTACTGTTTTGTATAGTCTGTGCTGTTTTTGGGTTCGAGAAAGTCAAGAGTAATGAAGTTAAATAAGAAATTAATTATAAACTAAGGGAGACTTAAAGAAAAATGATGCCAACTGAAAACATTTAAAATACATGCAAACTGTGAAAATGGCAAAAGGAACGATTCTACAACCCATGGAAAGGGTAAGTTTATATACATATCCCCACACATAATGAATACAGAGCAGTAGAATCAGGAACATTAAATTCATTATTTACGTGTGTCCCCCATCTGACTAAAGAAGCATCAATGAGGAGCATGAACTGCTGTGAATGTGAAAAAAGTTCAAATGTATACTGCTTAAAGCGAAGAAATCATAAATAACATTAGCATAACATTGGAAGATAAAATGCCATTAATTCAGCTTCCAAATTATATTCAGCCCTTGAGGAAATCGTAGATTAATTCAGAACCTTTGACAGAGAGCAGATGGAGATAGCGGGTCTGTTACGCCACTTTTGTGTTTGTTTCCTTTCCAGTGTTATCTGCACGAGTGAGCAAGCGTAGCAAGAGCAGCTAAGCCCAGAGTGCGTTCTCCAGCAGAAGGGTCTCCATGCAAACTCTTCTCATCTGCCACTCTCTTCAATAATGAAAACGACAAGAATTTATTACAAAACTAAAATTAAACACGAGGTCATTTCATCAAGAATTCACTAAATCCAATTTGCCACTCCTCAATTTTACATCAAATAACTTATGCTAAATCAAGCAGCCAATTTTTATCCTTTTGGTTGACATAATTTTAAAATTAAATTTGAAAATAAGAAGAAATACAAAGATATGGACATAATGAACAATGTAATAAAACAAGAATATTTTCAGAAAGATGGATTTTCGACACCAAGTCTATAGTCTATATATAAAAAATATTTTAATACATCTAAATTTGAAAATAGCTGTTTTATCAGACATAGATCAGGCCTGCACAATGTAAAGGTAGCGGTTCGGGCTGCGACAGAGACAGGAGACCGAGACAGGCTACAGATCTAGGAGACCGAGACTATTACTTGACTAATGCTTTCGTACGCGTGCCAGTTCGCGAGCGAGACCGAGGCAGGAGATAGCGTGGCGAGACAGATAACCGGGAGACCGATGCCGTCCGGGACAAGTAGTGTCTCGCGTCTCGCTCGAGAAAAACATTCAAGATGACGTCGTTTTCTGATGAAGAAACGGATACTTTGATTTATATGATTCGACAACATCCGGCAATCTATAATTCTCAGCTGGACTCATATAGAGATGAAAATTTGAAAGATAATATTTGGAAAAGCATAGGTGAAGGATTAAATAAAAGTGGTAAGCGATTGTTAAAGTAAACCTACATTTATTTTGCATTTTATGAAATATTGAAAATCTAACTAGACTTAAAGGTCTAATTAAGTCGTGTGACACGTTGTTCTTGCCAGTCCACTGCTCCTTGTTCTGTCATAAAGTAATCAGTTAATTTTGCCCTGACATCTAGTCCATTACTATTCGAAAAGCCACCTCTTCCAAGTAGTAGCATAAAATTTTGAGGTAAATTTTCTTCTTGGTTCCATTGATGTAAGGGCGTTTGGGAAGGTTCTAAAAATCCTTCCCGTAAAAGATTATGCAAGCAACAGGCAACTAAGATCATGTCAGTACATGTTTCTGGCGCTATTCCTATAGGCGTGTAAAAAACTCTGAATACTTGACATAGCAAACCAAATGCGTTTTCTGATACTCTTCTCGCACGACAAAGGCGGTAGTTAAATATTTCTTTCCGTAAATCATTTTTGGCTACTTTCCTAGAGTAGGGCTTCATCATAAAAGTATCAAGACTAAAAGCTTCATCCCCAACTAAAAAATGTGGTAGTTTTATATTTGATCCGGGAAGATTTTTCAGTTCCGGAAAGTTAAATTCATTCTTCATGATTTTTTTCCCCATTTGTAACTTCTGAAATATTCCGCTATCTCCTTCTTTGCCATAAGAGCCAACGTCGACTGCAATAAACTTGTAGTTATGATCTACAATAGCCAGGAGGACCATTGAATAAAATTCCTTATAATTGAAGTACAAGGATCCACTATTTTCTGGGGCTCTTATTCGCACATGTTTGCCATCAATAGCACCAGTGCAGTTGGGGAATTGCCATTTATCCCAAAATCCTTCAGATACAACCTTTAAGTCACTCTTTCTTGGTATAGGTAGCAAAATTGGCACCAAGTTAGTAAGTAAGTGCTTCAAAACTTCTTTGATAATTTGTGAGATGTAGGAAGGCGATATACGGAATGCGAACGATAAATAAGCGTATGTTTCTCCTGTTGCCATGAACCTGAAACATTTAATATACTCTTATCAATATTAAATAACTAGTAGTCAAGTAATTAATTAATTATTATATTTACAGATTTAGAATGCCACAAGAAGTGGAAGTTAATAAGGGACTCATACAATCGGTTCAAACGGAAACAAAAATGTTCAACGGGATCAGCAGCACCTCCAAAAAATTCCAAATGGCAATTTTTTGAAAATCTTAGATTTTTGGAGAACTCGCCATCTCAAAGGCAAAGCTCTACAAACATAGTAGATGAAGTTACTACTAATGCACCTTCAGAAGGCATGGATGTAGATAGATAGATACATTATTATCCAAAGACATGATAAAAAAACACATATATAGGATTCGTAGGAAATTCAAATTACAAAACCGAAGATATATTACTATGTTACTTTTATATTGTAGAAACCGAAGTCGACGAGGAAGCCTCATTTGTTGAGGTTATTATTTCAAAGGAGGTGGTGCCAGGATCCTCTACTACATTAGATACCCCAGTAAATAAAAATTCCAAAAATTACCAACAAACGAAGAAGATTTCCAAGAGGAAAAAAACCGATGATGAGTTTGTGAAATTATTAAGGGAAAGACAGGATAACAGGCAATTAATTCTGCAAGCAATAACATCCAACCAAGATAGCGTTCAACATCCAATTGATGACATATCATCATTTTCAAACATATTGAAATGTCTCTAAGGAAGTTGAGCTTGCGCTCAAGATCAATGGCCAAGAGTGAAATCTTTAATATAGTTTCCAAGTACAAGATGCTAGACATTGATGAAGACAATACACGTTCTTGTACTTCAAGTTCTTTATCGAACACAACTCCAAATTCTCCAGGAAGTACCGCATCTCCAATCCCAGAATGCCAATCCCTGGACGATTCCATTTATTTATCATCAACAATTATATAACAATAGTATGTAATAATGATAATATGTAATAATAATAATGTGTAATATGTCTTACCTTAAGGTTAATGCTAATTTTTCCCTTAAAGTTATTTTTCCTTTTTTCGGCATTGTTTTTTGTAATAAATTTAAGACATATTCAAACTGTATTTTGTTCACTCGAAAGTACATTTTGAACATACTTTCCTCAAACAATAAATGATTTTTTATTAGAAGTGAAAACGATCCTTCTTGACCTCTGGTTGTAAATAATGGGTTGGTAGGCATTCTACATTTTGTTTTGTAATAATAATACAATAGTAAGTCGTCGTCTTCTTCTTCTTCCAACAGTATCTTCGTTACTACTCGACTTTCCATCACACTGGATTTAAAAATTTACAACGAAACAAGTGTCTCCAACGACTTGGTATCGGTCACAGGTCTGCTAGCAACTCTCTCTAGCGCCTCTAGCGCCCAAAAGTGAAGCAAAAAAAAAGGCCAGATTGCGCATTTAGTCTACTCTTCCTGTGGTCTCGGTGCACAGTAGACCACCGGAGACTGAGACATGTGTCTCGGTCTGCCTATCTCTGTAGCCTGTCTCGGTCTCCTGTCTCTGTCGCAGCCCGAACCGCTACCTTTACACAGCATTACCTGCTACAGTTCTACCTGGGACCTGTAATATTCTTATTTTATTACATTGTTCAATATGTTCATATTTTTTCTTCTTCCCAAATTTAATTTTAAAATTATATTAACCAAAAGGATAAGAATTGGCTTTGGATTTATTTCCTTTGGACGTACAGAGGCTCTCATAATTGTATCCTGACGTTTAATGAAGTCTCCAAGCAGATTCCACAGGAAATCAAGCAAATGAGTAGACATACAAAAGTAATTCAAGAACTTGGAATCGTCCTCTCTAAGTTTATTGTACAGGGCGTAGAAGCATCCTTCTACATATCTTGCTGATAAATTTGGGTTATTCCAATACTTTCTCTCCTTTCTTCTGTATTTTCTCCTCAAGTATAGCAGCCCAAGGATACAAGTATCAACGTCCGCACACAACTTTCCTGCTTAACAGCAAAAATCAGATTGGCCTCCAATTCCGTTGAAGTTGGTACTTGTGTAAACCATTAGCAACCAGGACCAGACTAGGGGCCGTCGCCAGCACCGATTTTGCCGGCACGTGTGCAAACGGCCTGATGGGGTTCTGTAAAATATACTAATTCACTAAAATCATTTATGATGATAATATCTTTTATTGGTTTAATAAAGCTATACAGAAAACAGCGAAGAACCATGTAAAAATGGAAGATAATTAAAGTAACACATATTGATAGGTTCGTCAAAGAACTTCCTAATGGAGTAAAAAGGATTTCTGATAAGCCAGGATGAAATAAAAATGATTTAAACTTATTAACTGGTCCAGCCTGTAAGCCCTTAGGCAACTCATCTTATTGTTTTATACCAGTAATATGTTAATGCTAAACTTTTTTAAACAGTCCACATAATGGTGCATCAATTTTATACGCATTTCTCGTATTGCAGAGGTGAATATCATTTCTAACCTAAAACTTTGACATTCATATTGGTATAGAGAAGTACCTCATATAAATACAGATTAAACCCTGTCCTTCTGCCCTAAAGATTGGCTTATATTGTTCTGTAATTTAGCCCGTCAAAATCCTTGTAACCTTTTTTGTATCAACAGTATCTTAATAATTAATAAGTCCTATCCCCACTTTGTGGAATGCAGTATAAAGCATCGTAAATAAAGTTACCAACAGTATCTTATTCATCCCAGAGCTATTGCTCCACATACAAATACTATAAAGTATCACACTATGAAAGAAAGAAAAATATACATTCCGCAGATATACTTTGGCACCTTGGTTTTCAAGGCTCTTACAGCAAAGACAACTCTCGATAACTTGCTGTAGATGCTGTTAGTATGTACCTACATAGCTAACACTTAGCATACTTTAATGGTTCAGAATAAAAGGCAGTAATGAAACAAGATTCTTTGTGCAACGTTTTAAGGATATTGACATCTCAATCAATTCCAATGAACAAAACTCTTGTCAATGTAAAAAAAATTAATGTATCACATTAACACCTTCCCTGATAAGTTTCTCATATTCATGACCAAGAAAGTTATTTTTACATAGAATATTTAGGAAATAAGATATTACTGAGGGGTATAAATTGTAACCTTCTAGATTGAAAATGAAGATTTATTTTGATTTTCAGCAATGTTCCAAATCAGAAAATATCCAAACAAAGATCTTAAATGAAGACATCGAGATTTAGAGACTTATTCACAACAGATCTAATATTAATGTAAAACATATTAAAAGTATAGTCAGATAATCACTTTTGCCATGGTTTTCCTATACTTCCTTTACCTCTCATAATAATACCTGTAGATTGTCACTATTGGAGATGTGGTATCAGTATAGGGACACCATTGGATGACATAGGAAAATCTTAGCCAGAATTCTGAGAAGAAAAAATTTGCCTTCAATGACGTTAGAAAGACTATGTGCTCTATCCAGAAGTTCCTCGCATAAGGACAGCAGAATGTTAGCTTTGAAAATTGTTAGACCTGCCATCTTCACACAGTGAAATGAATTCATCTAATCCAAATTAAATGTCATATATAATAATAATTGAAATTCTGCATTAATCCTTCAAAAAAAGATTATCAGAATTACTTGCCCCAGAAATGGATTTGAGGATTCACATTCATTATTCATGTATCTGACATTGCTCCCATCAAAACAATTCGGTGTTTAAGATTTTGAAACTGCATTTTTTGTAACATGTTATAATAAGAGTGGTAACATGCCAGCAATCTCTGATAATGCATTTCATTATAATGAGAGAAAAGGAATTTACCTTACATTAAGCCAAATTTAATTATTAAGATTTTTCTATTTCTTGCCTGAAAAAATATAAAAAATAGAAACATTGTTATAAATTTCTCTACAGGTGTCTTGAATATTGGCAAATGAAAATGTTATTTGTTTTAAGTATTATTTTGGTATTAATAGTTCTTCTTAACAGAAATAGTAACATTTATCTAGCAGTTCATTTCATAAGGACAGTGTGACACTATGAATATTGATGAAACTTTATAGGCCAGATATATATATACCAAATGAAATTAATTTATGTAATTAAATAATACTAAACTTAGCTACAATCCAAAATCACTTGTGTTATCAAGCTAATGATATCTTCAACAAGAAAATAATTTCACTCTATTCTGCAATTCATTTTATGTTAGCATGCTTATCCTAGACAATGCCGTTCTCCTTCTCCTATTTTCTCCTGAGTATCATAAATATCCAAATTCTATTCATATAGTCCATCATAAAAAATTATGTTTACATTTTACGTGTTGGTCTTAGAATTCGTTCATCAAAACACAGAGAAATAACCACTTTCACTGTAAATTTAGGTTCCTGAAAGCAATGACCCAGAAATCAACATTTACTATTGCTAGCCATGAACAGAACTTAAAGAAAAGAAGTAGCTATTATTAGGGTGCATTTTGTACCCAAACATTGCTTCTAGAATATCTTAATTCTTTTCATTAAAGAAATAATGGCATGGATGAATCAGGCATCTCGGCTGGACCTGTTGCTCAATTTTACGGTAAAACAACAATGAAATTAGTTACACTCAAGGAATACAACTTATATAAATCAACGACAATAGGCTATATAAATGAGGGGTATATATGTAAAATAAATTTACCTTTTAAGGCGAATTCTTATCACTCATTGTTCACAGATTCAGTCATAAATAACGAGTTAGATTCAATTAGAACGTTCTCTTTTAACTGAAGTGAAATACCACTTAAACTCAAAAGCTTATACAATAATGCATTTTACATTATAAATGTACTTTGTATAACATAGAACAAATGATCTCATTTAATCATTACTAAAACAATTCTACAGTTAGTTTCGATGGTTTCGATAGCATAGATCGATCTAGGAATCTCGAGTCGATCTCCACGATATTAAGAGGGATTTTTAATCAAGGGAACTATGAAGTACAATTGATTTTCTCCCATTAACATATAAATATATAAATCTAACACAATGGAATATTAAACGTACAGACTCTGAAGAAGTATAAGTGCCTTTATTAACTTATGATGTGTAGTTCGCCGTTAAAGTGGATTAAGTAACGGGGAAAGTTCGCCATGAACATCCGCCTAGAGCAGACGTGTCCAACCCGCGGCCCTCAAAGCCCATTCGTGTGGCCCGCGTTGCGTAACCGGAAAATAAACGAACGCTGCAACATCACAGGTAGGGTATCCAAGGTCGAGTATTGAGTACTCAGGCACTCGGCATTTAGTAGCATTTTCCGGGTTCCGAGTATCGTGTTGCATTTTCTCTAGTGAAAATTCTCTTTACTCCCTGGGAGCCAAAGATAATCTTAGGCACCGATCTACACATGTCTCAAGAGGCTCTCTCTATATTTCAATCTTCCTTCCCTCTGAGCCTTTCGTGTTGTTTACAATTCTTTGCTTAAATCCCCGACTATCTCTCGGAAAAAAATAATAGAGGGGAAAAGTGTTGCTACCAATTATTAATTTTTAAAACTAAACCTTCGGTCGGCAGCAACTCGGCACAATCCGCCTTGTTATTTTATATTGCCTGTCACAGAGTTGAAATCGTCTTGTGGATTAAGTTACTTGCCCTGCTATACCAGGCCTCACAAGCTGTACGTTAGAAATCATCATCCTTGTAGCTTCAAGCTAGTGATCATCTTTATAAGAAGTGCATCTTTTTAAAAGGGCACCAAACGTCTAATTCAGCAAGGGGCCTGCAGATTTTAATATTAAGAATTAATATTAATCACGCAACGTTTCTGTAAATCATATTGACATAAATAAATTTCGTTTTTCTTTAAAGATCCTTCAGTTGAGGGCCGTTTTATAGAGAGAAAAGTTTTCTTTACTGGGAAGGTCGATTCACCTCTAAAAAAGTATGTCTTTTTCACATCTATAATATAATTATTTTTTAGAAGCCCAGTTTTATTGGGAAATGTCACGAAAATGCCATGTGACATTCCTGGTTGATGGGAATTTGAACTTTGAGACGGACAACCTACCTGAAGACATACGCGTAGTCCTTGCGGAGACGGAAAAAGTTGTTAAATTTTTCAAAATATTTTTTATTAGAAACAGTGCTCTTTATAAGCATAAATCCCTATTATTACGCATATAATTATGACATTTCTACCAGAAATTTTTGAATTTTAAAAAGTATTTTTGGAAGAGTACCTGAGTATTTCTGAAAAAAATTACCTGGTTACTCGGGGAGTTCAAAACCCGAGTATTCTGGATTTCCTATTCACAGGCCAGCTTAATTACCTTTCCGGTCCTTTCCATGCGTTCGCGACGTGACATGTAGAATGTGGAAGTCGTTTTGTATTAAATATACTCTCAGTTCCTGTACTCTTGATACCAGATAATTTTTTATGCAATTGGTAATCAAAAAGGTCTTGAATCTTGGTATTAATACAAATTTTTTTATGTTTTATAAATAGAGGATAAATCGTTCAACGCGGGTTCATGAAAAATAGAAGCTGCTTATCTAGTATGCGTTTCCTTCAAATATAAAACTATTATTGAATTACGTGTTGTGTTTATGACAACTAATTGGCGTTTTTTTATACATATTTCTTTAATTTCTCTAATTTACATCACCAGTTATCATTTTAAAATTTAAAAAGTAAGAAAATAAATAGAAATAGGAGTAAATAATTTAAAATTATTCATTATTTATTTTTCTTAGGCTTATTCTACTGCATCTCAAAATAAAACTGGTAAAATTAAAAGAAAAATAGTGGAGGAAAAGAGAGCTTTCCAAGAAAAATGGAATGACGACAATTTTTTATTGAGGCTAATAATAAAGCGCTATGTTTGATATGCAGAGAAGTAGTATCCGTTTTCAAAGACTATAATTTGAAAAGAAATTATTTTCAAATGCATTCAAAATATATTGAATTGCAAGGAATATGCCGCAAACAAAAAAATATTTGATCTGAAAAAAATCTTACGTTTCAACAACAACTTTTTCGAAAAAATACTTCTCAAACTGATTCATAAGTCAAGGCAAGTTATGTGGTAGCAAATTTAATTGCTAAAAAAGCTAAAGCCGTTCACTGACGGTGAATGTATTAAAGAATATCTTGAGAGCGTAGCAGACATAATTTGTCTTGAAAAAAAATCAGATTTTTGTAAAATAAGCTTATCACATCAAACAATCGCTAGGCGTATTGAAGAAAAAAATTTGGAATCTCAGTGTGCTACTTTCAACTTTTATTCCATAGCTTTGGATGAAAGAACTGATGCAACGGATAAGGCTCAACATGCCATATTTATTCGAGGTATTGACAAGGAATTTAATATTACTGAATAACTGGCCTCGTTAGTTCCACTACTAGGTCTGTTGATTTGTATGAATCAGTAAAAGCAACATTAGCAAGATTTTCCTTAACCATCGACAAAATGACTGGTATAGTCACTGACGGTGCTCCAGCCATGGTTGGAAAGAAGGAAGGACTAACAAAACTAATAAAAGACGATGCAAAAAATATGGTCTATTTTGCGTTTCATGAAGCATCACTGTATCATACATCAAGAGAATTTATGTGCAACGACTTTTAAAATGGAAAATATTTTGAACGTCGTCATCAAAACAATCATTTCATAAGATCAAAGGGGTTAAATGACCGCCAATTTCAAGAGTTTCTGAATACTTTGGAAACTACCTATGGAGACATTGTGTACTTTACTGCAGTCTGGTGGTTAAGTCGTGGTAAAATGCTTAAACGTTTCTATGATTTGAGAAATGAAATAAAGTGTTTTATGGACTCAAAGGAAAACCTGTACCGGAATTGGAAAATTAGAATTGGTTGGCTGATTTAGCATTTTTAGTGGATATCACTGCTCATTTAAATGAACTGAACATGCGTCTCCAAGGTGAAAATCAATGAATTAATGATATGTTTCAAGCAGTGACGGCATTCGAAATTAAGCTGAAATTGTGGCAATCTCAAATTAAGAACAATAAC
Source organism: Sympetrum striolatum (assembly GCA_947579665.1). Classification (NCBI taxonomy): domain Eukaryota; kingdom Metazoa; phylum Arthropoda; class Insecta; order Odonata; family Libellulidae; genus Sympetrum; species Sympetrum striolatum. The sequence continues at coordinate 80,210,013 of OX388352.1, forward strand.
TTAATTCACTTTGAAACACCTGCCAACAAAGCCATGTAAACAACGAAAAATATGCGGCGTTAACTGCTATTTTGTCATAGGAATTTGAGAATAGATTTCAAGATTTTAGAGAACACCAGTTGTGTTTCAGTATGCTTGTTTCTCCATTTTCTGTTGACAATAACACGTTCACTACAAACATGTAAATGGAATGTGTAGAGTTGCAATCAGATATGCAACTTCGAGAGAAATTTATTCAAGTGGCTCTATTGGACTTTCACAAGTTCTACCTGTCTAAAGAAAAATATCCGGCACTTCACGAACATGCCCTGTTCATGATGTGTATGTTGGGGAGTACGTACATTTGCGAGCAACTTTTTCCCCGTATGAAGCATACCAAAAGTATAGGTAGAACAAAAATATTCAGATGAGCATCTTGAAAATACTCTTCGCATCTCAACTACCTCCTTCAAACCAGACATAAATGCACTGATATCGAAAAAACAAAGCTCAGTGCTCACATTAAAAATTTTATGTTCTTTTGTTTGAAAAATAAATGTTGTTTTACTATGATCATTTGTATGTGGGTTACATTGTGAATAAATATTATATTCAATATTCTTCTACACTGTAGAAGTAGTACAAAGTGTTTTTCTTTAGTTACGTTAATATAAGGGTTGTCTAAATCATGGGGTCCTTGCTGGCCCACGCGACTGAGAAAATTTGTAATGCGGCCCTCCAGCACAAAAAGGTTGGAAACCCCTGGCCTAGAGGGAGCAGTTGTTACCTTTATCCCTTCCTAGTTTATTATTGTGTCTAAACTAATACCCATTTATAAACAACCCGTTTCAGCCAGTTTCAGCACTCCCTCCCTCTCGGTGGAGCCTTATAAGTTTCCATTTTCCGCTGAAAATTGAAGTTTCCCTCTGGTTGTATTAGGGCTTTGATAGGACTTGAACGCGGTCTTCCGACTCATCCTCCGACGCCTAACGATTGCTTACGGGAGTATAGACGCCCTGCTTCCGCCGAACCACCCAAGACCGCGACGCTAACAGAAGGTGAAACAATTACAATAATTACTTCGGCAACCTATGTAGTGATATCGTAATTAAATGTATAGAGAATTCAGCCGGTATAATTTGAATTAACACTTATTACTAGTTATAACAATGAAAACTTACGCTCTAAAATATCTTTAAATCCCATCGAAATGTAGGAAGTTCACGAAGCGGAAGGAAGGAAAAAAAGACTGCATTGCACATAACGCCGCATACACGTATTGTAACCATACGGTTTTGAGAAGTTAAATTTCAAATTCGGCTTGTAATTACTTCCGAGAAATTTTGAGGAAAAGAAACATTTACTGGCAGCCATATAAATTAAATGACTTCAAAGCATTGGTTAGATATAAGACACTTTAAATTACTTTAACGGTTGAATCTAAGTGAATGCGGAAAAATATTTATATAGAACGAATTCAGTTTCATCCTATCAAGAGTGCTTTGAGGAATACACAAGTTCATATCACTAAGATGTGAACACGAGGATTTTTCCTTTATAAGTTACGAATACAACATCGAGAAAAGAAGGCTGATCATGACATTTTTTAGGACTACCTTAATGATATAATTGGAAAAGTCAACTGCAAATCGAACTTCTTCTGAAGCAATGGAAGTTATTGAGCTGATCGTCGCCAAGCAGTCGAGAAATTCGGCGTCAGGAGTTCGCTCTGAAGCTGTCTCCGCTCGCTCACTCGACCTCCTCGATCCGCACGGTGCGTTGCGAAATGTCACAGCGTTCGCTCCTCAGGGATTATATAGGAAAAATGGAGGGAGAAGGGTTCAAAGGAAGGTCGGGGAGGGGAAGAGAGGTTAGGAGCTTGCAGTGGCCTGTCCATCGGACGTATATCATTTCAGTACTATGCTCTTTCACACGCGTTTTCTCATTTTAAATAAAATTTTTTAAAAGTCTAGCAATTAAATTTTCACGGTAATTAGAGCCAATTTTAGGTACATATGTGTATAGGTTCTCAGTAATTTTCGGAACTCATTGCTGGGAAAGTATTTGCTATGTTACCATTGCAATTCCTCGCAATTGTATGGATCACGAGATATTACCGTTTAATTTAATTTCTAAGTAAAAGATTTTCCCTCATTTATAGGAATAACTTCAGTGGTTGGAGAACATTAAAAAAGTCGAAATCAAACCAAAAGTCCTGGACATCCTTATTTTCGCCCCACATATTGTTATTAAAGTAATACCATAGAGTAAGGATAGTATCCTTACTCTATGGTAATACTCTACGAGGGATCCTTATCAATATTTTTACATGGTATTTGATTAATTAGAAAGTATTTTCGAGTTAGACCAGTTACGGCGGGGTAATTTTAACACAGATCTTCGACAAGCGTGCATTTCTTTCTTCGTAAATGTCATTTTGACGGATTGGAATTTAGATGCATAATGGAGACTTTAACGGGTGAATCAGACAGTTTCAAGACAGATGGATTTGATAAATGGAGCAGGTCCTCCTCCATCCTTCTCGCTAACTTCTTAACCTTTGTGAAGATTATTCACTGTTGAACGGGTCAGTCAAATTCCTTTTCTTCGTAATGCAGAGATCGTTCCATTCAACTCCAAAACTCATTCTTTCGGCTCAAAAACCAAGGGTCCATTTATAGTGCCGCGATGCGATGGGGAGCAGATGTCAAAGTGGTGGGATGCGATCGACTGTTGAAACGTGAAATCGGAGCTTCAGACACTCGTAGATAAGGTTCGACGCACTGAGGAGGCAACAGACCTAAATCGATGAGTAATTGATGTGTACGTACAAAGTGAATCTCAATTTTATCCCTTCCGCAGTGAGATTTATCAATCTATTATATCTTGACATTTCTTTCTTTAGCAACTCGAAAACAATACGACTTTTTGTGAAATTGTTTAACTAGAGACAGAAATGATCCAACGCATATCAACTTGTATTGTATTACAGCATTATTTGTTTGAGTAATTCTAAACGAAGATCTAACGTCTTCGTAGTGTGACTGCATTTCACTTTCTTTTGGAAGGGCATTAAAACGGAATTAATTTAGAAATTGTAAAAGACTCCTTGTTATTTTCTACAAATAAAATCCTCTGAGTTATCTAGAGTACCTCAAAAAGGCCGGGCGCGTTAATCCTATACATATTCTCTGAATGCTTTGATGGAGGTCCGACCTCCGGAATGCATGCATTGAGTATGAGATGAAGGCATGCGAAGCTCCTGCTATCTGTTGAACACGTCACATACAGTTTAAGATGAAGAGTCGTAAAATGCAGGCCTCATGCAATGTGAGAAGGAGAAAGTCAAAAGATATGGGGAAAATGGGAAATTTTAACTAAAACCGAAGTCGGCTGAATGCGCCGCAAAACGGCTGCCTCACCGGCTCTGGTGCATGGGCGCCCGAGCACCGATAAGCGAAAGGTGATCGAGGTGAAGCCTTTTGTGACGTAACTATTGTCGGACCAAAAATTGTATGAACCTGGACTTTGAAGCTTTCCCCTACGTTAGTCTGAGTTACACTTGAACAAGTTATACATCATTTTATAGAGCAATTCTCTGCCTTTAAAATTATGAGCATTTCCAGTCAATGTCATTCTCCTACATCAATTGAGTCGGCGTGAAACGAAACAAAACACGGAAATTCGTGGAAATTCTCGACTCGGTCATGTTTATACAATTGTGGAACAACGTCCTTGCCTCGCTGAAATACCTAACGTTTAGCAAAAGTGTGATATATATTCCAGAAGCTTGCTTAGTGGTTTCGAGATCCGAACTTGATTGATTCTCATTTGATAAGCTTCTTAATTAGAAATCGATCTACTTCTACTAATTTTATTCCATGCAATTGGATTTGTAACTATTTCTTTATTCGATTCGGAAAAATTAACGAGTGCGACTTTATCTAAATGCATTGTGACAGGAGATACGAGGTTGTCTATTATGGTGACGTCACTCCGTCGGACGTCACTGCCGTCACTGCTATCGGCTGTACCTAAAGGATGCGCGCGAAGGTTTTAAACTGAGTTGAACTGAAACAGAGACACCTGGACAAATAGAAATTTATTTAAATCAATATTTTGATTATAAAGGTGGGAATATTGTTGGCAGTGCTTTCAACAGTAATGAAGCTGCTACCAGTGCCCACGTATTTATGGTTAGCAGTGTTTTTTTTCAATTTAAAGATGTTGTACATATGATTCCATGTAAGACTATCATTGCTGCGGCATTGTTTTCATTGGTGAAGAAGGTTATAGTTAGGTTAAAGTACATTGGGTTTAAGGTCATCTGTGTTGTATCTGACAATAATGCAATGTCAACTTTCACTAAACCCCCTAAACTGTCAATCGTTTATCTGCACCCTGTTAACACCTCCAGGCCACTATTTTATCTATTTGATTCAGTGCATTTATCGAAGTGTGTAAGAAATAATTGGCTTTTCCAGAAAAATGCAGAGAAAACTATGTATTTCCCAAATTTCAGTCTTGAGCCAAATAATGAGAGCATTAAAAATTAAAAGCATCCTTTTGTGTCCTGAGAAAGCTCTGCCAGTTGGAGTCTGAAAGCCTTCTGAAGTATTCATATAGGCTCTCTGCTAAGGGATTATCTCCCATTAACTTTGAGAAGCAAAATGTCAAACTAGTGCTTCAAATATTTAATGACTATGCTATCCAAGCTCTCCTCTTTCTTGGGAAGGAAAAAACATCTCTCGTTTTGTTGATACTGCCAACTTCATTAGAATAATCCAGTGCTGATGGAATGTGATGAATGCGAAAATTCCATTCAAAGGGCACAGATTGAATGATGGAAATCAAAATCCATTGACCGATGGTGAAAACCACCAAAGTTTAAGGTTTTTTGGGAGTCACTGGAGAGCTGTGGTGGGAAATTAAGCCAAGAAACACATTGTGCACTAAGACACACCACCCATGGCACGATTAAGCTTATTGGCATCAGTGAGCTCAACATGGCATACATATTACCAGGTAAATTCCAAACGGAATTCTTAGAGTCAAGGTTTGACAAGTACCCTCAACTTTCTGGCTTAAATTATAATGTCTCTTTGTGGCAGATTTTTGAAAGTGATAAAAAACTTAGGGCAACGTCCATGCTTGAGCTTTCTCTGTCCTTCAAAAATGAGTTGGTTAATTCAAAGCTCCTTCAGGAGAACTTGGGGGATGTAAGTGAAGCTCAGGGATTGAGACTCAATGAAGTCCATGTGGAAGTGACCAAGGAAGATATAAATAGGTGCAGTGATTATCTTCGAGTCATCACCTATTTGGCTGGCTATTGTTGTTATGCGGTGCATAAGAGAGTTAGATGCTAGTCATGCAAGTCAATGATAGTAAATGGTGAGCACAGTGACAAGTACTTACAACTTAATGAGTACATTAAAGGCATTGATAGAGGTGGTTTACTGTATCCCAGCATTATTGTAGTGCATATTGTTCTATACGATAATGTTATCACCGTAAAACCTTCCAGTGAGAAATTATTTAATGGTGCACTTTGCCAATGGAATATCGCCTCTCAAGTGACAAAGTTAGTGAGTAAGTTGATTGATGATGATATCTTGGTGGGATCAGGTTTCCAGTGAAAACGGACATTCCACAGAGGATATTCAGAAAATGATTGTTTGGGCTTCCACAAATACACTTTTGAGCAATTTGAGTGTTAGGAGAAATGAAAACATTTCGAAGGTAAAAAGTGACAAGGCTGAGAAAATGAAGTTGCAAACCTAGCTGACATAATATAAAAGTATATATTTTTAATTAATGTGGAATCTGTTAGATAAGTGATTGTAATAGATATTGTTTTATATTGTTTATAATAGAGTTTGTACATGGTAGTGACATTAAATGAATTCTTTAGCATTGAAATGTATTATTCCTTTATCCCGCCCTCTTTTTCCCCATCCATAATTAATTACAGGGATGCTGCAGACCTGGAGAAGTCTCAAAAGTTGATCATAGGCCTGGAAACATGGTAAAGTTACATAAAGTGAGAATTAAGTTATTAAGTCAAAATGTTTGTTTTTCATAAGTGAAAAGTATCATTTTAAGCACTTTCTATTGGTGTCTGGTCTTCTGACTTTTAGTTACTTGCCTGAATGAAGCACAAGAGCTCTTATTTGGTCTTTGGAAATTAATTATGCTGGGAAACAATCTTTTGGATCTTCACACTCATTCTTAGGGAAATTGTTTCTCTTTACATTGAATGCTTTGGTTTTTCTGAAGCCTATTATTTCCTTTTTGTTATTCCACCATGGGTGTTTTAGTCTCCTAAGTAGCAGATTTCTTCTCCTACTTGTCGTGTGCTGTTGTAATGATAGGCCTTAATCACTACTGTCTGGTTCATAAAAGCTTAGGTATCTCACCAGCCATATTTTATTTTATTTTAATCACAAGAATGCTATTTTTCCCCTTTGATGGCTTAAACATCTTACATCTATCAAGGCATTTTATATTGCATCATACATGTTATAATCATATTGTGTAATCTAGAGATAGTAAAAGTGAACTTCATCTAACTTTCCCAGTGATAAAATGCATCAACCCATTCAGATCGGCTAGCAATTTTAATACTTTCGTCAGAAACGGAATCTAATTTTTATGTTTTCTAGTAGATTTATATACTTTATAGTGAATATCAACAAAGAAAAAAAAATTTGAACAATTTGAAAAATTAGAGAATATATTAGAAATGGGCCGCCGATGGGCGGCCTCCGCCCCTGGGTACCGTCGGCTAGGCCGCCGATGGGCGGCCTCCAATCCGAATGGGTTAAGGGAACTCTTGAACTGACCTACTAGGGCATTTGTGGTTCCAATTTCATGAACTTATGCGTGATTCAGTTACTGTCCAAACTATAAGCTTTTCTGCCAATTAATGCTAAGTTCTAATGACTGTGAGAACGGTTTTGGTTTGAAATTCGTTCAGCCTCTTGTCTGAGTTTTTATGATAGCGATCGTTCTCTTTGAAAAGCCTACAAATGTCAGTCACACATACTTCTTAGATATGACATATAGGAGTTAAATTCCTCATTTATCCAGTATTATCACTTTTGAATAACCTTATTTATTCGGAGACTCTGTAAATATGGACGATTTACCGCTAAGTCAACTTTTTGTTGCCAATACTACTGCATCATTTCTGTGTTCTACTGGCGGAATGAGTATGCTCAACCCCAGCCACAGCAACTAGTGCCGTACATAAAACCCATAGCACTACTCTGAGTGCCGTCACTGAGCAGCCAACAGGCCTTGTAGTCTAGGTGGCTCTGATCGAAGTCTCAGCCGCCACTGCTAAGCATGGCAAAAACACCCATCAATTCTCAACAGGGAAGTAATAATTGAAGAATACCACCATAGCAGAAATGATGGGGGAACATGTTTCATGCTTCTGGATAGCAAATACCAGGTTACTCTTCTCTCCAAAGCAATAAGCTAAGGAATAAGTAAATATTGAAGCTCAAATCTGTTCAATTGCCAGCCTCTTCATTTAAGATATTTTTTGTTCAAACAATATAAAGCACATGAAATTCAGGTATTTTTTATTAAAATTCCCTTTTTAAAACTTTGGTGGGTGTTATACAACGATTCACTCTAAGTTCCAATAAATACGATATTTATTTTTACATCTCTTTAAAGGGAAATTTTAAATTTTGTCTTTTTACATTTACAATAAATCTTCTCTATGTCCAAGTAAAGACCCAGAGTCACTTTCTAGTGAATGGTATGAAATGCAAATATCATGACTCTACTTCACCTATCAATCGCTTCTGTACATTGTTTGCAGAAAACATTGAATTTTTGAATCAATATGTTCTAGATTTTATTTCTTTGATCTTCTTCACATTATCTTCTAAAGATTACAAACCCTGAATCATCCGAGTAACACTCACTGCTTTATCATAGCAATTTTTTTCTAATCATACAGCCTTTATTTGTACATTTTCTAATCCCGATACATGCATGCATACTCAATATGAGGACTAACTAGAGCAAAGTAACAATTCCTACAAACTTATTCTTTGCTTCTACAGACAGTTTTTATAATGAAGACAAGTTAACTTCTCTTCCACATATTATATTCTATAAAGGATAATATTGCCTTCTTTACTTATATTGATTGACTTGCTTTGCACTAAAAAAAGAACTCATTATTATTATCATAAAAAATCTTGCGTAGGCACTAGCTAGGGACTCAACAGATTCAAATAATGGCTAGATAAATATTGTTTATGCTAAAATTGACACACAGCATTCAACTAATTTACTGATAGTGCCTTTCTATTCCAATCATTCAATACCATGAGAAAGCCAAGAATAAATCGTACCTCACCTTGCTCCATACCTTTTAATTTAAAAAATTGGTTTATACCACTATCTGGGTCAATTTCAAAATTCACTTCCTATTCTTCCTGAAGAGGAAATATTTCAGGTTGACTAGCAAATGGGCATGCAGAGTCTTAATTTGGTTCTGTGTATTCAGAATTAGAAGGAAGATATTCCATGGATATATTCATTTCAGAACCCAATTCTTTGATGGATACCTCTTCCTTGCTACTAACTGTTTGTCCTGCACAATCCATCAGAGTGTTATGTTAGATATCCTCCCAATGCAAATGGTTCTCCAGGAGCGAAGGGTAGGGATTTCCAAGAGAGGGCAATAAAAAAAGTTTAGGAAAACCCTTAAACAAAATGACAAAATCTGGGTACATTTTAAAAGAAAACAAACCATTGAAAAACGATAGATATTTATTGGTGAGTCAAACTTGAACCCTCTGATGTCTCCATATGTATGAGTGAATCAGGTCAGCTGTTAATTATTAACTCATGCATTCATCTTTAAATTAAATTTTATAATATTTTTCAATTTTAAGAAAAACTTGCTTTATTGCACAACTCATATTTATCCTAGGAAAATTATTTTTTCATATCCAACCCTTTGCAACCCTTACTTCCTTCCTTACAGTTTGAGCAGGCATGACATAGATTTTTTGATGACCATTTTCTTTTAATTGGCACCAACGTCTTCAGAATTTTTCTTCCTCTTTGTTTTCAGTGATTGTGTTGTTTTGGCCCACTCACTTCTATAATTTTCGTATTCACTCACAATACTTGGGTGAACCCTCTGAAACACAGGCTTCGAATTTCACTTCTGCACTGCTAATTGAACCATTGTTGTCAAGCATCAACAGGCCAAGGTAACTGAATTTCATAGGATTTTGCTAAGACTGAAGACACTTGGTACTCATGTATTTAGCTAATAGCACCACCAGTAACATTTTTTATTTAGTAATAATGCATCCAAGATATAATTTTTATATCGATAGTAGAATAGAAAAATGAGATCATTTACCTTTAAGTGAGTCTTGAAATTTGTAGTGGCATTTAAGGAGCCACTAATTACTGTTTTTCTTGCAGGCTTGCAAAGAACACATTCGGCTCTTACTTTTTCCTCCATCTCTTCCACAACTACGAAATATTTTCCATCTAAAATCGCGGATCTTGCTTCACTACGAGTAGAGCTCTCGCCAGTGTCCATTCTGCAATTTCCTGTGTTTGTTCGTGATGCGGCGGGCTTCAAAGAATGATAACCTAATCTTTTAATTAAATATAATCAATCGCGATGCTGTCAAACACTGTTGCAATCCAAAATCGAACTCAATAACGGTGCAGGGGTCTAACCTGGAGAATAGAAAGATGTAGATTTCCAAGTCAGAAAGATGAGAAGAACGCGCAGACAACTCGAAACTTCCACCAGAGCACGGTACGGAAAAATCATTAATGCTTAGGTGAAAACAGATCGTATGAGACTACGCTCAAAAATGTTTTCTTTTTTCAGGAAGTGCTTATCGCTTACCCCTTACGGGGATAAGGTTTTCAGTGACCATAATAGTGTGATACATACTGATACTCTATCAACATCTATGGTTACATTCCGTGTCTGAGAAAAGGTCTTTTATAAGGAGTGGATGTAGAGGAAAAGTTTACAAAATTGCCCTGAATTCTTAACAATTTGCTGCCTTTATAAATCGTTCCTTGTAAATACGTTAAATTAGATTCTATATATTTTATCAAAGAAATAAGTTGCTAAAGAGTAATATTAAAATTAAAAGAGACTTCTTTCATTCGAAAGTTATGAGCCTCCAAAATGATCCATGTTCGTTGATGTTTTGCGAAACTTTGGAAACTTTAAGCAATAACAACTTTACGCAACAATAATAACGCAAAAAAACATTGAGCTGAAACTTAGCCACTATGAGTTTCTCAAAGAGGTACGCAAGTATGGTAAATTTCGCAACTTTTAAAAAATTGGCGTCGATTTCTGTTTGATTTTTCGTGGAATCGCCCGCTGGGATTTTTTTGGGGGGGGCAATTACCCCTACTGTCCCCCCCTAGGGACCGCTAATGATTAGGTGAGGATGTTTGTGTTGATATACACTCTGCTATACTCTATATTCACATATGAATTTCATACGTGAAATGAAAAGTATTTCCGCAGGAGTATTTTGAGTATGAGTATTTTGAAAGTACAAAAATTACTCATAGATTGTATTTTCAATACAAATACAAAATACTATGCATGAAATGTATTTTCGATACAAAATACAAATGTATCAAAAATACGTATTTAAAATACATGTATTTTCGATACTGCCCAACTCTGCTGTCAGGTACTACTTGGTGTTATAAATTTTACCAATTTAACCAATTTAATTCTTACAAACATACCAATCTGCTGTTTAACCAAATCTTATGATACTTTTTACCCTCTGATACTTTGGTTCCTAAATGCAAACACAAAAGCAGAAATTTTCCACACTGGTATACAGAAGAACTCAAAGATTTAATTTTCACAAAAAGATGTAAGTAAGAGACATAGTAGCCAATGATGGTCAATCAATTGTAAATCTTTTTGCAGATTACTTTGCCAAGGAATTTGAACCATCTGAGGAGGTTATTTCTCTTTGTATTTCAAAGTGTTCATAATCAAGACTGTTCGTCCTCACTTAACTTCTCGCTTGCAGTTAGAAATTTTGTTAAATGATGCAGGTGAAAGTGCTGAATATGCGAGCATTGATTCTAATTTGTTGATCGTGGACCACGAGGTTAACATGGAAGAAATCATTGAAAGTTCTCTGGATGAAAGAGATGATGAAATCAGTGAAAGTGATGACAGGGAGCCTATAGTGGAAGAGGTGCTTGTGCTATCAAATTGTTGCATCAAATTGAACTGTTAAAAAAATGTTGCATTTCAAAAGGCAACAGGGAGGCATTAAGTACAATTTAATTTTGAAAAGAATTTGTTACAAAAAGAAACAAGCAAACCAAAATCAATGATTTCTTTACGCCTAAGTGAGCTATGTATTTGTATGTATATATATTAAAATGTGTAAATGCTTCGAGAATTTTAAATATACATATGCAAGTAAATGCATTATGCTATTCTTGTTTCTAATTTTTTATTAATTATTCAGAAGTGATATTTGAAGTAAAAGGATCTGTTTCAGCTGCCATAAATTCCTACAGAATAATATTTGAATGGTAAATTAAAGCTTAATATTTAGGTTTTCTTTGGGTCACCTCCAACTTCGGACACATTTTCTAGAACCGTTAATGTCCTTAAGTGAGAGGTTTCACTGTTTTTATTTTAAAATAAATATGCACCTATAAATATACTGTTACTTTTTTTAATTTTTTTAATATTCCCTTATATCTTTGACAAAAATACCACTCCCACTAGTGGTAATTTGTTCATTCCCCAAAGGTGGTCGTTATACGGAGGTTCAACTGTATTACAATTTGGCCAAGCAACGTAAAGATTGAACAACTTCTGCAACTATGAATACTAAAATACTTGGGGTTTATTTAGGATGACATCAGTAAACATAAAAAAATAACCAAAGGACAATAGTGAATGTTCTTGCTAATAATAGTGTCTACCAAGTTGTGGCTTTAAAAAGGCAAAGACTCATCTTTGAGCATGAAAGCTTCAACGAATCAAAAGATATTAGGAAATTAGATTTGAATAGGTAGATTAGATTAAATATGTTGTATTTTTCCAAGTTTCTCTCAAAAGCCTCTGTAACTAAATGAACTTGTTTGAAATGAATAAATGAAATGTTTCTTTGAAAAATCTGTCTCTGTTCAAGGCAGACATGCTCTTCTGGTGCTCCAATATTGAAGGGGAGGTAGTTTTCTCCTACATTTTGTTATATTAGTTAATACAAAAAGTTAATGGTAGATTGTGGTATGTGTAAACAGAATATATGTAAGTGGAAACTGAGAATCTGTAGTGATTGGAAAACACAGTGCCATGCAAAGTGTGTCATTATGTCCAAAGAGGATGTTGAGTTTATCATTGCCTAAAATTTGGTGCTGTTGCTCCTGTTCGGAGAGTAGAAACAAAATTATGTCTGCCACTACATCAGCAAAATCTGATTCTGGCTGAATTTTTCAAGTCATCTCCATGCTTGAAGAAGCTAAAAAGGAGAGGCAGTGTATGCTAAAGGATCTAAATAAATATATTGAATTTCTGCAATCGAAAATTCCCATTACCTTTGGGCCGTTTGAAGTTTTTCTATAATTTACATAATGTAGATGTAGATTTTTCTGTTGTCTGGTATTATTACCATGTATATCACTGTTTTTAGAGAATTTAAAAAGAGATTCTTTTTTACATGGCAGACTAAAGTGTAAATATATACACAGGGCACCGTTAGAATTTGTAATGAAACAAAAATGGGACGGCAGTGCGACTTATATGGTTAACCATCATTAATTCTAACTGCTCTTTTTTGAATTACAAATACCCTTTGAGAGTGGGGTGAACTTCCCCATATGTATATACTATAAGTTAATCTTGAGTAAAATTCGGCATAGTAGATCATCATTAGCACATCAGGACTGACAGAATTACAAAGGAATCTAAAAACATAGCATGTAGAAGAGAGTTTCTTAGAAAAGGAGTTAATTTCAGGTTTCCAGTTCAAATTGGAGTCAATACATACACCTAAGAATGAAGTAGAGCCAACTTGAGGTATAGATTTATTATTCATTCTACAAAGAAGGCTTTCCTGTTGAGAGTTAGATGAGAAAAATATCATCTGAGACTTGTCAGCATTTATCATTAAAGAATTGTTTTGACACCAGATTTCTATATTTTGTAATAGAAACTTACTTTTGTGTAATAGATCAAATTGAGAAGGAGCCTGTAGCAGACAATCTAAATGTTCTTTAAATCCCTTATTTATGCAGAATTTATCTGAAAATATTTTTAATTCAATTGAGAATATTACCACAATTCACCAAAAAAATGTTGACCACAATTAAATTTTCATACTTTTCTGTCACATTTAAATAACATCAATCTAAGTCCCACTATCATTATCTTATCTGTAATTTTGTAAATAAATGATACTGAGCCTCTAATTAGAAAATCCATTGGCAATCTTGTGATCACTGGCAGTTTAAATGTAAATATATTAATCTCAAATAATGTGTCTGATCATTATCTAAATTACTTATCATCTTATGGTTAACAAAGTTTATTAGATCTACCTACAAGAGTGGCTGCAAATTCATATATTTGCTTAGAGTATATTTTTGTCAGATCTTGTAGTACAAATTATCATTTGTTATGAGGTACAGGATCGAAAAAAATGTATCTTTCATTTTCTTTTTTCCCACTGTTGATCATGGCTGTGATGAAATGAAAGCTACCGAGGTATTAGTGAATAATTGCACTAATCAAGGTCTCTCCTCAGGGAATGCCAAGAAAAGTGGTACTCATAGAGTCATTGCGCTTCACCTGCATGGACATGTTCCACTTATAGCATTCTGGCTCAGTGAGGAAAGCAGTGGCAAACTCCTCATTTTGCCTAGTGAACCTCATTCCTCTCTGCAAGCTTATGCCAGAGGGGATGAAGTGCCAGCCGGCCTTTGGGCTGAATACCTTACAGATGATAAATATTAATTGGAATTTAATGTTCATGTTCTACATTTAGATACAACTGATCACTAAATGATTCAATTGTCAATCCAATGAATGGAAAGGAACTTACTCTATTTAAGACAAAAGCTGACCAGTGCTCGCTAACCTTAAAATTCAACTTTAATTCTTTTAAGGAATTGGTAGTCAAAATTGATTGTACACCTGATTTAAGTGAAAAATGTGAAAAAAGCCTTTGATTCAATAACTGATTTTTAAAGAATTGTAGTGAGAAATCTAAGTACAGTACAACAATCAATATAAAAAAGTAAAGTTTAGGCCATAGGTAACTGATGCATGAATGCCTGAGATTGAAAGGAAAAATTTGTATAGGAAGGTTCAAAGTACGCTATCAGTGAGAGTTTAAGATGTGCCTACGTGAAATGCAGAAATAGTCCAAAAACTCAATTAAAGCATGTATTAAATATTTTGTATTTGAAAGATTTATAAAAACTTGCTGCATAAAACTGCTATGGTCCTTCTTTAAAGAACTAACCGGTATACGTCTCATTGGTAAGGGCAGGCAAGTTTTGAATTAAATGTCGATGGGCAGGTAATTGAAGAACCTATATATTTTGCTAAAAATTTTAATAAATATTTTATCAGCATTTTCAAATAAGCTAATTCAAATTATACCAATTGTAATAACATTTTAGACAATCCCTGCGTAAATAGAGCTGTACTTAGAACTAGTGGTGAAGAAAGAAATAATAGATTTAGTTAATCTACTACCAAATGGCAAATAAACTGGAATTGATAGGATTTACAGTACTAAGTTAAATATTATTGTAGAAAATATAGCACCCATACTTTCGCAAGTATGTAAACAAGGCTTCTCAAATGGGGAATTTCTCCGTTAAAGGTAGTGGTAATACCCGTATTGAAGAAAGTGATAAAACACAATTTCAAAATTATAGGCTTATATTACTTCAGTCAATTTTTTCCAAGACCATTGGATAATTATTTAAGAAAAGATTATTGACTTTTTTTGGAAAAAATGGGATTCTAAGTCCAGCAAAGTCTAGATTTTGGTGTGAAATGGAGATGGAACATGCTTTGGTAAATGACTTATCTAACATATATAAAGCTATAAACTTAAGTGCACGTAATGTAGGATTATATATTGATATCAAAAAGGCTTTTGACACCTTTGATCGTAACATATAAATGGATAAAATAAAACACATAGGAATTTATAGAATACTATTGTGTTGACTAAGGAGCTACTTATCTCTACATTCTCAGTGTGTAAAAATGCACGGTAAAACAGCACCAAACTCTCTTTGGCTGCAACAAGGGAATATATTTGAATGAAAAATAATTTCAGTCCCACATTATCCAATATACCTCATTAACAATCTTGAGAAACTTAGGGTGTTGAATCCTAAATTACACTTTTGCAAAACCATCATACAACCTCCTCCTTATTGTTTCAAATCTCCATCACAGGAGTCAACAAAATCTAAAAGAGCACCACAAGCAGCAAGAACACAGAAAGGATGCACCTAAATTGAAGAAATTTAACTATCTCATACATTTCTTTTAAATATAAGAAAAGAGGTTAATATTAAATGAAAGGAATAACTTCATGTGAGTGAACCATACTTACCATACCAATACCATACCTAAATGCTGATAGATACAACTGTTCTAGTGGCAGAGAGGTGCTCCATGAAGACAATTTCAAATTCATGGCATCAGACCAAAACCAAACAAAAAAACAGAGCAGTAATAAACCAATAGTTTTGGTTGGAGCTAAACTCAAACAAAAACAAGACAAGGTGAATCCAAACTGAAGCCTTTTCTCAATCCCACTCCCTCACTTCAGAGCTCAAGGTTTACAAAAGAAGGACATGTGGTCTTCAATAGATGCCACGGGTTGCTTGGAGAGAGACGATAGAAAGTTTTGAAATGACAGCAAAGATAGAAATGGAAAAACCACAAATAAATCTAGGTAACCTCGGCGAGTTTCCCAATGGTAAATCTCAGGAAATTCTGCTGTATACTATTATTAATAAATAGCTCCCTCCACATCATGATTCTACACATGCAACACAGGGGGTGTTCTCTGTATGGTGAAAGGGTCTCAGAATATCTAAGTATGGGGTTAGCTGTATCACAAATAAATACATCTACATTAATACCCTACAAGCTGCCTTTTGGCATGTGGCAGGGGGTGTAAACACCAGTTGAATCTAAACTACTTCCTTATTCGGTTATCGTCATGTATTGTTCGCGGAATATAGATCTTAATCTAAAACTTACATTTAAATAATTCATTTTAATGAATCCATTCTTATAATCACATTCATATAGTTAGTGCATGTTTCACATGGTTTTAAACCATCAATGTCTATTGGTTTCCTTAAATTTTTAAGGTTACATAGAAAAATTTTTCTAGCTGGTTCACAGATTCTTGATGGAGAGAAACTAGATCCAAACTGAAATTTTGTTGTTAGAATAACCTGGAATGAAAACCAGAACCAAAAATACGAGGGTCGTCCAGAAAGTAAAGAACGTTTGCGTATCACGCTCGGCGCTGCTAATCTTAGACGGAAATTGCATGCTCATCAGTAAGCTCTATCTTCCTCCTCACAGTCAGAAGAGCTTCAGTATCTGTTTGGAGACGCGTCTTCGTTCAGTGATCTTTTGAAATGGCTGCGCGTATAGAAAATCCCGCCAGATGTGAAGTGCGTAGTGTCATTCGTTTTCTGAACGCACAAAATGTTCGACCCATCGAAATTTATAGGCAAATAAAGCATGTTTATGGAGTAAATGCAATGCATGAATCTTCAGTGAGGAAATGGTGCATTATGTTTAATCAAGGAAGAACCAGTGTGCACGACGAAGAATTGAGTGGGAGGCCATCTCTCATCACAGAGGATTTGCAGGCAAAAATTGAAGAAAAAATTCAGGAAGACCGGCGTTTCACTTTGAGCACCATTCATGAACATTTCCCTCAAATTTCAAGATCTCTCCTACATGAAATAGTGACACAACACCTAGGCTATAAAAAAATGTGCGCTCGATGGGTACCTAAGGTGTTGACTGAAGTTCACATGATGAAACGGATGGGAGCAGCCCTTGAATTTTTGATCCGATACAACAAGGACGGTGACAGATTTCTTGGTCGCATTGTAACGGGAGATGAAACTTGGGTTTCTTACAAAACAGTGGAAACCAAGCGCCAGAGTATGGAGTGGCATCACACAAACTCACCCTCAAAACTCAGGAAAGAAAAACCAAATTTGCACACGAGAAAAGTCATGGCCACTGTTTTTTGGGACCGAAAGGGTTTAATCCATGTGGAGTTTATGCAGAGAGGAGCAACAATCAACTCAGCATCATATTGCGAAACCCTTCAGCGATTGAAACGTTCCATCCAAAACAAAAGACGCGGCATGTTGTCGGCGAAAGTGTTTTTGATTCACGATAACGCTCGGCATCATGCATCAGCACAAACACAGCGAGAACTTCAACATCTTAAGTGGGAAATTTTTGGACATCCTCCCTACAGCCCTGACCTGGCACCCAGTGATTTTCATCTCTTCCCCAAACTAAAGGAGTTTCTTGGAGGAAAACATTTTGGAAATGATGAAGAGCTCAAAGAAGCAGTGACATCCTGGCTAATAACTTTGGTGGTGGAAGAGTATAACATCGGCATTGAAAAACTGGTTACACGGTACAATAAGTGCCTTGATAACCATGGCAACTATATTGAAAAGTGAATTAAGGTTCTCTGATTTCGTGAGTAAAATTTTATGTTGATATCTTTCGTTTTTAATTAATTATGCAAAAACGTTCTTTACTTTCTGGACGACCCTCGTACTATGGTTTGAAGTCCTGATCAAAAGTAATGACCTGTGGAAAATTGTTATTCTTCATAGGAGTGTTGACTAAGGTTCCCATGATTTCTTGCAAAGATGTACTTAATCCTACTAGCGTAAGGGGGGATTCATAGATAAAAATTAGTGAACGCACAAAAAATAGTGTTTCACAAAGTATAAATGAGGTAATGAATCATCAAAGATTGGCAAATATGAGGGGTATCCATTGTGTTCTATGAAGATATGATTCACAGTAAGACCAAAAGAATTCACAATGAATCCCATTTTAAAACTTCACCAACAATTCTCCCCAATTTTTTTTAACAAAATGACATTTAAGAGAATTTTGTTGGGAAAAGGGGAAATGCTTCTCAATCTTTATCCATCAGAAGTAAAACTTTTTCTTACTCAACATTCAGGGTACAATAAATATCATACATATGTATTTGTAGAAGGAAGTTATAGCGAAATAAAGAAGATGCGAGAAAAAAAATGTTAGCACAGCACATTCCCAAATGAGAATTATATACCTTGTTGTTGAGTGGCATATCATTTAGATGCTCATGCACTTGCAACTTAAAGATATACTGTTTAATTTCGTAACATGGTAAACCTACGATGTTGACCATTACACTATATTAAAATGTATTTACATGTTTGTTAGTAGATATTTTCAAGTAAATATCATAAATAAAAGAGCAACACAAATGGCTGTTACAGTATGCTCCATAAACTACCACTCAGTTCATTAAAATAATCTTACCCTCTCTACACACAAAAATGTATTCAACTTTTCAGCAACTGTGACCAAAACAGGTGTATTTCTTAGATAGACTGCTATGAGAACCATCATTAGAATCTAATTTCACCAAAGAATGGAAAATAAAGTAAGGATGCCAACATGAACTGAAAGTGTTAGTAAGCAAATGGTTTCAATTTAAGATGTTTTCATAATATTAATGAATACTTTGTGTGTATTAATTATCCTCTGATAATTTGTGAATCGTGAAGACCGAGACATAACAAGTGGCGACGAGTAATAATTGATGAACTCAACATGCCGTGCGTGAACTTATTTCAAACTTGTGAATAAACTGTGAACCGTGAAGTGAAAATCAAAACTTGAGCACCATGGCGGACAAAGATGACCATCAAAATGAGGAGGAGGAAGATCAGAAGCCAATTCGAGTCTCAATGCCGACAGCTATTACCATGCCGGAATTTTCTAAGCAAGTGAAATGGGACGTGTACATATCTATAATGAAGAATATATTCGTGGTGCGTGAAATTCCAAAGAATCTTCAAACCAACTACTTGTTGAGGCTGGTGGGGTTCGAGTATGCAGCCCTCATCACTGATCTAGCGTACCCGGAGAAACCAGAAGAAGTGGCATTCGAAGATGTAGTAAACTTAGTGAAGAATCATCTTGAGCCAACACCTTCTGTAATTCGTGAATGATACAAATTTTATACCAGAAACCAGCTTCAAGAAGAAACGATAGCACAGTACATATCTCAGTTGAAATCTTTGGCTCAACACTGTGAGTTCAAAGACAATCTGCAAGAAGCTCTTCGTGACAGACTTGTGCGTGGTCTGAGGAATGAAGCCATAAGAAAAAAATTATAAGGTATAGTGGTTGTTTTCTGTAACATGTTCGTAACGTTAAGAGAAACAAAGCACAAGAAATGTACATAAATCAACATTTTCGAAACATTCACAATCGATTTCTTTTTCATCTTCCGAAATGTTATACTGAAATCCTAAAAATATGACGATATTGTAAATTCATAGATGTGTGTAAACATCTAATACCCACTTACAGTGTATATTGTATTGTATATTATACACTTTCATTTAAAATATACACTGTAAATATGTATTAAAGTTTACACACATATATGAATTTACTATTATCGTTTTAGATAACAGATGTCATGCACTAACAAGTAAATAATATAATACAAGTAAAACCGATTTAATATTTAAAATAATCTTGTGAAGAAAATGCTTTCAAAAATGACAAAGTTATTGTATCAACATTACGATTATGATCATTTTATTATGGATGACCTTATACCCATCTACCAAAATGTTAAAATAACATGAAGTGTTTGCTAGGAAAGTTTTATCTCTCCTGTATTTTTTCTTGGGGCGTCAGGTTCAACTTGTTGCAATCAATGAATAAGAAATAATTAATATTAACACTAACTTGCATCTGTTGTGAATACAGGCGCACATTGTATACACTTCGTATACACCATACAATATAACATATCCATCGTGTATCTGTATACCGTATCTCTTGTAAATACAGATACACATTGTGTACACTTCGTATACGCCATACATATGCCGTATCCCTTGTGTATCTCTTGTGAATACAGATACACAATGTATACACTTTGTATATGCCATATAATATACCATATCCCTTGTGAATACAGTTACTCCATACGCAGTGCTGTGTGGGACACCAACTATTGAGTCAAAAGTAAATGTAACACATACTTTTCTCTACACTGTAACTAAAGGCAAGAGATAATCATTCCATTCACAAATGAAAAATATAACTTCCTTTCTTCAGCTTTCTCCCAATCAATCGAAGTAACCTTTCACCTCACAATTCCGCAAATCTATATTTATATCCAAAATTCTCTGTAACAGTATCTCAGATTCACTTGAGGCGAATAAGCTCTAAAAAAATCATCCATGTGCTATTTTTCTTACCTCTTTTACTTCCAAAACTTCAGTATCATCGTAGAACGAATTTTTATGAATACAAATTCAGAAACAGCTAGACGCTAATTCAAATTCAAACAAGTTGCTTAGGTTAAATTA
Organism: Sympetrum striolatum; assembly: GCA_947579665.1. Lineage (NCBI taxonomy): Eukaryota > Metazoa > Arthropoda > Insecta > Odonata > Libellulidae > Sympetrum > Sympetrum striolatum. Next base: position 80,230,692 of record OX388352.1, read on the forward strand.
CGGAATAATACTACCCTCAGAAAAGACAATGAGTAGAAAGTGATAAATACTATTACAATGAAGAAAAAATACGTTTTAGAGCAAACGGAACAAAACTTGTTATGAACTCGATATTGTCAGCTACGTATAGACTACCAAAAAGAATGCAAACAATAAATAAATTCAATACTACACTAAGGAAATACATAAATTACAGTTAACAATCAATTTAGAATGTAAAAACTAACAAATTTACAACTAATAATACAAAATATCGGTTCATCGCTCAACTTCACACCGAAAACCGGAGGAGGAAATTCCATTATGGCGTCGAAATCATCCGGTAGTTACAATTATAACAAAGGGTCCGTCGTCACTATTATAGCGATAACTATTTTATTTAGTTACATTGTATGCCAATAGAGCCTTAGCAGCGCCAAGTCAAAATCTATGCATACGGAATTTGGAAAGGTCACACGTTAGCTGTAGCTAAGGGTTGCTAAACAATCTATAAATTCGGCCGCATGTCGTAGCTTTGCTACGTAGAAAAAAATTAATATAGTTCTCTATGGCTGAAGTGCTCCATTGATAACATTGACATAATTCATACGTTTCCTTTTTTTAAATAAAAAAGTTATTCGTATTAAATTATTTACTTTTATCAATTAATTGTAATGTTGTTTATTGATATTGTATTAATTATTGATATATTTTAAAAGTAAACGTCTCGAAAAAGATTCGATTCCCATGAATACATCGAAAATGACAAAGGTCTATTAACTGATCGAACTTTTTAAATTAAACTTTTACATTAAAGCTATATACTAAAATTTACGAGGAAAATTCGAACTTTTGCAAATAAGCTTCGACACTATTGCCATCTCTTGAGGAAACTTGGAACTTTTGTTTATGAGCGCCGGCACTAATGCCATCTCTTGAGGAAACTTAGAACTTTTGTTTATGAGCGTCGGCACTAATGCCATTTCTTGAAGGAAATAGGAACCATCTCGTGAGTGAAATTGGAACTTTTGTTTTTACTATCTTCGCCACTAATGCCATCTCTCTAGGAAAATAGGTACTTTCGTTATTAAACATTGCCATTAATGCTGCATCCAGAAAAATGTGAACTTTTTTAACTAAAAAATAAAAATATCCCTTAGTAAACTGTAACATTACCATAAGTTGAGATATAATTCAGTATCATACTTATACTATATTTAGCAAAAGTCTACTTTACCTAGGAAGGTGGGTTAAAAAAATAAACATTAACTTTTTTAAAGGACGGACAGGAATGGCCTCCGGTGACTATGTTTAAAGTCTTAGTTATGGCCTTTTGACGTCAGATGTAGCGGTGATTGTCGAGTTTTATGTCTCGGATAAAATTAAAATTCGTAAATAATAACTAGCATACGGGCGCACTTAGTAAACAGGGATGTTGGGTGGGAAGGTACTGAAGTATGAAATTGTCGAAAAAAAACACCAAATATTATCCAATGTAGCATGTAATACGCAGTATTTAAGGTACCGGAAAGTGTGATTATGCCGAAAATCTGTTAGCAATTATAATTGGAAGAAGTTTATTTGGGAATCATTTATGCTATGCAATCTTACGGCTCCATGGAGTGAAGCAGGGGTGCTAGAAGGGACGTTCGGAAAGACATGCCACTTTTTTGTAATTTTACTGTAAGAAAAGGCCAATTTTCTTAAATATAACGCAGGAAAAACATACTATCTAACTCAACCCATCGGCACCGCACATAATTCACGATTTGTAGCGGAGATTGGTTGGAGGAGCTACGTAGTAGTCGTCATAATAAATATGAGGCATAATAAAAACCTTTGAAACCGAATAACCTTGCAAACCAACTGCAGCTTGCAATCCGGACGGGAGGGTGACTATCTTTTTAATAACACAAACCCACCTTGGCGACAAAAACAATAATTTTGCATAAAACAATTATGGAAGAAGGGATTCTAGCGACCGTTGAAATATTCGGAACGGGCAGAAGGATGCTCTATTTTAGACAAAGTTTTTGTCGCAAATGTTGCTTTGTGTTAAGAAAAAGATAGTAACCCTCATGTCCGGATTAGATGGTAACTATAGCAAAGGTTTAAGAGAAAAATGAGTTGGAAAATATATGTGATAAATTGCGACGAAGAGCTCAAGGAATTCGCGAAGGTCGGTCATTTGAAAGATTAAGATTCTCAATTACTACTCGAAATTCAAGTTGTACATTTGCTACATAGCCTTGTTGCTTCTTTACATTTATTTTACCTCAAATAATGTTTTGCCTTCGAAATTTCCAAATCATGGCTTAATTTAAGTTTCCACACATAATACATTTATTTTTCTAATACATGAATTAAATCAGTTACAGAAATAGTTATATATTTATGGTTTGAGATAATGAATTTATTTCAAATACTCTTTCGAGGAAGCTTCAGCGATAAAATATTTATTTGGAGTTTAGGAATTTAAGAAAAAATCGCAAATACTCTAAATTATAGTACTTTTGCTTTGAGGAATTGAAGTATTGATTGAAAAACAAAGTGAAACTTATTTTAGGATTTCAGAAGTTTCAAAAAAATATGTTTACTCTAAAAATGGTAAAAATACAGTTTAAAAAATTCAAGGTCTGTTGATAATTTAAGAAAACTAGCGGAGTGCCCGTTGATTCTCAACGGAAAAATGAATGTAAATCGAAAGTAATGAAATTTAGATATGAAAAATTTTGATATGATAAGTCTTAAATGTATGAAATAAACAATCCTTCTCTTCATCCTATGTGACTTACGAAATCACAAATACAGCTACACTAATGTAAATCACAGACTAAACTAATGCACCAGTCGCTCCAACAAATAGAGGAAACAACTGAGTACCAAACTCTCGCAAACCACAAACGAAAAAGGATGAACCAATCGCTTAGCACGTCCAATATGTCTGACGAACAGCAAGCGAGTGAGTGAAATCATCGCAACTATCAAATAAACGAATGAACAAATAAACGCCACAAACGAATTACAATGTAAAGTAGTTAATCTAATTAAAACTCGTCCTTTTATGAATTAACACCTAATTTATTCCTTAAGATGGCGTTGGCTGTTCTTCAATTAAATTCCTTAATACTTTATAACTAACCCTCTGCTGTTTAATTAGCTGTACGAATTGTGAAGAAAATTATTATCCTATAGAGAATGTATGCAGCGCATCTATTAAATTAATTCGAAATTATAATTTAACCATTATGTTGCAAAATCAGAGTGAACTCTTACTTCTTCTCTTGAATAAGATTAATTTAATTTCTACGTTTTCAGATCCCGTTAATGAAAAATTCTATCTTCTGAATATTCATAAACGTGGAATGAAGAAACGTAATCCAAGCGAAAGTAGGCATGAAACTTATAGGAGTTATCTCATTTAAGCGACGTAATCGGTAGTGATAAGAAATGCTCGCAAATTTTTCTCGCGATCTTTCCTCAAAAATTCATGAAATCTAAATAACAAAAATTAACTATATTTCCTTTACTTACCCATTTATTTTTCTGTCTAATTTGCATGATTTTAACTCGCAACCATAAACAAATACCATATATTCTGCTTTAACCCCACAGTACCTCTAAAACGAACACTAATAGAAAGAAGATGTGCCCAGAAGAGCAAAACCAAATGTCAATATCAATGATTAATTTTTTTGTCAATTCGTTTAACCATTTGAGATTATTTTCGGTGATATCGGCAAATAATAATCTAGGACATGATTCCTATAGTTAAAATATTCAAAGATGATATTTTCATGTATAGTGTAACATATCTGAAAAAAATACAGCTTAATATTAAACTAAAGGCAAACCGAATACCAGAAATACTTCTTTAGAGGAAATTTCTATAGTATATGTAACTGAAAATGTGAAGTAAATTAACGAAAAAGATTTCGAAAGGGAACTATGCTGTTAGAGGTCATTCTTCGATATGATGATTATTCGACCTAATTCTTATTCAGTTAACCAATTTTTCCTTACCTAGACAACCTATTTTTACAGCAATGAAAAGAATACACGTATATTTTATCTCTTTTGATAGTTGTCTAGAGTCCGTAAAATGAATACAACTTTGATTTTTTTGGAATAATTAACCATGCAACATACAACATACATATTGAAGCTTATTCGTAATGATTTTATTTGAGCAGCCAATATAGAACCGATGCATAAAAATAAAGGACACCCGCCCATAATCTGAGAGAGGTGTTCCATATTTTAAAGTCTAACAAACTTAATAACGTATCGGCAATCGTTTAACGCGAATATTAAAACATAATATTTTTGATATAACAAAATTGCAATGAGTATGACTATCACCATCAACAAAAGATATAAGTGGATAGTACCTATACTAAAACACACTAAAAGATGATCCACTAAAACATTTCTTGGTTTAATTTCCAATTCTATATCTAAAAGCACGAAATTTGTTTACCTTTTTAAAGTCACGTATAAAAGCATTGTGATTTCTTGCTGCTTGAAATCCAATACTTTACACTTCAAAGGAAGCAATCACTGAATTCAGGGATATTTCAATGATCTTGATTGACTCATGAAATGCACGGTGGGACGCTAAATGAAACGATTAGTACTTAGATCGGAAAATAAGAATGAAAAAGTTACCAACTTACCATGCTAAGAAGATATATTTACTTTATATGAGAAATGTAGATTCATTCAATACGACGATAAACATAAATTTCACGTAAAGAATCAACAAACACTGGTGTTGCTATAAACAAAGCTTGTTGTTGATGACGCGCTAATGCTAACGATTTTGAATTTAAATATACTAGTGGAAGTGCCCGTTGAAATTTAACGGGGATAATAAGTAAACATATATGAAGTTATACTCTCTTACGATTTTAGCAGCTAATGGTTGACCGGTAGAAGACCCTCTCAGCCTTTAGGTAGATGACTTTATGGTTTGTATATTGGTTCGCATTAAAGATTTTATCTAGGAAAATGGATTGAGAATGAAATTTATGATGTTTAGATGGTATATAAGTATACATATACTTGTAGGTATTTCATTTGTAAGCATTCAATATTAATGAGTATACAGTTACAATGGCTCTTATACGATTGTAGAAAGCCAAAAAGTTTTACAGACCTTTAATGATAGATTCCAACACTACATGCCTCTAATTTCTCCCATTCTACAGATACCATACATTACTTATGAGAAAATATTTAAATTCACTAAAGTTTAAATCTCCTGTACGCGTACTTAGTGTCATTTTGGAAAATCTCCAACGCTTATATGTGCGTAAAGCACACACACTATCGTCATATAAGGTTGCAGTAATACTAACGTAACCTAACGAACGTACCGGTAGACAGTCTAACATACTAAAATATTGAAATTTTGATGGCCACTTATCAAAATCACGGTTATATCTTGATAAAACACTTCCATTAAAAACATAGGAAAATTATGTTATTCATTCATGATTAATCGCGCTAATCAATAAGTTAATGACAATACTCGTATGTATGTTATTAACTATGTCAAATTCGTCTATGTAGGCGTAGAAACTGAGTTCTGCTTATACTTCATCAGTAATAAATGCAATAATTTAATCTTTAGTAACTTAAATCGGTAGTTCTAAACTAAATAAATTCATTTCACTTCCAATTTATAACTAATTATATCACTTTTGAAGTATCTGAATCATAAAAAAATACTTCACAGCACCTAACGTCTGTGATATGATTTACAAAAAGAAAAAGGCAATGTCGAGAGAAAAATCAGTTTAAAGGAAAATAGAAAAATTAATTCAAAATATTTTGAGGATTTTCTACCGAAAAAACCACTAAACAAACTTATTTTTCCACGATGAACCATCTTAGGCGAGAGGCTAGTTCTAGTACTTTCCGCCATATAGTTTGTTTACATCTATGATGCATTGCGGTTAAAGTTGCTTTTAAGAGTTAAATACCAATTAAGGCTTAAATATTGACAAAAATACGTTTACGTGAAGATTCCAGTCAAGGTTGACTCTAAATATATATTATAATACCGGACCTAAGTTTAGAAAATAAGCTCTAATTTGTATATAATTCCATGGTACGTAATTGACAGTAACAATAACTCATAATTATTATCGCACTGATATATATTTATTAATTTTCATTCTACAAATAATTAATCATATTTACGCCTTACCTTTTCAGTCAGGAGTGAGATATTTTTAATAACCTGCTACTTCACCACTAGTATTTCAACACCTCAAATAAAACAAATACCATATTAAGAAAGACGTTCACTTACTTAATCAAGTTAATCATTTTCGTTGACCGCGGAAATACGATGTCGTAAATCAATATGCTTTATAGTTTAACTCAGAATATTACATTAAAAAAGGTCTTCAACTTACCAGGGAGTATAAAAATAATCTCCAGATTTCACGTAAGGTAATTTAGTTGACACGCTATAACGCCAAATCCGCGGCATCATCTGTAAAAAGTTTAGTTGCTATAAACAATCATGACTTAAACATGGGCCTAAATTCTCGATATGGTTTATTGAATAAATTCAACAACCGCATTCGTCGTTCATGGGAACGAACTTGTTTGTAAGCTCAAAAATCTCTCAAATATTTCTTCTTTTTAATCAAAATACTGGCTATTTCTAACCAAAATCTCTATTGCACGACTTAACCCGCCGTTACTCGCGCGGGGTGTTTCTACACCCCAGCCGTTTTCAATCAGCCTATTTTTTTAAACACTTAGGTTTATTGACCCCTTCTTCTCAGTAGCTTCATTTTTTTATGTTCCCGACATTTTCTGCAAAAATCGTGAATTTCTTGCCATTTCTTGCAGAGATATGACGCTTTTCATTTGATAATACTCCTATTTTTGGTTAATTTTCCGAAGTTCATGTTTTATTAATTCTTTTACAGGTTATTATTTGAGGTTTTATGTTTTTATTCGTTTGTTCCATGATCAATGATCAGTAAGTAAATGTTATAACTCATGAATGTTATTGGTAAATACGTTGATGTAATTTTATCTCACTTGTAATCTCTAATAATCCCTCTCACTATTTAGCTCCGCGAAGCTTTCCAAGGCGAGGTTTCAGTTCTAAGGCCAGTTACAGAATTTGAGATAATATTAATTAGAAATTAAAAGATAAGTAATTCATTTATTGTATTTGTTATTATGAATATGTAAATGAAATATTACGGAGCGGACACCGTTGTCCCCTGTGGCAATGGAGCGTCGCCCTCAGCACAAAGGAAGACCAAGCCCCTTTTTTCTCTGAGGGAGCGCGGCCTTGTTTATTGCCCCCTACCGTTTGTTCTGAGAGCACGTAGGTCTTACTTTCATGAGACATGACAATATGGATTTGCTTCTTCGGTCGCATGGCTAAAATAATTGTCGATTGACCTCGTCGAAGAAGAAACAGGGACAGTCCTTCTTGGGGTGCCGAAACTCGGCTCCCGAAGACCGGGGTGGAAATATTTCGTCTCTCATTCTATTTTGTGGTGCCTCATAGATTCGACATTAGCAAGTTAGTGTTCGAGTTTGTGCGATTAGTTTACTCAGTGAAGAAATGCAACGCAAAGGATGGAATGACTTTTCTATTCTCCTGTGCTCTTCCGTTGGGAAGTGTTTCTTCGTAAGTCTATCCATCTCCTCCTCCAAGCTCCTGGTAACTAATTAGTAAGTGAGAATTTTTAAATCTCAATTATAACATTCTTTCGTCACTGTAGATGAACAATTGATTCCTTTTCGAGGCAGATGTTCTTTCCGTCAATATCTACCCAACAAACCGGCCAAGTATGGGACAAAGATTTTCGCTCTAGTGGATGCTGGAGTGTATTATACCAAAAACTTAGAAGTTTATTTTGGGGTTCAACCAGATGGTCCTTATAAACACAGCAATAGTCCCAAGGACGTCGTAAAACGGATTGTCGGTCCGATTGTGGGGACAGGGAGGAATGCGACTGCCGACAATTGGTTTCTAAGCAAGCCAGTTTTAGAGGATTTACTCCAGGAAAAGTTGACGCTAGTCGGGACCATCCGTAAGAATAAAAATGAACTCCCTCCACAAATTGTAGAAGTAAAAAAGCAGTTTGTTTCTCTTCAGGAAAAACATGACCCTGGTATCATATGTCCCAAAAAAGAAAAGGTATTTGTTGATCATTTCAAGTAAGCACAAAGAAAACAGCATTGATGCGTCCACGGGCAAGAAACACAAGCCTGAGGTAATATTTCGACTAAATAATTCGACTTCGAATAAAATTCGACAAAAGGCGGCGTCGATAGTGTAGATGAAATGTGTGGGACTTAAAGCGTGGCAAGAAATACTTGAAGATGGCCATTTGCAATATTTTACCATTTGCTAAACACTTTGGGTATAAATGTTTTTATTGTACATAGAAGCGTATATCCAGACATCAGGATAAATAGAAGGATGTTCCTCAGAGAAATCCCTAAGTGGTTGGTAAAACTCTTTATAATAAAGAGGGCCTGGCAAAAAAAACTTACCAAAAGAACTAACAAGAAAAGCAGAAAAATTTGAAGAGCCATCGACATCAGAGCCTCAAGAGAAGATTATAAAAGGAGGTCGTGGGTGATGTGTTATATGCCCCAGGAGTAAGTAAATAAAAACTAAACTGCATTGCGAATACTGCGATAAACGCATGCGTGCTTCGTTAAAATTTGAGAAGAATTTTTAAAAATATCAATAAATACGTCAAAGGATTTTCCATTGTTTACTCTTTCAAGCCCGCTCGAAATATTTTCTTGTACTTTTCAGCTTCATAAAAGCGCTTCCCAAAACAAGCAGTAAGTTAGCTTCAAGGTAGCATTAAATGGTGTTAGATGGAAAAAACACCTTTGTTTAGTATCTTTAAGTATTTTCATAACTACAGACACATTTATTCGTGCGAAGATATCGTTTCTAAAACTTTTCCATGTCGGAGATTACAATTACTTATAACATTTTTCAGGCGTAATATTTTCAGTTACTTGTAAAATTAAAATTTTAAATATCGTTATTCAACTTGTATAATATACCTAGAAGGCTTTTTAAGCTATTCAGAGTACAATTAGTAGTAAAAAAAGGATATCAAAGAAAGACCGGTGGGGTGTGAAAACACTCCGAGCGAGCATTCACGTCACAAAATTGAGCGCGAGTAATCGCGGGTTAAATTGCATTGATCTGGATTAATTTTTCACTTTAATTGTTTTAAAATGTCTGCTTATGACGAATACGTTGATTACTACAAAGATATTTCATCTATAAGGTATACGAGTCAAATTTTCGTTTTATTGTACAATTTTTTGAGTATTATTATTGAATAGCTCATAAAAATTTTAAAAGTCGTAATATCAACGTAAAATTTAGGTATCATATCCAACAAGATTTATAAATGATAACAGATAAAAATAATCAGGAATGTTTTCGAAGATAACCGTGAAAAATAAAAAAGTCCGGTGGGGTGTAGAAACACCCCACGCGAGTAACCACGTAACAAAATAGGGCGCGAGTAACGGCGGGTTAAACAAGAAACTTTATTTAATTACCGTTCTTTTGATTGTATTCCCGAGTTTTAACATTGATTCTTTCTAATTTAATTTTGCAAAAGAAATAAAGCCTGCAACCGATAGAAGCAAAGCTTACGTGTATTCCTTATGGAACCCTATTATGGACTCCTGGGTTCGAACCCGGGCTTTCTTAGTAATGGGAATAGTTTTCCTAGGGGTTATAACTCGTAGAAACACAATGCAGTTTGTTTCGAATCTCTAAGTCGAACAGTTTCTGAAATAAAGGGGGTAGCGGACGGACGGACGGACGGACACTTCGGAAATTATATATAAAGATTAGGAGTTGAAAATAAAATAAAACAAGTGCTGTCATCTCTTGCTGAAAATTGGAACTTTTGTTTTTAAACTTTGATACTGCTGCCATCTCTTGAGGAAAATTCGAACTATCGTTATTAAGCTTTGACGCTGCTGTCATCTCTTGCTGAAAATTGGAACTTTTGTTTTTAAACTTTGATATTGCTGCCATCTCTTGAGGAAAATTCGAACTTTACTTCTAGACTAGTGCCATCTCTTGAAACAAATTTGGACTTTGGTTGTTAAAATACGCAGATTCTTCCTAATTTCAAGGAATAAGCGATTTTTTATTAATATATTACAGATACTTGAAATATATCCGATTTTTTACGTATAACCTCCTCTTACCTAATTCCTTTTGTACGAGATATTATTGAATATTCATTACTCCTACCGTATTTTTCATAATGGAAATTGTCCTTTCTATGGATATTTTTAGTAATCTCTTTTCCAGTGAAAACAAACTATTGAAATAATTTTTCCGTTTTCAGTTTTCATGGATGATTCGCATTAATTCGGAAAAGTATTCTCGAAAATATATTATCTTCTTTTTGCATTCCTCCAATAGAAATTTTATTATTGCAATTAATTATGAATCAGTGTATTTTATAACGTAAAATGTTTTGAATATATTTTTTTGCACATTCTTCTAACAAACTATTCAAACAAACGTTTATGGCCAAAAGAGAATATATATTCAATTTGTTTCTTCTGGAATTTGTCAGGTCTCCCTGGGACCACTATTTTTAATTATTTTTAAAATTTTAATTAAGTCTGCAGAAAGTACATATAGTTCCTATGGAATCCATCTGGATTCAAGGCCATGATAGTTCGAAACTAGCATCAAAAGAAGGGAAATAGATCAAAGATTCTTATTTTGGTCGAGAAATAACTTTTTCGATTTGAAATTGCGAGAATTTCAATAAAATATACGAAAAGTTTGACGAAATTACCATGTGTAAACAAACCCATTCCCTTGAAGATATGAATTTTTAAAAATTCGAATTTTGTTGACCAGTCTGTAGCATCCAAGCTTTATTTTTCAATGTAATTGTTTACCGTCTTTTTCGTAAATTGAATGAGTTTTATAGTTATGGTTTACCGAAAATTTATTTCTTTCGATCAATTCAACTGGTTGCGCACAATTATCCTTGTACGTTGCGTAAGTTTTAAAGTATATTCTTCTGAGTTATGTACTTAATCTAATCTATTTGCAATAATGTATATTTAGCGATTGGAGGGAATGGAGTTAGCGAAGAACGTAAAGATCTCTCAGATTCGGTGTTTGTTATCTTTGAAGAGTTGAACGGCGAGTTGTAAAGTTTTAGCAAACCTCCAGCATCGTATGATAGACCAAAAAGGTAAAGAAATTTTATTTTACTACATGCAGAATATGAACATTGATTTAATCGTTGTTTTTAAGTGCTTCCAATCCATTTATATTTACGGAAAATTTGCAGTTTGGCACCGTCAGCGATTATTTTTTTTACTCCACTAGATTAAGCCCGATTTCGATGATATTTTCAGGGATTATGCATCAGAGATGGCGGCTTATAGTTATATTTAATGCAAGTTAGTACCTAATATAGTGACTGAGATATCTCGATTTAAATGACGGACGGACAGGAATGGCCTCCGGAGACCATGTTTAAAGTCTTAGTTATGGCGTTTTGACGTCAGATGTAGCGGTGATTGTCGAGTTTTATGTCTCGGATAGCCTAAAATTCGTAAATAATAACTAGCATACGGGCGCACTGAGTAAACAGGGATGTTGGGTGGGAAGGTACTGAAGTATGGAAATGTCGAAAAAAAACACTAAATATTATCCAATGTAGCAAGTAATACGCAGTATTTAAGGTACCGGAAAGTGTGATTATGCCGAAAAACAGTGAGCAATTATAATTGGAAAAAGTTTATTTGGGAATAATTTATGCTATGCAATCTTACGGGTCCATGGAGTGAAGCTGGGGTGCTAGGGGGGACGTTCGGAATGACATGCCATTTTTTGTAATTTTACTGTAACAAAAGGCCAATTTTCTTCAATATAACGAAGGAAACCCTTACCACCTAACTCAACCCATCGGCACCGCGCATAATTCACGATTTGTAGCGGATATTGGGTGGAGGAACTACGCAGTAATCATACATATAATAGCTAGCTCTTTAATGGGTTTTCTTGAAACGTCCAATTTCATAATTAGGAGCGTAGCACCTTTTCTTAAAGTTATATTTGACAAGAGTATGAGCGAAGGAAAGGTCCCGAAAGATTGGAAAATTGCGAATGTCACGCCAATATTTAAAAGTGGCTCTAAGGACGATTCAGATAATTACAGGCCTATCTATATCTTTAACATCACTGAGCGGTAAAATTATGGAACATATAATAGCTAGCTCTTTAATGTGTTTTCTTGAAACGTCCAATTTCATAATTAGGAATCAACACGCTTTTCGTAAGACTCGTTCTTGCGAGTCTCAGCTGGCTTTATTAGTACACGATGTTCTAAACTCTGCTGAAAAACATAAGCAAGTCGATGCGATATTTTTAGATTTTCGGAAGGCTTTCGATAAGGTACCTCATCATAAATTGCTGTACAAATTAGAAGTTGCGGGTATCAATGCACAAGTTATTAACTGGATAAAAGACTTTCTCACCGATAGAGAGCAACGAGTAGTACTCGATGGTATTAGTTCCAACTTGGTTAAGGTGACCTCGGGCGTCCCTCAGGGCAGTGTAATTGGACCGTTGTTATTTTTAGTATACATCAACGACCTCAGCAATCACATTGAAAGCAATGTTAGGATATTTGCAGACGACACAGTCATTTACAGGGAAATAGTTAGTTCAGAGGATAGATTAACCCTTTCGAACGACTTAGATAGAATTATGAATTGGTGCGATGATTGGCAATTAGAGCTTAATGTAGAAAAGTGTTCGGTAGTTAACTTCTTCGAAAGTAAATCTATAATAAATGATTATTCTTATAGTCTCCGAGGGGTAAACCTAATGACAGTAGAATCGGTAAAGTATCTTGGAGTAACTCTCACGAATAATCTATCATGGAGTGCCCACATCCGAAATATATGTGGAAAAGCACTTAAGAAACTCGGCTTCGTTAAAAGAATAGTCGGTAGGAGCGAAGAAAAGGTTCGCGAGCGATGTTACTTAGCGTTAGTTAGGCCTCACCTTGAGTATGCATGTAGTGTATGGGACCCCGCCGAGAAATGTCATATTCGGGATTTAGAAAAAGTACAACGAAAGGCGATACGATTTGTAAAGAATTGTTACGATAAAACAGCGAGTGTCACTCAGATGTTACAGGGCGCGGGATGGGAATCATTAGAAGATAGAAGAAAAATTCAAAGGATAAATTTATTAAATAAGTTCAGAGAAATTACGTTTTCAGATGATGTAACCGAAATAATTCGACCCCCCTGTTATATGGGCCGTGCTGATACTGCCCGAAAGATTAGGGAAATAGATGCTAAAACGAATCGTTTCAAAAATTCATTTTTTCCGCAAAGTATACGCGAAAGCAACCGTTTAGGAAAATAGAGTCAAGGTGCTTGCACCCCCTGCCACACGCCGAAAGGCGGCTTGCAGGGTTCTTACATAGACATAGACATATTATACATTAAATGCAATATCTAAATACAATGAAAGGAACCCTACCTACCCTACTCAACCCATCGGCACCGCGCATAATTCACGATTTTTAGCGGATATTGGTCGGAGGAGCTACGTAGTAATCGTTTAATTATACATTAAATGCAATATCTAAATAAAACAAAAGGAACCCTACGTACCCTACTCAACCCATCGGCGCCGCGCATATTCCATGATTTGTATCAGAGATTGGGTGGAGGAGCTACGTAGTAGTCGTCATTATAAATATAAGGCATAATAAAAACCTTTGAAACCGAATAACCTTACAAACCAACTGTAGTTTGCAATCCGGACGGGAGGGTGACTATCTTTTTCATAAACTAAATCCACTTTTGCGAGAAAAACAATAATATTGCATAAAAAAATGGAAGAAGGGAATCTAGCGACCATTGAAATGTTCGGAACGGGCAGAAGGATGCTCTATTTAAGACAAAGTTTTTGTCGCAAATGTTGCTTTGTGTTAAGAAAAAGATAGTAACCCTCACGTCCGGATTAGATGGTAACTATAGCAAAGGTTTAAGAGAAAAATGAGTTGGAAAATATATGTGATAAATTGCGACGAACAGCTCAAGGAATTCGCGAAGGTCGGTCATTTGAAAGATTAAGATTCTCAATTACTACTCGAAATTCAAGTTGTACATTTCCTACATTGCCATGTTGCTTCTTTACATTTATTTAACTTCAAATGATGTTTTGCCTTCGAAATCTCCAAATGATGGCTTAATTTAAGTTTTCAAACATAATACATTTATCATTCTAATACATGAATTCCTAAATCAATTACTGAAATAGTTATATATTTATGGTTTGAGATAATGAATTTACTTCAAATACTCTTTCGAGGAAGATTCAGCGATAAAATATTAATTTGGAGTTTAGGAATTTAAGAAAAAATCGCAAATACTTAAAAATATAGTACTTTTGCTTTGAGGAATTGAAGTATTGACTGAAAAACAAAGTGAAATTTATTTTAGGAATTCTGAAGTTACAAAAAAAATATGTTTACTCTAAAAATGGTAAAAATGCAATTTTAAAATTTCAAGGTCTGTTGATAATTTAAGAAAATTAGGAGTTGAAAATTAAATAAAACACGTGCTGTCATCTCTTGTTGAAAATTGGAACTTTGGTTTTTAAACTTTGATACTGCTGCCATCTCTTGAGGAAAATTTGAACTAATGTTTCAAACTTTGACGCTGCTGCAATCTCTAGAGGAGAATTTGAACTTTACTTCTAGACTAGTGCCATCTCTTAAAAACGATTTGGACTTTTGTTGTTAAAATACGCAGATTCTTCCTAATTTTAAGGAATAAGCTATTTTTTATTAATATATTACAGATACTTAAAATATATCCGATATTTTTTATGTATAAACTCCTGTTTCCTAATTCCTTTTGTACGAGATATTATTGAGTATTCGTTACTCCTCCCGAATTTTTTATAATCGAAATTGTCCTTTCTATGGATATTTTTAGTAAACTCTTTTCCAGTGAAAACAAACTATTGAAATAATTTTTCCGTTTTCAGTTTTCATTGATGATTCGCAAAAAGTACATGTATTTCCTATGGAATCCATCTGGATTCAAGGCCATGATGTTTCGAAACTCGAATTTGACATCGTTTGGTGGTACTGCCTCCATTCTTGCCCGTCCTCCTAGGGAGCTCCTTCGGGCTGGTGGGCTCCTTCGTTGGTGGACCTTCAAGGATATTTTACCTCCACTTTTTCCTCCCTTTTGGGGGGATTGCCAAAGTTCCTCCTTGCGAGGAGATGGGCCTCCGGAAGAAGTCGCGCCGCTGAGGGGTGTCCAAAGCCAGTCGCTGGAGATGTGCATATTTTCTGGTAGGAAGGCGGGCAAAGAAGGCCTTCGCTCGTATGGTTGCCAATTCCTGAATTGGCGTGGCTCCAGTCAATATGTAGTTGGTGGGATTAGCAAAGCGCCAGCCAAGCTGCAGGATGGTGCGAAGGACGGCTCTCTCCGCCTTAGATGGAATTTCCCACGTGGTGCGGGTCAGGAACCCGCTCCAGGCGGGGGAGGCGTACAAAAGAGCACTCAAGATGGTTGCCTGGTATAGGTGCAGCCTAACATGGAGCGGCAAGTCCGGGGACATTAGGAGCGGCAGGAGGACCCTCCGGCGAACCCTCGCTTTTATGGCAACCTGTTGTGCATGATTGCGGAGAGTGAGTCGCCTGTCGAGGGTGACTCCAAGGTAGACTGCTGTGCTTCGCCAATGGACTTCCTCAGCGCCGACGATGATTGGGTCCGGGTCGTCCGCCGGTCGGAGCATTGAGAAGATAATGGTCTGTGTCTTCTTGGAGTTCACCCCTAACCTCCAGGTGTCGTACCATTCAAGAAGCTGGTAGGTGGCCCGCTGCAAGTATTTTACAGCAAGTTTCCTGGAGTAGGACTTCGCTAGTAGCGCAGCATCGTCAGCATAAAATGCTGTCATGCAGCCGTAAAACTTTGTGGGAATGTCCGCACAGAAGATATTGAACAAGATTGGCCCCCAGATGCTACCCTGGGGAACTCCCGCCCTGATGGTTCTGGTGGTAGAGGTGATCCCGCCGAAGAAAACGTGGAAGGTCCTGTCCGAGAGGTATGAGGCGATGGTGTTTATCTGCCATGTTGGAAAGTCCAGTCGACGGAGCTTATGGAGAAGGCCAGCATGCCACATTCGGTCGAAGGCCTTGGTGATGTCGAAGAAGGCCGCTGCAACGTGCCTTTTGTTGTTGAAAGCAGCACTGACGAATTGCAGGACGCGCAGAAGTTGGTGGGTTGTGGCGTGCTCCTCTCTAAAGCCGTATTGCTCCGCCGGGAGGATATTCCTTTCTGATAGTGTTCTCTGGAAAAAGGGTAGTATGGTCCTTTCTACAATCTTCCCCAGTCCGTCCAGAAGCGATATGGGGCGGAAGCTATCTGGGGAGGAGCGAGACTTTCCAGTTTTTAAGATCGGGATGATCTTTGCTCTTTTCCATAAAGCTGGGAAGTGGCCCAGTCTGATGATGGCGTTTGTGATGCATACCAGCCAGAGAACCGCCGCGGACGGAAGTCTTCGGAGTATTTCGTTTTCAATTCCGTCCGGACCGGGAGCTTTTCGAGTCTTAAGGCGACGGAGAGACGCTTTCACGTCCATGGCGGTGATTGTTGGCGGGTCTGTGTTAATGGGAAGCTGATGTGGAGGCATCTGAGGAAGTTCAGGACCTGGATTCGGAGAAAATGCGTCCTCTAAGTGGTCAGCGAAGGCCTCCGCCGTGATGGTGCTCGGCTCTACGGTGGGTATGGTAGCATGACTCCGGAGGGTCAGGCCTTTGGTGAACTTCCACAGAGAACCGTCCTGGGTTTTAGTGGAGGCGATCTTCTTCTCCCACATCTGGGTTTTCCAGGTAGAGATGCTGGTCTGAATATCCCTCTGCAGTCGCCGGAATTCCCGGCGTAAATGCGGTTCTCCAGTGCGCGTCCATCGGCGGCGGATCCTATTTTTCTCCCTAATGGAGGCGATGATGGTTTGAGGAAGTTCCAGTCTCCCTCCGAATCCCCTAGGTTTTCGTGGGATGGTGGCGTCAGCAGCAGCAGTGATGCTAGAAGCGAGGTTGAGTGTTGCAGCATCGACATCATCAGGAGTTTCCAGCTTCCCTGGTGATGACAGACGGGCTGTTAAGTCCTCAGCAAAGGCCTCCCAGTTGGCCTTCCTGAGGTTCCTTTTGGTAGCGATGGGTCGAAAGAGTGGTGATGTTCCGAAGAAAGCTGCGACTGGGAGGTGGTCGCTAGTCAATGCCGGGATGGTGTACATTGTCCTTGGAGGTGTGGACGCGCTGACGAGATAGATGTCGAGTACATCTCCTTTCCCAGTGTGGGAGAACCGGGTGGGTTCTCTTGGGCCGAGAACCTGGACCCGATTCGTGGTGGCCCAGCGGCGAAGCTCTCTGCCAGATGTATTGTCTCTAAGGGAGCCCCAGTCGCCGTGCTTTGCATTTAGGTCCCCCGCAAAAATGGTAGGAATACCTGGCAGGAAGACATCCCCGAAGGAGGATTGCCGGAAGCGGTGCTGTGGTGGAAGGTAGCACGAGGTGAACTGCATTTCCCCCAGGTATGTGCTAGCGACGATGGTGATGGTCTCTAGCGAATGGAGTGAAGTTGGCTGCGGGTCAAGAAGCCGCGCTGCAATTTTGTTGGAGACCATTATTGCGACGCCCCCTCCGCTGGATCTGCTGCCATCCGGGTTGTCAGGGCGGTCCTTTCGGTATATTGTGAAGCCAGGGGTAGACCATCGGGTGTGTGGAGACAAATGTGTCTCCTGCAGAAGAATGATGTCAAAATTTTGTTGCCCAAGGAAGTGTAGGAGCTCCGGTGTCTTCCGGACAATAGCTCCGCCCACATTCCATGTGAGGATGGAGAGCGCCCTTCTTGTGGTGGTTTTAGGGTCCATTGCGCGGTGCTAAGAGATCGCGGAGGCTTAAGGCGAATTGTTGGAATTGGGAGATGATGGTTGCTTGAAGGCGGACCATCATCTGCTCCATTGCTGTGATGATGGCGTCAGGTGGGTGAGGAGTTTTGGCGCTGGTGCTGGAAACAGGCGATATTCTCTGCTTTTGCCGCAGTGGAATGCTGAGTTCGGCTGCTGTTTCTTCATTGCTTCGGCATGGCTGGGGAAGGGACGGGAACTCCATATTTAGCGTTTTCCTACGCGGAGGTTGGACCTGCGAAGGCACGAAGAGTGGTGTTGAGTTCGACCAGGCGTTGGTGGTAGGTGGAGAAGCAGGCTGGAAGGTGGGTGCATTTGGTGTCGGACGCTGCGAGGGGCTGCTGGCGGATGTAGATTGCATCTTCCTCTCTTTTGCGGCAATCCAGACTGGGCATTTGCGAGACATCGCAGGGTGCGCGCCGCCGCAGTTGCAGCAAAGGGCTTCCTCGGTTCGTGGTTTCGTGCAGACGTGGCCTTGATGAGGACCTGCGCACTTCCAGCAGCGCGGGGCGGCGTGACAATGGGCTGAGGAATGCCCAAACCTATTGCACCGGAAGCACATCTGCGGCTGCTGGTGTTTGTAGGGGCGGATAGTCACCCTACAATATGGCAACGCTGTAATTCTGCAAATATCAGCGGGTTTCCATTGAGCGGTCGATGGTGCCGAGAAAACGAAAAGCGGGAGCGCTCTTTGTTCCTTATCTCTGAGCTGGAAGGCCTTCCGCACCGGAATGCCGAGCGCCAAAAGATCCTCTGTCAGTTCCTCCTTCGCGGTTCCGGTGGACAAGCCGCGCACAAGGAAGGAGTGGAGCTGGTCCTGCCGCTCAGCCCATGTTGAGTAGGCGATGCCTTGCCCGTCGAGGAATTCCCTCGCCTTGCGGTAGTCGCACGTGGAGTTCACCGACACTCGGCAAACCTCCCCGCGCGAGTCGACGTTCGACGGAGTCGGGAGTCCAACGCGTGTCGCCACGAAATCGGCGCCATTAAGCGCTTCTCGGAGATCCCTCGCTAAAGCCCTAATGTTAAGAATCCCATACAATTGAAGGGCAGGCGGGCGAGACCTTGCCCCGCTGGTCGGTTCCGGCCGCTGTGTTTCCCCGTCTGCCTCAGGGGTGGATGGCATAGAAGGGGAGGGTACCTCCATTTGACATCCTCCCGAAGTATCAAGGGCGTTGCGTTTTGTTTTCTTCGCCTCAGACGGCGCGAGTGGTTCGAAGCGATTTTTAAGAGCCAGCGGAGCAACTGTTTGCTCGTCTAAGTTGAGGAAATATCTCCTGGGCTTCACAGTAGTAAATGATTCCTCCTCCTCGGTGGTGCTGGCGATCTCCATTGTATCCTCAGCGAGTCGTTTAAGTCGCGGGTCGCGGGAGGAGAGACCAGGCGTGGGGGATGGATTTGCCGTTGACATTCCCGCGGAGACGGTAAATCTAGGAGGGAGAATAACGTTCTTGATGCCGGGTGCCGGAAATGATGCAGGTGATGATGACAAAGGTGTGGGAGTAATCCCTGGAGCAGTCGATGTCTCCATCGGGCTCGAGTTGACGGGGCCGCTGGGCGAAAACTCGCCGGCTGCCGACAGCTCGCTTGCCGATAGTTCCTCACAAAAATTATCCGTAAACAGCTCACTCAAAACACGTCCTACCGCCACGAAGGTCGAGCTAGAACTCCATGTTTCGAAACTAGCATCAAAAGAAGGGAAATAGATTAAAGATTCTTATTATGGTCGAGAAATAACGTTTTCGATTCGAAATTATTTTGCGTAAAGACAATGGAAGCAACCTCTTCCCCCAACTCTCAACCCCTCCCCCAACCCTCCTCCCCCCAACCCTCAACCTCTCCCACCAACCATCAACCCCCCCCCTTCCGTCTACGTAATTTTTCTGGATTATCGTTTTTCTGCTTTTGGTTTTTAGTAAACTTCGTTTCAGAAGCTAGATATCCTAAAATTTACGAAATTTTGGATGAATTTCATCGAAAATCATTCATTATGTTATACCCTCCCAACACCCCTTTTTGCTCAAGGAGCCAGTAACTGAGTAGGGAAATGGGAACTTGGCATAAGAAATCATTCAATATTACACCCACTCAACTCCTCTTTTTGCTCAAGAAAGCCCGTAACCGAGTTGGAAATGGGATATGCGCGCCTGTTAGAGTTGAAATAAGTTACAATCGCCCTAGCGGATTCCCGAGGAAACATAAAAAATGGCGGAAAAGCAGACGAAAATCTTCGAAAATTGGTCATTTTTGGATGCAATTTTCTACAAAACCGCGTCCCTTAGGAATAAATGCTTATCATATAATTAAGCCGCACTCCTATATATTTAAAATGGTGTATGAATGGTTTCCGTAACTCTAATAGTAACTGAGATATAGAATTTCTCCCTGACGGTGCCAAACTGCAAATTTACCGAACATCTTAATTGTTTTCATAAAAAAAATAATGGCAAGGATGAATCAAGCATCCCGGCTGAACCTGTTGCTCAGTTTTACGGTAAAACAAAAATGAAATTAGTAGCACTCAAGGAATACCACTTATATAAATCAACGACAAAAGGCTATATAAATGAGGGGTATATATGTAATATAAATTTACCTTTTAAGGCGAATTCTTATCAATCATTTTTCACAGATTCATATAAATAACGAGTTAGATTCAATTAGAACGTTTTCTTTTAACTGAAGTGAAATTCCACTTAACCTCAATAGCTTATACAATAATGCATTTTACATTATAAATATACTTTGTACAACATAGAACAAATGATTTAATTTAATCATTACTAAAACAATTATACAGTTAGTTTCGATGGTTTCGATAACCGAGATCGATCTAGGAATCTCGAGTCGATCTCCTCGATATCAAGAGGGATTTTTAATCAAGGGAACTATGAAGTACAATTGATTTTCTCCCATTAACATATAAATATATAAGTCTAACACAATGGAATATTCAACGTACAGACTCTGAAGAAGTATAAGTGCCTTTATTAACTTACGATGTGTAGTTCGCCGTTAAAGTGGAGTAAGTAACGGGGAAAGTTCGTTAAGAACATCCGCCTAGAGCAGTCGTGTCCAACCCGCGGCCCTCAAAGCCCATTCGTGTGGCCCGCGATGCGTAACCGGAAAATAAACGAACGCTGTAACATCACAGGTAGGGTATCCAAGGTCGAGTATTGAGTTCTCAGGCACTCGGCATTTAGTAGCATTTTCCGGGTTATTTGTCCGAGTATCGTGTTGCATTTTCTCTAGTGAAAATTCTCTTTACTCCCTGGGAGCCAAAGATAATCTTAGGCACCGATCAACACATGTCTCAAGAGGCTCTCTATATATTTCAATCTTCCTTATACTATGCATGAAATGTATTTTCGATACTGCCCAACTCTGCTGTCAGGAACTACTTGTTGTTATAAATTATACCAATTTAACCAATCTAATTCTTACAAACATACCAATCTGCTGTTTAACCAAATCTTATGATACTTTTTACCCTCTGATACTTTTGTTCCTAAATGCAAACACAAAAGCAGAAATTTTCCACACAGGTATACAGAAGAACTCAAAGATTTAATTTTCACAAAAAAATGGGCTCATAATGTTTATAAGATAACTAAATCAACCACTGATTACAACAAATTCTCCAAACTTAGATCCAAATGTAAATATGTCTTAATATTGTTATAATAAGTACATTACTCAAATGGAAGCAGCTATCTCTTCCAACCGTAGGTTATTTTGGAACCATATTAATTCATCCAGGAATGACAATAATATTCCTAACCACATCGAGCTGGGAGACATAGTATAGCCAATGATGGTCAATCAATTGTTAATCTTTTTGCAGATTACTTTGCCAAGGAATTTGAACCATCTGAGGAGGTTATTTCTCTTTGTATTTCAAAGTGTTCATAATCAAGACTGTTCGTCCTCACTTAACTTCTCGCTTGCAGTTAGAAATTTTGTTAAATGATGCGGGTGAAAGTGCTGAATATGCGAGCATTGATTCTAATTTGTTGATCGTGGACCACGAGGTTAACATGGAAGAAATCATTGAAAGTTCTCTTGATGAAAGAGATGATGAAATCAGTGAAAGTGATGACAGGGAGCCTATAGTGGAAGAGGTGCTTGTGCTATCGTATGGCTGATGCGTTGCATCAAATTGAACTGTTAAAAAAATGTTGCATTTCAAAAGGCAACAGGGAGGCCTTAAGTACAACTTAATTTTGAAAAAGAATTTGTTACAAAAAGAAACAAGCAAACCAAAATCAATGATTTCTTTACGCCTAAGTGAGCTATGTATTTGTATGTATATATATTAAAATGTGTAAATGCTTCGAGAATTTTAAATATACATATGCAAGTAAATGCATTATGCTATTCTTGTTTCAAATTTTTTCTTAATTATTCAGAAGTGATATTTGAAGTAAAAGGATCTGTTTCAGCTGCCATAAATTCCTACAATATAATATTTGAATGGTAAAATAAAGCTTAATATTAAGGTTTTCTTTGGGTCACCTCCAACTTCGGACACACTTTCTAGAACCGTTAATGTCCTTAAGTGAGAGGTTTCACAGTTCTTATTTTAAAATAGATATACTGTTCCTTTTTAATTTTTTTAATATTCCCTCATATCTTTGACAAAAATACCACTCCCACTAGTGGTAATTTGTTCATTCCCCAAAGGTGGTCGTTATAGGGAGGTTCCACTGTATTACAATTTGGCCAAGCAATGTAAAGATTGAACAACTTCTGCAACTATGAATACTAAAATACTTGGGGTTTATTTAGGATGACATCAGTTAACAAAAAAAAATAACCAAAGGACAATAGTGAATGTTCTTGCTAATAATAGTGTCTACCAAGTTGTGGCTTTATTAAGGCAAAGACTCATCTTTGAGCATGAAAGCTTCAACGAATCAAAAGATATTAGGAAATTAGATTTGAATAGGTAGATTAGATTAAATATGTTGCATTTTTCCAAGTTTCTCTCAAAAGCCTCAGTAACTAAATGAACTTGTATGAAATGAATAAATGAAATGTTTCTTTGAAAAATCTGTCTCTGTTCAAGGCAGACATGCTCTTCTGGTGCTCCAATATTGAAGGGCAGGTGGTTTTCTCCTACATTTTGTTGTATTAATTAATACAAAAAGTTAATGGCAGATTGTATGTGTAAACAGAATATATGAAAGTGGAAACTGAGAATCTGTAGTGATTGGAAAACGCAGTGCCATGCAAACTGTGCCATTATGTCCAAAGAGGATGTTGAGTTTATCACTACCTAAAATTTGGTGCTGTTGCTCCTGTTCAGAGAGTAGAAACAAAATTATGTCTGCCACTACATCAGCAAAATCCGATTCTGGCTGAATTTTTCAAGTCATCTCCATGCTTGAAGAATCTAAAAAGGAGAGGCAGTGTATGCTAAAGGATCTAAATAAATGTATTGAATTTCTGCAATCGAAAATCAACGACAATAAAAAGGTTCATCTGGTTCATACATAACAGAAAGACTTTGATGGGAAAATATAGCCTCAAATGAGCATGTGCATCAGTTGGAGAAACAGGATAATGAAAATGAACAATCCCTTAGACCTTGAAATTCATGGAATCCCTGAGGAGAAAAATGAGATTACCTTAGAGGTCACTAAAAAGGTACGATTGCGCTTAACATTGAGATAAGTAAGGCAATAGTTGATATGTGCCATTGAATAGGAAAGGAATAGATCACTGAGTATTTCAGCATAATCCATACAAAGTAGTACAAAAGAAAAGTTGATTGCAAAAAGACAAGTGAAGAGGACCCTTGACATGACATTGAATACCCAGAAATACATCCAGCATGAAGGAGAAAGGTTATTAATACCTATGAGTTAAATATTGTAAAATTTTAATGAGAAATGAAAAGTTAATGATTCTGTTATAATTCTCGAATCTCTATTATTATTATTATAACTTTATTTTGCCAAAGATGATATTACAGTTTGCCAAAACAGGCCAAGTAAATGATATAGGACACATCAAAGAGAAAAATACAAAAAACATCAATTCGGTACATAAAAAAATAATAAAGCGGAACAAATAAACAATAAAACCTCTACAAAATCATAGATATTGCAGTATCAATCAGTAAGATATTCCTTAATGGAGTAAAAAGCTTTACTTAATAAATAACGTTTCAGTTTACTCTGAAAAGAGTGGTAGTTGACTTTTAATTTAATGTGAAGGGGAAGCTTATTAAATAATTTTATCCCCATTACCTTTGGGCTGTTTGAAGTTTTTCTATAATTTACATAATGTAGATTGTTCTGTTTTCTGGTATTATGACCATGTATATCACTGTTTCTAGAGAATTTAAAAAGATTCTTTTTTACATGGCAGACTAAAGTGTAAATATATACACAGGGCACCGTTAGAATTTGTAATGAAACAAAAATGGGACGGCAGTGCGACTTATATGGTTAACCATCATTAATGCTAACTGCTCTTTTTTGAATTACAAATATCCTTTGAGAGTGGGGTAAACTTCCCCATAAGTATATACTATAAGTTAATCTTGAGTAAAATTCGGCATAGTAGATCATCATTAGCACATCAGGACTGACAGAATTACAAAGGAATCTAAAAACATAGCATGTAGAACTGAGTTTCTTAGAAAGGGAGTTAATTTCAGGTTTCCAGTTCAAATTGGAGTCAATACATACACCTAAGAATGAAGTAGAGCCAACTTGAGGTATAGATTTATTATTAATTCTACAAAGAAGGCTTTCCTGTTGAAAATTAGACGAGAAAAAAATCATCTGAGACTTGACAGCATTTAACATTATAGAATTGTTTTGACACCAGATTTCTATATTTTGTAATAGAAACTTACTTTTGTGTAATAGATCAAATTGAGAAGGAGCCTGTAGCAGACAATCTAAATGTGCTTTAAATCCCTTATTTATGCAGAATTTATCTGATAATACTTTTAATTCAATTGAGAATATTACCACAATTCACCAAAAAATGTTGACCACAATTAAATTTTTATACTTTTCTGTCACATTTAAATAACATCAATCTAAGTCCCACTATCATAATCTTATCTGTAATTTGTAAATAAATGTTACTGAGCCTCTAATTAGAAAATCCATTGGCAATCTTGTGATCACAGGCAGTTTAAATGTAAATATATTGATCTCAAATAATGTGTCTGATCATTAGCTAAAATACTTATCATCTTATGATTAACAAAGTTTATTAGATCTACGTACAAGAGTGGCTGCAAATTCATATATTTGCTTAGATTATATTTTTGTCAGATCTTGTAGTACAAATTATCATTTGTCATGTGGTACAGGATCGAAAAAAATGTATCTTTCATTTTCTTTTGTCCCACTGTTGATCATGGCTGTGATGAAATGAAAGCTACCGAGGTATTAGTGAATAATTGCACTAATCAAGGTCTCTCCTCAGGGAATGCCAAGAAAAGTGGCACTCATAGAGTCATTGCGCTTCACCTGCATGGACATGTTCCGCTTATAGCATTCTGGCTCAGTGAGGAAAGCAATGGCAAACTACCTCACCCCTCATCTTGCCAAGTGAACCTCATTCCTCTCTGCAAGCTTATGCCAGAGGGGATGAAGTGCCAACCGGCCTTTGGGCTGAATACCTTACAGATGATACATATTAATTGGAATTTAATGTTCATGTTCTACATTTAGATACAACTGGTCACTAAATGATTCAATTGTCAATCCAATGACTGGAAAGGAACTTACTCTATTTAAGACAAAAGCTGTCCAGTGCTCGCTAACTCTAAAATTCAATTTTAATTCTTAAAGGAATTGGTAGTCAAAATTGATTGTACACCTGATTTAAGTGAAAAAGTGACAAAAGCCTTTGATTCAATAACTGATTTTTAAAGAATTGTAGTGAGAAATCTAAGTACAGTACAACAAACAATATAAAAAAGTAAATTTTAGGCCATGGGTAACTGATGCATGAATGCCTGAGATTGAAAGGAAAAATTTGTATAGGAAGGTTCAAAGTACGCTATCAATGAGAGTTTAAGATGCGCCTATGTGAAATGCAGAAATAGTCTAAAAACTCAATTAAAGCATGTATTAAATATTTTGTATTTGAAAGATTTATAAAAACTTGCTGCATAAAACTGCTATGGTCCTTCTTTAAAGAACTTACCGGTATACGTCTCATTGGTAAGGGCAGGCAAGTTTTGAATTAAATGTCGATGGGCAGGTAATTGAAGAACCTAAATATTTTGCTGAAAATTTTAATAAATACTTTATCAGCATTTTCAAATAAGCTAATTCAAATTACACCCATTGTAATAAAATTTTAGACAATCCCTGTGTAAATAGAACTGTACTTAGAACTAGTGGTGACAAAAGAAATAATAGATTTCGTTAATCTACTACGAAATGGCAAATCAACTGGAATTGATAGGATTAACAGTACTAAGTTAAAGATTATCGTAGAAAATATAGCACCCATACTTTCGCAAGTATGTAAACAAGGCTGCTCAAATGGGGAATTTCTCCGTTAAAGGTAGTGTTATACCCCTATTGAAGAAAGTGATATAACACAATTTCAAAATTATAGGCTAATATTACTTCAGTCAATTTTTTCCAAGACCATTGGATAATTATTTAAGAAAAGATTATTGACATTTTTTTGTAAAAATGGGATTCTAAGTCCAGCAAAGTCTTGATTTTGGTGTGAAATGGAGATGGAACATGCTTTGGTAAATGACTTATCTAACATATATAAAGCTATAAACTTAAGTGCACGTAATGCAGGATTATATATTGATATCAAAAAGGCTTTTGACACCTTTGATCATAACATATAAATGGATAAAATAAAACACATAGGAATTTATAGAATACTATTGTGTTGACTAAGGAGCTACTTATCTCTACATTCTCAGTGTGTAAAAATGCACGGTAAAAAAGCACGAAACTCTCTTTGGCTGCAACAATGGAATATATTTGAATGAAAAATAATTTCAGTCCCACATTATCCAATATACCTTATTAACAATCTTGAGAAACTTAGGGTGTTGAATCCTAAATTACACTTTTGCAAAACCATCATACAACCTCCTCCTTATTGTTTTAAATCTCCATCACAGGAGTCAACAAAAACTAAAAGAGCACCACAAGCAGCAAGAACACAGAAAGGATGCAATAAAATTGAAGAAATTTAACTATCTCATACATTTCTTTTAAATATAACAAAAAAGGTTAATATTAAATGAAAGGAATAACTTCATGAGAGTGAACCATACTTACCATACCAACACCATACCTAAATGCTGATAGATGCAACTGTTCTAGTGGCAGAGAGGTGCTCCATGAAGACAATTTCAAATTCATGGCATCAGACCAAAACCAATCAAAAAAACAGAGCAGTAATAAACCAATAGTTTTGGTTGGAGCTAAACTCAAACAAAACAAGGTGAATCCGAACTGAAGCCTTTTCTCAATCCCACTCCCTCACTTCAGAGCTCAAGGTTTACAAAAGAAGGACATGTGGTCTTCAATAGATGCCACGGGTTGCTTGGAGAGAGACGATAGAAAGTTTTGAAATGACAGCAAAGATAGAAATGGAAAAACCAAAAATAAATCTAGGTAACCTCGGCGAGTTTCCCAATGGTAAATCTCAGGAAATTCTGCTGTATACTATTATTAATAAATAGCTCCCTCCACATCATGATTCTACACATGCAACACAAGGGGTGTTCTCTGTATGGTGAAAGGGTCTCAGAATATCTAAGTATGGGGTTAGCTGTATCACAAATAAATACATCTACATTAATACCCTACAAGCTGCCTTTCGGCATGTGGCAGGGGGTGTAAACACCAGTTGAATCTAAACTACTTCCTTATTCGGTTATTGTCATGTATTGTTCGCGGAATATAGATCTTAATCTAAAACTTACATTTAAATGATTCATTTTAATGTATCAATTCTTATAATCACATTCATATAGTTAGTGCATGTTTCACATGGTTTTAAACCATCAATGTCTATTGGTTTCCTTAAATTTTTAAGGTTAGATAGAAAAATTTTTCTAGCTGGTTCACAGATTCTTGATGGAGAGAAACTAGATCCAAACTGAAATTTTGTGGTTGGAATAACCTGGAATGAAAACCAGAACCAAAAATACTATGGTTTGATGTCCTGATCAAAAGTAATGACCTGCGGAAAATTGTTATTCTTCATAGGAGTGTTGACTAAGGTTCCCATGATTTCTTGCAAAGATGTACTTAATCCTACTAGCGTAAGGGGGGATTCATAGATAAAAGTTAGTGAACGCATAAAAAATAGTGTTTCACAAAGTATAAATGAGGTAATGAATCATCAAAGATTGGCAAATATGAGGGGTATCCATTGTGTTCTATGAAGATATGATTCACAGTAAGACCAAAAGAATTCACAATGAATCCCATTTTAAAACTTCACCAACAATTCTCCCCAATTTTTTTTAACAAAATGACATTTAAGAGAATTTTGTTGGGAAAAGGGGAAATGCTTCTCAACCTTTATCCATCAGTAGTAAAACTTTTTCTTACTCAACATTCAGGGTACAATAAATATCATACATATGTATTTGTAGAAGGAAGTTATAGCAAAATAAAGAAGATAAGAGAAAAAAAATGTTAGCACAGCACATTCCCAAATGAGAATTATATACCTTGTTGTTGAGTGGCATATCATTTAGATGCTCATGCACTTGCAACTTAAAGATATACTGTTTAATTTCATAACATGGTAAACCTACGACGTTGACCATTTCACTGTATTAAAATGTATTCACATGTATGTTAGTAGATATTTTCAAGTAAATATCATAAATAAAAGAGCAACACAAATGGCTGTTACAGTATGCTCCATAAACTACCACTCAGTTCATTAAAATAATCTTACCGTCTCTACACACAAAGATGTATTCAACTTTTCAGCAACTGTAACCAAAACAGGTGTATTTCTTAGATAGACTGCTATGAGAACCATCATTAGAATCTAATTTCACCAAAAAATGTAAAAATAAAGTAAGGATGCCAACATGAACTGAAAGGGTTAGTAAGCAAATGGTTTCAATTTAAGATGTTTTCATAACATTAATGAATACTTTGTGTGTATTAATTATCCTCTGATAATTTGTGAATCGTGAAGACCGAGACATAACAAGTGGTGATGAGTAATAATTAATGAACTCAACATGCCGTGCGTGAACTTATTTCAAACTTGTGATTAAACTGTGAACCGTGAAGTGAAAATCAAAACTTGAGCACCATGGCGGACAAAGATGGCCATCAAAATGAGGAGGAGGAAGATCAGAATCCAATTCGAGTCTCGATGCCGACAGCTATTACCATGCCGGAATTTTCTAAGCAAGTGAAATGGGACGTGTACATATCTATAATGAAGAATAAATTCGTGGTGCATGAAATTCCAAAGAATCTCCAAACCAACTACTTGTTGAGGCTGGTGGGGTTCGAGTATGCAGCCCTCATCACTGATCTAGCCTACCCGGAGAAACCAGAAGAAGTGGCATTCGAAGATGTAGTAAAGTTAGTGAAGAATCATCTTGAGCCAACACCTTCTGTAATTCGTGAACGATACAAATTTTATACCAGAAACCAGCTTCAAGAAGAAACGATAGCACAGTACATATCTCAGTTGAAATCTTTGGCTCAACACTGTGAGTTCAAAGACAATCTGCAAGAAGCTCTTCGTGACAGACTTGTGCGTGATCTGAGGAATGAAGCCATAAGAAAAAAAATATAAGGT
Source organism: Sympetrum striolatum (assembly GCA_947579665.1). Taxonomy (NCBI): domain Eukaryota; kingdom Metazoa; phylum Arthropoda; class Insecta; order Odonata; family Libellulidae; genus Sympetrum; species Sympetrum striolatum. Next base: position 80,260,483 of record OX388352.1, read on the forward strand.
ATAGTGGTTGTTTTCAGTATCATGTTCGTAACGTTAAGAGAAACAAAGCACAAGAAATGTACATAAATCAATGTTTTCGAAACATTCACAATCGATTTCTTTTTCATCTTCCGAAATGTTATACTGAAATCCTAAAAATATGACGATATTGTAAATTCATAGCTGTGTGTAAACGTCTAATACCCACTTACAGTGTATATTGTATTGTATATTATACACTTTCATTTAAAATATACACTGTAAATATGTATTAAAAGTTTACACACATATATGAATTTACAATTATCGTTTTAGATAACAGATGTCATGCACTAACAAGTAAATAATATAATACAAGTAAAACCAATTTAATATTTAAAATAATCTTGTGAAGAAAACGTTTTCAAAAATGACAAAGTTATTGTATCAACATCTACGATTATGATCATTTTATTATGGATGACCTTATACCCATCTACCAAAATGTTAAAATAACATGAAGTGTTTGCTAGGAAAGTTTTATCTCTCCTGTATCTTTTCTTGGGGCGTCAGGTTCAACTTGTTGCAATCAATGAATAAGAAATTATTAATATTAATACTAACTTGCATCTGTAGTGAATACAGGTGCACATTGTATACACCATACAATATACCATATCCCTTGTGAATACAGATGCACATTGTATACACTTCGTATACGCCATACAATATAACATATCCATTGTGTATCTGTATACCGTATCTCGTGTGAATACAGATACACAATATATACACTTTGTATATGCCATATAATATACCATATCCCTTGTGAATACAGATACTACATACGCTGTGCTGTGTGGGACACCAACTATTGAGTCAAAAGTAAATGTAACACATACTTTTCTCTATACTGTAACTAAAGGCAAGAGATAATCATTCCATTCACAAATGAAAAATATAACTTCCTTTCTTCAGCTTTCTCCCAATCAATCGAAGTAACCTTTCACCTCACAATTCCGCAAATCTATATTTATATCTAAAATTCTCTCTAACAGTATCTCAGATTCACTTTAGGCGAATAAGCTCTAAAAAAAATCATCCATGTGCTATTTTTCTTACCTCTTTTTACTTCCAAAACTTCAGTATCATCGTAGAACGAATTTATATGAATACAAATTCAGAAACAGCTTGACGCTAATTCAAATTCAAACAAATTGCTTAGGTTAAATTACGGAATAATACTACCCTCAGAAAAGACAATGAGTAGAAGGTGATAAATACTATTAAAATGAATAAAAAATACGTTTTAGAGCAAACGGAACAAAACTTTTTATGAACTCGATATTGTCAGCTACGTATAGACTACCAAAAAGAATGCAAACAATAAATAAATTCAATACTACACTAAGAAAATACATAAAATACAGTTAACAATAAAATTAGAATGTAAAAACTAACAAATTTACAACTTATATTACAAAATATCGGTTCATCGCTCAACTTCACACCGAAAACCGGAGGAGGAAATGCCATTATGGCGTCGAAATCATCCGCTAGTTACATTTTTAACAATGGGTCCCTCGTCACTATTATAGCGATAACTATTTTATTTAGTTACATTGTATGCCAATAGAGCCTTAGCAGCGCCAAGTCAAAATATATGAATACGGAATTTGGAAAAGTCACACGTTAGCTGTAGCTAAGGGTTGCTAAACAATCTATGAATACGGCCGTATGTCGTAGCTTTGCTATGTAGAAAAAAATTAATATAGTTCTCCATGGCTGAAGTGCTCCTTTTTGATAACATTAACATAATTCATACGTTTCCTTTTTTTAAATAAAAAAGTTATTTGTATTAAATTATTTACTTTTATCAATTAATTGTTATGTTGTTTATTGATATTGTATTAATTATTGATATATTTGAAAAGTAAACGTCACGAAAAATATTCGATTCCCATGAATACAACGAAAATGGCAAAGGTCTATTAACTGATCGAACTTTTTAAATTAAACTTTTACATTAACGCTATATACTAAAATTTACGAGGAAAATTCGAACTTTTGTTTATAAACTTCGACACTAATGCCATCTCTTGAGGAAAATTGGAACTTTTGTTTATAAGCTTCGACACTAATGCCATCTCTTGAGGGAAATAGGAAATTTTTGGTTATAAACTTCGACACTAATGCCATCTCTTGAGGAAACATGGAACTTTTGTTTATGAGCGTCGGCACTAATGCCATCTCTTGAGAGAAATAGGAACCATCTCGTGAGTGAAATTGGAACTTTTGTTTTTACTATCTTCGCCACTAATGCCATCTCTCTAGGAAAATAGGTACTTTCGTTATTAAACATTGCCATTAATGCTGCATCCAGAAAAATGTGAACTTTTTTAACTAAAAAATAAAAATATCCCTAAGTAAACTGTAATATTACCATAAGTTGAGATATAATTCAGTATCATACTTATACTATATTTAGCAAAAGTCTACTTTACCTAGGAAGGTGGGTTAAAAAAATAAACATTAACTTTTTTAAAGGACAGACAGGAATGGCCTCCGGAGACCATGTTTAAAGTCTTAGTTATGGCCTTTTGACGTCAGATGTAGCGGTGATTGTCGAGTTTTATGCTTCGGATAAAATTAAAATTCGTAAATAATAACTAGCATACGGGCGCACTGAGTAAACAGGGATGTTGGGTGGGAAGGTACTGAAGTATGAAAATGTCGAAAAAAATACCAAATATTATCCAATGTAGCATGTAATACGCAGTATTTAAGGTACCGGAAAGTGTGATTATGTCTAAAATCAGTGAGCAATTATAATTGGAAGAAGTTTATTGTGTTGAAAATTGTGTTTTATCACTTTCTTCAATACGGGTATTAACACTACCTTTAACGGAGAAATTCCCCATTTGAGAAGCCTTGTTTACATACTTGCGAAAGTATGGGTGCTATATTTTCTACAATAATCTTTAACTTAGTACTGTTAATCCTATCAATTCCAGTTGATTTGCCATTTGGTAGTAGATTAACTAAATCTATTACTTCTTTCGTCACCTTTAGTTCTAAGTACAGCTCTATTTACGCAGGGATTGTCTAAAATTTTATTACAATGGGTATAATTTGAATTAGCTTATTTGAAAATGCTGTTAATATATTAATTAAAATTTTCAGCAAAATATATAGGTTCTTCAATTACCTGCCCATCGACATTTAATTCAAAACTTGCCTGCCCTTACCAATGAGACGTATACCGGTTAGTTCTTTAAAGAAGGACCATAGCAGTTTTATGCAGCAAGTTTTTATAAATCTTTCAAATACAAAATATTTAATACATGCTTTAATTGAGTTTTTAGTCTATTTCTGCATTTCACATAGGCACATCTTAAACTCTCACTGATAGCGTACTTTGAACCTTCCTATACAAATTTTTCCTTTCAATCTCAGGCATTCATGCATCAGTTACCTATGGCCTAAAATTTACTTTTTTATATTGTTTGTTGTACTGTACTTAGATTTCACACTACAATTCTTTAAAAATCAGTTATTGAATCAAAGGCTTTTTTCACATTTTTCACTTAAATCAGGTGTACAATCAATTTTGACTACCAATTCCTTAAAAGAATTAAAGTTGAATTTTAAGGTTAGCAAGCACTGGTCAGCTTTTGTCTTAAATAGAGTGAGTTCCTTTCCAGTCATTGGATTGACAATAGAGTCATTTAGTGATCAGTTGTATCTAAATGTAGAACATCAACGTTAAATTCCAATTAATATGTATCATCTGTAAGGTATTCAGCCCAAAGGCCGGCTGGCACTTCATCCCCTCTGGCATAAGTTTGCAGAGAGGAATGAGGTTCACTAGGCAAGATGAGGAGTGAGGTAGTTTGCTACTGCTTTCCTCACTGAGCCAGAATGCTATAAGCGGAACATGTTCACGCAGGTGAAGCGCAATGACTCTATGAGTGCCACTTTTCTTGGCATTCCCTGAGGAGAGACCTTGATTAGTGCAATTATTCACTAATACCTAGGTAGCTCTCATTTCATCACAGCCATGATCAACAGTGGGACAAAAGAAAATGAAAGATACATTTTTTTCGATTCTGTACCACATGACAAATGATAATTTGTACTACAAGATCTGACAAAAATATAATCTAAGCAAATAGATGAATTTGCAGCCACTCTTGTAGGTAGATCTAATAAACTTTCTTAACCATAAGATGATAAGTAATTTAGATGATGATCAAAAACATTATTTGAGATCAATATACATATTTACATTTAAACTGCCAGTGATCACAAGATTGCAAATGGATTTTCTAATTAGAGGCTCAGTATCATTTATTTATGAGAACATTTTAGGTTCTATGTACACTTTATATTCTGAAATTAACTACTTTAGTTTCCACACTTAACATTAAACAATCAGCATTAAGTATATCAATTGGAATAAGGCTACACACTAGATGATCATTTGCAAATGCATGATTGCCTTTCACAAGAATGAAATCATAATATTTGGCAAGAGGTTTTGTATCCTGGAATGTTATAAAAATTGATTTCACTTATCAAAATTACAGATAAGATTACGATAGTGGGGCTTAGATTGATGTTATTTAAATGTGACAGAAAAGTATAAAAATTTAATTGTGGTCAACGTTTTTTTGGTGAATTGTGGTAATATTCTCAATTGAATTAAAAGTACTATCAGATAAATTCTGCATAAATAAGGGATTTAAAGAACATTTAGATTGTCTGCTACAGGCTCCTTCTCAATTTGATCTATTACACAAAAGTAAGTTTCTATTACAAAATATAGAAATCTGGTGTCAAAACAATTCTATAATGTTAAATGCTGACGAGTCTCAGATGATTTTTTCTCATCTAACTCTCAACAGGAAAGCCTTCTTTGTAGAATTAATAATAAATCTATACCTCAAGTTGGCTCTACTTCATTCTTAGGTGTATGTATTGACTCCAATTTGAACTGGAAAGCTGAAATTAACTCCTTTTCTAAGAAACTCTGTTCTACATGCTATGTTTTTAGATTCCTTTGTAATTCTGTCAGTCCTGATGCTCTAATGATGATCTACTATGCCGAATTTTACTCAAGATTAACTTATAGTATATACATATGGGGAAGTTCATCCCACTCTCAAAGGATATTAGTAATTCAAAAAAGAATAGTTAGCATTAATGATGGTTAACCATATAAGTTGCACTGCCGTCCCATTTTTGTTTCATTACAAATTCTAACGGTGCCCTGTGTATATATTTTTACTTTAGTCTGCCATGTAAAAAAGAATCTCTTTTTAAATTCTCTAAAAACAGTGATATACATGGTAATAATACCAGACAACAGAAAAATCTACATCTACATTATGTAAATTATAGAAAAACTTCAAACGGCCCAAAGGTAATGGGGATAAAATTATTTAATATGCTTCCCCTTCACATTAAATTAGAAGTCAACTATCACTCTTTTCAGAGTGAACTGAAACGTTATTTATTAAGTAAATCTTTTTACTCCATTAAGGAATATCTTAATGATTGATACTGCAATATATATGATTTTGTACAGGATTTATTATTTATTTGTATCTGCTTTATTAATTTTTTATGCACCGAATTAATGTTTTTTGTATTTTTCTCTTTTACGTGTCCTATATTATTTACTTGGCCTGTTTTGACACTTTAATGTGATCTGTGGCAAAATAAAATAATAATAATAGAGATTCGAGAATTATAACAGAATCATTAACTTTTCTTTTCTCATTAAAATTTTACAATATTTAATTCATAGGTATTAATAACCTTTCTCCTTCATGCTGGATGTATATCTGGGTATTCAATGTCATGTCAAGGGTCCTCTTCACTTGTCTTTTTGCAATCAACCTTTCGATTGTACTACTTTGTTTTGATTATGCTGAAATACTCAGTGATCTATTCCTTTCCTATTCAATGGCACTTAAAGGAATATCACATTCTAAGGGAGGATGATGAAACACTTCTAACTGTTTCTTCAAGAAAAAAGTGCAAAAAATTTAAATTTTTTTCTAAAGAGTAAAAAATATTATAATTTTTTAAATTCTGACTTAACTTAGCTTCCAAGTAGAGCCGCAAGCCTCACCATTAATAAGTTTCGATTTTATCATTTCAGGTAAGCAGAATGGATGGAATCGTGGCAGCAGTTTAGCAACAATCTGTTTTTATGTGTTCCTGTTGGGCGCTATACCATTTATCATAAATAATATTTTTGCTATAAAAAATCAGAAACATTGTTGAAATGTAAATAAACATGATACGCATATTATAAATTATTTTATTTAAATGGTTTGAAAGAAAAAAAAATTTAAGAAAAGCATTAAAAAAATAGCCTTAACACTAGACGACCCCCTTAAGGCATTTAGTTTGCTATATTTGAGTTTATTTGTAGGATGCAAAGAATAGAAAATCAACAGTGAAACTATTTGATTATATCTAGTTCGTGCTACATAACATTCATTACATCAGGGAACTGTAAGTCGAGGAGTAGAGTCTACTGGCTGCGCAAAATTTTGGACTCTAAACAGCATTTTGTTTACTGTGAAATAAGCTCTAATGACATAGGCTCTTCGATTACATAATAAGCTAGTTTTATTAATGAATATGTTATTTTATATCAGGAATTAAATGTCATAACTTCTCTCGTAAAAATATTGTGAATAATATTTCTAACACAGTTGGATACAATATAAATCTTATTTTTACACAAATAGTACCAGGAAAAGAAAAATTTAACTATGGAAATTCTGTACTTTTCATTCCAGCGGTCATTTTTTCAGCTGAATAGGATTATTCTCTGTTACGTGTAAACTGTGAAACTTGAAACTGCATCGGGTGTCTTTCCTTCATCATAATATTATTTGCATTCTATCTTATCCTCTGCTTTGTGCTTTTTTAATTGTTTAGTATTCGTCAAAAAATTCTCGAACATTACTTCACGCAGCCTCTTCCACGTCAGAGCATGAGAATAAATCATTGTTGCGTTCATTAGGAAGATCGAATGAAGGCAGGGGACGACTGATCAGGGGCGGCTCTGAAAGCCAGGGCCCTTTGGTTGGCAAGCTTTGCCTTAAGGTAAACATGTGACCCTGTGGTTTGTTTACTAAACATTCCGGAGGAAGACGTGCCAGGAAAACGAATGAAGACCAAGAGCAATTCGATCGATCTTTTTATCTAAACACTACCTTCTGGCAAATAATTACGACTTCAGTGACCATGGGGGGAAACGAGGGGATAAAAATCCCCTTCGTTGGGATTCTCATTTATGAGGATTACTGTGAGCCTAGAGAACCCAGAAAGAAAGATATGGATTGCATGTGGTATGATGGAGGTTAGTTAATCCCTGCTCAGTCAGTTTTTCATTTATTATCATCATGTATTAATTAAATAATACTCTATGATTAACGGAATGCCTTTTCCTGCACAATTTAGTGTAGTTTTCAATTAAGACGACACATAACACGAATACGTACAGCTGATTTCTAATATGACCCACGATAAAAATCTTCAAATAATCATACTCCAAAATCTAATTCCATCATATTATTTCAAATAGATTATCCACTTCAAATGATAGCATGAAGATCTTGTTTTATTTTTTTACGATGGGTATAAGAAGTCGCGCAAGAGCACATAATGATATGAATACTAGAATACTCGTAATGGCGAATTTGCTGGACACGTTTCGATTACATGCATCTTTATAGTAATTTGCTCACTCCCATTATTCGTAAAAAATCAACTCGGTAGAACGGAATGAAACCTTGATGAAAAACGTCTCTCAGGGGTGAGATTCGAACCAGAATCTTTCAATAATAGATAGAGCAGCAGACTGGCAAAAGTAAGATCCGGGACCGAGTCCCGACCCTCTGATGCTTTCTCATAACCGTTTTTCCTAGGTGCACACCACCTTGAGCAGAGTTAAGTAGAAACTCTTTATTGTACTAAGACGAGCAAAAATAGATCCTCAACGGCAGGAATGAGATTGGAAAGCATCCTGACCTGTTCGCGTACCGGCTAGACGATTTTTTTCTCATTAGGGAATGCCTGTGCCCGTGTACGTCGGAACAGATCCATTGTAGAAGTACAATGATTGGATATATTCTTGTAAAACCCCACTCTCATTACAGACAAAAATATCGGAATATAAAATTATGGAATAATATCTTCGCTAATGTATACTTGTTTTCGAAAATCCGTTTTAAATTCTCCCTATTCTGAATAACTTAGCTTTCGCGTACTGTTTTTCAATAATAAATGATAATAAAACAACTATTAAGAAAGCCATAATTTAGATAAAGTATTAATTGATTGATTGGAGAAAAATATTCCATTATGACAGGCACAGATCAAGTAAAACTATTTTAACTCGTTCAAATCTTATTTTTTCTTAAGTTTTGTTATTTAGATTTTCTTAAATAAAAATTTGTTAATTGAAAGTGTATCTACATCCGATGTTATTCCGCATGCAAGAATTGAACCTGGTAGCACTTTCTCCAAAGTTGAACGCGCTGCGCGCCTAGCTAACTTTTAATCTTCTTATAAAAGATCAGGGAAGAACTTTTCTCGTTTAGACCATGTAGCAGCCAGTTATCAGGCTAAAAAATTATTTATGATATCTGTTGTGCAGTCAACTTGTAATAAAAAATTTCTTTTTTAGATGATTTACCTGGATTCGCCAATGATTCCCAATTTCCTTTAAAATGTGATGATCGACTTTGTATGACTATTCGCAGGATTACTGGCCTCAACTTCTAAAAATGTAATTTATTAAAAGTGTCAAATTCTTCATCATCATTCATCTCTATTATTTCCATTTCAAAACCAAAGAGAATGACTGGATCTCACCTACACAATATTTCTATCGATAAACACTAACATTGTACATCTCTTCTAAATGATGGTAAAACTCCAACCCAATATTGTTTTTTGATCTTTGGTTGCATACATCTTCTTGCAATGGTACACATGGTACTTAAAATTACATGCATTAACAGTACTATACACCATCTGGGATGTGGGTTTCCCCGTAAACATGTATTATATTAGGATTTCCTTAATGCAGAATATATATACCCACATAATATTAAACTGAGATAAAATTGCAATGGCTCAATCCTGGGTACAGTGCTGACCAAAATTATTGCAACACTTTATGATGTCAGCATGCAGCCACCAGAAGAACTACCACCAGAGACAATGAATGGCAACATTGGTCAGAAGAGATGATGAGTACGAGTGTGTGCATGCTGCTGCTAAGGACAAGTTTCATAGCCAAGCCAAAAGGGTCTCCATGAGAAACGGAGGTCGGTTTTGCAAAAAGATAATAGAAAATAGTATGGTATGGTTAGATTGCAGGGCAAAGTGAGAATCCTTACAGTTCTACACAATGGGTATCTTTGAGCCATTGAGTTTCCAAATTTGATTTCACATATGATTCCAGAGAGAGTTAGTTATGCCAGGGGCCATTCATATTCAGCTGTGATAAAGATGTAGGATTTCACATCCATTATGCAAGACACAGTCATTGAGGTAAGAAGTATTATGATAATATTGAAAATACAACTTGGTCGGTAATGAAAACTAAGCTTAGTAAATTTCACCAAAACATTTTTATTAAGACCATCTTGTTATTTGGCTGTAATTTTATTGCAACTGAAACCAATCATATATGACCAAGAAGCTCGATTTTTTGCAGTATTCTTTTTAATAAATAGTGCAAATACTCTATAAATACTAATAAAAACTATAATCTAATAATACTATAAATATTAGTGTTAATTAAAGGCACTGCTTTTATAGGTACTAGAGAACAATTTAATATTGCACCTCACTTAAAATTATAAATATGTATCAATACAAGTAACAATTGATTACTAGAACCAATCTTAGTAATTACATTGTAGATAATATTTTTTATTTTAATATTTCCGTCAATGCCATGTTTGTTTGTGTCTATATGCCAGGATTTTGCTATATCATGAGCTGATTCCTTAAAGTTAAAATGATATTGATTGATGTTTTTTTTTAATTCGATTTTATAGGTGGAGTTACACCCACATTACCTACAAAAAATAATTCTGTGCTAATGCACTGAGAGAGGGATTCATCTGCAGGCATACTCTGCTTTCGGTGTCACCAATAGCAGATTACCTAGAAATGATTCCATGGTTATCTTCATCACAGAGAAACAGAAATCATTATAGGTTTTATTTGGTCGGGCAATTTAACAAGATGTAAGCTTTTAACATAAGTATGTACACATAAATTTGTTATGTGGCTGTATACTTGGTAAGGTTTCCATCATAGAAAGAAAACAAGGAAGAAACTTTAAAACAAAAAAAATGTAAAACTTAGGAATTAAACAGGAATTAGTATTTCTGTAGTATAGAAAACATAGCATAATGTTTCAGAATGACATAACAAGAAAAATTTCAATTTCAAAATTCTTATTGAAGAATTTCTTGTAGAGTATTCTCAAACAATGTTTTGTTGTATCTCAAAGGTCTTCATATCACAGTGGTTTCCTTGCTCTTTCTGAAGCAAGTATTTGCACTATAAATATTAAGTAGTTACTTTGTCGATGAAAAATCGTATTTCAGTGATAGAAACTGTTTATGTTCAGCTCAGCAGTTCATTAGATATGGGTTACCGTATTTGACGGCATATAAGAGGCACCTTTTTTCCTAAATTATGTCTCAAAAAATTTCTCTGCATCTTATATGTGAAGGTTCAACCTCCACAGGTTAACTTTCAATACTGAATGATATTTATAGCCCAGATGGTCTATACTACCTATTTCATAATTGCATTCAACGATTGTGTTAATATTTGGCTTTTACAAAACGTGACAACTAAAAGAAACTACATTTTAAGTTATTGTGGTACCGCGCTTTTGCAAGGACTATTAAAACTTTTTATCCTTGTGAGTGGCCAACTTAATGAGGGTGAGTCTTATATGCCGTCAAATACGGTAATTTAGGAAAAAAAAATTAAAATTGGGTTTCATTCACTACAGAAAATAGTAGGCGCCAAGGATTTTTACATCAAATAAATTAATTCAATAGCTTACCTAAAGTTCTTCAGTAGTAGTATTTATGCATTCCGTCAATGTTTTTGAAACTCTGTACTTTGGACATCTATGTAATTAAACTGGTAAAATATTTACTGTTTTATGATCAGCTTGACCAATGCCATCTACTACGTATTTACTATCAACTTTTGATTCAGGCAGATTTTGAGAAAATTTTGTTCTTTTAATTTTCATTCTAAAATCACTCAATCCAGAGCACTTTTTAAGAATTTTGACTTGAATTTCAAAATTCTAAATGAGGATTGGATGCCTTGAATGAAATACAGTATATTGAAAACTATATGTGGGATCCAACAGAGAATGTATAAAATCATAAGCTTTCATATTTTGCTAGGAAGTCATTTAGAGATGGTTTCACGAACATCTCACAGCTAAGTGAAATTTGAAGTTAGCAGATACATCTAAATAAAAACAATGGCATAGAGGTAGTACTTTCTGATACAAGATGAGATAATTTATTTCAAACTTAGTAGACATCATGGTAAAATGTTGTGCCAAGTTATAGTGCAAACTACCACACATCTTATTCTGACTAGTTGCTTCATCCCCTCAACAAAACATTCCTCTCTCTAAAGATGGAGAGGATGAAATTCATGTCACCCTTCAAGCTGAAGACAGTGCTGACATTAAGAGAGTCACTGCAGCAACTCTGGATTATAAGATAATATATATTACTTATAACATAACATCATATAACATATGTATCAATGCCATGACAATATGATAGCAAATGTATTTCATTTAATTTGGATTAATGCGACCATAGAAATTTGTATTAATATGTGTATGGCAATAAAAATTATACAATTGATTTCACAAAGAAGTTTATTAGCATGTTGTATGTATTCGTACACTTGTCAAGCTGATATAATTGTCTTCTATTGATTCATTTAGTCAGCAATTTATAACTTCAATGTTCCGGATTTGATTCCCCACTAATCAGATTTTTTTCTCAATAGGGAATGGTTGTATGTGTTTTTTTCATTGCTATTATTTATGTCTCGTCAGTAATTTTTCTATGAATGAATGTTCGTGGGGACTCAGGAAAATAATAAAATAAAAAATCTTTACATATTGCCTATAATTCACAGGCATTAACATTTCCAGATATAGTCAATTCGCAAAATAGTGACGGATACTCCATAGCCTACTTCTCAAGTGTGCCTAGTCCAGCTAATGCATGGCACATGGCCGTTACCCCTCAAAACATCTCCATCTCTTCCACTTTTTTCCTCTCACGTGATATCATCTACCACTATTTCATGAATAGACTATAATATTTTATTGGTAATTGCTCTTCTGGTTGTATGCACAAGGATGATAGGTTCCAGTATTTACAGATTAATGAATATTCAACAAAAAACCCCTAACTTGTTTTCCATATTCTAGGAATTTGAAGATTTTGTTTTCAGATGGGAATTGAGAATGATAGAATGAAATCAGTGGATTTCAGCCTCTACTATATACCAGTAAAAATTCTGAAAATAAAAAAAAAATGGATTCCTAACTATTATTTGCTCTCTTCAAAGGAGGTAAATTTCATTGAGAGCTCCACATTTTTGTCACAATATTGATGATAACAATTGATAAATATATAACCAGCATTCATAGTTCATCTGTAGATACCATTGAAATTGGATATGTTAAGTAGATGGTCATTGAAGAGAGTTGGTCACATTAACAATCTCTTTTTTTACATTTATATGACAAGGGGTTAGTTGTAAGTTGAGCCTTTGTGGTCTCAATCTCACCCTAAACAAAGTTTATTATTATTGTATCCCCAAACCTTAATTTTTTTCCTTCATACAAGAGACCAGGGAGTCCAAATTGTCCGCATTCTTATGGATCCATTGCTCAACAGATAAAATTCTCCAAAGTATGAAAAATCTTTTCACAGAATATTAGTTTCACATTTGAAAAACTCCAAAATTTTATCCTCTCACCAGCTTCGTTTTTGCCTAAATAAATCCATACCATCTATCATCTATGTAACCATCAGTCACCTTCATTCAACTCTTGATAGTAAATTTAATGCATATGCTTTACTTGAAAGCACTTGACCATATTGATCACCAACTCCTTTCTCTACAACTTGATAGAATTGGCATGAAATATTTACCAAAAAATGGTTACTATCTCACCTCTATCAATCTCGGCTACTTGTAAAATGCAAGAATGGTCATTGGTCCTACATTCTTTTTGATTTATATTAATGACCTACCTGGTTACATAAATATCATGACTCACAGCAATTCTATCATATATGCCAACAACACAAATGTCATTATTATCTCTTCGACTTCTGAGTCCCTTCTCAATTAATGTAATCATCTAATTGAAAATGCACTCTTGGTCCCTTAATGTGTTCCATATACTTTATTCATAAAAATCTAAAATTATTAATTTTTCACTCAAAAATTAATCTGCTCTAAAACTTAACATTTATTTAGATGGCAATGCTCTACCTCAGGTTGACACTTATATAGTGTACTATTTTGGGACTCTTCCTCCTCATCCATCAAGGTATTCAAAATAAAAAATTAAAACTGGTAGCAAACATAAGGTTTGATTGACCCAATTTTCCACCGTTCAAGCAATTTAGACTGCTAACTTGTCTATGCATTTCTGTTCTCACTGCAGTTGTATATGTGAAAATCAACTTAGAAAATGTTTAAACTACTGCAGATGTGCATACACATGTACATGCACATTATATTAACCTTCAGATGTTATATGTCCAAACAACCACTAGAAATAAATTACATAAAGAGTATAAGGTACTCATAATCTCAGTTGAAAGTTGAATTACCCAAACAAGGATTATTTATCTTCCATTAAATTTAAGGTTTTTAATCCAGCAAAATGTTATATACCATGGGTGCATAAATCTCTTTAAATTAATTTATCTGTATAATACCCTTATTCTTACACTTTTATATATGTACATATGTATTATCAGGGCCGGATTTTCCAATAGGTTAACTCAGTGGGGGATCTAGGGGGGGGGGGGGGGGGGGAGGTGGAAATTTCACCCCCCAAATCCAAGAGAATATATTTTCCGAGGCCAATAATTTATTACTTATAAACCGAGCGTCGTCTATAGATGATGCGTGATGGTTGCCGCTGTTAATGTTGCAGCATGCTCTTGGTGTCCCTTTACACGAGGCCACTCTGTGCTGCTTCCAAGTTGCGTCACTCATAGCGGAACATTTTTTCAAATGGAGGAGTTCACACAAGTAGAGGGCACAAACTCAGACGCAATACTGGACACGGCCGTAGCCGCCATTCAGTCGCATGCGGTGGCGATGCCGACCATGAGACAACATTGTAACGCCTAGTTGTAAGGAAGTAACTGACAATGTTTGAAATCAGCGACTGCTTTGCACTCGAAGCTCGACTTTGTCTACTCCTCTTCTCCCTTGAACGACTGAAGCTAAAGCTCCTCCCCCACTCGCTATGGCCCTTCCCGGAAGTTCCCCCCCCCCAAAATTTACGCCTGGATCCGCCCCTGGCCTAACTTGGCTTTAGCCTAGGGCCTTGAGATCAAGAGGGGCCTACATTCAACTTGTTAGCAAAATTAAAATTACACTATTCTAAAAACAGTGAACATATGTATATTTTTTGCGTATTTTTTTCACAGTCAAGGATTTTCATTATTTGAATTTTGTTTCCTTGTAAATGTTGTGTGTTATGTTTGATTAGTTATTGTTACAAGTACTATATATATTGCTGAGAATAAATATCCAAATAAGTGTTCTCAACTTTTTTATTTATTATCCGTGCCACATTTTTTATAAAGGTTATTAGTACCAATCACAACAAGGTTCATTTAACATATTGATATATATCACAGTAATGATGTATTTTATTATCTCTCATGTAATTTACAAGCTTAAAAATGGGAGGTGAAAGGGCCTCATAAGTGGAATAGCCTAGGGCCTCTTTTCATCTAAATCCGGACCTGTGTATTATATTATAATATATTATGAATTATATACATAATAATACTTTATTACGGGTCTTATAAACCCAATTACCTTTTACACTATATATAAAAGAACAGATACAAAAATCCAAATCACACAATATATAAGGCATGTAAAATATAACTTTTAAATACAGTTTGTTTAACTAATTTTATTTTCCCCTTTCATTAATACTAGTAAAAACATCTACTTTATTTCTATGTGACCTGTACTGAAAAAATCTATTTCCTTATGGATTTGAGAGGTGAATAAATTTATTAATATTAAATCCAGCAGATTAATATCAATAACTAGTATTACAAAGGATATTGGAATGTAGGGGATATTTGGATCGGATTACTGAGGAGGCAATTGAAAATTGCCTTGTGAGTAACAACTTCTATAGGGATAATAGTTACTCTCCTAGCAGAGTTAATTATTAGTGTTAATCAAAGACAAAACTGTAGATATCTTTGGGAAAATTAAGCCAAATATCAGATCAATCTGTCATAATGGAAATGGATGTTGCTATATTTGCAGCTTGTATATGTGTTCCATGAATTCTGTGTTAAGAGACTGAAATATTGGAGTTCCATAATGATTTATTCAATCAATATAAATTATACAATTAAAGAAAACTTGAGGTGTTTGATGTGAAAACAGCTGAAAAGTCTAAGGCTACAAAATGGTAAACATGGAAAAGATAATCAGACCTTGCAAAGAAATAAGAGAATTTAACTTTTCTCACAATTCTTCCAGTGCAAGAAAAAAAAATGTACATATGATTGTTTGATCACTTGATCCAAAATGAGTAGGGTATACTACAGTAGGATATAGGCTGTGAAAAATTGAAGGACCACCAAGAGGACTAAGATAAATATGATGAAGTCAAGGTAGACTTCAATTGGCTGGGGTAATAGTGAAGAGGTAATGATTAATGATGATAGAATGGAAATGAAAAATGATTTTCTTATCCTTCTATTTAGTCGTAACTCTGAAAGCAATGTCCCTTTTCAGATGTGTGTATTTTCATTTAACTCTTTCCTCAGTAATTGGAAGATTTGAAGTTAAATGAATTAGATCTGACAATCATTATTTTTTAAATGGAATATAACTTAAAGATATGTCAGTGCTATTTTCTAGAATATCAGTCATATATAAGAATTTTGGAAAATAATAGTCTTTTGGGAAGGGGTGGCCTGAGTGAATATTCATCTCACATTCAGTTTTAAATATATATTAACGAACACCGAACTACATAGGGACTTGCATGAGGACTGCCAAAACTGAGATTTTATTTCCTCAAGAGCCAAAACGTTAGAGGGGGAGAGAGAGGACCAGTTGGGGCCTCATGTCCTTCAATTAGTCCTCCCTCTGTTGGCTGCACTTAGAGGCTCCATCTTCTAGAGATATTTGATGCCTGCAGCAAACATGGCAGTCGGCACTGTTGTATAAGTCGCCACAGTCACAACTCGAGAACAATACCACATGCATAATTTTTATCCAGATATTATATAATATAAAAACGTTTTGAATTCCAGATTTTAAATATAGTATCATGGAGAAAGCCATTTATCATGCAATGTCTTTTTGGAGCATTATTAATACTGGTCAGTTTTGTCTCTCAGGACTTATTGGTAGGCCAATGGCTCTTTCTTGATGCTACATAAAATATCCACCAACTATTTATTCTTTGAAGATGGCATGGCAACTACTTAAGATATACTTATATCACTGGGTTTGTATTAGATGTAATTCCTATTGATAAAATTAAGGAATCACTATATTAAATTCTTGACCAATTTTCATAAATCTACTTTGACTTCTGATGATGGATATATATTTATCTTGGTGCATAATTTAATTGGTACTGCTAAGAGCCATAGAAATTATCTGATTGAATACTTTTCACAAAAGTCGATTGATACAATGCATATGCATAAAATCCAAGTTCAAGTCCATTCCATCTAGAAATATTTGAGCTTCAGCTTTAAATTCAGGCAGACAAGCAAAATGGTTTTACTCAGACAATTGAATATTCATTTTATTAGGAGGTAATAATTTTTAGAGGAAGGATACATTTCATATTTATCATTCAAATTTTACAACCAACTACATTTGGTAACTCTACTGAACACAGACATAATAATATACATGATAATATACTGGGTTTCCAACTAATGATGTTGTTTATAGGTGATATAATAGATAAACATTTTCTTTACATTCATGATTAAGTTTTTGTATGATTCAATATTTCAAATTTTTAACAATCTCAAAATGAATAATGTTCATAATTGTTAAAAGATACTAATGTAATCATCAAAATTATGCTATCCTTATCACTTTCGTGATCTGGTTGACATAGATGACGATATTGCCTATCTCTTAAAATACCACACTCTGGTCTATTTCACTATTCTAGACACATGGGAGAAAGTATTCCAAACTCTCAAATACCTGCTTAACTTACACAATTTCTTTTACTTGTAGTTGCATACTCCACCTTGCCTTAAACAATTTCTCCATTTTGAATACTATAATAACAATATATGAAATGTATGTGGGCCCACAAAACTGCAGTTAACATTTTTTGAGTGGATCCTCTTAAATGTGATATCTTGTCAAATTGCATAGAATCATTAAGTGTCTGCTTAAGAAAATGATGGCCTCAATGAAACAAATTCTTTTACCATTATAAAATTTGAAAATACTAAAAAGTAAGATGCTCTGTGAATTTCTATTCATCATTTTCATGAAATAATTTTCCTTTACTATTATGAAGATTTTGCTGATACACATGAAGGATTAGCTATTAATAACCTTGTAGGTTAATTAACTGTTTGGTATTTGTTAGACTGATTCTATAGATTTATGTCTCCCAATGTTCTTTTACTGCATTGAAATGTGAAATTCAAGGAAGGTTTCAGGTTCCTATTTCTTACAAATATCTGAATTTCTTTGTTCTTTTTATTACTCGAGAGAAAGTATAATTTGGTCATCATCTGGTTAATTTGTAAAAAGAGAGCATTAATAATAACAATAATTTATCTACCCAAAGATGAAACATTCTGTTGATATAGGAGGGTATATGAGAGATAATATACAATATTACATACATACAATAGTGGTTCACTCAATTTATTATTATTTAAATATTCAAGTACAGAATAGTTAAACTTTTTGTGTAAAAATTTCTTTAAGTTTGACTAAAAAGAGTCATATTTATATTTTACATGCATTAAATGACGTGTTAACTTATTATAGAATATGATGCCAATTTCTTTTGGGCCCTTTTATACAATTATTATTCTGATAGAATTTTGATGTAGATTATTCTTAGTAAAATTAATATAAGAAGGCAGGACTTTGTGGAATGCCATGACGACTGAATCAGGAGAGTAGGCTTTGTATGTTCCACAATATATTTCTATTTCGACCCATTTGGACCAAAGACAGCCATCGTCAGGTAAATATCAGTACAAGTACAGCATATTGGGGAGGGAGGGAGAGGAGAAGAGTGGTTATGGGGGAGGGGATCAATCTAATTGGCTGCAGGAGAGGATCCTGGAAGGAAGGGAAAGTAGGAGGGTAGGGTTAGAAAAGGTGTAGTAATTGCTAATGTGGGTTTTACGGGAATGAATTTCAATTATTTCCAAAGAGTCCATTTTTCTTTGGGATTCCATGAAGTAATTTTCCCTCGAACAAGCTGGAGTGGCCCTTCTCCCATAGATGTTCTGTGAATGACGATCCATGGACCCACAACTGGAAGTAACGTTGATGCTCTGTGGTCCTTATCTTCAGGGATCTGCTGCTCTGACAGAACAATTGCCTCATTCTAGCTTGTAGAGAGCTCTGGCTTGAGAGAATTGATTCATCCCTGATATCTTTCACGGGTGGTAGTGACCTTGTGAGGGTTTTCGGAATGTAGAAGGCTGCTTTTAGGTTTGGGTGGGGAGGCTGGCTAATCTATAAGAAATATCTCCTGGGAAAGGGTAATTTAACCCATATCTGTATTATGGGATCCTCGAGTGAAAAAAGGAAAGATCATCTTTGAGGCAAATCTTTTACCAGTTCCTCTTGGTATTCATTGTTCCTTGCTATCTCTTTGATGACTTTCTGTTCCTCTTCGTATTCTTGATAGTAGAGGGGAAGGTTGATGAGCCTGTGGGCCATTGCATAGAATGCAACGTATTTACGGAATGCATGAGCACATGAAGAGTTCGAAATTAGTCCGTTTAGCTTGTTTTCCACAATATGCTGAAATTAGGCCTATTGCTCTGAATATAAATAGAGATCCAAGAAATTGAGGGTCCCCTCCTTAGCCTATAGGAGGGGAGACTCCATGGCTAAGCCATCCTTATGAAGAATGAAATCCCTACCAAATTGAAATAAATTTTTCAAACACAGAGAGATGAAAATCTTACAATTTTTTTATCAATGCAGGATCTTAAACCACGTCCTCAAATAGTTCACCAAGTATTTTTATAGAGTCAGCGGAGTGGAGTTGTTACGTGTGTGGAGTTAGTTAAGTGAGGTTTTGTCAGCTTCGACTTAACTATGAAAGGTGCCATATGGAAAATCCACTTTCTGATTAATTCTCTGTAAACATGCTCCGAGTCGGGTTCGAAGACATCGGCAGTTAATATGACGTAAAAAAATATATATAACAAGATCCTCTCACCATATTGACTTTCTAAATTATATTTTCCGTGATAGGAACTTTGGTTTTAGGTAAGGGATACCCGGGCAAAGTGGCCAACACGGGCAAAAGGTCAGGTTTTTGGGTCCGTAAGGTGCTTTTCCCTAGCGTCAGTCATGATAACTACATGAGTAGGACGCCATTAGTTGTGAGAGGAAGTTTGGGTGCGATGCATTTGCGTTTGTCAGTTTTATGAAGAAAACATTGGTTTTTACTACTGCTGATCTAAGGTACGTGCTTAACACTATTCGCTTTGTACTTTTACTGTGATTTTCTTAAGTTTATCAACCACATTGCTAAGAATAGTATGTATTTATGCTCAGTTTAATATCTCAATCAAATGTGTAGGTTTCAGTAGATGCGGGGGTAGAGGGATTTTAATTAATGGCGTCACTTCGGGCAAAGTGGCCACGGGCAAAGTCGCCATGATGGCCACTTTGCCCGGCAGAAGTCCTTTTGTGGATTATAATTGTAATACTAATTATTATTAAGTATTAAACAGGTTTTAGTATAATTTGACTCATATTTTTGGCTCATATAATAGGTAATAGCTTATTATTATAGCTTATAGGTAGACCTACATAGATATTTTTGGTTTTAGGTTTTGAAATGGTCCACAAATACAATAGGAAAAGCGAGCAGCAATCATGGAATGCGGGTGCAATACAGAGAGCTATAGAAGTGGTCACAAATGATGGAATGCCCTATTCAACTGCGGCCAAAACGTTCTCCGTTCCAAGAAACACTCTGAAGAGGAGGGTCCTTGGTAAGAATATTGATGCCAAGGGCAACATAAAGGTGTTGGGGAAGTACCGTGCTGTTTTCACAGAAGAACAAGAAGCAGAACTGGTACGGCACATATTGGATTTGGAGGTTCGTTTCTTTGGTGTCACGATTTCAGATCTTCGCTCTTTAGCATACAGCCTAGCTGAAAAAATGGCATTCCTAACAATTTTAACAGAGAAACCAAAATGGCTGGCTTAGATTAGGTTGCTGGATTCAGACATCGGCACCCCAAAATTAGTTTAAGGAAACCAGAGCAGACCTCTGCTGCAAGGGCTCAGGCATTCAATAAACATAACGTGACAAAGTTTTTGAATATTCTTAAGGGCGTTCAAGAGAAACATTTCCACTCTGCCCACAGGGTTTTTGATGTAGATGAAACTGGGCTCGTAACAGTTCAATCAAAGAGCTCTAAGATTCTCGCTCTCAAGGGTAGGAGACAAGTTGGAGCTCTGACATCAGCAGAAAGAGGCCAGCTGTCAACCTTTGTTGTGTGCATGTCAGCTGGCGGAAACTTCATTCCTCCATTCGTTATTTTTCCAAGACTTCGAATAAAAGCAGAGCTCCAAGATGGAGGAACAATGATTGCATGCCACCCGTCTGGTTGGATGCAGAAGGAAACAGGATGCAGGAAGGGTTGTTACCCAGTTTCAAGTTAACCGACTTCTTGGGGAAGCTTTCTTAAAAGCAGCAACTCCAGCCACAGCAATAAATGGATTTCGCAAGTTAGCAATAAATTGTGCCGCTAGACCAAGATGTCTTCACAGAAGCTGATTACGTTGCTGCCGAATGCACTGATGTGCCTCTTCAACAGCCTAGACCAAATCAAGAAGAGCTTGAAGCACGTCAGACTGAAGACCCCGTACTTGAGGCAGCTGAAGAAGACGTGGAAGAAGAAGGCCTACTTCTCGGAGACCCACAAGATCAAACTGAGGCTGGGCAAGAATATCTACAACCTGGACCATCTTCGAGACCCCAGCCAAATCCACCCTCCAGTCCACAACCTGGGACCTCTTCCAGCTCACAAACAGGACCTTCCTTCGCTGTAAGCCCAAAAGATATAATCCCTTTACCAAAAACAACAGTTGTTAAAAAGGAATCGAAAAGGAAAAAAGGAACTGCTGCTGTGCTGACCTCAAGCCCATATAAATTGGAATTATAACTAGCAAATAAGGAAAAAGAAGAAAAAGAAAAGGCAAAAGAAATGAGGTGAGTAGCAAGGGAAGAGAAGAAGAAAGAGAAAGAAGGAAAAGGAAAGACGACAAAAAGGAAAATGAAGACTACAAACACAGTAAGCAAAGCAGGACAGAAATATCAAAAAGGAAAGTGTGGAGTTAAGGTGACACGTCAACTACAATTCGACGAACAATCTGACAGCAATGAAAGTGACACTGATTGTCTCTACTGCAATGAATTGTATTCATGTTCAAAGGGTCGTGAAGGATGGGTAAAATGCTCTGGTTGCAGCCGCTGGGCCTACGAAGCTTGCGCTGGATGTGAGGAGGAGGACGATTATTTCGTGTGTGAATATTGTCTGTAGGAACAACAGAAACAAGTTACTATATTACTAGTTAAATATATTTTTTGACATTTTTTCATTTAATAATTTTGTGCCTTTTTTGTGCCATTTCCATGTTATTTGCCTAATTACATTGCAATACATTTCTAATATTGATATAAATCTGTTTACTATTTATTAAAACAATGCCGGGCAAAGTGGCCATTTGGTAGAGTTACAAAAAAAAATTATAAAAAAATAAAAGGAGCTACTTATAGTACTACACCTTTAAACCAACAGATAGGTAACTTAATAGGCTAGTTATACACGTAATATTGTCTCTATTTTTCAAATTAACATTTGAAAAATATAAAAATAAAATTGCCTTAGAGTGGCAGCTTTGCCCGGGTCTCCCCTACAGTCATTTGCGTAAATGTTTTGGGACTTAAGGCGAGTGAGGTGCAATAAGGGGTGACTTCGGAATTTTTCGGGGACCGCATTCGAATAGACATGGAAAGAACTGGAAAATTTGATCCATTTGGTCTGCGACTGAGCAATTTTACAGAAAAGAAAGGCTTTTCTGTTTTAGCTAGACGAGCAACGTTGAGGCAATTGCGAGGGACTTCAGCCTTCAAGCATATTAAATGTGAGTGTCAATGCTGATATTTTCGCTTCTCAAGCTGCTTTTTGGTTGAATACTCATCTAAAATGTAGCGGAATAATATTTTTGTCTTACCTTGAGTTTGGTTTTATCTTTTTAACTTACGAATTCTTTTCTTTTAAATATTAC
This sequence comes from Sympetrum striolatum, assembly GCA_947579665.1. Taxonomy (NCBI): domain Eukaryota; kingdom Metazoa; phylum Arthropoda; class Insecta; order Odonata; family Libellulidae; genus Sympetrum; species Sympetrum striolatum. The sequence continues at coordinate 80,283,325 of OX388352.1, forward strand.
GACGCTTAAATAGACAATAGAAATATCTCAACAACGAAAATATTTTTTCATTTTCTACCCCAATTTAATCGATACCTTTTTCGTAGAAATTTTATAAAAATCTTCTTCTGGATAAATTAATTTCATTGAAGTCATTGGCTCTGTTATTAAAATGAATTTCTATGGAATTGGTCGATTCTTAAAAGATACTAATTATATATGTAGTTTATTGCAGTTATTTACGAATTCAGCGTTGTGACTGGTAACTTTTCCCATCACATTTTCATACACCACTCAGGCATGGCATTGCAATGCAGACCATTGCCGCTTAAGATGCTTTTTAGGAGACCCAATGATAACCATTATATAAGCGGGATATGACAACCTAAATCTTTCAATGTTGGAAAATGAAAGGGAAAGGTTTAATTGGCTAAGATGTTTTAATACGTACTCTAAACTTCAAGCCGAAAAGAGTCATTCTTTATTTTGCTTTATTTTCACAGATTAGTGGTTGTCTTATTGTCATATTATTAACATTGGTCTCTTTTTTAAACAAATAGTGCGCCTTCCTCTGTTACTTTAATCTAGCCTTTTAACTCTACAATGAACAAATTTTTATTTGATAGAAAATTAGGGAACATGAACGAATATTTTAGCTGCAGTGCTATTGCAACTCTCGTGAGAGGCCGTCACAAAGCAAGATTTCTTCGAGAGTATGCAAAACAGCACAAAAAATAATATAATGCAGTGCCACTCGTTTGTTTGAAACAAGGGATTGGGACGAAAGGAAACCCCGCGAAGCAACTGTTCTGCCTAGAGACGAGAATTATGGAGAATATCTCACGGAGCTTCATGAGTGAGATGAAAATTGCTGTTTTCCACATTTAAATTTTCTTCTCGCAAAAATAGTAATCGCAAACAAGAGCAAAGATAATTAACATAGAACAGGTCAAATAGAACAGGTATTCTATTAAAATAGGTAAGAGGCACGAGAGGAGTGCGGTGGATGGCGATATAGATAAATTAAACAATATTCTATCAAATGCGAAGGAAGATGGGCTTAGCGGGATGCGGTGTATTTGGATATTATTCCCAAATGCGATGTATTTGCGAGAAATCCGTCTTATAAGCGGTTAGCGTCTTACGTTATTTTTTACCATGTGATTCTTGTGATAGAGACCGGAATGTAAAGAGAGATCGATCCCAAGTTTGAGTGTTTGACTATGTATTCATATATGGATACTTCTACGGATATATTCATACCTACATAGGATATATTCATACCTACCATCTCTGAGCCTAAACCAAAAGTTTCATTGACCCAGTGTTTTTCTGTTCGAATAAACCCCTAACATGAGACCCCAGGAAAAAGGGGATATGGATCGTTCCAAGATTGGATCTATCACAGACCCAAAATCTCGTTTTTCCAAATTACAGTATATTTTGGAGAGTTTTAAAAACTTTTGAGATAGTTCCATTAAGGATAATAAATTGAAAATCAACATTTCTTTAGTAGATATGGTTCTCTATTGTATACTGCAGAAACGTCCTCCAAAATTATACTTGTTTCGAAGCTAACTGTATGGAAAATTCTTCCGTAGTAAATGTATTGTAGCGAATTTCAAGATTCTTTTAGCAGGTTTCGAAAAACAGATTGCTAGAACCAGACTTTTTAATAGGATTCATTTCCAATTATCTGTCCGAAGTTGAATCCAAAACAAAATTTAATACTATCAGTGAATGTGGATTTCCTGTAGGAATAAAGAATAATTTGGTTAATTAAGAAAAGCTGATTGAGTAAATTACATATTCTAAAGGTGTTATACAACTTATATTGCAACAAAAGAAGGGTAAAACTTTGAAAACATTTATAAAATATGTAAGGAAATTCTGCCCTTTATATCTTGATCTCCCTGTTTATCGTGATCAATCATTAGCATTTTGCAAAAGATGGACTTCAAGTATTGGCAACGTGTGAGAGAATGTCATAATTTCTTACTATATTCTGCTACTTTCCAAATATAAAAAAACTCTCGAAAACCAGAGAGCACTGAAAAGTGCTTTTTCGGCAAACTACATGAGGTGAGTGTTATATTTACAAGAATTTCAGTTGGTATGAAACATGTTCTACTATAAGCTCGGTAAAGGAAATTTGGTCTCTCGGACCATATTTACCAGTCCTTTCAATAGTTCAAAGCGCTGTCTCTATTTGAAACGGGCTCCCAGAAATTTTACAGTAGCTACCTTTACACACCGTAAGTACCAAAAACTTTACCCCCACCTCTATTTTAATTTCTACCTAAAAATCACGTAGTACCAACTGAAACTTTAAACTGAATTTTATGGTCGCTGGAGCAGCAACAGAACTAATGCAAATGACTGTAAGTCCTTTATTCTAAAAGGGTTAATATGACAGGATATTAGATTTTAAGATTAATTTCCTCAATCTTCAAAATTATCGAGCACCTAACGGTGCCCTTCGAAACCAGGCCGAACGCCATCGAAGGCAATGCCAAGCGAAGTGGTAATGGCATTCATCCTTAGCGATATGACCAACAATCTTCTGAAAAACATCACATCCTCTACCTAACCACCCTCTACCTACCCACCCTCTCCCTGACCACCCTCTCCCTTCCCACCCTCTCTCTGACCACCCTCTCCCTTCCCACCCTCTCCCTTCCCACCCTCTCCCTTCCCACCCTCTCCCTTCCCACCCTCTCCCTTCCCACCCTCTCCCTTCCCACCCTCTCCCTTCCCACCCTCTCCCTTCCAACCCTCTCCCTTCCAACCCTCTCCCAAACCACCCGCTCCCTTCCCACCCACTCCCTTCCCACCCTCTCCCTTCCCACCCTCTCCCTTCCCACCCTCTCCCTTCCCACCCTCTCCCTTCCCACCCTCTCCCTTCCCACCCTCTCCCTTCCCACCCTCTCCCTTCCTAACCTCTCCCTTCCCACCCTCTCCCTTCCCACCCTCTCCCTTCCCACCCTCTCCCTTCCAATCCTCTCCCTTCCCACCCTCTCCCTTCCTAACCTCTCCCTTCCAACCCTCTCCCTTCCAACCCTCTCCCAAACCACCCACTCCCTTCCCACCCACTCCCTTCCCACCCTCTCCCTTCCCACCCTTTCCCTTCCCACCCTCTACTTTCCACCCTCTCCCTTCCCACCCTCTCCCTTCCCACCCTCTCCCATACCACCCACTCCCTTCCTACCCTCTCCCTTCCCACCCTCTCCCTTCCCACCCTTTCCCTTCCCACCCTATCCCTTCCCACCCTCTACTTTCCACCCACTCCCTTCCCACCCTCTCCCTTTCCACCCTCTCCATTCACACCCTCTCCCTTCCCTCCGTCTCCCTTACCACCCGCTTACTTCCAACCCCAATTTTTTGTTACCCTCCTGCTTCCCTCCCTCCTCTCACATACCCCTCACTTCTTCCTATCCCTCTCTCAATCAACCTCCTCCATCCTCTACCTTCTCTCCCTCTTCAACATGAGATTTATTCAGATGAAAATTATCAGCAATGCAATGAAAAGTTACAGAATATATAAATTATACATCATCTTGCCTTACATATCCTTAGAAATATATATCTATATATCACACTACAATATTTATTTAGGTTCAGGGTGCTAGGTCATTTTATATTTTTATTATATATGCATTTCAAGTAATAGGAAACAATACATGTTCTGGCCTTACAATTGTTATGCTAAACAGGCTTGAATATATATTTTGGCTCGGAAAAAATATTAACCTTTAACGTTTTATTCATCTTACGTGTTATATATAAAGCTGTGCATAGATCAATAAAGAAATTCAATCTCTAAAGATTGAATACACACCGAATAGATACACAAAACATAAACCTTCAAAAATAATTTTTACATTGCATCATCATTAGTCATATTGAAGATTAAAAGTTGAAAAAGCTTCAAATAGTATACAAAGATAAAGATTCACTGAAATTTTCAGTTGATTGTTCATTAAATAGTTTAGAATGTAATTATATGACTAGAATGTTCACTGTACTGGGACACTTCAGTGCACTTTAAAAGTCACGGATTTTATTTCTTTGGAAGTTTATATTTTATTCTTCCAATCTTAAATTGGTTCCGATGCCGTCCCCCGCCGCGCCGTAGCAACCCAACTCCGTCCCCGACGCCGTCCTTCGAGAAAAATGATATCTGTATGATTCACCAAAAACGAAACTTAGTCACGACACACATTTTTCAGTACTTAAATCGTGTATCGCATAAGCGGAGACTCCGCAAAGCACAACAGTCTGTTATAACACAGTGTTATTAATCTACACAAAGAGTTAACTCAGGATGCGTCTTAAATTAGAGAATCCCCATGTTTCACTATTAGATTTATATTATAGAATCGGAGTAGTAATAACATTAGATTCAATTTGAACTCATCGTATTCTGTGTTCCTTCCATCGACCGAATTACTCTCCACAGCATCTTTGCATTCCTACTCTCGCCTTTCCATGATACCGAAAAGTTCCGAGCGTATTTCTGAAGGATGAATTAAAAAATAGATAATAAAATAATATCTCCAAAAGAAAAACACTACGTTAATTAAAAAGAAGGTACTATCTATCATACTTGAACATGTATACTAATATTATTTTAACATGTATACTGTTAACATGTATACTAAAGATATTTGATTCAAGTTATACTCATTGTATTTTGGATTCCATCCCTGGACCGAATTTCTCTCCTCGGTATCTCTGCGCTCCTCATCGGCTCTTCCATAATGGAGAAATGATGTGAGGGTGTTTTCGAGAAATAAAAGAAGTATTATTTCGAAAACAGAAACCACTATGTTAATCTAATTATACGAACTACTGATCATACTCAAAAACGAATAGCAGTAATGTTTTATTCCGTTTGTACTTATTGTATTTAGGGTTCCATCCCTGGACTGAATATCTCTACTCCGTATCTCTGTGTTCTAACTCCGCTCTTCCAAGATATAGGAAAGTTGCGAGTGTGATTCTAAAGAAAAAATAAGGAAACAGTTAATAAAATAACAATTCGATAACAAAAAACCTGTGTAATCCAAAGTGCTAATATAATAGTAATAATAACAATCATAATAATGTACTCTTCACTCAAAAATTTGTTAGAGTATAGGGTCTATTTGAAAATATACTTTACTTAGTACGTACTAAGAAAGTTATTACTTTAGTAGTGTATTTGAGTATAAACTTTACTGTACATTTTATTCAAATTATGCTCAATGTTTTCAATTTTCCATCCATGGATAAATTATATCTCCGCAGCATCGCTGCACTCCTTTTCGCTTTTATACGTAAAGTAATGGTTTTTCGACGGGTCAGACCGTTGAGGAATACCGAAAAAATAATATAACTGATCACGCGAGTAATATTACCCCTCCTTTATGTTTTAGTACTAGTAATATTGTTGAAAGTGCTTCGACATGTCTTTCCGCGCATTTGTTCCCACTGGGAATCGAACCAGGGACCACTTTTACCAAAGAAAAACGCGCAGTCATCATGACTATCCGGGAGCCTCCCCCCCTTCATTGAAGTACCTGGTTCCATGGAAGTCTTTTAAAACTCAAATATCTCGCTAATTTAATATTCTGAAAATACCATTTAAAATAATTAAACTATATGGAGCAATCGCAAGATGTCGCTTGATAATTCTTGGTTGAACGCTCTGTGGACATCACTCCACAGAAGCCGAAATAAATCATCAAAAAGTGAAAGAATTCACTTCCTCGGAACTTGAGAAAGAAAGGAGCCCAATTTATTTTAGTAGTTACAGAGAATATTGTACAAGGAAAGGTATATAATCTGAAAAATATCTACAAAAAACACATGCTCATTTATTGCTAATTTAAAATCTCTATTTGAATCCAATAAAAATGTCAAAGCAAAATGAAATATTAATAGTACCTAAATGAATAAGCAAGATGCTTTAAATGATAAATAATCATCAATTCAAAATTTTCAGAACTTCCGTTGCAAGAATAGTAGAGAGTATTTACTTTAGTCATTGGAATATGTTATGAATGATCATATCCGAAATTCAACTCCAGTAGTACAGTTGAAGACAAAACGCTGTGATAGCAAACATCTTAAACAGAAGTTAATTTAAATATTAAGAATTCATAAATGATAGTAACTCAGGATTCTAGAGTGAAAATAAAAATGTAAATTTTTAGAGAGAATCAGTATGTACCTATTATTTAAGAGTAATACGCAAGCTAAATTTTAATATTATATTGATAGAAAGGTATTCAGAAAGAAATCATTTGAACGATAATTAATCGAAAAAAAAGTTCAAATATAAACCCCATTGATATGGCATCAGTTATTGACACCCGTTACTAACCCCGAATTAATTAAAAAAACATTACGTAACTTTTTTTATCTCTCTGTTTTTATTATTTGTAAATTATTTTGAAAAATCTGATTCTGATTAAGATTTCCCAAAGCGAACTCGCATGCAAAATTCATTAAACGATCACTGCTCGTAAAATAAAATTAAAGCGTTTATCCAGCTTCTTCCTCTACAAGACCGTTGAAAGTATCGGCTAAAATAATCTGGTAATATTACCAGTAATTATATCCAATATTTTTGACGGGTTGCCCCAAGAAAAGGGAACGTGACAAATCTTAGACTTCCATTGAAGTTTAAAATAAGACCTTCAAACCGCCTTCCTGAAAATGAAGACTCGAAAACTAAAGTAATATTTCACTGATTCTACACAAGTGAATATATATTCATTATTCAAGAACTACATGTATGGCGATTTTGAATTTATTTATGAAATAACCATAGGAAGATGGAAATCTTCCTAATAAGGGATGGATGATACAGTAATGATGGACAGTAAAATAACATGTTGAATTTAAATAAATATCCAGTTGATTTGATTTCAGATAATAGTTTTCATGAATTATAATCACCACCGAAATAAGAGTTAGTCAAGAGCATAACAATTCAATTTAAATTAAATACATATTGTAAAATTTATATTACTTTTTAACTCCTTGATAATAATCCGCGTAGATTTATCGTCCTCCCCGGGTTACGTTATAACTCATAGTTAAATAACTTCAGCCATATATCTAATTATGCTAATATGTTTTTAGAAGAGACTCGAATAAAAAAAATAAATATTATATGCAAATATTATTTTATATCATGTGAAAGCCTGACAATAATGAAACGGGACAAAGTGAGCATCGATCTGCGAATTTGAATCGGACATAATTTTATAAGGATTACTAAAGCATTGATGTAATTATAGTAAAAACGTAAAAAATCTTCGAGTTCCCGAGAAATATTTATTTTATACAAACAATAACTCTTATAACATTTACTTTTTAATTGTGGAATATCTCTCCTAGGTAATGAGATGAGTACACACTAATGTTATAATACATAGCTAGCAATATTATTTACTCTGACAAGAGAAAATAATTCAATAGTATCTTACTTCTTATTATACTACACAATAGAATTCCAGAATGTAGTACTTCATCACTGCTTCCTTCGATGGAACCTATTGGGACGCAACTTAATCAAAAACAATCAAGTCCTGGTATATAAGAAGAATTGCTCAATTAGCACGAAAATGATCTGGTTGACATTCTCATCCCAGTGAATTAATCTCTAAGGTATTTGATGTTTAACTGGTACGAATTTGGATTGGGTAATGATGAAACTTTTTGAACTTCGTTTCCGTCAAACTAAACCGAAATATCACAATGTAAGGAGAGGCAAGAGACATTAATTTTCATATTTTTACAGTTCCCATCCGAGTGATATTAAGTTAACTTGAACTACATATTAACTCAGTACATAAGGAAGATATTTCTTAATGCTTATGCGTTTATACTATCGTCTACTTGATACTATGTAATGTACTTTAAATTCCTTGGTTCGTCAGAGGTAGGTAATAGAGCACTTGAACAACGAAAACCAAAGCGAAAGAATCCAAGGTCGTTGGAACAAAATAACGAGATAAATGAAACTCTTCACAAAATATTGCTCGCTAATGTTGAAAAGAATTTTCCCGAAAAATGAACGGAAAGGGAAAGCTAAATCATCCTTGTGTAAATATGCAAGTAACTCTCACTTTTCTTTACAGAGATTTAGAACGAGGCGGGAAAGCGAAAGTTCTTGCCTATTATGACTCACGAAGCAAAGCAACAAGGCTAATCGAAAAATATCATGGCTCCCGAAATAAAGCGCTCAACTATGACTAGTTCAGTGATAGAGCAATATCAACGACTGCCAATGAATATAACCGTAAAATTCTATGTCAATCTATTTTTCTCTATGTGAAGGGCTTCTCATATCCTTACGCATCACAGAGCGCAATGTATGTTTTTTATAATGTCGATGGTCAATGTCATTCCACCTCCTTGTCTTCAAAGTATGAAAGAGGTCAGAATACCGGATTAATCTTAGAAAAGCGTAAGCGAAAGCTTAATAAACGATTGAGTTGTAGAGAATTAACTCAACGACCATAAAAATGTCTGAAAAGACGAAAACATTGCCTAGGCTCTTCTATTATTCTATTACATTTCAATTGTTGCTTCGACAGCGAATATATATATTAATACCGAAGAGCATGTTTTACCATCAGTATGCACTTGAGTTGCGAAGAGGTATGTGGAACGAGAGCATCGTCGACTGAACAATAAAATAAAGCATGCATTCGCAAGTAAAGGTTTGAGATTTACATTTAAACAGAAATTCTTATGGTATAGGTACATACAAAAAACGAATAATTAGAATAATTCGTTACTATAACGAGGTGTTCGAATTTTGGAAAGAGCAGCTTGAGGACTGAAGTCCACCTAAGCCCATGAAAATCACTTTTGCGTACAAAATCGTACAATTATTGTCATCTGTTTCACTTCGGCTGGATTCCTTTCTCAAACGTCGGCTATTCTTCCACGAATACGTCGGAGCGGAAGATAGTTTGCGAACGATATTTGCAAATATGAACAAATTATATGGCTCGTGAATACCTTAAATTTATCGTGTCACATGGTCTAGTTCTATCTAAAAAGGCTTGCATAGAGTCTAAATAATATTCTTTAAAACGAGTTTAAGTTCACAGTAAACCTGCGATAGACTATTTATTTACGGAAAGTTATATAATATCTATGCTAATTTAAAACAGCCTTATTCTAAAAGCGGAGGTAAATGCAATACGTTTCAACAGGGCTTAAGATAATTGATAAGAAAGCCTATTAATAGTTTTATCTGATTAAATTATAACGATCAAGAGTTAAACATACAATGTAATTTAGTGTCAGCTGATGGCCAGTCGAGATGAAGGGGAAAAGAAGGAACCATATTGCTACACGACATAATGGTACTTCAAAACGTAATTTGATACTTAAAAATCTAATACATCACCTTCCAGCAATGAAGAACCATCCGAATTATGGTATAGAATTAATAATTATGAAATTATGGAGACCATCCGAGTTATGTTCAGCTCTCGTTTGAAAAATTACAATTAGCATCAATGAATAACGACAATTATACCTAAGATACATACTTGAAAGGCACCAGATAAATTATAGTTTTCGTAATACAATTAACTCGCGATGCAATAAACTACTCCTTCATTCTGATGCTAAAAAACGAATATAGAGAAGAAAAATTTGCTTAAGCAGTTGACTTATAATCTTGCTGTAAATACGCGGAACGTTTTCGTCGAGTTATTTCCTATTTTATAAAATAAACTACCGCTATATGCACATTAGAAAGTTGGAGATAATTACTTATCATAAACTTGAATAACTAGATCTCTACATTTAAATTAATATATTTTTTAGAGAGGAAGAGCATTCGATTAAAAATCCCCCTCATCATTTCGCTCTGAATTGGTATGCCTTTTAGCATACTCTTACTTACTTAAAAAAACGGAGTTACTTGATTAAAACGCGTTCCATTACTTTCAAATCCCTAACAGTAATATCGGAATTTCATTCACTCTCTAAGCTTCAACTACTGCCGAGTATCTTTTAAAACACATAAAATCAATAAATTACAAAGTGATTTTCAAAGGTTCCAAACTATTTCAATCATGCATTCTTTCACCTGAACGGCGAGTTTAAAAATATTTACAAGCGCCATTACATGACGAGGAACTATCAATTCAATATAATGTAAGGTTAGAGTATTAAGTGCGCTTACTAAATAGATCAAATTTCGTTACTCTTGTTTCTTCCGCGAAGGTCATCCGTGGACATTCCTTTTCCAAACGAAGTACATCAGATGCCCTTCGATGAGAGTATTGAAAGTTCAGCTTTTAAACCTGGAAATATAGAAATTCCAAATTAGTAAAACATCAATTAATTTCATCCAGAAAAGTACTGTACTCAACGCCCATGAGTAGGTATATTTATAACTGATAAGTTTAAAATTAGAATGTCCATTATATGAAATCACTATTTCAGCGCCACCTATGGTGTTAGATATAAGACAAAGAACAGGTGGAATGCTAACAATCGGATAATTAAATTAAAAGATTTTCAGGGAAAGTGATGAATATCGTAAAAAATCACAATTTCGATATCCTCCACTGCGATAGCGGTGATCCATTTTGGGACTGAAACACGAAAGGTATTTATCAATACAATGTTAAAGAAGCATACATTTTAATCAGAAGCTCAAGGAATAGTAAAAAGCTTTATTTAACAGAAAACTAAACCAAATACAGATTGCATTGAGATAGGAACACCGTTAAATCCCAACGATGGCATTGCAAGAATTGAAATATGAGTAATCAAAAATTTGAGCATGAAAATGTATAGTTTGAATCAGCATGGAGCGCTAACAGCAATTTTCAAATACTGTTTTCCGATAATACTGCTGGACAGATAGTGCGAACAGCGAGTGAGTAGGAGATTCCAGTTTTCGAGTCCAAATGCGTCAAAAGTTTCCTCAATCGCAATTTTCGTTAAATTAAGCATTCGGGGAGCGGGGGGTATTACCATTGATCATTTAAGTTTCAACAGAATTTACTTGAATTTGCTTACGTCACTCACTCAAGAACTCTAGACAGAACGAAGTTATCAAAACAAATTCAAATATGAAACTTTATCGAGTTTTAATCGAAAAATACGTGGAGGCTAAATTTTATGCGAGTGTATGTATGTAAGTTAAGATTTAAGCGATGCCCGAACTTAATATATTATACAAATACGCAAACTACACACGAAATTCCGCGACTACAACTTCTAAAATACCGGAACTTTTAGCTCCCAAAAGCAATTATATCTTTAAAGCAAGATCGCAATCAATATTTGAATAAGGTTTATTCGTTCAACTTACCATTAAAAGGAAATCCTTGGTGACGACCACGAACATCTTCAGGTCTTCAAACGTCGGTCTTTCTTTTTTTCAGGAAAATTCCTCTAAGGAATAGTTATTATTACAAAAAGAAAACGAAAGGCTTTGAAATGTCACTTACGTTTACCAGTTTTCAAATCCAATGGAAGTCACAACATTTAAATTGTAACGGAAATTTTAAAACAATTGACATAACTTCCACACCAGATGAGGTCTAAGCAACAACTGAGGAAATTTCCATCAGGCCAACGGTTGATCAAGAAAGCTGAAATTTGATTGGTCGACTTAGGATAATCCGTCGCTAACTGCCCCCTCAACTCAAATAAAACACTTTCATTAATTACAATTATAATTAAATTGACATTTAAATATATGAAGTACCTTCTTTATCTAAATTTAAAATTGTTTGGATTATTAGTTATCGTTAATAAAAGTATTTATTTATGCTTCGAGTTAATTTTTTCGTTTCCTCCAATGGGAATGCTCGTTACATCGTTATCGTTTACAGTTTAATTGTAAGTTTAGAAATTGTAATATTTCTATTTGTTTACCATGATTACTAAAAATTGTTTAATATTTAAAAGATATCAATATAATTAATTACTCTTCGTCGGCCATAACGAATGAATGGAGTTAGGGCATCAATTCACTTCGTGGATTTATATCAGAAAGTATTTTTAAGAATTCTTCTCGAAGACATTTAAATTGATCGAAAACACTTTATTAATTCAGAAAGATCTACTCATCGAGAAAAAAACGAGTGCATTACATGAATCTGGATAATAAAAATCGCTTCGGCTTGAGAATATCTGTATTACCTTATGTTCCTCCTAAAATTAAACGAGGTCGGATCGTCTGTGAAGAAGAGCAGAACTCTATAATCATTTCAACCACATTCCATTTCGATCACAAGGTCGAAGATCTCAATTATTTAGGAACCTCTCTGTTTGATCCCTTACATATGCTTCGTAAATCCACAAGAATAGTTAGCAATCACTTTATATTTGTACACTTTTCACACGAATTAAAGGACACCATGTTAATAAAACAAATTTTCGGCGCAGAAACAATAAAATCTCACAGTTTTAAAATCTTGAAATATATTCTTTTAATGCTAATAACTCACATCTGATATGGAGTACTCAAGTGATAAGTTATTTTCAACAACGAGAGAAGAGAGACAGATGGACAGAATGGAAAATAATCATGATCAACATATCATCACACCGTTGGCGATTTATCACTGAATCCAGTAGTGGATAATATAACTGAGAAAAATGTACTAGTTTGTCTCTCATCTGTCGTTGGTAACACAAACGTTTCACTTGAAAATTCCATGAGTTAACTTCCACTGCAAATGGGTTGCACACGAACTGTGGGCATTAATCCAAAGGGTAACACCGTCTTGAACATTTTCCACTAATTCATTTCACGTCGACTGATATTGAAACGAAAATGTAACTCAAAAAAGATCTTCATTCCTGTCACGAACTCCATGTAACCACGAGATTTTTACGTTGTCTTTAACTGCGCTTTTACGCTTTCCCGATCGTCACGAAAAAACTGAAGTACGCAACTTGCGTCCGAGGAACTATGTGGAATGTGAGGTAATTGTGATGCTCATTCTGTTTTTCACATAGGCAGTCTTTCTGCCTTACTACATTTACCTTGAATATATTTCTGTGGATATGCTATGTATTTTAAAGTATTACACGAATAGACTTTCCTGTGAATGTTCGAAGTTTAAGTAATAATTACGAATAGTTCAAAAATATAATCCAGGTAAATTTAGAAGGGCTGAAAGACCGCCATTGTGAGAAACAGAATGAACATGGCCAGTAACTCCACATTACTCATACTTCCTCGCACATTTAGTACTTCAGTCTTTTCGTGACGATCGGAAAAGCGTAAAAGCGCGCTTAATGGCCACGTAAGAACCTCGTGACTACATGGAGCTCATGACTGGAATGGTGATCTTCTTTGAGTTAATTTCAAGTTTTAATAATAGTTGATGTGAAATGAATTAGTGCAAACTCTTCAAGACGGTGTCACCCCTCGGATTAATCTCCACAATTCGTGTTTAACCCGTTCATAGTGGGAATGATCTCATGGAATACTCACGTGAAAAGTTATTGTAAACAACGAGAGAGGAGAGAGAGTCTTTTTCCACAATTTTATTATACGCATCTGGATTCAGCGAATAATCGCCATCGCCATAGTGATGTGTTATGGATAATAATGATGATGCTACGATTAATAAAATCGAAAAAGCAATAGTCTGTCTCTCTTCTCACGTTGCGGTTGATTTCTACCATATGTCGCCTACCTCCGAGGAGTTTATGCTTGTCAACAATTGTAATAAGGTATTTATAATATGTTTTTCTTTGACGAGTGTAAAAAGAGTATATATAAAAAGTGCTTGCTAGGTATTGTTGTGGATTTAGGAAGCCTTTTTAAGGCATCAAACAGAGAGGTTCGTAAAGGATGAGACCTTCGACCTTGTAGTCGAAATGGAATGTGGTTGAAATGCTTTTAGAATTCTTCTTTTCTTCCCAGACGGATACAAGGTCTTTTTTGGACTCGAGGTGCTTTATAAAACGTGTAAGTAAAGGATATAAAAATGTATTTTTCTAACATTCTGTTGTCTTACCAAATTTCTCTAAAATAACAATTCAAGATTGTATTCTTTAGCAATCCATCTCCGTTTAATTTTAGGATGAGGTGATGTAGATATTCTCAAGCCGAAGCGATTTAAATTCTCCAGAATCATGCAATGCACTTGTTTTTCCTCGATGAGTAGATCTTTCTGAATAAATAAAGTGTTTTCGATCAATTTAAATGTCTTCGAGTAGAAATCTTAAAGACATTTTCTGATATAAATCTACGAAGTGAATTGATGCCCTAACTCCATTAATTCGTTATGGACGACGAAGAGTAATTAATTATATTGATATCTTTTAAATATTAAACAATTTTTAGTAATCATGGTAAACAAATTGAAATATTACAATTTCTAAACCTACAATTAAACTGTAAACGATAACGATGTAACGAGCATTCCCATTGGAGGAAACGAAAAAATTAACTCAAAGCATAAATAAATACTTTTAGTAACGAAAAATAATAATCCAAACAATTTTAAATTTAAATAAAGAAGGTACTTCATATATTTAAATGTAAATTTAATTATAATTGTAATTAATGAAAGTGTTTTATTTGAGTTGAGGGGGCGGTTAGTGACAGATTATCCTAAGTCGACCAATCAAATTTCAGCTTTCTTGATCAACCGTTGTCCGGATGGAAATTTCCTCAGTTGTTGCTTAGACCTCGTCTGGTGTGGAAGTTATGTCATTGTTTTAAAATTTCCGTTACAATTTAAATTCTGTGACTTCCATTGGATTTGGAAACTGATAGAAATAAGTGACATTTCAAAGCTTTTCGTTTTCTTTTTGTAATAATAACGATTCCTTAGAGGAATTTTCCTGAAAAAAGAAAGACCGACGTTTGAAGACCTGAAGATGTTCGTGGTCGTCACCAAGGATTTCCTTTTAATGGTAAGTTGAACGAATAAACCTTACTCAAATATTGATTGCGATCTTGCTTTAAAGATATAATTGCTTTTGTGAGCTAAAAGTTCCAGTATTTTAGAAGTTGTAGTCGCGGAATTTCGTGTGTAGTTTGCGTATTTGTATAATATATTAAGTTCGGGCATCAAGTTTCATATTTGAATTTGATTTGACAACTTCGTTCTGTCTAGAGTTCTTGAGTGAGTGACGTAAGCAAATTCAAGTAAATTATGTTGAAACTTAAATGATCAATGGTAAAACTCCCCCTCCCCGAATGCTTAATTTAACGAAAATTGCGATTGAGGAAACTTTTGACGCATGTGGGGCTCGAAAACTGGAATCTCCTACTCACTCGCTGTTTGCACTATCTGTCCGGCAGTAATATCGGAAATCAGTTTTTGAAAATTGCTGTTAGCGCTCCATGCTGATTCAAACTATACATTTTCATGCTCAAATTTTTGATTACTCATATTTCAATTCTTGCAATGCCATCGTTGGGATTTAACGGTGTTCTTATCTCCATGCAATCTGTATTTGGTTTAGTATTCTGTTAAATAAAGCTTTTTACTATTCCTTGAGCTTCTGATTAAAATGTATGCTTCTTTAACATTGTATTGATAAATACCTTTCGTGTTTCAGTCCCAAAATGGATCACCGCTATCTCAGTGGAGGAAATCGAAATTGTGATTTTTTACGATATTCATCACTTTCCCTGAAAATCTTTTACTTTAATTATCCGATTGTTAGCATTCCACCTGTTCTTTGTCTTATATCTAACACCATAGATGGCGCTGAAATAGTGGTTTCATATAATGGACATTCTAATTTTTAACTTATCCGTTATAAAATATACCTACTCCTGGGCGTTGAGTACAGTACTTTTCTGGATGAAATTAATTGATGTTTTACTAATTTGGAATTTCTATATTTCCAGGTTTTATAAGCTGATCTTTCAATTTTCTCATCGAAGGGCATCTGCTACACTTCGTTTGGAAAAGAAATATCCACGGAATGACCTTCGCGGAAGAAACAAGAGTAACGAAATTTGATCTATTTAGTAAGCGCACTTAATACTCTAACCTTACATTATATTTAATTGATAGTTCCTCGTCATGTAATGGCGCTTGTAAATATTCTTAAGTCGACGTTCAAGTGAAAGATTGCTTGGTTGAAATAGTTTGGAACCTTTTAAAATCACTGTGTAATTTTTTGATTTTATGTGTTTTGAAAGATACTTGGTTCGGTATATGGTTCCTTCTTTTCCCCTTCATCTTGACTGGACCTCAGCTGACACTAACTTACAGTGTATGTGTAACTCGTAATCGTTATAATTTAATCAGGTAAAACTATTTATAGGCTTTCTTATCAATTATCTCAAGCCCTGTTGGAACTTGTTGCTTGCATTCACATCCCATTTTTCGAATAAGGCTGTTTTACATAAGCATAGATATTATACCACTTTCCGTATTTAAGAACCCTGCAAGCCGCCTTTCGGCGTGTTGCAGGGGGTGCAAGCACCTTAACTCTATTTTCCTAAGCGGTTGCATTCGCGTATACTTCGCGGAAAAAATGAATTTTTGAAACGATTCGTTCTAGCATCTATTTCCCTAATCTTTCTGGCAGTATCAGAACGGCACATATAACAGGGGGGTCGCATTATATCGGTTATATCATCTGAAAACTTAATTTCTCTGAACTTATTTAATAAATTTATCCTTTGAATTTTTCTTCTATCTTCTTATGATTCACATCCCGCGTCCTGTAACATCTGAGTGACACTCGCTGTTTTATCGTAGCAATTCTTTACAGATCGTATCGCCTTTCGTTGTACTTTTTCTAAATTCCGAATATGACATTTCTTGGCGGGGTCCCATACACTACATGCTTACTCAAGGTGAGGCCTAACTAACGCCAAGTAACATCGCTCGCGAACTTTTTATTCGCTCCTACCGACTATTCTTTTAGCGAAGCCGAGTTTCTTAAGTGCTTTACCACATATATTTCGGATGTGGGCACTCCATGATAGATTATTCGTGAGAGTTACTCCAAGATACTTTACCGAATATACTGTCATTTGGTTTACCCCTCGGAGACTATAAGAATAATCATTTATTATAGATTTACTTTCGAAGAACTACCGAACACTTTTCTACATTAAGCTCTAATTGCCAATCATCGCACCAGTTCATAATTCTATCTCAGTCGTTCGAAAGGGTTAATCTATCCTCTGAACTAACTATTTCCCTGTAAATGACTGTGTCGTCTGCGAATATGCTAACATTGCTTTCAATGTGATTGCTGAGGTCGTTGATGTATACTAAAAATAACAACGGTCCAATTACACTGCCCTGAGGGACGCCCGAGGTCACCTTAACCAAGTTGGAACTAATACCATCGAGTACTACTCGTTGCTCTCTATCGGTGAGAAAGTCTTTTATGTAGTTAATAACTTCTGCATTGATACCCGCAGCTTCTAATTTGTACAGCAATTTATGATGAGGTACCTTATCGAAAGCTTTATAAAAATATCGCATCGACTTGCTTTTGTTTTTCAGCAGAGTTTAGAACATGGTATACTAATAAAGCCAGCTGAGACTCGCGAGAACGAGTCTTACGAAAACCGTGTTGATTCCTAATTATGAAATTGGACGTTTCAAGAAAACCCATTAAAGAGCTAGCTATTATATGTTTCATAATTTTATCGCTCAGTGATGTTAAAGATATAGGCCTGAAATTAGCTGGATCGTCCTTAGAGCCACTTTTAAATATTGGCGTGACATTCGCAATTTTCCGTAAATAAAAAGTCTATCGCAGGTTTACTGTGAACTTAAACTCGTTTTAAAGAATATTATTCAGACTCTATGCAAGCCTTTTAAGATAGAACTAGACCATGTGACATGATAAATTTAAGGTATTCACGAGCCATATAATTTTTTGATATTTGAAAATATCGTTCGCAAACTCTCTTCCGCTTTGACGTATTCGTGGAAGAATAGCCGACGTTTGAGAAAGGAAAGGCTCTAGCCGAAGTGAAACAGATGGCAATAATTGTGCGATTTTGTACGCAAAAGTGATTTTCATGGGCTGAGGCGGACTTCAGTCCTCAAGCTGCTCTTTCCAAAATTCGAACACCTCGTTATAGCAACGAATTATTCTAATTATTCGTTTTTTATACCGTTACTTTGCGATTGCATGCTTTATCATATTATTCAGTTGACGATGTTCTCGTTCCACATACCTCTTCGCAACTCAAGTTCATACCGATGGTATAGCAAGCTCTTCCGTAACAATATATATATTGTAGCGGTTTTTCCCATCCGGTCGCTACATCCCTACATCCTTTATTTTTTTGATTGCCAATAACGTCTTTTTCTTTTTTTTTGGGTTCTTAGTATGTTTCTTTTTTTTGTGTGTTTTATTCTTGTTAAATACAGATGCTATGAAAGTGTTTATTATTCTTTTTGTGTGTAATGAGTGCGGGTGCCAAAAGTCCTGGCAGGTGCGTATATATCGCGTGTGTTTTGTCTTGACGAACAGCAGAAAGCTAACCCCCTCGCGCGAAGAAGTCCGCGGAGGGGAGGATTGTGAGTGTGACCGGTGCTCCTTTTAAAAAGGGCGGACGCTCTCTATCGCGAGCATTTTCTTCAGCTCCAGCACTCAGTCAGTCAGTGCATACCTCTATGGGTCTTGCGCCCTGGCGACCTAAATACGTCAGAAGAGACGAGGAGGACTCACCAACGCAGCGCCGTCTCTCCCAATCAGCAGTTTCTCACCTTGGAAGCAGATTCCCCAAGTGTGGGATATACCCGGCCGCATTTGAGCCGCAGGAGGCTGCAGAGGAGAGGATTGTGCGTGTGACTGTGGACTTCTTCCTCAATTTCGACGAGGGCGATTTTCTAAGACCTTTTAAGCAGACCATGAGGTCGTACAGTAAGACTCACCTGGCGTGACTGACTTTATTAGTGTTTTGGCGGACTATCAGTCCCATTGTTGCTTCGCTCCTGTTCGGAGCATACAATTTCAATCGTAGTATTCTTGTACATGTATTATTTTGGGGGGACCTTTGTTGAGATATTTGTATGATAGCTGTTTTGGGAGCTATCAGTAAAATTTTGGCTTTGACTCTGTTCGGAGCATTCAATTTCATTCACGGCATTATTGTGTATGTATTATTTTGGAGGGAATATTTGTGTGAGATATTTCCGTAATAGCTATTCTGAGGCTATTTATTGTTCTTTGATTTTGCTCGTGATTGAGCCCGGTTTTTTTTGTGTAGCTTAGTGTGTGCGCGTCCTCTCTTTTGGGGGGTTTTGTGAATGGTGTATTTTGGGGTTTACTGTTATTGTATCTCTGTCGATTAAACGCAATAGTTGGCCTAAAAGAAAAAGAGATTGTTATTGGCATTCCATCGTAATCGGCGTCCCTTCCGGAGTCCCGCGGTGCGCATGCCATAACGGGTAAGCACGATTTGCATCACCCGAGGAATGGGACAATTTTAGGCTCGGCCCACGGAATCCTGCGAGCAAAGCAAATGGATTCACTATTTTTTTTTACGGTTCATCCTTTGACCAGCTATCCCTCTCCGCGTTTGCGTAAGCTCGGAAGGGGATTTTTCTAGTGTGCGGTTCCAGGCACGGGAGCTAGCCGGTGAAGTCTGGGCAGGAATCGTCACAATATATATATATATATACGAGTAAAATGTAGCTTGCATACTGCAAGCAGATCGACAACACTAATTTCATATCGGCATCATATCGGGACGGTCCTCAAAAGAAAAAAAAGGATTGAAATTAATTTTAAAATTCGCTAAAATTTAATCGAAAGGCATCGAACCCAGGTCTTCCTGGTAAACATACTATGCAGCACAATAGAAGATCACCATCTCTAACTACGTGTGAAATTTTAGGCAGAAATATTGGCTGCAACTGCCTCAAACGACGTTCTATTTTTGACGAAAGTAAATGTCACTCTGGATTCGAACCAAGAACGATCTTGGAAATCTAAAATATGTTCTTAAAATTTATGTATGGTCTCTATGTAGGTGCTTAATTTCGAATTTCTATATTCTTGGGAAAGGTTTCAAAATAATTCCTAAAAATCGGATCAACTTCTGATTGCAGAGACACCTGGTGTCGAACCCAGGAAATATTGTAAGCTGTGAATCCATAGCTTGATTTTTAAGAACCTGTTCTTGTATCATGCAAAGTTTGAAGTCGATAGCATGCCGGGAAGTACCGTAATTTTGTTTCCGTTATCTCCGTAAGAAATGCATTGAGAAGTGCAAATGGCCCTCTGGGATCGAACCAAGGACCATCAGCGAACATGTAAAATTTGCATATGAAATATATTCATGATATCTATACACGTAACGAGTCTCAAGTATCCATGTTATCGGGAAAGGATCCAAAAAATTTTTTCAAAATCGCCTCAATGCATTTTAAACGGCCGATATTTGCCCCGACCTAGCATCGAACCATGGACAATATTCGAAGATGTCTTCCTGATATACGTTAGAGTTGCACGGTATCTAGCGATCCCTCGAATTTCAACTCTCTCCTTTTCCGGAAAGTGCCTCAAAAAAAATTTCGAAAATCCCCGCCATGTAATCTTATGGGGAAAATCGCGACTTTGGGGCCTTCTGGAATCAAACCCATGACACCGAAGTTCATAGTCGGCTTTTTCCTGGAGGTTACACGTTATGGCCAATATGTCGTAAAAATTTCAAAGCAGTGGCACTTGTGGAACATGGTTAGAATTTTGATCCCCTATATATAACATATGTATCTATTATCTATTATATATAGATGCTTCTCCGGATTCATTCATGGATATATATACCTATATAGATAGATAGGATACTAATTCACAGCCTAAACTACAAGCGTCATTGGTCTGAAATTTTTTCGACATATTGGCCATAACGTGTAACCTCCAGAAAAATTGCGATTTTGAACCTAAGTGTCATAGGTTCGATTCTAGAGGGCCCCAAAGTACCGATTTTTCCCATTTAAATGCATTGCTTTGATTTTCGAGAATAAAAAAAAATACTTTCCGGATAGGTAGAGAATCAAAACCCAAGGAACATATATATATGAACATGATCTATCGAAAACATAAATGAGTTTTACGGAAAATATCCTGAGTTCGATGCTAGGTCGGGGCAAAAATCGGCCGTTTAAAATGCATTGTGGCGATTTTTAAGATTTTTTTTGGACCCCTTTCCGAATGCATGGAAACTTAAAATTTGGCATGGGGTTAGAAATCATAAATATATTTCATAATCAAATTTTACATATTTTCTGATGGTCCTTGGTTCGATCCCAGAGGGCCATTTGCACTCCACAATGCATTTCTTATGGGGATAACGGAAACACATTTTAGGTACTTCCCGGTATGATATCGACTTCAAACTTTGTATGAGATTAGATCAAGTGCTAGCAAGTCATTTTGTGCATTTACAGCTTCCAATACGTCCAGGGTTCGACACCAGGCGACTCTACAATCAGTCACTGATCCGATTTTTAAGAATTATTTTGAACCCCTTCCCCATAATATTAAAACTTGAAATTCGGCATATATATAGAACTTGTACATAAATTTCGAAAACATATTTTATATTTCCTACATCGTCCTTGGTTCGAATCCAGAGAGCCATTTACATTCGTGAAAATTAGAAAGTCTTTTGAGGCAGTTGTAGCCAATACTTCTGCTTGAATTTTCACACATAGTTAGATATGGTGATCTTCTATTGTGCTGCATAGTATGTTCACCAGTAAGACCCAGGTTCGATGCCAGACGATGAAATTTCAGCGAATATTAAAGAAAATTTCATCCTTTTTTTTTCTTTTGAGGACCGTCCCGATATGATGCCGACATGAAATTAGTGTTGTCGATCTGCTTGCAGTATGCAAGCTACATTTTACTCGTATATAGATGCTTCTCCGGATTCATTCATATATATACCTATATAGATAGATAGGATACAAATTCACAGCCTAAACTACAAGCGTCATTGATCTGAAATTTTTATGACATATTGGCCATAACGTGAAACCCCCAGGAAAAAAGAGACTTTGATCCTCAGTGTCATAGGTTCGATTCCAGAGGGCCCCAAAGTCCCGATTTTTCCCGTTTGAATGCATTGCCGTGATTTTCGGGAATTAAAAAAAAATACTTTCTGGATAGGTAGAGAAGTAAAACTCAAGGTGCCTATATTTATGGTCTTGGACTTTCGAAAACATCAATGACTTTTACAAAAGTTATCCTGGGTTCGATGCTAGGACGATGCAAAAATCTGCCCTTTAAAATACATGGGAGCCGTTTTTCATTATTTTTTTAGATGCACTTATCGAAATGATAGGATGTTCGTGCTTGGCTGGAAGATGTATGGTACGAATAAGTTTTAGAAAAAAATTTTCATAAGACCGTACTGTTCCTGGGTTCGAAGCCAGAGCACAATAACGTTTCTCTCATAAGGAATATAAAGGAAAAGTAGGACGTCATTTGAGGCAGTTGTAACCAATATTTCTGCTTGAATTTGCATACGCGGTTAGAGATGGTGTTTTTCTTTTGTGCTGCATAGAAAGTATTGCCTGAAAGACCCGGGTTCGATGCCGGGCAGTAAAAATATCACCCATATATAATACTGTGGGGTATCTTTTCATAATTTTTTTATGCATTTATCGATATGTAAGGGAGCTCTTGCTTAGATGGAAGATGTATATTAACACTTTGTTTAAGAAAAAAAATAGATAAGACCATGCTGTTCCTGGGTTCGATGCCAGAGCACATTATAATTTCTCAAATAAGGAGTGTATGTGAATAGTAGGACGTCGTTTGAGGTAGTTGCACCTAATAGTTTTGCTTGAATTTTCACACATAGTTTGATATAGTAATTTTCTATTTTGCTGCATAGTAAGTACACCAGGAAGACCGGGGTTCGCTGCCAGGTGATTAAATTGCAGCGAATTCTACGAATATTTTGAATTTTTTTTTTCTTTTGATGTCCGTCCCGGTATATGATGCCGATATGAAATTAGTGTTGTCGATCTGCTTGCAGTATGCAAGCTACATTTTACTCGTATATATATAGGTACGAGTAAAATGTAGCTTGCATACTGCAAGCAGATCGGCAAAACTAATTTCATATCGGCATCATATCGGGACGGTCCTTAAAAGAAAAAAAAAGGATTGAAATTTTTTTTTTAAATTCGCTTCAATTTAATCGTCTGGCATCGAACCCGGGTCTTTAATGTGAACTTACTAAGCAGCACAATAGAAGATCACCATCTCTAACTATGTGTGAAAATTCAAGCAGAAATATTTGCTGCAACTACCTCAAACGACGTTCTACTTTTCACGAATGTAAATGGCTCTCTGGATTCGAACCAAGGACGATATTGGAAATCTTAAACATGTTTCTGAAAGTTATGTATGATCTCTAGCTATATGCCGAATTTCAAGTTTCTATATTATTGGGAATAGTTTCGAAATAATTCCTAAAAATCGGATCAACTTTTGATTACAGTGACACCTGGTGTCGAACCCAGGACATATTGTATGCTGTGAATGCACAGTTTGATTTGTAAAGACTTGCTCTTGTATCATGCAAAGTTTGAAGTCGATAGCATGCCGGAAAGTACCTAAGTTTTGTTTCCGTTATCTCCGTAAGAAATGCATTGAGAAGTGCAAATGGCCCTCTGTGGTCGAACCAAGGAACATCAGCGAACATGTAAAATTTGATTATGAAATATATTTATGATATCTATCGACGTGCCGAGTATCAAGTATCCATGTTATCGTGAAAGGATCCAAAAACAATCTTAAAAATCGACGCAATGCATTTTAAACGGCCGATTTTTGCCCCAACCTAGCATCGAACCATGTACCATATTCGGCGATGTCTTTCTGATTTACGTTGGAGTTCTACAGTTTCTAGCGATCGCTCGAATTTCAACTCTATACTATTCCGGGAAGTGCCTCAAAAAAATTTTCGAAAATCCCCGCCATGTATCCTTATGGAGAAAATCGCGACTTTGGGGCCTTCTGGAATCGAACCCATGACACCGAGGTTCAAGGTCGGATTTTTCCTGAAGGTTACACGTTATGGCCAATACGTCGTAAAAATTTTAAGTCGTTGGCACTTGTGGAACATGGTTAGACTTTTGATCCCCTATATTTATATATCTTATAGGTATATCCGGAGAAGCGTCTATATATAATAGTTATATATATATATATATATATATATATATACGAGTAAAATGTTGCTTGCATACTGCAAGCAGATCGACAACACTATTTTCATTTCGGCATCATATCGGGACGGCCATCAAAAGAAAAAAATGGATTGAAATTTTTCTTAAAATCGGAACTTTGGGGCCCTCTGGAATCGAACCCATGACATTGAGGTTCAAAATCGCAATTATTCTGGCGGCTACACGTTACGGCCAATATGTCGTAAAAATTTCAAGCCATTGACGCTAGTGGTTTAGCCTGTGACTTTGTATCCTCTCTATATATATATATATATATATGAATATATATATACGAGTAAAATGTTGCTTGCATTCTGCAAGCAGATCGACAACACTATTTTCATGTCGGCATCATATCCGGAAGGCCATCAAAAGAAAAAAAAAGATTGAAATATTTCTTAAATTTGCCTAAATTCCATCGTCCGGCATCGAACCCGGGCCTTTACTGTGAACTTACTATGCAGCACGATAGAACATCACCATCTCTAACGATGTGTGAAAATTTGAAGTTTCTATATTATTGGCAAAGGTTTCAAAATAATACCTAAAAATCGGATTAACTTCTGATTGCAGAGACACCTGGTGTCGAACCCAGGACTCTTTGATAGCTGTGAATTCACTGTTTGATTTGTATGGACTTGATCTTTCTACATGCAAAGTTTGAAGTCAATATCGTGCCGGGAAGTACCTAAAATTTGTTTCCGTTATCTCCGTAAGAAAAGCATTGGGAAGTGCAAATGGTCCTCTGGGATCGAACCAAGGACCATAAGCTAATATATAAAATTCGATTATGAAATAAATTCATGATATCTATCGAAGTGCTGAGTTTCAAGTATCCATGTTATCGGGAAAGGATCCAAAAAAAATCTTAAAAATCGCCGCAATGCATTTTAAACG
Organism: Sympetrum striolatum; assembly: GCA_947579665.1. Lineage (NCBI taxonomy): Eukaryota > Metazoa > Arthropoda > Insecta > Odonata > Libellulidae > Sympetrum > Sympetrum striolatum. The sequence continues at coordinate 80,308,383 of OX388352.1, forward strand.
GCCGATTTTTGCCCCGGCCTAGCATCGAACCAAGGATAATATTCGTAGATGTCTTTATCGTTTTCTTTAGATATCTTTGGCATCTAGCGATCTCTCGAATTTCAACTCTCTACTTTCCCTGGAAGTGCACCAAAAAAATTTTCGAAAATCCCCGCCATGTATCCTTATGGAGAAAATCGCGACTTTGGGGCCTTCTGGAATCGAACCCATGACACCGAGGTTCAAAGTCGGCTTTTTCCTGGAGGTTACACGTCATGGCCATAACGTCGTAAAAATTTCAAGTCGGTGGCACTTGTGGAACATGGTAAAACTTTTGATCCCCTATATATATATATATATATATATAACTTATATATAGGTATATCCGGAGAAGCGTCTATATATAATAGAAGATACGAGTAAAATGTAGCTTGCATACTGCAAGCAGATCGACAACACTAATTTCATGTCGGCATCATATCGGGACGGTCCTCAAAAGAAAAAAAAGGGGATTGAAAATATTCTTTAAATTCGCTGCAAGTTATTCGTCCGGCATCGAACCCGGGTCTTTTTGGTGATACACACTATGCAGCACAATAGAATTTCTCCATCTCTAATTATGTGTGAAAATTAAAGCAAAAATATTGGGCGCAGCTGCCTCAAAAGACGCTTTAATGTTCACGAATGTAAATGGCTCTCGGGACTCGAACCAAGGACGATCGTAGAAATTTAAAAAATGTTTCTGAAAGTTATTTATGATCTCAATCCATAAGCCAAATTTCAAGTTTCTATATTATTGGGAAAGGTTTCAAAATAATTCCTAAAAATCGGATCAACTTCTGATTGCAGAGACACCTGGTGTCGAACCCAGGACGCATTGATAGCTATGAATGCATAGTTTGATTTGTTAAGACTGGTTCTTCTATCACGCTAAGTTTTAAGTCGATAGCATGCCGGGAAGAACCTAAAATTTGTTTCCGTTATCTCCATAAGAAATGCATTGAGAAATGTAAATGGCGCCCTGGGATCGAACCAAGGACCATCAGCGAATATATAAAATTTTATTATGAAATATATTTATAATCTCCAACTCCATGCCGAATTTCAAGTTTCCATGACATCGGGAAGGGGTCCAAAAAAAATCTTAAATATCGCCACAATACATTTTAAACGGCCGATTTTTGCCTCGACCTAGCATCGAACCCAGGATATTTTCCGTAAAACTCATTTATGTTTTCGATAGATGATGACCATATATAAAGGTTCCTAGAGTTCCGATTCTCTACCTATCCGGGAGGTATTTTTTAAAAATTCCTGAAAATCTAAGCAATGCATTTAAACGGGAAAAATCGGGACTTTGGGGCCCTCTGGAATCGAACCCATGACACCTAGGTTCAAAATCGCAATTTTTCTGGAGGTTATACGTTATGGCCAATATGTCGTAAAAATTTCAAGCCATTGACGCTAGTGGTTTGGCCTGTGACTTTGTATCCTCTCTATCTATTATATATAGATGCTTCTCCGGATTCATTCATATATATAGCTATATAGCTATATAGGTATATAGATAGGATACAAATTCACAGGCTAAACCACAAGCGTCATTGACTTGAAATTTTTATGATATATTGGCCATAACGTGAAACCCCCAGGAAAAAAGCGATTTTGATCCTCAGTGTCATAGGTTCGATTCCAGAGGGCCTCAAAGTCCCGATTTTTCCCGTTTAAATGCATTGCCGTGATTTTCGGGAATTAAAAAAAAATACTTTCCTGATAGGTAGAGAAGTAAAACTCAAGGTGCCTATATTTATGGTCTTGGACTTTCGAAAACATCAATGACTTTTACAAAAATTATCCTGGGTTCGATGCTAGGACGATGCAAAGATCTGCCCTTTAAAATACATGGGAGGCGTTTTTCATTATTTTTTTAGATGTACTTATCGAAATGAAAGGATGTTCGTGCTTGGCTGGAAGATGTATGGTACGAATAACGTTTAGAAAAAAATTTTCATAAGACCGTACTATTCCTTGGTTCGAAGCCAGAGCACAATAACGTTTCTCTCATAAGGAATATAAAGGAAAAGTAGGACGTCATTTGAGGCAGTTGTAACCAATATTTCTGTTTAAATTTGCATACGCGGTTAGAGATGGTGTGTTTCTGTTGTGCTGCATAGAAAGTATTGCCTGAAAGACACGGGTTCGATGCCAGGCGGTAAAAATATCCCCCATATATAATACTATAGGGTATCTTTTCATAATTTTTTTATGCATTTATCGATATGTAAGGGTGCTCTTGCTTAGATGGAAGATGTATATTAACACTTTGTTTAAGAAAAAAAATAGATAAGACCATGCTGTTCCTGGGTTCGATGCCAGAGCACTTTATAATTTCTCACATAAGGAGTGTATGTGAAAAGTAGGACGTCGTTTGAGGTAGTTGCACCTAATAGTTTTGCTTGAATTTTCACACATAGTTTGATATGGTTATCTTCTGTTTTGCTGCATAGTAAGTACACCAGGAAGACCGGGGTTCGCTGCGATTAAATTGCAGCGAATTCTACGAATATTTGGAATCCTTTTTTTTTCTTTTGATGTCCGTCCCGATATGATGCCGATATGAAATTAGTGTTGTCGATCTGCTTGCAGTATGCAAGCTACATTTTACTCGTATATATATATATCTATTATATATAGATGCTTCTCCGGATTCATACATATATATAGATAGATAGGATACAAATTCACAGCCTAAACCACAAACGTGATTGACTTGAAATTTTTACGGCGTATTGGTCATAACGTGTAACCACCAGAAAAAATGCAATTTTGAACCTCTGTGTCATAGGTTCGATTCCAAAGGGCCCCAAAGTCCCGATTTTTCCCGTTTAAATGCATTGCTTTGATTTTCGGGAATAAAAAAAAATACTTTCCGGATAGGTAGAGAATCAAAACTCAAGGAGCCTATATATATGGTCATGATCTATCGGAAACATAAATGAGTTTTACGAAAAATATCCTGGGTTCGATGCTAGGTCGGGGCAAAAATCGGCCGTTTAAAATGCATTGTGGCAATTTTTAAGATTTTTTTTTGGACCCCTTTCCGAATGCATGGAAACTTGAAATTTGGCATTGGGTTAGAAATCATAAATATATTTCATAATAAAATTTTACATATTCGCTGATGGTCCTTGGTTCGATCCCAGAGGGCCATTTGCACTCCACAATGCATTTCTTATGGGGATAACGGAAACACATTTTAGGTACTTCCCGGTATGATATCAACTTCAAACTTTGTATGAAATAAGATCAAGTTTTAGCAAGTCATTTTGTGTATTTACAGCTTCCAATACGTCCAGGGTTCGACACCAGGCGTCTCTTCAATCAGTCACTGATCCGATTTTTAAGAATTATTTTGAACCCTTTCCCTATAATATTAAAACTTGAAATTCGGCATATATATAGAACTTATAGATACATTTCGAAAACATAATTTATATTTCCTAGATCCTCCTTGGTTTGAATCCAGAGAGCTATTAACATTCGTGAAAAGTAGGTCTTCGTTTGAGGCAGTTGCAGCCAATATTTCTCCTTGAATTTTCACACGTATTAAGAGAAGATGATCTTCTGATGTGCTGTATAGAAATTTCACCAAAAAGACCCGGGTTCGATGCCAGACAATTAAATTGAAGTGAATTTTAAGAATATTATCAATCCTTTTTTTCCTTTCCGGGACCGTCCCGATATAATGCCGTTATGAAATTAGTGTTGTCGATCTGCTTGCAGTATGCAAGCTACATTTTACTTGTATATATATATATATATATATGATACGAGTAAAATGTTGCTTGCATACTGCAAGCAGATCGGCAACACTATTTTCATGTCGGCATCATATCCGGACGGCCATCAAAAGAAAAAAAGAAAAGATTGAAATTTTTCTTAAAATTTGCCTAAATTCCATCGTCCGGCATCGAACCCGGGTCTTTACTGTGAACTTACTATGCAGCACAATAGAACATCACCATCTCTAGCGATGTGTGAAAATTCAAGCAGAAACATGGGCTACAACTGCCTCAAAAGACGTTCTAATTTTTACGAATTTAAATGGCTCTCTGGATTCGAACCAAGGACGATCTTGGAAATATAAAAAATGTTTCTGAAAGTTATTTATGATCTCTATCTATATGCCGAATTTGAAGTTTCTATATTATTGGCAAAGGTTTCAAAATAATTCCTAAAAATTGGATTAACTTCTGATTGCAGAGACACCTGGTGTCGAACCCAGGACTCTTTGATAGCTGTGAATGTACTGTTTGATTTGTATGGACTTGATCTTTGTACATGCAAAGTTTGAAGTTGATATCGTGCCGGGAAGTACCTAAAATTTGTTTCCGTTATCTCCGTAAGAAAAGCATTGGGAAGTGCAAATGGTCCTCTGGGATCGAACCAAGGACCATAAGTTAATATGTAAAATTCGATTATGAAATAAATTCATGATATCTATCGACGTGCCGAGTTTCAATAATCCATGTTATCGGGAAAGGATCCAAAAAAAATCTTAAAAATCGCCGCAATGCATTTTAAACGGCCGATTTTTGCCCCGGCCTAGCATCGAACCAAGGACAATATTCGAAGATATCTTTCCGATTTTCGTTGGCTATGCACGGCATTTAGCGGTCCCTCGAGTTTCAACTCTCTGCTTTTCCGGGAAGTGCCTCAAAAAAATTTTCGAAAATCCCCGCCATGTAATCTTATGGGGAAAATCGCGATTTTGGGGCCCTCTGGAATCGAACCCATGACACTGAGGTTCAAAATCGCAATTTTTCTGGAGGTTATACGTTATGGCCAATATGTCGTAAAAATTTCAGATCAATGACGCTTGTAGTTTAGGCTGTGAATTTGTATCCTATCTATCTATATAGGTATATATATGAATGAATCCGGAGAAGCATCCATATATAATAGATATGAATGAATCCGGAGAAGCATCTATATATAATAGATATATGATATATGAATGAATCCGGAGAAGCATCTATATATAATAGACACGAGTAAAATGTAGCTTGCATACTGCAAGCAGATCGGCAATACTAATTTCATATCGGCATCATATCGGGAATGTCCTCAAAAGAAAAAAAAAAGGATTGAAATTTTTCTTAAAATTCGCTGAAATTTCATCGTCTGGCATCGAACCCGGATCTTACTGGTGAACTTACTATGTAACACAATCGAAGATCACCATTTCTAACTATATATGAAAATTCAAGCAGAAATATTGGCTACAACTGCCTCAAAAGACGCTCTAATGTTCACGAATGTAAATGGCTCTCGGGATTCGAACCAAGGACGATCTTGGAAATTTAAAAAATGTTTCTGAAAGTTATTAATGATCTCAATCTATATGTTAAATTTCAAAATTCTATATTATTGGGAAAGGTTTCAAAATAATTCCTAAAAATCGGATCAACTTCTGATTGCAGAGACACCTGGTGTCGAACCCAGGACACATTGATAGCTATGAATGCATGTTTTGATTTTTTAAGACTGGTTCTTCTATCACGCTAAGTTTTAAGTCGATAGCATGCCGGGAAGTACCTAAAATTTGTTTCCGTTATCTCCGTAAGAAATGCATTGAGGAATATAAATGTCCCTCTGGGATCGAACCAAGGACCATCAGCGAATATGTTAAATTGGATTATGATATAATTTTATGGTATCTAACCTCATACTGAATTTCAAGTTTCCATGCCATCGCGAAAGGGGTCCAAGAAAAATCTTAAAAATCGCCACAATGCATTTTAAACGGCAGATTTTTGCATCGACCTAGCATCGAACCCAGGTTATTTTCCGTAAAACTCATTTACGTTTTCGATAGATCATAACCATATATAAAGGCTCCTTGAGTTTTGATTCTCTACCTATCCGGGAAGTATTTTTTTTTAATTCCCGAAAATCAAAGCAATGCATTTAAACGGGAAAAATCGGGACTTAGGGCCCCTCTGGAATCGAACCTATGACACTGAGGATCAAAGTCGCTTTTTTCCTGGGAGTTTCACGTTAGGGCTAATACGTGGTAAAAATTTCGAGTCAATGACGCCAGTAGTTTAGCCTGTGAATTAGTATCCTATCTGGGTATCTGGGTATATCATGAATGAATCCGGAGAAGCATCTATATATCTATTATCTATTACGAGTAAAATGTAGCTTGCATACTGCAAGCAGATCGACAACACTAATTTTATATCGGCATCATATCGGGTCGGTCCTTAATAGAAAAAAAAGGATTGAAATATTTCTTCAAATTCGCTGAAATTTCATCGTCTGGCAATGAACCCGGGTCTCTCTGGTGAACTTATATTGCAGCACAATAGAAGATCACCGATTCTAACTATGTGTGAAAATTCAAGCAGAAATATTTGGCTACAACTGCCTTAAAAGACGTTTTAATTTTCACGAATGTTAATGGCTCTCTGGATTCGAACCAAGGACGATCTTGGAAATCTAAAACATGTTTCTAAAAGTTATTTATGATCTCTATCTATATGCCAAATTTCAAGTTTCTATATTGTTGGGAAAGGTTTCAAAATAATTCCTAAAAATCGGATCAATTTCTGAATGCAGAGACACCTGGTGTCGAAGCCAGGAAATACTGTAAGCTGTGAATGCAAAGTTTGATTTGTAAGGACTGGCTTTTCTATCATGCAAAGTTTGATGTCGATAGCATGCCGGGAAGTACCTTAATTTTGTTTCCGTTATCTCCGTAAGAAATGCATTGAGAAGTGCAAATGGCCCTCTGGGTTCGAACCAAGGACCATCAGCGAACATCTAAAATTTGATTATGATATATATTCATGATATCTATCGACGTGCCGAGTTTCAAGTATCCATGTTATCGGGAAAGGATCCAAAAAAAATCTTAAAAATCGCCGCAATGCATTTTAAACGGCCGATTTTTGCACCGACCTAGCATCGAACCATGGACAAAATTCGAAGATGTCTTTTTGATTTTCGTTGGATATGCACGGCTTCTAGCGGTCCCTCGAATTTCAATTCTCTCCTTTTCCGGAAAGGGCCTCAAAAACATTTTGGAAAATCCCCGCCATGTATTCTTATGGGGAAAATCGCGAATTTGGGGCCTTCTGGAATCGAACCCATGGCACCGAGGTTCAAAATCACATTTTTTCTGGCGGTTACACGTTATGGCCAATACGTCGTAAAAATTTCAAGTCAATCACGCTTGTGGTTTAGGCTGTGAATTAGTATCCTATCTATCTATCTAGGTATATACATGAATGAATCCGGAGAAGCATCTATATATCTATTATAAAATGTTGCTTGCATACTGCAAGCAGATCGGCAACACTATTTTCATGTCGGCATCATATCCGGACGGCCATCAAAAGAAAAAAAAAGATTGAAATTTTTCTTAAAATTTGCCTAAATTCCATCGTCTGGCATCGATCCCGGGTCTTTACTGTGAACTTACTATGCAGCACAATAGAACATCACCAACTCTAACGATGTGTGAAAATTCAAGCAGAAATATGGGCTACAACTGCCTCAAAAGACGTTCTAATTTTCACGAATTTAAATGGCTCTCTGGATTCGAACCAAGGACGATCTTGGAAATCTAAAAAATGTTTCTGAAAGTTATTTATGATCTCTATCTATATGCCGAATTTCAAGTTTCTATATAATTGGGAAATGGTTCCAAAAAATTCTTAAAAATTGGATCATTTACTGATTGTAGAGACGCCTGGTGGTAAAACCAGGAAACATTGGTAGCTGTGAATTCACAGTTTGATTAGTAATGACTTGATCTTATCTTATGCAAAGTTTCAAGTAGATATAATATCGGGAAGCACCTAAAATGTGTTTCCGTAATCTCCATAAGAAATGCATTGAGGAATGTAAATGGCCCTCTGGGATCGAACCAAGGACCATAAGGGAATTTGTAAAATTTGATTATGAAATATAATTATGATATCTAACGCCATGCCGAATTTCAAGTTTCTATGCCATCGGAAAAGGGTTCAAAAAATATCTTAAAAATCGCCGCATTGCATTTTAAACGGCCGATTTTTGCCCCGACCTAGCATGGAACCAAGGATAATATTCGTAGATGTCTTTATGGTTTTCTTTTGATATGGGGGGCATCTAGCGATCCCTCGAGTTTCAACTCTCTCCTTTTCCGGGAAGTGCCTCAAATAAATTTTCGAAAATCTCCGCCATGTAATCTTATGGGGAAAATCGCGACTTTGGGGCCTTCTGGAATCGAACCCATGATACCGAGTATCAAAGTCGCTTTTTTCCTGGGGGTTTCACGTTATGGCCAATACGTGGTAAAAATTTCGAGTCAATGACGCCAGTAGTTTAGCCTGTGAATTAGTATCCTATCTGGGTATCTGGGTATATCATGAGTGAATCCGGAGAAGCATCTATATATAATAGATACGAGTAAAATATTGCTTGCATACTGCAAGCAGATCGGCAATACTAATTTGTTATCGGCATCATATCGGGACGGTCCTCAAAAGAAAAAAGAAAGGATCGAAAATATTCTTAAAATTCGCTGAAATTTCATCGTCTGGCATCGAACCCGGGCCTTCCTGGTGATCTTACTATGCACTACAATAGAAGATCTCCATGTCTAACTATGTGTGAAAATTCAAGCAGAAATAATGGCTGCAACATCCTGAAACGACGTTCTACTTTTCACGAATGTAAATGGCTCTCTGGATTCGAACCAAGGACTATCTTGGAAATCTAAAATATGTTCATGAAATGTATAGATGATCTCTATCTATATGCCGAATTTCAAGTTTCTATATTATTGGCAAAGGTTTCAATTTAATTCCTAAAATTCGGATCAACTTCTGATTACAGAGACACCTGGTGTCGAACCCAGGACTAATTGTAAGTTGTGAATGCACAGTTTGATTTGTAAAGACTTGTTCTTGTATCATGCTAAGTTTGATGTCGATAGCATGCCGGGAAGTAACTAAATTTTGTTTCCGCTTTCTCCGTAAGAAATGCATTGAGAAATGCAAATGGCCCTCTGGGATCGAACCAAGGACCATCAGCGAACATGTCAAATTTGATTATGAAATATATTCATGATATCTATCGACGTGCCGAGTTTCAAGTATCCATGTTATCGGGAAAGGATCCAAAAAAAATCTTCAAAATCGCCGCAATGCATTTTAAACGGCCGATTTTTGCCCCGACCTAGCTTCGAACCATGGACAGTATTCGGCGATGTATTTTTGATTTACATTGGAGTTGCATGGATTCTAGCGATCCCTCAAATTTCAACTCTCTACGTTTCCGGAAAGTGCACCAAAAAATTTTCGAAAATCCCCGCCATGTATCCTTATGGAGAAAATCGCGACTTTGGGGGCTTCTGGAATCGAACCCATGTCACCGAGGTTCAATTTCGGAGGTTACACGTTATGGCCAATACGTCGTAAAAATTTCAAGTCGTTGGCACCTGTGGGACAGGGTTAGAATTTTGATCCCCAGTGAGTAAGTGAATGAATGAATGAGTGAGTGAGTGTATATCTAGGTATATCCGGAGAAGCGTCTATATATAATAGATATATTCGCAGTAGAAGCAACGATTGTAATGTAATAGAATAATAGGAGAGCCTAGGCAATTTTTTCACCTTTTCAGAGCTTTTTATGGTAGTTGAGTTAATTCTCTGCAACTCAATCGTTTATTTAGCTTTCGCTTACGCTTTTCTAAGATTAATCCGGTATTCTGACCTCTCCGTTTACCTTTCTTCACTCTTTCGTGTTTTGCGGACAAGGAGGTGGAATGACAGATACCGCCGACACAAGAAAAAAATCTGATGTGGCCAGCACATGACTTTCTCCATATATAAGATGTAAATATTTATCAACGACAGTATTTTCGAACTCTATATTCAATCTAAACTTGGAAGATATGTGATAAATTTATATCATATTATCTTTTACGTCGCAAACATTATAAATAATGTTTTTCGGGACATGTTCAATGAAAATTGATGAAATTGGTCTTTCGGCTACAGCGCCCAGAGCGCCCAAAAAGTACATAATCAGCAACTTCCGGCTTATCAGTACTTCATGAATAACTCCTAAAAAATCAGTTATACAAAAATATGTTTCATGCAAAAGTTATTGTATATGCATTTTCTAAAACTTTAATAATTAATAATGTATACCTTGAAATCATATTTATGGAGATATTTTGCAAAAACGGAAACGGACTTCAAAAAGTAAAGCTCACATTCCGTATACCTGATTTACTTCAAAAACTAATCAACTCTAACGACACTAACCAAAGTAATATTAATAAAATTTGGTGTTGATACGTCAAATAGGTTTGATGTTAGAGCGCCCACAAAGTACATAATCAGCAACTTCCGGTTTATCAGTATTTCACGAATAACACCTAAGCAATCAGTGATACAAAAATATGTTTCATATAAAGGTTATAGTAAAATTCACTTTCTAAAACGTATATAAGTAATAGTCTATACCTAAATATTATAGTTATGGAGATATTTAAAAAAACCGGATATTTGCTTCGACGAATAAAGCTCGACCTCCGGTTAACCGATTTACTCCAAAAACGAATCAATCAGTTCGAAAATTCGATCGTGAATAAATATTTACATCTTATGTACGTGGTAAGTCATGTGCTGGCCACATCACATTTTTTCTTTTCTATTCCTACCTACTAGATTTAGATATGGTGCATTTCTCCATAAGTCACTAATAAACGCATACCTTTTCGCGTTTACTTTTAGTATCCATAAAAGGATAAGGTAGCAGGTTTTACTAGCAACAGCCATACCATACCACGGAAACGAAGTTCAAAAAGTTTCATCATTACCCAATCCAAATTCGTACCAGTTGAACATCAAATACCTTAGAGATTAATTCACTGGGATGAGAACGTCAACCAGATCATTATCGTGCTAATTGAGCAATTCTTCTTATATACGAGAACTTGATTGTTTTTAATTAAGTTGCGTCCCAAGAGGTTCCATCGAAAGAAACTGATGAATTACTACATTCAGGAATACTATTGTGTAGTATAATAAGAATTATGATACTATTGCATTATTTTCTCTTGTCAGAGCAAATATTATTGATAGCTACGTATCATAACATTAGTGTGTACTCATCTCATTACCTTGGAGAGATATTCCACAGTTAAAAAGTAAATGTTATAAGAGTTATTGTTTGTATAAAATAAATATTTCTCGGAAATTCGAAGATTTTTTTACGTTTTTACTATAATTACATCATTGCTTTAGTTATCCTTGTAAAATTACGAGTAAAACGTAGCTTGCATACTGCAAGCAGATCGACAACACTAATTTCATATCGGCATCATATCGGGACGGTCAACAAAAGAAAAAAAAAGGATTGAAAATATTCTTAAAATTCGATGCAATTTAATCGTCTGGCATCGAACCCGGGTCTTCCTGGTGAACTTTCTCTGCAGCACAACAGAAAATCACCATCCTAACTATGTGTGAAAATTCAAGCAAACATATTGGCTGCAACTGCCTCATACGACATTCTACTTTTTACGAATGTAAGTAGCTCTCTGGATTCGAACCAAGGACGATCTAGGAAATCTAAAACATTTTTTGAAATGTATTCATGATTTCTATCTATAAGCCGAATTTCAAGTCTTAATATTATTTGGAACTGGTTCAAAATAATTATTAAAAATCGGATCATCTACTGATTATAGAGACGTCTGGTGTCGAACCCAGGACATACTGGTAGCTCTGAATGCACAGTATGACTTTTTAGGACTTGATCTTATTTCATACAAAGTTTGAAGTCGATATAATGCCGGGAAGTACCTAAAATTTGTTTCCGCTATCTCCATAAGAAATGCATTAAGGAATGTACATGGCACTCTGGGATCGAACCAAGGACAATCAACTGAAGGTTCATCAACGTACGTAAAAGATATTTATGATCTCTATCTACATGCCAAGTTTCAAGTTTCCATCTTATCGGGAAGTGATTCAAATAAAATCTTAAAAATCGCAATGTAAATTAAATGGGAGAATATTTTCCCTCTCCTAGCGTGAACCAAGGATAATCTTCGTTAATGTCTTTGTGATTTTATTCGGATACGTACGGTTTCCAGCGACACCTCGAATTTCAACCCTCTACTTCGCCAGGAAGTGCCTCAAAAAAAGATTTCGAAAATCCCCACCATGTATCTTTATGGAGAAAATCGCGATTTTGGGGCCTTCTGGTATCGAACCAATGACAATGCGGTTCAAAGTCAGTTTTTCAAAAAGTTTTTTCTAGAGGTTGCACATTATGGCCAATAAGTCGTAAAAATTTCAAGTCAGTGGCACTTGTGGAACATGGTTAGAATTTTGATCCCCAGTGAGTGAGTGAGTGTATATAAATCTAAGTACGAGTAAAATGTAGCTTGCATACTGCAAGCAGTTGGACAACACTAATTTCATGTCGTCATCATATCGGGACGGTCCTCAAAAGTAAAAAATGGATTCAAAATATTCTTAAAATTAGCTACAATTTAATCGTCCGGTATCGAACCCGGGTCCTACTGATGATACTTACTATGCAGCACAACAGAAGATTACTATCTCTAACAAAGTGTGAAAATTCAAGCAGATATATTTGCTGCAACTGCCTCAAACGACGTCTTACTTTTCCCTTATATTCCTCATGTGAGAAATTGCAATGTGCTCTAGCATCGAACCCATGAAGAGCATTGTCTTAATTAAATTTTTTATTAAGCCGAGTCTTATTATACATACATTATAATTAATGAAAACTATTAACCTTAGAAGATAAGCAGGGAGTAAATAATAGTTTAATCAACGACCAATCACAGCGCGGTATTTGGTTCAACGGTTATTCTAAAGGTTTAAACTTTAATAACTTTGGATACTTTGGAACTTTGAACTTTTTACCCCCTGCCACGCGCCGCTGGCGGATTGCAGGGTTAAAATGTAAATGTACGTCACCCAGTGAGAAGTTGCTGCCGGTCTTATTTTCGAGAAAGCCGTTAATTTGGACTTTGTCTGGGCTCTCATTTATTTGGTAAGTAAGTTCATCGTCATGAATTACTCTAGATTAAGTTCTGATGGTTTATTTTTACATTTGAGTACAAAAAATATTACCTCGATTCAAATGACAAACATATTTTTCGAGTTAGCAGATAAGGTGTTTTAGCTGTGACATTGACAGATTAGTCAGCTATTTCTCGCGTCGATGTTATCTTTCTTTTTCTTTAACCTTGAATTACAGTTAAACGAACTGCTATGATTCAGATTCCATTTGTCCTTAGTTTTAATTAATCCATCCTCCGGACTTTGGGGTCGAAGTTTTTCTAACCAGAAATCGTATTGAGAGTCGTAATTTTTAGAATCGATTTTGAATAATACATAACAGCTGGACTGTAATCATCAAGCAATTATTTCTCAATTTTTAGAGGTAATTTATATACAATATCTACTGAAATCATATCAACTGGATTTTTATTTTAATTCAAAATTGTATTTTACCGTCCATCATTCCTGTATCATCCATTCCTTAGGAGGAAGATTTCCATCTTCCTATGGTTATTTCATAAATCAGTTCAAAATCTCCAGACATATAGTTCTTGAATAATGAATATATATTCACTTGTGTAAAAACAGTGAAATATTAAAATCGAGTGAGGCGGCCTTGATGTTGTGGAATTCGATTCTAATGAAAGTAGACAGATGTTAACTTTTCCACAGGTTTTATTTAAAAAAATACGACTACCGGTTTCGCTGGAACTCCAACGTCATCAGATCAACACAAACCAAAATTTCACCAAACAGTGGTATAATCTATACATAATAGATATAGGACAAATTAAGAGGTGAATGGGAATGAAACTGAAGGGAAGGGGGAACGGAAGAGGTGGTAGTGTCGCCAGTGAAAGAAGGGGGAGGGGAAAGGGCAGTTAGGAGGATAGGGGAGGCGGTTTGAAATAGGTACTCGTTCGTGAGAAAGTGATTACTTTGTGTAGAATGTCGTGTAAGTTCGAACTGCTCCAAGGCATTGAGACGTTTATCTTTATTTACGAATTATAAAATGTCGGGAGAAAAACTGCTGGAATGTTTACTTTTAAAGAGATGTTTTGCAAAATGGGAGGCAGGTGACTCATTCACAAAAGCCTTGAAATCGTGTTTTTGGTAGATATTTTCCAGATTATATAGCTCTCTTTGAACAATAATCTCTGTAACTACTAAATTAAATTGGGCTTCTTTCTTCCTCAAGTCCGAGGAAGTGAATTCTCTCACTTTTGGATGATTTATTTCGGCTTCTGTGGAGTGATGTCCACAGGGCGTTCCACCAAGAATTATCAAGCAAAATCTTGCGATTGTCCCATATAGTGCTGTTTTTTTAAAATGGTATTTTCAGAATATTAAATAAATAAGCGAGATATTTGAGATTCCGGTATTCCTCAACGGTCTGACACGCCAAAAACCATTACTCTATCATTGAAAAACGGAAAGGCGATGCTGCGCAGAGATAATTGATCCATGGATGGAAAATAGAAAACATTGGGTATAATTTGAATAAAATGTACAGTTGAGTATATATTCAAATACACTACTAAAGTAATAACTTACTAAGTAAGTACTAAGTAAAGTATATTCTCAAACAGACACTATACTCAAACAAATGTTTTTGTGAAGAGTACTTTATTATGATCGTTATTATTACTATTATATAAGTAGTTTGGATTAACACAGGTTTTTTGTTTTCGAATTGTTATTTTATTAACTGTTTCCTTATTTTTTCTTTAGATCACACTCGCAATCTTCCTACATCTTGGAAGAGCGGAGTAAGAACATAGAGATACGGAGGAGGATGTTCAGTACAGGGATGGAACATAAAATACAATAAGTACAAAAGGAATAAAACGTTTTTGCTATTCGTTTTTGAGTATAATCAGTAGTGCGTACATTTTGATTAACATAGAGTTATCTGTTTTCGAAATAACACTTCATTTACTGTTTTTCAGTTACTTCTCGGAAATACACTCACATTATTTCTCCATCATGGAAAAGCACATGAGGAGCGCAAAGATACGGAGGAGAGAAATTTGGTCCACGGGTGGAATTCAAAATACAATGAGTATAATTTGAATCTAATGTTATTACTATTTATGTTCAAGTTTGATGAATAGTACCTTCTTTTTAATTAAGGTAGTGTTTTTGGTTTGGAGATAATGTTTTATTAATTATTTTTAAATTTATCCTTCAGAAATACGCCCGGAACGTTTCTCAATCATGGAAGGGCGAGAGTAGGAATGCAGAGATGCTGTGGAGAGTAATTCGGTCGATGGAAGGAACACAGATTACGATGAGTACAAATTGAATCTAATGTTATTACTACTCTGATTCTATAATATAAATCCTTTATTTTTGTTATTCCTATTTAATTATGCTACAAAGTGCGTATTTTTGGATTAACCTGGTGTTAATTGTTTTTTTTGAATTCCTATTCCATTTCCTTTTTTATATATTGTACTCATATATGGTCGCATCATTTCTCCATCATGGAAGAGCAGATTAGGAGCGCAGAGATACTGAGGAGGGATATTCGATCCAGGGATGGAATTCAAAATACAATGAGTAAATTTGAATCTAATGTTAGTACTACTCACATTCAAGTATGATAGTTAGCGTGTTCTTTTAATTAACATAGAGTTTCTATTTATGAAATGATGTTTTAATAAATTTTTCTCATTTGTTCTTCTGAAATATGCACGGGACTTTCCTACTTCATGTAAGGGCGAGAGTAGGAATGCAGAGATGCTGTGGAGAGTAATTCGGTCCATGGAAGTAACACAGAATACGATAAGTGCATGTTTAATCAAGTGTCATTATAATTCCTATTTTTGTATGATCGATAACGTGTAGTATTTTTTTCATTCGTTAAAGTATTTTAATCTCAGCCGATTTTCGTCACAATTGATTTACTTTCAATTTATCTTTATTCTACAGTTTTTAGACAATGCCTCAGTTTCAACGGCACTACTATGTTACATGGAGTACTAAATATTTTTTTATTCGTCCTAAAAGTTTCGAGTACTTTCTGTTCCCCGTAAATACTGATGCAATCGATGTAAATACATTCTGGAAGAAAAAACCGGTGCAACTGTTTTAGAGACCAATACTTAATTTAACGTATCGTAAATAGTTATTAAAATTGCTTAATAAACGTAAAATTAAATTAATATCAATAAATTAAGGTAGAATCGTGTGTCATTTATTTGCATAATGCTTGCCATTCTATTACAATGAAAGCCGACACTTTTCCTTAAGATATTCATAAGTATCTAGTCATTGTAAAGGATTTTATATTTTGAAACTATATTACCAAGTATGCAAAGCCAATGGAAATTGAAAGTGCATAAAAAGAATTTTTTATTTTATTTATTATATACGGATATTATTTAAAAAAATTATATTAATACAGATATTATTTTTATCGAAGGACGGCGTCGGGGACAGAGTTGTGTTGCTACGGCGGGGGACGGCATCGTGACCAATTTAAGATTGGGAAGAATAAAATATAAACATCCTAATGAAATAAAATCCGTGACTTTTAAAGTGAACTGAAGTGTCCCAGTACAGTGCACATTCCATTCATATAATTACGTTCTATGCTATTTAATAAACAATCAATTGAACAATTCAGTGAATATTTATCTTTGTATACCATTTGAAGCTTTTTCAACTTTTAATCTTCAATATGACTAACGATGATGCAATGTAAAAATTATTTTTGAAGGTTTATGTTTTTTGTGTCTATTCGGTGTGCATTCAGTCTTTAGATATTAAATTTGTTTATTGATCTATGCACATCTTTATATATAACACGTAAGATGAATAAAAAGTTAAAGGTTAATATTCTTTCCGAGCCAAAATATATATTCAAGCATGATTAGCTTAAAAATTGTAAGGCCAGAACTTTGATAGTGTCCTATTACTTGAAATGCATATAGAATACAAATATAAAAATGCCCTAGCACCCTGAACCTAAATAACTATTGCAGAATGTTTAGATTTATAAGGATATGTAAGGCAGGATGATGTACAATTTATATATTCTGTAACTTTTCATTGTATTTCTGTTACTTTTCCTCTAAATAAATCTCATGGGAAAGAGGGAGAGAAGGTAGAGGACGGAGGAGGTTGATTAAGAGAGGGATAGAGGGAAGTGAGGGGTATGTAAGAGGAGGGAGAGAATGGGGAGGATAACAAAAAAATTTGGGTGGGAAGTAAGAGGGTGGGAAGGGAGGGGTTAGGAAGGAAGTGAGTGGGAAAGGAGATGGTGGGAAAGGAAAGGGTTGGAAGGGTAGAGTGCGAAGGGAGATGGTGGTAATAAAGAGGGTGGGACAGGAGAGGGTGGAAATGGAGAGAGTGCGAAGGGTGGTTTGGGAGAGGGTTGGAAGGGAGAGGGTGGGAAGGGAGTGGGTGGGTTGGGAGACGGTTGGAAGGGAGAGGGTGGGTAGGTAGAGGGTGGGTAGGGAGAGGTTGGGTAGGGAGAGGGTGGGAAAAGAGAGGGTGGGTAGCTATAGGGTGGGTAGGGAGAGTGTTGCTTAGGATAGGTTGGGAAGGGAGAGGGTGGGAAGAGTAAGGGTTGGTAGGGAGAGGGTGGGTAGGTAGGGGGTGGGTAGGGAGAGGGTGGGTAGGGAGAGGGTGGGTAGAGAGAGGGTGGGAAGGGAGAGGGTGGGAAGGGAAAGGGTGGGTAGGTAGCGGGTGGGTAGGTAGAGGGTGGGAAGGGAGAGGGTGGGAAGGGAAAGGGTGGGTAGGGTGAGGATGGGTAGGGATAGGTTGGGTAGGTAGGTTGTGGGTAGGGTGAGGGTGGGTAGGGATAGGGTGGGAAGGGAGAGGGTGGGTAGCTAGAGGGTGGGTAGAGAGAGTGTGGCTTAGGATAGGTTGGGAAGGGAGAGGGTGGGAAGGGAGAGGGTGGGAAGGGAGAGGGTGGGTAGGTAGGGGGAGGGGATGGAGATGGTGGTTAGGGAGAGGGTGGGAAGGGAGAGGTTGGGAAGGGAAAGGGTGGGTAGAGAGAGGGTGGGTAGGTTGGGGTTGGGTAGGGAGAGGGTGGGTAGGTAGGGGGAGGGGATGGAGATGGTGGTTAGGGAGAGGGTGGTTAGTGAGAGGGTGGTTAGGGAGAAGGTGGGAAGGGAGAGGGTGGGAAGGGAAAGGGTGGATAGGGAGAGGGTGGGTAGGTAGGGGGTGGGTAGGGAGAGGGTGGGAAGGGAGAGGGTGGGAAGGGAAAGGGTGGGTAGGGAGAGGTTGGGTAGGTAGGGTCAGGCATGCCATAAGTTATCGGTGGATATCGCCATCCACCGCACTCCTCTCGTGCCTCTCACCTATATTTATAGAATATCAGTTATATTTTACCTGTTATATGTTAATTATCTTTGCTCTTGTTTCCTTTTGACCCAATCCCTTGTTTTAAACAAATCGAATAAACGTGTTGCGCTGCATTGTATTATTTTTATGCTGTTATGCCTACTCTCGAAGATATCTTGCATTGTGGCGGCCTCACACGAAAGTTGCAATAGCACTGCAGCTAAAATATTCGTTCCTGTTTCCTAATTTTCTATAATATAGACATTTTTTCATTGTAGATTGAAAATGCCAGATTAAAGTAACAAAGGATGGCGCACTCTTTGTTCAAAAGGAAGACCAATGATAGTAATATGACAATAAGACAAATAGTAATCTGTGAAAAATAAAGCAAAATAAAGAATGACTCTTTTCGGTTTGAGTTATACATTACTTATTTAAACATCATAGCTAATTAAACCTTGTAGGTCCCTCTCTTCTGTTTCCCGAAGATTCTGAAGCGTAAAAATGGTTGTTGGATAACATTTAATAAATATTGCTAAAACTGAATTGAATATAAACAAAGGCAAAACCAACACGACGAAGATAGAAGGAGAAAAATAAAATTAACGCTGGGTGGAGAGGATACAAATAGCTGGGCAGTACAGAACAGACAGGGAAAAAATACATATTCACTACAAGCAATCAAATGAAATAAAACATCTTCACAAACGATACTAATACTAAATTGTAAGAATTGTAGCATTAAACAAGATAAAACACTTAAAAATATTTCTAGAATAACAAAATTATTAAATACATTAGGTTGAGAATGAATGTAATGATCAAAACCATAGTTTATAAAAGTATGTAATTGGTAAAAAAAGATGAAAGGAGGAAAGGATGAAAGATTTTTCAGTATTTGGAAATAGAGCGTCGAAAAAAATAATCAACCCATTATATAAGTTCTTCCTTTAGTATTCAAATAAATCCTCCGTATTTCATTCATTTCGATATTCATCAGGAATGACAGATCCCTTATTCTTATGCCTCCACATTCGTATTCAGTGAGGATATAATAATATAATGGGGAAATTTAACAGTCACAACGCTGAATTCGTAAATAACCGCAATAAACTACTTATAAAATTAGTATGTTTTAAGAATCGACCAATTCCATAGAAATTCATTTTAATAACAGAGCCAATGACTTCAATGAAATTAATATATCCATAAGAAGACTTTAAAAAATTTCTGAGGAAAAGGTATCGCTTAAATTGGGGTAGGAAATGAAAAAATATTTTCGTTGTTGAGATATTTCTATTGTCTATTTAAGCGTCGTAATATTTAATAGAAAAGAATTTTTATGTTAAAAAGATAAAACCAAAATCAATGTAACACAAAAATATCATTCCGCTACATTTTAGATGAATATTCAATCTGAAAGCATCTTAAGAAGCGAAAATATTAGCATTAACACTCACATTTAAAATGCTAGAAGGCTGAAGTCCCTCGCAATTGCCTCAACGTTGCTCGTCTAGCTAAAACAGAAAAACCTTTCTTTTCTGTAAATTTTCTCAGTCGCAGACCAAAAATATCAAATTTTTCAGTTATTTCCAGTGGTGCGAGGCGCTGTCTCTATTCGAATGCAGTTCACAAAATATTCCGAAGTCACCCCTTATTTCACCTCACTTGCCTTAAGTTCCAAAACATTTACCCCCACCTCTGTTTTCCTTCCTTCTTGCAAATCATGTAGTACCAACAGATATTTTAAGTGCACTCTTTGGCCGCTAGAGCAGCAACAGAACATGCCCACAGACTTACGCAAATGACTGTACAGCTACAGCGTAGCTAATCTGTTCTCCCTAAGATGCCCCCTACTCCCACATACCAATTTAAACAAGCTGAACATTATTTGTTTTAGTTCTTGCTTTTCCTTTTAATTCCTTAAGTCAAATTTATAATGAATCATATGCTTAATATCCTCTATGATTTTCCTGGTAGTTCGTGCACACTGCCGCCTCAGAATTTTGCTTTTCGAAAGAAACAATCCGGTGATTTTTACTGCATTTCACACTCAGAGCCATGTCAGGTCTTATCTGTGGGTCCGAATGACTGACGTCGATGGCACTGAGACAGTCCTTCGAAAGAACGACGTCTCTTTATCCTAACTCTCAGACCGCAGATGCATTTCATTGACGGAGACTCCTCAATGTCAGTTGACTCACTTTCGTTCAATTAGGCATTTAAGAGAGGCAAAGGCTTAAGGGAAACCGACGTTATACCATTTTCTAATTGCACCGTAGTCGATCTCTTCGTTTTTATTTGGACTAGAATCAAAGCTAATACCACTCGGGCAATGTTCACAGGGAGGTTCATCATTACGTAATATGTTTTCTTTCCGATCGTGAGGCGGTTGCTTATAGTTAATAATTTAATATAGTATATAATAAAAGTTGCTTCAATTGTGATAACATCTGTTGTCTCCTGACATCTAACCGACACCTAACGGTCAACCAACTGAGCCGCGTGAGGTAAGAAACACTCATTAATTTGTTTAATTTTACCCTAATATAGGGCTTTACAATGAGGATTGGAGGAATCCTCCCACAGCTTCTATCCTTTTTTCTTTGGTGTTTGCACCCCCTAAAACACGCCGAAAGGCAGCTTGTAGGATATTAATGTAGATATAAATCCTGCCTCGTCGATTCCGCTGGTACTATCGGGGAACCTGTCTCGTCCGACTGCTACTCAATTGGGGAGGTGAATCGATTTTCCGGAAAGAGATCAACTCCAGGCGCTAGCGCCTTGGCCCCTTGCTTGTTCCTGTCTAAACCTACTGGGTCCTGACTGAGGCCTTAAACTGGAACCCTAAACCTTGACAACGGAAGAATTTTCGCTCGATGGTATCTTTTTGCTCCAAAAAATTTGATCTTTAACCTCGGGGGGTATTTAATGCCCTCCACTCCGACAGACTGCAAAATATTGCCGACCGGCGCGAATGGTCGTGAGGTTAATCATGCGTGGACAATAACTCGC
Source organism: Sympetrum striolatum (assembly GCA_947579665.1). Taxonomy (NCBI): domain Eukaryota; kingdom Metazoa; phylum Arthropoda; class Insecta; order Odonata; family Libellulidae; genus Sympetrum; species Sympetrum striolatum. The sequence continues at coordinate 80,329,778 of OX388352.1, forward strand.
CGTAATTTCCTTTGTTTTAAGATTCGAATCAGAAAACAAATCAATCATTCTATTTTAAATCTATTTTTCGTTTCTTCAGAATACATCATACAATTACTCTCATATGGCGAGAGCTCAAGTGGTTCTCTTTATGAATTATGTGTTCATTAAAATCTAATTGCTTTATAAGTGGAAAGTACACAGAATTTCACACAAGCGTAACTTTGTCTCCTTTGTAAGTTATTTAAGGCATGAATTTCTCAACATCCTGTGCATTTAATTCCGATTTATATAGGAGGTGCTGTCATTGGAAATGGGTTATTTGCCCAATTATTCGAAGCCTTCAAAAATAAAGGCGCTGTTTATCCTTTTGCTTGTCCATTAGTTTCCCCAGGCTCGTAATTACCCCATCTCACCCCACCCCTCACCTTCGTATTAGTACCTTTCTCTTCAGTAAAAAGCACTTTCTTATCTCCATTCCAAAAGCCTGAGCTCAAGGCAATGCAAGCAGTGGAGTTCCCCAACTCCCAAAATTTGGAGATGTACATAGATATAGATCAAATGACTAAGAAACCCATTCACATTTCCTTGCATCTTTTTCTTTACGAACTGGATTGAGATTGACTTGGATTTAATATCATAATAAAATCAAAGATAATTTGTGATGAAAATTTCCGTAATACCATTTTGCCTACTTAAAATGTTATCTAATCTCATTATATTTCGATATATAATTCGATTTTCGATTGCGAAATTGAAAGCGGAATAAAGTTATTGTCCCTTTTTCACTGTAACACGTAACTTTATTGCACGATTGTTATTTTACTATAATTTATTGAATAAAAGAGCAAGTAATGAAAAATTCATCCTCAAAAATAATGTTGGTATAGTATAAAAAACGAATTTCGGCAATATTTTGAAGGTAATACCCACGATTCGAACCTTATTGAAATTCTTATAAATATGGAAGAAGGCAAATAACTCCTCCCGAAGAGCCTTTACGTTAATCAACTCCCTTTATATGCTGAGTTGGTGGAGCGAAGGCGAATTCATGTCAAGAATAATCTGCATCCTACCTTAACTTGTTTCAAAGATTAATGGTAAAACTAAAGTTTAAAAACCTGTTTTTGTTTTCGAAATTCACCTCTAGGTGGAAGCACCTGTATTACTTATATTTTACGAAAGGAATCCTACCGACCCTACTCAACCCATCGGTACCGCGCATATTTCGCGATTAAAAGCGGAGATTCGAAAGGAACGAAAAGAACTCTACCTGCCCTACCACAACCCACTTTATAAGTCACAGATTTTGTTACTTAAGGAAGTGTTTATTTATTCCTTCCTGGCTTCTTAGGCACCCGACGCCGAACACAGAGGCCGTCCTTCGAATAATGTTTATATTATTCACCGAAAACAAATCATAGTCAATCACACTCATTCTTAAATCCTGCATCGTATAAGGAGTCTTCGCAAAGTGCAACAGTGTGTTATAACGCAATATTATTTATATATCGAGTGATATACTATATTTATATACTAAGTAAAATCTGGGCGCGTCGTAAATTTGAGAATCATCGTGCTTCGCTATTTTATGTCCACTGCTATACCCGATTTTATAAATAAGAATTGTTACTAAATACTTTCAATAATGGTACATCTATTGAACCGGATTTAGGAAGATCATTATATAAAATCTACTTAAATTAGTAATAAGCGTGTTGTAGCGAAACAAATTAGAGCTACAGGTATTATCTATGGAAGATAATGGTATAACATACGTGAATAAGTAACCAACGCAGATTTCAACAATGTATGAATTCATTTTAATTAATTCTTTTTCCGATACTTCGCGAAAACAATGTTCTTAGAGTAATCCGCGACATATGCATGAAAAATTAGATTAAAAATATAAGTAAATTTTCTTCAATAAATCGACGTAAGAATCTAAGAAATGGATCTTTTGCTTTAAGGTCGATAGAAACTGAGAGTAGAAATTAATTTATGACAAATCTCTTAAACAGCATTTATTGTTGGAAAACAATTATTTGGAAGTAAACATTTACCGCGCATGTGTCGTAATGTTTCATGAGAAAAATGGAGTATCTTACAAAATTCGTTCATAAAAATGATTTATTGTTATTGTAGATGAAATCCGATGAATACATCTACAAAAAATAAAAGTTTGTAATTTTAATGATAAATAGTACTTCCACATCACTATCGCGGATGTGGTATTTGCTGTCATTAACCGCATTAAAGGCATTTAACGACCTAAATCGCCTTTTTAATTGCTTTTCATTAACATGTTTAAGATATCTAAGAGGAAAAACATTTTTTAACTCTTACATGTTTGAGTTAGAAATTGGTTATAGCCACAAACATTAAATGAAAAGGTCTTAAGCTGTATTAGCTGTAATATACTCGATTCATATTGAGCGATCAGTCGGCAGGGAGATTGGTAAGAAACAAAGATATTACCTCATATATTTATCTGCATTCACCTGTGTAACTAAAAAGCTTCTGTTCGGTTTGCTACGAATAATGGTATTAAGAGCTAATAGGACGCGCTAGTTTCACTACAGACTCGGTAATGAGTAACGCTAACAAACTAAAGCAAAGATGTTTACCATCCCGGATACTGCTTACGAAAATATGACCTTGAAATTTGTAAAAGGCCCTAAGATGAAAATTGCACGAACCAGTGGCTACCACTGTTGCAAAAATCTTAAAAATGAAAGTAAATGAAATTTGAGGAAGAATCGACCTTGAGGTGACACTTGAACTTAAGTTTACTTCTCTTTGGTCGCAGATGTTTTTTTTACTCTTTAACTTTATTGAAGAATATATAACGACGAAATGGGTATACGAAAAAAAATATAAAATATTATATTTAATTTACCATCATACCATTTAATTACCCTTGTAACTTGCACCTTAAAAAGGCTAAACTGACGAATGATTATCAACGTGAAATCCATAACCAAATCAAACGCTACAAACGCAGCAAATGTTTCTTTATATCTGTTAATTTATCAGCTTAATTTCACTAAATTCACAACAACAGGTTTGAAAGGAAGATTAAATAAATTATTACCAATATCAGGATGGCTAATGAGCAGCGATAAAAGATCGAAATTTTGAATCAGGGATTTATTCATCCTTACGGAAAATGAAAAATCTCGGAAAAATACCTGCACGTATTGTGTACCATTGAAACTAAATAACTATTAAAATAGCCTGAATTCCCTTGAGATTAAAATAGAAGCTATGTCGCGGAAAATTCAACTTCCTCTGTATCGGGACTATCAAGTTAACACCCATTCACTATTTTCCAATTTGCGTTAATTTTGTTGAATAGTATAAAGTATGTATTGACGGCATACATGTGTTAAGTGCTGAGTGTTTTTAATCGCCCGTTCTCATGCATGAGGAAATTTAAAGTTTTCCATAATATGAACTATTTATTGATACCTAAGAGGAAAATCCTTTTTTAAGTTTTATATATGAATCTTCTCCGTTAGAATACTGTTACTCAATTTAAATATTTGACATCCTAAATTCTGAAAGCTATTCAAAGGACTCGTTCTCTAATTTTATGAACCAAAGTTGTAGGAATTTACAATATTTAGCATTTTGTAAAATCAAATATCCATTCCCTTCTTACTCATTACACTATTTCCTCAGTCAAAGAAGCACTTTCGCTTTCCCGTCTTATTCTTAATAAGTAAGCATAAGTGAAAGTTATTTTTAGCTTTCTTTAAGGCTCATTGGTATTTTGCTTTCCCTTTCCATTATTATCTCTTTAAAATTACTACGAAGAATTTGATGGATGTTTCACAAATGTTCTACGTCAGAGTTGTAATGGGGTGTTACTGATCTTCAATTCTATAGCCTTCGTTTCCATCGTTCAAGGCTGTTTTTAACTTACCTTCACAAACCAAAACATTTAAATTGGTTTTCATGGACCCTTATCGCCTCATATAAGCGAATACTTTCAATAAATTAAAATTTTGATTGTTTACGTATAAAGGAAGAGATGATGTACTTTTCCACAAATTATCAAAATACGTTAAAATATTTAAATATACAATATTAAAAGCTACTATATTACCGGATATATGGCCTCGAATGCGAAGGCACTTTAGTAAAATTTTAATTTTTGAACATCGCAATATTTCGTAAACAAATGCGTAAATTTCAAAACGGTTCGGGAGTTTTCATTTTTTATTAAATCAAAGCGATTTACCAAATTTGGTCAAAATCGGTCACCTCAAGGGTCAATTTTGCCGATGTTCATGCCGAATTGGCGTGGAATGACCCATATACATAAATTTAAATCTTCTGAAAACATTGTGAATCTGGAAAAGGTAAATTTTCTTACCTAATAAAACATAGGATTCAAGTAAAGATATTTTTTATTAATACAATAAATTCTTGGTTTAAAGAATGGTAATTAAATTAAATTAATTAATTAATTTAATTAAATAATTATTGACTACAAGAATCATATGCATTCTCATGGATCTTAAATAGTCTTTCTGCAACAAATTTGAAAACTGAATTTTCATGAAATTCCCAAAAATATAAATTATGCCTAGTGATTTTATTTTTGAGATGTAGGAGCTACTTCTGAAGCTAGGGTTACCAGACGTCCGCTTTTTCTGTCCCGTGTCTGCTTTTTTTACTGAAATGTCCGCTTTTTTCTCTCAATCAACTATTTTTATACATATTTCCATCTTACACAATCTTTCACCAAGTACTTCAGTATATTTTATTAATTGACATTCAATAAAAAATAGTACAATGAAAATGTTCGAATATTTCTTTTTTTTACTCATATATTCCATCCTAACTCCTGGTAAAGTATACTATCGTGGTTCGAGACTGCACGAGTAAGTAACACTTCTTTGATTAATTTTTTTTTTTTATTTTACAATGGATGGATATATATATATATATATTTTTTATAATTTTTCGATTAGTAATGGGGGGGGTCGTGGAATGTCCGCTTTTTCGACTCGGAGCATATGGTAACCCTATCTGAAGCTGTAAATCTCTCTTCTCCCTGTACTTCTACAAGAAGTTGGTGCATTTTCAGCCTCAAACAGCATTTTTGCAACTGAAGAGTATTGATATCATTCAATAGACATTTAAGAAATGTTAATATTCAGAATCTTCTTTTTCTGCTTCCTTTTCTGATGGTTCTCACTTTCTTTTCCCAACTATTAAGAGACTGTTGTCTTTGCAAATTACCATATATATGTAAGTCGACCTCTAAAATTTCGAGGTGAATTTCAGGTTTCAGCCTATGTTTGGCGTATAAGTCAACCCAAAATGTAAGGCAACACCACTTCCTCAGCTCTATTATATAGGAAGAAAAACTATGGTATCCATAAATATACGACAGCTTAAGAAATATTTACTGCATAAGATTTAGACACTAGAATTGCTTCTTTCAGTTGTCATGTGAACTGCCTCTGCTTAACTTTTACACAAGTTTATTTCGTTGGTATCACTCAGGCTACACAAATAAAAATTCATTATGACACAGAGACACAATGGTATTAAAAATGTATTACAGAAATAATGGTAATATAGCGTGATAATATCAAATCACTACACTACTAAAATAACTTCCATTAACTCATAACCCTAAGTCAAATCATAGTGATCATATAACAAAAACAAACCATGATGTGCATATTGATCTTCATTTGTAAATAGAAAACATCGAAATATATATTAAATTTTTGTAAAATAAAAATACATGTGAAGAAATAAATATAAATTGCTAAGAATAAATACACGTTGAATAAGTTCTCCAAATATATCTGACTCACCAATAATTTGTTTGAAGAGCTTTACATATTAACTTCCGGCCAAAATTGTATTTCTTGATGAAATTTGTTTTATATGATAATTACGTTAATTAGACCTGCCAAAAATTAGTTTCAGTAAGAAATAATTGTGGTGAGTTGTAAGAGTTAGTGTATATACAACAAGTGTTAAGCAGGAAGTTTCACTTATTTACTTCTCGATGGTAAAGAGTTAAATTTTATGTTTGGCATACAAGTCGACACCTGGTTTTTGAGAGATTTTTTTAGGCTTCAAAGGTCGACTTATGTACATATGCATATTATGTGCATAAACAGTAAATTCTTTTCCTGTATAATTGATTTCATACTAATAATGGTAACACACTTGCTATGGGTCTATCACTTAAGGGGCTAGTGGTGCTATCTGATTCATCTCTAAATTGTAATGCACCTTTTACCTTCAATAGCAAAAACTCTTAAAAATGTCAGGTCTTATAATCAGGAATAGTATAAGTATGAGAAACGTAATAGCCCTGAAAGTTCTATACTGCACAATGGTAAGGCCCATACTGGAATTTGCATAAATAATCAGTTCCTCTTATCATGCAACCCAAATCAAAACAATTGTGGGAATCCTTCAATAATAATTACACATACAATTTACCTGATAATTATATTTAAGCCCTGTTATTTGTAATATTTTCTTCTTTTTTCAATCTTAGTATCTGTGATATTGATGTGATTACTGCTGTGGATTTTTTCCTAGTTAGTTACAAAATGCATATATACCATGTAATAAATATATAATGAATGGGAAAGCAGTTTCCAAAATTATTCAACATACTTACATAACAATCTGGAATGTGTTACAACAGAAACACTTATCAAACCCTACAAAGGATCAGAATATAGCAGAAAAGTTTTTGGGGAAATGGAATGTTCTTAATTGTCTGGGAGCATTGGTTACTTAGCATATTGAAGTTGAAGGTCATTAACAGCATCTCACGTTATTATATCCAAAAGCAGTATTTTAAGTATCACTTCCAGCACTAGTTGATGCTTACAGCAAATGAATAGTTGTTGAAAACAGACAACAAAGAGATAGAGGTTGTTTTAGACTGTGCAATGTAACTTTATAGAAATAAGTAAAATTCATACAGTATCAGTTGCATAGCTATCTGAGACACAAGTGAAGATTCCGTCCGTGGTTGCTGCTGACATACCCATAGCTATCCCATTTATTGAGAATATATCCCACAAAGAATTGCAATGCTCCAAAATGAATTTGCAATGACCCGTTATTCACAGCAAGAATAATCATTGAATGCACATTTGGGATTTTGTGCAGTAAACAGTGTACTTTTCAAGGTAAGCAAAGCAGGAAATCATTCTCTTAGTCTGACAACAGACCATTTAACAGAAGATTCAAACACAGTTATGAGAAAAGTAGCTAAATTTATACTACAGTTAAATAATAATAATTATTGTCATTATTTGGGAAGGATTGAGACTAAAAGTCTATTCTTCCATCTATAATCAGTCAGTACACTTAGCAAAGTAAGGTAAGTATAGTATATCTTCCGAAGATTGTAAAATTAAACTTTCTATCCCCTATGCTAAATTTTTAACCAATGAAATTGAAAAAATGTTTGAATAAATTAATCAGTCAGTATGTGCATCAGATTGACTTCTATGATTCGAATAACAAAATAGTGAATACAGTTAATTGTTAATCAAATGTTTTATTTAAGTACTAATGTCATTATTACTTTTCTTTATTATTATTTATCAACTTATTTCTCTATTATTGTCACTGTTTGTTATTTTTGTGTTGAAGTTATATGTCTGTACTGTTTTGTATTGTCTGTGCTGTTTTTGGGTTGGAGAAAGTCAAGAGTAATGAAGTTAAATAAGAAATTTATTATAAACTAAGGAAGACTTAAAGAAAAATCTGATGTGGCCAGCACATGACTTTCTCCATATATATAAGAAGTAAATATTTATCTACCGCAGTAATTTCGAACTCTATATTCCATCTAAACTTGGAAGATGAGTGATTAATATATATATTATTATCTATGACGTCAAAAACATTAAAAATAATGTTTTTCGGGACATGATCGATGAAAAACAATGAAATTGGCCTTTCGCCCATGGAGCCCAGAGCGCCCACAAAGTACATAATCAGCAACTTCCGGTTTATCAGTATTTCATGAATAAGTCCTACACAATCAGTGATAAAAAATATGTTTTAACCAAAAGTTATAGTAAATTTTATTTTCTAAAACTTTTATAAACTATAGTATATACCTAAATATCATATTTATGGAGATATTTAGAAAACCGGAAATGAGCTTTGAAGAATGAAGCTCGACTTCCGGTCAACCGATTTACTCCAAAAACTAATCAACTCTGACGGCACACACCATAGTACTATATACGAAGTTTGGTATTGATACGACCAATAGTTTTCACGTTAGAGTGCCCACAAGCACACACACACATACAGACACACACACACAGACACACACACACACACACACACACACACACACATACACACAGACATTCCGAAAATAGTCAAAACGTGTTCTAGGGACCCCAAAACATGTAATTCCGTTGAAATCTCGAAGTCAAATTTTTTCATGAAAACAATACTTTCTCTATACAGTAGAACCCCGTTTTTACGAACCTCGATTTTACGAAGTGACACAGTTTTACGAACCATTCCGCCGGTCCCGATCTTTGTACATGTAAAATGACCTCGGTTTTACGTAAAACCTCGATTTCATGTTTTACGAAGTGAGAAGCCGGTCCCTAGGAGTGACTGAACCCCGGTTTTACGAAGTATTTGAAATGGTTTTGTCGCACTGAGCTCAATACAATGGGATGACGATCGCCGTAAACAGGAGCAGCTGAATCCAGATCGTCTATGTTGGGAAGACCCTCATCCGATGAATTTAGATGGGAAAATGTGAAAATTTCGTGGAATACAAACATTTTGATTACAGTTTTCGCGAAAAATTATAGCTTATAAGACGTAACCGTGCTCTTTCTTTCTTCATCAAGCTTTCTGGTAATATCGCGAATCCGCGACGTGGGATCGTATAGATCAACAGTTTCCAGGAGTTTAACTCTATGTAAACTCTCAGTAAAGTTTCTATTTGGACGAGAGATTGAGAAAATAAAGCATGATAAAAATTTGTTTTCGACTTGGGGAGTTTTGGGCTCAGGTCTTGGCTGCTAAATTGGAGTGCGACTATTTAAAATCTCAAGGCTGCTGCAGGGATTTCGGATTTTTAATTGGTTAGTAAAAGATTGAAAAATAATGGTTGGATGGTGGACATCCTGAAAAATGTTTGTCTCCAAGCAAGGAAAAGTCGCGCGCGTTCAGTCAGAATCACTCTCTGCGCGAGGTGGCCTGTGTTGTGATATCCTGTGAGCCTATTAGTAAAATAATGGATAAAACATCGCTGACCAAGAAAAAGAGGAAGTCCCTGATTTTGATCATCAAAATGTCAATTATCAAGGAAGTACGTGATCGCGGACAGACAAAAACAGAAATTGCTCGGAAGTATGGCATTTCTTTACCTACATTAGCAGCAATCGTCAATTCAAGTGAAAAAATTTTGAGTCACACAACAACATCATTAAAAACAAAGTACGTCTCATCGTCACAATTTGATCAACTGATAGGCAGCTGCAAATTTTTTTTTAAGTGCCGTGCATGCAAATTGCCTATAAGTGGACCAATTCTGAAGAAGGCTCAGGTTTTGGCTCTTAAACTGAAGTGCGACAACTTTAAAGCCTCAAATGGGTGGCTTGATAGATTCAAGAAAAGATACGGAATCACTTCAATGAAAATCTGTGGAGAAGAAGGTAACGTCAACACAAAAGATGTTGAGCAGTGGCGTGAAATAAACGATGACATTGTGTCAAAAATATCTCACTCGCGATATATACAAACTGGATGAAACAGATTTGTTTTTCAAGGCATTACCTGACTCCACCCTCGGGACCCGTGGTGACAAATGTCGCGGAGGTAAAAAAATCTAAGGTTAGGGTTACAGTAATGCTGATATATAACCAAGATGGATCCGAAAAGTTGAAACCAGTTGTGATTGCAAAATCAAGAGCTCCGCGTTGCTTCAAGAACGTGAAAAATTTGCCTGTGTTGTATGAAAGTAATAAAAAAGCATGGATGACGACGGACATTTTTCAGAAGCAAATTATCTTCTTGCAGAGGAAGAGCGCATGAAAGAATTGCAATATTCTACTTCTTGTAGATAATGCCCCAGTTCATAAAATAGGCGGACTAGTGCTACCAAACGTCAAAGTACTTTTTCTGAGTCCAAATAGCACCAGTAAGATTCAACCGCTAGATATGGGAATAATTTACACCTTTAAAGTCCACTACCGAAGATTTCTCGTCCAGCACTATCTTCGGACGCTTGGTAAGTTCTATTTCTTTTCTATCATTTTGTGTATAAAAAAATACCTACTCGTCGTCGCAAAGGATATATATTATATTTATATCCTTTGCGACCTCCATATTTTCTCTGGAATTATTTAATATTAGCAATATGATAGCCGCCGCAACCCCATCGCAGAACTTTGGTAAACCTTTTACTTGAAAGTAGCATTCCTGTGGATGTTCTTCGTTGTACCCGTCATGGAAATTATTTTAATTAAAGAATACTAAATTTGTAGTAATACGTTACTATTACTTAAATTTTGATGCATTTTCAATACGTAATTTATTAATTAAAAGCGTTTTACGTCGTTAGGTAAGAATTTGCGATCGCGACTTGTGATTTGTCACGCGACAAGATCGTTTAAAGTAACCACGAGTAAGTAATTCTAGAAAATCACCGCTAAACGTCAGCGTATTAGAACGCATATAAAAAAAGAGGGAGTTTCAAATTAACTTAAGTAAAGTTCTTAAATGACTTAAAATATTTATGAGCTAGTTTCCTGGAATTCATGGCTGTGAGTTTCATTCACTTTGTCATAAGTGAGACTCCTAGACTTTGAAATAAGGCCTATGCTATAAAGAGAATCAGTATAATCGTAGTCTAATTTTAAAATCCTTTCAATTTGAAGCAAATATACTGCAGAATGGCTCCTGGAGAGCCATGTGGGTAACACTCGTGACTCATGAGGAATCAGTTCTGATTTCAAATCCTGGTCGGAGCACATGGGCAAAATGACCTAAGCTGTCAAAGCTCTTACTACTACTACTGCTTCTACTATAGTGCACACAGAGAATTGCATGTGATATATATTGTTTTCTTCCTGAGAATGAGCTTGTGACAGAAATTGGTTTGACTTCATCCTCATAATTATTTGACAAGTTTAGACCTGCACAGTTTTGCTTTCTATAAGCAGAGCTTTAGTATGCATGCATTAGTTGCATATCAAGCCTCTGATGTGCAAGATGTGCCTCCATGGACATTGCTCCATGCTGTGCGAGGAATTGCCAGAGCATGGGACAGTGTCACTGCAAACACTATTTCCAACTGTTGGAGATCTGCTGGTTTTGGTGACACATCAATTATAGAGACTGAGGAGTTAGTGGAGGTTCCCACACTACAGGACCTCCTTAGTAAAGAAATGGCACAACTAAATCAATACATCCCAGATGCATCCTCTCATGCTGAGTCATATGTCAAGTGTGACTCTCATGTGATGACGCATAACTGCAGTGAATTTAGTGAAGACGAAGAAGATGAGGATGAATTGAACTTAGATATCTCTTCTACAAGCTATGAAGATGACCCAGAAGCACTTTCCCCCCCTTACAAGGGATGAATTAAGACACTCCATAAAAGTGCTTCACAATTTTCAAATGTTTACTGATGGTGTACCTGATTCATTCAATTATTACCTTTCAGGTATTGAGAAAATCACCTCATCTTTCATTGAAACTTCCAAAAAACAAAAAAATAATTTATGATTATTTTAAAAAGTAATAAGTTTAGAATATTTTTCTGTTGTATTAAACATTAAACTGGATGTATAATTCATTTTATTGAAATTTTACCTTCCTTTTAATCCCATTTAACTTTATGCACTGTGTTACTGAACCTGGATTGGTATTGTAGAGATTTCAATTGCTTGAAAGAAAACCTCAAATTTACAAAGCCCGAATTTTACAAAGTGCAAATTTTTGGGTCCCTTCAACTTCGTAAAATTGAGGTTCTACTGTACTTCGTATATGGAGAAAGTAAAAATGATGCCAACAGAAAACATTTAAAATACATGCAAACAGTGAAAATGGCAAAAGGAACCATTCTACAACCCATGGAAAGGGTAAGTTTATATACATATCCCCACACATAATGAATACAGAGCAGTAGCATCAGTCATCAACATTGAATTCATTATTTATGTGTGTCCCCCATCTGACTAAAGAAGCATCAATGAGGAGCATTAACTGCTGTGAATGTGAAAAAAGTTCAAATGTATACTGCTTAAAGCGAAGAAATCATAAATAAAATTAGCATAAGATTGGAAGATAAAATGCCATTAATTCAGCTTCCAAATTATATTCAGCCCTTGAGGAAATCGTAGATTAATTCAGAACTTTTGACAGAGAGCAGATGGAGATAGCGGGTCTGTTACGCCACTTTTGTGTTTGTTTCCTTTCCAGTGTTATCTGCACGAGTGAGCAAGCGTAGCAAGAGCAGCTAAGCCCAGAGTGCGTTCTCCAGCAGAAGGGTCTCCATGCAAACTCTTCTCATCTGCCACTCTCTTCAATAATGAAAACGACAAGAATTTATTACAAAACTAAAATTAAACACGAGGTCATTTCATCAAGAATTCACTGAATCCAATTTGCCACTCCTCAATTCTACATCAAATAACTTATGGTAAATCAAGCAGCCAATTTTTATCCTTTTGGTTGACATAATTTTAAAATTAAATTTGAAAATAAGAAGAAATACAAAGATATGGACATAATGAACAATGTAATAAAACAAGAATATTTTCAGAAGATGGATTTTCAACTGTCTATAGTCTATATATAAAAAATATTTTAATACATCTAAATTTGAAAATAGCTGTTTTATCAGACATAGATCAGGCCTGCACAATGTAGCACAGCATGGCCTGCTACAGTTCTACCTGGGACCTGTAATATTCTTATTTTATTACATTGTTCATTATGTTCATATTTTTTCTTCTTCCCAAATTTAATTTTAAAATTATATTAACCAAAAGGATAAGAATTGGCTTTGGATTTATTTCCTTTGGACGAACAGAGGCTCTCATAATTGTATCCTGACGTTTAATGAAGTCTCCAAGCAGATTCCACAGGAAATCAAGCAAATGAGTAGACATACAAAAGTAATTGAAGAACTTGGAATCGTCCTCTCTAAGTTTATTGTACAGGGCATAGAAGCATCCTTCTACATATCTTGCAGATAAATTTGGGTTATCCCCATACTTTCTCTCCTTTCTTCTGTATTTTCTCCTCAAGTATAGCAGCCCAAGGATACAAGTATCAACGTCCGCACACAACTTTCCTGCTTAACAGCAAAAATCAGATTGGCCTCCAATTCCGTTGAAGTTGGTACTTGTGTAAACCATTAGCAACCAGGACCAGACTAGGGGCCGTCGCCAGCACCGATTTTGCCGGCACGTGTGCAAACGGCCTGATGGGGTTCTGTAAAATATACTTATTCACTAAAATCATTTATGATGATAATATCTTTTATTGGTTTAATAAAGCTATACAGAAAACAGCGAAGAACCATGTAAAAATGGAAGATAATTAAAGTAACACATATTGATAGGTTCGTCAAAGAACTTCCTAATGGAATTAAAAAGGATTTCTGATAAGCAAGGATGAAATAAAAATGATTTAAATTTATTAACTGGTCCAGCCTGTAAGCCCTTAGGCAACTTATTATATTGTTTTATACCAGTAATATGTTAATGCTAAACTTTTTTAGACAGTCCAAATAATGGTGCATCAATTTTATACACATTTCTCGTATTGCAGAGGTGAATATTATTTCTAACCTAAAACTTTGACATTCATATTGGTATAGAGAAGTACCTCATATAAATACAGATTAAACCCTATCCTTCTGCCCTAAAGATTGGCTTATAGTGTTCTTTAATTTAGCCCCTGTCAAAATCCTTGTAACCTCTTTTGCATCAACAGTATCTTAATAATTAATATGTCCTATCCTCACTATGTGGAATGCAGTATAAAGCATCATAAATAAAGTTACTAACAGTATCTTATTTATCCCAGAGCTATTGCTCCACATACAAATACTATAAAGTATCACACTATGAAAGAAAGAAAAATATACATTCCGCAGATATACTTTGGCACCTTGGGTTTCAAGGCTCTTACAACAAAGACAACTCTCGATAACTTGCTGTAGATCCTGTTAGTATGTACCTACATAGCATACTTTTAATGGTTCAGAATAAAAGGCAGTAATGAAACAAGATTCTTTGTGCAATGTTTTAAGGATATTGATATCTCAATCAATTCCAATGAACAAAACTCTTGTCAATGTAAAAAAAATTAATGTATCACATTAACACCTTCCCTGATAAGTTTCTCATATTCATGACCAAGAAAGTTATTTTTACATGGAATATTTAGGAAATAAGATATTACTGAGGGGTATAAATTGTAACCTTCTAGATTGAAAATGAAGATTTATTTTGATTTTCAGCAATGTTCCAAATCAGAAAATATCCAAACAAAGATCTTTAACTATGTGCTCTATCCAGAAGTTCCTTGCATAAGGACAGCAGAATGTTAACTTTGAAAATTGTTAGACCTGCCATCTTTACACAGTGAAATGAATTCATCTAATCCAAATTAAATGTCATATATAATAATAATTAAAATTCTGCATTAATCCTTCAAAAAAAGATTATCAGAATTACTTGCCCCAGAAATGGATTTGAGGATTCACATTCATTATTCATGTATCTGACATTGCTCCCATCAAAACAATTCTGTGTTTAAGATTTTGAAACTGCATTTTTTGTAACACATGTTATAATTAGAGTGGGGTCAATCCAAACCAAGCGGTCCAGAAAAAAAATAATTGGTTGCTTGACCATCTCAGAAAAAAATGATATTTGGTGAGTAGATACCTTTAAGTTTGGAGAGCTCAAAAGTAATTTTTAAATATTTTTAATGCTTACTGTTAGGATATAGCGGCCATTTTAGTACTTGGCCGCACCCGGTTTTTCGCGTTTGCAGGTATCTACAATTTCTTAAATTATTCAGCAATGGGTTGCCCTAAGACTTTCAAATAAGCTACATTAAGTTCAGTACACTCTGGCCTATGAAATAAAACCATAATTACATTGCAAGATGCATTTCTTAAACATTTTTTAACAGCTTAAATTTATTGGTCAAAAATGAACAAAATTCAACTTTTGAGAGGAAATTTTTCAAAGAAGAAACAATCTCTCAACCTTAATATTTTTTTAACTATTACACTATATAGTGTAGTTAATTTTCATAAAGTATCAATGTTGGCAAGATTACCATTTAAAAAATATTCTCTTTTAAAAAAGGTGTTTTTGAATTTTTTTCAAACTTTCACTTGCAATATCTTGGTTGGGGGACCAGATAAAAATATGAAAATTGTACACATTAACGGTCTTAATCATATAAAACTTCAGTATTAATTTCAACTTTGAGATTCAATTGCAACATAGTTTAAAAAAATTGTCAATTTGTGCGTAAAATGCGATATTTTTGCCTTTGCGACTACTGGCTTTTAAATGTAGGCATGGTAATTTTATGAATTAAATACAACTAATCAAATATAAACCCTATGGTAAGACATAGGTTCAAATATACTAAAGGTTGCATTGTTGAAATAGTATATATAATGACTATAAAATGCAACATTTAAAATTACCAAATCAACAGGATTTAAAATGTTTTGGATTGTCTCATTGAATTCTAAGACAACTTATCACTGAATAAAAAAAAAAACAAAAAATAAATAAACAGGCAACTGTTCCTTCTCACCTACAATCAGCTTAGTTTTTACTTAAATGTTCATTCTAAAGTTAAGAAATTTCTTTACAAAGTTTAGGCGTTATGTTAAAAATTTGACCAGTCACAGTGGTGAATTCTGGGGGAGTCATCTTCTACAAGATATTTTTAATTGACATCCAAACTTGGTCTTTTCCTTGTTTTTCCTAGATGGGGCCAATCTTAGAGTCAATTACAAAGACCTTTTGGATATTATTGTATGCAAAATTGACAATTACAATAGTATGATGGGAAAATGTCAAGATTGTCCAGGCAAACCAGACTTACTTGACATATTTTGAGGAATCAGAAGAAGGCGATTTGATGCCAGACAATATACAATACAAACAATGGTTAACACAAGATAGAACTGAAATGGTAACCATCATTAAACCACAAGAAGAGTTTTTTTAAATATTAGTTACTAAACTAGAAAATCTGAAAATGCATCATTTTTTTGCAAAATCTCAAAGACAGTTGATGAAAGACAAAAGGCAAATCCCGGCAGATGATGAATGTGTGGTTCTTGCCGACTTTTCTGAAAATTACTCCTTTTTTATTCAAGATGTAGTACATTGGATAAACAAACAGGCTACGGTTCATCCATTTGTATTTTATTATAAAAACTAAGGTAAATTGAGGAATCACAGTTTTTGTGTCATAAGTTTTAGTTCATTATCTGGAACGCAAGACCATAACAGTGCATGCATTTCAACGAAAATTAGTAAAAATCATAAAAGAGCACCACCCTTACATAAAAAACTGATCTATTTCTCTGATGGGGCTGCAAGCCAATACAAAAACAAAAAGAATTTTATCAGCATGTTTTTTCATAAAGATGATTTTGGACTTGATGTAGAGTGGCATTTTTTTTCTTCATGCCATGGGAAGAATTCGTGCAATGGAATTGGGGGTACTACAAAGGAGCCAGTCTACAGCGAACTTATGAGAATCAGATATTGACTCCTCAGGAAATATTCAAATTCTGTGAAGAACATGTTAAAGGAATTACCGATGACTTTGTGAAAACTGAGGAAATTCTAGAGATTTACACCAATGCTTTGGAGGAGAGATTTAACAATCGTTAGAAGATTAAAGTCACTTGATCTTTTCATTGTTTTATTCTGCAACAAGACTACCTAAGTGTCAATTCACATCAACATCACCTGATAGTGAACTTAATCAAACTGGAAAAGTTGTACCATTAACACTGCAAAGTGAAGACATAGTGGCTTGTATTTATGATGGACAATGGTGGATTGCGGAAGTGAATATTATTGAGCATCAAATCCAAGATGTGCATGTTATATTTTATCACCCGCCAGGACCAAGGACCTCATTTAAAAAACAAGGAAAAGACCAAGTTTGGATGCCAACTACAAATATCTTGAAGAAGCTGAATCCCAGTCACAGTGGTGAATTCACCACTGTGACTGGTCAAACCTTTAACATAACGCCTAAAATTTGTGAAGAAATTTCACAACTTTTGAATGAACATTTAAGTAAAAACTAGGCTGATTGTAGGTGAGAAGGACCTGTTGCCAGTTTATTTATTTTTTATTTTTTTAAATCAGTGATAAGTTGTCTTAGAATTCAATGAGACAATCCAAAACATTTTAAATCCTGTTGATTTGGTAATTTGAAATGTTGCATTTTATAGTCATTATATATACTATTTCAACGATGCAACCTTTAGTTTATTTAAACCTATGTGTTAACATAGGGTTTATATTTGATTAGATGTATTTAATTCATAAAATTACCATGCCTACATTTAAAAGCCAGTAGTCGCATAGGCAAAAATATCGCATTTTACGCACAAATTGACAATTTTTTTTAACTACGTTGTAATTGAATCTCAAAGTTGAAATTAATTCTGAAGTTTTATATGATTAAGACCTTTAATGTGTACAATTTTCATATTTTTATCTGGTCCCCCAACCAAGATATTGCAAGTGAAAATTTGCTAAAAATTCAAAAACACCTTTTTTAAAAGAGAATATTTTTTAAATGGTAAAATTACTTTTGAGCTCTCTTAACTAAAAGGTGTCTACTCACCAAATATCAATTTTTTCTGAGATGGTCAAGCAACCAGTGTTGGACCACTTGGTATGGATTGACCCAGTGGTAACATGCCAGCAATCTCTGATAATGCATTTCATTATAATGAGAGAAAAGGAATTTACCTTACATTAAGCCAAATTTAATTATTAAGATTTTTCTATTTCTTGCCTGAAAAAATATAAAAAATAGAAACATTGCTATAAATTTCTCTACAGGTGTCTTGAATATTGGCAAATGAAAATGTTATTTGTTTTAAGTATTATTTTGGTATTAATAGTTCTTCTTAACAGAAATAGTAACATTTATCTAGCAGTTCATTTCAAGGACAGTGTGACACTATGAATATTGATGAATCTTTATAGGCCATATATATATGTATATACCAAATGAAATTAATTTATGTTATTAAATAATACTAAACTTAGCTACAATCCAAAATCGCTTGTGATATCAAGCTAATGATATCTTCAACAAGAAAATAATTTCACTTTATTCTGCAATTCATTTTATGTTAGCATGCTTATCCTAGACAATGCCGTTCTCCTTCTCCTATTTTCTCCCGAGTATCATCAATATCCAAATTCTATTCATATAGCCCATCATTAAAAATTATGTTTACATTTTACATGTTGGTCTTAGAATTCGTTCATCAAAACACAGAGAAATAACCACTTTCACTGCAAATTTTGGTTCCTGAAAGCAATGACCCAGAAATCAACATTTACTATTGCTAGCCATGCACAGAACTTAAAGAAAAGAAGTAGCTGTTATTAGGGTGCATTTTGTACGCAAATATTGCTTCTAGAATATCTTAATTCCTTTTCATAAAAGAAATAATAGCAAGGATGAATCAGGCATCTCGGCTGGACCTGTTGCTCAATTTTACGGTAAAACAACAATGAAATTAGTAACACTCAAGGAATACCACTTATATAAATCAACGACAATAGGCTATATAAATAAGGGGTATATATGTAATATAAATTTACCTTTTAAGGCGAATTCGTATCACTCATTGTTCACAGATTCATTCATAAATAACGAGTTAGATTCAATTAGAACGTTCTCTTTTAACTGAAGTGAAATACCACTTAAACTCAAAAGCTTATGCAATTATGCATTTTACATTATAAATGTACTTTGTATAACATAGAACAAATGATCTCATTTAAACATTACTAAAACAATTCTACAGTTAGTTTCGATGGTTTCGATAGCATAGATCGATCTAGGAATCTCGAGTCGATCTCCACGATATTAAGAGGGATTTTTAATCAAGGGAACTATGAAGTACAATTGATTTTCTCCCATTAACATATAAATATATAAATCTAACACAATGGAATATTAAACGTACAGACTCTGAAGAAGTATAAGTGCCTTTATTAACTTATGATGTGTAGTTCGCCGTTAAAGTGGAGTAAGTAACGGGGAAAGTTCGCCAGGAACATCCGCCTAGAGCAGACGTGTCCAACCCGCGGCCCTCAAAGCCCATTCGTGTGGCCCGCGTTGCGTAACCGGAAAATAAACGAACGCTGCAACATCACAGGTAGGGTATCCAAGGTCGAGTATTGAGTACTCAGGCACTCGGCATTTAGTAGCATTTTCCGGGTTATTTGTCCGAGTATCGTGTTGCATTTTCTCTAGTGAAAATTTTCTTTACTCCCTGGGAGCCAAAGATAATCTTAGGCACCGATCAACACATGTCTCAAGAGGCTCTCTCTATATTTCAATCTTCCTTCTCTCTGAGCCTTTCGTGTTGTTTACAATTCTTTGCTTAAATCCCCGACTATCTCTCGGAAAAAATAATAGAGGGGAAAAGTGTTGCTACCAATTATTAATTTTTAAAACTAAACCTTCGGTCGGCAGCAACTCGGCACAATCCGCCTTGTTATTTTATATATCCTGTCACAGAGTTAACATCGTCTTGTGGATTAAGTTACTTGCCCTGCTATACCAGGCCTCACAAGCTGTACGTTAGAAATCATCATCCTTGTAGCTTCAAGCCAGTGATCATCTTTATAAGAAGTGCATCACATGCATGCACATATATGAGAAGTGCCTGCAGATTTTAATATTAAGAATAAATATTAACCCATTACTGGCCACCGTACGAAATTTCGTACGCTAAACAAGGAGGTAAACAAACCGGTGCCGTGACGCGATGTGTCATTGCATCGAGTTCGCTAGCTTATTATTTTTGAGGGAAAGGTCCAACCATTCACCAGTGCCGCCTGGCTTGGGGCTGCGCCACTTTCCCTCCATTTCCCACGCAGTCAGATTTCGTCTAGGTTGGCGCGCGACGCAAAATGCCACGCCGGTGAGTATTTGTTTATTTTTTATTGGTAAAACTAATCTGAATTCTGTTCCTGAGTGTGTTACTGGCTTGTTCAGACCATGAACTAAATGTTTGAGTGGTCATTTGATGAAATGTTATAATAATGTCAGTCAGGCATGTGGTTTTTGTTGACTGTTCGAAATTTCGTACGGTGGCCGGAAGGGGGTAAAAAATGTGGTATTGTTTGCAGGTACAATTTGAACACGGATGGCGAGGCCATTGTTAATATATTGGAGAAACTTGACGAAGAGGATGAGCTGGCCAAGGATATTTCCGAAATGGACGCGCTTGAGTTCGTTTTATTCCCACCTAATGACGGCAATGACTCTGATCAAGACGATGCACATATTGAAGCAGGGCCAGATGACGTCACCAGTATTCGCGATATTGGGAAGGGAGTTTTAGCACAGCCTATTGAAGTTAGGGGACTGCGATCTCGAGATAACCGATCATGAGAGCTATAATTGTAGACACCAGTGGTTCTGAAGACAACACACCGGATTCAGAAGAATATGAGCCCGAGCCTGAGTATGAACCTCCCGCTAAGAAAAAATTCTGATGTGGCCAGCACATGACTTTCTCCATATATTAGATGTAAATACTTATCTACGGCAGTAATTTCGAACTCTAAACATTATAAATAATGTTGTTCGGGACATGCTGGATGAAAAACGATGAAACTGGCCTTTCGCCCATAGAGCCCAGAGCGCCCACAAAGTACATAATCAGCAACTTCCGGTTTATCAGTATTTCAGGAATAACTCCTAAACAATCAGTGATACGAAAATATGTTTCATACAAAAGTTAAAGTAAATTTTATTTCCTAAAACATTTATAAATAATAGTATATACCTAAATATCATATTTATGGAGATATTTTGAAAACCGGAAATGAGCTTTGAAGAATGAAGCTCAACTTCCGGTTAACCGATTTACTCCAAAAATCTAATCAACTCTAAAGACTGTAATAGAAGTACTACATATGAAATTTTGTGTTGAACCGGCTTAATAGTTTTCATGTTAGAGCGCCCACAAAGTACATAATCATCTTCTTCCGGTTTATCAGTGTTTCGCGAATAACTCCTAATCAACCGGTGATACAAAAATATGTTAAATACAAAAGTTATAGTAAATTACATTATCTAAAACTTTTATAGGTAATACAATATACGTATATATCATATTTATGGAGATATTTTGAAAACCGGAAATGAGCTTTAATGAATAAAGCTCGACTTCCGGTTGACCGATTTACTCCAAAAACTAATCAACTCTGACAGCACACACCACAGTACTATATATGAAGTTTGGTGTTGATACGACCTATAGTTTTCACGTTAGAGCGTCCACTATCACACACACACACATACACACACACACACACACACACACACACATACACACAGACATCATTCCGAAAATGGTCAAAACGTGTTCTAGGGACCCCAAAACATGTATTTCCGTTGAAATCTCGAAGTCGAATTTTTTCATGAAAACAATACTTTCTCTATACTTCGTATATGAAGAAAGTAAAAAAGGATGAAGAAAACGTCTCAAAGACAGAAGAAAACATCCCAAAGCAAGAAATCAGTCACAAGAAAATGGACTAAAACTACCCTACCTACTACTACCGCGGATGGGCGGTGTGAATACATTCGATCAACAACGTGCCATATATCGAATCAAAATCCGAAAAAAGTGTTGGTACTGGCCCTTGATCAGGTTCATGCTAAACGGTAGTGTTGTAAACGCTTGAATGTTGATCCGGTACAAGGAAAAATATATTTCTATTCTTGAGTTTGTCCGAAGAATTGTAATTGCTTTACTATCAACCCCAACCCTGCCGAACAGACCCGCCCCAGTTATTCCTAAAAAAAACGGCTCTAGTAACTCCAGAAATTCGTTTTGACGGTATTGACCATCTGGTTGATGGTATTGAGAAACCGAGGCGTTGTGGAAATTGTCACAAGACTGCTTCATTTTACTGTATTAAATGTAATATAGGACTTCACCCAAATAGATGCTTTGTCGCCTTTCACACGCGCTAAATTCGCGAATGAAAACAAGTGATTTGAAAATGATTAACAATGTGATTTGAAAATGATAAACAATGTGATTTGAAAATTGACAACAATGTGAGTTTATTATTCTTGATTACTTAGTAAGTATTATAGCGAAATGCGCTTGAAATCCTTAAGATATGATTATGTAAAACGCGCAGAATGGACTTTTCTGCTGATTTATAAAAAGATATTCTGTTTTACTACCATGTATAGTTTTAAAGAAAAGAGATTTTTAACGTTTACTGTAATAAAAATGTTAATAAAAATCACGACGTTTAATTTATATATTTTACCCCCTTACGGCCACCGTACGAAATTTCGAACACTTCCAAAAACTAAGATAACGCAAAAAATTTGGATATTTCAGGACATCTATGTATTAAAGAGTCCCATAATGTCTAAAAATTTAAATAACATCAAAATTCATCGATGGCGAATAGTTCCGGCCGATAATGGGTTAATCACGCAACGTTTCTGTAAATCATATTGACATAAATTTCGTTTTTCTTTAAAGATCCTTCAGTTGAGGGCCGTTTTTTAGAGATAAAAGTTTTCTTTACTGGGAAGGTCGGTTCACCTCAAAAAAAGTATGTCTTTTTCATATTTATAATATAAGTATTTTTTAGAAGCCCAGTTTTATTGGGAAAAGTCACGAAAATGCCATGATACATTCCTGGTTGATGGGAATTTGAACTTTGAGACAGACAATCTACCTGAAGATATACGTGTAGTCCTTGCGGAGACGGAAAAAGTTGTTAAATTTTTCAAAATATTTTTTATTAGAAACAGTGCTCTTTATAAGCATAAATCCCTATTATTACGCAAATAATTATGAAATTTCTACCAGATATAAATATACTCTCAGTTCTTGTACTCTTGATACCAGATAATTTTTTATGCAATTGGTAATCAAAAAGGTATTGAATCTTGGTATTAATACAAATGTTTTTATGTTTTATAAATAGATAATAAATCATTCAACGCGGGTTCATGAAAATTAGAAGCTGCTTATCTAGTATGCGTTTCCTTCAAATATAAAATTATTATTGAATTACGTGTTGTGTTTATGACAACTAATTGGCGTTTTTTTATACTTATTTCTTTAATTTCTCTAATTTACATCACCAGTTATCATTTTAAAATTTAAAAAGTAAGATAATAAATAGAAATAGAAGTAAATAATTTAAAATTATTCATTTATTTTTCTTAGGCATCTTCTACTGCATCTCAAAATAAAACTGGTAAAATGAAAAAAAATATAGTGGAGGAAAAGAGAGCTTTCCAAGAAAAATGGACTGACGACTATTTTTTTATTGAGGCTAATAATAAAGCGCTATGTTTGATATGCAGAGAAGTAGTATCCGTTATCAAAGACTATAATTTGAAAAGGAATTATTTTCAAATGCATTCAAAATATATTGAATTGCAAGGAATATGCCGCAGACAAAAAAATATTTGATCTGAAAAAAATCTTACGTTTCAACAACAACTTTTTCGAAAAAATACTTCTCAAACTGATTCATAAGTCAAGGCAAGTTATGTGGTAGCAAATTTAATTGCTAAAAAAGCTAAAGCCGTTCACTGACGGTGAATGTATTAAAGAATATCTTGAGAGCGTAGCAGACATAATTTGTCTTGAAAAAAAATCAGATTTTTGTAAAATAAGCTTATCACATCAAACAATCGCTAGGCGTATTGAAGAAAGAAATTTGGAATCTCAGTGTGCTACTTTCAACTTTTATTCCATAGCTTTGGATGAAAGAACTGATGCAACGGATAAGGCTCAACATGCCATATTTATTCGAGGTATTGACAAGGAATTTAATATTACTGAATAACTGGCCTCGTTAGTTCCACTACTAGGTCTGTTGATTTGTATGAATCAGTAAAAGCAACATTAGCAAGATTTTCCTTAACCATCGACAAAATGACTGGTATAGTCACTGACGGTGCTCCAGCTACGGTTGGAAAGAAGGAAGGACTAACAAAACTAATAAAAGACGATGCAAAAAATATGGTCTATTTTGCGTTTCATGAAGCATCACTGTATCATACATCAAGAGAATTTGTGTGCAACGACTTTTAAAATGGAAAATATTTTGAACGTCGTCATCAAAACAATCATTTCATAAGATCAAAGGGGTTAAATGACCGCCAATTTCAAGAGTTTCTGAATACTTTGGAAACTACCAATGGCGACATTGTGTACTTTACTGCAGTCTGATGGTTAAGTCGTGGTAAAATGCTTAAACGTTTCTATGATTTGAGAAATTAAATAAAGTGTTTTATGGACTCAAAAGGAAAACCTGTACCGGAATTGGAAAATGAGAATTGGTTGGCTGATTTAGCATTTTTAGTGGATATCACTGCTCATTTAAATGAACTGAACATGCTTCTCCAAGGTGAAAATCAATTAATTAATGATATTTTTCAAGCAGTGACGGCATTCGAAATTAAGCTGCAATTGTGGCAATCTCAAATTAAGAACAATAACTTAATGCACTTTGAAACACCTGCCAACAAAGCCATGTAAACAACGAAAAATATGCGGCGTTAATTGCTATTTTGTCATAGGAATTTGAGAATAGATTTCAAGATTTTAGAGAACACTAATTGTGTTTCAGTATGTTTGTTTCTCCATTCTCTGTTGAAAATAACACGTTGACTACAAACATGTAAATGGAATGTGTAGAGTTGCAATCAGATATGTAACTTCGAGAGAAATTTATTCAAGTGACTCTATTGGACTTTCACAAGTTCTACCTGTCTAAAGAAAAATATCCGGCACTTCACGAACATGCCCTGTTCATGATGTGTATGTTGGGGAGTACGTACATTTGCGAGCAACTTTTTTCCCGTATGAAGCATACCAAAAGTATAGGTAGAACAAAAAAATTCAGATGAGCATCTTGAAAATACTCTTCGCATCTCAACTACCTCCTTCAAACCAGACATAAATGCACTGATATCGAAAAAACAAAGCTCAGTGCTCACATTAAAAATTTTATGTTCTTTTGTTTGAAAAATAAATGTTGTTTTACTATGATCATTTGTATGTGGGTTACATTGTGAATAAATATTATATTCAATATTCTTCTACACTGTAGAAGTAGTACAAAGTTTTTTTCTTTAATTACGTTAATATAAGGGTTGTCTAAATCAAGGGGTCCTTGCTGGCCCACGCGCCTGAGAAAATTTATAATGCGGCCCTCCAGCACAAAAAGGTTGGACACCCCTGGCCTAGAGGGAGCAGTTGTTACCTTTATCCCTTCCTAGTTTATTATTGTGTCTAAACTAATACCCATTTATAAACAACCCGTTTCAGCCAGTTTCAGCACTCCCTCCCTCCCGGTGGAGCCTTATAAGTTTCCATTTTCCGCTGAAAATTGAAGTTTCCCTCTGGTTGTATTAGGGCTTTGATAGGACTTGAACGCGGTCTTCCGACTCATCCTCCGACGCCTAACGATTGCTTACGGGAGTATAGACGCCCTGCTTCCGCCGAACCACCCAAGACCGCGACGCTAACAGAAGGGAAACAATTACAATAATTACTTCGGCAACATATGTAGTGATATCGTAATTAAATGTATAGAGAATTCAGCCGGTATAATTTGAATGAACACTTATTACTAGTTATAACAATGAAAACTTACGCTCTAAAATATCTTTAAATCCCATCGAAATGTAGGAAGTTCACGAAGCGGAAGGAAGGAAAAAAAGACTGCATTGCACATAACGCCGCATACACGTATTGTAACCATACGGTTTTGAGAAGTTAAATTTCAAATTCGGCTTGTAATTACTTCCGAGAAATTTTGAGGAAAAGAAACATTTACTGGCAGCCATATAAATTAAATTACTTCAAAGCATTGGTTAGATATAAGACACTTTAAATTACTTTAACGGTTGAATCTAAGTGAATGCGGAAAAATATTTATATAGAACGAATTCAGTTTCATCCTATCAAGAGTGCTTTGAGGAATACATAAGTTCATATCACAAAGATGTGAACACGAGGATTTTTCCTTTATAAGTTACGAATACAACATCGAGAAAAGAAGGCTGATCATGACATTTTTTAGGACTACCTTAATGATATAATTGGAAAAGTCAACTGCAAATCGAACTTCTTCTGAAGCAATGGAAGTTATTGAGCTGATCGTCGCCAAGCAGTCGAGAAATTCGGCGTCAGGAGTTCGCTCTGAAGCTGTCTCCGCTCGCTCACTCGACCTCCTCGATCCGCACGGTGCGTTGCGAAATGTCACAGCGTTCGCTCCTCAGGGATTATATAGGAAAAATGGAGGGAGAAGGGTTCAAAGGATGGTCGGGGAGGGGAAGAGAGGTTAGGAGCTTGCAGTGGCCTGTCCATCGGACGTATATCATTTCAGTACTATGCTCTTTCACACGCGTTTTCTCATTTTAAATAAAATTTTCAAAAGTCTAGCAATTAAATTTTCACGGTAATTAGAGCCAATTTTAGGTACATATGTGTATAGGTTCTCAGTAATTTTCGGAACTCATTGCTGGGAAAGTATTTGCTATGTTACCATTGCAATTCCTCGCAATTGTATGGATCACGAGATATTACCGTTTAATTTAATTTCTAAGTAAAAGATTTTCCCTCATTTATAGGAATAACTTCAGTGGTTGGAGAACATTAAAAAAGTCGAAATCAAACCAAAAGTCCTGGACATCCTTATTTTCGCCCCACATATTGTTATTAAAGTAATACTCAACGAGGGATCCTTATCAATATTTTTACATGGTATTTGATTAATTAGAAAGTATTTTCGAGTTAGACCAGTTACGGCGGGGTAATTTTAACACAGATCTTCGACAAGCGTGCATTTCTTTCTTCGTAAATGTCATTTTGACGGATTGGAATTTAGATGCATAATGGAGACTTTAACGGGTGAATCAGACAGTTTCAAGACAGAAGGATTTGATAAATGGAGCAGGTCCTCCTCCATCCTTCTCGCTAACTTCTTAACCTTTGTGAAGATTATTCACTGTTGAACGGGTCAGTCAAATTCCTTTTCTTCGTAATGCAGAGATCGTTCCATTCAACTCCAAAACTCATTCTTTCGGCTCAAAAACCAAGGGTCCATTTATAGTTCCGCGATGCGATGGGGAGCAGATGTCAAAGTGGTGGGATGCGATCGACTGTTGAAACGTGAAATCGGAGCTTCAGACACTCGTAGATAAGGTTCGACGCACTGAGGAGGCAACAGACCTAAATCGATGAGTAATTGATGTGTACGTACAAAGTGAATCTCAATTTTATCCCTTCCGCAGTGAGATTTATTAATCTATTGTATCTTGACATTTCTTTCTTTAGCAACTCGAAAACAATACGACTTTTTGTGAAATTGTTTAACTAGAGACAGAAATGATCCAACGCATATCAACTTGTATTGTATTACAGCATTATTTGTTTGAGTAATTCTAAACGAAGATCTAACGTCTTCGTAGTGTGACTGCATTTCACTTTCTTTTGGAAGGGCATTAAAACGGAATTAATTTAGAAATTGTAAAAGACTCCTTGTTATTTTCTACAAAGAAAATCCTCTGAGTTATCTAGAGTACCTCAAAAAGGCCGGGCGCGTTAATCCTATACATATTCTCTGAATGCTTTGATGGAGGTCCGACCTCCGGAATGCATGCATTGAGTATGAGATGGAGGCATGCGAAGCTCCTGCTATCTGTTGAACACGTCACATACAGTTTAAGATGAAGAGTCGTAAAATGCAGGCCTCATGCAATGTGAGAAGGAGAAAGTCAAAAGATATGGGGAAATGGGAAATTTTAACTAAAACCGAAGTCGGCTGAATGCGCCGCATGACGGCTGCCTCACTGGCTCTGGTGCATGGGCGCCCGAGCACCGATAAGCGAAAGGTGATCGAGGTGAAGCCTTTTGTGACGTAACTATTGTCGGACCAAAAATTGTATGAACCTGGACTTTGAAGCTTTCCCCTACGTTAGTCTGAGTTACACTTGAACAAGTTATACATCATTTTATAGAGCAATTCTCTGCCTTTAAAATTATGAGCATTTCCAGTCAATGTCATTCTCCTACATCAATTGAGTCGGCGTGAAACGAAACAAAACACGGAAATTCGTGGAAATTCTCGACTCGGTCATGTTTATACAATTGTGGAACAACGTCCTTGCCTCGCTGAAATACCTAACGTTTAGCAAAAGTGTGATATATATTCCAGAAGCTTGCTTAGTGGTTTCGAGATCCGAACTTGATTGATTCTCATTTGATAAGCTTCTTAATTAGAAATCGATCTACTTCTACTAATTTTATTCTATGCAATTGGATTTGTAACTATTTCTTTATTCGATTCGGAAAAATTAACGAGAGCGACTTTTTCTAAATGCATTGTGACAGGAGATACGAGGTTGTCTGTTATGGTGACGTCACTCCGTCGGACGTCACTGCTATCGGCTGTACCTAAACGATGCGCGCGAAGGTTTTAAACTGAGTTGAACTGAAACAGAGCCACCTGGACAAATAGAAATTGATTTAAATCAATATTTTGATTATAAAGGTGGGAATATTGTTGGCAGTGCCTTCAACAGTAATGAAACGGCTACCAGTGCCCACGTATTTATGGTTAGCAGTGTTTTTTTCAATTTAAAGATGTTGTACATATGATTCCATGTAAGACTATCATTGCTGCAGCATTGTTTTCATTGGTGAAGAAGGTTATAGTTAGGCTAAAGGACATTGGGTTTAAGGTCATCTGTGTTGTATCTGACAATAATGCAATGTCAACTTTCACTAACCCCCCTAAACTGTCAATCGTTTATTTGCACCCTGCAAACACCTCCAGGCCACTATTTTATCTATTTGATTCAGTGCATTTATTGAAGTGTGTAAGAAATAATTGGCTTTTCCAGAAAAATGCAGAGAAAACTATGTATTTCCCAAATTTCAGTCTTGAGCCAAATAATGAGAGCATTAAAAATTAAAAGCATCCTTTTGTGTCCTGAGAAAGCTCTGCCAGTTGGAGTCTGAAAGCCTTCTGAAGTATTCATATAGGCTCTCTGCTAAGGGATTATCTCCCATTAACTTTGAGAACCAAAATGTCAAACTAGTGGTTCAAATATTTAATGACTATGCTATCCAAGCTCTCCTCTTTCTTGGGAAGGAAAAAAACATCTCTCGTTTTATTGATACTGCCAACTTCATTAGAATAATCCAGTGCTGATGGAATGTGATGAATGTGAAAATTCCATTCAAAGGGCACAGATTGAATGATGGAAATCAAAATCCATTGACCGATGGTGAAAACCACAAAAGTTTAAGGTTTTTAAAAAGTTTTGTTAATAGGCTTGATGCATGGGAGTCACTGGAGAGCTGTGGTGGGAAATTAAGCCAAGAAAAACATTGTGCACTAAGACACACCACCCATGGCATGATTAAGCTTATTGGCATCAGTGAGCTCAACATGGCATACATATTACCAGGTAAATTCCAAACGGAATGCTTAGAGTCAAGGTTTGACAAGTACCCTCAACTTTCTGGCTTAAATTATAATGTCTCTTTGTGGCAGATTTTTGAAAGTGAGAAGAAACTTAGGGCAGTGTCCATGCTTGAGCTTTCTCTGTCCTTCAAAAATGAGTTGGTTAATTTAAAGCTCCTTCAGGAGAACTTGGAGGATGTAAGTGAAGCTCAGGGATTGAGACTCAATGAAGTCCATGAGGAAGTGACCAAGGAAGATATAAATAGGTGCAGTGATTATCTTCGAGTCATCACCTATTTGGCTGGCTATTGTTGTTATGTTGTGCAGAAGAGAGTTAGATGCTAGTCATGCAAGTCAATGATAGTAAATGGTGAGCACAGTGACGAGTACTTACAACTTAATGAGTACATTAAAGGCATTGATAGAGGTGGTTTACTGTATCCCAGCATTATTGTAGTGCATATTGTTCTATACGATAATGTTATCACCGTAAAACCTTCCAGTGAGAAATTTTTTAATGGTGCACTTTGCCAATGGAATATCGCCTCTCAAGTGACAAAGTTAGTGAGTAAGTTGATTGATGATGATATCTTGGTGGGATCAGGTTTCCAGTGAAAACGGACATTCCACAGAGGATATTCAGAAAATGATTGTTTGGGCTTCCACAAATACACTTTTGAGCAATTTGAGTGTTAGGAGAAATGAAAACATTTCGAAGGTAAAAAGTGACAAGGCTGAGAAAAGGAAGTTGCAAACCTAGCTGACATAATATAAAAGTATATATTTTTAATTAATGTGGAATCTGTTAGATAAGTGATTGTAATAGATATTGTTTTATATTGTTTATAATAGAGTTTGTACATGGTAGTGACATTAAATGAATTCTTTAGTATTGGAATGTATTATTCCTTTATCCCACCCTCTTTTTTCCCATCCATAATTAATTACAGGGATGCTGCAGACCTGGAGAAGTCTCAAAAGTTGATCATAGGCCTGGAAACATGGTAAAGTTACATAAAGTGAGAATTAAGTTATTAAGTCAAAATGTTTGTTTTTCATAAGTGAAAAGTATCATGTTAAGCACTTTCTATTGGTGTCTGGTCTTCTGACTTTTAGTTACTTGCCTGAATGAAGCACAAGAGCTCTTATTTGGTCTTTGTCAATTAATTATGCTGGGAAACAATCTTTTAGATCTTCAAACTTAGGAAAATTAGGGAAATTGTTTCTCTTTACATTGAATGCTTTGGTTTTTCTGAAGCCTATTATTTCCTTTTTGTTATTCCACGATGGGTGTTTTAGTCTCCTAAGTAGCAGATTTCTTCTCCTACTTGTCGTGTGCTGTTGTAATGATAGGCCTTAATCACTTCTGTCTGGTTCATAAAAGCTTAGGTATCTCAACAGCCATATTTTATTTTATTTTAATCACAAGAATGCTATTTTTGCCCTTTGATGGCTTAAACATTTTACATCTATCAAGGCATTTTATATTGCATCATACATGTTATAATCATATTGTGTAATCTAGAGATAGTAAAAGTGAACTTCATCTAACTTTCCCAGTGATAAAATGCATCAACCCATTCAGATCGGCTAGCAATTTTAATACTTTCGTCAGAAACGGAATCTAATTTTTTTCTAGTAGATTTATATACTTTATAGTGAATATCAACAAAGAAAAAAAAATTTGAACAATTTGAAAAATTAGAGAATATATTAGAAATGGGGTGCCGATGGGCGGCCTCCGCCCCTGGGTACCGTCGGCTAGGCCGCCGATGGGCGGCCTCCAATCCGAATGGGTTAAGGGAACTCTTGAACTGACCTACTAGAGCATTTGTGGTTCCAATTTCATGAACTTATGCGTGATTCAGTTACTGTCCAAACTATAAGCTTTTCTGCCAATTAATGCTAAGTTCTAATGACTGTGAGAACGGTTTTGGTTTGAAATTCGTTCAGCCTCTTGTCTGAGTTTTTATGATAGCGATCGTTCTCTTTGAAAAGCCTACAAATGTCAGTCACACATACTTCTTAGATATGACATAGAGGAGTTAAATTCCTCATTTATCCAGTATTATCACTTTTGAATAACCTTATTTATTTGGAGACTCTGTAAATATGGACGATTTACCGCTAAGTCAACTTTTTGTTGCCAATACTACTGCATCATTTCTGTGTTCTGCTGGCAGAATGAGTATGCTCAACCCCAGCCACAGCAACTAGTGCCGTACATAAAACCCATAGCACTACTCTGAGTCCCGTCACTGAGCAGCCAACAGGCCTTGTAGTCTAGGTGGCTCTGATCGAAGTCTCAGCCGCCACTGCTAAGCATGGCGAAAACACCCCTCAACTCTCAACGGGGAAGTAATAATTGAAGAATACCACTATAGCAGAAATAATGGGGGAACATGTTTCATGCTTCTGGATAGCAAATACCAGGTTACTCTTCTTTCCAAAGCAATAAGCTAAGGAATAAGTATATATTGAAGCTCAAATCTGTTCAATTGCCAACCTCTTCATTTAAGATAACTTTTGTTTAAACAATATAAAACACATGAAATTCAGGTATTTTTTATTAAAATTCCCTTTTTAAAACTTTGGTGGGTGTTATACAACGATTCACTCTAAGTTCCAATAAATACGATATTTATTTTTATATCTCTTTAAAGGGAAATTTTAAATTTCGTCTTTTTACATTTACAATAAATCTTCTCTACGTCCAAGTAAAGACCCAGAGTCACTTTCTAGTGAATGGTATGAAATGCAAATATCATGACTCTACTTCACCTATCAATCGCTTCTGTACATTGTTTGCAGAAAACATTGAATTTTTGAATCAATATGTTCTAGATTCTATTTCTTTGATCTTCTTCACATTATCTTCTAAAGATTACAAACCCTGAATCATCCGAGTAACACTCACTGCTTTATCATAGCAATTTTTTTCTAATCATACAGCCTTTATTTGTACATTTTCTAATCCCGATACATGCATGCATACTCAAGATGAGGACTAACCAGAGCAAAGTAACAATTCCTACAAACTGTTTCTTTGCTTCTACAGACAGTTTTTATAATGAAGACAAGTTAACTTCTCTTCCACATATTATATTCTATAAAGGATAATATTGCCTTCTTTACTTATATTGATTGACTTGCTTTGCACTAAAAAAAGAACTCATTATTATTATCATAAAAAAATCTTGCGTAGGGACTAGCTAGGGACTCAACAGATTCAAATAATGGGTAGATAAATATTGTTTATGCTAAAATTGACACACAGCATTCAACTAATTTACTGATAGTGTCTTTGTATTCCAATCATTCAATACCATGAGAGAGCCAAGAGTAAATCGCACCTCACCTTGCTCCATACCTTTTAATTTAAAAAATTGGTTTATACCACTATCTGGGTCAATTTCAAAATTCACTTCCTATTCTTCCTGAAGAGGAAATATTTCAGGTTGACTAGCAAATGGGCATGCAGAGTCTTAATTTGGTTCTGTGTATTCAGAATTAGAAGGAAGATATTCCATGGATATATTCATTTCAGAACCCAATTCTTTGATGGATACCTCTTCCTTGCTACTAACTGTTTGTCCTGCACAATCCATCAGTCTGTTATGTTAGATATCCTCCCAATGCAAATGGTTCTCCAGGAGCGAAGGGTAGGGATTTCCAAGAGAGGGCAATAAAAAAAGTTTAGGAAAACCCTTAAACAAAATGACAAAATCTGGGTACATTTTAAAAGAAAACAAACCATTGGAAAACGATAGATATTTATTGGTGAGTCAAACTTAAGCCCCCTCTGATGTCTCCATATGTATGGGTGAATCAGGTCAGCTGTTAATTATTAACTCATGCATTCATCTTTAAATTAAATTTTATAATATTTTTCAATTTAAAGAATAACTTGCTTTATTGCACAACTCATATTTATCCTAGGAAAATTATTTTTTCATATCCAACCCTTTGCAACCCTTATTTCCTTCCTTACAGTTTGAGCAGGCATGACATAGATAACATGATCTATATAAATAAGTATTCATGTAGGAGGACCTCTCTTCTAATAAATGGTGTTTATTTTTATAAAATATAGCTAAGTTAATGAAAAAGGGAAGTGGAAAATAGTCTTATGAAGACAAAACCACATGTTGCAGAAACGCATCTACCAAGAAAGGGGGTGAAAAACTGCAAAATCACAGTAACAATACAGAACTCAAAACAAAGGTAAATGAAAATGCTAAAAAAATATGAAAAGATCTTATTAAACTACAGAAAACATAAATAAATCACAAAAAAATATTGCAGAAATAGGAAGAAATAATGTTAAAAATTATCTGTATGAAATTAAGGATGAAAAATCTAAAAATTTGATACTATTTAGTTTTGCATATTGCTTTCAGTTACCGAACACCTTCCATATCACTTAGAAATTTAGCTTTCAATATTGTTTACTACAGATAGCTAAAAACTTACCAAAAAGTTTTATAGCAATCACAATAAAGGGTCGATCCATTTCTGCCACTCCATTAGAGAAATTAAATGTTAAACAATGACTTAAGGTCTTCAATACTCTTTGAGATCTAGATGGATTCATTCTTGCATTTGCCGCCTCTCTCATGGCCAAGTTAAACTGAATTATTTGTGGTGACAGAAACAGATATAATTTCACTTGAGTTAAAATAAAGAAGATTCCCAGAATTTTAAATTCCAATAGATTAAAATGCAACAATGTTGATAACTAAACTAAAACTTATCGTAACAAAAACGATAATTTTTATGGTCTAGAGAACAGAGATGAAGTTTTTGTCAGATGTGTGTTAAAATAATCTTGTTTGAGATGCTTTGTGAAATGATGTGATAGATATTTAAGGTTGGTAACTGGGCGTAATTTTGATGTTGTTTGGTTGAGAGCGTTGAGAGGGCGCGGCCGCTTTGGGGTGCTGATAAGGACGTGTGTGTAGGGAGTGCCGACGGAGGTAATATAATCCATCATCATACATCAGAGTTTTTCCTTAATTTAAACTCATAATAACCTAAATAGACGCTACTTGACAGTTTTATTCTTAGTACTTTTATGATATAAAAATATATGTATTTAAAAACTTTACCCGAGATACTAAACTTTCTAAAGGTGTTTCGGAAATTGAAGTCGGCACCATATAAAATTTCTGTCCAGGGTGATATTCAGGCCATCTCTTGGCAATATTATTACTTTACTAGTTAACTATAGGCCATTTGAAAAAAACTCACCTTGGTAAATAAGATTGAAGAAATAACAACATTTATAATTCCATCACAACCTCACAACGTGGGAAAATCTTTATCTCCGAAGAAGTTTTTACTACAGGGACTAAATCTGGTTTTGCAGCATGTGCACCACTGTATTTTGGAAAGCAGCATGTAGTCATTGACTATGAGGAATTTGATACCCTGATAAACTGAGTCGAGCTGAATCTTCGCAATTGCATTATGAACAAAATGTGCATAGGTACGCGTCTTGTCAATCTGGATATAGGTGATAAGAAGGATAAAGTTTACACACGCCATCATCCTCAATGTTTACGAAACCCAAGACCAGGCCAACCAGACTACTGACTCACACCCCTTAACCCATCGAACCTCCACTCCATCCCTGCGAGTGCTATCCCAAGAAATACTGATGTGGCAGATAAAACAAATCTTTCCAAGAAGCTTGGTGGGGACTGTACATTAGGGTGTCCCAAAATAATGTCATTTTTTTGATGGCATACCCTCTAATTTTTTGTATTTGGCCTTAAGAACTTACCTTATAAATATTATTGCGATTGGATTATGGTAACCTGTGACTTGATGCCAAACAATTTCAAGAAATGAAATGTTGTACCGACAAGGTGGACACCAGTATAATAGGTGATTAACTAACGGATTCTCACATTTATAAAAAATAGCAACTGAATGGCAGTGTTAGGCAACCACGCTGTACACCTATATTACTATATAGATCTTGAGTTCATAGGAATTTATTTTCTTCCATTTCTTTCTCTGATTACTTATCTTTTTGCGATTAAATATCATCTTGATACAATCCAAGCATTCTTTAATTTTAGTTTATATTTATTCTAATATGTATAACTTCGTACAGTGGGCTAGAATCAAAAAAGCTGGCCAAAAATACAAAAGTGGATTTTGTTTGTTTGAACTTTGATACTTCACTTAGTTTATGCTGAATAAATTCCATATAGAGCCATTACTATTATTATTAAGTCAACTACTTTGATTCCTGCACATTAAATTTATACAGGGGGTTAAAGTCAACCAAATTTTCCCATAAAATGCCAGTCATACATTTTTTGCAAAATTCTTAGTCAAAACCGAGAGCACCATTTACCACCATCTATAAAAAAAATTAATAATTTGCCTTTACATAATTACTACTTGCTTTATTTACAGGCTTTATTCAGTCAAAATATATGTTTTCCTGTAGTCAGAAGTACTTCAGGGATTTTTGAAGTATTTCTTGTATTCTCTATTCTGATTATTGCATATTGCCTATCATGTTAGATAGAACTATCACAGGTAAGAAGACTCAGATTAAATATCGTATTTTATAGTTGATTCTGTATTTGTTATAGGGAGGATTGACTTTGTTAGTTTTTATAATTCTTGTATTTGTAAATGGTAATCATTTGTCATTTTAAATTATTTGAAAAGCAAAGCTTTGTTGTGATGCTTGTAGAGCTGTTTTGTTTCTAAGTCTGACAATCACAGAGCATAGCCAAATGGGTTATCAACATTTCCTATTATGATTTTAACCCTTTGAGTGCCATGCAGAATTGCCTAACAGCATGCGAAAATTGCCAGGCTATTTTACTAAGAATTGCAGACTTTTTGGAAAATAATCTATAAAAACCAATAATATTCTGAATAATTTGCTTAAAATTTTACAGGATATAGAAAACAATTACTTTTTTATTATGCAATTTCTATTTTAGAAATTAATCAAAAATTATTACAGTAAATTTTTTTTACATAAGTAGCTTTTGAAATAAGAGTCGCTCAGGGCGACACTGGCATTTTAACGAAAATTTTCCAACGTCGCTGTGAGCGATGTTGACACTTAATATCAGTACTCACAAGGAATCTTCTAATTAGTTTGAATGTTAGATATATCAAATCTGTCAGAAGGCATGCTCATCTCATAAGACTGTCATTATATGTTGGAAACATTGATCATTAAATAGATGGTATTTGTGGAAAAGTTTAAAATCATAATTTATAATCAGGGTTGGGCAAAATACATGAAAAATGTATTTTAAATACAAAATACAAAATACTTACTTCAAATGTATTTTAGATACAAAATACAAAATACTCTTCAAAAATTTATGAAAAAACAAAATACAAAATAGTATTTTAAATAAATTTAAAAATACAAAATACTTCCAAAAAAATGAGCTAGAAAAATTACATACACAATGTATATCAACACATTTATTCCATAGAGGTTACAGGAAATCCAACTATGCATAATAATTTGCTAACATCCCATCATTTCCTTTTAAAAACACCAGCTTTTCAAATGAAGCATCACTTAAGTTCTGCCTTTGGGGGCTATTTATTAAACCTGCAAAAGAAAATAGTAGTTCTACTGGGCCACTTGATGTAATGCTTGTATTGTATTTTAAGAACATTTGCCTTACCAAAGGATATTTGCTCAAAATACTCAGGCACTTGGATTTATCATTTAAAAACTTCAATATTTCTAAATCACAGTTGTTGCTTTCTATCATTTTTATGCTGCTTTCCTCGAAAGAAAACCATTCATCATCAGTGGATGAGTCATCATCACACTTTGGGGGTGTTTGATTCATTCCTCTAGCTGAATTAACTATGAGGTCTTGGATCTTCTTCCTCTGCTGATCCCCAATATCAGCTGTCAGCCACCTCATTTTAAAAAAAGGATACGTACATGTTGCAAGAATGGCCTCACTAACTTCAGATGCAAGAAAGAAGTGCTCTTGGAATCTTCTGCAAAGACTTTCCTTAACTGATTGTAGAAGTGGCCTACAGTAACGAAAATTTCTCGACTCCAATTCTTCAAATTTTGATTTTAGTCTTAAGAGAGTAGGTAGCAGCTGACCATAGAAGCAGTTGCTTCCTTGTAGGCGATCTAGAGTTATTGCCAGTGGTTTAAATACTTCTATGTATTCCTTGAGATACTCAATTTCAATATCTTTAAAATTTTTAAAGTTTAATTTGGAGCAAACATCTTCCAGCTTATCTTCAAAACTCAAATTTTTTTAAATGGAATCATACAAGGAATTCCAGCGTGTAAAACATGGGTATGTTAAATGGTGGCCCAATATTGAAAAAACGTCCTCTGCCGACTTTGGCCTCCCTGATGCATTCCACAAAGCATTGCATTTGGCCATTGCAGGGTGATGAACTCTAGAGACAGTGGCTGTTTGAGCTAAAAACTTGCTTACATCACTTGTTGCAATCAAATTTAAAGTATGAGATGAGCAACGTATGTGACGAGGAAGTATTATATCAGTTGAATTAGTGAGTGCAGCTACTTGATCACTGAAGCAAATGAATTCAACTTCATCCACCATATTTTCATAATCTCC
Organism: Sympetrum striolatum; assembly: GCA_947579665.1. Classification (NCBI taxonomy): domain Eukaryota; kingdom Metazoa; phylum Arthropoda; class Insecta; order Odonata; family Libellulidae; genus Sympetrum; species Sympetrum striolatum. The sequence continues at coordinate 80,368,149 of OX388352.1, forward strand.
ATCATTTTGCTCATCAGCATCATTATCTTTAAACAGGAATGAACAAAAAATGCATTTATTCTCACATATCTAATAAGGACATCAGCATATCCTAGTATAAAATACAACTGATTGTTGTTATTCTATACAACAGTGATGATTTTTAATAAGGTTTTAATTCATTATAAAAATTAGACTATTGCGCTTCATCTTACCTGTTGCTGCTTGAAAGGCAACTCCAAACTCTTTAAACGCTTTCACAAAATTAGCTCCATTGTCAGTTATAGTTGACGTGAGCTTATTGTAAGTCAGACCAAAATTATGGTGAATATCCTCCAACATCTCTGCAATCCTGTCGTATGAGTGTGTTCCTCTAAACCTCCTGCAAGCTAGTACAGCTGAACACGGCTCATACGTCACTTCATTAATCTGTTTAAAAAGGGATAAATATAGGGTTACTTTTGTAAGAAATATGCACTGCTAACATTGAAAAATAAATTTTGTTTCTTTTACTTCATCAACAATAAGGAGGCTTTTGAAGCATTTTCTAACATTTGGACTATTCTTTTCTTCAATCAATCATATATCTTACCCAGTGAGCCGTGACACCAAGAAAACTGCGGGTTTTGGTTGCCCATATATCAGCTGTAGTGCATATATAAGGGACTGCGAGCAGCTGTTGCTTAGTACTTGATATCGCCTTGGTTTCCATATCATTAATATGCCTTCCAAGACTCCGCCGAGACATCACCTTAACTCCAAAATCCATGGCTGAAATAAATTCATAAAACATTTTGAGAAAAACATATATTGGCTGAGGTTGATTAAAAGATCCAGTTTAGTTCTAATATAACAATACTATACATATTAATTCATTAACTGTAAAGTTAAAACTCTGCTAGAAAATTTAAATAATTTTATTTACCTTCAAATATATTCACAAAGTGTGGGTCGTCAACTATTGATAATGGTCTCATGCCATTAACCACAAACTTAGTGATAAGATCATCAAACTTTGTTTGATTCCTTTTACTAGCAGTGGTGCTGTTCGTGAGAGCCAAAGCTATACTAGTCTGAAGCATTTTCTTTTTATTGGCACCAATGTCTTCAGAATTTTTCTTCCTCTTTGTTTACAGTGATTGTGTTGTTTTGGCCCACTCACTTCTATAATTTTCGTATTCACTCACAATACTTGGGTGAACCCTCTGGAACACAGGCTTCGAATTTCACTTCTGCACTGCTAATTGAACCATTGTTGTCAAGCATCAACAGGCCAAGGTAACTGAATTTCATAGGATTTTGCTAAGACTAAAGACGCTTGGTACTCATGTATTTAGCTAATAGCACCACCAGTAACATTTTTTATTTAGTAATAATGTATCCAAGATAGAATTTTTATATTGATAGTAGAATAGAAAAATGAGATCATTTACCTTTAAGTGAGTCTTGAAATTTGTAGTGGCATTGAGCCACTAATTACTGTTTTTCTTGCAGGCTTGCAAAGAACACCTTCGGCTCTTACTTTTTCCTCCATCTCTTCCACAACTACGAAATATTTTCCATCTAAAATCGCGGATCTTGCTTCACTACGAGTAGAGCTCTCGCCAGTGTCCATTCTGCAATTTCCTGTGTTTGTTCGTGATGCGGCGGGCTTCAAAGAATGATAACCTAATCTTTTAATTAAATATAATAAATCGCGATGCTGTCAAACACTGTTGCAATCCAAAATCGAACTCAATAACGGTGCAGGGGTCTAACCTGGAGAATAGAAGGATGTAGATTTCCAAGTCAAAAAGACGAGAAGAAGGTGCAGACAACTTGAAACTTCCACCAGAGCACGGTACGGAAAAATCATTAATGCTTAGGTGAAAACAGATCGTATGAGACTACGCTCAAAAATGTTTTCTTTTCTCAGGAAGTGCTTATCGCTTACCCCTTACGGGGATAAGGTTTTCAGTGACCATAATAGTGTGATACATACTGATACTCTATCAACATCTATGGTTACATTCGGTGTCTGAGAAAAGGTCGTTTTATAAGGAGAGGATGTAGAGGAAAAGTTTACAAAATTGCCCTGAATTCTTAACGATTTGCTGCCTTTATAAATTGTTCCTTGTAAATACGTTAAATTAGATTCTATATATTTTATCAAAGAAATAAGTTGCTAAAGAGTAATATTAAAATTAAAAGAAACTTCTTTCATTCGAAAGTTATGAGCCTCCAAAATGATCCATGTTCGTTGATTTTTTGCAAAAATTTGGAAACTTTAAGCAATAACAACTTTATGCAACAATAATAACGCAAAAAATCATTGAGCTGAAACTTAGCCACTATGAGTTTCTCGAAGAGGTACGCAAGAATGGTAAATTTCGCAACTTTTAAAAAATAGGCGTCGATTTTTGTTTGATTTTTCGTGGAATCGCCCGCTGGGATTTTTTTTGGGGGGGCAATTACCCCTACTGTCCTCCCCTAGGGGCCGCTAATGATTAGGTGAGGATGTTTGTGTTGATATACACTCTGCTATACTCTATATTCACGTATGAATTTCATACGTGAAATGAAAAGTATTTCCGCAGGAGTATTTTGAGTATGAGTATTTTGAAAATACAAAAATTACTCATAGAATGTATTTTCAATACAAATACTAAATACTATAAATGAAATGTATTTTCGATACAAAATACAAATGTATCGAAAATACGTATTTAAAATACAAATATTTTCGATACTGCCCAACTCTGCTGTCAGGTACTACTTGAAAATTCTCTTTACTCCCTGGGAGCCAAAGATAATCTTAGGCACCGATCAACACATGTCTCAAGAGGCTCTCTCTATATTTCAATCTTCCTTATACTATGCATGAAATGTATTTTCGATACTGCCCAACTCTGCTGTCAGGTACTACTTGAAAATTCTCTTTACTCCCTGGGAGCCAAAGATAATCTTAGGCACCGATCAACACATGTCTCAAGAGGCTCTCTCTATATTTCAATCTTCCTTATACTATGCATGAAATGTATTTTCGATACTGCCCAACTCTGCTGTCAGGAACTACTTGTTGTTATAAATTATACCAATTTAACCAATCTAATTCTAACAAACATACCAATCTGCTGTTTAACCAAATCTTATGATACTTTTTACCCTCTGATACTTTTGTTCCTAAATGCAAACACAAAAGCAGAAATTTTCCACACTGGTATACAGAAGAACTCAAAGATTTAATTTTCACAAAAAATGGGCTCATTATGTTTATAAGATAACTAAATCAACCACTGATTACAATAAATTCTCCAAACTTAGATCCAAATGTAAATATGTCTTAATATTGTTATAATAAGTACATTACTCAAATGGAAGCAGCTATCTCTTCCAACCGTAGGTTATTTTGGAACCATATTAATTCATCCAGGAATGACAATAATATTCCTAACCACATCGAGCTGGGAGACATAGTATAGCCAATGATGGTCAATCAATTGTTAATCTTTTTGCAGATTACTTTGCCAAGGAATTTGAACCATCTGAGGAGGTTATTTCTATTTGTATTTCAAAGTGTTCATAATCAAGACTGTTCGTCCTCACTTAACTTCTCGCTTGCAGTTAGAAATTTTGTTAAAAGATGCGGGTGAAATTGCTGAATATGCGAGCATTAATTCTAATTTGTTGACCGTGGACCACGAGGTTAACATGGAAGAAATCATTGAAAGTTCTCTGGATGAAAGAGATGATGAAATCAGTGAAAGTGATGACAGGGAGCCTATAGTGGAAGAGGTGCTTGTGCTATCGTATGGCTGATGCGTTGCATCAAATTGAACTGTTAAAAAAATTTTGCATTTCAAAAGGCAACAGGGAGGCATTAAGTACAATTTAATTTTGAAAAGAATTTGTTACAAAAAGAAACAAGCAAACCAAAATCAATGATTTCTTTACGCCTAAGTGAGCTATGTATTTGTATGTATATATATTAAAATGTGTAAATGCTTCGAGAATTTTAAATATACATATGCAAGTAAATGCATTATGCTATTCTTGTTTCTAATTTTTTATTAATTATTCAGAAGTGATATTTGAAGTAAAAGGATCTGTTTCAGCTGCCATAAATTCCTACAGAATAATATTTGAATGGTAAATTAAAGCTTAATATTAAGGTTTTCTTTGGGTCACCTCCAACTTCGGACACATTTTCTAGAACCGTTAATGTCCTTAAGTGAGAGGTTTCACTGTTTTTATTTTAAAATAAATATGCACCTATAAATATACTGTTACTTATTTTAATTTTTTTAATATTCCCTCATATCTTTGACAAAAATACCACTCCCACTAGTGGTAATTTGTTCATTCCCCAAAGGTGGTCATTATAGGGAGGTTCCACTGTATTACAATTTGGCCAAGCAATGTAAAGATTGAACAACTTCTGCAACTATGAATACTAAAATACTTGGGGTTTATTTAGGATGACATCAGTAAACATAAAAAAATAACCAAAGGACAATAGTGAATGTTCTTGCTAATAATAGTGTCTACCAAGTTGTGGCTTTAAAAAGGCAAAGACTCATCTTTGAGCATGAAAGCTTCAACGAATCAAAAGATATTAGGAAATTAGATTTGAATAGGTAGATTAGATTAAATATGTTGTATTTTTCCAAGTTTCTCTCAAAAGCCTCTGTAACTAAATGAACTTGTTTGAAATGAATAAATGAAATGTTTCTTTGAAAAATCTGTCTCTGTTCAAGGCAAACATGCTCTTCTGGTGCTCCAATATTGAAGGGGAGGTAGTTTTCTCCTACATTTTGTTATATTAGTTAATACAAAAAGTTAATGGCAGATTGTGGTATGTGTAAACAGAATATATGTAAGTGGAAACTGAGAATCTGTAGTGATTGGAAAACGCAGTGCCATGCAAAGTGTGTCATTATGTCCAAAGAGGATGTTGAGTTTATCACTGCCTAAAATTTGGTGCTGTTGCTCCTGTTCGGAGAGTAGAAACAAAATTATGTCTGCCACTACATCAGCAAAATCTGATTCTGGCTGAATTTTTCAAGTCATCTCCATGCTTGAAGAAGCTAAAAAGGAGAGGCAGTGTATGCTAAAGGATCTAAATAAATATATTGAATTTCTGCAATCGAAAATCCTCATTACCTTTGGGCCGTTTGAAGTTTTTCTATAATTTACATTATGTAGATTTTTCTGTTGTCTGGTATTATTACCATGTATATCACTGTTTTTAGAGAATTTAAAAAGAGATTCTTTTTTACATGGCAGACTAAAGTGTAAATATATACACAGGGCACCGTTAGAATTTGTAATGAAACAAAAATGGGACGGCAGTGCGACTTATATGGTTAACCATCATTAATGCTAACTGCTCTTTTTTGAATTACAAATATCCTTTGAGAGTGGGGTGAACTTCCCCATATACATATACTATAAGTTAATCTTGAGTAAAATTCGGCATAGTAGATCATCATTAGCACATCAGGACTGACAGAATTACAAAGGAATCTAAAAACATAGCATGTAGAACAGAGTTTCTTAGAAAAGGAGTTAATTTCAGGTTTCCAGTTCAAATTGGAGTCAATACATACACCTAAGAATGAAGTAGAGCCAACTTGAGGTATAGATTTATTAATCATTCTACAAAGAAGGCTTTCCTGTTGAGAGTTAGATGAGAAAAAATCATCTGAGACTTGTCAGCATTTATCATTAAAGAATTGTTTTGACACCAGATTTCTATATTTTGTAATAGAAACATACTTTTGTGTAATAGATCAAACTGAGAAGGAGCCTGTAGCAGACAATCTAAATGTTCTTTAAATCCCTTATTTATGCAGAATTTATCTGAAAATACTTTTAATTCAATTGAGAATATTACCACAATTCACCAAAAAAATGTTGACCACAATTAAATTTTCATACTTTTCTGTCACATTTAAATAACATCAATCTAAGTCCCACTATCATTATCTTATCTGTAATTTGTAAATTTTGTAAATAAATGATATTGAGCCTCTAATTAGAAAATCCATTGGCAATCTTGTGATCACTGGCAGTTTAAATGTAAATATATTAATCCCAAATAATGTGTCTGATCATTATCTAAATTACTTATCATCTTATGGTTAACAAAGTTAATTAGATCTACCTACAAGAGTGGCTGCAAATTCATCTATTTGCTAAGATTATACTTTTGTCAGATCTTGTAGTACAAATTATCATTTATCATGAGGTACAGGATCGAAAAAAATGTATCTTTCATTTTCTTTTGTCCCACTATTGATCATGGCTGTGATGAAATGAAAGCTACCGAGGTATTAGTGAATAATTGCACTAATCAACGTCTCTCCTCAGGGAATGCCAAGAAAAGTGGCACTCATAGAGTCATTGCGCTTCACCTGCATGGACATGTTCCGCTTATAGCATTCTGGCTCAGTGAGGAAAGCAGTGGCAAACTCCTCATTTTGCCTAGTGAACCTCATTCCTCTCTGCAAGCTTATGCCAGAGGGGATGAAGTGCCAACCGGCCTTTGGGCTGAATACCTTACAGATGATACATATTAATTGGAATTTAATGTTCATGTTCTACATTTAGATACAACTGATCACTAAATGATTCAATTGTCAATCCAATGAATGGAAAGGAACTTACTCTATTTAAGACAAAAGCTGACCAGTGCTCGCTAACCTTAAAATTCAACTTTAATTCTTTTAAGGAACTGGTAGTCAAAATTGATTGTACACCTGATTTAAGTGAAAAATGTGACAAAAGCCTTAGATTCAATAACTGATTTTTAAAGAATTGTAGTGAGAAATCTAAGTACAGTACAACAAACAATATAAAAAAGTAAATTTTAGGCCATAGGTAACTGATGCATGAATGCCTGAGATTGAAAGGAAAAATTTGTATAGAAAGGTTCAAAGTACGCTATCAGTGAGAGTTTAAGATGTGCCTATGTGAAATGCAGAAATAGTCTAAAAACTCAATTAAAGCATGTATTAAATATTTTGTATTTGAAAGATATATAAAAACATGCTGCATAAAACTGCTATGGTCCTTCTTTAAAGAACTAACCGGTATACGTCTCATTGGTAAGGGCAGGCAATTTTTGAATTAAATGTCGATGGGCAGGTAATTGAAGAACCTAAATATTTTGCTGAAAATTTTAATAAATATATTAACAGCATTTTCAAATAAGCTAATTCAAATTATACCCATTGTAATAATATTTTAGACAATCCCTGCGTAAATACAGCTGTACTTAGAACTAGTGGTGACGAAATAAATAATAGGTTTAGTTAATCTACTACCAAATGGCAAATCAACTGGAATTGATAGGATTAACAGTACTAAGTTAAAGATTATTGTAGAAAATATAGCACCCATACTTTCGCAAGTATGTAAACAAGGCTTCTCAAATGGGGAATTTCTCCGTTAAAGGTAGTGGTAATACCCGTATTGAAGAAAGTGATAAAACACAATTTCAAAATTATAGGCTTATATTACTTCAGTCAATTTTTTCCAAGACCATTGGATAATTATTTAAGAAAAGATTATTGACTTTTTTGGAAAAAATGGGATTCTAAGTCCAGCAATGTCTAGATTTTGGTGTGAAATGGAGATGGAACATGCTTTGGTAAATGACTTATCTAACATATATAAAGCTATAAACTTAAGTGCACGTAATGTAGGATTATATATTGATATCAAAAAGGCTTTTGACACCTTTGATCGTAACTTATAAATGGATAAAATAAAACACATAGGAATTTATAGAATACTATTGTGTTGACTAAGGAGCTACTTATCTCTACATTCTCAGTGTGTAAAAATGCACGGTAAAACAGCACCAAACTCTCTTTGGCTGCAACAAGGGAATAGATTTGAATGAAAAATAATTTCAGTCCCACATTATCTAATATACCTCATTAACAATCTTGAGAAACTTAGGGTGTTGAATCCTAAATTACACTTTTGCAAAACCATCATACAACCTCCTCCTTATTGTTTTAAATCTCCATCACAGGAGTCAACAAAATCTAAAAGAGCACCACAAGCAGCAAGAACACAGAAAGGATGCACCTAAATTGAAGAAATTTAACTATCTCATACATTTCTTTTAAATATAAGAAAAGAGGTTAATATTAAATGAAAGGAATAACTTCATGAGAGTGAACCATACTTACCATACCAATACCATACCTAAATTCTGATAGATGCAACTGTTCTAGTGGCAGAGAGGTGCTCCATGAAGACAATTTCAAATTCATGGCATCAGACCAAAACCAATCAAAAAAACAGAGCAGTAATAAACCAATAGTTTTGGTTGGAGCTAAACTCAAACAAAACAAGGTGAATCCGAACTGAAGCCTTTTCTCAATCCCACTCCCTCACTTCAGAGCTCAAGGTTTACAAAAGAAGGACATGTGGTCTTCAATAGATGCCACGGGTTGCTTGGAGAGAGACGATAGAAAGTTTTGAAATGACAGCAAAGATAGAAATGGAAAAACCACAAATAAATCTAGGTAACCTCGGCGAGTTTCCAAATGGTAAATCTCAGGAAATTCTGCTGTATACTATTATTAATAAATAGCTCCCTCCACATCATGATTCTACACATGCAACACAAGGGGTGTTCTCTGTATGGTGAAAGGGTCTCAGAATATCTAAGTATGGGGTTAGCTGTATCACAAATAAATACATCTACATTAATACCCTACAAGCTGCCTTTCGGCATGTGGCAGGGGGTGTAAACACCAGTTGAATCTAAACTACTTCCTTATTCGGTTATCGTCATGTATTGTTCCCGGAATATAGATCTTAATCTAAAACTTACATTTAAATAATTCATTTTAATGTATCAATCCTTATAATCACATTCATATAGTTAGTGCATGTTTCACATGGTTTTAAACCATCAATGTCTATTGGTTTCCTTAAATTTTTCAGGTTAGATAGAAAAATTTTTCTAGCTGGTTCACAGATTCTTGATGGAGAGAAACTAGATCCAAACTGAAATTTTGTGGTTGGAATAACCTGGAATGAAAACCAGAACCAAAAATACTATGGTTTGATGTCCTGATCAAAAGTAATGACCTGTGGAAAATTGTTATTCTTCATAGGAGTGTTGACTAAGGTTCCCATGATTTCTTGCAAAGATGTACTTAATCCTACTAGCGTAAGGGGGGATTCATAGATAAAAGTTAGTGAACGCATAAAAAATAGTGTTTCACAAAGTATAAATGAGGTAATGAATCATCAAAGATTGGCAAATATGAGGGGTATCCATTGTGTTCTATGAAGATATGATTCACAGTAAGACCAAAAGAATTCACAATGAATCCCATTCTAAAACTTCACCGACAACTCTCCCCAATTTTTTTTAACAAAATGACATTTAAGAGAATTTTGTTGGGAAAAGGGGAAATGCTTCTCAACCTTTATCCATCAGTAGTAAAACTTTTTCTTACTCATCATTCAGGGTACAATAAATATCATACATATGTATTTGTAGAAGGAAGTTATAGCAAAATAAAGAAGATGCGAGAAAAAAAATTTTAGCACAGCACATTCCCAAATGAGAATTATATACCTTGTTGTTGAGTGGCATATCATTTAGATGCTCATGCACTTGCAACTAAAAGATATACTGTTTAATTTCATAACATGGTAAACCTACTACGTTGACCATTTCACTGTATTAAAATGTATTCACATGTAAGTTAGTAGATATTTTCAAGTAAATATCATAAATAAAAGAGCAACACAAATGGCTGTCACAGTATGCTCCATACACTACCACTCAGTTCATTAAAATAATCTTACCGTCTCTACACACAAAAATGTATTCAACTTTTCAGCAACTGTGACCAAAACAGGTGTATTTCTTAGATAGACTGCTATGAGAACCATCATTAGAATCTAATTTCACCAAAGAATGGAAAATAAAGTAAGGATGCCAACATGAACTGAAAGGGTTAGTAAGCAAATGGTTTCAATTTAAGATGTTTTCATAACATTAATGAATACTTTGTGTGTATTAATTATCCTCTGATAATTTGTGAATCGTGAAGACCAAGACATAACAAGTGGTGATGAGTAATAATTAATGAACTCAACATGCCGTGCGTGAACTTATTTCAAACTTGTGATTAAACTGTGAACCGTGAAGTGAAAATCAAAACTTGAGCACCATGGCGGACAAAGATGACCATCAAAATGAGGAGGAGGAAGATCAGAATCCAATTCGAGTCTCGATGCCGACAGCTATTACCATGCCGGAATTTTCTAAGCAAGTGAAATGGGACGTGTACATATCTATAATGAAGAATAAATTCGTGGTGCATGAAATTCCAAAGAATCTCCAAACCAACTACTTGTTGAGGCTGGTGGGGTTCGAGTATGCAGCCCTCATCACTGATCTAGCATACCGGGAGAAACCAGAAGAAGTGGCATTCGAAGATGTAGTAAAGTTAGTGAAGAATCATCTTGAGCCAACACCTTCTGTAATTCGTGAATGATACAAATTTTATACCAGAAACCAGCTTCAAGAAGAAACGATAGCACAGTCCATATTTCAGTTGAAATCTTTGGCTCAACACTGTGAGTTCAAAGACAATCTGCAAGAGGCTCTTCGTGACAGACTTGTGCGTGGTCTGAGGAATGAAGCCATAAGAAAAAAATTATAAGGTATAGTGGTTGTTATCTGTGTCATGTTTGTAACGTAAGGAGAAACAAAGCACAAGAAATGTACATAAATCAACGTTTTCGAAACATTCACAATCGATTTCTTTTTCATCTTCCGAAATGTTATACTGAAATCCTAAAAATATGACGATATTGTAAATTCATAGATGTGTGTAAACGTCTAATACCCACTTACAGTGTATATTGAATTGTATATTATACACTTTCATTTAAAATATACACTGTAAATATGTATTAAAAGTTTACACACATATATGAATTTACAATTATTGTTTTAGATAACAGATGTCATGCACTAACAAGTAAATAATATAATACAAGTAAAACCAATTTAATATTTAAAATAATCTTGTGAAGAAAACGTTTTCAAAAATGACAAAGTTATTGTATCAACATCTACGATTATAATTGTTTTACTATGGATGAACTTAAACCCATCAACCAAAATGTTAAAATAACATGAAGTGTTTGCTAGGAAAGTTTTATCTCTCCTGTATCTTTTCTTGGGGCGTCAGGTTCAACTTGTTGCAATCAATGAATAAGAAATAATTAATATATTAATACTAACTTGCATCTGTTGTGAATACTGGCGCACATTGTATACACCATACAATATACCATATCCCTTGTGAATACAGATGCACATTGTATACACTTTGTATACGCCATACAATATAACATATCCATTGTGTATCTGTATACCGTATCCCTTGTGAATACAGATGCAAATTGTATACATTTCGTATACGCCATACATATACCGTATCCCTGGTGTATCTCTTGTAAATACAGATACACATTGTATACACTTCGTATACGCCATACATATGCCGTATCCCTTGTGTATCTATTGTGAATACAGATACACAATGTATACACTTAGTATATGCCATATATTATACCATATCCCTTGTGAATACAGATACTCCATACGCTGTGCTGTGGGGGACACCAACTATTGAGTCAAAAGTAAATGTAACACATACTTTTCTCTATACTGTAACTAAAGGCAAGAGATAATCATTCCATTCACAAATGAAAAATATAACTTCCTTTCTTCAGCTTTCTCCCAATCAATCGAAGTAACCTTACACCTCACAATTCCGCAAATCTATATTTATAGCTAAAATTCTCTGTAACAGAATCTCAGATTCACTTTAGGCGAATAAGCTCTAAAAAAAATCATCCATGTGCTATTTTTCTTACCTCTTTTACTTCCAAAACTTCAGTATCATCGTAGAACGAATTTATATGAATACAAATTCAGAAACAGCTAGACGCTAATTCAAATTGAAACATATTGCTTAGGTTAAATTACGGAATAATACTACTCTCAGAAAAGACAATGAGTAGAAGGTGATAAATACTATTAAAATGAAGAAAAAATACGTTTTAGAGCAAACGGAACAAAACTTTTTATGAACTCGATATTGTCAGCTACGTATAGACTACCAAAAAGAATGCAAACAATAAATAAATTCAATACTACACTAAGGAAATACATAAAATACAGTTAACAAACAAATTAGAATGTAAAAACTAACAAATTTCCTACTAATAATACAAAATATCGGTTCATCGCTCAACTTCTCACCGAAAACCGGAGGAGGAAATTCCATTATGGCGTCAAAATCATCCACTAGTTACATTTTTAACAAGGGGTCCCTCGTCACTATTATAGCGATAACTATTTTATTTAGTTACATTGTATGCCAATAGAGCCTTAGCAGCGCCAAGTCAAAATCTATGAATATGGAATTTGGAAAAGTCACACGTTAGCTGTAGCTAAGGGTTGCTAAACAATCTATCAATACGGCCGCATGTCGTAGCTTTGCTACGTAGAAAAAAATTAATATAGTTCTCCATGGCTGAAGTGCTCCTTTGATAACATTGACATAATTCATGCGTTTCCCTTTTTTAAATAAAAAAGTTATTTGTAATAAATTATTTACTTTTATCAATTAATTGTTATGTTGTTTATTGATATTGTATTAATTATTGATATATTTTAAAAGTAAACGTCTCGAAAAAGATTCGATTCCCATGAGTAGATCGAAAATGGCAAAGGTCTATTAACTGATCGAACTTTTTAAATTAAACATTTACATTAACGCTATATACTAAAATTTTCGAGGAAAATTCGAACTTTTGTTTGTAAACTTCGACACTAATGCCATCTCTTGAGGAAACATAGAACTTTTGTTTATGAGCGTCGGCACTAATGCCATCTCTTGAGGGAAATAGGAAGTTTTTGGTTATAAACTTCGACACCAATGCCATCTCTTTAGGAAACTTAGAACTTTTGTTTATGAGCGTCGGCACTAGTGCCATCTCTTGAGGGAAATAAGAACCATCTCGTGAGTGAAATTGGAACTTTTGTTTTTATTATCTTCGCCACTAATGCCATCTCTATAGGAATATATGTACTTTCGTTATTAAACATTGCTATTAATGCTGCATCCAGAAAAATGTGAACTTTTTTAACTAAAAAATAAAAATATCCCTAAGTAAACTGTAATATTACCATAAGTTGAGATATAATTCAGTATCATACTTATACTATATTTAGCAAAAGTCTACTTTACCTAGGAAGGCGGGTTAAAAAAATAAACATTAACTTTTTTAAAGGATGGACAGGAATGGCCTCCGGAGACCATGTTCAAAGTCTTAGTTATGGCCTTTTGACGTCAGATGTAGCGGTGATTGTCGAGTTTTATGTCTCGAATAAAATTAAAATTCGTAAATAATAACTAGCATACGGGCGCACTGAGTAAACTGGGATGTTGGGTGGGAAGGTACTGAAGTATGAAAATGTCGAAAAAAAACACCAAATATTATCCAATGTAGCATGTAATTCGCAGTATTTAAGGTACCGGAAAGTGTGATTATGCCGAAAATCAGTGAGCAATTATAATTAGAAGAAGTTTATTTGGGAATCATTTATGCTATGCAATCATATGGCTCCATGGAGTGAAGCAGGGGTGCTAGAAGGGACGTTCAGAAAGACATGCCATTTTTTGTAATTTTACTGTAAGAAAAGGCCAATTTTCTTAAATATAACGCAGGAAAAACATATTATCTAACTCAACCTACGGCACCGCACATAATTCACGATTTGTAGCAGTGATTGGGTGGAGGAGCTAAGTAGTAGTCGTTCATGTTATACAATATATGTAATATCTAAATTCAACGAAAGGAACTCTACCTACCGAACTCAATCTATCAGGGCCGCGCATTTTTCACTATTTGTAGCGGAGATTGGTTGGAGGAGCTACATAGCAGTCGTCATAATAAATATCAGGCATAATAAAAACATTTGAAACCGAATAACCTTGCAAACCAACTGTAGCGTGCAATCCGGACGGGAGGGTGACTATCTTTTTAATAACACAAACCTACTTTGACGACAAAAACAATAATTTTGCATAAAACAATTATGGAAGAAGGGATTCTTGCGACCGTTGAAATATTCGGAACGGGCAGAAGGATGCTCTATTTTAGACAAAGTTTTTGTCGCAAATGTTGCTTTGTGTTAAGGAAAAGATAGTAACACTCGCATCCGGATTAGATGGTAACTATAGCAAAGGTTTAAGAGAAAAATGAGTTGGAAAATATATATGAATTTATCACATATGTGATAAATTGCAGCGAACAGCTCAAGGAATTCGCGAAGGTCGGTCATTTGAAAGATTAAGATTCTCAATTTCTACTCGAAATTAGATTTGTACATTTGCTACATAGCCTTGTTGCTTCTTTACATATATTTTACCTCAAATAATGTTTTGCCTTCGAAATCTCCAAATCATGGCTTAATTTAAGTTTCCACACATAATACATTTATTTTTCTAATACATGAATTTTTTAAATCAGTTACTGAAATAGTTATATATTTATGGTTTGAGATAATGAATTTACTTCAAATACTCTTTCGAGGAAGCTTCAGCGATAAAATATTAATTTGGAGTTTAGGAATTTAAGAAAACATCGCAAATACTCTAAAATATAGTACTTTTGCTTTGAGGAATTGAACTATTGATTGAAAAACAAAGTGAAACTTATTTTAGGATTTCAGAAGTTTCAAAAAAAAATGTTTACTCTAAAAATGGTAAAAATACAGTTTAAAAAATTCAAGGTCTGTTGATAATTTAAGAAAACTAGCGGAGTGCCCCTTGATTCTCAACGGAAAAATGAATGTAAATCGAAAGTAATGAAATTTAGATATGAAAACTTTTGATATGATAAGTCTTAAATGTATGAAATAAACAATCCTTATCTTCATCCTATGTGACTTACGAACTCATAAATACAGCTACACTAATGTAAATCACAGACTAAACTAATGCACCAGTCGCTACAACAAATACAGGAAACAACTGAGTACAAAATGAATGGAGACGAAATCAAAAAAATAAAGCCACACTGATCTTGCAAACCACAAACGAAAAAGGATGAACCAATCGCTTAGCACGTCCAATATGTCTGACGAACAGCAAGCAAGTGAGTGAAATCATCGCAACTATAAAATAAACAAATGAACAAATAAACGCCGCAAACGAATTACAATGTAAAGTAGTTAATCTAATTAGAACTCGTCCTTTTATGAATTAACACCTAATTTATTCCTTAATATGGCGTTTAAGATGACAATAAATGATTCCCAAATAAACTTCCAATTATAATTGCTCACTGATTTTCGGCATAATCACACTTTCCGGTACCTTAAATACTGCGAATTACATGCTACATTGGATAATATTTGGTGTTTTTTTTCGACATTTTCAAACTTCAGTACCTTCCCACCCAACATCCCAGTTTACTCAGTGCGCCCGTATGCTAGTTATTATTTACGAATTTTAATTTTATTCGAGACATAAAACTCGACAATCACCGCTACATCTGACGTCAAAAGGCCATAACTAAGACTTTGAACATGGTCTCCGGAGGCCATTCCTGTCCATCCTTTAAAAAAGTTAATGTTTATTTTTTTAACCCGCCTTCCTAGGTAAAGTAGACTTTTGCTAAATATAGTATAAGTATGATACTGAATTATATCTCAACTTATGGTAATATTACAGTTTACTTAGGGATATTTTTATTTTTTAGTTAAAAAAGTTCACATTTTTCTGGATGCAGCATTAATAGCAATGTTTAATAACGAAAGTACATATATTCCTATAGAGATGGCATTAGTGGCGAAGATAATAAAAACAAAAGTTCCAATTTCACTCACGAGATGGTTCTTATTTCCCTCAAGAGATGGCACTAGTGCCGACGCTCATAAACAAAAGTTCTAAGTTTCCTAAAGAGATGGCATTGGTGTCGAAGTTTATAACCAAAAACTTCCTATTTCCCTCAAGAGATGGCATTAGTGCCGACGCTCATAAACAAAAGTTCTATGTTTCCTCAAGAGATGGCATTAGTGTCGAAGTTTACAAACAAAAGTTCGAATTTTCCTCGAAAATTTTAGTATATAGCGTTAATGTAAATGTTTAATTTAAAAAGTTCGATCAGTTAATAGACCTTTGCCATTTTCGATCTACTCATGGGAATCGAATCTTTTTCGAGACGTTTACTTTTAAAATATATCAATAATTAATACAATATCAATAAACAACATAACAATTAATTGATAAAAGTAAATAATTTATTACAAATAACTTTTTTATTTAAAAAAGGGAAACGCATGAATTATGTCAATGTTATCAAAGGAGCACTTCAGCCATGGAGAACTATATTAATTTTTTTCTACGTAGCAAAGCTACGACATGCGGCCGTATTGATAGATTGTTTAGCAACCCTTAGCTACAGCTAACGTGTGACTTTTCCAAATTCCATATTCATAGATTTTGACTTGGCGCTGCTAAGGCTCTATTGGCATACAATGTAACTAAATAAAATAGTTATCGCTATAATAGTGACGAGGGACCCCTTGTTAAAAATGTAACTAGTGGATGATTTTGACGCCATAATGGAATTTCCTCCTCCGGTTTTCGGTGAGAAGTTGAGCGATGAACCGATATTTTGTATTATTAGTAGGAAATTTGTTAGTTTTTACATTCTAATTTGTTTGTTAACTGTATTTTATGTATTTCCTTAGTGTAGTATTGAATTTATTTATTGTTTGCATTCTTTTTGGTAGTCTATACGTAGCTGACAATATCGAGTTCATAAAAAGTTTTGTTCCGTTTGCTCTAAAACGTATTTTTTCTTCATTTTAATAGTATTTATCACCTTCTACTCATTGTCTTTTCTGAGAGTAGTATTATTCCGTAATTTAACCTAAGCAATATGTTTCAATTTGAATTAGCGTCTAGCTGTTTCTGAATTTGTATTCATATAAATTCGTTCTACGATGATACTGAAGTTTTGGAAGTAAAAGAGGTAAGAAAAATAGCACATGGATGATTTTTTTTAGAGCTTATTCGCCTAAAGTGAATCTGAGATTCTGTTACAGAGAATTTTAGCTATAAATATAGATTTGCGGAATTGTGAGGTGTAAGGTTACTTCGATTGATTGGGAGAAAGCTGAAGAAAGGAAGTTATATTTTTCATTTGTGAATGGAATGATTATCTCTTGCCTTTAGTTACAGTATAGAGAAAAGTATGTGTTACATTTACTTTTGACTCAATAGTTGGTGTCCCCCACAGCACAGCGTATGGAGTATCTGTATTCACAAGGGATATGGTATAATATATGGCATATACTAAGTGTATACATTGTGTATCTGTATTCACAATAGATACACAAGGGATACGGCATATGTATGGCGTATACGAAGTGTATACAATGTGTATCTGTATTTACAAGAGATACACCAGGGATACGGTATATGTATGGCGTATACGAAATGTATACAATTTGCATCTGTATTCACAAGGGATACGGTATACAGATACACAATGGATATGTTATATTGTATGGCGTATACAAAGTGTATACAATGTGCATCTGTATTCACAAGGGATATGGTATATTGTATGGTGTATACAATGTGCGCCAGTATTCACAACAGATGCAAGTTAGTATTAATATATTAATTATTTCTTATTCATTGATTGCAACAAGTTGAACCTGACGCCCCAAGAAAAGATACAGGAGAGATAAAACTTTCCTAGCAAACACTTCATGTTATTTTAACATTTTGGTTGATGGGTTTAAGTTCATCCATAGTAAAACAATTATAATCGTAGATGTTGATACAATAACTTTGTCATTTTTGAAAACGTTTTCTTCACAAGATTATTTTAAATATTAAATTGGTTTTACTTGTATTATATTATTTACTTGTTAGTGCATGACATCTGTTATCTAAAACAATAATTGTAAATTCATATATGTGTGTAAACTTTTAATACATATTTACAGTGTATATTTTAAATGAAAGTGTATAATATACAATTCAATATACACTGTAAGTGGGTATTAGACGTTTACACACATCTATGAATTTACAATATCGTCATATTTTTAGGATTTCAGTATAACATTTCGGAAGATGAAAAAGAAATCGATTGTGAATGTTTCGAAAACGTTGATTTATGTACATTTCTTGTGCTTTGTTTCTCCTTACGTTACAAACATGACACAGATAACAACCACTATACCTTATAATTTTTTTCTTATGGCTTCATTCCTCAGACCACGCACAAGTCTGTCACGAAGAGCCTCTTGCAGATTGTCTTTGAACTCACAGTGTTGAGCCAAAGATTTCAACTGAAATATGGACTGTGCTATCGTTTCTTCTTGAAGCTGGTTTCTGGTATAAAATTTGTATCGTTCACCAATTACAGAAGGTGTTGGCTCAAGATGATTCTTCACTAACTTTACTACATCTTCGAATGCCACTTCTTCTGGTTTCTCCGGGTACGCTAGATCAGTGATGAGGGCTGCATACTCGAACCCCACCAGCCTCAACAAGTAGTTGGTTTGGAGATTCTTTGGAATTTCATGCACCACGAATTTATTCTTCATTATAGATATGTACACGTCCCATTTCACTTGCTTAGAAAATTCCGGCATGGTAATAGCTGTCGGCATCGAGACTCGAATTGGCTTCTGATCTTCCTCCTCCTCATTTTGATGGTCATCTTTGTCCGCCATGGTGCTCAAGTTTTGATTTTCAATTCACGGTTCACAGTTTATTCACAAGTTTGAAATAAGTTCACGCACGGCACGTTGAGTTCATTAACTATTACTCGTCGCCACTTGTTATGACTTGGTCTTCACGATTCACGAATTATCAGAGGATAATTAATACACACAAAGTATTCATTAATATTATGAAAACATCTTAAATTGAAACCATTCGCTTACTTACCCTTTCAGTTCATGTTGGCATCCTTACTTTATTTTCCATTCTTTGGTGAAATTAGATTCTAATGATGGTTCTCATAGCAGTCTATCTAAGAAATACACCTGTTTTGGTCATAGTTGCTGAAAAGTTGAATACATTTTTGTGTGTAGAGAAGGTAAGATTATTTTAATGAACTGAGTGGTAGTGTATGGAGCATACTGTAACAGCCATTTGTGTTGCTCTTTTATTTATGATATTTACTTGAAAATATCTACTAACTTACATGTGAATACATTTTAATACAGTGAAATGGTCAACGTCCTAGGTTTACCATGTTATGAAATTAAACAGTATATCTTTTAGTTGCAAGCGCATTAGCATCTAAATGATATGCCACTCTACAACAAGGTATATAATTCTCATTTGGGAATGTGCTGTGCTAACATTTTTTTCTCGCATCTTCTTTATTTTGCTATAACTTCCTTCTACAAATATAATGTATGATATTTATTGTACCCTGAATGTTGAGAAAGAAAATTTTTTACTACTGATGGATAAAGGTCTAGAAGCATTTCCCCTTTTCCCAACAAAATTCTCTTAAATGTCATTTTGTTAAAAAAAATTGGGGAGAGTTGTTGGTTAAGTTTTAAAATGGGATTCATTGTGAATTCTTTTGGTCTTACTGTGAATCATATCTTCATAGAACACAATGGATACCCCTCATATTTGCCAATCTTTGATGATTCATTACCTCATTTATACTTTGTGAAACACTATTTTTTATGCGTTCACTAACTTTTATCTATGAATCCCCCCTTACGCTAGTAGGATTAAGTACATCTTTGCAAGAAATCATGGGAACCTTAGTCAACACTCCTATGAAGAATAACAATTTTCCACAGGTCATTACTTTTGATCAGGACATCAAACCATAGTATTTTTGGTTCTAGTTTTCATTCCAGGTTATTCTAACAACAAAATTTCAGTTTGGATCTAGTTTCTCTCCATCAAGAATCTGTGAACCAGCTAGAAACATTTTTCTATCTAACCTTAAAAATTTAAGGAAACCAATAGACATTGATGGTTTAAAACCATGTGAAACATGCACTAACTATATGAATGTGATTATAAGAATTGATACATTAAAATGAATTATTTAAATGTAAGTTTTAGATTAAGATCTATATTCCGCGAACAATACATGACGATAACCGAATAAGGAAGTAGTTTAGATTCAACTGGTGTTAACACCCTCTGCCACATGCCGAAAGGCAGCTTGTAGGGTATTAATGTAGATGTATTTATTTGTGATACAGCTAACCCCGTACTTAGATATTCTGAGACCCTTTCACCATACAGAGAACACCCCTTGTGTTGCATGTGTAGAATCATGATGTGGAGGGAGCTATTTATTAATAATAGTATACAGCAGAATTTCCTGAGATTTACCATTGGGAAACTCGCCGAGGTTACCTAGATTTATTTGTGGTTTTTCCATTTCTATCTTTGCTGTCATTTCAAGCTTTCTATCGTCTCTCTCCAAGCAACCCGTGGCATCTATTGAAGACCACATGTCCTTCTTTTGTAAACCTTGAGCTCTGAAGTGAGGGAGTGTGATTGAGAAAAGGCTTATGAAGTTATTCCTTTCAGTTAATATTAACCTCTTTTCTTATATTTAAAAGAAATGTATGAGTTAGTTAAATTTCTTCAATTTAGGTGCATCCTTTCTGTGTTCTTGCTGATTGTGGTGCTCTTTTAGATTTTGTTGACTCCTGTGATGGAGATTTAAAACAATAAGGAGGAGGTTGTATGATGGTTTTGCAAAAGTGTAATTTAGGACTCAACACCCTAAGTTTCTCAAGATTGTTAATAAGGTATATTGGATAATGTGGGACTGAAATTATTTTTCATTCAAATCTATTCCCTTGTTGCAGCCAAAGAGAGTTTGGTGCTGTTTTACCGTGCATTTTTACACACTGAGAATGTAGAGATAAGTAGCTCCTTAGTCAACAAAATAGTATTCTATAAATTCCTATGTGTTTGATTTTATCCATTTATATGTTATGATCAAAGGTGTCAAAAGCCTTTTTGATATCAATATATAATCTTACATTACGTGCACTTAAGTTTATAGCTTTATATATGTAAGATAAGTCATTTACCAAAGCATGTTCCATCTCCATTTCAGACCAAAATCTAGACTTTGCTGGACTTAGAATCCCATTTTTACAAAAAAAAGTCAATAATCTTTTCTTAAATAATTATCCAATGGTCTTGGAAAAAATTGACTGAAGTAATATTAGCCTATAATTTTGAAATTGTGTTATATCACTTTCTTCAATACGGGTATTACCACTACCTTTAACGGAGAAATTCCCCATTTGAGAAGCCTTGTTTACATACTTGCGAAAGTATTGGTGCTATATTTTCTACAATAATCTTTAACTTAGTACTTTTAATCCTATCCATTCCAGTTGATTTGCCATTTGGTAGTAGATTAACTAAATCTATTATTTCTTTCGTCACCACTAGTTCTAAGTACAGTTCTATTTACGCAGGGATTGTCTAAAATTTTATTACAATGGGTATAATTTGAATTAGCTTATTTGAAAATGCTGATAAAATATTTATTAAAATTTTCAGCAAAATATTTAGGTTCTTCAATTACCTGCCCATCGACATTTAATTCAAAACTTGCCTGCCCTTACCAATGAGACGTATACTGGTTAGTTCTTTAAAGAAGGACCATAGCAGTTTTATGCAGCAAGTTTTTATAAATCTTTCAAATACAAAATATTTAATACATGCTTAAATTGAGTTTTTAGACTATTTCTGCATTTCACATAGGCACATCTTAAACTCTCACTGATAGCGTACTTTGAACCTTCCTATACAAATTTTTCCTTTCAATCTCAGGCATTCATGCATCAGTTACCTATGGCCTAAACTTTACTTTTTTATATTTTTTGTTGTACTGTACTTAGATTTCTCACTACAATTCTTTAAAAATCAGTTATTGAATCAAAGGCTTTTTTCACATTTTTCACTTAAATCAGGTGTACAATCAATTTTGACTACCAATTCCTTAAAAGAATTAAAATTGAATTTTAGAGTTAGCGAGCACTGGTCAGATTTGTCTTAAATAGAGTAAGTTCCTTTCCAGTCATTGGATTGACAATTGAATCATTTAGTGATCAGTTGTATCTAAATGTAGAACATCAACGTTAAATTCCAATTAATATGTTTCATCTGTAAGGTATTCAGCCCAAAGGCCGGTTGGCACTTCATCCCCTCTGGCATAAGCTTGCAGAGAGGAATGCGGTTCACTAGTTAAGATGAGGAGTGAGGTAGTATGCCACTGCTTTCCTCACTGAGCCAGAATGCTATAAGCGGAACATGTCCACTCAGGTGAAGCGCAATGACTCTATGAGTACCACTTTTCTTGGCATTCCCTGAGGAGAGACCTTGATTAGTGCAATTATTCACTAATACCTTGGTAGCTCTCATTTCATCACAGCCATGATCAACAGTGGGACAAAAGAAAATGAAAGATACATTTTTTTTGATCCTGTACCACATTACAAATGATAATTTGTACTACAAGATCTGACAAAAATATAATCTAAGCAAATAGTTGAATTTGCAGCCACTCTTGTTGGTAGATCTAATAAACTTTGTTAACCATAAGATGATAAGTAATTTAGATGAAGATCAGAAACATTATTTGAGATCAATATACATATTTACATTTAAACTGCCAGTGATCACAAGATTGCAAATGGATTTTCTAATAAGAGGCTCAGTATCATTTATTTATGAGAACATTTTAGGTTCTATGCACACTTTATATTCTGAAATTAACTACTTTAGTTTCCACACTTAACATTAAACAATCAGCAGTAAGTATATCAATTGGAATAAGGCTACACAGTAGATGATCATTTGCAAATTCAAGATTGCCTTTCACAAGAATGAAATCATAATTTTTGGCAAGAGATTTTGTATCCTGGAAGGTTATAAAAATTGATTTCACTTATCAAAATTACAGATAAGATTATGATAGTGGGACTTAGATTGATGTTATTTAAATGTGACAGAAAAGTATAAAAATTTAATTGTGGTCAACATTTTTTTGGTGAATTGTGGTAATATTCTCAATTGAATTAAAACTATTATCAGATAAATTCTGCATAAATAAGGGATTTAAAGAACATTTAGATTGTCTGCTACAGGCTCCTTCTCAATTTGATCTATTACACAAAAGTAAGTTTCTATTACAAATATAGAAATCTGGTGTCAAAACAATTCTATAATGTTAAATGCTGACAAGTCTCAGATGATTTTTTTCTCATCTAATTCTCAACAGGAAAGCCTTCTTTGTAGAATTGATATTAAATCTATACCTCAAGTTGGCTCTACTTCATTCTTAGGTGTATGTATTGACTCTAATTTAACTGGAAACCTGAAATTAACTCCTTTTCTAAGAAACTCTGTTCTACATGCTATGTTTTTAGATTCCTTCGAAATTCTGTCAGTCCTGATGTGCTAATGATGATCTACTATGCCGAATTTTACTCAAGATTAACTTATAGTATATACATATGGGGAAGTTCACCCCACTCTCAAAGGATATTTGTAATTCAAAAAAGAGCAGTTAGCATTAATGATGGTTAACCATATAAGTCGCACTGCTGTCCTATTTTTGTATCATTACAAATTCTAACGGTGCCCTGTGCATATATATACACTTTAGTCTGCCATGTAAAAAAGAATCTTTTTAAATTCTCTAGAAACAGTGATATACATGGTCATAATACCAGACAACAGAACAATCTACATCTACATTATGTAAATTATAGAAAAACTTCAAACGGCCCAAAGGTAATGGGGATAAAATTATTTAATATGCTTCCCCTTCACATTAAATTAGAAGTCAACTATCACTCTTTTCAGAGTAAACTGAAACGTTATTTATTAAGTAAATCTTTTTACTCCATTAAGGAATATCTTAATGATTGATACTGCAATATATATGATTTTGTACAGGATTTATTATTTATTTGTATCTGCTTTATTAATTTTTTATGCACAGAATTAATGTTTTTTGTATTTTTCTCTTTGACGTGTCCTATATTATTTACTTGGCCTGTTTTGACACTGTAATGTGATCTGTAGCAAAATAAAATATTAATAATAGAGATTCGAGAATTGTAACAGAATCATTAACTTTTCTTTTCTCATCAAAATTTTACAATATTTAATTCATAGGTATTAATAACCTTTCTCCTTCATGCTGGATGTATATCTGGGTATTCAGTGTCATGTCAAGGGTCCTCTTCACTTGTCTTTTTGCAATCAACCTTTCGATTGTACTACTTTGTTTTGATTATGCTGAAATACTCAGTGATCTATTCCTTTCCTATTCAATGGCACTTAAAGGAATATCACATTCTAAGGGAGGATGATGAAACACTTCTGTTTCTACAAGAAAAAAGTGCAAAAAATTTAAATTTTTTTCTAAAGAGTAAAAAATATTATAATTTTTTAAATTCTGACTTAATTTAGCTTCCAAGTAGAGCCGCAAGCCTCACCATTAATATGAGTTTCGATTTTTTCATTTCAGGTAAGCAGAATGGATGGAATCGTGGCAGCAGTTTAGCAACAATTTGTTTTTATGTGTTCCTGTCGGGCGCTATACCATTTATCATAAATAATATTTTTGCTATAAAAAAATCAGAAACATTGTTGAAATGTAAATAAACATGATATGCATATTATAAATTATTTTATTTAAATGGTTAGAAAGAAAAAAAAATTTAAAAAAGCATTAAGAAAACAGCCTTAACACTAGACGACCCCCTTAAGGCATTTAGTCTGGTATATTTGAGTTTATTTGTAGGATGCAAAGAATAGAAAATCAACAGTGAAACTATTTGATTATATCTAGTTCGTGCTACATAACATTCATTACATCAGGAAACTGTAAGTCGAGGAGTAGAGTCTACTAGCTGCGCAAAATTTTGGACTCTAAACAGCATTTAGTTTACTGTGAAATAAGCTCTAATGACATAGGCTCTTCGATTACATAATAAGCTAGTTTTATTAATGAATATGTTATTTTATATCAGGAATTAAATGTCATAACTTCTCTCGTAAAAAAATAGTGAATAATATTTCTAACACAGTTGGATACAATATAAATCTTATTTTTACACAAATAGTACCAGGAAAAGAAAAATTTAACTATGGAAATTCTGTACTTTTCATTCCAGCGGTCATTTTTTCAGCTGAATAGGATTATTCTCTGTTACGTGTAAACTGTGAAACTTGAAACTGCATCGGGTGTCTTTCCTTCATCATAATATTATTTGCATTCTATCTTATCCTCTGCTTTGTGCTTTTTTAATTGTTTAGTATTCGTCAAAAAATTCTCGAACATTACTTCACGCAGCCTCTTCCACGTCCAGAGCATGAGAATAAATCATTGTTGCGTTCATTAGGAAGATCGAATGAAGGCAGGGGACGACTGATCAGGGGCGGCTCTGAAAGCCAGGGCCCTTTGGTTGGCAAGCTTTGCCTTAAGGTAAACATGTGACCCTGTGGTTTGTTTACTAAACATTCCGGAGGAAGACGTGCCAGGAAAACGAATGAAGACCAAGAGCAATTCGATCGATCTTTTTATCTAAACACTGCCTTCTGGCAAATAATTACGACTTCAGTGACCATGGGGGGAAACGAGGGGATAAAAATCCTCTTCGTTGGGATTCTCATTTATGAGGATTACTGTGAGCCTAGAGAACCCAGAAAGAAAGATATGGATTGCATGTGGTATGATGGAGGTTAGTTAATCCCTGCTCAGTCAGTTTTTCATTTATTATCATCATGTATTAATTAAATAATACTCTATGATTAACGAAATGCCTTTTCCTGCACAATTTAGTGTAGTTTTCAATTAAGACGACACATAACACGAATACGTACAGCTGATTTCTAATATGACCCACGATAAAAATCTTCAAATAATCATACTCCAAAATCTAATTCCATCATATTATTTCAAATAGATTATCCACTTCAAATGATAGCATGAAGATCTTGTTTTATTTTTTTACGATGGGTATAAGAAGTCGCGCAAGAGCACATAATGATATGAATACTAGAATACTCGTAATGGCGAATTTGCTGGACACGTTTCGATTACATGCATCTTTATAGTAATTTGCTCACTCCCATTATTCGTAAAAAATCAACTCGGTAGAACGGAATGAAACCTTGATGAAAAACGTCTCTCAGGGGTGAGATTCGAACCAGAATCTTTCAATAATAGATAGAGCAGCAGACTGGCAAAAGTAAGATCCGGGACCGAGTCCCGACCCTCTGATGCTTTCTCATAACCGTTTTTCCTAGGTGCACACCACCTTGAGCAGAGTTAAGTAGAAACTCTTTATTGTACTAAGACGAGCAAAAATAGATCCTCAACGACAGGAATGAGATTGGAAAGCATCCTGACCTGTTCGCGTACCGGGTAGACGAATTTTTTCTCATTAGGGAATGCCTGTGCCCGTGAACATCGGAACAGATCCATTGTAGAAGTACAATGATTGGATATATTCTTGTAAAACCCCACTCTCATTACAGACAAAAATATCGGAATATAAAATTATGGAATAATATCTTCGCTAATGTATACTTGTTTTCGAAAATCCGTTTTAAATTCTCCCTATTCTGAATAACTTAGCTTTCGCGTACTGTTTTTCAATAATAAATGATAATAAAACAACTATTAAGAAAGCCATAATTTAGATAAAGTATTAATTGATTGATTGGAGAAAAATATTCCATTATGATAGGCAGAGATCAAGTAAAACTATTTTAACTCGTTCAAATCTTATTTTTTCTTAAGTTTTGTTATTTAGATTTTCTTAAATAAAAATTTGTTAATTGAAAGTGTATCTACATCCGATGTTATTCCGCATGCGAGAATTGAACCTGGGAGCACTTTCTCCAAAGTAGAACGCGCTGCGCGCCTAGCTAACTTTTAATCTTCTTATAAAAGATCAGGGAAGAACTTTTCTCGTTTATACCATGTAGCAGCCAGTTATCAGGCTAAAAAATTATTTATGATATCTGTTGTGCAGTCAACTTGTAATAAAAAATTTCTTTTTTAGATGATTTACCTGGATTCGCCAATGATTCCCAATTTCCTTTAAAATGTGATGATCGACTTTGTATTACTATTTGCAGGATTACTGGCCTCAACTTCTAAAAATGTAATTTATTAAAAGTGTCAAATTCTTCATCATCATTCATCTCTATTATTTCCATTTCAAAACCAAAGAGAATGACTGGATCCCACCTACACAATATTTCTATCGATAAACACTAACATTGTACATCTCTTCTAAATGATGGTAAAACTCCAACCCAATATTGTTTTTTGATCTTTGGTTGCATACATCTTCTTGCAATGGTACACATGGTACTTAAAATTACATGCATTAACAGTACTATACACCATCTGGGATGTGGGTTTCCCCGTAAACATGTATTATATTAGGATTTCCTTAATGCAGTATATATACCCACATAATATTAAACTGAGATAAAATTGCAATGGCTCAATCCTGGGTACAGTGCTGACCAAAACTATTGCAACACTTTATGATGTCAGCATGCAGCCACCAGAAGAACTACCACCAGAGACAATGAATGGCAACATTGGTCAGAAGAGATGGTGGGTACAAGTGTGTGCATGCTGCTGCTAAGGACAAGGTTAATAGCCAAGCCAAAAGGGTCTCCATGAGAAACGGAGGTTGGTTTTGCAAAAAGATAATAGAAAATAGTATGGCATGGTTAGATTGCAGGGCAAAGTGAGAATCCTTACAGTTCTACACAATGGGTATCTTTGAGCCATTGAGTTTCCAAATTTGATTTCACATATGATTCCAGAGAGAGTTAGTTATGCCAGGGGCCATTCATATTCAGCTGTGATAAAGATGTAGGATTTCACATCCATTATGCAAGACACAGTCATTGAGGTAAGAAGTATTATGATAATGTTGAAAATACTACTTGGTCGGTAATGAAAACTAAGCTTTGTAAATTTCACCAAAACATTTTTATTAAGACCATCTTGTTAATTGGCTGTAATTTTATTGCAACTGAAACCAATCATATATGACCAAGAAGCTCGATTTTTTGCAGTATTCTTTTTAATTAATAGTGCAAATACTCTATAAATACTAATAAAAACTATAATCTAATATTACTATAAATATTAGTGTTAATTAAAGGCACTGCTTTTATAGGTACATTCCGCAGCAAAAGTATCTTAAATTTTGGTTTAGCGTGAAATATAAGGTTAGGGATACATAATTTAAGGAAAGGGTTCGGGCGCAAATCTTGCAACAGCGTCGTAGCCTAGAACCGTTACCTAGGCCTGAGCCTCTTATCCCTCAATGAAACAAGAATAACACACTCCTTCCTGCTGTCATAAACACAAGGTTCCTATTCACGTTCTTCTTAAATCGAGCACGAGGAACTCTTCATACCTGTTAAGCGAAGGCTAAAAGCCGTCGAATACGTCTATTTACCACAACTCCAGCTAGAATACATGAGTTATATGCTGCTTGCATTCTGCAAGCAAAAGGTAAAGTTAAAGTAAAAATATAGTAATTGGTTATAAGCATGGAGAGCAATCATGCATCTTAGCGGTAATAAACGGAAAATTTATTTCCGAATTCCCCAATCCAAGACCTCTTGTTCCTTCTAAATAATGTTGCAGAAGATGAATTTTTAGCTAAGTGCAAGATTTGGAATATGAATCATGTCTTTAACTGCCATTTAATGACCTTAATTTCCCATTTATTCGTTATAGGAGATTATTTGAGGGGGCCTAGAATTGAACCCAAGATAACTATGGTTACAAACTATTTTTTTCCTATAGCATAGTATAAAAAATCATCCATGTGCAAAGTGGCACCTCTATATCTATATTTTTACAGGGGGATTTTTGCACCGGTCTGGTATCGAACAATGGATACTTAATACAGTAGTTTCTACTGTTTCTAGTAGATCTGAAAAATGTATCTTAGTTCCTTTAATTTGAGTTCTCTTTCTTACCAAAAAACCTTTCTTTCTATTCCAAAAATCGGCGCAGTTCATTCTTATCTTTCATATATTGCACCAAATTTCGAGATAAAAAAAAAAACTTCTCGGAATGATAGAGAATTAAAATTTAGGAATCCAACAGATGAAAATATTGTCTATTGAATCTTTAAGAGAGTTTTTCAAATATTACCCTGATTTCAAATGTATACCGGTGCAAATTTATTCTTCAAGGTGCTTAGAGATGTAGTCAATAGGAAATTCAATCTCTATATATCTCTAGGCACCTTGGATATGTATCCTCTGCTTTTCCGGAAAGTATTTTTTATCTAATAATTGGCGCAACTCATTCTAACGGCAAAATTTGTGATTTTAGGGGCCCCTGATTTCGAACCCATGAAAGTTAGGAAGGATATCTAATTTTTCCTGGTGTTTTGAGTTCGGGCCATTTACAAAAAATAGAAGCGGCCCAATCCCTCCAAAAGTTTGGCCCCTGAATTAGTATCTTCCTACATATATGAATCAGTGAATCAGGAGAAGCGTCAACTATAATATATAGATGTATGAATGTATATATCCTAAGAAGGAAATATATATAATAGATATAAACGAGTAAGGTATGCTAAACGAGAGGTATTTCTGAGCAAGTAATTATAGTAAAAAGTTAAGAAACTAATCATCACTGTGGTAAATAATTGTGTATCTCATCGGTTAGGAGTTCACAATAACTTTTAAAATATCTACAATGTATACCTTACATAAGAATCGGGATAAGCCTGGCGTCAACCTCTGGATGTTCTGGGTTATTTTCTTTCATATACAATAAAATGATCGTATTCGTTGTGCGAAATGTATAATGGAGATCACATCTTTGACAGCCTCAACCTACGCCCTACTTTTCCTATGTATTCTTTATAGGATAATATCTTGTGTGCCCTGGCATCGAATGCAAGATAGTTAAGGAAACAATTTAATGGTTTTATAAATTATAGGGATATCTATCAATATAAAAAGCTCGAACGCTATATCTTACAGGTAAGTTCTCCGTAAAAAATACCTCCAATGTATTTTAAATTGTACATATTTTCACCGGTCTAGCATCGAACTTAAGATCATCTTTGAAGAATTCTCTACAATTTCTGTTAAATATTCACTACTCCAGGTATCATAAAAAACAGTAATCTATCTTCCCGGTAAGAACTTTTTGAATAATCCCGAAAATCAGCGCAATGCCTTCCTATTGGAAAGTATGCAATTTCAGGGCCTCCTGGTTCCGAACCCCTGACAGTTAAGAACGATTTTTGATTTTTTTTCTTCCCTTTGAATATCCCTTAACTTTCCATTCATTGTATTGTTTTGAATGGCCGTAACGGAGCAGCAACAAACCGATGATTGAACATTAGATACTTGTGAGCTATCATATCCCTTGGGAAATAACTATTTACGCTTCTTTTAACAGGATGAATGATATAGGCGATGTATGTTTCACCGGCTGCTAAAATCCTATACTCCGTGTATAAATAACTCCATACCAAATACGATTAACGGCCGTCTTTTAGGAAGCATTTCTTGTAATCAAGATCAGTAAGTTGAATAAGATAATACATTCCATCCAAGACACCAGGATGCTCTGCGGAGGATCTGCGGAAGTATACAGGGCGAAGGTATTGTGCTCTTCTCATTATATCCTTCACCCGTTGGGCTACTATTTCCGCGTTAGACAATACCTCGTGGGGAGGACAAGAAGGACATCTTCATAGCAGGGGTTCAGGGGGATTTTCAGGTATTCCTTCTTTCCCTTTCTCCTATTCCCAAAAAGGCATTTCTATAGGCATCAAATATTGCACGCTTCCGACATTCTTGCAGACGAAGTCCTAGCCGCCTATGCCCCCCGCTGCGTAGGCTCTCTCTCTCTGAAATGGAAGGGTTTGGAAAAACCTAGTAGATCTCCTGTGGATTTTTGTGCCTTGTATGAATTGAGGATTTGAGGGAAGGAACAGTTTGAGGCGCTTACTTTTAGTTACTTGCGCTCTTGGATTAGGATTTCAGCGACTAAGCGACGAAAAAACATTTTCGTCATGTTCGAATGGCCCTGTCGGTGTGAATAGACCTCGAAACTGCAGATTCGACCTCCAATATGTGAAAGAGAGGGGCAGAAGTCGACGATTTTCTGTGCATGTCTGGGGGTGGATATCATCAGAAGGTTCGTATGTTATTATAGGATGTATTAAATTAATTCGATAAATCCCTTATTGAACAGAATAATTATAGCGATTGTTTATCTCATTGTGTGCAATCCACTTTTTAAGGTCCTGGGGTCTTTGGAATATCAATGGCTACCATGATGGAAAACAATATGCACATGTTTTAAAAAATGTTATGCAGCCGTCGGTTAATATTTTAACCCTACCATTCAAAAATTCTTATCTTTGGAGCGAAAGGTTATGAAAACTGGAGGAAAATGTGGAAAGGTTTTCAGTTTGATATAGCTACTACGAAAGTAATTTAATGACAGAAGATACATTACAAGCCAGTATTGTATTGTCATTTAAAACTATCCGTTTCCGTATATCTTCTTAGTTTTAATTTTATCGATGTTATGTAAACACAGGCCTGTGCTATGAAAAATTCTTATTACAAGCGGCTTCAATAGGTCATAAGAATCTACCGTTCAGTCATCAGTTTGTTACTGGTCTATAAACACAAAATAATTCAGGGTATGCAAATTGTTCATTATTATGAATTATTTAATTAATACGATTAATCATGCTAAATTTTAATTTAATACCCTTCGCATACGTATGAAACTTATAAAATTATATTAGGAAGTCATATGCTCATTCCAAATTTTTCGTTGGATAGTCAAGAGAAAATATCCTGATACCGACTATTACTTAAAACGCACTAATCAGTACTGGATAATGAGTGCTATTAGAAATCTATTCTCGAAAAATCGTTTTCTTTCGGACCACCCTTGACCCTTCTTTCTGTGCAGAGAGGCATATCCTTGGGCTGCGATAGTTCTAAACTGTAGGTCGTCGGGACCTCGCAAGGTGCAAGGGCAGCGTGCAAAGGAGCCTTAACGGTATTTAAGGCGGAGCGGCGGTGTTGCAAGATATGCGGCAGAACCCTTTTCTTGAATTATGTATCCCTAACCTTATTCTTCACGCTAAACATAAAATTTAAGATATTTTTGCGTTTTATTGTACTAGAGAACAATTTAATATTTCACCTCACTTAAAATTATAAATATGTATCAATACAAGTAACAATTGATTACTAGAACCAATCTTAGTAATTACATTGTAGATAATATTTTTTATTTTAATATTTCCATCAATGCCATGTTTGTTTGTGTCTATATGCCAGGATTTTGCTATATCATGAGCTGATTCCTTAAAGTTAAAATGATATTGATTGATGTTTTTTTTTAATTCGATTTTATAGGTGGAGTTACACCCACATTACCTACAAAAAATAATTCTGTGCTAATGCACTGAGAGAGGGATTCATCTGCAGGCATACTCTGCTTTCGGTGTCACCAATAGCAGATTACCTAGAAATGATTCCATGGTTATTTTCATCACAGAAAAACAGAAATCATTATAGGTTTTATTTGGTTGGGCAATTTAACAAGATGTAAGCTTTTAACATAAGTATGTACACATAAATTTGTTATGTGGCTGTATACTTGGTAAGGTTTCCATCATAGAAAGAAAACAAGGAAGAAACTTTAAAACAAAAAAATGTAAAACTTAGGAATTAAACAGGAATTAGTATTTCTGTAGTATAGAAAACATAGCATAATGTTTCAGAATGACATAACAAGAAAAATTTCAATTTCACCATGCTTATTGAAGAATTTCTTGTAGAGTATTCTAAAAACAATGTTTTGTTGTATCTCAAAGGTCTTCATATCACAGTGGTTTCCTTGCTCTTTCTGAAGCAAGTATTTGCACTATAAATATTAAGTAGTTACTTTGTCGATGAAAAATCGTATTTCAGTGATAGAAACTGTTTATGTTCAGCTCAGCAGTTCATTAGATATGGGTTACCGTATTTGACGGCATATAAGACGCACCTTTTTTCCTAAATTATGTCTCAAAAAATTTTCCTGCATCTTATATGTGAAGGTTCAACCTCCACAGGTTAACTTTCAATACTGAATGCTATTTTTAGCCCAGATGGTCTATACTACCTATTTCATAATTGCATTCAACGATTGTGTTATTATTTGGCTTTTACGAAACGTGACAACTAAAAGAAACTACATTTTAAGTTATTGTGGTACCACACTTTCGCACAGATTATTAAAACTTTTTTTCCTTGTGAGTGGCCAACTTAATGAGGGTGAGTCTTATATGCCGTCAAATACGGTAATTTAGGAAAAAAAAATTAAAATTGGGTTTCATTCACTACAGAAAATTATGCATTCCACCAATGTTTTTGAAACTCTGTACTTTGGACATCTATGTAATTAAACTGGTAAAATATTTACTGTTTTATGATCAGCTTGACCAATGCCATCTACTACGTATTTACTATCAACTTTTGATTCAGGCAGATTTTGAGAAAATTTTGTTCTTTTAATTTTCATTCTAAAATCACTCAATCCAGAGCACTTTTTAAGAATTTTGACTTGAATTTCAAAATTCTAAATGAGGATTGGATGCCTTGAATGAAATACAGTATATTGAAAACTATATGTGGGATCCAACAGAGAATGTATAAAATCATAAGCTTTCATATTATGCTAGGAAGTCATTTAGAGATGGTTTCACGAACATCTCACAGCTAAGTGAAATTTTAAGTTAGCAGATATATCTAAATAAAAACAATGGCATAGAGGTAGTACTTTCTGATACAAGATGAGATAATTTATTTCAAACTTAGTAGACATCATGGTAAAATGTCGTGCCAAGTTATAGTGCA
This sequence comes from Sympetrum striolatum, assembly GCA_947579665.1. NCBI lineage: Eukaryota > Metazoa > Arthropoda > Insecta > Odonata > Libellulidae > Sympetrum > Sympetrum striolatum. The sequence goes on from OX388352.1 coordinate 80,402,165, forward strand.
AACTACCACACATCTTATTCTGACTAGTTGCTTCATCTCCTCAACAAAACATTTCTCTCTCTAAAGATGGAGAGGATGAAATTCATGTGACCCTTCAAGCTGAAGACTGTGCTGACATTAAGAGAGTCACTGCAGCAACTCTGGATTATAAGATAATATATATTACTTATAACATAACATCATATAACATATGTATCAATGCCATGACAATATGATAGCAAATGTATTTTATTTAATTTTGATTAATGCGACCATAGAAATTTGTATTAATATGTGTATGGCAATAAAAATTATACAATTGATTTCACAAAGAAGTTTATTAGCATGTTGTATGTATTCATACACTTGTCAAGCTGATATAATTGTCATCTATTGATTCATTTAGTCAGCAATTTATAACTTCAATGTTCCGGATTTGATTCCTCACTAATCAGATTTTTTTCTCAATAGGGAATGGTTGTATGTGTTTTTTTCATTGCTATTATTTATGTCTCGTCAGTAATTTTTCTATGAATGAATGTTTGTGGGGACTCAGGAAAATAATAAAATAAAAAATCTAAACATATTGCCTATAATTCACAGGCATTAACATTTCCAGATATAGTTAATTCGCAAAATAGTGACGGATACTCCATAGCCTACTTCTCAAGTGTGCCTATTCCAGCTAATGCATGGCACATGGTAGGCCGTTACCCCTCAAAACATCTCCATCTCTTCCACTTTTTTCCTCTCACGTGATATCATCTACCACTATTTCATGAATAGACTATAATATTTTATTGGTAATTGCTCTTCTGGTTGTATGCACAAGGATGATAGGTTCCAGTATTTACAGATTAATGAATATTCAACAAAAAACCCCTAACTTGTTTTCCATATTCTAGGAATTTGAAGATTTTGTTTTCAGATGGGAATTGAGAATGATAGAATGAAATCAGTGGATTTCAGCCTCTACTATATACCAGTAAAAATTCTGAAAATAAAAAAAAAATGGATTCCTAACTATTATTTGCTCTCTTCAAAGGAGGTAAATTTCATTGAGAGCTCCACATTTTTGTCACAATATTGATGGTAACAATTGATAAATATATAACCAGCATTCATAGTTCATCTGTAGATACCATTGAAATTGGATATGTTAAGTAGATGGTCATTGTAGAGAGTTGGTCACATTAACAATCTCTTTTTTTTACATTTATATGACAAGGGGTTAGTTATAAGTTGAGACTTTGTGGTCTCAACCTCACCCTAAATAAAATTTATTATTATTGTATCCCCAAACCTTATTTTTTTTCCTTCATACAAGAGACCAGGGAGTCCAAATTGTCCGCATTCTTATGGATCCATTGCTCAACAGATAAAATTCTCCAAAGTATGAAAAATCTTTTCACAGAATATTAGTTTCACATTTGAAAAACTCCAAAATTTTATCCTTTCACCAGCTTCGTTTTTGCCAAAATAAATCCATACCATCTATCATCTATGTAACCATCAGTCACCTTCATTCAACTCTTGACAGTAAATTTAATGTATATGCTTTACTTGAAAGCACTTGACCATATTGATCACCAACTCCTTTCTCTACAACTTGATAGAATTGGCATGAAATATTTACCAAAAAATGGTTACTATCTCACCTCTATCAATCTCGGCTACTTGTAAAATGCAAGAATGGTCATTGGTCCTACATTCTTTTTGATTTATATTAATGACCTACCTGGTTACATAAATATCATGACTCACAGCAATTCTATCATATATGCCAACAACACAAATGTCATTATTATCTCTTCGACTTCTGAGTCCCTTCTCAATTAATGTAATCATCTAATTGAAAATACATTCTTGGTACCTTAATGTGTACCATATACTTTATTCATAAAAATCTAAAATTATTAATTTTTCACTCAAAAATTAATCTGCTCTAAAACTTAACATTTATTTAGATGGCAATGCTCTACCTCAGGTTGACACTTATATAGTGTACTATTTTGGGACTCTTCCTCCTCATCCATCAAAGTATTCAAAATAAAAAATTAAAACTGGTAGCAAACATAAGGTTTGATTGACCCAATTTTCCACCGTTCAAGCAATTTAGACTGCTACCTTGTCTATGCATTTCTGTTCTCACTGCAGTTGTATATGTGAAAATCAACTTAGAAAATGTTTAAACTACTGCAGATGTGCATACACATGTACATGCACATTATATTAACCTTCAGATGCTATATGTCCAAACAACCACTAGAAATAAATTAAATAAAGAGTATAAGGTACTCATTATCTCAGTTGAAAGTTGAATTACCCAAACAAGGATTATTTATCTTCCATTAAATTTAAGGTTTTTAATCCAGCAAAATGTTATATACCATGGGTGCATAAATCTCTTTAAATTAATTTATCTGTATAATACCCTTATTCTTACACTTTTATATATGTATTATCAGGGCCGGATTTTCCAATAGGTTAACTCAGTGGGGGATCTAGGGGGGGGGGGGGGGGAAAGGTGGAAATTTCACCCCCCAAATCCAAGAGAATATATTTTCCGAGGCCAATAATTTATTACTTATAAACCAAGCAACGTCTATAGATGATGCGTGATGGTTGTCGCAGTTAATGTTGCAGCATGCTCTTGGTGTCCCTTTACACGTGGCCACTCTGTGCTGCTTCCGAGTGGGGTCACTCATAGCGGAACGTTTTTTCAAATGGAGGAGTTCACACAAGTAGAGGGCACAAACTCAGACGCAATACTGGACACGGCCGTAGCCGCCATTCAGTCGCATGTTGTGGGGATGCCGACCATGAGACAACATTGTAACGCCTAGTTGTAAGGAAGTAACTGACAATGTTTGAAATCAGCAACTGCTTTGGACTCGAAGCTCGACTTTGTCTACTCCTCTTCTCCCTTGAACGACTGAAGCTAAAGCTCCTCCCCCACTCGCTATGGCCCTTCCCGGAAGTTCCCCCCCCCAAAATTTACGCCTGGATCTGCCCCTGGCCTAACTTGGCTTTAGCCTAGGGCCTTGAGATCAAGAGGGGCCTACATTCAACTTGTTAGCAAAATTAAAATTACACTATTCTAAAAACAGTGAACATATGCATATTTTTTGCGTATTTTTTTCACAGTCAAGGATTTTCATTATTTGAAATTTGTTTCCTTGTAAATGTTGTGTGTTATGTTTGATTAGTTATTGTTACAAGTACTATATATAGTGCTGAGAATAAATATCCAAATAAGTGTTCTCAACTTTTTACATTCTTAATATACGAAGTATAGAGAAAGTATTGTTTTCATGAAAAAAATCGACTTCGAGATTTCAACGGAAATACATGTTTTGGGGTCCCTAGAACACACTTGACTATTTTCGGAATGATGTCTGTGTGTATGTGTGTGTGTGTGTGTGTGTGTGTGTGTGTGTGTGTGTGTATGTGTGTGTGTGACAGTGGGCGCTCTAACGTGAAAACTATAAGTCATATCAATACCAAAATTCATATTTAGAATTGTAGTTTGTGCTGTCAGAGTTGATTAGTTTTTCAAGTAAATCAGTAAACCGGAAGTCGAGCTTCATTCATCAAAGCTCATTTCCGGTTTTCAAAATATCTCCATAAATATGATATATAGGTATATTGTGTACCAAATAAAAGTTTTAGATAATGTGTTTTACTATAACTTTTGTATTTAACATATTTTTGTATCACCGGTTGATTAGGAGTTATTCGTGAAATACTGATCAAACGGAAGTAGCTGATTATGTACTTTGTGGGCGCTCTAACATAAAAAGTATTTGTCGGATCAACACCAAATCTCATGTATAATATTTTGGTTTGTGTCTTTAGAGTTGATTAGATGTTGGAGAAAATCGGTGAACCGGAAGTCGAGCTTCATTCTTCAAAGCTCATTTCCGGTTTTCAAAATATCTCCATAAATATGATATTTAGGTATATACAATTATTTATAAAAGTTTTAGAAAATATATTTTACTATAACTTTTGTAAAAAACATATTTTTGTATCACTGATTGTATAGGAGTTATTTGTGAAATACTGATAAACCGGAAGTTGCTGATTATGTACGTTGTGGGCGCTCTGGGCGCTGGGGCGAAAGGCCAATTTCATCATTTTTCATGGAACATGTCCCGAAAAACATTATTTATAATGTTTGTGACGTCAAAGATAATAATATATAAATTAATCACTCATCTTCAAAGTTTAGATGGAATATAGAGTTCGAAATTACTGTCGTAGATAAATATTTACATCTAAAATATGGAGAAAGTCATGTGCTGGCCACATCAGATTTTTACTTTCTCCATATACGAAGTATAGAGAAAGTATTGTTTTCATGAAAAAAATCGACTTCGAGATTTCAACGGAAATACATGTTTTGGGGTCCCTAGAACACGTTTTGACCATTTTCGGAATGATGTCTGTGTGTATGTGTGTGTGTGTGTGTGTGTGTGTGTGTGTGTGTGTGTGTATGTGTGTGTGTGACAGTGGGCGCTCTAACGTGTAAACTATTAGTCGTATCAATACCAAAATTCATATATAGTACTGTGGTGTGTGCTGTCAGAGTTGATTAGTTTTTCAAGTAAATCGGTAAACCGGAAGTTGTATTTAACATATTTTTGTATCACCGGTTGATTAGGATTTATTCATGAAATACCGATAAACCGGAGGTAGCTGATTATGTACTTTGTGGGCACTCTAACATAAGAACTATTAGTCGTATCAATACCAAATTTCATATATAGTATTTTGATTTGTGTCGTTAGAGTTGATTAGATTTTGGAGTAAATCCGTTAACCGGAAGTCGAGCTTCATACTTCAAAGCTCATTTCCAGTTCTCAAAATATCTCCATAAATATGATATTTAGGTATATACTATTACTTATAAAAGTTTTATAAAATATAATATACTATGACTTTTGCATGAAATATATTTTTGTATCACTGATTGTGTAGGAGTGATTCGTGAAATACTGATAAACCAGAAGTTGCTAATTATGTACGTTGTGGTCGCTCTGGGCGCTGGGGCGAAAGGCCACTTCATCGTTTTTCATCGAAAAGGTCCCGAAAAACATTATTTATAATGATTGGGACGTAAAAGATAATAATATATAAATTAATCACTCATCTTCAAAGTTTAGATAGAATAAGGAGTTCGAAATTACTGTCGTAGATAAATATTTTCATCTTATATATGGAGAAATTCATGTGCTGGCCACATCAGATTTTTTTATTTATTATCAGTGCCACATTTTTTATAAAGGTTATTAGTACCAATCACAACAAGGTTCATTTAACATATTGATATATATCAAAGTAATGATGTATTTTATTATCTCTCATGTAATTTACAAGCTTAAAAATGGGAGGTGAAAGGGCCTCATAAGTGGAATAGCCTAGGGCCTCTTTTCATCTAAATCCGGACCTGTGTATTATATTATAATATATTATGAATTATATACATAATAATACTTTATTACGGGTATTATAAACAAAATTACCTTTTACACTATATATAAAAGAACAGATACAAAAATCCAAATAACACAATATATAAGGCATGTAAAATATAACTTTTAAATACAGTTTGTTAAAATAATTTTATTTTCCCCTTTCATTAATACTAGTAAAAACATCTACTTTATTTCTATGTGACCTGTACTAAAAAACTCTATTTCCTTATGGATTTGAGAGGTGAATAAATTTATGAATATTAAATCCAGCAGATTAATATCAACAACTAGTATTACAAAGGATATTGGAATGTAGGGGATATTTGGATTGGATTACTGAGGAGGCAATTGAAAATTGCCTTGTGAGTAACAACTTCTATAGGGATAATAGTTACTCTCTTAGCAGAGTTAATTATTAGTGTTAATCAAAGACAAAACTGTAGATATCTTTGGGAAAATTAAGCCAAATATCAGATCAATCTGTCATAAAGGAAATGGATGGTGCTATATTTGCAGCTTGTATATGTGTTCCATGAATTCTGTGTTAAGAGACTGAAATATTGGAGTTCCTTAATGATTTATTCAATCAATATAAATTATACAATTAAAGAAAACTTGAGGTGTTTGATGTGAAAACAGCTGAAAAGTCTTAGGCTACAAAATTGTAAACATGGAAAAGATAATCAGACCTTGCAAAGAAATAAGAGAATTTAACTTTTCTCACAATTCTTCCAGTGTAAGAAAAAAAATGTACATATGATTGTTTGATCACTCGATCCAAAATGAGTAGGGTATACTACAGTAGGATATAGGCTGTGAAAAATTGAAGGACCATCAAGAGGACTAAGATAAATATGATGAAGTCAAGGTAGACTTCAATTAATAAATGAAAAGAACAACTTTGTTGAGTCCACAAATTTTAATAATCACAATCACGACCTAGGTTTCGTTACTGCGTAACATCCTCAAGTGAAGGCTAAATTTCGGAGAGCCCGAATATAAGCAGGAAAGGGGGGGAAAGAAGGGATGGGGGTAGAGGAAAAGGAAAGGAGTAAGGGGGAAAAGGGGGTAAAGGTAAGGATTGGGGGGGGGGGGGAAGGGGGAAACCACCATCAATTCCATACAATTAGCAAGGTCAATACAACGTTAAGAGGAATACCTCTTAGAAGTCATAACAAGGTCAAAAATACAAAGTATACAAGAGAATGCACAATACATCTTGTAGGTTGAACGGAGGTTGTTGACAAGTAGCAATAAATAAATAATAAATTATATAAAAACTTATGTTAAAAGAGAACCGAAGTATGTCAACTTCAAGACAACGTCGACTTCGTCTGCTGCAAAATTTGCTGTGAGAAACGCCCAGATCACCTGGATCAGAAGAGAGCTTCATGAGTGGTACGTTAAGAGAGACAGTATATCCCATTATCTTCTTCTCCTTTTTACCGAGCTGACTCATGATCTTCACTGGCTTGAATGGAAATGTTTAGATGACGCTGTAAGAATAAGAAGTAGTGAAATTGCCTTCAAGAAAAGAGCCACCATCGAAAAGAAACTTGACAATTTAATCCTCACCCAGAAGAAGGGATCCCTTTCGTCTAGGTCCCCTTCCGAAAAACAAAACAGTGCCTCCCACTGTTTCTGTGAGAGGATTACCAACCTATCGCAGTATAAATTTAATGAAGTAGAAGTTAATTTATTAGAGAAAGGTTTGAAATTCGCCCCTGATCTACCCACTTCGATCCGGGACGTGAAGAACCTGGTGGTCGACTGTGAACTAGCCCTCCGCAACGACCGTTCCGGCGCTAAACATCTTGTTTCGAGTGAAATTAGGGAGTGGGGCTTTCCTCTTAACTCTGGCACCCATACGTCCACTCATAAGATTGTGAAAAACCTTAATCAGACTTTAAAAAGGGAAAATTTAATTATTCAAAAAGCGGACAAAGGTAATTCAGTGGTGATAATGGATAAATCCACCTACGAAGAAAAATGCATGGAATTCATCGCTAACAATAATATAGTGCCCTTAGACAGAGATCCGACCGGCAGTTTTCAAATAGTTTGTAAAAATACTGTGAAGGAGTGCTCAGTGTTGTTCAAACCACAAGAAAAACGCAAATTATTTCAATCTAACCCATTGGTGCCTCGTTTCTTCGGACTCCCCAAAATTCACAAACCTTCCCACCCTATTAGACCTGTGGTTTCGAGTGTCTCCGCCCCGTCACAGCTGATAGCTCGCAAAACTAACAGTTTATTTAGACAACTTTCGAGTTTTTCACCAAAATATAGTATTAAAAATTCCAGTGAACTTGCCAATACCCTATCCCAAATGGTTTTACCTAAGAAGTGCACACTTGTTTCTTTTGATGTAGTGAACCTCTTTACTAGTGTTCCCACGGCAGAAACGTTGGAACTGGCAAAAACTACGCTGCTGGATGCAAATGTACCCCCCAAAATCATCAGTGAATTATTCTCCCTCTTAAAGGTGTGCATTAGTCAAAATTACTTTAAGTTTAATGGGAAGTGTTATAAACAACTGGATGGACTTGCGATGGGGTCTCCCCTTTCTCCGCTCCTGGCGGAAATTTTTATGTATAATTTCGAATCGGAAATGCTACATTCGGACAACCCATTAGTGAAAAATGTTGTGTGTTGGTTCCGTTATGTGGATGACGTGTTTTGCGTATGGAAAGGCTCCAACAGACAATTAAGTAGTTTTACTAATTTTTTGAATTCCAGATCCCCTAATTTAAAATTTACCTGTGAAAAGGAAGTTAATGGGTCACTGAATTACCTTGACCTCACTATTTCTGTGATAAATCAACGGTTTGATTTTGCTATTTTCCGAAAAACTTCGTATACTGATCATATTATCCATTCAACTTCAAAACATTACACTGCTACAAAATTGGCCGCCTTCCACAGCATGTTAAATCGCTATTTATCGATCCCAATGTCAGATTTCAATAAACAGAGAGAACTGGATACGATTAAGCGAATTGCGATTAATAACGGTTATCAGAGCGAAATTGTTGATAGATTACTGAAAAGAAAAATGAAAATTCTTGCCCAAAAAGAGATTTACAAAACTCCTCCTATTCAAACCGAGGTTCGACAATGGCGGAGATTGCCCTACTTAGGACCTTTATCTTTAAAAATAAAAAACCTATTCCCCAAAGATAAATTTAGGGTTGCATTTTATAATAGTAATACTCTGCGAAATTTAATTTCCAACCCCAAAGACAAAATTGTAAATGAAGAAAGAAGTGGGGTGTATAAGCTTGATTGCAATGACTGTAACGGGGTCTATATAGGACAGACTGGAAGGAATTTTAAAATTAGGATTAAAGAACACAAGAACTGTTTCCTAAAAGAAGGGGAATCCTCTCATTTTGCTAAACATTTGCGGGACAAAAATCATACTAGTTCCTTCATACCTACCATTCTCCATGTAGAAAATAAAGCCCCCAGACGTGATGTTTTAGAACAAATCGAGATTTTGAATTTTAAAAAATCTGAAAACTTCGAGGTAGTAAATGAGTTTTTGTTTCCGTCCCACTCCCCCCTACTGGATATTCCCCAACTTTATTATTAAATTGTCTTAGTAGATTTTTATATTGGCGTCTTCCCTTTTATTCGGGGTTATGGCTTCGGTTCTCTTTTAACATAAGTTTTTATATAATTTATTATTTATTTATTGCTACTTGTCAACAACCTCCGTTCAACCTACAAGATGTATTGTGCATTCTCTTGTATACTTTGTATTTTTGACCTTGTTATGACTTCTAAGAGGTATTCCTCTTAACGTTGTATTGACCTTGCTAATTGTATGGAATTGATGGTGGTTTCCCCCTTCCCCCCCCCCAATCCTTACCTTTACCCCCTTTTCCCCCTTACTCCTTTCCTTTTCCTCTACCCCCATCCCTTCTTTCCCCCCCTTTCCTGCTTATATTCGGGCTCTCCGAAATTTAGCCTTCACTTGAGGATGTTACGCAGTAACGAAACCTAGGTCGTGATTGTGATTATTAAAATTTGTGGACTCAACAAAGTTGTTCTTTTCATTTATTATGAAGGAGTTCCACAGGATAACACCAAAAACCGTCTCTTAGACTTCAATTGGCTGGGGTAATAGCGAAGAGGTAATTTTCTTATCCTTCTATTTAGTCGTAACTCTGAAAGCAATGTCCCTTTTCAGATGTGTGTATTTTCATTTAACTCTTTCCTCAGTAATTGGAAGATTTGAAGTTAAATGAATTAGATCTGACAATCATTATTTTTTAAATGGAATATAACTTAAAGATATGTCAGTGCTATTTTCTAGAATATCAGTCATATATAAGAATTTTGGAAAATAATAGTCTTTTGGGAAGGGGTGGCCTGAGTGAATATTCATCTCACATTCAGTTTTAAATATATATTAACGAACACCGAACTACATAGGGACTTGCATGAGGACTGCCAAAACTGAGATTTTATTTCCTCAAGAGCCAAAACGTTAGAGGGGGAGAGAGAGCATGGAGGACCAGTTGGGGCCTCATGTCCTTCAATTAGTCTTCCCTCTGTTGGCTGCACTTAGAGGATCCATCTTCTAGAGATATTTGGTGCCTGCAGCAAACATGGCAGTCGGCACTGTTGTATAAGTCGCCACAGTCACAACTCGAGAACAATACCACATGCATAATTTTTATCCAGATATTATATAATATAAAAAGGTTTTGAATTCCAGATTTTAAATATAGTATAATGGAGAAAGCCATTTATCATGCAATGTCTTTTTGGAGCATTAATAATACTGGTCAGTTTTGTCTCTCAGGACTTATTGGTAGGCCAATAGCTCTTTCTTGATGCTACATAAAATATCCACCAACTATTTATTCTTTGAAGATGGCATAGCAACTACTTAAGATATACTTATATCACTGGGTTTGTATTAGATGTAATTCCTATTGATAAAATTAAGGAATCACTATATTAAATTCTTGACCAATTTTCATAAATCTACTTTGACTTCTGATGATGGATATATATTTATCTTGGTGCATAATTTTATTCTTACTGCTAAGAGCCATAGAAATTATCTGATTGAATACTTTTCACAAAAGTGGATTGATACAAATTAGTAAATTATGCACAAAATCCAAGTTCAAGTCCATTCCATCTAGAAATATTTGAGCTTCAGCTTTAAATTTAGGCAGACAAGCAAAATGGTTTTACTCAGACATTTGAATATTCATTTTATTAGGAGGTAATAATTTAGTAGAGGAAGGATACATTTCATATTTATCATTCAAATTTTACAACCAACTACATTTGGTAACTCTACTGAACACAGACATAATAATATACATGATAATATACTGGGTTTCCAACTAATGATGTTGTTTATAGGTGATATAATAGATAAACATTTTCTTTACATTCATGATTAAGTTTTTGTATGATTCAATATTTCAAATTTTTTAACAATCTCAAAATGAATAATGTTCATAATTGTTAAAAGATACTAATGTAATCATCAAAATTATGCTATCCTTATCACTTTCTTGATCTGGTTGACATAGATGACGATATTGCCTATTTCTTAAAATACCACACTCTGGTCTATTTCACTATTCTAGACACATGGGAGAAAGTATTCCTAACTCTCAAATACCTGCTTAACTTACACAATTTCTTTTACTTGTAGTTGCATACTCCACCTTGCCTTAAATGATTTCTCCATTTTGAATACTATAATAACAATATATGAAATGTATGTGGGCCCACAAAACTGCAGTTAACATATTTTGAGTGGATCCTCTTAAATGTGATATCTTGTGAAATTTCATAGAATCATTAAGTGCCTGCTTAAGAAAATGATGGCCTCAATGAAACAAATTCTTTTACCATTTAAAATTTGAAAATACTTAAAAGTAAGATGCTCTGTGAATTTCTATTCATCATTTTCATGAAATAATTTTCCTTTACTATTATGAAGATTTTGCTGATACACATGAAGGATAAGCTATTAATAACCTTGTAGGCTAATTAACTGTTTGGTAGTTGTTAGACTGATTCTATAGATTTATGTCTCCCAATGTTCTTTTACTGCATTGAAATGTGAAATTCAAGGAAGGTTTCAGGTTCTTATTTCTTACAAATATCTGAATTTCTTTATTCTTTTTATTGCTCGAGAGAAAGTATAATTGGGTCATCATCTGGTTAATTTGTAAAAAGAGAGCATTGATAATAACAATAATTTATCTACCCAAAGATGAAACATTCTGTTGATATAGGAGGGTATATGAGAGATAATATACAATATTACATACATACAACAGTGGTTCACTCAATTTATTATTATTTAAATATTCAAGTACAGAATAGTAAAACGTTTTGTGTAAAAATTTCTTTAAGTTTGACTAAAAAGAGTCATATTTATATTTTACATGCTTTAAATGACGTGTTAACTTATTATAGAATATGATGCCAATTTCTTTTGGGCCCTTTTATACAATTATTATTCTGATAGAATTTTGATGTAGATTATTCTTAGTAAAATTAATATAAGAATGCAGGACTTTGTGGAATGCCATGACGACTGAATCAGGAGAGTAGGCTTTGTATGTTCCACAATATATTTCTATTTCGACCCATTTGGACCAAAGACAGCCATCGTCAGGTAAATATCAGTACAAGTACAGCATATTGGGGAGGGAGGGAGAGGAGAAGAGTGGTTATGGGGGAGGGGATCAATCTAATTGGCTGCAGGAGAGGATCCTGGAAAGAAGGGAAAGTAGGAGGGTAGGGTTAGAAAAGGTGTAGTAATTGCTAATGTGGGTTTTACGGGAATGAATTTCAATTATTTCCAAAGAGTCCATTTTTCTTTGGGATTCCATGAAGTAATTTTCCCTCGAACAAGCTGGAGTGGCCCTTCTCCCATAGATGTTCTGTGAATGACGATCCATGGACCCACAACTGGAAGTAACGTTGATGCTCTGTGGTCCTTATCTTCAGGGATCTGCTGCTCTGACAGAACAATTGCCTCATTCTAGCTTGTAGAGAGCTCTGGCTTGAGAGAATTGATTCATCCCTGATATCTTTCACGGGTGGTAGTGACCTTGTGAGGGTTTTCGGAATGTAGAAGGCTGCTTTTAGGTTTGGGTGGGGAGGCTGGCTAATCTATAAGAAATATCTCCTGGGAAAGGGTAATTTAACCCATATCTGTATTATGGGATCCTTGAGTGAAAAAAGGAAAGATCATCTTTGAGGAAAATCTTTTGCCAGTTCCTCTTGGTATTCATTGTTCCTTGCTATCTCTTTGATGACTTTCTGTTCCTCTTCGTATTCTTGATAGTAGAGGGGAAGGTTGATGAGCCTGTGGGCCATTGCATAGAATGCAACGTATTTACGGAATGCATGAGCACATGAAGAGTTCGGAATTAGTCCGTTTAGCTTGTTTTCCACAATATGCTGAAATTATGCCTATTGCTCTGAATATAAATAGAGATCCAAGAAATTGAGGGTCCCCTCCTTAGCCTATAGGAGGGGAGACACCATGGTTAAGCCATCCTTATGAAGAATGAAATCCCTACCAAATTGAAATAAATTTTTCAAACACAGAGAGATGAAAATCTTACAATTTTTTTATCAATGCAGGATCTTAAACCACGTCCTCAAATAGTTCACCAAGTATTTTTATAGAGTCAGCGGAGTGGAGTTGTTACGTGTGTGGAGTTAGTTAAGTGAGGTTTTGTCAGCTTCGACTTAACTATTAAAGGTGCCATATGGAAAATCCACTTTCTGATTAATTCTCTGTAAACATGCTCCGAGTCGGGTTTGAAGACATCGGCAGTTAATATGACGTAAAAAAATATATATACCAAGATCCTCTCACCATATTGACTTTCTAAATTATATTTTCTGTGATAGGAACTTTGGTTTTAGGTAGGGGAGACCCGGGCAAAGTGGCCAACACGGGCAAAGTGGCCAACATGGGCAAAGTGGCCAGGTCAGGTTTTTGGGTCCGTAAGGTGCTTTTCCCTAGCGTAAGTCATGATAACTACATGAGTAGGACGCCATTAGTTGTGTGAGGAAGTTTGGGTGCGATGCATTTGCGTTTGTCAGTTTTATGAAGAAAACATTGGTTTTTACTACTGCTGATCTAAGGTACGTGCTTAACACTATTCGCTTTGTACTTTTACTGTGATTTTCTTAAGTTAATCAACCACATTGCTAAGAATAGTATGTATTTACGCTCAGTTTAATATCTCAATCAAATGTGTAGGTTTCAGTAGATGCGGGGGTAGAGGGATTTTAATTAATGGCGTCGCTTCGGGCAAAGTCGCCATGATGGCCACTTTGCCCGGCAGAAGTCCTTTTGTGGATTATAATTGTAATACTAATTATTATTAAGTATTAAACAGGTTTTAGTATAATTTGACTCATATTTTTGGCTCATATAATAGGTAATAGCTTATTATTATAGCTTATAGGTAGGCCTACATAGATATTTTTGGTTTTAGGTTTTGAAATGGTCCACAAATACAATAGGAAAAGCGAGCAGCAATCATGGAATGCGGGTGCAATGCAGAGAGCTATAGAAGCGGTCACAAATGATGGAATGCCCTATTCAACTAAGGCCAAAACGTTCTCCGTTCCAAGAAACACTCTGAAGAGGAGGGTCCTTGGTAAGAATATTGATGCCAAGGGCAACATAAAGGTGTTGGGGAAGTACCGTGCTATTTTCACAGAAGAACAAGAAGCAGAACTGGTACGGCACATATTGGATTTGGAGGTTCGTTTCTTTGGTGTCACGATTTCAGATCTTCGCTCTTTAGCATACAGCCTAGCTGAAAAAATGGCATTCCGAACAATTTTAACAGAGAAACCAAAATGGCTGGCTTAGATTGGGTTGCTGGATTCAGACATCGGCACCCCAAAATTAGTTTAAGGAAACCAGAGCAGACCTCTGCTGCAAGGGCTCAGGCATTCAATAAACATAACGTGACAAAGTTTTTGAATATTCTTAAGGGCGTTCAAGAGAAACATTTCCACTCTGCCCACAGGGTTTTTAATGTAGATGAAACTGGGCTCGTAACAGTTCAATCAAAGAGCTCTAAGATTCTCGCTCTCAAGGGTAGGAGACAAGTTGGAGCTCTGACATCAGCAGAAAGAGGCCAGCTGTCAACCTTTGTTGTGTGCATGTCAGCTGGCAGAAACTTCATTCCTCCATTCGTTATTTTTCCAAGACTTCGAATGAAAGCAGAGCTCCAAGATGGAGGAACAATGATTGCATGCCACCCGTCTGGTTGGATGCAGAAGGAAGCAGGATGCAGGAAGGGTTGTTACCCAGTTTCAAGTTAGCCGACTTCTTGGGGAAGCTTTCTTAAAAGCAGCAACTCCAGCCACAGCAATAAATGGATTTCGCAAGTTAGCAATAAATTGTGCCGCTAGACCAAGATGTCTTCACGGAAGCTGATTACGTTGCTGCCGAATGCACGGATGTGCCTCTTCAACAGCCTAGACCAAATCAACAAGAGCTTGAAGCACGTCAGACTGAAGACCCTGTACTTGAGGCAGCTGAAGAAGACGTGGAAGAAGAAGGCCTACTTCTCGAAGACCCACAAGATCAAACTGAGGCTGGGCAAGAATATCTACAACCTGGACCATCTTCGAGACCCCAGCCAAATCCACCCTCCAGTCCACAACCTGGGACCTCTTCCAGCTCACAAACAGGACCTTCCTTCGCTGTAAGTCCAAAAGATATAATCCCTTTACCAAAAACAACAGTTGTTAAAAAGGAATCAAAAAGGAAAAAAGGAACTGCTGCTGTGCTGACCTCAAGCCCATATAAATTGGAATTAGAACAAGCAAATAAGGAAAAAGAAGAAAAAGAAAAGGCAAAAGAAATGAGGTGAGTAGCAAGGGAAGAGAAGAAGAAAGAGAAAGAAGAAAAAGGAAAGACGACAAAAAGGAAAATGAAGACTACAAACACAGTAAGCAAAGCAGGACAGAAATATCAAAAAGGAAAGTGTGGAGTTAAGGTGACACGTCAACTACAATTCGACGAACAATCTGACAGCAATGAAAGTGACACTGATTGTCTCTACTGCAATGAATTGTATTCATGTTCAAAGGGTCGTGAAGGATGAGTAAAATGCTCTGGTTGCAGCCGCTGGGCCCACGAAGCTTGCGCTGGATGTGAGGAGGACGACGATTATTTCGTGTGTGAATATTGTCTGTAGGAACAACAGAAACAAGTTACTATATTACTAGTTAAATATATTTTTTGACATTTTTTCATTTAATAATTTTGTGCCTTTTTTGTGCCATTTCCATGTTATTTGCCTAATTACATTGCAATACATTTCTAATATTGATATAAATCTGTTTACTATTTATTAAAACAATGCCGGGCAAAGTGGCCATTTGGTAGAGTTACAAAAAAAAATTATAAAAAAATAAAAGGAGCTACTTATAGTACTACACCTTTAAACCAACAGATAGGTAACTTAATAGGCTAGTTATACACGTAATATTGTCTCTTCAAATTAACATTTGAAAAATATAAAAATAAAATTCCCTTAGAGTGGCCGCTTTGCCCGCGGGTCTCTCCTACAGTCATTTGCGTAAATGTTTTGGAACTTAAGGCGAGTGAGGTGCAATAAGGGGTGACTTCGGAATTTTTCGGGGACCGCATTCGAATAGATATGGAAAGAACTGGAGAATTTGATCCATTTGGTCTGCGACTGAGCAATTTTACAGAAAAGAAAGGCTTTTCTGTTTTAGCTAGACGAGCAACGTTGAGGCAATTGCGAGGGACTTCAGCCTTCAAGCATATTAAATGTGAGTGTCAATGCTGATATTTTCGCTTCTCAAGCTGCTTTTAGGTTGAATACTCATCTAAAATGTAGCGGAATAATATTTTTGTCTTACCTTGATTTTGGTTTTATCTTTTTAACTTACGAATTCTTTTCTTTTAAATATTACGACGCTTAAATAGACAATAGAAATATCTCATCAACGAAAATGTTTTTTCATTTCCTACCCCAATTTAATCGATACCTTTTTCGTAGAAATTTTATAAAAATCTTCTTCTGGATATATTAATTTCATTCAAGTCATTGGCTCTGTTATTAAAATGAATTTCTATGGAATTGGTCGATTCTTAAAAGATACTAATTATATATGTAGTTTATTGCAGTTATTTACGAATTCAGCGTTGTGACTGGTAACTTTTCCCATCACATTTTCATACACCACTCAGGCATGGCATTGCAATTGGAGGCAATGCAGACCATTGCCGCTTAAGATGCTTTTTAGGAGACCCAATGATAACCATTATATAAGCGGGATATGACAACCTAAATCTTTCAATGTTGGAAAATGAAAGTGATAGGTTTAATTGGCTAAGATGTTTTAATACGTACTCTAAACCTCAAGCCGAAAAGAGTCATTCTTTATTTTGCTTTATTTTCACAGATTAGTGGTTGTCTTATTGTCATATTATTAACATTGGTCTCTTTTTTAAACAAATAGTGCGCCTTCCTCTGTTACTTTAATCTAGCCTTTTCACTCTACAATGAACAAATTTTTATTTGATAGAAAATTAGGGAACATGAACGAATATTTTAGCTGCAGTGCTATTGCAACTCTCGTGAGAGGCCGTCACAAAGCAAGATTTCTTCGAGAGTATTCATAACAGCACAAAAAATAATATAATGCAGTGCCACTCGTTTGTTTGAAACAAGGGATTGGGACGAAAGGAAACCCCGCGAAGCAACTGTTCTGCCTAGAGACGAGAATTATGGAGAATATCTCACGGAGCTTCATGAGTGAGATGAAAATTGCTGTTTTCCACATTTAAATTTTCTTCTCGCAAAAATAGTAATCGCAAACAAGAGCAAAGATAATTAACATAGAACAGGTCAAATAGAACAGGTAAGAGGCACGAGAGGAGTGCGGTGGATGGCGATATAGATAAATTAAACAATATTCTATCAAATGCGAAGGAAGATGGGCTTAGCGGGATGCGGTGCATTTGGGTATTATTCCCAAATGCGATGTATTTGCGAGAAATCCGTCTTATAAGCGGTTAGCGTCTTACGTTATTTTTTACCATGTGATTCTTGTGATAGAGACCGGAATGTAAAGAGAGATCGATCCCAAGTTTGAGTGTTTGACTATGTGAATAAAGTGAAATAAACTTGAGTGAATAAACCCCTAACATGAGACCCCAGGAAAAAGGGGATATGGATCGTTCCAAGATTGGATCTATCACAGACCCAAAATCTCGTTTTTCCAAATTACAGTATATTTTGGAGAGTTTTAAAAACTTTTGAGATAGTTCCATTAAGGATAATAAATTGAAAATCAACATTTCTTTAGTAGATATGGTTCTCTATTGTATACTGCAGGAACGTCCTCCAAAATTATACTTGTTTCGAAGCTAACTGTATGGAAAATTCTTCCGTAGTAAATGCATTGTAGACAATTTCAAGATTCTTTTAGCAGGTTTCGAAAAACAGATTGCTAGAACCAGACTTTTTAATAGGATTCATGTCCAATTATCTGTCCGAAGTTAAACAAGTTGATCTAGGGTTCGATGTCTGTGCGCATTAAACATTTTTCCATGAAAAATCTACTGTGAGCTCTGGACCTTTTTTGAGGAATTTATCGCTATGTTATTCTATGTAACTTTCATTCCTCATCTTATGTTAAGATGAGGAATGAAAAAGATGTGGATTAGCTAAGAATATTTACCAAGCGTTATCATTCTTCAATATTAAATTAGATGAAGGAGAATCCAAAACAAAATTTAATACTGTCAGTGAATGTGGATTTCCTGTCGGAATAAAGAATAATTTGGTTAATTAAGAAAAGCTGATTGAGTAAATTACATATTCTAAAGGTGTTATACAACTTATATTGCAACAAAAGAAGGGTAAAACTTTGAAAACATTTATAAAATATGTAAGGAAATTTAACCCTTTATATCTTGATCTCCCTGTTTATCGTGATCAATCATTAGCATTTTGCAAAAGATGGACTTCAAGTATTGGCAACGTGTGAGAGAAAGTCATAATTTCTTACTATATTCTGCTACTTTCCAAATATAAAAAAACTCTCGAAAACCAGAGAGCACTGAAAAGTGCTTTTCCGGCAAACTACATGAGGTGAGTGTTATATTTACAAGAATTTCAGTTGGTATGAAACATGTTCTACTATAAGCTCGGTAAAGGAAATTTGGTCACTCGGACCATTTTTACCAGTCCTTTCAATAGTTCAAAGCGCTGTCTCTATTTGAAACGGGCTCCCAGAAATTTTACAGTAGCTACCTTTACACACCGTAAGTACCAAAAACTTTACCCCCACCTCTATTTTAATTTCTACCTAAAAATCACGTAGTACCAACTAAAACTTTAAACTGAATTCTATGGTCGCTGGAGCAGCAACAGAACTTATGCAAATGACTGTAAGTCCTTTATTCTAAAAGGGTTAATATGACAGGATCTTAGATTTAAAGATTAAATTCCTCAATCTTCAAAAATATCGAGCACCTAACGGTGCCCTTCGAAACCAGGCCGAACGCCATCGAAGGCAATGCCAAGCTAAGTGGTAGTGGCATTCATCCTTAGCGATATGACGAACAATCTTCTGAAAAACATCACATCCTCTACCTAACCACCCTCTCCCTAACCACCCTTTCCCTTCCCATCCTCTCCCTTCCCACCCTCTCCCTTCCCACCCTCTCCCTTCCCACCCTCTCCCTTCCCACCCTCTCCCTTCCCAACCTCTCCCTTCCTAAGCTCTCCCTTCCCACCCTCTCCCTTCCAACCCTCTCCCTTCCCACACACTCCCTTTCCACCCTCTCCCTTCCCACCCTCTCCCTTCCCACCCTCTCCCTTACCACCAACTCCCTTCCCAACCTCTCCCTTCCCACCCTCTCCCTTCCCACCCTTTCCCTTCCCATCCTCTCCCTTCCCACCCTCTCCCTTCCCACCCTCTCCCTTCCCATCCTCTACCTTCCCATCCACTCCCTTCCCACCCTCTCCCAAACCACCCACTCCCAAACCACCCTCTCCCTTCCCACCCTCTCCCTTCCCACCCTCTCCCTTCTCACCCACTCCCTTCCCACCCTCTCCCATACCACCCACTCCCTTCCTACCCTCTCTCTTCCCACCCTCTCCCTTCCCACCCTTTCCCTTCCCATCCTCTCCCTTCCCACCCTCTACTTTCCACCCTCTCCCTTTCCATCCTCTACCTTCCCACCCACTCCCTTCCCTTCCTCTCCGTTCCCACCCTCTCCCTTCCCACCCACTCCCTTCCCAACCTCTCCCTTCCTAAGCTCTCCCTTCCCACCCTCTCCCTTCCAACCCTCTCCCTTCCCACCCACTCCCTTTCCACCCTCTCCATTCCCACCCTCTCCCTTCCCTCCGTCTCCCTTACCACCCACTTACTTCCAACCCCAATTTTTTGTTACCCTCCTGCTTCCCTCCCTCCTCTAACATACCCCTCACTTCTTCCTATCCCTCTCTCAATCAACCTCCTCCATCCTCTACCTTCTCTCCCTCTTCAACATGAGATTTATTCAGATGAAAATTATCAGCAATGCAATGAAAAGTTACAGAATATATAAATTATACATCATCTTGCCTTACATATCCTTAGAAATATATATCTATATATCACACAACAATATTTATTTAGGTTCAGGGTGCTAGGTCATTTAAAATTTTTATTATATATGCATTTCAAGTAATAGGAAACAATACATGTTCTGGCCTTACAATTGTTATGCTAAACATGCTTGAATATATATTTTGGCTCGGAAAAAATATTAACCTTTAACGTTTTATTCATCTTACGTGTTATATATAAAGATGTGCATAGATCAATAAACAAATTCAATCTCTAAAGATTGAATACACACCGAATAGATACACAAAACATAAACCTTCAAAAATAATTTTTACATTGCATCATCATTAGTGATATTGAAGATTAAAAGTTGAAAAAGCTTCAAATAGTATACAAAGATAAAGATTCACTGAAATTTTCAGTTGATTCTTCATTAAATAGTTTAGAATGTAATTATATGAATAGAATGTGCACTGTACTGGGACACTTCAGTTCACTTTAAAAGTCACGGATTTTATTTCTTTGGAAGTTTATATTTTATTCTTCCAATCTTAAATTGGTTCCGATGCCGTCCCCCGCCGCGCCGTAGCAACCCAACTCCGTCCCCGACGCCGTCCTTCGAGAAAAATAATATCTGTATGATTCACCAAAAACGAAACTTAGTCACGACACACATTTTTCAGTACTTAAATCGTGTATCGCATAAGCGGAGACTCCGCTAAGCACAACAGTCTGTTATAACACAGTGTTATTAATCTACACAAAAAGTTAACTCAGGATGCGTCTTAAATTAGAGAATCCCCATGTTTCACTATTAGATTTATATTATAGAATCGGAGTAGTAATAACATTAGATTCAATTTGAACTCATCGTATTCTGTGTTCCTGCCATCGACCGAATTACTCTCCACAGCATCTTTGCATTCCTACTCTCGCCTTTCCATGATACCGAAAAGTTCCGAGCGTATTTCTGAAGGATGAATTAAAAAATAGATAATAAAATAATATCTCCAAAAGAAAAACACTACGTTAATTAAAAAGAAGGTACTATCTATCATACTTGAACATGTATACTAATATTATTTTAACATGTATACTGTTAACATGTATACTAATGATATTTGATTCAAGTTATACTCATTGTATTTTGGATTCCATCCCTGGACCGAATTTCTCTCCTCGGTATCTCTGCGCTCCTCATCGGCTCTTCCATAATGGAGAAATGATGTGAGGGTGTTTTCGAGAAATAAAAGAAGTATTATTTCGAAAACAGAAACCACTATGTTAATCTAATTATACGAACTACTGATCATACTCAAAAACGAATAGCAAAAACGTTTTATTCCGTTTGTACTTATTGTATTTTATGTTCCATCCCTGGACCGAACATCCTCCTCCGTATCTCTGTGTTCTAACTCCGCTCTTCCAAGATATAGGAAAGTTGCGAGTGTGATTCTAAAGAAAAAATAAGGAAACAGTTAATAAAATAACAATTCGATAACAAAAAACCTGTGTAATCCAAAGTGCTAATATAATAGTAATAATAACAATCATAATAATGTACTCTTCACTCAAAAATTTGTTAGAGTATAGGGTCTATTTGAAAATATACTTTACTTAGTACGTACTAAGAAACTTATTACTTTAGTAGTGTATTTGAGTATAAACTTTACTGTACATTTTATTCAAATTATGCTCAATGTTTTCAATTTTCCATCCATGGATAAATTATATCTCCGCAGCATCGCTGCACTCCTTTTCGCTTTTATATGTAAAGTAATGGTTTTTTGACGGGTCAGACCGTTGAGGAATACCGAAAAAATAATATAACTGATCACGCGAGTAATATTACCCCTCCTTTATGTTTTAGTACTAGTAATATTGTTGAAAGTGCTTCGACATGTCTTTCCGCGCATTTGTTCCCACTGGGAATCGAACCAGGGACCACTTTTACCAAAGAAAAACGCGCAGTCATCTTGACTATCCGGGAGCCTCCCCCCCTTCATTGAAGTACCTGGTTCCATGGAAGTCTTTTAAAACTCAAATATCTCGCTAATTTAATATTCTGGAAATACCATTTAAAATATTTAAACTATATGGAGCAATCGCAAGATGTCGCTTGATAATTCTTGGTTGAACGCTCTGTGGACATCACTCCACAGAAGCCGAAATAAATCATCAAAAAGTGAAAGAATTCACTTCCTCGGAACTTGAGAAAGAAAGGAGCCCAATTTATTTTAGTAGTTACAGAGAATATTGTACAAGGAAAGGTATATAATCTGAAAAATATCTACAAAAAACATGCTCATTTATTGCTAATTTAAAATCTCTATTTGAGTCCAATAAAAATGTCAAAGCAAAATGAAATATTAATAGTACCTAAATGAATAAGCAAGATGCTTAAAATGATAAATAATCATCAATTCAAAATTTTCAGAACTTCCGTTGCAAGAATAGTAGAGAGTATTTACTTAAGTCATTGGAATATGTTATGAATGATCATATCCGAAATTCAACTCCAGTAGTACAGTTGAAGACAAAACGCTGTGATAGCAAACATCTTAAACAGAAGTTAATTTAAATATTAAGAATTCATAAGTGATAGTAACTCAGGATTCTAGAGTGAAAATAAAAATGTAAATTTTTAGAGAGAATCAGTATGTACCTATTATTTAAGAGTAATACGCAAGCTAAATTTTAATATTATATTGATAGAAAGGTATTCAGAAAGAAATCATTTGAACGATAATTAATCGAAAAAAAGTTCAAATATAAACCCCATTGATATGGCATCAGCTATTGACACCCGTTACTAACCCCGAATTAATTAAAAAAACATTACGTAACTTTTTTTATCTCTCTGCTTTTATTATTTGTAAATTATTTTGAAAAATCTGATTCTGATTAAGATTTCCCAAAGCGAACTCGCATGCAAAATTCATTAAACGATCACTGCTCGTAAAATAAAATTGGAACGTTTATCCAGCTTCTTCCTCTACAAGACCGTTGAAAGTATCGGCTAAAATAATCTGGTAATATTACCAGTAATTATATCCAATATTTTTGACGGGTTGCCCCAAGAAAAGGGAACGTGACAAATCTTAGACTTCCATTGAATTTTAAAATAAGACCTTCAAACCGCCTTCCTGAAAATGAAGACTCGAAAACTAAAGTAATATTTCACTGATTCTACACAAGTGAATATATATTCATTATTCAAGAACTACATGTATGGCGATTTTGAATTGATTTATGAAATAACCATAGGAAGATGGAAATCTTCCTAATAAGGGATGGATGATACAGTAATGATGGACAGTAAAATAACATGTTGAATTTAAATAAATATCCAGTTGATTTGATTTCAGATAATAGTTTTCATAAATTATAATAACCACCGAAATAATAGTTAGTCATGAGCATAACAATTCAATTTAAATTAAATACATATTGTAAAATTTATATTACTTTTTAACTCCTTGATAATAATCCGCGTAGATTTATCGTCTTCCCCGGGTTACGTTATAACTCATAGTTAAATAACTTCAGCCATATATCTAATTATGCTTATATGTTTTTAGAAGAGACTCGAATAAAAAAAATTAAATATTATATGCAAATATTATTTTATATCATCTGAAAGCCTGACAATAATGAAACGGGACAAAGTGAGCATCGATCTGCGAATTTGAATCGGACATAATTTTATGAGGATTACTGAAGCATTGATGTAATTATAGTAAAAACGTAAAAAATCTTCGAGTTCCCGAGAAATATTTATTTTATACAAACAATAACTCTTAGAAAATTTACTTTTTAATTGTGGAATATCTCTCCAAGGTAATGAGATGAGTACACACTAATGTTATAATACGTAGCTAGCAATATTATTTACTCTGACAAGAGAAAATAATGCAATAGTATCTTACTTCTTATTATACTACACAATAGAATTCCAGAATGTAGTACTTCATCACTGCTTCCTTCGATGGAACCTCTTGGGACGCAACTTAATCAAAAACAATCAAGTCCTGGTATATAAGAAGAATTGCTCAATTAGCATGATAATGATCTGGTTGACGTTCTCATCCAACCGAATTAATCTCAAAGGCATTTGATGTTCAACTTGTACGAATTTGGATTGGGTAATGATGAAACTTTTTGAACTTCGTTTCCGTCAAACTAAACCGAAATATCACAATGTAAGGAGAGGCAAGAGACATTAATTTTCATATTTTTACAGTTCCCATCCGAGTGATATTAAGTTAACTTGAAGTACATATTAACTCAGTACATAAGGAAGATATTTCTTAATGCTTATGCGTTTATACTATCGTCTACTTGATACTATGTAATGTACTTTAAATTCCTTGGTTCGTCAGAGGTAGGTAATAGAGCACTTGAACAACGAAAACCAAAGCGAAAGAATCCAAGGTCGTTGGAACAAAACATCGAGATAACGAAACTCTTCACAAAATATTGCTCGCTAATGTTGAAAAGAATTTTCCCGAAAAATGAACGGAAAGGGAAAGCTAAATCATCCTTGTGTAAATATGCAAGTAACTCTCACTTTTCTTTACAGAGATTTAGAACGAAGCGGGAAAGCGAAAGTTCTTGCCTATTATGACTCACGAAGCAAAGCAACAAGGCTAATCGAAAAATATCATGGCTCACGAAATAAAGCGCTCAACTATGACTAGTTCAGTGATAGAGCAATATCAACGACTGCCAATGAATATAACCGTAAAATTCTATGTCAATTTATTTTTCTCTATGTGAAGGGCTTCTCATATCCTTACGCATCACAGAGCGCAATGTATTATTTTTCTAATGTCGATGGTCAATGTCATTCCACCTCCTTGTCTTCAAAGTATGAGAGAGGTCAGAATACCGGATTAATCTTAGAAAAGCGTAAGCGAAAGCTTAATAAACGATTGAGTTGTAGAGAATTAACTCAACGACCATAAAAATGTCTGAAAAGATGAAAACATTGCCTAGGCTCTTCTATTATTCTATTACATTTCAATTGTTGCTTCGACAGCGAATATATATATTAATACCGAAGAGCATGTTTTACCATCGGTATGCACTTGAGTTGCGAAGAGGTATGTGGAACGAGAGCATCGTCGACTGAACAATAAAATAAAGCATGCATTCGCAAGTAAAGGTTTGAGATTTACATTTAAACAGAAATTCTTATGGTATAGGTACATACAAAAAACGAATAATTAGAATAATTCGTTACTATAACGAGGTGTTCGAATTTTGGAAAGAGCAGCTTGAGGACTGAAGTCCGCCTAAGCCCATGAAAATCACTTTTGCGTACAAAATCGTACAATTATTGTCATCTGTTTCACTTCGGCTGGATTCCTTTCTCAAACGTCGGCTATTCTTCCACGAATACGTCGGAGCGGAATTTATTTTGCGAACGATATTTGCAAATATGAACAAATTAATTGGCTCGTGAATACATTAAATTTATCGTGTCACATGGTCTAGTTCTATCTAAAAAGGCTTGCATAGAGTCTAAATAATATTCTTTAAAACTAGTTTAAGTTCACAGTAAACCTGCGATAGACTATTTATTTACGGAAAGTTATATAATATCTATGCTTATTTAAAACAGCCTTATTCTAAAAGCGGAGGTAAATGCAATACGTTTCAACAGGGCTTAAGATAATTGATAAGAAAGCCTATTAATAGTTTTATCTGATTAAATTATAACGATCAAGAGTTACACATACAATGTAATTTAGTGTCAGCTGATGGCCAGTCGAGATGAAGGGGAAAAGAAGGAACCATATTGCTTCACGACATAATGGTACTTCAAAACGTAATTTGATACTTAAAAATCTAATACATCACCTTCCAGCAATGAAGAACCATCCGAATTATGGTATAGAATTAATAATTATGAAATTATGGAGACCATCCGAGTTATGTTCAGCTCTCGTTTGAAAAATTACAATTAGCATCAATGAATAACGACAATTATACCTAAGATACATACTTGAAAGGCACCAGATAAATTATAGTTTTCGTAATACAATTAACTCGCGATGCAATAAACTACTCCTTCATTCTGATGCTAAAAAACGAATATAGAGAAGAAAAATTTGCTTAAGCAGTTGACTTATAATCTTGCTGTAAATACGCGGAACATTTTCCTCGAGTTATTTCCTATTTTATAAAATAAACTACCGCTATATGCACATTAGAAAGTTGGAGATAATTACTTATCATAAACTTGAATAACTCGATCTCTACACTTAAATTAAAATATTTTTTAGAGAGGAAGAGCATTCGATTAAAAATCCCCCTCATCATTTCGCTCTGAATTGGTATGCCTTTTAGCATACTCTTACTTACTTATAAAAACGGAGTAACTTGATTAAAACGCGTTCCATTACTTTCAAATCCCTAACAGTAATATCGGAATTCCATTCACTCTCTAAGCTTCAACTACTGCCGAGTATCTTTCAAAACACATAAAATCAATAAATTACACAGTGATTTTCAAAGGTTCCAAACTATTTCAATCATGCATTCTTTCACCTGAACGGCGAGTTTAAAAATATTTAAAAGCGCCATTACATGACGAGGAACTATCAATTTAAATATAATGTAAGGTTAGAGTATTAAGTGCGCTTACTAAATAGATCAAATTTCGTTACTCTTGTTTCTTCCGCGAAGGTCATCCGACGACATTCCTTTTCCAAACGAAGTGTAGCAGATGCCCTTCGATGAGAGTATTGAAAGATCAGCTTATAAAACCTGGAAATATAGAAATTCCAAATTAGTAAAACATCAATTAATTTCATCCAGAAAAGTACTGTACTCAACGCCCATGAGTAGGTATATTTTATAACGGATAAGTTTAAAATTAGAATGTCCATTATATGAAATCACTATTTCAGCGCCATCTATGGTGTTAGATATAAGACAAAGAACAGGCGGAATGCTAACAATCGGATAATTAAAGTAAAAGATTTTCAGGGAAAGTGATGAATATCGTAAAAAATCACAATTTCGATTTCCTCCACTGCGATAGCGGTGATCCATTTTGGGACTGAAACACGAAAGGTATTTATCAATACAATGTTAAAGAAGCATACATTTTAATCAGAAGCTCAAGGAATAGTAAAAAGCTTTATTTAACAGAAAACTAAACCAAATACAGATTGCATTGAGATAGGAACACCGTTAAATCCCAACGATGGCATTGCAAGAATTGAAATATGAGTAATCAAAAATTTGAGCATGAAAATGTATAGTTTGAATCAGCATGGAGCGCTAACAGCAATTTTCAAATACTGATTTCCGATAATACTGCCGGACAGATAGTGCAAACAGCGAGTGAGTAGGAGATTCCAGTTTTCGAGTCCAATTGCGTCAAAATTTTCCTCAATCGCAATTTTCGTTAAATTAAGCATTCGGGGAGCGGGGGGTATTACCATTGATCATTTAAGTTTCAACAGAATTTAATTGAATTTGCTTACGTCACTCACTCAAGAACTCTAGACAGAACGAAGTTATCAAAACAAATTCAAATATGAAACTTTATCGAGTTTTAATCGAAAAATACGTGGAGGCTAAATTTTATGCGAGTGTATGTATTTAAGTTAGGATTTAAGCGATGCCCGAACTTAATATATTATACAAATACGCAAACTACACACGAAATTCCGCGACTACAACTTCTAAAATACCGGAACTTTTAGCTCACAAAAGCAATTATATCTTTAAAGCAAAATCGCAATCAATATTTGAATAAGGTTTATTCGTTCAACTTACCATTAAAAGGAAATCCTTGGTGACGACCACGAACATCTTCAGGTCTTCAAACGTCGGTCTTTCTTTTTTTCAGGAAAATTCCTCTAAGGAATAGTTATTATTACAAAAAGAAAACGAAAGGCTTTGAAATGTCACTTACGTTTACCAGTTTTCAAATCCAACGGAAGTCACAACATTTAAATTGTAACGGAAATTTTAAAACAATTGACATAACTTCCACACCAGACGAGGTCTAAGCAACAACTGAGGAAATTTCCATCAGGCCAACGGTTGATCAAGAAAGCTGAAATTTGATTGGTCGACTTAGGATAATCCGTCGCTAACTGCCCCCTCAACTCAAATGAAACACTTTCATTAATTACAATTATAATTAAATTGACATTAACATATATGAAGTACCTTCTTTATCTAAATTTAAAATTGTTTGGATTATTAGTTTTCGTTAATAAAAGTATTTATTTATGCTTCGAGTTAATTTTTTCGTTTCCTCCAATGGGAATGCTCGTTACATCGTTATCGTTTACAGTTTAATTGTAAGTTTAGAAATTGTAATATTTCTATTTGTTTACCATGATTACATAAAATTTTTTTAATATTTAAAAGATATCAATATAATTAATTACTCTTCGTCGGCCATAACGAGTGAATGGAGTTAGGGCATCAATTCACTTCGTGGATTTATATCAGAAAGTATTTTTAAGAATTCTTCTCGAAGACATTTAAATCGATCGAAAAACTTTATTAATTCAGAAAGATCTACTCATCGAGAAAAAACGAGTGCATTACATGAATCTGGATAATAAAAATCGCTTCGGCTTGAGAATATCTGTATTACCTTATGTTCCTCCTAAAATTAAACGAGGTCGGATCGTCTGTGAAGAAGAGCAGAACTCTATAATCATTTCAACCACATTCCATTTCGATCACAAGGTCGAAGATTACAATTCTTTAGGAACCTCTCTGTTTGATCCCTTACATATGCTTCGTAAATCCACAAGAATAGTTAGCAATCACTTTATATTTGTACACTTTTCACACGAATTAAAGGACACCATGTTAATAAAACAAATTTTCGGCGCAGAAACACAATAAAATCTCACAGTTTAGAAATCTTGAAATATATTCTTTTAATGCTAATAACACACATCTGATATGGAGTACTCAAGTGATAAGTTATTTTCAACAACGAGAGAAGAGAGACAGATGGACAGAATGGAAAATAATCATGATCAACATATCATCACGCCGTTGGCGATTTATCACTGAATCCAGTAGTAGATAATATAACTGAGAAAAAAGTACTAGTTTGTCTCTCATCTGTCCTTGGTAACACAAACGTTTCACTTGAAAATTCCATGAGTTAACTCCCACTGCAAATGGGTTGCACACGAACTGTGGGCATTAATCCAAAGGGTAACACCGTCTTGAACATTTTCCACTAATTCATTTCACGTCGACTGATATTGAAACGAAAATGTAACTCAAAAAGATCTTCATTCCTGTCACGAACTCCATGTAACCACGAGATTTTTACGTTGTCTTTAACCGCGCTTTTACGCTTTCCCGATCGTCACGAAAAAACTGAAGTACGCAACTTGCGTCCGAGGAACTATGTGGAATGTGAGGTAACTTGTGATGCTCATTCTGTTTTTCACATAGGCAGTCTTTCTGCCTTACTACATTTACCTTGAATATATTTCTGTGGATATGCTATGTATTTTAAAGTATTACACGAGTAGACTTTCCTGTGAATGTTCGAAGTTTAAGTAATAATTACGAATAGTTCAAAAATATAATCCAGGTAAATTTAGAAGGGCTGAAAGACCGCCATTGTGAGAAACAGAATGAACATGGCCAGTAACTCCACATTACTCATACTTCCTCGCACATTTAGTACTTCAGTCTTTTCGTGACGATCGGAAAAGCGTAAAAGCGCGCTTAATGGCCACGTAAGAACCTCGTGACTACATGGAGCTCATGACTGGAATGGTGATCTTCTTTGAGTTAATTTCAAGTTTTAATAATAGTTGATGTGAAATGAATTAGTGCAAACTCTTCAAGACGGTGTCACCCCTCGGATTAATCTCCACAATTCATGTTTAAACCCGTTCATAGTGGGAATGATCTCATGGAATACTCACGTGAAAAGTTATTGTAAACAACGAGAGAAGAGAGAGTCTTTTTCCACAGTTTTATTATACGCTACTGGATTCAGCGAATAATCGCCATCGCCATAGTGATGTGTTATGGATAATAATGATGATGCTACGATTAATAAAATCGAAAAAGCAATAGTCTGTCTCTCTTCTCACGTTGCGGTTGATTTCTGCCATATGTCGCCTACCTCCGAGGAGTTTATGCTTGTCAACAATTGTAATAAGGTATTTATAATATGTTTTTATTTGAAGAGTGTAAAAAGAGTATAAATGAAAAGTGCTTGCTAGGTATTGTTGTGGATTTAGGAAGCCTTTTTAAGGCATCAAACAGAAAGGTTCGTAAAGGATGAGACCTTCGACCTTGTGGTCGAAATGGAATGTGGTTGAAATGCTTTTAGAATTCTTCTTTTCTTCCCAGACGGATACAAGGTCTTTTTTGGACTCGAGGTGCTTTATAAAACGTGTAAGTAAAGGATATAAAAATGTATTTTTCTAACATTCTGTTGTCTTACCAAATTTCTCTAAAATAACAATTCAAGATTGCATTTTTTAGCAATCCATCTCCGTTTAATTTTAGGATGAGCTGATGTAGATATTCTCAAGCCGAAGCGATTTAAATTCTCCAGAATCATGCAATGCACTTGTTTTTCCTCAATGAGTAGATCTTTCTGAATAAATAAAGTGTTTTCGATCAATTTAAATGTCTTCGAGTAGAAATCTTAAAGACATTTTCTGATATAAATCTACGAAGTGAATTGATGCCCTAACTCCATTCATTCGTTATGGCCGACGAAGAGTAATTATATTGATATCTTTTAAATATTAAACAATTTTTAGTAATCATGGTAAACAAATAGAAATATTACAATTTCTAAACTTACAATTAACCTGTAAACGATAACGATGTAACGAGCATTCCCATTGGAGGAAACGAAAAAATTAACTCGAAGCATAAATAAATACTTTTATTAACGAAAACTAATAATCCAAACAATTTTAAATTTAAATAAAGAAGGTACTTCATATATTTAAATGTCAATTTAATTATAATTGTAATTAATGAAAGTGTTTTATTTGAGTTGAGGGGGCAGTTAGCGACGGATTATCCTAAGTCGACCAATCAAATTTCAGCTTTCTTGATCAACCGTTGGCCTGATGGAAATTTCCTCAGTTGTTGCTTAGACCTCGTCTGGTGTGGAAGTTATGTCAATTGTTTTAAAATTTCCGTTACAATTTAAATGTTGTGACTTCCATTGGATTTGAAAACTGGTAAACGTAAGTGACATTTCAAAGCCTTTCGTTTTCTTTTTGTAATAATAACTATTCCTTAGAGGAATTTTCCTGAAAAAAAGAAAGACCGACGTTTGAAGACCTGAAGATGTTCGTGGTCGTCACCAAGGATTTCCTTTTAATGGTAAGTTGAACGAATAAACCTTATTCAAATATTGATTGCGATTTTGCTTTAAAGATATAATTGCTTTTGTGAGCTAAAAGTTCCGGTATTTTAGAAGTTGTAGTCGCGGAATTTCGTGTGTAGTTTGCGTATTTGTATAATATATTAAGTTCGGGCATCGCTTAAATCCTAACTTAAATACATACACTCGCATAAAATTTAGCCTCCACGTATTTTTCGATTAAAACTCGATAAAGTTTCATATTTGAATTTGTTTTGATAACTTCGTTCTGTCTAGAGTTCTTGAGTGAGTGACGTAAGCAAATTCAAGTAAATTCTGTTGAAACTTAAATGATCAATGGTAATACCCCCCGCTCCCCGAATGCTTAATTTAACGAAAATTGCGATTGAGGAAAATTTTGACGCAATTGGACTCGAAAACTGGAATCTCCTACTCACTCGCTGTTTGCACTATCTGTCCGGCAGTATTATCGGTAATCAGTATTTGAAAATTGCTGTTAGCGCTCCATACTGATTCAAACTCTACATTTTCATGCTCAAATGTTTGATTACTCATATTTCAATTCTTGCAATGCCATCGTTGGGATTTAACGGTGTTCTTATCTCCTTGCAATCTGTATTTGGTTTAGTATTCTGTTAAATAAAGCTTTTTACTATTCCTTGAGCTTCTGATTAAAATGTATGCTTCTTTAACATTGTATTGATAAATACCTTTCGTGTTTCAGTCCCAAAATGGATCACCGCTATCTCAGTGGAGGAAATCGAAATTGTGATTTTTTACGATATTCATCACTTTCCCTGAAAATCTTTTACTTTAATTATCCGATTGTTAGCATTCCACCTGTCCTTTGTCTTATATCTAACACCATAGGTGGCGCTGAAATAGTGGTTTCATATAATGGACATTCTAATTTTAAACTTATCCGTTATAAAATATACCTACTCATGGGCGTTGAGTACAGTACTTTTCTGGATGAAATTAATTGATGTTTTACTAATTTGGAATTTCTATATTTCCAGGTTTTATAAGCTGATCTTTCAATTTTCTCATCGAAGGGCATCTGCTACACTTCGTTTGGAAAAGAAATATCCACGGAATGACCTTCGCGGAAGAAACAAGAGTAACGAAATTTGATCTATTTAGTAAGCGCACTTAATACTCTAACCTTACATTATATTTAATTGATAGTTCCTTGTCATGTAATGGCGCTTGTAAATATTCTTAAGTCGACGTTCAAGTGAAAGAATGCTTGGTTGAAATAGTTTGGAACCTTTGAAAATCACTGTGTAATTGTTTGATTTTATGTGTTTTGAAAGATACACGGTAGTAGTTGGTTCGGTATATGGTTCCTTCTTTTCCCCTTCATCTTGACTGGACCTCAGCTGACACTAACTTACAGTGTATGTGTAACTCGTAATCGTTATAATTTAATCAGGTAAAACTATTTATAGGCTTTCTTATCAATTATCTCAAGCCCTGTTGGAACTTGTTGCTTGCATTACATCCCATTTTTCGAATAAGGCTGTTTTACATAAGCATAGATATTATACCACTTTCCGTATGAAATAACCCTGCAAGCCGCCTTTCGGCGTGTTGCAGGGGGTGCAAGCACCTTAACTCTATTTTCCTAAGCGGTTGCATTCACGTATACTTCGCGGAAAAAATGAATTTTTGAAACGATTTGTTCTAGCATCTATTTCCCTAATCTTTCTGGCAGTATCAGAACGGCACATATAACAGGGGGGTCGCATTATATCGGTTACATCATCTGAAAACTTAATTTTTCTGAACTTATTTAATAAATTTATCTTTTGAATTTTTCTTCTATCTTCTTATGATTCACATCCCGCGTCCTGTAACATCTGAGTGACACTCGCTGTTTTATCGTAGCAATTCTTTACAGATCGTATCGCCTTTCGTTGTACTTTTTCTAAATTCCGAATATGACATTTCTCGGCGGGGTCCCATACACTACATGCATACTCAAGGTGAGGCCTAACTAACGCCAAGTAACATCGCTCGCGAACCTTTTCTTCGCTCCTACCGACTATTCTTTTAACGAAGCCGAGTTTCTTAAGTGCTTTACCACATATATTTCGGATGTGGGCACTCCATGATAGATTATTCGTGAGAGTTACTCCAAGATACTTTACCGATTCCACTGTCATTTGGATTACCCCTCGGAGACTAAGAATAATCATTTCTTATAGATTTACTTTCGAAGAACTACCGAACACTTTTCTACATTAAGCTCTAATTGCCAATCATCGCACCAGTTCATAATTCTATCTAAGTCGTTCGAAAGGGTTTATCTATCCTCTGAACTAACTATTTCCCTGTAAATGACTGTGTCGTCTGCGAATATCCTAACATTGCTTTCAATGTGATTGCTGAGGTCGTTGATGTATACTAAAAATAGCAACGGTCCAATTACACTGCCCTGAGGGACGCCCGAGGTCACCTTAACCAAGTTGGAACTAATACCATCGAGTACTACTCGTTGCTCTCTATCGGTGAGAAAGTCTTTTATGTAGTTAATAACTTCCGCATTGATACCCGCAGCTTCTAATTTGTACAGCAATTTATGATGAGGTACCTTATCGAAAGCTTTATAAAAATATCGCATCGACTTGCTTTTGTTTTTCAGCAGAGTTTAGAACATGGTATACTAATAAAGCCAGCTGAGACTCGCAAGAACGAGTCTTACGAAAACCGTGTTGATTCCTAATTATGAAAAATGACGTTTCAAGAAAACCCATTAAAGAGCTAGCTATTATATGTTTCATAATTTTATCGCTCAGTGATGTTAAAATTATAGGCCTGAAATTAGCTGGATCGTCCTTAGAGCCACTTTAAAAAATATTGGCGTGACATTCGCAATTTTCCGTAAATAAATAGTCTATCGCAGGTTTACTGTGAACTTAAACTCGTTTTAAAGAATATTATTCAGACTCTATGCAAGCCTTTTTAGATAGAACTAGACCATGTGACACGATAAATTTACGGTATACGAGCCATATAATTTTTTGATATTTGAAAATATCGTTCGCAAACTCTCTTCCGCTTTGACGTATTCGTGGAAGAATAGCCGACGTTTGAGAAAGGAAAGGATCTAGCCGAAGTGAAACAGATGACAATAATTGTGCGATTTTGTACGCAAAAGTGATTTTCATGGCCTTAGGCGGACTTCAGTCCTCAAGCTGCTCTTTCCAAAATTCGAACACCTCGTTATAGCAACGAATTATTCTAATTATTCGTTTTTTATACCTTTACTTTGCGATTGTATGCTTTATCATATTATTCAGTTGACGATGTTCTCGATGGTAAAGCAAGCTCTTCGGTAACAATATATATATATATATATATATCTGCTTTTTACATTTTACTCGTATATATATATATATATATATATATATATATATATATATATATATATATATATATATATATATATATATATATATATATATATATATATACGAGTAAAATGTAAAACGCAGATCGACAACACTAATTTCATATCGGCATCATATCGGGACGGTCCTCAAAAGAAAAAAAAAGGATTGAAATTAATCTTAAAATTCGCTAAAATTTAATCGAAAGGCATAGAACCCAGGTCTTCCTGGTAAACATACTATGCAGCACAATAGAAGATCACCATCTCTAACTATGTGTGAAATTTTAGGCAGAAATATTGGCTGCAACTGCCTCAAACGACGTTCTATTTTTGACGAAAGTAAATGTTACTCTGGATTCGAACCAAGGACGATCTTGGAAATCTAAAATATGTTCTTAAAATTTATGTATGATCTCTATGTAGGTGCTTAATTTCGAATTTCTATATTCTTGGGAAAGGTTTCAAAATAATTCCTAAAAATCGGATCAACTTCTGATTGCAGAGACACCTGGTGTCGAACCCAGGAAATATTGTAAGCTGTGAATCCACAGCTTGATTTTTAAGAACCTGTTCTTGTATCATGCAAAGTTTGAAGTCGATAGCATGCCGGGAAGTACCTAAATTTTGTTTCCGTTATCTCCGTAAGAAATGCATTGAGAAGTGCAAATGGCCCTCTGGGATCGAACCAAGGACCATCAGCGAACATGTAAAATTTGCATATGAAATATATTCATGATATCTATACACGTGCCGAGTCTCTAGTATCCATGTTATCGGGAAAGGATCCAAAAAAAATCTTCAAAATCGCCGCAATGCATTTTAAACGGCCGATTTTTGCCCCGACCTAGCATCGAACCATGGACAATATTTTAAGATGTCTTTCTGATATACGTTAGAGTTTCACGGTATCTAGCGATCCCTCGAATTTCAACTCTCTCCTTGTTCGGGAAAGGCCTCAAAAAAATTTTCGAAAATCCCCGCCATGTAATCTTATGGGGAAAATCGCGACTTTGGGGCCTTCTGGAATCGAACCCATGACACCGAGGTTCAAAGTCGGCTTTTTCCTGTAGGTTACACGTTATGGCCAATATGTCGTAAAAATTTCAAAGCAGTGGCACTTGTGGAACATGCTTAGAATTTTGATCCCCTATATATAACTTATGTATACGAGTAAAATGTAGCTTGCATACTGCAAGCAGATCGGCAATACTAATTTCATATCGGCATCATATCGGGACGGTCCTCATAAGAAAAAAAAAGGATTTATTTTTTTCTTAAAATTCGCTGAAATTTCATCGTCTGGCATCGAACCCGGGTCTTACTGGTAAACCTACAATGAAACACAATAGAAGATCACTATCTCTAACTATGTGTGAAAATTCAAGCAGAAATATTGGCTACAACTGCCTCAAAAGGCGCTCTAATATTCACGAATGTAAATGGCTCTCGGGACTTGAACCAAGGACGATCTCTAAAATTTAAAAAATGTTTCTGAAAGTTATTAATCATCTCAATCTATATGCCAAATTTCAAGTTTCTATATTATTGGAAAAGGTTTCAAAATAATTCCTAAAAATCGGATCAACTTCTGATTGCAGAGACACCTGGTGTCGAACCCAGGACACATTGATAGCTGTGAATGCATAGTTTGATTTGTAAAGACTTGCTCTTCTATCATGCAAAGTTTGAAGTCGATAGCATGCCGGGAAGTACCTAAAATTTATTTCCGTTATCTCCGTAAGAAATGCATTGAGGAATATAGGAAACAAGTTCAGGCTTCACTTGGTGGTAATGACATACACTGAGATGTGACATAATAAAACTTTTACTTTACCACAAATTATTATTTAAAAAACGACCAGGTTTCGCAGCAGTGCTGCATCATCAGGTGATGACCTGATGATGCAGCACTGCTGCGAAACCTGGTCGTTTTTTAAATAATAATTTGTGGTAAAGTAAAAGTTTTATTATGTCACATCTCAATGCATTGAGGAATTTATATGACGCTCTGGGATCGAACCAAGGACCATAAGCGAATATATAAAATTCGATTATGATATATTTTTATGGTATCTAACCTCATACCGAATTTCAAGTTTCTATGCCATCGGAAAGGGTCCAAAAAGAATCTTAAAAATCGCCACAATGCATTTTAAACGGCCGATATTTGCCCCAACCTAGCATCGAACCATGGACAATATTCGAAGATGTCTTTCTGATTTACGTTGGAAATGCATGGCTTCTAGCGATCCCTCGAATTTCAACTCTCTCCTTTTCCGGGAAGTGCCTCAAAAAAATTTTCGAAAATCACCGCCATGTAATCTTATGGGGAAAATCGCGATTTTGGGGCCTTCTGGAATCGAACCCATGACACCGAGGTTCAAAGTCGGATTTTTTCTGGAGGTTACACGTTATGGCCAATAAGTCGTAAAAATTTCAAGTCGGTGGCACTTGTAGAATATGGTTAGAATTTTGATCCCCTATATATAACTTATATAAAAGTATATCCGGAGAAGCGTCTATATAATACGAGTAAAATGTAGCTTGCATATTGCAAGCAGATCGGCAATACTAATTTCATATCGGCATCATATCGGGACGGTCCTCTAAAGAAAAAAAAAATGATTGCATTTTTTCTTAAAATTCGCTGAAATATCATCGTCTGGCATCAAACCCGGGTCTTACTGGTAAACCTACTATGCAGCACATTAGAAGATCACCATCTCTAACTATGTGTAAAAATTCAAGCAGAAATATTGGCTACAACTTCCTCAAAAGACGTTCTAATTTCCACGAATGTATATGGCTCTCTGGATTCGAACCAAGGACGATCTAAGAAATCTAAAATATGTTTCTGAAAGTTATTAGTGATCTCCATTTATATGCCGAATTTCAAATTTCTATATTATTGGGAAAGGTTTCAAAATAATTCCTAAAAATCGGATCAACTTCTGATTGCAGAGACACCTGGTGTCGAACCCAGGACACATTGATAGCTGTGAATGCACTATTTGATTTGTATGGACTTGATCTTTCTATATGCAAAGTTTGAAGTCGATATCGTGCCGGGAAGTACCTAAAATTTGTTTCCGTTATCTCTGTAAGAAAGGCATTGAGGAATTTAAATGTCCCTCTGGGATCGAACCAAGGACCAACAGCGAATATGTAAAATTTGATTATGATATATTTTTATGGTATCCAACCTCATACCGAATTTCAAGTTTCTATGCCATCGGAAAAGGGTCCAAAAAAATCTTAAAAATCGCCACAATGCATTTTAAACGCCCGATTTTTGCCCCGACCTAGCATCGAACCAAGGATAATATTCGTAGATGTCTTTATGGTTTCCTTTAGATATGCATTGTATCTAGCGATCCCTTGAATTTCAAATCTCTCTTTTTCCGGGAAGTGCCTCAAAAAAATTTTCGAAAATCCCCGCCATGAATTCTTATGGACAAAATCGCGACTTTGGGGCCTTCTGGAATCGAACCCATGACACCGAGGTTCAATGTCGGATTTTTTCTGGAGGTTACACGTTATGGCCAATATGTCGTAAAAATTTCAAGTCGGTGACACTTGTGGAACATGGTTAGACTTTTGATCCCCTATATATAACTTATAGGTATATCCGGAGAAGCGTCTATATATAATAGATAGATGTACGAGTAAAATGTTGCTTGCATACTGCAAGCAGATCGACAACACTATTTTCATGTCGGCATCATATCGGGACGGCCATCAAAAGAAAAAATGTATTGAAATTTTTCTTAAAATTCGCTGAAATTCCATCGTCTGGCATCGAACCCGGGTCTTTACTGTGTACTTACTATGCAGCACAATAGAGCATCACCATCTCTAACTATGTGTGAAAATTAAAGCAGAAATATGGGCTAAAACTTCCTCAAAAGACGTTCTACTTTTCACGAATGTAAATGGCTCTCTGGATTCGAATCAAGGACGATATTGGAAATCTTAAACATGTTTCTGAAAGTTATGTATGATCTCTAGCTATATGCCGAATTTCAAGTTTCTATATTATTGGGAATAGTTTCGAAATTATTCCTAAAAATTCGGATCAACTTTTGATTACAGAGACACCTGGTGTCGAACCCAGGACATATTGTATGCTGTGAATGCACAGTTTGATTTGTAAAGACTTGCTCTTGTATCATGCAAAGTTTGAAGTCGATAGCATGCCGGAAAGTACCTAAGTTTTGTTTCCGTTATCTCCGTAAGAAATGCATTGAGAAGTGCAAATGGCCCTCTGTGGTCGAACCAAGGAACATCAGCGAACATGTAAAATTTGATCACGTGCCAAGTCTCAAGTATCTATGATATCGGGAAAGGATCCAAAAAAAAATCTTAAAAATCGACGCAAAGCATTTTAAACGGCCGATTTTTGCCCCGACCTAGCATCGAACCATGGACCAAATTCGGCGATGTCTTTCTGATTTACGTTGGAGTTCTACGGTTTCTAGCGATCGCTCGAATTTCAACTCTATACTATTCCGGGAAGTGCCTCAAAAAAATTTTCGAAAATCCCCGCCATGTATTCTTACGGAGAAAATCGCGACTTTGGGGCCTTCTGGAATCGAACCCATGACACCGAGGTTCAAGGTCGGCTTTTTCCTGGAGGTTACACGTTATGGCCAATACGTCGTAAAAATTTTAAGTCGTTGGCACTTGTGGAACAAGGTTAGACTTTAGATCCCCTATATATATATAACTTATAGGTATATCCGGAGAAGCGTCTATATATAATAGATATATATATATATAAATATTCGCAGTAGAAGCAACGATTGTAATGTAATAGAATAATAGGAGAGCCTAGGCAATTTTTTCACCTTTTCAGAGCTTTTTATGGTCGTTGAGTTAATTCTCTGCAACTCAATCGTTTATTAAGCTTTCGCTTACGCTTTTCTAAGATTAATCCGGTATTCTGACCTCTCCGTTTACCTTTCTTCACTCTTTCGTGTTTTGCGGACAAGGAGGTGGAATGACAGATACCGCCGACATAAGAAAAAAATCTGATGTGGCCAGCACATGACTTTCTCCATATATAAGATGTAAATATTTATCTACGACAGGAATTTCGAACTCTATATTCAATATAAACTTGGAAGATGAGTGATTAATTTATATATTATTATCTTTTACAAAACAAACATTATAAATAATGTTTTTCGGGACATGCTCGATGAAAAAAGATGAATTTGGCCTTTCGCCCATTGAGCCCAGAGCGCCTACAACGTACATAATCAGCAACTTCTGGTTTATCAGTATTTCATAGATAACTCCTAAATAATCAGTGATACAAAAATATGTTTCATACAAAAGTTATAGTAAATTACATTTTCTAAAACATTTATAAATAATAGTATATACCTAAATATCATATTTATGGAGAAAAATTGAAAACCGGAAATGAGCTTTGAAGAATAAAGCTCAACTTCCGGTCAACCGATTTACTCCAAAAACAAATCAACTCTAACGACACAAACAAAAACACTATATGTGAAATTTGGTGTTGATACAACGAACGGTTTTCATGTTATAGCGCCCACAAAATATATAACAGCTACTTACGGGTTATCGGTATTTCACGAATAATTACTGATCAACCGGTGATACAAAAATATGTTAAATACAAAAGTTATAGTAAATTATATTATCTAAAACTTTTATAGGGAATACAATATACCAATATATCATATTTATGGAGATATTTTGAAAACCAGAAATGAGCTTTACACAACGTACATAATCAGCAACTTCCGGTTTATCAGTATTTCATGGATAACTCCTAAACAATCAGTGATGCAAAAATATGTTTCATACAAAAGTTATAGTAAAATAAATTTTCTACAACATTTATAAATAATAGTATATACCTAAATATCATATTAATGGAGATATTTTGAAAACCGGAAATAAGCTTTGAAGAATGAAGCTCGACTTCCGGTCAGCCGATTTACTCCAAAAACTAATCAACTCTAACGACTGTAATAAAAGTACTATGTATGAAATTTGGTGTTAATCCGACAAATAGTTTTCATGTTAGAGCGCCCACAAAGTACATAATCATCTTCTTCCGGTTTATCAGTATTTCACGAATAACTCCTAATGAACCGGTGATACAAAAATATGTTAAATACAAAAGTTATAGTAAATTATACTATCTAAAACTTTTATAAGTAATACAATAGACGTATATATCATATTTATGGAGATATTTTGAAAACCGGAAATGAGCTTTAATGAATAAAGCTCGACTTCCGGTTAACGGATTTACTCCAAAAACTAATCAACTCTGACAGCACACACAACAGTACTATGTATGAAGTTTGGTATTGATACGACTTTTAGTTTTCGAGTTAGAACGCCCATTATCACACACACACATACACACACACACACTCACACACACACACACACACACACACACATACACACAGACATCATTCAGAAAATGGTCAAAACGTGTTCTAGGGACCCCAAAACGTGTATTTCCGTTGAAATCTCGAAGTCGAATTTTTTCATGAAAACAATACTTTCTCTATACTTCGTATATGGAGAAAGTAAAAATCTGATGTGGCCAGCACATGACTTTCTCCATATATAAGATGTACATACTTATCTACGACAGTAATTTCGAACTCTATATTCAAACTTAACTTGGAATTTGAGTTATTAATATTATATATTATCTTTGATGACAAAAACATGATAAATAATTTTTACGGGACATCATCGATGAAAAACGATGAAATTGGCCTTTCGCCCATAGAGCCCAGAGCGCCCACAAAGTACATAATCAGCAACTTCCGGTTTATCAGTATTTCATGAATAACTCCTACACAATGAGTGATACAAAAATATGTTTCAACCAAAAGTTATAGTACATTATATTTTCTAAAACTTTTACAAATAATAGTATATACCTAAATACCATATTTATGGAGATATTTTGAAAACCGGAAATGAGCTTTGAAGAATTAAGCTCAACTTCCGATTAACCGATTCACTCCAAAAACTAATCAACTCTAACGACACAAACCAAAATACTATATATGAAATTTGGTGTTGATCCGACTAATAGTTTTCATGTTAGAGCACCCACAAAGTACATAATCATCTTCTTCCGGTTTATCAGTATTTCACGAATAACTCCTAATCAACCGGTTATACAAAAATATGTTAAATACAAAAGTTATAGTAAATTATATTATCTAAAACTTTTATAAGGAATACAATATACCAATATATCATATTTATGGATATATTTTGAAAACCAGAAATGAGCTTTACACAACGTACATAATCAGCAACTTCCGGTTTATCAGTATTTCATGGATAACTCCTAAACAATCAGTGATGCAAAAATATGTTTCATACAAAAGTTATAGTAAAATAAATTTTCTACAACATTTATAAATAATAGTATATACCTAAATATCATATTAATGGAGATATTTTGAAAACCGGAAATGAGCTTTGAAGAATGAAGCTCGACTTCCGGTCAGCCGATTTACTCCAAAAACTAATCAACTCTAACGACACAAACTAAAATACTATATATGAAATTTGGTGTTGATCCGACAAATAGTTTTCATGTTAGAGCGCCCACAAAGTACATAATCATCTTCTTCCGGTTTATCAGTATTTCACGAATAACTCCTAATGAACCGGTGATACAAAAATATGTTAAATACAAAAGTTATAGTAAATTATACTATCTAAAACTTTTATAAGTAATACAATAGACGTATATATCATATTTATGGAGATATTTTGAAAACCGGAAATGAGCTTTAATGAATAAAGCTCGACTTCCGGTTAACGGATTTACTCCAAAAACTAATCAACTCTGACAGCACACACAACAGTACTATATATGAAGTTTGGTATTGATACGACTTTTAGTTTTCGAGTTAGAACGCCCATTATCACACACACACATACACACACACACACTCACACACACACACACACACACACACACACACACACACACATACACACAGACATCATTCAGAAAATGGTCAAAACGTGTTCTAGGGACCCCAAAACGTGTATTTCCGTTGAAATCTCGAAGTCGAATTTTTTCATGAAAACAATACTTTCTCTATACTTCGTATATGGAGAAAGTAAAAATCTGATGTGGCCAGCACATGACTTTCTCCATATATAAGATGTAAATATTTATCAACGACAGTATTTTCGAACTCTATATTCAATCTAAACTTGGAGGATATGTGATAAATTTATATCATATTATCTTTTACGTCGCAAACATTATTAATAATGTTTTTCGGGACATGTTCAATGAAAATTGATGAAATTGGTCTTTCGGCTACAGCGCCCAGAGCGCCCAAAAAGTACATAATCAGCAACTTCCGGCTTATCAGTACTTCATGAATAACTCCTAAAAAATCAGTTATACAAAAATATGTTTCATGCAAAAGTTATTGTATATTACATTTTCTAAAACTTTAATAATAAATAATGTATACCTTGAAATCATATTTATGGAGATATTTTGCAAAAACGGAAACGGACTTCAAAAAGTAAAGCTCACATTCCGTATACCTGATTTACTTCAAAAACTAATCAACTCTAACGACACTAACCAAAGTAATATATATAAAATTTGGTGTTGATACGTCAAATAGGTTTGATGTTAGAGCGCCCACAAAGTACATAATCAGCAACTTCCGGTTTATCAGTATTTCACGAATAACACCT
This sequence comes from Sympetrum striolatum, assembly GCA_947579665.1. Lineage (NCBI taxonomy): Eukaryota > Metazoa > Arthropoda > Insecta > Odonata > Libellulidae > Sympetrum > Sympetrum striolatum. The sequence continues at coordinate 80,445,756 of OX388352.1, forward strand.
AAGCAATCAGTGATACAAAAATATGTTTCATATAAAAGTTATAGTAAAATTCATTTTCTAAAACTTGTATAAGTAATAGTCTATACCTAAATATTATAGTAATGGAGATATTTTAAAAAACCGGATATTTGCTTCGACGAATAAAGCTCGACCTCCGGTTAACCGATTTACTCCAAAAACGAATCAATCAGTTCGAAAATTCTATCGTGAATAAATATTTACATCTTATGTACGGAGTAAGTCATGTGCTGGCCACATCACATTTTTTCTTTTCCATTCCTACCTACTAGATTTAGATATGGTGCATTTCTCCATAAGTCACTAATAAACGCATACCTTTTCGCGTTTACTTTTAGTATCCATAAAAGGATAAGGTAGCAGGTTTTACTAGCAACAGCCATACCATACCACGGTGAGAGTTATCCATATATGTTATTAACCCGAACTTTAGACAGAATTCTACGAAGATATTAATCGGCAGTCGTTGATATTGCGCTATCACTGTCATAGTAGAGTGCTTTATTTCGGGAGCCATGATATTTTTCGATTAGGCTTGTTGCTTTGCTTCGTGAGTCATAATAGGCAAGAACTTTCGCTTTCCCGCCTCGTTCTTAATCTCTGTAAAGAGAAGTGAGAGTTACTTGCATATATACACAAGGATGATTTAGCTTTCCCTTTCCGTTCATTTTTCGGGGAAATTCTTTTCAAAATTAGCGAGCAATATTTTGTGAAGAGTTTCGTTTATCTCGATGTTTTGTTCCAACGACCTTGGATTCTTTCGCTTTGGTTTTCGTTGTTCAAGTGGTCTATTACCTACCTCTGACGAACCAAGGAATTTAAAGTACATTACGAAGTATCCAGTAGACGATAGTATAAACGCATAAACGTTAAGAAATATCTTCCTTATGTACTGAGTTAATATGTAGTTCAAGTTAAATTAATATCACTCGGATGGGAACTGTAAAAATATGAAAATTAATATCTTTTGCCTCTCCTTACATTGTGATATTTCGTTTTTGTTTGAGGGAAACGAAGTTCAAAAAGTTTCATCATTACCCAATCCAAATTCGTACCAGTTGAACATCAAATACCTTAGAGATTAATTCACTGGGATGAGAATGTCAACCAGATCATTTTCGTGCTAATTTAGAAATTCTTCTTATATACGAGAACTTGATTGTTTTTAATTAAGTTGCGTCCCAAGAGGTTCCATCGAAGGAAACAGTGATGAATTACTACATTCAGGAATTCTATTGTGTAGTATAATAAGAATTATGATACTATTGCATTATTTTCTCTTGTCAGAGCAAATATTATTGATAGCTACGTATCATAACATTAGTGTGTACTCATCTCATTACCTTGGAGAGATATTCCACAGTTAAAAAGTAAATGTTATAAGAGTTATTGTTTGTATAAAATAAATATTTCTCGGAAATTCGAAGATTTTTTTACGTTTTTACTATAATTACATCATTGCTCTAGTTATCCTTATAAAATTACGAGTAAAACGTAGCTTGCAAACTGCAAGCAGATCGACAACACTAATTTCATATCGGCATCATATCGGGACGGTCAACAAAAGAAAAAAAAAGGATTGAAAATTTTCTTAAAATTCGCTGCAATTTAATCGTCTGGCATCGAACCCGGGTCTTCCTGGTGAACTTACTCTGCAGCACAACAGAAAATCACCATCCTAACTATGTGTGAAAATTCAAGCAAACATATTGGCTGCAACTGCCTCAAACGACGTTCTACTTTTTACGAATGTAAGTAGCTCTCTGGATTCGAACCAAGGACGATCTAGGAAATCTAAAACATTTTTTGAAATGTATTTATGATTTCTATCTATATGCCGAATTTCAAGTCTTAATATTATTTGGAACTGGTTCAAAATAATTATTAAAAATCGGATCATCTACTGATTATAGAGACGTCTGGTATCGAACCCAGGACATACTGGTAGCTCTGAATGCACAGTATGACTTTTTAGGACTTGATCTTATTTCATACAAAGTTTGAAGTCGATATTATGCCGGGAAGTACCTAAAATTTGTTTCCGCTATCTCCATAAGAAATGCATTAAGGAATGCACATGGCACTCTGGGATCGAACCAAGGACAATCAGCTGAACGTTCATCAACGTACGTAAAAGATATTTATGTTCTCTATCTACATGCCAAGTTTCAAGTTTCCATCTTATCGGGAAGTGATTCAAATAAAATCTTAAAAATCGCAATGTAAATTAAATGGGAGAATATTTTCCCTCTCCTAGCGTCGAACCAAGGATAATCTTCGTTAATGTCTGTGTGATTTTATTCGGTTACGTACGGTTTCCAGCGACACCTCGAATTTCAACCCTCTACTTCGCCGGGAAGTGCCTCAAAAAAAATTTCGAAAATCCCCACCATGTATCTTTATGGAGAAAATCGCGATTTTGGGGCCTTCTGGTATCGAACCAATGACAATGCGGTTCAAAGTCAGTTTTTCAAAAAGTTTTTTCAAGAGGTTGCACATTATGGCCAATAAGTCGTAAAAATTTCAAGTCAGTGGCACTTGTGGAACATGGTTAGAATTTTGATCCCCAGTGAGTGAGTGAGTGTATATAAATCTAAGTACGAGTAAAATGTAGCTTGCATACTGCAAGCAGTTGGACAACACTAATTTCATGTCGTCATCATATCGGGACGGTCCTCAAATGTAAAAAATGGATTCAAAATATTCTTAAAATTAGCTACAATTTAATCGTCCGGTATCGAACCCGGGTCCTACTGATGATACTTACTATGCAGCACAACAGAAGATTCTCTAACAAAGTGTGAAGATTAAAGACTATCTCTAACAAAGTGTGAAAATTCAAGCAGATATGTTTGCTGCAACTGCCTCAAACGACGTCTTACTTTTCCCTTATATTCCTTATGTGAGAAATTGTAATGTGCTCTAGCATCGAACCCATGAAGAGCATTGTCTTAATTACATTTTTTCTTAAGCCGAGTCTTATTATACATACATTATAATTAATGAAAACTATTAACCTTAGAAGATAAGCAGGGAGTAAATAATAGTTTAATCAACGACCAATCACAGCGCGGTATTTGGTTCAACGGTTATTCTAAAGGTTTAAACTTTAATAACTTTGGATACTTTGGAACTTTGAACTTTTTACCCCCTGCCACGCGCCGCTGGCGGATTGCAGGGTTAAAATGTAAATGTACGTCACCCAGTGAGAAGTTGCTGCCGGTCTTATTTTCGAGAAAGCCGTTAATTTGGACTTTGTCTGGGCTCTCATTTATTTGGTAAGTAAGTTCATCGTCATGAATTACTCTAGATTAAGTTCTAATGGTTTATTTTTACATTTGAGTACAAAAAATATTACCTCGATTCAAATGACAAACATATTTTTCGAATTAGCAGATAAGGTGTTTTAGCTGTGACATTGACAGATTAGCAGCTATTTCTCGCGTCGATGTTATCTTTCTTTTTCTTTAACCTTGAATTACAGTTAAACGAACTGCTATGATTCAGATTCCATTTGTCCTTTAGTTTTAATTAATCCATCCTCCGGAGTTTGGGGTCGAAGTTTTTCTAACCAGAAATCGTATTGAGAGTCGTAATTTTTAGAATCGATTTTGAATAATACATAACAGCTGGACTGTAATCATCAAGCAATTATTTCTCAATTTTTAGAGGTAATTTATATACAATATCTACTGAAATCATATCAACTGGATTTTTATTTTAATTCAAAATTGTATTTTACCGTCCATCATTCCTGTATCATCCATTCCTTAGGAGGAAGATTTCCATCTTCCTATGGTTATTTCATAAATCAGTTCAAAATCTCCAGACATATAGTTCTTGAATAATGAATATATATTCACTTGTGTAAAAACAGTGAAATATTAAAATCGAGTGAGGCGGCCTTGATGTTGTGGAATTCGATTCTAATGAAAGTAGACAGATGTTAACTTTTCCACAGGTTTTATTTAAAAAAATACGACTACCGGTTTCGCTGGAACTCCAACGTCATCAGATCAACACAAACCAAAATTTCACCAAACAGTGGTATAATCTATACATAATAGATATAGGACAAATTAAGAGGTGAATGGGAATGAGACTGAAGGGAAGGGGGAACGGAAGAGGTGGTAGTGTCGCCAGTGAAAGAAGGGGGAGGGGAAAGGGCAGTTAGGAGGATAGGGGAGGCGGTTTGAAATAGGTACTCGTTCGTGAGAAAGTGATTACTTTGTGTAGAATGTCGTGTAAGTTCGAACTGCTCCAAGGCATTGAGACGTTTATCTTTATTTACGAAATATAAAATGTCGGGAGAAAAACTTCTGGAATGTTTATTTTTAAAGAGATGTTTTGCAAAATGGGAGGCAGGTGACTCATTCACAAAAGCCTTGAAATCGTGTTTTTAGTAGATATTTTTTCAGATTATATAGCTCTCTTTGAACAATAATCTCTGTAACTAATAAATTAAATTGGGCTTTTTTCTTCCTTAAGTCCGAGGAAGTGAATTCTCTCACTTTTGGATGATTTATTTCGGCTTCTGTGGAGTGATGTCCACAGGGCGTTCAACCAAGAATTATCAAGCGAAATCTTGCGATTGTCCCATATAGTGCTGTTTTTTTTAAATGGTATTTTCAGAATATTAAATAAATAAGCGAGATATTTGAGATTCCGGTATTCCTCAACGGTCTGACACGCCAAAAAACCATTACTCTATCATTGAAAAACGGAAAGGCGATGCTGCGGAGAGATAATTGATCCATGGATGGAAAATAGAAAACATTGGGTATAATTTGAATAAAATGTACAGTTGAGTATATATTCAAATACACTACTAAAGTAATAACTTACTAAGTAAGTACTAAGTAAAGTATATTCTCAAATAGACACTATACTCAAACAAATGTTTTTGTGAAGAGTACTTTATTATGATCGTTATTATTACTATTATATAAGTAGTTTGGATTAACACAGGTTTTTTGTTTTCGAATTGTTATTTTATTAACTGTTTCCTTATTTTTTCTTTAGATCACACACGCAATCTTCCTACATCTTGGAAGAGCGGAGTAAGAACATAGAGATACGGAGGAGGATGTTCGGTCCAGGGATGGAACATAAAATACAATAAGTACAAAAGGAATAAAACGTTTTTGCTATTCGTTTTTGAGTATAATCAGTAGTGCGTACATTTTGATTAACATAGAGTTATCTGTTTTCGAAATAACACTTCATTTACTGTTTTTCAGTTACTTCTCGGAAATACACTCTCATTATTTCTCCATCATGGAAAAGCACATGAGGAGCGCAAAGATACGGAGGAGAGAAATTTGGTCCACGGGTGGAATTCAAAATACAATGAGTATAATTTGAATCTAATGTTATTACTATTTATGTTCAAGTTTGATGAATAGTACCTTCTTTTTAATTAAGGTAGTGTTTTTGGTTTGGAGATAATGTTTTATTAATTATTTTTAAATTTATCCTTCAGAAATACGCCCAGAACGTTTCTCAATCATGGAAGGGCGAGAGTAGGAATGCAGAGATGCTGTGGAGAGTAATTCGGTCGATGGAAGGAACACAGATTACGATGAGTACAAATTGAATCTAATGTTATTACTAATCCGATTCTATAATATAAATCCTATATTTTTGTTATTCCTATTTAATTATGCTACAAAGTGCGTATTTTAGGATTAACCTGGTGTTAATTGTTTTTTTTGAATTCCTATTCCATTTCCTTTTTTATATATTCTACTCATATATGGTCGCATCATTTCTCCATCATGGAAGAGCAGATTAGGAGCGCAGAGATACTGAGGATGGATATTCGATCCAGGGATGGAATTCAAAATACAATGAGTAAATTTGAATCTAATGTTAGTACTACTCACATTCAAGTATGATAGTTAGCGTGTTCTTTTAATTAACATAGAGTTTCTATTTATGAAATGATGTTTTAATAAATTTTTCTTATTTGTTCTTCTAAAATATGCACGGGACTTTCCTACTTCATGTAAGGGCGAGAGTAGGAATGCAGAGATGCTGTGGAGAGTAATTCAGTCCATGGAAGTAACGCAGAATACGATAAGTGCATGTTTAATCAAGTGTCATTATAATTCCTATTTTTGTATGATCGATAACGTGTAGTATTTTTTTCATTCGTTAAAGTATTTTAATCTCAGCCGATTTTCGTCACAATTGATTTACTTTCAATTTATCTTTATTCTACAGTTTTTAGACAATGCCTCAGTTTCAACGGCACTACTATGTTACATGGAGTACTAAATATTTTTTTATTCGTCCTAAAAGTTTCGAGTACTTTCTGTTCCCCGTAAATACTGATGCAATCGATGTAAATACATTCTGGAAGAAAAAACCGGTGCAACTGTTTTAGAGACCAATACTTAATTTAACGTATCGTAAATAGTTATTAAAATTGCTTAATAAACGTAAAATTAAATTAATATCAATAAATTAAGGTAGAATCGTGTGTCATTTATTTGCATAATGCTTGCCATTCTATTACAATGAAAGCCGACACTTTTCCTTAAGATATTCATAAGTATCTAGTCATTGTAAAGGATTTTATATTTTGAAACTATATTACCAAGTATGCAAAGCCAATGGAAATTGAAAGTGCATAAAAAGAATTTTTTATTTTATTTATTATATACGGATATTATTTTTAAAAATTATATTAATACAGATATTATTTTTATCGAAGGACGGCGTCGGGGACGGAGTTGTGTTGCTACGGCGGGGGACGGCATCGTGACCAATTTAAGATTGGGAAGAATAAAATATAAACATCCTAATGAAATAAAATCCGTGACTTTTAAAGTGAACTGAAGTGTCCCAGTACAGTGCACATTCCATTCATATAATTACGTTCTATGCTATTTAATAAACAATCAATTGAACAATTCAGTGAATATTTATCTATGTATACCATTTGAAGCTTTTTCAACTTTTAATCTTCAATATGACTAACGATGATGCAATGTAAAAATTATTTTTGAAGGTTTATGTTTTTTGTGTCTATTCGGTGTGCATTCAGTCTTTAGATATTGAATTTGTTTATTGATCTATGCACATCTTTATATATAACACGTAAGATGAATAAAAAGTTAAAGGTTAATATTCTTTCCGAGCCAAAATATATATTCAAGCATGATTAGCTTAAAAATTGTAAGGCCAGAACTTTGATAGTGTCCTATTACTTGAAATGCATATAGAATACAAATATAAAAATGCCCTAGCACCCTGAACCTAAATAACTATTGCAGAATGTTTAGATTTATAAGGATATGTAAGGCAGGATGATGTACAATTTATATATTCTGTAACTTTTCATTGTATTTCTGTTACTTTTCCTCTAAATAAATCTCATGGGAAAGAGGGAGAGAAGGTAGAGGACGGAGGAGGTTGCTTAAGAGAGGGATAGAGGGAAGTGTTATGTGAGAGGAGGGAGAGAATGGGGAGGATAACAAAAAAATTGGGGTGGGAAGTAAGAGGGTGGGAAGGGAGAGGGTGGCAATGGAGAGAGTGCGAAGGGTGGTTTGGGAGAGGGTTGGAAGGGAGAGGGTGGGAAGGGAGTAGGTGGGTTGGGAGACGGTTGGAAGGGAGAGGGTGGGTAGGTAGAGGGTGGGTAGGTAGAGGGTGGGTAGGGAGAGGGTGGGTAGGGAGAGGGTGGGTAAAGAGAGGGTGGGTAGCTATAGGGTGGGTAGGGAGAGTGTTGCTTAGGATAGGTTGGGAAGGGAGAGGGTGGGAAGGCTAAGGGTTGGTAGGGAGATGGTGGGAAGGTAGGGGGTGGGTAGGGAGAGGGTGGGTAGGGAGAGGGTTGGTAGGTAGAGGGTGGGAAGGGAGAGGGTGGGAAGGGAAAGGGTGGGTAGGGATAGGGTGGGAAGGGAGAGGGTGGGTAGCTAGAGGGTGGGTAGAGAGAGTGTGGCTTAGGATAGGTTGGGAAGGGAGAGCGTGGGAAGGGAGAGGGTGGGAAGGGAGAGGGTGGGTAGGTAGGGGGAGGGGATGGAGATGGTGGTTAGGGAGAGGTTGGTTAGGGAGAAGGTGGGAAGGGAGAGGGTGGGAAGGGAGAGGGTGGGAAGGGAAAGGGTGGGTAGAGAGAGGGTGGGTAGGTAGGGGGTGGGGAGGGAGAGGGTGGGAAGGGAAAGGGTGGGTAGGTAGGGGGAGGGGATGGAGATGGTGGTTAGGGAGAGGATGGTTAGGGAGAGCGTGGTTAGGGAGAAGGTGGGAAGGGAGAGGGTTTGAAGGGAAAGGGTGGATAGGGAGAGGGAGCGTAGGTAGGGAGTGGGTAGGGAGAGGGTGGGAAGGGAGAGGGTGGGAGGGGAAAGGGTGGGTAGGGAGAGGTTGGGTAGGTAGCGGGTGGGTAGGTAGAGGGTGGGAAGGGAGAGGGTGGGTAGGTAGGTTGTGGGTAGGGTGAAGGTAGGTAGGGATAGGGTGGGTAGGTAGGTTGTGGGTAGGGTGAGGGTGGGTAGGGATAGGGTGGGAAGGGAGAGGGTGGGTGGCTAGAGGGTGGGTAGGGGGAGGGGATGGAGATGGTGGTTAGGGAGAGGGTGGTTAGGGAGAGCGTGGTTAGGGAGAAGGTGGGAAGGGAGAGGGTTTGAAGGGAAAGGGTGGATAGGGAGAGGGAGCGTAGGTAGGGAGTGGGTAGGGAGAGGGTGGGAGGGGAGAGGGTGGGAAGGGAAAGGGTGGGTAGGGAGAGGTTGGGTAGGTAGCGGGTGGGTAGGTAGAGGGTGGGAAGGGAGAGGGTGGGTAGGTAGGTTGTGAGTAGGGTGAAGGTAGGTAGGGATAGGGTGGGTAGGTAGGTTGTGGGTAGGGTGAGGGTGGGTAGGGATAGGGTGGGAAGGGAGAGGGTGGGTAGCTAGAGGGTGGGTAGAGAGAGTGTGGCTTAGGATAGGTTGGGAAGGGAGAGGGTGGGAAGGGAGAGGGTTGGAAGGGAGAGGGTGGGAAGGTAGGGGGTGGGTAGGGAGAGGGTGGGAAGGGAGACGGTGGGAAGGGAAAGGGTGGGTAGGTAGGGGGAGGGGATGGAGATGGTGGTTAGGGAGAGGGTGGTTAGTGAGAGGGTGGTTAGGGAGAAGGTGGGAAGGGAGAGGGTGGGAAGGGAAAGGGTTGATAGGGAGAGGGTGGGTAGGTAGGGGGTGCGTTGGGAGAGGGTGGGAAGGGAGAGGGTGGGAAGGGAGTAGGTGGGTTGGGAGACGGTTGGAAGGGAGAGGGTGGGTAGGTAGAGGGTGGGTAGGTAGAGGGTGGGTAGGGAGAGGGTGGGTAGGTAGGGTCAGGCATGCCATAAGTTATCGGTGGATATCGCCATCGACCGCACTCCTCTCGTGCTTCTCACCTATATTTATAGAATACCAGTTATATTTTACCTGTTATATGTTAATTATCTTTGCTCTTGTTTCCTTTTGACCCAATCCCTTGTTTTAAACAAATCGAATAAACGTGTTGCGCTGCATTGTATTATTTTATATGCTGTTATGACTACTATCGAAGATATCTTGCATTGTGGTGGCCTCACACGAAAGTTTCAATAGCACTGCAGCTAAAATATTCGTTCCTGTTTCCTAATTTTCTATAATATAGACATTTTTTCATTGTAGATTGAAAATGCCAGATTAAAGTAACAAAGGATGGCGCACTCTTTGTTCAAAAGGAAGACCAATGACAGTAATATGACAATAAGACAAATAGTAATCTGTGAAAAATCAAGCAAAATAAAGAATGACTCTTTTCGGTTTGAGTTATACATTACTTATTTAAACATCTTAGCCAATTAAACCTTGTAGGTCCCTCTCTTCTGTTTCCCGAAGATTCTGAAAAGTAAAAATGGTTGTTGGATAACATTTAATAAATATTGCTAAAACTGAATTGAATATAAACAAAGGCAAAACCAACACGACGAAGATAGAAGGAGAAAAATAAAATTAACGCTGGGTGGAGAGGATACAAATAGCTTGGCAGTACAGAACAGACAGGGAAAAAATACATATTCACTACAAGCAATCAAATCAAATAAAACATCTTCACAAACGATACTAATACTAAATTGTAAGAATTGTAGCATTAAACAAGATAAAACACATAAAAATATTTCTACAATAACAAAATTATTAAATACATTAGGTTGAGAATGAATGTAATGATCAAAACCATAGTTAATAAATGTATGTAATTGGTAAAAAAAGATGAAAGGAGGAAAGGATGAAAGATTTTTCAGTATTTGGAAATAGAGCGTCGAAAAAAATAATCAACCCATTATATAAGTTCTTCCTTTAGTATTCAAATAAATCCTCCGTATTTCATTCATTTCGATATTCATCAGGAATGACAGATCCCTTATTCTTATGTCTCCACATTCGTATTCAGTGAGGATATAATAATATAATGGGGAAATTTAACAGTCACAACGCTGAATTCGTAAATAACCGCAATAAACTACTTATAAAATTAGTATGTTTTAAGAATCGACCAATTCCATAGAAATTCATATTAATAACAGAGCCAATGACTTCAATGAAATTAATATATCCAAAAGAAGACTTTAAAAAATTTCTGAGGAAAAGGTATCGCTTAAATTGGGGTAGGAAATGAAAAAATATTTTCGTTGTTGAGAAATTTCTATTGTCTATTTAAGCGTCGTAATATTTAATAGAAAATAATTTTTATGTTAAAAAGATAAAACCAAAATCAATGTAACACAAAAATATCATTCCGCTACATTTTAGATGAATATTCAATCTGAAAGCATCTTAAGAAGCGAAAATATTAGCATTAACACTCACATTTAAAATGCTAGAAGGCTGAAGTCCCTCGCAATTGCCTCAACGTTGCTCGTCTAGCTAAAACAGAAAAACCTTTCTTTTCTGTAAATTTTCTCAGTCGCAGACCAAAAATATCAAATTTTTCAGTTATTTCCAGTGGTGCGAGGCGCTGTCTCTATTCGAATGCAGTTCACAAAATATTCCGAAGTCACCCCTTATTTCACCTCACTTGCCTTAAGTTCCAAAACATTTACCCCCACCTCTGTTTTCCTTCCTTCTTGCAAATCATGTAGTACCAACAGATATTTTAAGTGCACTCTTTGGCCGCTAGAGCAGCAACAGAACATGCCCACAGACTTACGCAAATGACTGTACAGCTACAGCGTAGCTAATCTGTTCTCCCTAAGATGCCCCCTACTCCCACATACCAATTTAAACAAGCTGAACATTATTTGTTTTAGTTCTTGCTTTTCCTTTTAATTCCTTAAGTCAAATTTATAATGAATCATATGCTTAATATCCTCTATGATTTTCCTGGTAGTTCGTGCACACTGCCGCCTCAGAATTTTGCTTTTCGAAAGAAACAATCCGGTGATTTTTACTGCATTTCACACTCAGAGCCATGTCAGGTCTTATCTGTGGGTCCGAATGACTGACGTCGATGGCATTGAGACAGTCCTTCGAAAGAACGACGTCTCTTTATCCTAACTCTCAGACCGCAGATGCATTTCATTGACGGAGACTCCTCAATGTCAGTTGACTACCTTTTGTTCAATTAGGCATTTAAGAGAGGCAAAGGCTTAAGGGAAACCGACGTTATACCATTTTCTAATTGCACCGTAGTCGATCTCTTCGTTTTTATTTGGACTAGAATCAAAGCTAATACCACTCGGGCAATGTTCACAGGGAGGTTCATCATTACGTAATATGTTTTCTTTCCGATCGTGAGGCGGTTGCTTATAGTTAATAATTTAATATAGTATATAATAAAAGTTGCTTCAATTGTGATAACATCTGTTGTCTCCTGACATCTAACCGACGCACAGTGGGCTAGAATCGAAAAAAGCTGGTCAAAAATAAGAAAGTGCTTTTTTTGAGTAAGGACTTTGAGACTTCGCATGGTCATTTTTAAATGAATTCTACTTATAAGCGCGAAATCATTTTTGTTGATTCTAACGCGTTACAATACTACAAGGGGTCAAGGTTGACCAATTTTCGCGAAAATTTCCAGTTTCCGATTTTTCACGAAATTCTTCAACTTCAGGTCGATTGTGAACCAAAACTAGGAATATCAGCGGGTGAAATATGATTCCATATTATAAATCTGTTCTTTGTCCTTCATAAGACTTGGTTTCAATGAGCTCTGCCGAATATTTATATACTTTACATTACAAAATGGCGGACCCTTATTTTGGAACAAAGTTTTACCTAAAGCGAGGAAAATAGTAGATTGAGACACCGTGTGACACGGGATTACTTACATCACAATAAGCTATGAACCTTCCTCAATGGGAATCTGAAATAAAATCTTGCCCTATTTGCCCCAATAATTTATAAATCGACTTTTCGACAACGCTACAAGGGCAGTATCCGCCCGGCGGAGCACCGTCCTCCGCTACGCTGTCGTGTTTTGAGAGGAACAACGAACCAATACGATTCTGATTCGTTCTTTTGCAGATTTTAACCATTATTACACTTCGTACATATCTTAGATATCAACAATTATTAGAAATTCACCATTTCTTGTAGGGTGATGATTGAAAAAAATGAAATGGGCTGTGCTTTAAAGCATGGGACCACGACAGCGATATTAATATCATGTAGTAGTTTATTTTCGTACGATAATGCTAAATTTCTACTAAATCATGCAGTCAAGGATTTAAGCGAGTTTTAATGAAGTATACGGTGTTTTTATACATTACCTTCTCTATTAAATACATTCCTCGTCTGAAGAATCTTCATCCCTATAAGCCAATTCCTCCTCATCGTTCATGACTAGGAGTTCCTTAATCTCTTTGCTCAGATTCCTCGATCCTTTTGTTGCTCTAACTGGTGCCGATATTGAAATTAGCGCATAAGAAGTTAGAAGTAATCTTTGGAACAAATTCTCGTTTTTGGCTACTCTGGAGTGTTTCCTTGTGATTCTCTCCCGGTATTTCCTTGCGTCTTTATTTCGGGCCTCCATTACCTCTTCTGTTAGTTGCCCCAACCGAAGGATTGCCTCTTTTGCAATTTCAGCCCCGTGTATAAGTACTTTATGTACTGTTGGTGGCATGTAGTACCACGGATATAATCGGACATACATCTCTGCTGTAGCGCAGCAATAATATTTGAATGCTCTTTCATTTAGTGGAAAACCACTTGAAAATACCTTAAAGATATTGGCGAATCTTTTTATTTGATCTTCGTCTATTCCTTTTAAGAAATGATTAATTAAATTGGTATTGAGAAACGGTAGTTCACAAAAACTTAATAATATAAAACAAACCTTAAACAGAACTCTTATCTTTGATAGTGAAGATTTCATCCTTATCTATTTCAGTTTCCTGATTTTTACATTTAATAAAAGATTACGCATTAATAAAAATAACTTCATTTCGCACCTGTTATTTCAGCTGCTAGACACGGAATTTCAAAGAAACGCCTTGATGTATTACCATCTTTTGTGGAGCCATATCCTGGTTTAGGTACATCTACAATCAGTCCCATCTTTTTTCTAAACTCTTTCTGAATATGAGATTTCCTCTCCAAAAGCAGTAATTTATGATTACCACGAGCCTATGTAGGAATATTGCGATAAGTTCAATGGGTACGTCTTATGACATAAAACCATACTCATCAATATTGTACTCTCACCTGCCATTACTTAAAGATAAGTCGGTAAGATATATGTAATAAACACTCAAAAAATCTTATGTAGCAATGCAGCGTAGAAATGCCATAGGACAAATTTTCTTCGTCAACGTCTCGATTACTAATTGTCGATAGATCGTTCATCTCCGAAATTTTCGCCCCACAAATGTAGCATTTCAATCCCGGGCTCTCGGTCGGCGCATTACATACCTAAAAGAAGGAATACAACAAAAGATTCTAGGTCAAATTTAGCTACATATATCCAAGAAATATTACCTTTGATTTGAGAAAATGTTACCTTTCCGTTTATCATTGTAAGCAACAAACAGAACTTAATGCGGTGATTGCCTACATTCACTGGCTTAAACTTTTCGATTTCTTGGCGTAAGTTACTTTCTTAATAATTTATTGTTTGGAATTTTTTGTACTGCCAATGGCCAGAACTACCATCCAAACCATATTTGAAAATAAGCGTGACATTGATTTTCTTTCTTGAAGACGGAACGGTCGATACCGATGCCAAAATCCGTTAACCGATTATTGACCATATCAGCCATGATTTTTGCAGAAATACTAATTAAATTACGTATTAATACACTGAAAACATGGAAAAATTATAATAATATCTGAAAATGCAACATGTATTTCGTAACTATATCTTTCCTTCAATAGTATATGCAGGACAAAGGGAGTAGAATGCATTCAAACAATTGTGAGCATATTTTAAAACGATCAGACAATACATCACAATTTACCACCATATTCTGATGCATTAAATAAAAAAGAAAATATAATGAAAAACATACCTCACGAGATATAATTCCTATGAAATATCTAAAAGCTCACACGAGTACTGCTACCAGGAGATTGTCGAAGAATTCTTGTTTCACAGAACTGTCGTAGCTAATTAGAAATCACAAAGCACAACCTCTTCGTATCCAATATTCAAATAGAACTGAATTATTCCTACGCATGTAAGGAAAAATCACAGACATGCAATTCGAAGGGTACCGTTAATCCGGAAAAGCGCAGCTGCCTGCAATAAAACGAGCCCTTTGCCGAACTTTTCCAGCGCTCCAGAGCACCTCGACGGTCGCCAAAACAACTCCAGATGTGGGCAAATTTTGTATTTGAAAAACTTCTAAGCTATATTCCACCATTTTCATAATACGTACGTAACAACCTATGTATTTAATTCTGTAATAAAATTACACAAAGTGACGGCTAGTTCTACCGATTTTGTAAGAACATTTTCAGTATTGTAGAGAGTTAGAGTGAAGAAGCAGTATCAAAATCACAAACATATCTTAAGCAACTATTAACTTAAAAAATGATATATAACTAATGTAAAAAGTATAATAATGGTTAAAATCTAAAAAAGAACGAATCCAAATCGTTTTGGTTCGTTGTTCCACTCAAAACACAACAGCGTAGCGGAGGACGGTGCTCCGCCGGGCGGATACTGCCCTTGTAGCGTTGTCGAAAAGTCGATTTATAAATTATTGGGGCAAATTGGGGCAAGATTTTATTTCAGATTCCCATTGAGGAAGGTTCATAGCTTATTGTGATGTAAGTAATCCCGTGTCACACGGTGTCTCAATCTACTATTTTCCTCGCTTTAGGTAAAACTTTGCTCCAAAATAAGGGTCCGCCATTTTGTAATGTAAAGTATATAAATATTCGGCAGAGCTCATTGAAACCAAGTCTTATGAAGGACAAAGAACAGATTTATAATATGGAATCATATTTCACCCGCTGATATTCCTAGTTTTGGTTCACAATCGACTTGAAGTTGAAGAATTTCGCAAAAAATCGGAAACTGGAAATTTTCGCGAAAATTGGTCAACTTTGACCCCCTGTAGAATTGTAACGCGTAAGAATCAACAAAAATGATTTCGTACTTATATGCAGAATTTATTTAAGAATGACCATGCGAAGTTTCAAAGTCCTCACTCAAAAAAGCTCTTTCTTATTTTTGGCCAGCTTTTTCCGATTCTAGCCCACAGTGCGACGCCTAACGGTCAACCAACTGAGCCGCGTGAGGTAAGAAACACTCATTAATTTGTTTAATTTTACCCTAATATAGGGCTTTACAATGAGGATTGGAGGAATCCTCCCACAGCTTCTATCCTTTTTTCTTTGGTGTTTGCACCCCCTAAAACACGCCGAAAGGCAGCTTGTAGGATATTAATGTAGATATAAATCCTGCCTCGTCGATTCCGCTGGTACTATCGGGGAACCTGTCTCGTCCGACTGCTACTCAATTGGGGAGGTGAATCGATTTTCCGGAAAGAGATCAACTCCAGGCGCTAGCGCCTTGGCCCCTTGCTTGTTCCTGTCTAAACCTACTGGGTCCTGACTGAGGCCTTAAACTGGAACCCTAAACCTTGACAACGGAAGAATTTTCGCTCGATGGTATCTTTTTGCTCCAAAAAATTTGATCTTTAACCTCGGGGGGTATTTAATGCCCTCCACTCCGACAGACTGCAAAATATTGCCGACCGGCGCGAATGGTCGTGAGGTTAATCGTGCGTGGACAATAACTCGCCGTAATTTCCTTTGTTTTAAGATTCGTATCAGAAAACAAATCAATCATTCTATTTTAAATCTATTTTTCGTTTCTTCAGAATACATCATACAATTACTCTCATATGGCGAGAGCTCAAGTGGTTCTCTTTATGAATTATGTGTTCATTAAAATCTAATTGCTTTATAAGTGGAAAGTACACAGAATTTCACACAAGCGTAACTTTTTCTCCTTTGTAAGTAATTTAAGGCATGAATTTCTCAACATCCTGTGCATTTAATTCCGATTTATATAGGAGGTGCTGTCATTGGAAATGGGTTATTTGCCCAATTATTCGAAGCCTTCAAAAATAAAGGCGCTGTTTATCCTTTTGCTTGTCCATTAGTTTCCCCAGGCTCGTCATTACCCCATCTCACCCCACCCCTCACCTTCGTATTAGTACCTTTCTCTTGAGTAAAAAGCACTTTCTTATCTCTATTCCAAAAGCCTGAGCTCAAGGCAATGCAAGCAGTGGAGTTCCCCAACTCCCAAAATTTGGAGATGTACATACCCACATAGCTGAAACACGTCTCAGAGACGTCTCAGAGACGTCGCATACGCGCTCAGTGACGTCTCAGAGACGGCGCATATGCGCTCTGTGACGTCTCAGAGACGTCTCTGAGACGTCTCTATGTCCGCCTTGTATACGTCTCTGGAGACGTCCTTTGAGACGTCCCTGAGACGTCTCTGAGATGTCCTTTGAGACGTCTCTGAGACGTCCTTAGAGACGTCCTTTGAGATGTCTCCGAGACGTTTTGCGACGTCTCAGAGACGACTCTGAGATGTCGTTTGAGACATCTCCGAGATGTAACAGAGATCTCTTTGAGAATTCTCCTAGATATTTGAAACCTCTTTGAATACTAATAGCAGGAAACATTCTAAACCCAAATATTTGAAGCCAATTGAAAAAGTTTGAGAACAATAAATAAATAATAATTGAGCTTCCTTAAAAGTTATTGAAAGGGTAAATTATACAAGAGTCCCTGAAAGATACATCAAAAGATAAAACATAGAAAAGCTTTAGACAAATTCAAATATTTGGATTAGGAATATTGTAGTTTCGTTACATCTGAGATGTATAATTTCTACTGGAAAGGACACAAGCCATTGAATAACATATGGTAGATGAAAGCAAATTATCATTTATTTACATTGCTAAGAATATACATTTTATACATATTTATGGTCACATGGTAATATCTCTAACATAATTTTCACATTATTTTCAATTACAAATACTGATCCAAGAATAGTAAAAGGATAAATTCATTTCTGAGTGATTGAACAATAAATGCAAGGGTTGGTGAACAATTATCAAAAACTACAAATGTAACCTCAGACATTTATCAGGGAAGTGTGCTAGGACCTTTACTATTTTTAATTTATATCAATGACTTACCAAAAATCCTGAAATCGAACATTCGTTTGTTTGCCGAGGACTGTATTTATCAAACAATAAAAAACCTTTACTGCACCGCATACAGGATACATACCGCATACCGCCTATTGCTAAAAGTTTTCCTTGTGTTTATCAGCGCCACCTACTAGGAGTTTCGGCAAATGTTCTCGACCACACAAGGCAAATAATGCGCTGGAAAGGGCTCGTTGAAAGTGAACTTTACACTGAAAGAAAAATGAATTTGTAACAAAATATGTAATGAATGAAATACAGTAATGCGCATATGGTTACAACAACTAACAGCCGTGTGGTTGAATAATAACATATGAAGGAGATCATTCAAAAAGAATCTTGATTTGAAATGGAATTAAACGTCCGGCGAAGAAGATTGGAATATCAACCATGTTAACTTAAACGGGTAGATGGGGAACAAGCAGTCATGGAAACAATTATTAAGGAAACTTACCTACTTACAAAGAATCTTGATTTGTAATGGAATAAAACGTCCAGCGAAGAAGTCCAGATGTAAGAATCAGGTTCGTTGTACCTGATATTGGCGATCCTCGTAAGGGTGAGAGAAAGGTGTAGATCTTAAGAGGTTTATTTTCCTAGGTACTGAAAATGAGGATCTCTCGTTTTTGATGAACGTCCTTGCTCCTTCACGTCCGCTGCCTGACTCCCCGAAAAAACCGAAAAAGGACGCTTAAATTTTAAGCCGTCCCTGGCCACAGGTCACATATATGGTCATCCCCTCCCATAGACCACCAGCTCTGCAACAGTCATTACGCATATGTGGGGCTAAGGAAAGAGCCGGAGAAAAAGAAACGGTCGAGGTCTTCCAAATAACTGAGGATCGTTGAGGGAGTGCGGGGAGAAATCTTCTTCTTCCGTACAAGGGTTTACACGTCCCGTTCCTTCGTTTGACATACCGGTGTCCTCGACTTTTCCCGGAGCACTACGGTCAACGGGTGGCCCTCGTGACCTCAGGAAATACGGACAAAAGGAAGATGGTCCTCTTAAGATCCATTTCCAAAGAAAATAAAGCATGAGAAAAATACAAGGAAATCAACTTTTGAATAACTTTCGCGATCGATTTCTTTTTTCATCTTTTGAAATGTTTCACTGAAATCCTAAAAATATTACGATATTGGAAATTTTTTTATTGTTATTAGATTTATGATATACACTTAAAATACGTATAAAACATTTGCACATATCTATAAATTTATAATTATCGTTTTAGAGAACAGATAACATGCTGCAACAAGTATATAATATTAAATAAGTAATTACAATTTCATATTTAAAATAATCATGTCATAAGAACGTTTTAAACAATAACAACGTTGTTTTAACGTCTACGCTATGATTATAATCAATTTCAATGGATGTCCACCATACCACAATCTTTAAACTAATGAATCGTAAAACATACATAATTTTTGAAATACTCGAATAACTTAATAATTATACGACACTAAAGGCAATACCAAACATTGAAGTAATATTAATTCCTTATGCCTAAGCAGCCACAACCAATTGTTTCTGGCCGCATGAAAAAAAATATCTTGAAAAGTCTCATATGAGACGTCTCTGAGACGTCTCATAGCAGTACGAAAAACATGATCTTGAAACGTCTCATAAGAACGTCTCTGAGACGTCTCAGAGAGATGTTGCGATGTGAACGACTCAAGAGACGTCTCTGAGACGTCTCTGAGACATGTTATGTTATGTGGGTAGATATAGATCAAATGACTAAGAAACCCATTCACATTTCCTTGCATCTTTTTCTTTACGAACTGGATTGAGATTGACTTGGATTTAATATCATAATAAAATCAAAGATAATTTGTGATGAAAATTTCCGTAATACCATTTTGCCTACTTAAAATGTTATCTAATCTCATTATATTTCGATATATAATTCGATTTTCGATTGCGAAATTGAAAGCGGAATAAAGTTATTGTCCCTTTTTCACTGTAACACGTAACTTTATTGCACGATTGTTATTTTACTATAATTTATTGAATAAAAGAGCAAGTAATGAAAAATTCATCCTCAAAAATAATGTTGGTATAGTATAAAAAACGAATTTCGGCAATATTTTGAAGGTAATAACCACGATTCGAACCTTATTGAAATTCTTATAAATATGGAAGAAGGCAAATAACTCCTCCCGAAGAGCCTTTACGTTAATCAACTCCCTTTATATGCTGAGTTGGTGGAGCGAAGGCGAATTCATGTCAAGAATAATCTGCATCCTACCTTAACTTGTTTCAAAGATTAATGGTAAAACTAAAGTTTAAAAACCTGTTTTTGTTTTCGAAATTCACCTCTAGGTGGAAGCACCTGTATTACTTATATTTTACGAAAGGAATCCTACCGACCCTACTCAACCCATCGGCACCGCGCATATTTCGCGATTAAAAGCGGAGATTCGAAAGGAACGAAAAGAACTCTACCTGCCCTACCACAACCCACTTTATAAGTTACAGATTTTGTTACTTAAGGAAGTGTTTATTTATTCCTTCCTGGCTTCTTTTAATGCCAACCACCGAAGACGTAGGCACCCGACGCCGAACACAGAGGCCGTCCTTCGAATAATGTTTATATTATTCACCGAAAACAAATCATAGTCAATCACACTCATTCTTAAATCCTGCATCGTATAAGGAGTCTTCGCAAAGTGCAACAGTGTGTTATAACGCAATATTATTTATATATCGAGTTATATACTATATTTATATGCTAAGTAAAATCTGGGCGCGTCGTAAATTTGAGAATCACCGTGCTTCGCTATTTTATGTCCACTGCTATACCCGATTTTATAAATAAGAATTGTTACTAAATACTTTCAATAATGGTACATCTATTGAACCGGATTTAGGAAGATCATTATATAAAATCTATTTAAATTAGTAATAAGCGTGTTGTAGCGAAACAAATTAGAGCTACAGGTATTATCTATGGAAGATAATGGTATAACATACGTGAATAAGTAACCAACGCAGATTTCAATAATGTATGAATTCATTTTAATTAATTCTTTTTCCGATACTTCGCGAAAACAATGTTCTTAGAGTAATCCGCGACATATGCATGAAAAATTAGATTAAAAATATAAGTAAATTTTCTTCAATAAATCGACGTAAGAATCTAAGAAATGGATCCTTTGCTTTAAGTTCGATAGAAACTGAGAGTAGAAATTAATTTATGACGAATCTCTTAAACAGCATTTATTGTTGGAAAACAATTATTTGGAAGTAAACATTTACCGCGCATGTGTCGTAATGTTTCATGAGAAAAATGGAGTATCTTACAAAATTCGTTCATAAAAATGATTTATTGTTATTGTAGATGAAATCCGATGAATACATCTACAAAAAATAAAAGTTTGTAATTTTAATGATAAATAGTACTTCCACATCACTATCGCGGATGTGGTATTTGCTGTCATTAACCGCATTAAAGGCATTTAACGACCTAAATCGCCTTTTTAATTGCTTTTCATTAACATGTTTAAGATATCTAAGAGGAAAAACATTTTTTAACTCTTACATGTTTGAGTTAGAAATTGGTTATGGCCACAAACATTAAATGAAAAGGTCCTAAGCTGAATTAGCTGTAATATACTCGATTCATATTGAGCGATCAGTCGGCAGGGAGATTGGTAAGAAACAAAGATATTACCTCATATATTTATCTGCATTCACCTGTGTAACTAAAAAGCTTCTGTTCGGTTTGCTACGAATAATGGTATTAAGAGCTAATAGGACACGCTAGTTTCACTACAGACTCGGTAATGAGTAACGCTAACAAACTAAAGCAAAGATGTTTACCATCCCGGATACTGCTTACGAAAACATGACCTTGAAATTTGTAAAAGGCCCTAAGATGAAAATTGCACGAACCAGTGGCTACCACTGTTGCAAAAATCTTAAAAATGAAAGTAAATGAAATTTGAGGAAGAATCGACCTTGAGGTGACACTTGAACTTAAGTTTACTTCTCTTTGGTCGCAGATGTTTTTTTTTACTCTTTAACTTTATTGAAGAATATATAAAGACGAAATGGGTATACAAAAAAAATATAAAATATTATATTTAATTTACCATCATACCATTTAATTACCCTTGTAACTTGCACCTTAAAAAGGCTAAACTGACAAATTATTATCAACGTGAAATCCATAACCAAATCAAACGCTACAAACGTTTCTTTATATCTGTTAATTTATCAGCTTAATTTCACTAAATTCACAACAACAGGTTTGAAATGAAGATTAAATAAATTATTGCCAATGTCAGGATGGCTAATGAGCAGCGATAAAAGATCGAAATTTTGAATAAGGGATTTATTCATCCTTACGGAAAATGAAAAATCTCGGAAAAATACCTGCACGTATTGTGTACCATTGAAAATAAATAACTAATAAAATAGCCTGAATTCTCTTGAGATTAAAATAGAAGCTATGTCGCGGAAAATTCAACTTCCTCTGTATCGGGACTATCAAGTTAACACCTATTCACTATTTTCCAATTTGCGTTAATTTTGTTGAATAGTATAAAGTATGTATTGACGGCATACATGTGTTAAGTGCTGAGTGTTTTTAATCGCCCGTTCTCATACATGAGGAAATTTAAAGTTTTCCATAATATGAACTATTTATTGATACCTAAGAGGAATATCCTTTTTTAAGTTTTATATATGAATCTTCTCCGTTAGAATCCCAAGTAACACGACACCGTTGGGCCAACGTTGGCAAACCGTTGTTGTCCACGGTTGGCCAACGGTATGGAATGGCACTCTGCCTCACCGTTTGCCAACCCACCATTCGCCTACGTTGGGCCAACCAACACCAGCCAACAGAGGCCCAACCGTAACTTCGTTGGCCCTACCTTGGGCCAGCAAAGTAATTACTCTTTGCCAACATTAATGCTACCCTTTTCCAACAGGAAATGCACCTTTCATATTATATTTAAAATTACGCAGAGGTAATTCAAGGAGTGAAATAATAAATACCAAGAGATATACATAAAAACGTTTGTCATATATTTCCCAAAATGACAAAATGGTTTACAAAAGATGTTTTATGTTTGAAATTTTGCAGCAGTACACATTTAACAACTTGTCTGCATTAATAATATAATTACACTGACGAGCTCTTCCTTCAAGAATTCATAATTTACTTCTGTGAAATGATTCTTCAAAGTAGTTGCTTTTCTATTGGAATACATCAGTGTAAAACCAATGAATTCACAGCTTTACTAACAGATTTAATAATTACAACATTCATATCATCACTGAGGAAGGGGGTACTTTCTACCTCCTAAGAGAATTGGTTTCGTTTCCTATGAAAATAATAACAAATTTATAATCATATAAAACTCTCTATGGCCACACATTCTTGTTTTGGTATACAGATAAAAAAGTAAGGATACTCACCAATATTACTTCATTGTCCTTTCCAAGAAACAACCATGGTTGTTTTAACTGCAGTTTTCAGGTTCATCAACATCATCCTTTGTACGAAATGGAACCTTTAAATTTTCTGGTATTGTGAATTCAGGATCCTAAACTGCTGAATTGCTTGGGATTATTTTCTGTAGTATTTCATCTTGTCTTGCATATATCTCGTGTATTTTTTTCTAGATGGGCCAAATGTCTAGCTATTACATCAAAAGCTGAAAAAATTACATTTTAAAAGTTAAAATTATAGTTAAACTATAAGTAACATCACCTCTTAAAAATTATAAATATAAGAGAATCAACTAACTCTTTGATTTCAATTTTTTCTCCTTGAAGACCTTTACACTTGAAGTAGATGGTACTGAAAGTTCAATAACATCAACAGTAGAAGCTGGAATAAAAATTGTTGTTGCAGGTAGACTAATAATACATAACAGATAGTGTAACTATATACAGGTTTCCTCATTAATGTATACATACCTATATTTGTGAGGATTGAACTAGCAATGTTATTCTCGGAAAAGATGGATAAGGCCGCTCACAGAACTCCTCTACTCTTGTAGTAGGTTGTTCTTCACTCGAATCATCTAAAATGTAGCTCCTAATTATTTACCTTTTACGGATTGTTGTGTCAGAAACAACAACCAATAAATATTGTGCATTCCGTTCTTAGTAGTCGAGTTGAATTAGAGAGATCATCTGAGCAGAGAAGAGGAACCACTACAGCACAATAACAATCACGCACATCCATTCCCGACAAGCGGAAATACCACTAGCATTACCTAGCGATAGTATTTGTAAGTATAGTAAACTCCCGTTGATCGGGGCGGCGGCCGGTTTGGATAACGAAATTTCTGATTAAACGAAGTCCCGCGTGAAACACCCCAAATTGCGTTAATACCACGAAATATGACCGTAGTACGTAGAATGCTATTGATATGGTTGTGAATAAGCCTGTATGTTTTTGACTGAAAAATTTGTATAGACGGGTTAAAAAGGCGCCAAAGTATGATTGAAATTCAAAGTTTTTAAATGCTTAATAACAAAGCTCGTTTATTTTGCGTTCTTAATGAAAAAATCCGCCTTATTTGGCAGCGGGGGTGTCACGAGCAAATGAATAATGGGTCGCGATGGTATTCGATGGGTGGGGGTGGGGTAGGTGCATTCGGAAAAGTTTGTTCCGATGTACGCGATTCGGATAAACGGGAGTTTACTGTAAAATGAAAAAATGTCTGTACTGTAGGTGCGAAGCGGAAATTGGAATTCGAAATACCTGGAAAAAAGACGGAATGTAATTAAATGTTTAAGGTATCAAAAAAACTTTAGCTTGTTTATGTTTAAGGATAAATCACTTCCCTGTTTTCTTTCTATTGAATATAATTTTGTATAATAGAAACAAAACGGAGAAGAGTTCCTATACAAAATTTTACCTCAATGGAAGAATCGGGTTTGTATCCTCACATCAGTTTTTATTTACTATCTATTTCCTTTCCTTGACGCCTTAAGTACGTTTCTCGATGCAAAAATCCATCACTTAATATTCGTTGGCAAAAATTAATCAACCCAATGTTGGCCCTGTGTTGGCAAAACCACCAATTTCTTCTCAAATCACTGTTGTAAATAGTCCGTTGGCCCAATGTTGGCATTACGTTAGTTTTTCCACTAACCATTTGCCAACGGTGCCTACCAAATCCTGCCGTTGGCCCAACAACCTGTGTTACTAGGGATACTGTTACTCAATTTAAATATTTGACATCCTAAATTCTGAAAGCTATTCAAAGGACTCGTTCTCTAATTTTATGAACCCAAGTTGTAGGAATTTACAATATTTAGCATTTTGTAGAATCAAATATCCATTCCCTTCTTACTCATTACACTATTTCCTCAGTCAAAGAAGCACTTTCGCTTTCCCGTTTTATTCTTAACAAGTAAGCATAAGTGAAAGTCATTTTAGCTTTCTTTAAGTCTCATTGGTATTTTGCTTTCCCTTTCCATTATTATCTCTTTAAAATTACTACGAAGAATTTGATGGATGTTTCACAAATGTTCTACGTCAGAGTCGTAATGGGGTGTTACTGATCTTCAATTCTATAGCCTTCGTTTCCATCGTTCAAGGCTATTTTTAACTTACCTTCACAAACCAAAACATTTAAATTGGTTTTCATGGACCCTTATCGCCTCATATAAGTGAATACTTTCAATAAATTAAAATTTTGATTGTTTACGTATAAAGGAAGAGATGATATACTTTTCCACAAATGATCAAAATACGTTAAAATATTTAAATATAAAATATTAATAGCTACTATATTACCGGAGATATGGTCTCGAATGCGAAGGGACTTTCGTAAAATTTTAATTTCTGAACATTTCAATATTTCGTAAACAATTGCGTAAATTTCAAAACGGTTTGGGAGTTTTCATTTTTTATTAAATCAAAGCGATTTGCCAAATTTGGTCAAAATCAGTCACCTCAAGGGTCAATTTTGCCGATGTTCATGCCGAATTGGCGTGGAATGACCCATATACATAGATTTAAATCTTCTGAAAATATTGTGAATCTGGAAAAGGTAAATTTTCTTACCTAATAAAACTAAGGATTCAAGTAAAGGCATTTTTTATTAATACAATAAATTCTTGGTTTAAAGAATGGTAATTATTGACTACAAGAATCATATGCATTCTCATGGATCTTAAATAGTCTTTCTGCAACAAATTTAAAAACTGAATTTTCATGAAATTCCCAAAAATATAAATTATGCCTAGTGATTTTATTTTTGAGATGTAGGAGCTACTTCTGAAGCTGTAAATCTCTCTTCTCCCTCTACTTCTACAAGAAGTTGGTGCATTTTCAGCCTCAAACAGCATTTTTGCAACTGAAGAGTATTGATATCATTCAATAGACATTTAAGAAATGTTAATATTCAGAATCTTTTTTTTCTGCTTCCTTTTCTGATGGTTCTCACTTTCTTTTCCCAACTATTAAGAGACTGTTGTCTTTGCGAATTACCATATATGCAGACATATAAGTCGACCTCTAAAATTTCGAGGTGAATTTCAGGTTTCAGCCTATGTTTGGCGTATAAGTCGACCCAAAATATAAGGCAACACCTCAGCTCTATTTTATAGGAAGAAAAACTATGGTATCCATAAATACACGACAGCTTGAGACATATTTACTGCATAAGATTTAGACACTAGAATTGGTTCTTTCAGCTGTCATGTGAACTGCCTCTGCTTAACTTTTACACAAGTTTATTTCGTTGGTATCACTCAGGCTACACAAATAAAAATTCGTTATGACACAGAGACACAATGGTATTAAAAATTTATTACAGAAATAATGGTAATATAGCGTGATCATATCAAATCACTACACTACTAAAATAACTGCCATTAACTCATAACCCTAATTCAAATCATAGTGATCATATAACAAAAACAAACCATGATGTGCATATTGATCTTCATTTGTAAATAGAAAACATCGAAATATATATTAAATTTTTGTAAAATAAAAATACATGTGAAGAAATAAATATAAATTGCTAAGAATAAATACACGTTGAATAAGTTCTCCAAATATATCTGACTCACCAATAATTTGTTTGAAGAGCTTTACATATTAACTTCCGGCCAAAATTGTATTTCTTGATGAAATTTGTTTTATATGATAATTACGTTAATTAGACCTGCCAAAAATTAGTTTCAGTAAGAAATAATTGTGGTGAGTTGTAAGAGTTAGTATACATACAACAAGTGTTAAGCAGGAAGTTTCACTTATTTACCCCTCGATGGTAAAGAGTTAAATTTTATGTTTGGCATACAAGTCGACACCTGGTTTTTGAGAGATTTTTTTAGGCTTCAAAGGTCGACTTATGTACATATGCAAATTATGTGTATAAGCAGTAAATTCTTTTCCTTAATAATTGATTTCATACTAATAATGGTAACACACTTGCTATGGAATCAGCAATTAAGGATCTAGTGGTGCTATCTGATTCATCTCTAAATTGTAATGCACCTTTTACCTTCAATAGCAAAAACTCTTAAAAATGTCAGGTTTTATAATCAGGAATA
Source organism: Sympetrum striolatum (assembly GCA_947579665.1). NCBI lineage: Eukaryota > Metazoa > Arthropoda > Insecta > Odonata > Libellulidae > Sympetrum > Sympetrum striolatum. The sequence continues at coordinate 80,472,910 of OX388352.1, forward strand.
GTATAAGTATGAGAAACGTAATATCCCTGAAAGTTCTATACTGCAGAATGGTAAGGCCCATACTGGAATTTGCATAAATAATCAGTTCCTCTTATCATGCAACCCAAATCAAAACAATTGTGGGAATCCTTCAATCATAATTACACATACAATTCACCCGATAATTATATTTAAGCCCTGTTATTTGGAATATTTTCTTCTTTTTTCAATCTTAGTATCTGTGATATTGATGTGATTACTGCTATGCATTTTTCCCTAATTAATTACAAAATGCATATATGCCATGTAATAAATCTATAATGAATGGGAAAGCAGTTTCCAAAATTATTCAACATACTTACATAACAATCTGGAATGTATTACAACAGAAACACTTATCAAACCCTACAAAGGATCAGAATATAGCAGAAAAGTTTTTGGGGAAATGGAATGTTCTTAATTGTCTGGGAGCATTGGTTACTTAGCATATTGAAGTTGAAGGTAACAGCATCTCATGTTATTATATCCAAAAGCAGTATTTTAAGTATCACTTCCAGCACTAGTTGATGCTTACAGCAAATGAATAGTTGTTGATAACAGACAACAAAGAGATAGAGGTTGTTTTAGATACTGTGCAATGTAACTTTATAGAAATAAGTAAAATTCATACAGTATCAGTTGCATAACTATCAGAGACACAAGTGAAGATTCCGTTTGTGGTTGCTGCTGACATACCCATAGCTATCCCATTTATTGAGAATATATCCCACAAAGAATTGCAATGCTCCAAAATGAATTTGCAATGACCCGTTATTCACAGCAAGAATAATCATTGAATGCACATTTGGGATTTTGTGCAGTAAACAGTGTACTTTTCAAGGTAAGCAAAGCAGGAAATCATTCTCTTAGGCTGACAACAGACCATTTAACAGAAGATTCAAACACAGTAATGAGAAAAGTAGCTAAATTTATACTACAGTTAAATAATAATAATTATTGTCATTATTTGGGAAGGATTGAGACTAAAAGTCTATTCTTCCATCTATAATCAGTCAGTACACTAAGCAAAGTAAGGTAAGTATAGTATATCTTCCGAATATAAGTATAGTATATCTTCTGTGAATATCTTCCGAAGATTGTAAAATTAAACTTTCTATCCCCTATGCTAAATTTTTACAAATGAAATTGAAAAAATGTTTGAATAAATTAATCAGTCAGTATGTGCATCAGATTGACTTCTATGATTCGAATAACAAAATAGTGAATGCAGTTAATTACATGAATAGCTCAAATGTTTTATTAAAGTAATGATGTCATTATTACTTTTCTTTATTATTATTTATCAACCTATTTCTCTATTATTCTCACTTTTTGTTATCTTTGTGTTGAAGTTATATGTCTGTACTATTTTGTATTGTCTGTGCTGTTTTTGGGTTCGAGAAAGTCAAGAGTAATGAAATTAAATAAGAAATTCATTATAAACTAAGGGAGACTTAAAGAAAAATGATGCCAACTGAAAACATTTAAAATACATGCAAACAGTGAAAATGGCAAAAGGAACCATTCTACAACCCATGGAAAGGGTAAGTTTATATACATATCCCCACACATAATGAATACAGAGCAGTAGCATCAGTCATCAACATTGAATTCATTATTTATGTGTGTCCCCCATCTGACTAAAGAAGCATCAATGAGGAGCATGAACTGCTGTGAATGTGAAAAATGTTCAAATGTATACTGCTTAAAGCGAAGAAATCATAAATAAAATTAGCATAAGATTGGAAGATAAAATGCCATTAATTCAGCTTCCAAATTATATTCAGCCCTTGAGGAAATCGTAGATTAATTCAGAACCTTTGACAGAGAGCAGATGGAGATAGCGGGTCTGTTACGCCACTTTTGTGTTTGTTTCCTTTCCAGTGTTATCTGCACGAGTGAGAAAGCGTAGCAAGAGCAGCTAAGCCCAGAGTGCGTTCTCCAGCAGAAGGGTCTCCATGCAAACTCTTCTCATCTGTCACTCTCTTCAATAATGAAAACGACAAGAATTTATTACAAAACTAAAATTAAACACGAGGTCATTTCATCAATAATTCACTGAATTAATCCAATTTGCCACTCCTCAATTCTACATCAAATAACTTATGCTAAATCAAGCAGCCAATTTTTATCCTTTTGGTTGACATAATTTAAAATTAAATTTGAATATAAGAAGAAATACAAAGATATGGACATAATGAACAATGTAATAAAACAAGAATATTTTCAGAAAGATGGATTTTCGACACCAAGTCTATAGTCTATATATAAAAAATATTTTAATTCATCTAAATTTGAAAATAGCTGTTTTATCAGACATAGATCAGGCCTGCACAATGTAGCACAGCATGGACTGCTACAGTTCTACCTTTGACCTGTTCTTATTTTATTACATTGTTCATTATGTTCATATTTTTTCTTCTTCCCACATTTAATTTTAAAATTATATTAACCAAAAGGATAAGAATTGGCTTTGGATTTATTTCCTTTGGACGTACAGAGGCTCTCATAATTGTATCCTGACGTTTAATGAAGTCTCCAAGCAGATTCCACAGGAAATCAAGCAAATGAGTAGACATACAAAAGTAATTGAAGAGCTTGGAATCGTCCTCTCCAAGTTTATTGTACAGGGCGTAGAAGCATCCTTCTACATATCTTGCAGATAAATTTGGGTTATCCCAATACTTTCTCTCCTTTCTTCTGTATTTTCTCCTCAAGTATAGCAGCCCAAGGATACAAGTATCAACGTCCGCACACAACTTTCCTGCTTAACAGCAAAAATCAGATTGGCCTCCAATTCTGTTAAAGTTGGTACTTGTGTAAACCATTAGCAACCAGGACCAGACTAGGGGCCGTCGCCAGCACCGATTTTGCCGGCACGTGTGCAAACGGCCTGATGGGGTTCTGTATAATATACTTATTCACTAAAATCGTTTATGATGATAATATCTTTTATTGGTTTAATAAAGCTATACAGAAAACAGCGAAGAACCATGTAAAAATGGAAGATAATTAAAGTAACACATATTGATAGGTTCGTCAAAGAACTTCCTAATGGAGTAAAAAGGATTTCTGATAAGCAAGGATGAAATAAAAATGATTTAAACTTATTAACTGGTCCAGCCTGTAAGCCCTTAGGCAACTCATTATATTGTTTTATACCAGTAATATGTTAATGCTAAACTTTTTTAGACAGTCCACATAATGGTGCATCAATTTTATACGCATTTCTCGTATTGCAGAGGTGAATATCATTTCTAACCTAAAACTTTGACATTCATATTGGTATAGAGAAGTACCTCATATAAATACAGATTGAACCCTGTCCTTCTGCCCTAAAGATTGGCTTATAGTGTTCTGTAATTTAGCCCCTGTCAAAATCCTTGTAACCTCTTTTGCATTAACAGTATCTTAATAATTAATATGTCCTATCCTCACTTCGTGGAATGCAGTATAAAGCATCGTAAATAAAGTTACTAACAGTATCTTATTTATCCCAGAGCTATTGCTCCACATACAAATACTATAAAGTATCACACTATGAAAGAAAGAAAAATATACATTCCGCAGATATACTTTGGCACCTTGGTTTTCAAGGCTCTTACAACAAAGACAACTCTCGATAACTTGCTGTAGATGCTGTATGTACCTACATAGCTAACACTTAGCATACTTTTAATGGTTCAGAATAAAAGGCAGTAATGAAACAAGATTCTTTGTGCAACGTTTTAAGGATATTGACATCTCAATCAATTCCAATGAACAAAACTCTTGTCACTGTAAAAAAATTAATGTATCACATTAACACCTTCCCTGATAAGTTTCTCATATTCATGACCAAGAAAGTTATTTTTACATAGAATATTTAGGGAAATAAGATATTACTGAGGGGTATAAATTGTAACCTTCTAGATTGAAAATGAAGATTTATTTTGATTTTCAGCAATGTTCCAAATCAGAAAATATCCAAACAAAGATCTTAAATGAAGACATCGAGATTTAGAGACTTATTCACAACAGATCTAATATTAATGTAAAACATATTAAAAGTATAGTCAGATAATCACTTTTGCCATGGTTTTCCTATACTTCCTTTACCTCTCATAATAATACCTGTAGATTGTCACTATTGGAGATGTGGTATCAGTATAGGGACACCATTGGATGACATAGGAAAATCTTAGCCAGAATTCTGAGAAGAAAAAAATTGCCTTCAATGACGTTAGAAAGACTATGTGCTCTATCCAGAAGTTCCTCGCATAAGGACAGCAGAATGTTAGCTTTGAAAATTGTTAGACCTGCCATCTTCACACAGTGAAATGAATTCATCTAATCCAAATTAAATGTCATATATAATAATAATTGAAATTCTGCATTAATCCTTCAAAAAAAGATTATCAGAATTACTTGCCCCAGAAATGGATTTGAGGATTCACATTCATTATTCATGTATCTGACATTGCTCCCATCAAAACAATTCCGTGTTTAAGATTTTGAAACTGCATTTTTTGTAACATGTTATAATAAGAGTGGTAACATGCCAGCAATCTCTGATAATGCATTTCATTATAATGAGAGAAAAGGAATTTACCTTACATTAAGCCAAATTTAATTATTAAGATTTTTCTATTTCTTGCCTGAAAAAATATAAAAAATAGAAACATTGTTATAAATTTCTCTACAGGTGTCTTGAATATTGGCAAATGAAAATGTTATTTGTTTTAAGTATTATTTTGGTATTAATAGTTCTTCTTAACAGAAATAGTAACATTTATCTAGCAGTTCATTTCATAAGGACAGTGTGACACTATGAATATTGATGAAACTTTATAGGCCAGATATATATATACCAAATGAAATTAATTTATGTAATTAAATAATACTAAACTTAGCTACAATCCAAAATCGCTTGTGTTATCAAGCTAATGATATCTTCAACAAGAAAATAATTTCACTTTATTCTGCAATTCATTTTATGTTAGCATGCTTATCCTAGACAATGCCGTTCTCCTTCTCCTATTTTCTCCTGAGTATCATAAATATCCAAATTCTATTCATATAGTCCATCATAAAAAATTATGTTTACATTTTACATGTTGGTCTTAGAATTCGTTCATCAAAACACAGAGAAATAACCACTTTCACTGTAAATTTAGGTTCCTGAAAGCAATGACCCAGAAATCAACATTTACTATTGCTAGCCATGAACAGAACTTAAAGAAAAGAAGTAGCTATTATTAGGGTGCATTTTGTACCCAAACATTGCTTCTAGAATATCTTAATTCTTTTCATTAAAGAAATAATGGCAAGGATGAATCAGGCATCTCGGCTGGACCTGTTGCTCAATTTTACGGTAAAACAACAATGAAATTAGTAACACTCAAGGAATACAACTTATATAAATCAACGACAATAGGCTATATAAATGAGGGGTATATATGTAAAATAAATTTACCTTTTAAGGCGAATTCTTATCACTCATTGTTCACAGATTCAGTCATAAATAACGAGTTAGATTCAATTAGAACGTTCTCTTTTAACTGAAGTGAAATACCACTTAAACTCAAAAGCTTATACAATAATGCATTTTACATTATAAATGTACTTTGTATAACATAGAACAAATGATCTCATTTAATCATTACTAACACAATTCTACAGTTAGTTTCGATGGTTTCGATAGCATAGATCGATCTAGGAATCTCGAGTCGATCTCCACGATATTAAGAGGGATTTTTAATCAAGGGAACTATGAAGTACAATTGATTTTCTCCCATTAACATATAAATATATAAATCTAACACAATGGAATATTAAACGTACAGACTCTGAAGAAGTATAAGTGCCTTTATTAACTTATGATGTGTAGTTCGCCGTTAAAGTGGATTAAGTAACGGGGAAAGTTCGCCATGAACATCCGCCTAGAGCAGACGTGTCCAACCCGCGGCCCTCAAAGCCCATTCGTGTGGCCCGCGTTGCGTAACCGGAAAATAAACGAACGTTGCAACATCACAGGTAGGGTATCCAAGGTCGAGTATTGAGTACTCAGGCACTCGGCATTTAGTAGCATTTTCCGGGTTATTTGTCCGAGTATCGTGTTGCATTTTCTCTAGTGAAAATTCTCTTTACTCCCTGGGAGCCAAAGATAATCTTAGGCACCGATCTACACATGTCCCGATTTTTTCCCTTTAAATGTATTGCTTTGATTTTCGGGAATTTTTTAAAATTACTTCCCGGATAGGAAGAGAATCAAAACTCAAGGAGCTTATATATATGGTCATCATCTATCGAAAACATAAATGACTTTTACGTAAAAAGTCCTTGGTTCGACGCTAGGACGATGTAGAATCTGCCCTTAAAAACATTGTGGTAGTTTTTCATTATTTTTTTTGATGCACTTATGGAAATGATAGGAAGTTCGTGCTTGGCTAGAAGATGCATATTAAGACTCGGTTTAAGAAAAAAATTATATGAGACCATGCTGTTCCTAGGTGCGATGCCAGAGCATAATAACATTTCTCATATAAGGAAAATATGTGAAAAGTAGGACGTCGTTTGAGGCAGTAGCAGCCGATATTTCTGCTTTAATTTTCACACATAGTTAGAGATGGTGATGTTCTGTTGTGCTGCATAGTAAGTATGACCAGAAAGACCCGGGTTCGATGCCAGAAAATTAAATTACAGCGAATTTTAAGAATATTTTCAATCCTTTTTTTGCTATTGAGGACCGTCTCAATATGATGCCGACATGAAATTAGTGTTGTCGATATGCTTGCAGTATTCTAGCAACATTTTACTCGTACCTATATATACACTTATTCCTTCATAGGGGATCAAAATTCTAACCATGTTCCACAAATTCCGTCCCGGAAACAAACTAAGTCCCGATTTTCTCCATAAAGAAACTTGGTGGGGATTTTCGAAAATTTTTTTGAGGCACTTTCAGGCAAAGTAGAGAGTTGAAATTCGAGGGATCGCTGGAGGCCCTGCGTATCCGACGAAAACCATTAAGACATGATCCAAGTTTATCCTTGGTTCGACGCTAGGTCAGGGAAAATATGCTCCCGTTTAATTTACATTGCGGTTTTTAAGATTTTTTATTATCACTTTCCGATAAGATGGAAACATGAAACTCAGCACTTGAATAGAGATCATAAATATATTTCATAATCTAATTTTAGCAATTCGCTGATTGTCCTTGGTTCGATCCCAGAGGGAAATCTACATTCCTCAATGCATTTTTTATGGAGATAACGGAGACAAATTTTAGGTACTTCCAGACATGATATCGAGTTGAAATTTTACATTAAATGAGATCAAGTCCTAACAAGTCATAACATGCATTCACAGCTGCCAATATGTTATATCCAATGCATTTCAGATAGGGGAGAATGGAGTCTTATTTCAGGACCTTCCCGGTATGATATTTACTTTAAACTATGTATTAATTAAGATTAGGTCTTAACAAGTTATTATACCTGTTTGCATATTCCAATAGGTGCTGGGTTCGACACCAGGCGTTTACAAAAAATCAGAAATTGCAGCAATTTTTAAGGTTTGTTTAAGCCCTTCCCGATAACATTGAAACTCAAAACGTTGCATGTGAACAAATATTATAAATACCTTTTATAAGCTTGCATTATCCAAGCTACTTTTACTCGTATATAATAACATATTTCGTACGTAATATAATTCATACAATTTATTACGGAAGATGTAACTTCCGCAATGTATGTTCGTTTTCGTATGTTTATAATAGAAAATAGGGATTTAAAATAACACAAATAAAATTCAGTATTTTCTCAGAATACTATCTCGCTGGATGTTTTTATTGAGTGAAGTATAGCTAAAAGTAGGCAGCTACTTTTTTGAACGCATTTTTCTCAAACCTCTCGACATTCCCTTCAAAATTTTCAGGATGTATTTTCCCAGAATATTTACCGGGAAATTTAAAAGTATCGAAAAAAGATCATAAAAGGAAGAAAATTATCAAGAATAAGAACTTCTTTGTTTCCGAAATGAGAGTGAGTATTTAAAGAACATGTACAAACAAATTCGCTACGAATTTCCAAATTTTTAATTTGAAATATTTTTCGTTTCTTATTTTTCTTGTAAATGTGATAAAATTTAACTATAATTAAATTTCACTGAACAGTTTTCAATTACTGTATCTCCATGTGGTATAATACTAAAATTAATTTAGTGTAACTTTCTCTTTCAACGCGTATATTTCTACTACGTGCATCAATCTCTCTTATGAACTATCTATTGAGATAAGTTGGGCTTTAGTAATTTCAAGTAATGTGTATTCATTATGTATCATAATTTCTGTGAATATTTTTATAGAAACCATCTTGAACATACATGTAAACCAAAATGTTAACTCCAATAAGAGAATTTTCTTCATAGGGTACAACAGTATTTTCCTGGATTAACTTCAATTCCTAATAATTGAAGCATCTTTTGGTTTATAAAAAAACGTCTAATCCAGAGTTCTAAAACATTATAATCGATTTGAATATCTTCATTAGAACATAGTGTACTCCCGCAACCAGCACTCCCATTGAGAGGAGTTTTAGTATATGAGGGCTCATTCTCAACGATAAGAAAAGCAGACTAGCCACAGAGATTGAATAAAATGGTATTCATCCATGAGAACTATGCGTTGTGCAAAGATTTTGTTGACAGAGTGTAACCTACTGCTGAATGCTATTAATATATTTATTTTAAACTCCTCTAATTCATTCATTTGCTTATTATTCTTTTAGTTTGTTTAAACTTAAATGTTTTGATTTGTGTTCATCATTTATACATTTTTTATTTTCAGGAAATTTCAATTGAACGTCTATTCCTGGATTCCATACTTGAAAAATGTGGCGCAAATTTGATGTTAAACTAATTCACAACAATAGTACATCCATTGATCGACATTATATTGGCTATTTGTGCCCAATTTGTGATACCACTCTTTAAACGTTCTTAAAGTAATGTAGCGTAATTATAAGAAGCATGCTTTTGTGAAAATAAGGAAAGCAACGTATTGCCAAATTAACCCCTTTACGGCGCAGAGCGAGCTAGAATCGAAAAATGCTGGCCAAGAATAAGGAAATATTTTTTGAGTGTGAACTTTGAAACTTCGCATTGCAATACCTCAATAAGTTCTGCATATAATATTCCCAGACAGCGTCTTATGTGAGCTATTTTTCCTTAAATCGGAGGGTCCGAGAGAGGATAAGAGTAAGAAATATAACTTAAAAGACATGTTGCATGAAGAGAGTATTTCACCTAAAGAAGCTAATTCAGAGATCTGATGGAAGTGATGCAATAATTCAACTGTGATCACTTAAAAAATCATAATTAAGCTTAAGGGTTGATTATTTAATACTGTATTGATTTTTTTCCGATGATTCTGCTCATTTGGGTTTGGTTTGAGGCTGAAGAATTTTGCAAAAATCTAAGCCTGGTATTATTCGTGAATTTTGGTCAATTTTGACCACCTGTAGAATTTTAATAGGTAGAAATCAGCGTAAATAATTTGGTAGTAATAGGCAGGATTTATTTGAGAATTGCCAGTACCAAAGTCCGCACTCAAGATAAGGATTTTTTTGCCAGGTTTTTTCTATTCTAGCCCATTGTTCTGCGTATTCAAGATAGCTCTACATTGTCTTTATTGGTATGATATAATTGTAATGTCTATATAAATATAATTGTCTATGTCTATGTAAGAACCCTGCAAGCCGCCTTTCGGCGTGTGACAGGGGGTGCAAGCACCTTGACTCTATTTTCCTAAACGCTTGCTTTCGCGTAAACTTCACGGAAAAATAAATTTTGAAGCGATTCGTTCTAGCATCTATTTCCCTAATCTTTCTGGCAGTATCAGAACGGCCCATATAACAGAGGGGTCGCATTATATCGGTTACGTCATCTGAGAACGTGATTTCTCTGAACTTATTTAATAAATTTATCCTTTGAATGTTTCTTCTATCTTCCAATGATTCCCATCCCGCTTCCTGAGTGACACTCGCTGTTTTATCTTAGCAATTCTTTACAAATCGTATCGCCTTTCGTTGAACTTTTTCTAAATCCCGAATATGAAATTTCTCGGCGGGGTCCCATACACTACATGCATACTCAAGGTGAGGCCTAACTAACGCTAAGTAACATCGCTCGCGAACTGTTTCTTCGCTCCTACCGACTATTCCTATAACGAAACCGAGTTTCTTAAGTGCTTTTCCACTTATATTTCGGATGTGGGCACTCCATGATAGATTCTTCGTGAGAGTTACTCCAAGATACCGATTCTACTGTCATTAGGTTTACCCCTCGGAGACTATAAGAATAATCATTTATTATAGATTTACTTTCGAAGAAGTTAACTACCAAACACTTTTCTACATTAAGCTCTAATTGCCAATCATCGCACCAGTTCATAATTCTATCTAAGTCGTTCGAAAGGGTTAATCTATCCTCTGAACTAACTATTTCCCTGTAAATGACTGTGTCGTCTGCGAATATCCTAACATTGCTTTCAATGTGATTGCTGAGGTCGTTGATATATACTAAAAATAACAACGGTCCAATTACACTGCCCTGAAGGACGCCCGAGGTCACCTTAACCAAGTTGGAACTAGTACCATCAAGTAATACTCGCTGCTCTCTATCGGTGAGAAAGTCTTTTATCCAGTTAATAACTTCTGTATTGATACCCACAACTTCTAATTTGTACTGCAATTTATGATGAGGTACCTTATCGAAATCCTTTTGAAAATTTAAAAATATTGCATCGACTTGCTTATCTTTTTTAGCAGAGTTTAGAATATCGTGTACTAATAAAGCCAGCTGAGACTCGCAAGAACGAGTCTTACGAAAACCGTGTTGATTCCTAATTATGAAATTAGACGTTTCAAGAAAACCCATTAAAGAGCTAGAAATTATATGATCCATAATTTTACCGCTCAGTGATGTTAAAGATATAGGTCTGTAATTAGCTGGATCGTCCTTAGAGCCGCTTTTGAATATTGGCGTGACATTCGTAATTTTCCAATCCTTCGGGACCTTTCCTTCGCTCATACTCTTGTCAAATATAACTTTAAGAAAAGGTGCTACGCTCTCCGCAACTTCCTTGAACAATCGAGCCAGTATGTCTTCAGGACCTGGAGCTTTATTCGGTTTAATCTGTTGCAATAGTTGAATGATGCCGTCTTCTCTGAAGGTGATTTTTACATCGATTCAGGTTTATCAACATTCGGGAGAGTATTTAATGTATCGTCAGACGTGAAAACGCTTCGAAAAAAATCATTCAAGATATTAAGCTTTGCCTTTAGCATCGTTTACTAAATTACCGCTAGTATCCTTTAATGAACCAAAAGTTTGCTCTTTACCTTGGACCTCACGAACGTACGACCAAAACCCTTTTGGGTCCTCTTCCAAGTGTTCGCATAAAATCTTATTTTTATATTTTTATTGGCATGATATAATTGTAATAATGTATTCTCAGATATTTGAGTTGTTCGCCTTTTTTTCTGCCGTATACGAACGAAAATTTACACGCCGCCGGTTACGCCGCGCCGCCGCTGACGATTAAGCAGTCAGCGTTCACGCCGTTACGCCGCCGCCGCCGGCTTCATTTTCCCCCTACGCCGCCGCTGACAAAAATCATAACGGCGCCCATGTCTAATGTGTACGTACAAAGTGAATCTCAATTTTATCCTTTCCGCAGTGAGATTTATCAATCTATTATATCTTGACATTTCTTTCTTTAGCAACTCGAAAACAATACGACTTTTTGTGAAATTGTTTAACTAGAGACAGAAATGATCCAACGCATATCAACTTGTATTGTATTACAGCATTATTTGTTTGAGTAATTCTAAACGAAGATCTAACGTCTTCGTAGTGTGACTGCATTTCACTTTCTTTTGGAAGGGCATTAAAACGGAATTAATTTAGAAATTGTAAAAGACTCCTTGTTATTTTCTACAAAGAAAATCCTCTGAGTTATCTAGAGTACCTCAAAAAGGCCGGGCGCGTTAATCCTATACATATTCTCTGAATGCTTTGATGGAGGTCCGACCTCCGGAATGCATGCATTGAGTATGAGATGGAGGCATGCGAAGCTCCTGCTATCTGTTGAACACGTCACATACAGTTTAAGATGAAGAGTCGTAAAATGCAGGCCTCATGCAATGTGAGAAGGAGAAAGTCAAAAGATATGGGGAAATGGGAAATTTTAACTAAAACCGAAGTCGGCTGAATGCGCCGCATGACGGCTGCCTCACCGGCTCTGGTGCATGGGCGCCCGAGCACCGATAAGCGAAAGGTGATCGAGGTGAAGCCTTTTGTGACGTAACTATTGTCGGACCAAAAATTGTATGAACCTGGACTTTGAAGCTTTCCCCTACGTTAGTCTGAGTTACACTTGAACAAGTTATACATCATTTTAAAGAGCAATTCTCTGCCTTTAAAATTATGAACATTTCCAGTCAATGTCATTCTCCTTCATCAATTGAGTCGGCGTGAAACGAAACAAAACACGGAAATTCGTGGAAATTCTCGACTCGGTCATGTTTATACAATTGTGGAACAACGTCCTTATCTTGCTGAAATACCTAACGTTTAGCAAAAGAGTGATATATATTCCAGAAGCTTGCTTAGTGGTTTCGAGATCCGAACTTGATTGATTCTCATTTGATAAGCTTCTTAATTAGAAATCGATCTACTTCTACTAATTTTATTCTATGCAATTGGATTTGTAACTATTTCTTTATTCGATTCGGAAAAATTAACGAGTGCGACTTTTTCTAAATGCATTGTGACAGAAGATACGAGGTTGTCTATTATGGTGACGTCACTCCGTCGGACGTCACTGCCGTCACTGCTATCGGCTGTACCTAAAGGATGCGCGCGAAGGTTTTAAACTAAGTTGAACTGAAACAGAGCCACCTGGACAAATAGAAATTTATTTAAATCAATATTTTGATTATAAAGGTGGGAATATTGTTGGCAGTGCTTTCAACAGTAATGAAGCTGCTACCAGTGCCCACGTATTTATGGTTAGCAGTGTTTTTTTTTCAATTTAAAGATGTTGTACATATGATTCCATGTAAGACTATCATTGCTGCGGCATTGTTTTCATTGGTGAAGAAGGTTATAGTTAGGTTAAAGTACATTGGGTTTAAGGTCATCTGTGTTGTATCTGACAATAATGCAATGTCAACTTTCACTAAACCCCCTAAACTGTCAATCGTTTATCTGCACCCTGCAAACACCTCCAGGCCACTATTTTATCTATTTGATTCAGTGCATTTATCGAAGTGTGTAAGAAATAATTGGCTTTTCCAGAAAAATGCAGAGAAAACTATGTATTTCCCAAATTTCAGTCTTGAGCCAAATAATGAGAGCATTAAAAATTGAAAGCATCCTTTTGTGTCCTGAGAAAGCTCTGCCAGTTGGAGTCTGAAAGCCTTATGAAGTATTCATATAGGCTCTCTGCTAAGGGATTATCTCCCATTAACTTTGAGAACCAAAATGTCAAACTAGTGGTTCAAATATTTAATGACTATGCTATCCAAGCCCTCCTCTTTCTTGGGAAGGAAAAAACATCTCTCGTTTTGTTGATACTGCCAACTTCATTAGAATAATCCAGTGCTGATGGAATGTGATGAATGCGAAAATTCCATTCAAAGGGCACAGATTGAATGATGGAAATCAAAATCCATTGACCGATGGTGAGAACCACCAAAGTTTAAGGTTTTTTGGGAGTCACTGGAGAGCTGTGGTGGGAAATTAAGCCAAGAAACACATTGTGCACTAAGACACACCACCCATGGCACGATTAAGCTTATTGGCATCAGTGAGCTCAACATGGCATACATATTACCAGGTAAATTCCAAACGGAATGCTTAGAGTCAAGGTTTGACAAGTACCCTCAACTTTCTGGCTTAAATTATAATGTCTCTTTGTGGCAGATTTTTGAAAGTGAGAAAAAACTTAGGGCAATGTCCATGCTTGAGCTTTCTCTGTCCTTCAAAAATGAGTTGGTTAATTCAAAGCTCCTTCAGGAGAACTTGGGGGATGTAAGTGAAGCTCAGGGATTGAGACTCAATGAAGTCCATGAGGAAGTGACCAAGGAAGATATAAATAGGTGCAGTGATTATCTTCGAGTCATCACCTATTTGGCTGGCTATTGTTGTTATGTCGTGCAGAAGAGAGTTAGATGCTAGACATGCAAGTCAATGATAGTAAATGGTGAGCACAGTGACGAGTACTTACAACTTAATGAGTACATTAAAGGCATTGATAGAGGTGGTTTACTGTATCCCAGCATTATTGTAGTGCATATTGTTCTATACGATAATGTTATCACCGTAAAACCTTCCAGTGAGAAATTTTTTAATGGTGCACTTTGCCAATGGAATATCGCCTCTCAAGTGACAAAGTTAGTGAGTAAGTTGATTGATGATGATATCTTGGTGGGATCAGGTTTCCAGTGAAAACGGACATTCCACAGAGGATATTCAGAAAATGATTGTTTGGGCTTCCACAAATACACTTTTGAGCAATTTGAGTGTTAGGAGAAATGAAAACATTTCGAAGGTAAAAAGTGACAAGGCTGAGAAAAGGAAGTTGCAAACCTAGCTGACATAATATAAAAGTATATATTTTTAATTAATGTGGAATCTGTTAGATAAGTGATTGTAATAGATATTGTTTTATATTGTTTATAATAGAGTTTGTACATGGTAGTGACATTAAATGAATTCTTTAGTATTGGAATGTATTATTCCTTTATCCCACCCTCTTTTTTCCCATCCATAATTAATTACAGGGATGCTGCAGACCTGGAGAAGTCTCAAAAGTTGATCATAGGCCTGGAAACATGGTAAAGTTACATAAAGTGAGAATTAAGTTATTAAGTCAAAATGTTTGTTTTTCATAAGTGAAAAGTATCATGTTAAGCACTTTCTATTGGTGTCTGGTCTTCTGACTTTTAGTTACTTGCCTGAATGAAGCACAAGAGCTCTTATTTGGTCTTTGTCAATTAATTATGCTGGGAAACAATCTTTTAGATCTTCACACTTAGGAAAATTAGGGAAATTGTTTCTCTTTACATTGAATGCTTTGGTTTTTCTGAAGCCTATTATTTCCTTTTTGTTATTCTACCATGGGTGTTTTAGTCTCCTAAGTAGCAGATTTCTTCTCCTACTTGTCGTGTGCTGTTGTAATGATAGGCCTTAATCACTTCTGTCTGGTTCATAAAAGCTTAGGTATCTCACCAGCCATATTTTATTTTATTTTAATCACAAGAATGCTATTTTTCCCCTTTGATGGCTTAAACATCTTACATCTATCAAGGCATTTTATATTGCATCATACATGTTATAATCATATTGTGTAATCTAGAGATAGTAAAAGTGAACTTCATCTAACTTTCCCAGTGATAAAATGCATCAACCCATTCAGATCGGCTAGCAATTTTAATACTTTCGTCAGAAACGGAATCTAATTTTTTTCTAGTAGATTTATATACTTTATAGTGAATATCAACAAAGAAAAAAAAATTTGAACAATTTGAAAAATTAGAGAATATATTAGAAATGGGCCGCCGATGGGCGGCCTCCGCCCCTGGGTACCGTCGGCTAGGCCGCCGATGGGCGGCCTCCAATCCGAATGGGTTAAGGGAACTCTTGAACTGACCTACTAGAGCATTTGTGGTTCCAATTTCATGAACTTATGCGTGATTCAGTTACTGTCCAAACTATAAGCTTTTCTGCCAATTAATGCTAAGTTCTAATGACTGTGAGAACGGTTTTGGTTTGAAATTCGTTCAGCCTCTTGTCTGAGTTTTTATGATAGCGATCGTTCTCTTTGAAAAGCCTACAAATGTCAGTCACACATACTTCTTAGATATGACATAGAGGAGTTAAATTCCTCATTTATCCAGTATTATCACTTTTGAATAACCTTATTTATTCGGAGACTCTGTAAATATGGACGATTTACCGCTAAGTCAACTTTTTGTTGCCAATACTACTGCATCATTTCTGTGTTCTGCTGGCGGAATGAGTATGCTCAACCCCAGCCACAGCAACTAGTGCCGTACATAAAACCCATAGCACTACTCTGAGTGCCGTCACTGAGCAGCCAACAGGCCTTGTAGTCTAGGTGGCTCTGATCGAAGTCTCAGCCGCCACTGCTAAGCATGGCAAAAACACCCATCAATTCTCAACAGGGAAGTAATAATTGAAGAATACCACCATAGCAGAAATGATGGGGGAACATGTTTCATGCTTCTGGATAGCAAATACCAGGTTACTCTTCTCTCCAAAGCAATAAGCTAAGGAATAAGTAAATATTGAAGCTCAAATCTGTTCAATTGCCAGCCTCTTCATTTAAGATATTTTTTGTTCAAACAATATAAAGCACATGAAATTCAGGTATTTTTTATTAAAATTCCCTTTTTAAAACTTTGGTGGGTGTTATACAACGATTCACTCTATGTTCCAATAAATACGATATTTATTTTTATATCTCTTTAAAGGGAAATTTTAAATTTTGTCTTTTTACATTTACAATAAATCTTCTCTATGTCCAAGTAAAGACCCAGAGTCACTTTCTAGTGAATGGTATGAAATGCAAATATCATGACTCTACTTCACCTATCAATCGCTTCTGTACATTGTTTGCAGAAAACATTGAATTTTTGAATCAATATGTTCTAGATTTTATTTCTTTGATCTTCTTCACATTATCTTCTAAAGATTACAAACCCTGAATCATCCGAGTAACACTCACTGCTTTATCATAGCAATTTTTTTCTAATCATACAGCCTTTATTTGTACATTTTCTAATCCCGATACATGCATGCATACTCAAGATGAGGACTAACCAGAGCAAAGTAACAATTCCTACAAACTTTTTCTTTGCTTCTACAGACAGTTTTTATAATGAAGACAAGTTAACTTCTCTTCCACATATTATATTCTATAAAGGATAATATTGCCTTCTTTACTTATATTGATTGACTTGCTTTGCACTAAAAAAATAACTCATTATTATTATCATAAAAAATCTTGCATAGGGAATCAACAGATTCAAATAATGGCTAGATAAATATTGTTTATGCTAAAATTGACACACAGCATTCAACTAATTTACTGATAGTGTCTTTGTATTCCAATCATTCAATACCATGAGAAAGCCAAGAATAAATCGCACCTCACCTTGCTCCATACCTTTTAATTTAAAAAATTGGTTTATACCACTATCTGGGTCAATTTCAAAATTCACTTCCTATTCTGCCTGAAGAGGAAATATTTCAGGTTGGCTAGCAAATGGGCATGCAGAGTCTTAATTTGGTTCTGTGTATTCAGAATCAGAAGGAAGATATTCCATGGATATATTCATTTCAGAACCCAATTCTTTGATGGATACCTCTTCCTTGCTACTAACTGTTTGTCCTGCACAATCCATCAGTGTGTTATGTTAGATATCCTCCCAATGCAAATGGTTCTCCAGGAGCAAAGGGTAGGGATTTCCAAGAGAGGGCAATAAAAAAAGTTTAGGAAAACCCTTAAACAAAATGACAAAATCTGGGTACATTTTAAAAGAAAACAAACCATTGGAAAACGATAGATATTTATTGGTGAGTCAAACTTGAACCCTCTGATGTCTCCATATGTATGGGTGAATCAGGTCAGCTGTTAATTATTAACTCATGCATTCATCTTTAAATTAAATTTTATAATATTTTTCAATTTAAAGAATAACTTGCTTTATTGCACAACTCATATTTATCCTAGGAGCATTATTTTTTCATATCCAACCCTTTGCAACCCTTACTTCCTTCCTTACAGGTTGAGCAGGCATGACATAGATAACATGATCTATATAAATAAGTATACATGTAGGAGGACCTCTCTTCTAATAAATGGTGTTTATTTTTATAAAATATAGCTAAGTTAATGAAAGAGGGAAGTGGAAAATAGTCTTATAAAAGACAAAACCACATGCTGCAGAAACGCATCTACCAAGAAAGGGGGTGAAAAACTGCAAAATCACAGTAACAATACAGAACTCAAAACAAAGGTAAATGAAAATGCTAAAAAAA
Organism: Sympetrum striolatum; assembly: GCA_947579665.1. NCBI lineage: Eukaryota > Metazoa > Arthropoda > Insecta > Odonata > Libellulidae > Sympetrum > Sympetrum striolatum. Next base: position 80,491,039 of record OX388352.1, read on the forward strand.
TATGAAAAGATCTTATTAAACTACAGAAAACATAAATAAATCACAAAAAAATATTGCAGAAATAGGAAGAAATAATGTTAAAAATTATCTGTATGAAATTATGGATGAAAAATCTAAAAATTTGATACTATTTAGTTTTGCATATTGCTTTCAGTTACCGAAGACCTTCCATATCACTTAGAAATTTAGCTTTCAATATTGTTTTCTACAGATAGCTAAAAACTTACCAAAAAGTTTTATAGCAATCACAATAAAGGGTCAATCCATTTCTGCCACTCCATTAGAGAAATTAAATGTTAAACAATGACTTGAGGTCTTCAATACTCTTTGAGATCAAAATGGATTCGTTCTTGCATTTGCCACCTCTCTCATGGCCAAGTTAAACTGAATTATTTGTGGTGACAGAAACAGATATCATTTCACTTGAGTTAAAATAAAGAAGATTCCCAGAATTTTAAATTCCAATAGATTAAAATGCAACAATGTCGATAAGTAAACAAAAACTTATCATAACAAAAGTGATAATTTTTATGGTCTAGAGAACAGAGATGAAGTTTTTGTCAGATGTTACGTAATAGATGTGTGTTAAAATAATCTTGTTTGAGATGCTTTGTGAAATGATGTGATAGATATTTAAGGTTGGTAACTGGGCGTAATTTTGATGTTGTTTGGTTGAGAGCGTTGAGAGGGCGCAGTCGCTTTGGGGTGCTGATAAGGACGTGTGTGTAGGGAGTGCCGACGGAGGTGATATAATCCATCATCATACATCAGGGTTTTTCCTTAATTTAAACTCATAATAACCTATATAGACGCTACTTGACAGTTTTATTCTTAGTACTTTTATAATATAAAAATATATGTATTTAAAAACTTAACCCGAGGTACTAAACTTTCTAAAGGAGTTTCGGAAATTGAAGTCGGCACCATATAAAATTTCTGTCCAGGGTGATATTCAGGCCACCTCTTGGCAATATTATTTCTTTACTAGTTAACTATAGGCCATTTGAAAAAACTCACCTTGGTAAATAAGATTGAAGAAATAACAACATTTATAATTCCATCACAACCTCACAACGTGGGAAAATCTTTATCTCCGAAGAAGTTTTTACTACGGGGACTAAATCTGGTTTTGCAGCATGTGCACCACTGCATTTTGGAAAGCAGCATGTAGTCATTGACTATGAGGAATTTGATACCCTGATAAACTGAGTCGAGCTGAATCTTTGCAATTGCATTATGAACAAAATGTGCATAGGTACGCGTCTTGTTAATCTGGATATAGGTGATAAGAAGGATAAAGTTTACACACGCCATCATCCTCAATGTTTACGAAACCCAAGACCAGGCCAACCAAGCTACTGACTCACACCCCTTAACCCATCGAACCTCCACTCCATCCCTGCTAGTGCTATCCCAAGAAATACTGATGTGGCAAATAAAACAAATCTTTCCAAGAAGCTTGGTGGGGACTGTGCATTAGGGTGTCCCAAAATAATGTCATTTTTTTGATGGCATACCCTCTAATTTTTTGTATTTGGCCTTAAAAACTTACCTTATAAATATTATTGCGATTGGATTATGGTAACCTGTAGTTTATGCTGAATAAATTCCATATAGAGCCATTACTATTATTATTAAGTCAACTACTTTGATTCCTGCACATTAAATTTATACAGGGGGTTAAAGTCAACCAAATTTTCCCATAAAATGCCAGTCATACATTTTTTGCAAAATTCTTAGTCAAAACTGAGAGCACCATTTACCACCATCTATAAAAAAATTAATAATTTGCCTTTACATAATTACTACTTGCTTTATTTACAGGCTTTATTCAGTCAAAATATATGTTTTCCTGTAGTCAGAAGTACTTCAGGGATTTTTGAAGTATTTCTTGTATTCTCTATTCTGATTATTGCATATTGCCTATCATGTTAGATAGAACTATCACAGGTAAGAAGACTCAGATTAAATATCGTATTTTATAGTTGATTCTGTATTTGTTATAGGGAGGATTGACTTTGTTAGTTTTTATAATTCTTGTATTTGTAAATGGTAATCATTTGTCATTTTAAATTATTTGAAAAGCAAAGCTTTGTTGTGATGCTTGTAGAGCTGTTTTGTTTCTAAGTCTGACAATCACAGAGCATAGCCAAATGGGTTATCAACATTTCCTATTATGATTTTAACCCTTTGAGTGCCATTCAGAATTGCCTAACAGCATGCGAAAATTGCCAGGCTATTTTACTAAGAATTGCAGACTTTTTGGAAAATAATCTATAAAAACCAATAATATTCTGAATAATTTGCTTAAAATTTTACAGGATATAGAAAACAATTACTTTTTTATTATGCAATTTCTATTTCAGAAATTTATCAAAAAATGTTATTACAGTAAATTTATTTTACATAAGTAGCTTTTGAAATAAGAGTTGCTCAGGGCGACACCAGCATTTTAACGAAAATTTTCCAACGTTGCTGTGAGCGATGTTGGCACTTAATATCAGTACTCACAAGGAATCTTCTAATTAGTTTTAATGTTAGATATATCAAATCTGTCAGAAGGCATGCTCATCTCATAAGACTGTCATTATATGTTGGAAACATTGATCATTAAATAGATGGTATTTGTGGAAAAGTTTAAAATCATAATTTATAATCAGGGTTGGGCAAAATACATGAAAAATGTATTTTAAATACAAAATACTCTTCAAAAATTTCTGAAAATACAAAATACAAAATAGTATTTTAAATACATTTAAAAATACAAAATACTTCCAAAAAATGAGATAGAATAATTACATACACAATGTATATCAACACATTTATTCCACAGAGGTTACAGGAAATCCAACTATGCATAATAATTTGCTAACATCCCACCATTTCCTTTTAAAAACACCAGCTTTTCAAACGAAGCATCACTTAAGTTCCGACTTTGGGGGCTATTTATTAAACCTGCAAAAGAAAACAGTAGTTCTACTGGGCCACTTGATGTAATGCTTGTATTGTATTTTAAGAACATTTGCCTTACCAAAGGATATTTGTTCAAAATACTCAAGCACTTGGATTTATCATTTAAAAACTTCAATATTTTGAAATCACAGTTGTTGCTTTCTACGATTTTTATGCTGCTTTCCTCGAAAGAAAACCATTCATCATCAGTGGAAGAGTCATCATCACACTTTGGGGGTGTTTGATTCATTCCTCTAGCTGAATTAACTATGAGGTCTTGGATCTTCTTCCTCTGCTGATCCCAAATATCAGCTGGCAGCCACCTCATTTTAAAAGAAGGATACGTACATGTTGCGAGAATGGCCTCACTAACTTCAGATGCAAGAAAGAAGTGCTCTTGGAATCTTCTGCAAAGACTTTCCTTAACTAATTGTAGAAGTGGCCTAGAGTAACGAAAATTTCTCGACTCCAATTCTTCAAATTTTGATTTTAGTCTGAAGAGAGTAGGTAGCAGCTGACCATAGAAGCAGTTGCTTCCTTGTAGGCGATCTAGAGTTATCGCCAGTGGTTTAAATACTTCTATGTATTCCTTGAGGTACTCAATTTCAATATCTTTAAAATTTTTTAAGTTTAATTTGGAGCAAACATCTTCCAGCTTATCTTCAAAACTCAAAATTTTTTAAATGGAATCATACAAGGAATTCCAGCGTGTAACACATGGGTATGTTAAATGGTGGCCCAATATTGAAAAAACGTCCTCTGCCGACTTTGGCCTCCCTGATGCATTCCACAAAGCATTGCATTTGGCCATTGCAGGGTGATGAACTCTAGAGACAGTGTCTGTTTGAGCTAAAAACTTGTTTACATCACTTGTTGCAATCAAATTTAAAGTATGAGATGAGCAACGTATGTGACGAGGAAGTATTATATCAGTTGAATTAGTGAGTGCAGCTACTTGATCACTGAAGCAAATGAATTCAACTTCATCCACCATATTTTCATAATCTCCATCATTTTGCTCATCAGCATCATTATCTTTACACAGGAATGAGCAAAAAATGCATTTATTCTCACAGATCTAATAAGGACATCAGCATATTCTAGTACAAAATACAACTGATTGTTGTTATTCTATACAACAGTGATGCTTTTTAATAAGGTTTTAATTCATTATAAAAATTAGACTATTGCGCTTCATCTTACCTGTTGCTGCTTGAAAGGCAACTCCAAATTCTTTAAACGCTTTCACAAAATTAGCTCCATTGTCAGTTATAGTTGACGTGAGCTTATTGTAAGTCAGACCAAAATTATGGTGAATATCCTCCAACATCTCTGCAATCCTGTCGTATGACCCTGTTCCTCTAAACCTCCTGCAAGCTAGTACAGCTGAACACCGCTCAAACGTCACTTCATTAATCTGTTTAAAAAGGGATAAATATGGAGTTACTTTTATAAGAAATATGAACTGCTAACATTGAAAAATAAATTTTGTTTCTTTTACTTCATCAACAAGAAGGAGGCTTTTGAAGCATTTTCTAACATTTGGACTATTCTTTTCTTCAATCAATCATATATCTTACCCAGTGAGCCATGACACCAAGAAAACTGCAGGTTTTGGTTGCCCATATATCAGCTGTAGTGCATATATAAGGGACTGCGAGCAGCTGTTGCTTAGTACTTGATATCGCCTTGGTTTCCATATCATTAATATGCCTTCCAAGACTCTGCCGAGACATCACCTTAACTCCAAAATCCATGGCTGAAATAAATTCATAAAACATTTTGAGAAAAACATCTATTGGCTGAGGTTGATTAAAAGATCCATTTTAGTTCTAATATAACAATACTATACATATTAATTCATTAACTGTAAAGTTAAAACTCTGCTAGAAAATTTAAATAATTTTATTTACCTTCAAATATATTCACAAAGTGTGGGTCGTCAACTATTGATAATGGTCTCATGCCATTAACCACAAACTTAGTGATAAGATCATCAAACTTTGTTTGATTCCTTTTACTAGCAGTGGTGCTGTTCGTGAGAGCCAAAGCTATACTAGTCTGGACCATTTTCTTTTTATTGGCACCAATGTCTTCAGAATTTTTCTTCCTCTTTGTTTTCAGTGATTGTGTTGTTTTGGCCCACTCACTTCTATAATTTTCGTATTCACTCACAATACTTGGGTGAACCCTCTGGAACACAGGCTTCGAATTTCACTTCTGCACTGCTAATGGAACCATTGTTGTCAAGCATCAACAGGCCAAGGTAACTGAATTTCATAGGATTTTGCTAAGACTAAAGACACTTGGTACTCACGTATTTAGCTAATAGCACCACCAGTAACATTTTTTATTTAGTAATAATGTGTCCAAGATAGAATTTTTATATTGATAGTAGAATAGAAAAATGAGATCGTTAACTTTAAGTGAGTCTTGAAATTTGTAGTGGCATTTAAGGAGCCACTAATTACTGTTTTTTCTTGCAGGCTTGCAAGGAACACATTCTGCTCTTACTTTTTCCTCCATCTCTTCCACAACTACGAAATATTTTCCATCTAAAATCGCGGATCTTGCTTCACTACGAGTAGAGCTCTCGCCAGTGTCCATTCTGCAATTTCCTGTGTTTGTTCGTGATGCAGCGGGCTTCAAAGAATGATAACCTAATCTTTTAATTAAATATAATCAATCGCGATGCTGTCAAACACTGTTGCAATCCAAAATCGAACTCAATAACGGTGCAGGGGTCTAACCTGGAGAATAGAAAGATGAAGATTTCCAAGTCAGAAAGATGAGAAGAACGCGCAGACAACTCGAAACTTCCACCAGAGCACGGTACGGAAAAATCATTAATGCTTAGGTGAAAACAGATCGTATGCGACTACGCTCAAAAATGTTTTCTTTTTTCAGGAAGTGCTTATCGCTTACCCCTTACGGGGTTAAGGTTTTCAGTGACCATAATAGTGTGATACATACTGATACTCTATCAACATCTATGGTTATATTCGGTGTCTGAGAAAAGGTCTTTTATAAGGAGAGGATGTAGAGGAAAAGTTTACAAAATTGCCCTGAATTCTTAACGATTTGCTGCCTTTATAAATTGTTCCTTGTAAATACGTTAAATTAGATTCTATATATTTTATCAAAGAAATAAGTTGCCAAAGAGTAATATTAAAATTAAAAGAAACTTCTTTCATTCGAAAGTTATGAGCCTCCAAAATATAATATATGTTGTATTTTTCCAAGTTTCTCTCAAAAGCCTCAGTAACTAAATGAACTTGTTTGAAATGAATAAATGAAATGTTTCTTTGAAAAATCTGTCTCAGTTCAAGGCAGACATGCTCTTCTGGTGCTCCAATATAGAAGGGCAGGTGGTTTTCTCCTACATTTTGTTATATTAGTTAATACAAAAAGTTAATGGCAGATTATGGTATGTGTAAACAGAATATATGAAAGTGGAAACTGAGAATCTGTAGTGATTGGAAAACGCAGTGCCATGCAAACTGTGTATTTATGTCCAAAGAGGATGTTGAGTTTATCACTGCCTAAAATTTGGTGCTGTTGCTCCTGTTCGGAGAGTAGAAACAAAATTATGTCTGCCACTACATCAGCAAAATCTGATTCTGGCTGAATTTTTCAAGTCATCTCCATGCTTGAAGAAGCTAAAAAGGAGAGGCAGTGTATGCTAAAGGATCTAAATAAATATATTGAATTTCTGCAATTGAAAATCAACGACAATAAAAAGGTTCATCTGGTTCATACATAACAGAAAGACTTTGAAGGGAAAATATAGCCTCAAATGAGCATGTGCATCAGTTGGAGAAACAGGTTAATGAAAATGAACAATCCCTTAGACCTTGAAATTCATGGAATCCCTGAGGAGAAAAATGAGATTACCTTAGAGGTCATTAAAAAGGTACAATTGCGCTTAACATTGAGATAAGTGAGGCAATAGTTGATATGTGCCATTGAATAGGAAAGGAATAGATCACTGAGTATTTCAGCATAATCCATACAAAGTAGTACAAATGAAAAGTTGATTGCAAAAAGACAAGGGAAGAGGACCCTTGACATGACATTGAATACCCAGAAATACATCCAGCATGAAGGAGAAAGGTTATTAATACCTATGAATTAAATATTGTAAAATTTTAATGAAAAAAGAGAAGTTAATGATTCTGTTATAATTCTCGAATCTCTATTATTATTATTATTACTTTATTTTGCCAAAGATCACATTACAGTGTCAAAACAGGCCAAGTAAATGATATAGGACACGTCAAAGAGAAAAATACAAAAAACATTAATTCGGTGCATTAAAAATTAATAAAACAGATACAAATAAATAATAAATCCTGTACAAAATCACACATATTACAGTATCAATCAGTAAGATATTCCTTAATGGAGTAAAAAGATTTACTTAATAAATAACGTTTCAGTTCACTATGAAAAGAGTGATAGTTGACTTCTAATTTAATGTGAAGGGGAAGCATATTAAATAATTTTATCCCCATTACCTTTGGGCCGTTTGAAGTTTTTCTATAATTTACATAATGTAGATTGTTCTGTTGTCTGGTATTATGACCATGTATATCACTGTTTTTAGAGAATTTAAAAAGATTCTTTTTTACATGGCAGACTGAAGTGTAAATATATGCACAGGGCACCGTTAGAATTTGCAATGAAACAAAAATGGGACAGCAGTGCAACTTATATGGTTAACCATCAATAATGCTAACTGCTCTTTTTTGAAATACAAATATCCTTTGAGAGTGGGGTAAACTTCCCCATAAGTATATACTATAAGTTAATCTTGAGTAAAATTCGGCATAGTAGATCATCATTAGCACATCAGGACTGACAGAATTACAAAGGAATCTAAAAACATAGCATGTAGAACAGAGTTTCTTAGAAAAGGAGTTAATTTCAGGTTTCCAGTTCAAATTGGAGTCCATACATACACCTAAGAATGAAGTAGAGCCAACTTGAGGTATAGATTTAATATCAATTCTACAAAGAAGGCTTTCCTGTTGAGAGTTAGATGAGAAAAAATCATCTGAGACTTGTCAGCATTTAACATTAAAGAATTGTTTTGACACCAGATTTCTATATTTTGTAATAGAAACTTACTTTTGTGTAATAGATCAAATTGAGAAGGAGCCTGTAGCAGACAATCTAAATGTTCTTTAAATCCCTTATTTATGCAGAATTTATCTGATAAAACTTTTAATTCAATTGAGAATATTACCACAATTCACCAAAAAAATGTTGACCACAATTAAATTTTTATACTTTTCTATCACATTTAAATAACATCAATCTAAGTCCCACTATCATAATCTTATCTGTAATTTTGATAAGTGAAATCAATTTTTATAACATTCCAGGATACAAAATCTCTTGCCAAATATTATGATTTCATTCTTGTGAAAGGCAATCTTGCATTTGCAAATGATCATCTAGTGTGTAGCCTTATTCCAATTGATATACTTACTGCTGATTGTTTAATGTTAAGTGTGGAAACTAAAGTAGTTAATTTCAGAATATAAAGTGTGCATAGAACCTAAAATGTTCTCATAAATAAATGATACTGAGCCTCTAATTAGAAAATCCATTGGCAATCTTGTGATCACAGGCAGTTTAAATGTAAATATATTGATCTCAAATAATGTGTCTGATCATTATCTAAATTACTTATCATCTTATGGTTAACAAAGTTTATTAGATCTATGTACAAGAGTGGCTGCAAATTCATATATTTGCTTAGATTATATTTTTGTCAGATCTTGTAGTACAAATTATCATTTGTCATGTGGTACAGGATCGAAAAAAATGTATCTTTCATTTTCTTTTGTCCCACTGTTGATCATGGCTGTGATGAAATGAAAGCTACCGAGGTATTAGTGAATAATTGCACTAATCAAGGTCTCTCCTCAGGGAATGCCAAGAAAAGTGGCACTCATAGAGTCATTGCGCTTCACCTGCATGGACATGTTCCGCTTATATCATTCTGGCTCAGTGAGGAAAGCAGTGGCAAACTACCTCACTCCTCATCTTGCCTAGTGAACCTCATTCCTCTCTGCAAGCTTATGCCAGAGGGGATGAAGTGCTTACCGGCCTTTGGGCTGAATACCTTACAGATGATACATATTAATTGGAATTTAATGTTCATGTTCTACATTTAGATACAACTGATCACTAAATGATTCAATTGTCAATCCAATGACTGGAAAGGAACTTACTCTATTTAAGACAAAAGCTGACCAGTGCTCGCTAACTCTAAAATTCAATTTTAATTCTTTTAAGGAATTGGTAGTCAAAATTAATTGTACACCTGATTTAAGTGAAAAATGTGACAAAATCCTTTGATTCAATAACTGATTTTTAAAGAATTGTAGTGAGAAATCTAAGTACAGTACAACAAACAATATAATCAGTGAGAGTTTAAGATGTGCTATCAGTAAGAGATTAAGATGAGCCTATGTGAAATGCAGAAATAGTCTAAAAACTCAATTGAAGCATGTATAATAATTTTGTATTTGAAAGATTTATAAAAACTTGCTGCATAAAACTGCTATGGTCCTTCTTTAAAGAACTAACCGGTATACGTCTCATTGGTAAGGGCAGGCAAGTTTTGAATTAAATGTCAATGGGCAGGTAATTGAAGAACCTAAATATTTTGCTGAAAATTTTAATAAATACTTTATCAGCATTTTCAAATAAGCTAATTCAAATTATACCCATTGTAATAAAATTTTAGACAATCCCAGCGTAAATATAACTGTACTTAGAACTAGTGGTGACGAAAGAAATAATAGATTTAGTTAATCTACTACCAAATGGCAAATCAACTGGAATTGATAGGATTAACAGTACTAAGTAAAAGATTATTGTAGAAAATATAGCACCCATACTTTCGCAAGTATGTAAACAAGGCTTCTCAAATGGGGAATTTCTCCGTTAAAGGTAGTGTTAATACCCGTATTGAAGAAAGTGATATAACACAATTTCAAAATTATAGGCTAATATTACTTCAGTCAATTTTTTCCAAGACCATTGGATAATTATTTAAGAAAAGATTATTGACTTTTTTGGAAAAAATGGGATTCTAAGTCCAGCAATGTCTAGATTTTGGTGTGAAATGGAGATGGAACATGCTTTGGTAAATGACTTATCTAACATATATAAAGCTATAAACTTAAGTGCACGTAATGCAGGATTATATATTGATATCAAAAAGGCTTTTGACACCTTTGATCATAACATATAAATGGATAAAATAAAACACATAGGAATTTATAGAATACTATTGTGTTGGCTAAGGAGCTACTTATCTCTACATTCTCAGTGTGTAAAAATGCACGGTAAAACAGCACCAAACTCTCTTTGGCTGCAACAAGGGAATATATTTGAATTAAAAATTATTTTCAGTCCCACATTATCCAATATACCTTATTAACAATCTTGAGAAACTTAGGGTGTTGAATCCTAAATTACACTTTTGCAAAACCATCATACAACCTCCTCCTTATTGTTTCAAATCTCCATCACAGGAGTCAATAAATACTAAAAGAGCACCACAAGCAGCAAGAACACAGAAAGGATGCACCTAAATTGAAGAAATTTAACTATCTCATACATTTCTTTTAAATATAAGAAAAGAGGTTAATATTAAATGAAAGGAATAACTTCATGAGAGTGAACCATACTTACCATACCAATACCATACCTAAATGCTGATAGATGCAACTGTTCTAGTTGCAGAGAGGTGCTCCATGAAGACAATTTCAAATTCATGGCATCAGACCAAAACCAAACAAAAAAACAGAGCAGTAATAAACCAATAGTTTTGGTTGGAGCTAAACTCAAACAAAAAACAAAACAAGGTGAATCCGAGCTGAAGCCTTTTCTCAATCCCACTCCCTCACTTCAGAGCTCAAGGTTTACAAAAGAAGGACATGTGGTCTTCAATAGATGCCATGGGTTGCTTGGAGAGAGAGACGATAGAAAGTTTTGAAATGACAGCAAAGATAGAAATGGAAAAACCACAAATAAATCTAGGTAACCTCGGCGAGTTTCCCAATGGTAAATCTCAGGAAATTCTGCCGTATACTATTATTAATAAATAGCTCCCTCCACATCATGATTCTACACATGCAACACAGGGAGTGTTCTCTGTATGGTGAAAGGGTCTCAGAATATCTAAGTATGGGGTTAGCTGTATCACAAATAAATACATCTACATTAATACCCTACAAGCTGCCTTTCGGCATGTGGCAGGGGGTGTAAACACCAGTTGAATCTAAACTACTTCCTTATTCGGTTATTGTCATGTATTGTTCGCGGAATATAGATCTTAATCTAAAACTTACATTTAAATGATTCATTTTAATGTATCAATTCTTATAATCACATTCATATAGTTAGTGCATGTTTCACATGGTTTTAAACCATCAATGTCTATTGGTTTCCTTAAATTTTTAAGGTTACATAGAAAAATTTTTCTAGCTGGTTCACAGATTCTTGATGGAGAGAAACTAGATACAAACTGAAATTTTGTTGTTAGAATAACCTGGAATGAAAACCAGAACCAAAAATACTAGGGTCGTCCAGAAAGTAAAGAACGTTTGCGTATCACGCTCGGCGCTGCTAATCTTAGACCAAAATTGCATGCTCATCAGAAAGCTCTATCTTCCTCCTCACAGTCAGAAGTGCTTCAGTATCTGTTTGGAGATGCGTCTTCGTTCAGTGATCTTTTGAAATGGCTGCGCGTATAGAAAATCCCGCCAGATGTGAAGTGCGTAGTGTCATTCGTTTTCTGAACGCACAAAATGTTCGACCCATCGAAATTTATAGGCAAATAAAGCATGTTTATGGAGTAAATGCAATGAATGAATCTTCAGTGAGGAAATGGTGCATTATGTTTAATCAAGGAAGAACCAGTGTGCACGACGAAGAATTGAGTGGGAGGCCATCTCTCATCACGGAGGATTTGCAGGCAAAAATATAAGAAAAAATTCAGGAAGACCGGCGTTTCACTTTGAGCACCATTCATGAACATTTCCCTCAAATTTCAAGATCTCTCCTACATGAAATAGTGACACAACACCTAGGCTATAAAAAAATGTGCGCTCGATGGGTACGTAAGGTGTTGACTGAAGTTCACACGATGAAACAGATGGGAGCAGCCCTTGAATTTTTGATCCGATACAACAATGACGGTGACAGATTTCTTGGTCGCATTGTAACGGGAGATGAAACTTGGGTTTCTTACAAAACAGTGGAAACCAAGCGCCAGAGTATGGAGTGGCATCACACAAACTCACCCTCAAAACTCAGGAAAGAAAAACCAAATTTGCACACGAGAAAAGTCATGGCCACTGTTTTTTGGGACCGAAAGGGTTTAATCCATGTGGAGTTTATGCAGAGAGGAGCAACAATCAACTCAGCATCATATTGCGAAACCCTTCAGCGATTGAAACGTTCCATCCAAAACAAAAGACACGGCATGTTGTCGGCGAAAGTGTTTTTGATTCACGATAACGCTCGGCATCATGCATCAGCACAAACACAGCGAGAACTTCAACATCTTAAGTGGGAAATTTTTGGACATCCTCCCTACAGCCCTGACCTGGCACCCAGTGATTTTCATCTCTTCCCCAAACTAAAGGAGTTTCTTGGAGGAAAACATTTTGGAAATGATGAAGAGCTCAAAGAAGCAGTGACATCCTGGCTAATAACTTTGGTGGTGGAAGAGTATAACATCAGCATTGAAAAACTGGTTACACGGTACAATAAGTGCCTTGATAACCATGGCAACTATATTGAAAAGTGAATTAAGGTTCTCTGATTTCGTGAGTAAAATTTTATGTTGATATCTTTCGTTTTTAATTAATTATCCAAAAACGTTCTTTACTTTCTGGACGACCCTCGTACTATGGTTTGATGTCCTGATCAAAAGTAATGACCTGTGGAAAATTGTTATTCTTCATAGGAGTGTTGACTAAGGTTCCCATGATTTCTTGCAAAGATGTACTTAATCCTACTAGCGTAAGGGGGGATTCATAGATAAAAATTAGTGAACGCACAAAAAATAGTGTTTCACAAAGTATAAATGAGGTAATGAATCATCAAAGATTGGCAAATATGAGGGGTATCCATTGTGTTCTATGAAGATATGATTCACAGTAAGACCAAAAGAATTCACAATGAATCCCATTTTAAAACTTCACCAACAACTCTCCCCAATTTTTTTAACAAAATGACATTTAAGAGAATTTTGTTGGGAAAAGGGGAAATGCTTCTCAATCTTTATCCATCAGAAGTAAAACTTTTTCTTACTCAACATTCAGGGTACAATAAATATCATACATATGTATTTGTAGAAGGAAGTTATAGCGAAATAAAGAAGATGCGAGAAAAAAAATGTTAGCACAGCACATTCCCAAATGAGAATTATATACCTTGTTGTTGAGTGGCATATCATTTAGATGCTCATGCACTTGCAACTAAAAGATATACTGTTTAATTTCGTAACATGGTAAACCTACGACGTTGACCATTACACTATATTAAAATGTATTTACATGTTTGTTAGTAGATATTTTCAAGTAAATATCATAAATAAAAGAGCAACACAAATGGCTGTTACAGTATGCTCCATAAACTACCACTCAGTTCATTAAAATAATCTTACCGTCTCTACACACAAAAATGTATTCAACTTTTCAGCAACTGTGACCAAAACAGGTGTATTTCTTAGATAGACTGCTATGAGAACCATCATTAGAATCTAATTTCACCAAAGAATGGAAAATAAAGTAAGGATGCCAACATGAACTGAAAGGGTTAGTAAGCAAATGGTTTCAATTTAAGATGTTTTCATAACATTAATGAATACTTTGTGTGTATTAATTATCCTCTGATAATTTGTGAATCGTGAAGACCGAGACATAACAAGTGGCGACGAGTAATAATTGATGAACTCAACATGCCGTGCGTGAACTTATTTCAAACTTGTGAATAAACTGTGAACCGTGAAGTGAAAATCAAAACTAGAGCACCATGGCGGACAAAGATGACCATCAAAATGAGGAGGAGGAAGATCAGAAGCCAATTCGAGTCTCGATGCCGACAGCTATTACCATGCCGGAATTTTCTAAGCAAGTGAAATGGGACGTGTACATATCTATAATGAAGAATAAATTCGTGGTGCATGAAATTCCAAAGAATCTCCAAACCAACTACTTGTTGAGGCTGGTGGGGTTCGAGTATGCAGCCCTCATCACTGATCTAGCATACCGGGAGAAACCAGAAGAAGTGGCATTCGAAGATGTAGTAAAGTTAGTGAAGAATCATCTTGAGCCAACACCTTCTGTAATTGGTGAACGATACAAATTTTATACCAGAAACCAGCTTCAAGAAGAAACGATAGCACAGTACATATCTCAGTTGAAATCTTTGGCTCAACACTGTGAGTTCAAAGACAATCTGCAAGAAGCTCTTCGTGACAGACTTTTGCGTGGTCTGAGGAATGAAGCCATAAGAAAAAAATTATAAGGTATAGTGGTTGTTTTCTGTATCATGTTCGTAACGTTAAGAGAAACAAAGCACAAGAAATGTACAGCTAGCAGCATAAAAAAGTTACCACCTTCGATGCAACCAGCATAACTCGAGAAGGGCGAGTCTTTCAGATTCTCTGTTTTGAGCGCGCTTTTCGTCTTCCTCTTTATGCCTGGCACGTTTTGAAGGCTTTTGTGACGATATATATTTTATAAATAATTGCTGAAAGTCATTGCTTTTGCTGCGGTAGAAGCAGTATTGTATTATGAAAGTATTAAATTCGTATTTCGTTAAATCGGCTCGAATCTCAAGCGTAATTCGCTCTTCTTCATAAAATATTGGACATGAATTACTTTGGCTGCTCATATCTCCTCCTAACATAAAATATTCCATCAATGCAGATTTAGAATGAAATTGGTTATTTCAGTTAATGCTCCACATGCCCGCAGGATCAACGTTTTCGTAAAGATTATGATACGATAATTAAGAGAATATGAACTACTGTAAATTAGGTCAACGGAAGAAGGGGAAATTAAAAAAATGTAATAAGAATAAAAATGGGGTAATAATGAAACAATACCTGCTATTTAAAATAATGATATGTGATAGTGGAACTCAAATAGGAAATAAGTTGCTAGTTTTCATTGAAAACGAATTTGTGAAAGTCGCCAAGTTGTTTGGACGCCATTTACATTTGCAGGGAATTTTGATTTAAATAATTTAAATAGTAGCACACTTCATACTATATGTGAGATGATATCAGTATAGGCCATCTGTCCTTGCTATAATCTCGCAATAATCTTTTCGCCATCGGGCTGCGAAAATCATTATCGTTGAGAATAGGGTCATGTTGTCGCGTATTTCGTCATGTAAATCACAGCTAAGGAATATATCAAATAATTATTGTCTATACAGAGTTCTATTCTTGAAGGATACTCAGCCGAGGGCTCCGGTCGTTTAGGACTTACTACTATCGAACCTGTAGTATTTTAACAAACCGCTTTATATTGTATGTGCGAACATTTCTTTTGAATAATTAAATCAGAAGGACTAGTCGTGCAGAGTCGAGTCAAGCACCAAAAGAATTGAATAATATACTTCTAATTATTTAATTCCTTTCATTTACACCTTCTCCGTAATAAATGTTTGAATGCTAAAACGATTAATAATTTCAACATTGGAAAAAGGTATGAGCCAACAATTTTAGACATAACAACTCCATTTTTAAAATATACACGTAATGCACTCATGCATGAATAATAAATTTAAATCTGCTACTACGGATTTCAGCGGTCAGTCCCCTTTGGTGCTATTTCTGCTCTCCTTGTTTTCGTCTACATAACGGTATATGAGTGCCATTCATACCGGCCTTCTCGACGAAACAAAGGTAGCTTATCCGTGGGGGTGAGAGAGGAAAGAAAAAGGGTCTTCCATGCAGTGATGACAGGATACGTTTTCAGTCCGACTAAAATTCGACGCATCTTTTAGGGTATTTGTGTGAGATAGAAAATTGCTTGAAAATGCCATTCTTAGATGTGGACGGAAATATAATGAAAAGTTCGTCAATGAAGGAATATGAATGGTGTTACAGTTAATTACTTATATATTTTTTACATAAAGCATGGAGACGATGATAGGAAAATAAACAATGGGGATATGGAAAATTTTATGCTTACTAAGAAGAGAATGCTGATTCTCTTCAACACTAAGGCAATACATCTAAAAATGTAAAGATAATTTGGTAAACAGGCTCAGAAGTGATGTGCACAGATCCTGGGATGTAGGCTGTTTATAAGATTGAGAAAATGGTTCAATTACATGATTGAGAAAACGATGTAAGCCATTTTAAGAGAAAATAATGCAGGTTAGAAGGTGACCGGAAAAATATTTTTTCAATGGTTCAGCCAGAGAGAATGTAAATGAGATCAACCATTCGAAAAAGTTCCGATTTTTGTGGCAGTGTTCAAGTTTCATTTTCCTTACCTACTGCATTTGGTGTTATGTGAACTTACTTCTAAATCGTTCATTTACATCCAAAATTCATAAACCATTAACAATAGACCTATCATAGTCGAAATTATTTATTATCACTGTAAATTTATTTTGCTTCGAAAATTAGTAGGATATAATCACGTAGGCATATAAAAATATGCATACAATTTGCATACATTCATGCATATAATTAGAGCTTCCGCCAGTTAATCATAAATGCCGAGGAATTCACACATTTAAATTTCTGCACCTTCAAGATATCGTAAATGTCTTCCTTATCTTTAAACCAAAAAGTTTTAAGGAAGAATAGGCGAGGCCCATGAAACCAGCATTAATATTCAGCAGTAATAGATTCTCCTGACAATAAGAAATATTTCCCCAGAAGGGAAGCTTTACCCATCTTATTTAAGAGTAATTATGGGTAATAAGTATGAGATGTCAGTATTTCTAGTGCTGTATCTGATAATGGCTGATGGACTTAACTGGCCTCTCATTAAAAAAAGGAAAGGGAAAATACGAAGCCTAAATTCTAATTATTAAACGGCTGTTACCAATGTAAGGGCAACTCAAATTGATTACGCCTGATTTAGTAGTTTTACTAAATGCAATTTCCGTAAAAATATAGTCATTGCTCAACGACTATAAGAAATGGCGGAAATAACTAAGGACAAAGATTCAAAATTTCTTATATAACGCTATTTCACAAAGTAACGGCTTCTTCAATCAATTTGACTATAAGGAAATTATTCAGAGAACTTGAACCAAAGAAAGCTGCATCCATTGCGAAGGAAATTGATTACAATCATCGGGAAGGGGTAATCTGAAGATTATTGATATTCTGGGCAGGCAGACGTTTAGAACTAGTTCCCCTTAATGGATAAAAGAAAGTTTAACTAAATATTGTGACCGGGTGTAATCGTTAAAATTCCGTAAGCTACGCGTATAATTTTATCATTGAGAATCTTCAAGGGATCTGAGAAGAGCACACAAACACTGGGAACGGTCTCCCAGACTGCCCATTTCTCGGACCGTCTCTGCTTTCAGCAGTAGAATTAAACATATATTAACCATAGAAAGATCACTCCCGTAGAAACTTAAGCTTCGTAAAATGCCAATTCCAATATTACGTTCTCAATATTTACATTCAACTTTTCAGGCCTTTTTCGCTATTTCTTCTAACCAATGTTTTTCATAAACCTTTGGGACATCCTTACAAATCAATCAACAACAAAACGGGAAAATTTAAGAGATAGCTATTTGCGTAAACTAGCGTTCCTTTGGTTCTTTTTTATTACTATCATTGGATGTATAGGGTTTTCAATTCTTTTATTCCATTAAAAGATAGACACAGTTATTAGTTTCGTAGATTTTAAGAACCTTTAAAATTAATATAAAAAACACCAAAAGCAAGTGAATATATTTTTTCTCTCAGTGTTGATGATAGCCAAAACGTTAAACTCATCTTGATTCACTTATAAAATTTGCTAGTATATCTCACCTGGTTTATAAAATAAAAAATAAGGATGTCATTTAAATACGTATTTAAACTCAATTATAATCGTCATTACTGTAACACACACGCAATAACTTGCCCATTCTGTGTCGAGTACTAAAAACTCGTACCTCTAGCCAAGTCTTAGGTTTGGTTAGACCTCGATTAACCCATTGTCATGCAAAAGTAACAGATCTACGGATAGCGGTCTTATCATTTTCCATAGCTGATAATTAAAAGATGGTTTTCTTAAAATACTGAGAACTTTGAAATAAACAAATTGTAATACTCTTCGGAGGTGATTCGTTGATCAATAAATTGCTAAAAATACGAGAGGAGTAACTTTTGAGAAATAAAATTTCGAGAATTTTACCAAAAGGATGTCTACCGCTGGCCATTTACTACAGTATTTACTGGAAGCCATTACTTTGAAACGATAAGGAATCCATGGATCCAATTTTTAGGACAGTGGTTTCATCAAGCTATTTATTATTATTTTCATTTAATCCACATCAGATAAACAGTGAGATCTCGTAAGTTTTAGGCCGAAGAACATACAATATTTCTAATCTGTTGCTCTGCAGTCCCACTTTATGAGAGATTTATTTCTTCGAGTCATTCTTCTAATTGCGAGCTAAAAATTAAACATATATCAGAGAAGGCTAGGGAACACATTATTTTAGATAACATCAAAATGAATCAAGCAAATTGCAACCCAAATACTCTTCTCCCAACGAGAAAGTTTTTCCTTTCCATTCCCGTTTGGCAACAAAAGGATTATCTTGCCCTTCTCCCCCACCTATTTCGTTTTGTCCTGTTTAACAGTTTTCCCGGTATTCTACCCTTTCAAGGGCAGGTAACATTTTTGTTCCCTTCTTTTCTCCAGGCACATGCCATATGGAGGATCGCGTATTTATGTAAATGTTGAAGATAGTGATAGTAAGCGTCGAAGCTAATTGTGTGAATTTTTCTACAGTGTTGTTATCAGGATAATTTAATTTTACAAATTAATGGATTATACAATCTATAGTAGTCACGAGAGTAAGGGGAAATGGTAATCTAGAAAAGAATATTCGTTATTTAAATCAATCGAATGAGCTTTAACTTTGAGGAACTCCATAGGTAACTAAACACAAAGAAATAAATAATTTTGTCAAAGTTATACGACTTTCAGTGTGGAAGTTTTGGCACTTTTATTTCCTTGTGTTTATTCCTTACTTATTTCTCTTGATAATAGACAATTGGGAAAGTTAAACGAAAGGTGTCTAAAAGCAATCAAATTACAGTGATCTACCGAATCATGCACATATCTTATATATTAAAATTCAGCCTGCGTATGTTTGTGCCCGCAAAACTCGAAAACCACTCGGTCGATTGACTTGAATTTTTTACAGAATATTGCATTCAAATATATATATATATATATATATATATATATATACGAAAGTGTTTATATTGTAAAAAATGGTGACACTTCGTCCTTGCTTCGATCCCAGACGAGTCAAAGCATTTCCGTGAGAAATGCACGTAAAGTTCATTTTTGTCTCTGCATGCTTCATTTCTTTTGCAAAATTAAATTAAAAATAATAGTCATACGAGATTGAGACAAGAACCAATAGCAGAGTAAATGAATAGAAAACCTTATTTTGGTCGTTTATTGTTGTTTCCGAATTGAATTTTTGAGATATTTTACGGAATACACGAAAAGTTTTGTGAGTATAAACAGCCGGTCCCCCTGACGACAAATGCCATTATGGAAACCGAGATCCTGCTTTTTGGCCTATTTGAAATTAAGAAGAAGAGAAAAGTTGCTGGTTTCGTTCACATTGATGAGCATAATCAATCGTTGGAAGTGATTTATACGATCGATTTTCGAAAAACGAAATGTGAGTTAATTTGATACCGAATGTTGTATTCAGTTAAATTCATTTGTATTGTTTTGGAAATGATTTAATAATCTGTTATCGAAAATTAAAGTGAGAGTGACTTTGAATGCTGCATTCAATTCGATTCATTTCTTTAGTTATCTTCCAGTTGATCGTCGTCAAATTAAATAGTACGCGTTAACACATCAAATGTTGCGGCAGATAATGGATAGTAGTAAATGATCATTATATAAATAACGAAAATTCTCCATCCAAACGCGAGAGCCGAGCTAGCGTAACGTACCATGTTCTCCATCTTTCTTTTCTCTCCCTCCCTTTTCGAGAGAAAGGCTCGCCGGCTCGAATTTTGGACTTAGAATTTCTTGGTGGGTCAGGGGTGGTAACTTTTTTTTGCTGTTAGCTGTACATAAATCAATGTTTTCGAAACATTCACAATCGATTTCTTTTTCATCTTCCGAAATGTTATACTGAAATCCTAAAAATATGACGATATTGTAAATTCATAGATGTGTGTAAACGTCTAATACCCACTTACAGTGTATATTGAGTTGTATATTATACACTTTCATTTAAAATATACACTGTAAATATGTATTAAAAGTTTACACACATATATGAATTTACAATTATCGTTTTAGATAACAGATGTCATGCACTAACAAGTAAATAATATAATACAAGTAAAACCAATTTAATATTTAAAATAATCTTGTGAAGAAAACGTTTTCAAAAATGACAAAGTTATTGTATCAACATCTACGATTATGATCATTTTATTATGGATGACCTTATACCCATCTACCAAAATGTTAAAATAACATGAAGTGTTTGCTAGGAAAGTTTTATCTCTCCTGTATCTTTTCTTGGGGCGTCAGGTTCAACTTGTTGCAATCAATGAATAAGAAATAATTAATATTAACACTAACTTGCATCTGTTGTGAATACAGGCGCACATTGTATACACTTCGTATACACCATACAATATACCATATCCCTTGTGAATACAGATGCACATTGTATACACTTAGTATACGCCATACAATATAACATATCCATCGTGTATCTGTATACCGTATCTCTTGTGAATACAGATACACAATGTATACACTTTGTATATGCCACATAATATACCATATCCCTTGTGAATGCAGATACTCCATACGCTGTGCTGTGTGGGACACCAACTATTGAGTCAAAAGTAAATGTAATACATACTTTTCTCTATACTGTAACTAAAGGCAAGAGATGATCATTCCATTCACAAATGAAAAATATAACTTCCTTTCTTCAGCTTTCTCCCAATCAATCGAAGTAACCTTTCACCTCACAATTCCGCAAATCTATATTTATATCTAAAATTCTCTGTAACATTATCTCAGATTCACTTTAGGCGAATAAGCTCTAAAAAAAATCATCCATGTGCTATTTTTCTTACCTCTTTTACTTCCAAAACTTCAGTATCATCGTAGAACGAATTTATATGAATACAAATTCAGGTAAAATTTCAGTTTCAATTTTACCCAAATTCAGAAACAGCTAGACGCTAATTCAAATTCAAACAAGTTGCTTAGGTTAAATTACGGAATAATACTACCCTCAGAAAAGACAATAAGTAGAAAGTGATAAATACTATTAAAATGAAGAAAAAATACGTTTTAGAGCAAACGGAACAAATCTTTTTATGAACTCGATATTGTCAGCTACGTATAGACTACCAAAAAGAATGCAAACAATAAATAAATTCAATACTACACTAAGGAAATACATAAAATACAGTTAACAATCAAATTAGAATGTAAAAACTAACAAATTTACAACTTATAATACAAAATATCGGTTCATTGCTCAACTTCACACCGAAAACCGGAGGAGGAAATTCCATTATGGCGTCGAAATCATCCGCTAGTTACAATTATAACTAAGGGTCCCTCGTCACTATTATAGCGATAACTATTTTATTTAGTTACATTGTATGCCAATAGAGCCTTAGCAGCGCCAAGTCAAAATCTATGAATATGGAATTTGGAAAAGTCACACGTTAGATGTGGCTAAGGGTTGCTAAACAATCTATGAATACGGCCGCATATCGTAGCTTAGCTACGAAGAAAAAAATTAATACAGTTCTCCATGGCTGAAGTGCTCCTTTGATAACATTGGCATAATTCATACGTTTCTTTTTTTTAAATAAAAAAGTTATTTGTATTAAACTATTTACTTTTATCAATTAATTGTTATGTTGTTTATTGATATTGTATTAATTATTGATATATTTTAAAAGTAAACGTCTCGAAAAAGATTCGATTCCCATGAATACATCGAAAATGGCAAAGGTCTATTAACTGATCGAACTTTTTAAATTAAACTTTTACATTAACTCTATATACTAAAATTTACGAGGAAAGTTCGAACTTTTATTTATAAACTTCGACACTAATGCCATCTCTTGAGGAAAATTGGAACTTTTGTTTATAAACTTCGACACTAATGCCATCTCTTGAGGAAACTTGGAACTTTTGTTTATGAGCGTCGGCACTAATGCCATCTCTTGAGGGAAATAGGAACCATCTCGTGAGTGAAATTGGAACTTTTCTTTTTACTATCTTCGCCACTAATGCCATCTCTCTACGAAAATCGGTACTTTCGTTATTAAACATTGCCATTAATGCTGCATCCAGAAAAATGTGCATCAAAAAAAACTTTTTTAACTAAGAAATAAAAATATCCCTAAGTAAACTGGGTAAAATTTCACTTTCACACTTTAAAAATATCCCTAAGTAAACTGTAACATTAACATAAGTTGAGATATAATTCAGTATCATACTTATACTATATTTAGCAAAAGTCTACTTTACCTAGGAAGGCGGGTTAAAAAAATAAACATTATCTTTTTTAAAGGACGGACAGGAATGGCCTCCGGAGACCATGTTTAAAGTCTTAGTTATGGCCTTTTGACGTCAGATGTAGCGGTGATTGTCGAGTTTTATATCTCGGATAAAATTAAAATTCGTAAATAATAACTAGCATACGGGCGCACTGAGTAAACAGGGATGTTGGGTGGGAAGGTACTGAAGTATGAAAATGTCGAAAAAAACACCAAATATTATCCAATGTAGCATGTAATACGCAGTATTAAAGATACCGGAAAGTGTGATTATGCCGAAAATCAGTGAGCAATTATAATTGAAGAAGTTTATTTGGGAATCATTTATGCTATGCAATCTTATGGCTCCATGGAGTGAAGCAGGGGTGCTAGAAGGGACGTTCGGAAAGACATGCCATTTTTTGTAATTTTACTGTAAGAAAAGGCCAATTTTCTTAAATATAACGCAGGAAACACATACTATCTAATTCAACCCATCGGCACCGCACATAATTCACGATTTGTAGCGGTGATTGGGTGGAGGAGCTAAGTAGTAGTCGTCCATATTATACATTAAATGCAATATCTAAATACAACGAAAGGAACCCTATCTACCCTACTCAACCCATCAGCGCCGCGCATTTTTCACTATTTGTAGTGGAGAGTGGTTGGAGGAGCTAAGTAGTATTCTTCATAATAAATATCAGGCATAATAAAAACCTTTGAAACCGAATAACCTTGCAAACCAACTGTAGCCTGCAATCCGGACGGGAGGGTGACTATCTTTTTAATAACACAAACCCACTTTTGCGACAAAAACAATAAATTTGCATAAAACAATTATCGAAGAAGGGATTCTAGCGACCGTTGAAATATTCGGAACGGGCAGAAGGATGCTCTATTTTAGACAAGGTTTTTGTCGCAAATGTTGCTTTGTGTTAAGAAAAAGATAGTAACCCTCACGTCCGGATTAGATGGTAACTATAGCAAAGGTTTAAGAGAAAAATGAGTTGGAAAATATTTGTGATAAATTGCGACGAACAGCTCAAGGAATTCGCGAAGGTCGGTCATTTGAAAGATTAAGATTCTCAATTACTACTCGAAATTCAACTTGTACATTTGCTACATACACTTGTTGCTTCTTTACATTTATTTTACCTCAAATAATGTTTTGCCTTCGAAATTTCCAAATCATGGCTTAATTTAAGTTTCCATACATAATAAATTTATTTTTCTAATACATGAATTTTTTAAATCAGTTACTGAAATAATTATATATTTATGGTTTGAGATAATAAATTTACTTCAAATACTCTTTCGAGGAAGCTCAGCGATAAAATATTAATTTGGAGTTTAGGAATTTAAGAAAAAATCGCAAATACTCTATAATATAGTACTTTTGCTTTGAGGAATTGAAGTATTGACTGAAAAACAAAGTGAAACTTATTTTAGGATTTCTGAAGTTTCAAAAAAATATGTTTACTCTAAAAATGGTAAAAATGCAATTTTAAAATTTCAAGGTCTGTTGATAATTTAAGAAAATTAGGAGTTGAAAATTCAATAAAACACGTGCTGTCATCTCTTGTTGTAAATTGGAACTTTTGTTTTTAAACTTTGATACTGCTGCCATCTCTTGAGGAAAATTCGAACTAATGTTTTAAACTTTGACGCTGCTGCAATCTCTTGAGGAGAATTTGAACTTTACTTCTAGACTAGTGCCATCTCTTGAAAACAATTTGGACTTTTGTTGTTAAAATACGCAGATTCTTCCTAATTTTAAGGAATAAGCGATTTTTTATTAATATATTACAGATACTTAAAATATATCCGATATTTTTTATGTATAACCTCCTCTTTCCTAATTCCTTTTGTACGAGATATTATTGAGTATTCTTTACTCCTCCCGAATTTTTTATAATCGAAATTGTCCTTTCTATGGATATTTTTAGTAACTCTTTTCCAGTGAAAACAAACTATTGAAATAATTTTTCCGTTTCCAGTTTTCATTGATGATTCGCAAAAAGTACATGTATTTCCTATGGAATCCATCTGGATTCAAGGCCATGATGGTTCGAAACTAGCATCAAAAGAAGGGAAATAGATTAAAGATTCTTATTTTGGTCAAGAAATAACGTTTTCGATTCGAAATTGCGAGAATTTCGATAAAATATACGAAAATATACGTAATAAAAACCTTCGAAACCGAATAACCTTGCAAACTAACTGTAGCTTGCAATCCGGACGGGAGGGTGACTATCTTTTTCATAAAACAAACCCACTTTTGCGACAAAAACAATAATTTTGCATAAAAAAATGGAAGAAGAGAGTCTAGCGACCGTTGAAACATTCGGAACGGGCAGAAGGATGCTCTATTTTAGAAAAAATTTGTGTCGCAAATGTTGCTTTGTGTATAGAAAAAGATAGTAACCCTCACGTCTTGATCGCTAGCTTTTGTTGGTTTGCAAGCTAAATTTGTTTCCAAGGTCTTCGAACAGATATATTAATATTTATCGTAAAACTTACCTCGGCATACTTTTAGTTCGTAAATATCTTCATATCAATGGCATTAGGGAACGTTTTATATTCGTAAATGCTCAATACTTCCGAAATTTCAGATGTTATTAAGGCTATATCTTACTTTACTTAATTTTATTTGAGGAAATATAATGATTTCGCTAAAGTTATTTTGCGTAAAGACAATGAAAGCAACCCTCTTCCCCCAACTCTCAACCCCTCCCCCAACCCTCCTCCCCCCAACCCTCAAATATAATACATAGAATATATACAAAGATGATATAATGCTGGCAGGAAAAATGGCTGTATACTATGGTTAGAATCACATGTAGATATTTATAATGGAAATAAATAATATCTTTATAATGAAATGAAAAACACTCATTTCATTCGTTATAAGTTTAATCCATAACAGATAGTCATCATTATCATGAAGCATGTATTATTAGCACAGCCTAAATAAATGGGACCGTGGAAAACCATGAGACAAAGGGATCTGGATAGAGTAGAGATGTGGAGGAAGAGGGGGTAAATAGTTTGGAGTGAAAAATGTTGCAGGTATATCCTTGGTTTTTTTGTAAATTCAGATTTGTAAATTGTGATAAGACTGATTCTATTCACCACAAAATGGTGGTTAAAGAGAAAAGGGACAAGAAATGGTCACTCTAGAGAAGGTAGTGTTATGGGTAGGAGAGCAACCCACATGGCAATCCAGGAGCCCAAACACACTATTCTGCATATATTTTCATCTTATGAATCCTAAGAAAGAAATGAAACTCTAATGGACAGTTGCTAATATTTTTAGGCAATTGGAGCTAAAGAGAAGAAGATTAAATCGAGGAAAGATACAATTGAATGTAATCGTTTTGCGGGTTGCATAATTCGTGTAATTTCCCAGAGGCTGGTGACTCTCATGGGTGGTGGCCAGAAAATATTCTTTTAGAACAAAACTAAAGTGGGCATTTCAAATTGCTTTCTTTATTTAAGCATAATAAGCTAATCTATCACCATTAACTGCAAAAATAGAATTCAGGTTCTGGGTATATGTCATATTTTTAGACCCGCAATGAATGTGTTAATAAAATATTCCTTCATATTATTGGTAAGTAAACGAAAATCTCAATTCTGAATTAGGATTTGTTGAATGTCAAAATCATTCCTCATATGACATCAATACCTTTAACAAATTTTTATTTAAATGGCCATGCCCAATATACAACATATAAAATTGGAAATGCACGAAGAATAGAAGCTTAGAAAAGAAAACTGCTTGAAGGTGATGGAAATGAAATTTAAAATAGCACAAATAAGAATATGTTTTGAGTACCTTGAGGACTACTGGCAGTGTTTGGTGTCACTATGTGAAACACCATTTTTTATCTCATAAAGCACCTATTTAACAGAAAGGTGATTGATGTGACATGGCAGTTTAATGTCGCGAATACCCATCTAGATAATTGGTGACCCAGGTTTGAATCCCAGTCTTTTGGCTATTTTTCACTTCTGTATAGCTGGAGAATAAAAATTAATTTTTGTTAATTCATCATTGTTTATTTATTTATAAATAATAAGAAAGATATAACATATCAAAACTGGTAAGAGCTCCCAAATATTCTCATATGATGTTGCAAAGTCTGTAAAGGTATTACATACTCATTCTACAGGTCAACTATTGAAAGTATTTTCATAATTTTTATTTCATCCTATCAATTGGGGAATAGCTCTGCTATATGATAAATGAAAAGTGCAAATGTAGAAGGTAAACTTTTGGAGAAAAGTTTAATTTATATTATCAAGTTGGATTACTGACTTAAATTTAGGATTAAAATTACCACTCAAGCTCATTGTAGTTTCATTTTTTCAGCTAATTTATGTTATCTTAAAGATAATTGTAACAGACATTGAAACTGTGGTTGGAGAGCATATACCAGTCTTGGATGCTATGGCTACATCAGATCTTTGACATCAGCTGCATGAGCTTTTGAGGTATCAAAGTCAGGCCACTGATGAAGAAATTAAGCAATTTGTGGCAGGTTTGTTTCCTCTATATTAAATTGGATGATTATGAATTACAATAAACATGAAGAGTTTCTTGACAACAATTGTCAATCATTAATCAAAATCTCACTAATATGGTGGGTGAGGATGATACCTAGCTAATACCTATTTGTATTAATTAATTTTTGGGAATTTAGGGCAATGGCCACAAACGTATATCCCATATGTAGAGTGTATGTAGCTATAATAAAAGATTAAATATAAAATTAAAAGAAAAAATAAAATTTTTATAGATTCACAACTATTTTCAGTTTTTTTTTCATATATGTAAAAGGAAGCCCTACTGGTATATTTTAAAATAGATTTAGAAAGAGTACTGCATCAAAGTAATGTACTTCTTATTGACATTTAGGATTGCTTGAAAATCTTTGCAACAATACACAAAATACAAATGAGAATAGAGTAGGTTATATCATAGAGTAACTATACTATAGATCAGGAAAAATGCAAAAATTTAACATTTTTACAAAAATTTAAAACTTTGACTAAAATTCGCAGCCTCAGGACAGAATCTGATCAAGTTGAAATTTTTTGTATGTTAAGACCACCAACCACGAACTTTAAGCACTACCCGTTGACGGATTTAGAAAAAAAATTTTTTCGATCCACCCCTATGTGCTTTGGATTTTGATTTCTTTGTGTTGTAAAAGAGGTTTTTCTAATCCTCAAGTCATCCATTGGGATTAATCAGAAATATATTGCAACAATATTAGGAAAATGTAGGTTTATCAAGGACTGTAGTTCTTTTTTGGGCCTAACATCTCACACAATCTTCAATTTTTGGGATAGGACAATGCTGTGGAGAGGTAATCAGAAACCTTGTTCTTGACAATCAAACTAGATGAAAAAATTCCAGGACAAGTTGATGAAGACTACAAGGTAATAATTAGAATTTACTGTTTAACCTTCCGCTAATATTTTCTTGTGAGTAATTCCTTCAGAGTCAAAGATTGATACATGGCAACTTAAGTATTGAAAAAAATTCTTTTGTCACAGCTTCTTCCTCAAACAAAATTATGGTTACCTTGATTACAATTTGCACTGCTTCCTTGTTCATGACTTTCATTACAAGGTATATGACAATCTTACTAGCATCACAACATCTCTAAGGTGATTTTAATATTGTGCATAATAATCTCAGAATTGAAGTACACCACCATTTCTTAATAAAGGAGAAAGAAAATTAAGGAAACCTGAAATTATAGAACACAGTTAGAGACAGTATATTGAATGACTGAATTAACCAAAATGATTGAATTTTGAATATTAAATATAGATTGGTTACAGAAGAGGATGAATTCAAATATAGGTTAAGAAATTTTTATTGGAGAAATTGTATATAGAAAGAATTTGAGGAATGATTTATGCATGATACTAACTTTATTCAAGCTTGAATGAAAAATAATATTATATCAACTTCTATATAACAGATGAGTCATGATAAGACAAGATAACTCAAGATTTTCAGAAAGGAAAATTTCCTGAAAATTGCTCCCACAATGATAACTAATTGTTTTACTCATTCATCAGGCTCATTTGATGCATCAGTATATTTTTACTGTCCTACTCTATGTCATGACTATTTCTCATGAATTCTGCCAAAATTCTGTCCTCGACAGCAACGGTACTCACAAAAACTTAATAATTTGCACATCCCCTTTGTCTGTACAAAGAAAACCACCTGTGGCTTTGAATCCATGGGCCTTCACCTATTTATCAAACTTCACAATATGCTTAAAACCCCATTGGGATTCATGTAATTTGAACACAAGCTAAAAGACTTTTTACTGTCCCATGGTTTCTACTCTGTTAATGAATGTCTATCAATGTAACTTCTTCTGTCCACTTGATCTGTTTATAGCTAAATATTTTGCATCTATTTACTAACTTATTTTTTTGTGTATACATATTCTGTACGAGTAAAATGTTGCTTGCATTCTGCAAGCATGTTGATAACACAAATTTCAAGTTGACATCATATCGAGAGGGTTCTCAAAAGTGGAAATAGTATTGAAAATATTCTTCAAATTTGCTGTTATGTAATGAAAATCCTGCTTGTGGTTTAGCCTGTGAATTAGTATCCTATCTATATATCTATCCCTATCCCCAGAACAGTTATCTTCAGCACCAGACAGATTAATGGAGATGAGAAAAAAGACTCACACCACTCTGATTCGACAGTATTATTGAAATTTTTTACGTGTACACTTTATTATAGCATTCAATAGAAAGGTTTTGAACTTGAAATGTTCAAATTTTCAATGAAAATACTTTCATTCTTGTCCTGCCCACTCTTTTTGGTACAGAAGTTTTCACCAGTCTGAAAATCTCCAGCATTATTGTTATAAATTTACATTATAGTTAGAAAATTTCTTGGCGATGCACATTGGTACTCAGGCATATTTCTTCAGTTGCAATTGTTCTCAGTGACCTGGTTTACTCAAAGGCTGCATTCAGAACTTCTGAATGCAGACTTCGATTCTGAATGCAGCCTCAAAATAAATTGTCACACAAAGAACAAATCAGCAAATTAAAGCAAATATTATTAGGTACAAAGTAATTTTAACATTGGAGTGTAAAATTATGAAATTGGAACATTGAAGTAAGCAATAAAAAACTTATAAATTAAAAATCAACAGAAAACAATAGAAATAAAAAAAGTGAACAACAAGGTATTCCAGCAGAAAATGAATGTTCAGTTCAGTTCAATGAAATTCTCACACAATTTTAATTATCTTCCATCCTGTAAAATTTTTAGTCCATTAGTACTTGGTAGTGTTCTGCACCTGGCTGTCTAAATATTAAAGTAATTATCCTGTCCCATTAACAAATGTTAATGAAAATTCCCAAGGAAAAACGGACTTGAAAAAAAGTCTGACGTGACCAGGAATCAAACCTGCAATCTTGCTGGGACTTTAACCCATCTTGTAAAAGAAAATGATTAAAAAAGGGCTTAACAATGCATTCCAAGAAGGGAGAGATTAATATAAGTTTTATGAAACAATGCTAATTTATTTTTAAGTTCTATATGAGAACTAACAACGAACGACTGATTCAAAGTGGGCTTAAGTAATCACTCTAAACGGTACAATATTAACGATTTCAAGAACTGATAAAAATTTAATATAAAGTAATAGTAGCCTGCTGACCATAAAGAATGTTAGCAGATTCCTCAAAAAGTACACTATACAGAAAATATTCAAGTAAATCAGTAATAATTTATCAAAGAGTCCAAGACTCTCTATGTCTATCAGACTATCTTTAAACTGCAAAAATATAGCATTCAACTGTCTATACCAATCTGCTTATTTTTCTGACTATCAACTGCTTAAACATTAATAAATTCCTCAACATGATGGAGTCAACTATATGAAAACAATAGCATCCATTGTTCTATAGCTTTAGAAATTCTTATGTTATAATTACACATCCTGTAAGAAAACAAGAAAGCTTTATTAAAAAAACACATCTCTACACAGCAATTTCAACTTCAAAGGTACTTCACCAGCTACATAGAACCCAAAAATTTAGCCAAGTAGTATTGTTACATGAAGACAGCGTTTAAGTAACAATAAAATATCTTTAGAAAGTTATGATGTCAACGGTGAGCAAAAATTTAGAGAGAAAAAGTTGAACGGAAAATAACAAAGTAAATGCTAGAACACTAATTCATAACCTCAATATACGAAAGATTTTCGTCAAAATTGTTTAGAGATGTGTTTTTCAGAAACATTAAAGTGTAAATTAAAGAAACTCAAATAAAAATGGGCGAATAATTAAAATTTGACTCACTGAAAACAGCAACTTACTCCTGAGATGTGACGAAAAATCCATGGCTAACGACGAAGTTAGCTTGATATCACTAGACTACACTACACTTTTAAAACTATCACTTCACAACATCAAATCACAATTCTCAAAAAGGCTCCTCTTACTCCAGGTCCACTTACTCAAGACAATCTAAAACACATAATTAAATTATCATAAAATAACTAATACCATGGCCTGTTGAATCATTTAAAAAATTATTTTGGCTTAATTACAAAATTTTCATGAATTATTAAAATTTAAATCTGACCTAAAAGAGTTTAACTCTCAGTTAAATTTTCTGCTGAAACTTGTTGAGTTTAGACTCTAATGCAGTGCTAAATAAAAGTACCTCCCTGAAAAGAAGTTAGTTATCATGCATGCAGAGAATTCTAAGTCCCGAGTAAAGTTTAATAATGCTTGCAAAAGTTTAATTTATTCTAGGTACTCCTTTGCTGAAACTCTGAAACAAACTTCACTGATGTCTGGGTGATTTGAGATAATCCATGAATTCCCACAATTGATGAAACCTTATTGGTTGTACAAAAGATTGCTGTAATGTAAACAGGTTTTAAGAAGGGAATTGATAAGGGCAGAACTATGTTTCTGCCAAATAATGCAATGGAAATAAATAAAGAGCACTGAAAATATTTATGTCTTAGATATAATCTCCAAAATTTTTATAAAATCCAAAATCAAAGGTGGTTTGAGAATCAGGCGCGATGAGTAGAGCCATGTTGAATGCATTGGAGACACTTTGAATTTTAAGCATTCACAAGACATGATGTATTTGTTGGCATTAGTAAGCTGAGGGCTCAAAAATCTAATTGCTATGAGCAAATGGCTCAACAATGGCTCTTTCATTGAAACAATCATCAAGAAAATTATGGGTTTTTTGTTTTGGTAAGGACTTTGAGGGTATTAGGTCAGCAATAGGTATTTGGGCTCATTTCATCAATTACTTTTTGGCAATCATTATTTTAACTAGTTCAAAAACTACTAAATGTCCAAATTTTATTCTATGCTTTACTTCTCCCATCATGATGTAGTGATTTATGCTTTTGTCTTTCCCTTATATTGATACATACATATGCAGAAATAAACCAGTAGACAAAAAACTGGAAAGTGAAGGATGTAGAATTATGAAATGAAAGAAGTTAGATATGCTTTTATGTAGGAATGTACTTCTTAATATTTTTTGGCAGGATATTATGTCAGTCAATTTATTGATGTTAATGGTCTCATTTGTCTATGCAATGATTCTATGGCCGTATTTTTTGTAATTAGTATTGCTGCATGGCTTATATAGTAAGACAGGGACCTCGCAGCCGGGGGGTCAGCGGGGGCAGCTGCCCCCCCAGACATTCCACCGGGGGGGGGCAATATACTCATTTTTCCCCCCAATCGGAAGTCAGTTTTGTTAATAAAAATATAAATACACAAAATATAGTGCATTCTCATTGCCCCATACCAAAATGTTCGTATGAATTCTCTTTCTTTTTTTTAGCAATTCTAAATTTTCTCATTTGGGTTTGCCCCCCCATGAAAAATTTTGTTGCGACGTCCCTGAAGTAAGATGATGTTGTAATAATATTTCAAACTTCTACAAGCATTAATACCAATCATCTACTAATATACAATGGCAGCTATTTGATTAGGTACGAAAAAAGGAAAAATCTTGTTGGAAAAACATAAAACCAAAAATCACTGACAGATTGAAGATAGGTCAAGCAGGCATACTCACAAGGAGTGATGTGGTGGACTGAAGACATTAATAAAAGTAATCCTTTCCGAAAAATATTAATGTCAGAGATTTATTATTTATGTGTCATTACGTACCCCTCAAATTACACAAGTACACAATTACATCTGTCAAAATTCAAAGACTCTTGGAGTGCTCCATCAGAGGAAAAGTTTGGAAAACCCTGTTCTAAATTGATCAAATCTAGGTTTAAAGGAAGGAGAATTCAATTTATAAGCTCCTTGAAGTGACAACAAATTTCTTTTCTTTAGTTTGAGTGTTATTATGAGCAAAAACTTATCATAAAATGTTATAAGTAATTTAATTTCTAAAACATGAGTTTTAATTGTTTGGAATAAATTTTTATGAAGCCTTAGGGTATATAAAAGATAATTTTTTGAGGCAATACATTTTCTCCTCTCATGATTTATTAAATAAAATTGAATTTATTGATGAAGTCAAAGAAGCCTTAGTCTTATTATTTACTATAAATAACTCCATATAAATAATTATAATGTATGAATTTGAACCTGTATATCATAGAAATTCATCATATATCATTGATATAATAAAACAATGTCATAAATATGATGATTGTTAATAGTAACTATAATAGTTTCATGTCCATGTCAATTCATGAAAGCTCAGATAGGACATGAACTATTGTACCACTAACACTAAAAACAAAAAGTAGAGCATGCACAACTGTTACATCATCTCCTCATTCTACAGAAGCAATTGAACAGAATGGCCTCTCTTGGATGATTTGAGATAATCTCACCAGTTGACATTCTGATAGAGAGAAAAGAAGGCTACGGGTTAGACAGCAGTGCAGCGATAAACAGTGTATGAAAGTGGAATACACAAAGAAGGATTTATGTTATTTTTTGATTGGAAAGATCAATAGTGCCAGAGGTACATACATAAGGAATGGTCCATTATCTCTTATCACAATTTTCTCTATTTTTATGTAGTAAATATATATCATCTATTTCCTATTATGCAGAAAGATTCAATGCCTAGAATTCAAGGTATTTTCATTGAGTGGAACAACCTTAAACATATATGGACTCTGTTCTAAATTTCTTCATAGCTAGAAAAAGTTTCTGATATTTTTAATGATTTTGATTGTTTCAATCATTTTTAAAAAGTTGCAAATCAAAGGGAACAAATTGTGCACTGAAAAAATAAAAAAATAATTATCTCCTATCTAATCTTTCATTTCATTCAACTATGATGCCATTTCATGGAGATGGAGTTTCCTTCTAGTCTCAAACTTTAGCCAAGATATTTGATTTCATGAATCTGTAATATGATTGCCTTTTCTTGTATTAAAATCTATAGATCTCATGAGTTTTGGGCCATTGGAGTTTTTTCATGAGTTACTTGGATTGATCCTGAAATATAGCATCACTGTAATACAATGAAGACACAATATATATTTTTTAAGAGAATTAGGAAGAATAGCTTTGAGAGAATAATTTTGAGAGAGATTCCTATTAAATACGTAAGCATATGACAGAAAGGTCAATATTGTCAAAATGAAGATGAAAGTCTCTTTGTTTAAGCTAGAATTGAGCTAAGGATGTCATTTAGATGGAATGATTATTCGTTGTTTTTATATTAACAATTCATTTATCAATGAGATATTCATGTACATATGGTCTGCAGTAAAATTGAAATTAGAAGCTTGTGTGTGAGATTAGTGAGATTAGAGTTTTTAATCACTGGTGTGTAAAAGATAATTACAGTAGAATAGTTAAGCAGTGATGTCATTTATTTGAAGATTAAATAGTAAAATTTATAGATAATTTATAGATAATTTTGGAATGCTATGAGCTAGTCGGAGGAAGAATTATTATATGCAACTTTTGGCTTCTATAATGTAGAAATTATCAGAATGGCTTACACAATATATCTCAATTTTTAAGGTAGAAGAAGAGCAATCCAGTCTGCAAAAAGGCACCTACAATAAATACTTTATTACAGCATTCACTTAAAAAGTTTCAATCTTGAATACATCAAGTTTCCATAGAATATTCTCTTGTAATTTTCCTATTCACCATGTTTGGTATGGAAGTTTTCTCCTGGCAATTCTCCATCATTTTTGAAAACCTGAAGAATTCTTTGTTGAACACTATCAACAAAGTTTTGTTTCACAATAATTCTCCTATTTTGCAAACCATTATCTCTTTTATCTTACCCCTTTTGCAAACACCTCCCCTCCCATCCACATAGTTCTTCCCTTTGTTCTCCAATCCCTCCTTCTGACCTTTCAATCTTGCCTTTGTTCACTTACTTTTGCAACTTCTTTCCCATCACACCACGTTTTTACTTAATTCGAGTTTTTCACCTGTGTTTTCATTGGCTTCCTGTGTGTGTATTTGGTTCTTTATGTGGCATTTCCTAAGGCTTGTTACCTAATGATTTAGCTTGGCTATTAAACCAGGGTCATCTCCAGTATATTTTATGGCGGTTTAGTAAATGTTTTCCCTATGGAGTTTAATTTTATTTGGGTTAGTAAATAAGTAAATAAATTTCTGTATTCCAACATGATTTGATTAAAAGATACTAAAAAGGGGTTTGATGAAAGGTGAAAAGAAATTGTAAATTGACGGAGGTGTCTTTAGCCTTTTATTTTATGTGGCTTAGTGACTTTTACTTTAATAAGAAATTTAAGTTATGATATAAAGAAACAGATTACTACATTTGTTTGGGATCAGCCAGTAAAATATTTAGCAAACAATGTTTCATATACACTGAAAAGATTTCCTGAGCATGAATAAATTATTATTCGATTTATTAGCTAAAATAAAATCAATCGACAAAGCAACAAATTCCATCTTAGGTGAGTAGGAAAATAACTTTGCAACATTCCACAAGGGGTTTTTATTAATATGGCAACTGGTTTCAAACTACATGTTCATCATCAGGCACAAAAAGTTCACAGATATATATACAAGAGGAGGAAAAGACTAACCAACCAGGAAAAGATGGTCATAAGGAGGGGAGGCCAATTAGTTGACATTGGAGGGTGGAGAATTAGGGGGTGGGGGAGGAAGCAAGTTCACAATGAACAGCAGGAGGAAATGGCTCAGGAAAAGGTGCATGTTTGAAAGTATGTAATTATTTTTAAGATATTGTATTAATTCCATTATCTTCCTCCTCACCTTTCTAAAATGAGTAGTAGGTACACAATATATCTCCTGATGCTGGAATGTATTTTACAATCACGGAGTAAGTAAATTTGAAAATTGGGTGACTTGTCAACGAAACTCAATTTAAATAGATGTCTCCTTTCGACAAATATATCATTGTGGTTGCCACAACTCCAATGGTATATTATAATGTAGATTTGTACTTTAGAAACATTTAGAAAGTGGAAATCAAGACATTAAGAGGATTGCAAAAGGTGGGCTACGGCAATAAAAATCACGTTCAACTTTTGAGACACTGTATTTAAATGAGTACCATAACGAAGTCACACGGCAAAACGGTTTGAATGAAAATGAAACAATAGAGATATGTATTTTTTCAAATCATCTTAAAAATCGGAGATGTAAATATTGACACAGTTTTTTCAAAAATTATTTACCGTTAACAAATTTTGAATTCTTAGTATACTTTAATAAGATCATTTCAAATTCTTATATATTAATTAGCTAGAGCCTAAAAATTAAAACCAAAGGCTGCAGAACCTTTTCTTAAAGATTTTTCTTTCTTTATCTCTTCTACTACCATTCTCGGGAGAATACAATTCTTCGAAAACGAATTTTTCGAACGATCAATTCTTCAAATGACTTATTCTTTGAAAGTAGACCATTCTAATGTATCTGAAATTATTCAAAGTTGATATTCAAGGTAATGATTCGGAGTTAAATTTTATTCAGTTTAACTATGAACCTCCTTGAAAGTATTTGCGGTATTTTTACAGTGGCATTATTTTCGAAGAATTTCTCATTTGAAGAACTTATATTTCCAAGAAATTTCCCGTAACCACCATCTTCGTCATGTTTGGAGCAATATTGTTAAATCTATTGTTTTTTATGTGTAAATGAACCATATTTTCATCTAAACTTTTTTTGTGCATGTCATTAAAAATGTTAACGATATAGAAGGCAGTTTACACAAGCTCAGGCAGATTTGCAAAGCGTGTACTCCTGCCCCATGTGCCTTGTGTAAACTTGCACCATCGCCATGTCCTAATTAAAACTCAACCCCTACGCCCTACGCTTTACTCACGAGGTAAGCAATCGGATGAATAGCTAAAAATACTAGCAAAAGAGTAATATAGTCGAATTAGTTATAATGATTTACGATGATCTAATGGTACAGTTTATATCGACACCATTACATGGTTGCATAGATTTACTTGTAATAAGAAGAATTATAAAAAGTTGTCCATCTCACCAGTGACAATTGCAACTGTCTCCACATTAGCATGAATGTAAATAGTGATCACGATGCTTCTACTGATATGACAACTGGCGCGTTTCGCATAACGATATGTGAGTAATGAGCATTATATAAACCTACCCCTCTACCAAACCTGCCCTGGTTTCCTCTATATCTGATTTCTATTTCATATAAGCTTTCCATTTGATTCAGAAAATATGCAGATACTATCATGATGAATAAGAGTGATGAGTTATCAATTTATCGATGATTGATCGATTAATTTATTATTCATAACTAATCTTAACGACCTTATGTCGAGCAGTCATTAGGCCCGATTTACTTTCGCCAGGGTGACCCTGAACCATATGAAAGAAAGTAAAGAATCCCAAATAAATTGTGTGAAATGATACCCTTTTATACGAAATCGTAAAATATATACATACGGAATATTTCTATAGAAAATGCAAAATACGAAATGTAACTTTTTACAAAGTTTGTTATTTAGATTTGGAAAAAATAGCTGCTATTTACACTTAAATCCGATCCGTTTAAAGAATTTCTTTAAAAACCGAAGAACGGAGTCAAGAAAATCGGACTCTTCGAAGGAGAAACGGGAAAGTGACCAAACTAGTTCTGCTCCCGCAAAGAAATGCGTGCACTTTACCGCTCAACGCTGATTGCACGAAGAAACTCACTTAAAATAACAGTAAGGCAAAAACTATTTTTCACTTCTTGCCCAAAAAATAAAAATTAAATTGGGCAGTCGAGCAAGATTTCGATCAGCTGCGTCAATTATATAAGCCGACAAGGTTTCCGTAAAAATTGAAGTCATTACTTGTTCATCATTGTATTTTTTGTGATAATTTCAGTCGTGTTTGTGAAAATCGTCCACCACGTACATTTTTTTGAAATACGAAGTAATTTCTTCGTTAGTTTTTACCACAGACTTTTTTGGCTGGTAACACTCAAAATGTATATCTAAACTGTTCATCAGCTTATAAATTCACTATACTTACATATAAATTTATATTTATAGACCGAATTCGAAGAGCAACAAAATTGCGAGTTGATAAGGTCCCCAATAAAGTGTGGATTTTGGTGTCCGCGAGCTCACTAAAGCGCCCCCCAAAGAGTTTTAAACTTGCGGAACATCAAATATGCTCATCTTAGAACTTTAAGAAAGGCCTTTATTTAAGTATAGATTGTATTCCAAATAGTTCTTGCCTATTCTTAGGCAAAATACGGTTCTGTGCCGTTCACTTCCGAAGAAAGTGCTCCAACGTCGGCCCTCTTATCCGTCAATGGGTCAATTTCCAGCTGTGAACATTCTTTTAGTATCCTCCTGATTTCTAGTAGGTAATGAAGAACCAGAGAGAATGTGTATTAGTTTTCTTAGGTACAGGACCCCCCTTTAAGGGTACCTAATGTATTTGATCACAGTAGTCTATTCAGGTGGTGGATAAACAACGGAGATAAAAGCTTTATTTTATAAAAAGGAGATCTTAGTTCAACCTTTGTTATATTTATAGTATTCTTACTTCGTGTAACACTGATGAAAAGAAAAAACTAAAGAGGTAGAAGTTACAATAACGAAAAAACCTTATGTGGGACTTTTCTGATCTCAAATCTGGAATCAGCAACCCAAAATTTGTTAAGAACAGCAATTACTGTCCATGATTTCGCAAAAAAGTTTAAGTTTGTCGGCGTGTGTTATATGCACAACGTTCTGATATAAATCATTTTTTCTTTCATATCTTTGGAAAGATTGTGGCTCCGGTTTAAAATGTTTAGCGGAACATATTATTGCTCGTGAGCCGTATCTTAAATAACTCTGATATATAGGATCCATATATAGCATATTTTATCGTTATGATGAAATACAGACATCGCTGTAAAGAAATATAGTTGAGATCTTACACATTTAAGGCCACATTAGTTAAATATTTCTAGGGAAATACTATTGAAGGACGATTTTAGCTTTCAATTATGCAATTAAACGATATTATTTTACGAGGTGTATTAAAAATAAAGGGAATTTTCATTTTTTGGAAAGTTTTATTTATTCGTCTACAACAAGTTTATCCTCTTAAAAGTTGTTTCTATGAAATATTTGACTCAAATTCCAGCGCTTTTTCCAATCCCCGAAACACTTCTGGAACTCGTTCTTTGGGGTAACTTTTAGCTCTCCAAGCAATGCGTTTTTAATCTCATCTATGCTTTCGAAACGACTGCCTTTTATATTTCTCATTATTAGTCTGGCAAATATGGAGGCTGGGGCATCATAATAGCGTTGTTTTGGTAAAAAATCACAAAAATGCAATGAAAGTGAGTGGGCGCATTATCGTGGTGCAAAAGCCATGCATTGTTTCAATATAAATCCGACCGTTTTTTTGGATCACTTCACGATAACGGCGTAGCGTTTAACTAATTGGTAGTACTTCTTAAACTTCATGCTCTCCATTTGATCATTCTTAATCAATTTTCTCACTTTTTTCACGATTTTTCCACGTTTTTATTTGTGATATACTGGGACGTCCAGAGCGCTCGTCATCTTAAGCTTTTCCCTGGCCATCTTGTAGTCGCTTATACCACTCAAAGCCATTCTTCTATCATACTCCTTTAAAGCAATATTTAATATTCCTAAAACATTTTTGCACTTTATACCATTTTTATAGCAAAACTTAATACAAATTCTCTGACCCATTTTCTAAATCGCCGATCCTACCGAAACAGATGTAACCTTTTTAACTACTGAAAACAAACTTAAAATCCAATAAGGCTAACATAGTACAGCAACCTCTTAAACAAGTTTACCAACACATAATCGAAAAAATCGTGCGAATCGGACCAATAGAACAAGCGAAGTGACAAATTTCCTGTTATTTCTTGAACACACCTCGTATTCATTAAAAATATTACAATGATTATGTGCTACCGACATTTCTGAAGTAATTTTTTAAAGAACGAAATTATCGGAACTCTTTTCTTTGCATTGCATTTCAGAACTGTCTCAAAAGAATGAGATGCAATTAATGTGCGTTCGAAATATCGTGCTCGGTATATCGCGAGCGTCAATCCGAGAATCGAGGAAAACTTGAATGTTTATCGCCGATCACATCGAGCCGACCCAATCCATTAGATGATCGTCTGATTCGTGTCAACGCAAGCGTTGATGGCATACTATGTTTGTCCTCGACAGCGTTCGGGGTCATTTGGTTAACCGCAACTCGGCAAATTCAAACGGCTTACAAAAACGCACGAATCACAGACGCAGTGCCGACCAAACACAGGCTTCCAAGAGCGCAGAATTTCCTGTTTGTGCAGGATCTCTCTTTAATCACAACCCGTAATCTACCTGATATAACTTCACGATATTTGGCAGTTCATCGTGTCGCAGCAATAAAAAAACTGATCACGCGAATTTTTTGACGACCAAAGCTTTTGCGAATTGGTCTCAATCAATCAAATCAACCCAAACAATTTCTTTTGAATCCAAAGTAAGAAATAATCAGTATCTTCTTGACTTCTATATTTGCAGTAACTTGGAGTTTTCAAAATATACTGTAGACGAATGTTGCATTCGTAAATTAGAAAAGGTCCAGCGTTGTGCACACATATATAAGTAATAATTCGAACTGCTTAAATAATCGATATTCGTTGCCAAGGATAGGGAGGGAATCGATGGATACAAGAAGACTAAACTTTGTTAAACTTAATAAATGGATTTTAAAATATTTGTTCAAAGAATGTACCCAAAATTTCCTTTAAAATATTTATTTCGGTAAATGACGAGCTCCATTAAAATTGGTACCTTGCAATTTTAATAAAAGCAACCAATATATCCTGAAAGTGTTATGAACAGAGATCGGTTTCTAGACATTGTAAGACAAATACCAAAATGTAATAATTAATGTTCCCTTATAGCTTACGAATGATAGTTAATTTTAGTAGCACTTAAGGAAAAAATCAGAGCGAATGGGAAAGAGCGAAAATGTAAATGAAAAACATAACAATGAATGTCTACCTTAATTAAAGGTCTCTTTCTAGAGGGCAAAGTTGGCCTCAAAGACGGAAGTTTAATAAAATATAAATAAAAAGAAAAATACTCAAGCTTTAAGAACTCACTGAGCTTCACTTAATTATCTTCAGGCTATATATCTTTACCTTACCTAAAATTAAAACGATTAAAAGAATTCGAACCTACAGCTAAAATTTTTCTAAATTGTTTAGTTAATATTTAGTAAAACTTTTACGCAGCAGTAAGCCAGCCTCAATTGCGAAACGATTTCGCTACTATCCATTACTCTATTGATTTAATAGCTACGTTGAACTTAATTAAACGATAAACGATTAATCTACGATGACTTTCTTTATTCTTTCAAATTTGATAGATTTATGCTATTGCAAAAACAATTCCTTTATTATTGAGCTGTCGCCAATTCACCACTATTCAGGTAATAAAATACTATTCAGACTTATCGAGTTAGGGTTTTTTTATTATTCAGACTTATCGAGTTGAGATTTTGGGGTTGTAAACAACCAGTCCCTCTGAGGACCAATGCAATTGTTGAATTCGAGCTCATGCTTTTTCACATTAGAATTCATTGAGAATTAGACAAATTTAAAGTAAAGGTCTGCATTAATTATAAACTATGTGAGAAAGAATTAATTTTCTTACATTTTACGGTGACAAATCGCAGGAACAATCATGCGACCATTTAGGAGATTTTCTTAATAACCAGAGAACATTTGATATGAAGCGTCTTAGAAATAGGTGTAAATCTCATTTTATTAGTTTGTAAAATCAAATTAAAGGGAATATTTGCACAAACATAAGAAAAGCTTCATAAAAATCTATTAGATTGTTATCATTTCCGTTAAGATACTTCAGACCTCAGCTCAAGGTTACAAGAACTTTGAAAGGATTATTTTTTATCACCTGCGCTACTATTTTAAACTTAGGAAAGATACATTGCATTCTCTTGTGCACAATTAGGACAAACATATTAATTATACTTATACTTTCCCCGTTGAGACTTCAGCTATTTCAATCTTGAAATGCTGATGAGTGATGTGTATACAGGAGACGAATTATCTTGGACCATTACTATTTACTCTGGAAAGGATTTCAACGATTTTTCTGTCGGATACTCTGGTTCGAACAACCAAAGTTTTGGAACCCAATAGGGACTAAGGGGAACCTGGCGACTTTGCGGCAATAGAACATAATTTGTGAAGTATCACTTCGAAAATTATACGTTTGCTGCATTTATGTCATCATGATGTCATATTAAATTATTAATTCGAAGATTGCTACATAAGGAAAGTATCCTATATCACTTTCGAGATAAATTTATATGTCCACGCCTGTCATCAAGTAACAATTTAACTATTACAAGTGTTACTATTATTATTAGCAATAAACTGCTGGTAGGTTGTAAGCCTGGCAATAATTTTTTCTACCTGCATATACATACAAGTCATAAACATAACACATAATGCATAAATGATAAATAGACAATTCCCATAGAATTAATTTATCCTTATAAACACATGCAAGTTAATTTAATTAACTGAAGTCATTAAGGATCGACAGAAGAAATGGATGGGCCAAATATTGAGAGGGGAGGGGCTGCAGAAGATTGTGATTGAGGGTAGAATTCAAGGGAAAAACAGAGGGGAAGACAAAGACAAAAGATGTTGGATTATTTAAAGGGTGGGATTCACAGATTCAAGCTAGATGTGGTGGAAATTCCCATATAAAATAAACGAAACAAGATGCTATATTTCCACGGGATTTTTAATATGCTCCCAGTTCGGGCACGAAGATGACGATTCTCCGTTAAAACCGGTGGTATATTAAAAATCCTGTGGAAAAAGTACTATCTTGTTTCCTTCATTTTACTTAAAGGGTGGGGTGGAAGTGAAGGAGATGGCTTCGAAGGGAGAATTCTGAATTGAATTTTATGCACATGAACCTTCCGAAAGGTAGAACACTCACATATGTGTATACGTATGTAATAGTTTAGTGTGAGTGGAGGCTTGAAAGAAAGATGGAAAAAGTGATATGTAAAGATTGCATAAACATAACATTCGTGTTTTATTAGATTAGAGTAGATGATACTCCTTAATTAAGATTCTATAGATATTCTCTAAATTTATTAAATTAATTAACTAAATTGGAAACTCTATAAAAATCTGTGGGAGAACACGCGGAGGATTATTTCTCGGAATCACTAACCACAATAAGGATCTAGGATAAGCTCTTTTCTAGGTAATTTAACTTCGTTGCACGCTTCCGCAAATACGTGAAAATCCACTCCCGTTTTTCCTTCAAAACTTCCCAGAAAAAGGTATGCCAAGATGTGTACGAAGGATAACGCGCTATTGTGTTTGTCCCCGAGTTTTATCTATTTCAACTGCCTAGGGGAGACGGTGGCATGCGAGCTTTGCCTACATTCACCCAGGTGAGCTAATTTTAATGGAAGCTGAAGTGTCCACCTTTAATCCTTTGCTGCCCTTTGTATCATGTTTGCTGCCTTTGGCCGCTTCCATTGCCGACCAAGACACATTTTTGAGTGGAACCATTTTTGCTGTTAACAGGGGCCTCGTGGTCTTCCTTAGGTCAAGCGGACGCTTCGAAGAGAAGTTTCGAGACTACACACAGCCATTAGACCTCCGCAGTCGGTTGGAGGTTGGGAGGATTGTTTACAGCTAAAGTACGCATAAATGGGAAATTTCGAAGACATCCCTGCATCGCACTAAACTTAATCGACAGTCCTTGTTTGTGGTAATTGGAAATCTCGAAATAATTATGATATCTATATATATATACGAGTAAAATGTAGCTTGCATACTGCAAGCAGATCGGCAATACTAATTTCATATCGGCATCATATCGGGACGGTCCTCAAAAGAAAAAATAAAGGATTGAAATTTTTCTTAAAATTCGCTAAAAATTTCATCGTCTGGCATCGAACCCGGGTCTTACTGGTGAACTAACTATGCAGCAGAGTAGAAGGCCACCATCTGTAATTACGTGTGAAAATTCAAGCAGAA
The DNA here is from genome assembly GCA_947579665.1 of Sympetrum striolatum. Lineage (NCBI taxonomy): Eukaryota > Metazoa > Arthropoda > Insecta > Odonata > Libellulidae > Sympetrum > Sympetrum striolatum. The sequence goes on from OX388352.1 coordinate 80,535,360, forward strand.
ATATTACCTACAACTGCCTGAAAAGACGTTCTAATTTTCACGAATGTAAATGGCTCTTTGGATTCGAACCAAGGATGATCTTGGAAAACTAAAAAAGGTTTCTGAAAGTTATTCATGATCTCTATCTATATGCGGAATTTCAAATTTCTATATTATTGGGAAAGGTTTCAAAATAATTCCTAAATATCGGATCAACTTCTAATTGCAGAGACACCTGGTGTCGAACCCAGGACATATTGTAAGCTGTAAATGCACAGTTTGATTTGTAAAGATCTGTTCTTCTATTATGCAAAGTTTGAAGTCGATAGCATGCCGGGAAGTACCTTAATTTTGTTTCCGTTATCTCCGTAAGAAATGCATTGAGAAGTGCAAATGGCCCCCTGGGATCGAACCAAGGACCATCAGCGAACATTTAAAATTCGATTATGAAACATATTTATGATATCTATCCACGTGCCGAGTTTCACGTATCCATTTTATCGGGAAAGAATCAAAAAAAAATCTTCAAAATCGCCGCAATGCATTTTAAACGGCCGATATTTGCCCCGACGTAGCATCGAACCATGGACCATATTCGGCGATGTCTTTTTCATTTTCGTTGGATATGCACGGCTTCTAGCGAGCCCTCGAATTTCAACTCTCTCCTTTCACAGGAAGTGCCTCAAAAAAATTTTCGAAAATCCCTGCCATGTAATCTTATGGGGAAAATCGCGACTTTGGGGCCTTCTGGAATCGAACCCATGACACCGAGGTTCAAAGTCGGCTTTTTCCTGGAGGTTACACATCATGGCCATAACGTCGGAAAAATTTCAAGTCAATGACGCTTTTGGTTTAGCCTGTGAATTTGTATCCTATCTGGGTATATATATGAATGAATCCGGAGAAGCATCTATATATAATAGATACAAGTAAAATGTAGCTTGCATACTGCAAGCAGATCGACAACACTATTTTAATGTCGGCATCATATCGGGACGGCCATCAAAAGAAAAAAATGGATTGAAATTTTTCTTAAAATTCGCTGAAATTCCATCGTCTGGCATCGAACCCGGGTCGTTACTGTGAACTTACTATGCAGCACAGTAGAACATCACCATCTCCAACTATGTGTGAAAATTCAAGCAGTAATATGGGCTACAACTGCCTCAAAAGTCGTTCTAATTTTCACGAATTTAAATGGCTCTCTGGATTCGAACCAAGGACGATTTTGGAAATCTAAAAAAGGTTTCTGAAAGTTATTTATGGTTTCTATCTATATGCCGAATTTGAAGTTTCTTTATTATTGGCAAAGGTTTCAAAATAATTCCTAAAAATCGGATTAACTTCTGATTGCAGAGACGCCTGGTGTCGAACCCAGGACATATTTTTAGCTGTAAATGCACAGTATGATTTATTAGAACTTCATCTTATTTCATACAAAGTTTGAAGTCGGTATCCTGCCCGGAAGTACCTAAAACATGTTTCTTTTATCTCCATAAGAAATGCATTGAGGAATGTAAATGGCTCTCTGGGATCGAACCAAGGACCATCAGCGAATTCAAAAAATTTGTTTATTAAATATATTTATGATATCTAAACCCATGCCGAATTTCAAGTTTCCATGCCATCGGGAAAGGGTTCAAAAAAAATCTTAAAAATCGACACAATGCATTTTAAACGGCCGATTTTTGCCACGACCTAGCTTCGAACCCAGGATATTTTCTGTAAAACTCATTTATGTTTTCGATAGATCATGTTCATATATATAGGCTCCTTGAGTTTTGATTCTCTACCTATCCGGGAAGTATTTTTTTTAATTCCCGAAAATCAAAGCAATGCATTTAAACGGGAAAAATCGGGACTTTGAGGCCTTCTGGAATCGAACCCATGACACTGAGGTTCAAAATCCCAATTTTTCTGGGGGTTTCACGTTATGGCCAATATGTCATAAAATTTTCAAGTCAATCACGCTTGTGGTTTAGCCTGTGAATTTGTATCCTATCTATATACCTATATAGCTATATATATGAATGAATCCGGAGAAGCATCTATATATAATAGATATCTTTCTCCGGGCAAGACTAAATTGAGACTAAAAGTCTCTTCTTTCATCCAACCCATTGTCATAGGTGATACGATAATTAATGAGATAGTACGAGAAAAAATGAGAAGAATGGGTGTAAATATAACCTAATGAGAGAATCTTACGAAAAAACTATTCACTGCAGAAATACACCCACGAAGTATGAATAATATGCGCAAACCTTCCGATAATAATAACCAAGGGATGGGAAGAAACATTGCAAAATATGTATACACACTATTGATAAATACATGCCCGTGATTCAACCATAAATTGCCACATTTTAACTATTATATATAATTCCTTCTCCAGATTCATTCATATCTATTATATACAATTCCTTCTCCGGATTCATTCATATATATAGATAGACACCCAGATAGGATACTAATTCACAGCCTAAACCGCAAGCGTTATTGATTAGAAATTTTTTCGACGCACTGGCCATAACGTGTAACCGCCAGAAAAAATTGTAATTTTGAACCTCAGTATCATGAGTTCGATTCCAGAGGGACCCAAAGTCCCGATTTTTTCCATTTAAAAGCCATGTTTCGATATTCCGGAATTATAAAAAAACTACTTCCCGGATAGGTAGAGAATCGAAACTAAAGGAGCCTATATATATGGTCAGGATCTATCGATAACATTAATGACCTTTACATAAAATATCCTGGTTTAGATGCTAGGACGATGCAAAAATCTGCCCTTTAAAATACATTAAGGTAGTTTTTCATTATTTTTTGATGCCTTTATCGAAATGATAGGAAGTTCTCGCTCAGCTAGAAGATGTATATTAGATATTCGTTTAAGAAAAAAATTACATAAGACCATGCTGTTCCTGGGTTCGATGCCAGAGCACATTAAATTTCTCACATAAGGAACATAAGGGAAAAGTAGGACGTCGTTTGAAGCAGTTGCAGCCAATATTTCTGCTTGAATTTACACACATACTTAAAGATGGTGATCTTCTGTTGTGCTGCATAGTAAGTATCATCAGTAAGACCCTGGTTCGATGCCGGACAGATAAATTGCAGCGAATTTAAGGAATATTTTGAATCCTTTTTTTTCTTTTGAAGACCGTCCCGATATGATGATGAAATTTATGTTGTCGATCTGCTTGCAGCATGCAAGCTACATTTTACTAGTATATATATATATATATATATATGTATATATATATATATATATATACATATAGATAGATTGATAGAGAGGATACTAATTTACAGGCTAAACCACTAGCGTCATTGACTTGAAATTTTTACAGCTTATAGGCCGTGAAACGTGAAACTTAAAAGAAAAGTAAGAAATCGAATATTCTGACCATAGGTTCGATCCCAGAAGGCCCCAAAATCCCAATTTTTTTCATTAAAATGGAATTTCTAAAAAATACTTCCCGGATAGGTAGTGAATCAAAACTCAAGGATCCTATATATATATATATAGTCATCATCTATCGAAAACATGAATGACTTTCACAGAAAGTATCCTGGGTTCGATGCTAGGACAATTCAAAAATCTCCCATTTGAAATACATGGGGGTAGTTTTTAATTTTTTTAATGCACTTATCGAAATGATAGGAAGTTCTTGCTTTACTAGAAGATGTAAATTAAGACTCGGCTTAAGAAAAAATAGATAAAACCATGCTTTTCCTGGGTTCTATGCCAGAGCACATTAATATTTCTCGCATAAAGAATGTAAGGGAAAAGTATTACGTCGTTTGAAGCAGTTGCAGCCAATGTTTCTGCTTGAGTTTTCACACATAGTTATGGATGGTGATTTTCTATTGTGCTGCATAGTAAGTATAACCAGGAAGACCCGGCTTCGATGCCGGACGGTAAGTATATCTCCCATTTAAAACATATTGGTTGAATTTTCATAATCCTTTCGGAGTCTTTACCGTGAAGACAGACTGTTGACTCTTTGCACGTACTCGTATGTATATTTGCTTGCAGTATGCACGCAGCATTTTACTCGTATAATAAAGAGCTGTCGTGTGTTCGTTCGTCATCATATATGGTTATATACAGGGTGTTTACCGGGAACCGCATGGTTTCCCCAATAGAAAAAGAAAAATCCGTCCCCTCTCTATCTCAGAAACTATTGATCGTAGAGTTATGAGACAAACTGCATTGTATTTTTAATAAGCTGAAAGCCCCACGAACACTATTGTCATCTCTATGAAGGCTCGGGTTCGTACCCAGGACTCCATAATACGTTTCCAAAAGGAATGCACGTAAAGTTCATTCATCTTCCCACAAGAATACACGGGGATTTTAAGTCCATACCGAATTAATGGTAGGAACTAATGTAAGAATTTATGAAGAGGAGGCAATTTACTGAGATTTCAGCGAATGTAAACTATGATGTTTAAAAAGCAGGAACAAAATTACGGCCATCTTGAAGTTTTTCTTTATCAAACCGATTTACAAAAGGATATTTATAAGTTCGTTTGTGGTGATGACGAAGAAATTTTAGGTCGAGGAAGGGGAAGATTTTTGAGAGACAGAATTTTAACGTAGTTTTAACTAAGTATCGGATAATTTAATCTTCGGAATTTCGCTAGTATTCTTTGCTTAAATTCCATCCTGATTAGTATTTATTAAAAACATTAGGGTATTGATAAGTTATTTATTAAGTCATCTATATTTTAATGTAGAAAATTTATAAAAAAATTGAAATTTAGACCCGTCATGCATGACGGGGTAGCTTATTAGTAAACATATAAATAATAGCCATAATTATACATAATAAGTAAAAAGGTGCAAATGAAAAATGTACATAAAGTCGCAACTATACGGTAAAATAATACACAGATGTACAGGGTCTGTATAAAAAGTATCGGGAAAAGTTTCTGAAAAATAGATTTATTTTGGATATTCCTACAAAACCTTAAAATTCTTCAAAGTACATCCCTTGAGTGTCGATACACTTTTGCCAGCGACTTTTCAACGACTCGAAGGCTCTCTGGTTAGCGGATTCCGGAAGGCCCTTAGGGGTACACGTGCAAGCTACTTTGATGGCACTTAGGGTCCCATGGTGGTGTCTTTTGAGGAAGGATTTAACTTTTGGGAATAGAAAAAAGTCTGCTGGGGCCAAGTCAGGACTGTAAAGGGGTTGGGGAACTGTCACGACGCCATTTTTCGTCAGGTAGTCAGTCACCTTGGAGCAGGTGTGACTGGCTCCGTCAAGACCCTCGGGACGAGTTTGGCACAGATCTGTCGCAATACCAAATTTTCAGTGATAATTGTGTGCACTGACATCTTATCAATGCCAATTCGATCTGTGATTATGCGCACAGTTAATCGATGGTCTGAATTCAGCACTTCAGGCACCCGTTGCACATTGTCTCCACACTCTCTCGGCCTTCTTTGAAGAGCTTGTGCCACTTGAAAACTGCAGTTTGTGAGATGCTTTCATCCTTAAACACTTGGCAAATCATGCCCTATGTCTTCGCACCCGATTTCCCCTATCCAACGCAAAATTTGATGGCGAACCGCTGTTCAATCGTTCGCTGCATTTTGAGTTGCACCGAGTCACTCGACAAGGGTCCACTAAAAACCTGATCTAGCCTAGAGAAACAACTGCAGGTGACTGACTCTTGGTGCATTTGAAGGTCAGAAACCCACCACCGAGCCCACTGGGCGCGTGTGCGCTGCGACGTACAGTCACGTCAGAAAAAAATTGTTCCCGATACTTTTTATACAGACCATGTATGCATGTCATGAAAATATGATCGATGCATTACATACAGTGTATTGTTAAATTGCATAACACGTAGATATTGAGGTACCTCTAAATAGGGAATATAAGCAGAAGAGAATGATTATGTACGTACACTGACAGAGAAAGCATCTTATGCTTTGAAAGGAAAAGCAAAAGCAAAATGAATAAAGTATTTGTAAGACAGAACAGATTTCTCTTTGCAACGAATGAGAGGGTTTCTATACGAAAGATTTGAGCAAGGATAGGGGAATCAAAGGAGATGATGTATGACGTAGATTGGATGACAGTCGGAATAAGTACATAGATATTGAAAAAAGGAGTACTGTGGTTTTTCAATTCGGAGGTCTATCAAGCTGAAGGACAGACAAACATGTGTAAGAAGGGATGTTTATATACATGTTTATATTTTATGTAGTTGGTTTTATTGCATAGATACATACGAGAAATATTGTTTTAATAGATCGCTTTATAAGATAACTCCGCCACCTCTTCTCCAGACGAACTGCGGCGGTATTGCGTAATAAAGAAATCAACATAAAATGGTAGGGAACAAATTCCTTCAAAAGCAGCATCGATCAAATTAACTGTGGAATGAAGTTTTCTCGTATATGCTCTCAATTTAAACTCCAACTGCCGTTTCATCACGCGATTAATGAGTTTTGATGAAAATAAAAGCCTCACGATGAAATAATTAAGCGCAATACTATATAATAGATATGAACTCAATTAGCCCCCATTTCGGGGATGTCTCTCAAAGTCATGAACGATACTCAAATTAAAATATCAGATGTGTCACAATCAATGCAACTGAACGAGTTTACCTTTTAATACCTTACTACGTTAATTACGTCATGATGAAATTGAAACGTTCCTTTACAATCCGCAGGAGATGTTTAATGCGCTGCGACAAGGTTTCTACGCAGTTTCAGAGCTAGGATCATAAAAAAGAGTAAGAAGCATACTCGTTTCAATTTGGATTCCTTTTTATCAAAACTTTTGATTTACCTTGGTTACATTTCTTCAGGAGGAAGTATTCCTCAAAATCGAAAGGAAAGTAAGGAATAAATAGGTAGTTTCATGATAAATTGCGCTTTTTAAAAGATCTTCTCCATAAAATATGTTTTTCTAATAAAAATTACATCAATTTAAGTATCACAATTGGTTTACATATTCTTAGAAAGAATTTTTAAGTAAGTCAAAACTTAAGAAAAAAAAAAAATTGTGTTCTGTCACTCGATTACAATAGCTGATACGTAATTTCGTGATAACATTGGTGATTTCGTGATAGTAAAAAAGGTTTTCATTTTTACCGATATGATCACATAAATCATCTCCTATTTCTGATAAAATGCATTACGGCCGATACCATTTCCTTGAACATTCGACATAGGAACACAAATTTTTGCTGTGTTGTTAATTCTGAAACACGGCGTTCTAAATTGGGTTTTCTATGTGGGAAGGTGAATGAAAAAATTGGAGCCATTATAACCACTGCAAATTTTGTAACGGAAGTTTGAAAATTTATCACGAGATTAGTAACGTTTACCATAAATATAGTATGACGAGAAAGGGAAAGGATTTCCGAATCGTGATTGAATTATTTGAATTTCCCGTAAAGTTGTTTCAGATTTTATTGACATTTAATACCTCGATAAGAGGAAAGGCAATGGCCCCTCTGAATATATCTAAAGCACAACCTTACTTACTCACGGAAAAAGACAAACAAAAATTGTATTCCAATCTTCATTCATATAGTTTATAAATTGCACAAGGCAAGAGATACAAAAAAGGCTTAAAAAATCCACTTTGGAAGTGATACGCCGGCTACATACGAATTGTTTTTGCTTGTTAGTGACATTTACAAATTTTTTTCTTTATGGAGTTATTTCTCCTGTGGGTATGCTGTTGGTATATTTATGGAGTTATCTATTATAACTCCATTAATATACCCACAGCATAGTGGAGAGCCTGCGAGGAGATTTTCGTGCATCCCTACTCACGCGAACTTCTTATCCCGTGTGCTTCACAAAACGACCTTCACTTCATCGTGATTGCCAGCTATCGCTAATCTTTGTCTTGATTTTCTTCAATTTACGTCATGAATATGCCTATGGAAGTTGCAAATTGAGAAAATTTGTCAATACGACTGTTCATGGATGGGACTCACTGTATGAAAATGGAGGGAAGGGATACCGAAGGTGGAGGTATTCGGAGGTGGTCGCTAGGTAGGTTAGTCGATGCTACACCAAGTGCTACCGAGAATGGCTCTTTACTACACGGTACTATTATGCTTGAGAATAAACATAGGAGCGATGATTATATTTAACTTTGTGTAAATAAATCTTCCTTAAAGTTTACGCGTTTCATTTTCTACAGCGTAAATAAACGTTAGAGTCGGTCGCTTTAATTCCCAACCAAATTTTTGGTTAGAAATTTAATCGAACTCCCCAACGACCTTAATTCTCTTCCCGGATATCAGAAAATTTGATTGCAACCAGGCGATGTCATCTTCACCTTCACCGCTATTAGTTTATTTTCAATCGAAGTTTACGCATTAATCACAGATTTATCAAGGATGATGAGGGGGAGGGGATAAAATTAACGGCCTTCTCCATTCATAGCGTTGGTGCGGTGATTCAAAGGAAGAAATAATGGAAACTTAATGCAGAATTTGAAGGACTTTGACGAGGAGTACAAGACTGGTAAAGTGCTTATCAATGAATCTGACGTTCAAGTTTTGGAATAAAGAGCTCCTGTACCTGTATTTCTATACATATTCACCAATTGCGACCCTTTACATGCGTAAGCAAAATATGGAATATATTGAATATGATGAAGCGTAACCTCGAGGAAGGCCAAAATTAATAAAATAAACTTCGTAAAATACTTCGTAGTACTTTACTTTGTAAAATAAAAACTTGAGATGACGATTACTCATATGTAAGTGAGTTCTATATATGTGTTACACCCCAAAAGCGTGTAATTGCCCATTTCATGAATTGGGCAATTTCACGTTTGGGGTGACAGGAACCCTACCTACCCTACTCAACCCATCGGAGCCGCGCATATTTAATTAATTAATTAATCTCCGCTACAAATCGTGAAATATGCGCGGCGCCGATGGGTTGAGTAGGGTAGGTAGGGTTCCTTTCACCCCAAACGTGTAATTGCCCAATTCATGAAATCGGCAATTTTTGCCCATTTCATGAATTGGGCAACGCGCCTGCCCATTTCATGAATTGGGCAATTACACGTTTGGGGTGTAACATATGTACTCTACTGAATTTTAATTATTATTTATCATCGTATCTTCTACATAAATCGTTTACAGTCACAGCTGTAAAGTCACAGTCACCTCTGGAACACACTTCCCCAAGAGATAAAAAACCTATCTTCCGTCTTCAGCTTCAAGAGTAACTGTCACAATCATCTCTTAACCATACAAAGCAGAACTTAAATCGCACGGAAACGCACAACTCCATCAACTCATTGAGATCACAAAATTTCTTGGCCTTCCTACCTCAATTTCAGAACATCTCTCCTCCTTATCTTATCCACCGTCCAAACGAATGTTTTTTATTGCAATACGTTCTTTTATTCATTACTCTATAATTCTCATTGTATTTTCTTCTTTGTCTTTTTTCAGTGTTTTTGAACCGTTTTTACTTATTTATAATCTGAATACTTAACGAGCTTTTACCAAGCGATATCATGTTTATAATGTATTTTTGTTCAGTGCGTCTATTATGTTCATATAATTTAACATGTAATTGACAAAAGTTTAAGATAGTTACAGCTCTATAACTCAATTCTAAATTAGTTATACATTATTACTTATATGTTATTACTTTTGTGTCAGAATTTTATGTTTTTATGTTATAACTTGCTCTTTTTTGTACATTCTAATGACTTCCTTTTCTCTTGTCTTATATAGCTCTTTTATCTACTACCATATTTAAAATTAGTTTTCTATATGTAGGTTTCGCAGGTTTTTCACACTCCCTTCTTTTGAGGGTGTTTTCCTGCAGTGGAAATTTTTTCCTATGCTCTTAGCTTAGGTTTTTAATCCACATAGTTTAGTTTTCTTCCCTGTACTTTTGCAATCTATCTATTTCTTTCTGTTCCAACATAACAAAGGGTTAGGTGTAAGAAGAGACTTGATAGTCTCAATCTCGCCCTGAGTAAAGTCCTGTATTATTATTATTATATATTTGACATTTTAAAGTTAGTTTAAAGAAAAAAAATTTAATTAATTTTATGAATTAGCATTGAAAAATATGCTTACTACGGGTTGGCTTCCCATGTGGAAATACTTGTCGGTTTCCAATAAAATTTTCCAATACATACCAATAACATTTCCATCAGAAATTCTATTGGATTCCATTAGAGTTTTGGCCGTTGGTTTCCTATTGGTATTGGTTTCCTTTTGGTTTTCCGCTAATATTCCTGTTGGTTTTAACCAAATTCCTATTGGTTTTATAATGGTTTATCGCATAATTTATTTCCAGGTTTTAAGGTATAATTTTCAGTAAAAAAATGCAAAATACGCTTAAATATTTATTACCACAAACAACAACACTACATAATTTCCAAATTAGCAGCTATTAATTGCTAAATCCAACTTCTTCGCCGCTTTCCTCAGATTGATTTACACCTACCTCGTTAACCCCATTTTTGCAAATCTTAACACACTCAAAGCATTCACTTTCCTATGTTTTCCATTGTTCTTTTCTTCTGCTACCTGCTCACTTCCGGACAAACTCTTTCTTCCTTTACACATTACAAACTTGACAAACTGTTTCCTCCTATACACACCTACTCACATAGCTCACCATGTGAATTACTACGAAAGTGGTGCAAATGGCCCGAATTTCACGAATACTCTTTTAGAAACTTTTGCTATTTATTTCGATTACAGTGCGATCATTTTAACTTATAATGTCGCGTTTTCACTTAAAATAAAAATGTGCACTTTCACAAAACACTCCCTAACTCGATTTCTCCTTACGAACTTTCGCACTGCATCCTCACTCTTGCATTCCCACGCCGCCGTTAGGGTCCCGTTATCCCTAGCTGACCCTTAGGGAACTACCACCCCGGGGCCGTCTGCTGCAATACATTTATCATTAGCTCATGAAATTATATTACTATCAAGTTCCATACTCCTACAATGTTTGTTAGTATATCTAAGGGTTATTCTCCTATATGGCGGAAGTTATACAAGTGCATAGCGCCTCTACCCAGTGCAAGGGCGGATCCAGGCGTAAATTTTGGGGGGGGGGGAACTTCCAGGAAGGGCCATAGCGAGTGGGGGGGGAACTTTAGCTTCAGTCGTTCGAGAGAGAAAGACAAAGTAGAACTTCGAGTGCAAAGTAGAACTTCGAGTGCAAAGCAGTCGCCGATTTCAAACATTGTCAGTTTCTTCCGTATAACAAGGCGTTACAATGTTGTCTCACGGTCTGCATCGCCACCGCATGCGACTGAATGGCGCCCGCGTCCAGTGGCGCGTCTGATTTTGTGCCCGCTACTTGTGTGAACTCCTCCATTTGAAATAATGTTCAGCTATGAGTGGCGCGACTCGGAAGCAGCACAGAATGGCCTCGTGTAAAGGGCCAAGAGCATGCGACAACATTACTCCGACAACCTTCACGCGTCATCTATAGACGACGCTCGGTTTATAAGTATTAAATTATTGGCCTCGGAAAATATGTTCTCTTGGATTTGGAGGGGGAAATTTCCCCCTTTTCCCCCCCCTGGATCCGCCACTGACCCAGTGAATTGATCGAAAACCAATATAGACTTTTCAGATCCAGCGGTACGTCCCAGTAAGAATAACCAAGCTTCCTAATACCAATACACGCCATTAAAAACAACATAGGAAACCAATACAAACTAATAAGATCCTACGAAACGTCCCAATAGGAAATACTGAGCTTCCTAATACCAATGCACACCAATAAGGACACCATAGGAAACCAATGCAAACCAATATTAGCGAAAGAAAACCAACATAAACCAACAGGAATACCAATAGGAACTTAGAAAAATTTCATACGGGTTTTTAATGTCTATATTTTTGTTTTGATTTTAGTATATTTATGCCGACCTATTTTATCCTATAAATAATTCATTCATTTTGCTTTGGCTTTTCCATTCAACACATGTTTTCAGGATCTTCTTACATAAATAATTATTCTCATCTGCACTTTTTGCTATCTATACGTTTTATGCAATTTAGACTATACACTGTATATACGATACTCGTGTTGTATCCATTATGTTTTTACTTTCTCCATATACGAAGTATAGAGAAAGTATTGTTTTCATGAAAAAATTCGACTTCGAGATTTCAACGGAAATACATGTTTTGGGGTCCCTAGAACACGTTTTGACCATTTTCGGAATGATGTCTGTGTGTATGTGTGTGTGTGTGTGTGTGTGTGTGTGTGTGTGTGTATGTGTGTGTGTGATAGTGGACGCTCAAACGTGAAAACCATTAGTCGTATCAATACCAAACTTCATATATAGTACTGTGGTGTGTGCTGTCAGAGTTGGTTAGTTTTTGGAGTAAATCGGTCAACCGGAAGTCGAACTTCATTCATTAAAGCTCATTTCCGGTTTTCAAAATATCTCCATAAATATGATATATACGTATATTGTATTGATTATAAAAGTTTTAGATAATGTAATTTACTATAACTTTTGTATTTAACATATTTTTGTATCACTGGTTGATTAGGAGTTATTCGTGAAATACTGATAAACCGGAAGAAGATGATTATGTACTTTGTGGGCGCTCTAACATGAAAGCTATTTGTCGGATTAACACCAAATTTCATATAGAGTACTTTTATTACAGTCATTAGCGGTGAGTAGTTTTTGGCGTAAATCGGTAATCCGGAATTCGAGCTTCATTCTTCAAAGCTCATTTCCGGTTTTCAAAATATCTCTATAAATATGATTTTTAGGTATATACTATTATTTATAAATGTTTTAGAAAATATAATTTACTATAACTATTGCATGAAACATATTTTTGTATCACTGATTGTTCAGGAGTTATTCATGAAATACTGATAAACCGGAAGTTGCTGATTATTTTCTTTATGGGCGCTCTGTGCTCTATGGGCGAAAGGCCAATTTCGTCGTTTTTCATCGAGCATGTCCCAAAAAACATTATTTATAATTTTTGTGACGTAAAAGATAATATGATATAAATTAATCTCTTATCTTCCAAGTTTAGATTTAATATAGAGTTCGAAAATACTATCGTAGATAAATATTTAAATATTATGTATGGAGAAAGTCATGTGCTGGCCACATCAGATTTTTATAATGTGTATTCAACATTGTATTATTTATTGTAGTGTATAGTGGCGAATGCATGTACATACAATTTTCATTTTTATCTACTTTGATTTATGTTATTATGCATGTTGATAAAAATATTTAAATGATAACGTGACTATACTTATGGATGTATCACGTATATGAGCTTTTTGATAGTGTATTCATACAATTTGTCGATTTTTATTTCACCTTTTATTAATTACTATCGGTAGGTTATAGACACGGTCATCCTTCTTTCAAGTGAACTTTGCGTACTGAGAAAAAGGGGTAACTGTGCACATAGTTCTGACTGGGTAACATAGATGGTTAAAGCATCCTTCCGGATAGAGGAAGATCCCGGGTTCTATTCCCAACCCGACCAGACTAATTTCAAGTCTGATTTTCCTTGGGAACTTGAATAGAGAACTTAAGGTGTGAAAATGTTATATGTTTTCTGTTTCGGCTCAGGTTCAGCTCCTCTCCAATCAAATATATCCATTTTTCGGTTCGTTTCTTGTTAGATCCCCTGTTTTACATGTATGTAAAAAGATGCTTATTAGTATCACTCTTGCCCAAATACAAGAAGCTTGATTATTATTTTTCTATTGCAATGTTACTCTCACTGCTTTCTGTATTTTTAAGTTATTTTATTGTCCATGAAAATGTATGGATTTTATTCCGTATTTACATGTTTTAGAGATTTAGAACTTCTTGGACCATTCGGTAGGTAAGCTAGATTGTGTACAGGGTCAGCTGAGAGATACCACTATGGACTCTAACTTAAAGTGACTGGTTTTCCCAAATTCTTACCCGATTCTATGAACTGACTTAGTGTAAAATCTCTTGAGCCTGACGAAATTAGGCTCGTGGAGCATTTTAAATATCTATTTTATTCACAGAAAAAAACGACAATTTTTCTCTCTTACACTATTCTGATACATTTCACCGATAATGTATTTACAAGCTAATGATATTTCTTTCAAATACAGTGTAAATACTTGATAATTTTTTTTCTGTTTCTTTCATTCAATTCACAAGATACATTGTCTTTGTAGGGGAAAGTGTTTGTACCTTGACCATGGTGTACCTAGCACCACTGTTAATAGCTGGATAGTGTTACCTCATAACATGTATTTATTCATCTACTTCGGCCATCTTTACCCTTCCCTATGGTGAGTTTCAGCGGTGCAGGTGGACTCGTTTCACGGTAGGAATTGTTTTTCATTTTTAGCAAGTTAAAGTTTTTTTTTCGTGTGCCCCTTAGTGCAAAATATTTCGTTTATGTTGTGCTAAACACAGATGCACATTGCGCTAGTTTATATAGCAAATTTTTGGGAGTAAATTGATACATTTATTTTGCTGTTTTAAGTAAAGGCTATAATAAAGTAGCCATGTTTGTTTAGATTTGCTATGTCGTGTACCTCGAAGCCAAGTTGCATCTTGTATGTACCTTGGACCAGAGTTTCAAGGTACATTATGTTCAAAACATTTTGTTTTTCTTTGGTTTAGGCTTATTACACCATGATGCGAAGCAAAACGGAGTAAAGAAACGTAAAAAATAGCAGGGATAAGAATGAATGGTGTTTTTAGACATTCAGTTGGAATTTGATAAACACGTTCATTGGGTGCTGGAGTTGGAGTGAGGGCTTGGAAAGCAAATTTGTGACTATTGCAATAGATCTCAAGATTAGTTGGAATCATAAATTTGTTTTCACAATATTTAATTTTTTTAAGGTTTTTCAAAGTACGCGAGCCTAATTTATGTACAGTCCTGACCAAAATTAACGCAGCACCGGCCGTAAGGATCGCTAGGGAGGTGCTGCGTTAATTTTGTCCAGGAGTGTACCTAGATCCGCTTCGTATCACATAAAAAAGTCTTTTTACTACGTTTCACGGCAAGTTTTATGTCGTACCATGTACATTAATAGATGGGGATGAAGACATAGTTATAAACGGTTCGTGTTGTATTAAATAATCTTTAACAAACTGTACTTACAGTGAAAAATAAAAAAGTGGTCCAGGGTACAACAGCTTTCCCTACATACAGTCATGTTATATATCAATACTAATAATGATAATTAGTATCAAATAGACAATTTCTATCAAATTTTATTACTCATCAATACATCAGACCAGAACCCAGTTATGATAAATTAACTGCTATTGTTTTATCCATGTTAAGTTCTCATAAAAAGATGAAACTTTTTCGGCCCGTATTAATTCCTCTTTTAATTTAGATTATTAATAGATTTATAAAAGTTATAATTATAAACAAATAATCAAAATTCTTCTTTCTTAATCTGAAACCTCAGCCTTGCCCTTGTAATAACAAGAATTTGAGCTAATTTTTTTTCGCGTCTTACTTATTTTCCTCCATGGTTTCTCGCAAAAAACTCTTTCGTAACCTAAAATTTACAAAATAACTTTCAAATACCTTTTCTAAGAATCTTTTAGTTCCATATATGTTACGGCTCTTTCATCTTTAGTGACTATATGAAATAATGATTTTACCCTAAGTTCGTTCTTTTATCGTAGCATTTCAATTCCCAGAAAGATCTTAGCGCTAACTTGCTACAAATACGAGCGAAAAAATGTCAGGTAAAATATATATGTTTATATTATCCCTACTCATTGAAAACTTCGGAGTATTTTCTTTGGATGAGAATAGATAATGTATATTATTACTCAGGTTTAAAGCAACAAAGGAATGCTGTGAAATCAAGAAATATTTTAGTGATATTACTTACAACAACAATAATGTCTGCTATGCGATGCTCTTTTTTGAAGCATACCTCAATTCAAGAGGCCTCGTGGTGTATTTTCCTATATGAGAATTTAATGAGACGGATTTCCATTTTTCAGTTAATCTGTCTCCCAAAATACGTTACTCAGGAGCTCCGGGGTGGATTTTTGGACAATCAGAATATTTTTTGGCGCGTGACCCCTTCAAGTCAAGTATTTTCCTCAAGAACTTTATTCGATTTTTGTCTCTTAAAAAAGTGATCGAAATCTTTCATTACAAATATTTCTGAGCGTTAAAATATATAAACGCCAAACAAAGCTTCCAAAGGAAAATATAAAAGGAAAACAAAGGATAGTAAAAATTGAAACAGTTGACCCAGAAGGTCATTATTATACAGTCATTTTCTTCATCGACACGTGGATGTTAATTAAAGTGGAAATATATAATTACGCTTCAGGTAAACATTTCATGCACTGTCATGCATCATTCTGCGGTAATTTTTTTCATACGTACAGTGTCCAATGTTTCGAGCTATCTTTCCACTTAATTTTTCTCTGGGAAGCATTTTGCTTGAAATGTTTTGCTTCTCCCTTAAAGTAACCAAACTATGATCAAACGGAACGAATATATTCCAATTTTTTTCCTCTGCTGTTACCACTTACTGATACAGTTCTCTTAAGCTCCCTGGAACTTATCAGTAGGTGCAAGGCAACAGCAACAATAGACGAACATAAAAATTACGTTTAAAAACAAAACTTGTTCTATTGGGTATTGAAATTCACATTAGAAATGTAGTACATACATTTAGTCAATATATACACGATGCATTATGTATTTACGAAATATATACTAAATATGTACAATTAATGTGCAAGATTATAAAGAATATTTATTTTTACATAGAAAATTGTCTGTCGCGGAAGCCCAGGGGACCAAATCAATTTTCTGGCTTGCGCAGGTCTACGGTTTGGGTAGGATAACCCAAAGCACATTCATCCAATAAAAATTTCAGTTTCAAGAAATATGAAACACAAATGAAGAGAATGCAATAAATAAGGTAAGATTATTGAAATTAAATTTTACATAAAAATGGCCCACTGGTGGAATAAATTAAAACAAGAATGCTTAGACAATAGAGTATGAGAGCACCAGTGGCAAGCTAAGCTCATACCTGAAACGTAAATTATTACAATGAACTCTTCTATATCGAGTGTTTTTGTTTTCAGTATTATTTAGTTCAGGTATAAGTATTCATTCTTTCGAGATGGTAAGTGAACTTGAAAGAGAGGCAAGACAATGGCAATTATAAACCTTCAATAGAAGTCTCCATCGCATAGAATTCTCTCACATTAATTTGTAATTGTTTCAATCGCGCCTTCTCGGAAGGACACAGAACTTAAAGTAAATGTAATAGCAGTTCTCAATCTCCTCGCTAGATGGCTTCTCCGGAGAGATCGCATACATTGATTGCAACTCAGGCACCCCTACCTTGGATATACCTACATTTCCATTAAAAGTTTTTTTTCCGTAAGCTCAGGTGCTGGGAAATCAAAAAAATAGCATATTTTGAGGAATGAAATTGTTAAGCTGTATATTGTATAGCGAGCAGTCATGCCAAATAGTTTGTGGAATACTTAACTCGTATAAATTGTTTACAAGTTGTTAATTATGACGGTTGTGAAACTTACTCAGCGAGAAAAGTGGAAGTAAGAAGAAGGTGTGATATTTTAAGTTCCTTCGAACAATGTAACATTAATAAAGAACAAGGGATAATCACAGAGTGTTGTGACTTCTAGTCATAAAAGGCTTTTCACATGGTAATATTTAGCAAAATACGTGGTCATTTTAAAACTCCCAAGTTACAGGAAATATAACAATAATAAATCGTCTTTATTTGGGCGAGATTGAGACTAAAAACCCCTTCTTCAATCTAACCCATCCACCAAATATCAATGAACAGAAGAAATTATATTCTATCTTGTCAAAATTTTAACGAATTGTGACTGCTGGAAACTGCATTAGGTACCGGAAGAAATCAATATATTTTCAATTTTTTTCTAATTTTCGTTAAACTTAAGATATTGAAGGTAAAATCCTCGTAACATGTAAATAAAGCAATTTTCTCCATTTCGATGAAAATTTTCAGGTCAATTTTGAACTTCCTACTTCTCAAATAATTATTCCGATGAATGTTGTTAAACAATTAGGGTGAATCTGAATTGTAGAAAAGTTATTCGAAATCATCCGATCGAATCTATACATGGGAATAAGAATGAGCCATAATTTAATTAGGATTTACATTAAACAGTTTTCTTCCACCATACATAGTTTATCTTTTATCTTTTCGAAACGGAAACAGCGCATCCCCTTTAACAAAGGGGGTTCGTGGGGGTACAGTTAATCATTACCACCAACCCAACCTAGTAGTAATATAGTTCAAAATCGGTTATGTGAATATGAGCAGGTTTTAGTTCTTAATAGGCACAAGAAATAGGTAAGTTAGATTCATCGAGGTTGGTCTATTTTTGATAAATTTGTGTCAAACGAAAGAAGGTGTGACTGCCACTAAGGCTGAGTTTTAATTCAATTTATTTGCTCAAATGCAATAAAATCGTGGAAGATTAGATTCAGAGCACCTTTAGCAATGTTCAACGCTTTAAACGCTCAACTTCGTAAACGACTCGAACTCACCTGTGATCGCATTCGCCGGATTTCGTTTTTCGAACGTCTGCCGATGAACGGCATTTTCGATCGGCTAAAAGCTCAATTCCGCCCTTGGCGCCGTCATATTTTGCATTAGCAATGGCGGGAAATCAGTAATTTTGATTGTTTTTCGTCTCCACCCTCCCCAAAAATGTAGCAGAGGGTGGGGAGACGTTTAGCCCGATAACGAAAAATATCTAGGTGCTCGTAAACTCGGTGCAAGGGAAAGCAATTTGGGAATCGTATCAGAGGGAGTAAAGGCGATTTTAAAAATATCGATCGGACTCTGTAACGCTTCGAACCGATCTCCAATTCCCAAAGAAAGGGTTATGAAAGCGAGATTATGTGCAGAAATGACGGAAGTTTATCATTGAGGTATGGACTTGAAGCACGGATCTAGAAACTTGCTAAAGGAGAAACTAAAAAACTCGGGTTTTCTACCACCTGGCTAGTGCCCGGCTGTACTACTCGATTTTCAGTTCCTGATGATCGTTCATATTCACAGTGTAGTCGGCAAATGATTTTAAATGTCAAGTATCCAAGCAGTCGGTTCTTCGTGACAGTCTGGTAATACTGCATCTACCAATGGCCTGAAGTAGTGGATAGTAGCATTAATGAGGTATTTAGCTATCTGCATCGATTATTTATATCCTTTCCTAGAAGGAAATTATAATTTAATACGTTCAATATCACTTTTATTACAACTAAACCAAGTATAATCCCAAAAACATAGCGTGAACTATTCCGTCGCTCTTTCTGGCATATAGGATTAGAATGTTACTCTAATTTACCGGACAATATTACCACATCAGAGAAAAAAATCGTCAAGTTGATTCAGGAATATCTACTTAAACATGATTATGTTGAATTTTTATTTGAGATAACAGAATGAAAGCTGTAAACAGTAAGAAGCTATATTACTACGAATTTATTATAATATGGTTTGTAATCTCTTTTGATTCATTATACACTTGGTGTAAATTTAATTTCTCTTTAATCTTATGATTTATTAATTAAATTTTTGTTGTGCCAATGAAGAGCCGGTAACCCCAAAACTTGTGACTATCACCATAGAGAACATGTTTTCCAATAATGTTCTTTACTATAAATGTAATATAAATATGGGAGCAACTAAAATTATTATTACATCGATATACTTTGGAAAAAAAATGTTTATTAGATTTTTAGTAAATAATTGTAAAAAATACCGGCACCTCTCTGATTTGGAGGCTTTCTCTTCGGGCATTTCAACGTATAACATTTGATTCAAAGGAAACGGAGGAGAAGATGATTTCGAAGAAGGAGAATATATAAAAATGAAACAATTCGGAAACGATGGGAATGGAGAGGGAAATATTGAACGAGATACAAAAGAAAATAAACTTGTATCCTTAGGTCACGGAATGGAAGATAGCAGATGTCTCAAGCAAGTATTAAAGCGAAATTCGACGGAAAAACTAAAAGTAGGGCATCGAAGAAGAAACTGGAAAAAGTATTTAAAAGAATTGAAATGAGAGGAATGGAAGAATTGTGCAAATAGAGGAGACGGAGCGCAGAAAAGCGGCGAAAGCTGAGGAAACGAGTAAAAACAAATTCACACAGTAAAAACCACCTAGCGATGGGTGTTTCCCTGGTCAAGCTCTGAATGTATGTAAAGAAAAAAATTTGGAACATCGCTGTTAATGAATTAGAGATTAAAAATATCCAATAGCCGTATTGCCAGCGTTCCTCGTCTCATTCACCGGTATTCGGAGAAAACAAGAGAGAATAGGAACGTAAGGTATTAGGTACGTAAGGTAGTAGGAACTTAATCACTCCTGACGATGAAAGCATCGTTTTTATAATATTTTGGCTACGTTTAAAGTTCGGTGGAGATATTAAACCTCTAACTCTGAATTTGGTAGTATTTGTTAGAATTTTGGAAACTCACACACAGTGAATGGAGTAGGTATACCTTATCCATCAATGAAGCATAGAATATTCAATGATTTTCATCTAGCTCTCGTTGAAAAAGTATATATCCCTCCCGCGAGGGAGTACAAGTAGGTTATCCTAATGATTAAGACAAATACGTTTAAAATTTCAATGACTTCTAAGCATTCGGTCCGAAAGCCAGTAGGAACCTCAACTCACCACCAATAGCCAGCAAAATATTAATCTGAAGCCGTGAAATAGTTCGCTCTTGGAGGCATACACACGTATTTTCAATCCCTTCCCTACAAATGAAAAATCATTCAAGAGAAAACATGAAATAATATAATAGATGTCGTTAATTGTAAAGTTAACACATGTACGTGTAAGAATTGAGTAAGAACTGTTTTTGTAACTATATTTTTATTAATTATTGTATGTTGTGTACCTTATCATTCTGATCGCCTATATTCAAAGCTTTGTATAGAATATTGTGGAAAATACGAAGAACTTAAAAAAATTTATTTGATAATGTTATGGTTAATCTTGGTCGGCTTACTGAATGCGGATATTGAAAGTGGAAAGTGTTTTGCTTTGGATCTATGGCGGATTTTGTGATAATCATTGTTAGACTATATTTATATTGTGCAACTGGCGATATTATTGATGCAACTGATTAATTCATTGCTACTAATGTGGTTTATTTCTAAAGAGGTGTGTATTTTGAATCCCTTGTCACCTGAGCGTTTAGCTCTACTTGCATGGTATACCAACAACAATGATAATGTAGATGCAAAACCAGCTAAACTACTTATAGCAAATATATAGTGGTATTTGCCGGTCTTTAAGGTTCTTATAAGGTCTTTATTAAGGCGATATTGAGACTGAAAAGTCTCTTCATCCATTTAACATTTCATCAATGATATTATAAAAATTTGTGTAGGAGTATAGAGATAGAGAGGAAAACTTTAGAAGGAGTGGATATAAAAAAGGTGATATCTTAGGAAAAAATATCCACTGCAGGAAAACACCAACAAAGAAGGGGGTTGTGAATAACCAGCGCAAACCTACTGATAGTATAAGCTAAAAGATGTTAAAGGTAGTTTTGTATAATATGGAAATTACAAAAATAATAATAAAATCAAATAGGAAAAACTTCAATAGTTAACTGTGAGAAAATTATGAATATCACAAAAAATAAGATAAAACATTCGAACGAAAATACAAGAAAATGATAATGATATGATAAAAAAGGTCAGTGGATCTAAATGCGAAACGCATTGAAGTAATTTAATTTCAGACACTTTCCCACGAGATAGAAAAATGAAACACATGTTAGGAGTTCCTTAGAGGGCCTGAATATTAAATATCGACCCTTTAAAACAGTTATCCTTAGTTCAACTCCAGGAGATCAGAAAACATTGCCATGATAAATGTATGTTCCTGTTTACCGTTTTTTGGCGTCATTTCTTTTACAAAATTAAATCGGAAAAAATTAGTCTGCGAAATAGAGATAAAAGTCAAAAGAAGGGAAATAAAATAGAGAATCTTATGACTGTCGTGAAATTTCGCTCAGGATTCGTATTTTCCAGAATTTGGAGAAAATAGAAGAAAATACTTAGAGTTTTGTAACAATCCGTACTCTTAACGACCAAGGCGATTGTTAAAGCAGTGCCCATAAATTTTCGCTTAAGAATACATTAGCGTTTCAAGCCTATTTTCAAGAATAATTTTGAAAAAAAATATATTTTCGAAGAAGAGGCTTGTTCCTGTGATTTGAGGTTTTGCTGCTTTGATAAAAAATCGTAAAGACGAAATCCATGTATGAATGTTTCTAAATCGGACTATTTCCGCACGTATCAATGTTCGAGCCTAGTATTGATCCAATACCCCCAAGTATTGATATAACGTTACATTTTCACGATCTAGGAGGTGATAAAACATCAAGATATTTATCAATAATTGAAGAGGAAATGAAGATGGAGACGAACGGGCTCTTAGCCCATGAAGATAGCCCTTAGCAACGATAAAGTCAATAATAATTTAATTACTTTGGGTATCACATGATTCGTATTATCCAATTAAGTTGATTGAACAATTTTTGAGATATTCCAACAAAAGTTATAACATTGTATTTATATGTATTTAGTACGCACACATTATCAATGTCATCAATGTAGGTTTCATAATCATTCTTAAATTAGTATCTAAAGTATACTTGACTGTGGCTTTGATAAACATACAACTACTGATAAAAAAAATGATCTTCAACTTAAAACGACAAGGAACACTTTTTTCTTGCTGTTTATTTTGTCCGTAAATACCTTTAGAAAAAATCATTATCTTTTATATTGTTATCCATCTGTCTCTATCTTCCAAAATTTTCTATACATTTCGCAGGATTTTTTACAACTCTCTTTTATTTGTGGGTGTATTCCAGCAGCGCAATTTTTTCTGTGTTCAAAAGTAACATAGTTTATTATTTTCTCCACAAAACCATTCATTCTTTCCATATTTACTCTCTATTTCCACGTTGATTATTAAGAAAACTATGCACATTTTTGGTACTTGTATATTATGAATCACTGATTAATTGCATATTTTTATGTCTTTGAATTTCAAGGGATATGTGGAAGACGGGAATTCCTAGTCCCAAATTCGCCCAATAAAGAAGCATGTACGTACGTTTAATCCATTTAAATTAAATTTCGTCATTTTTGATGACGGAATCCACTGGTAATAAATAACAGATCGGTTTCATAGATATCACAATTTTTCACTTTATGCGACTCTGTACATATTTGTATTCGTACCCTACATAATTAGTAATAAAAATGTAATGCATGATAAATCAATGCATTAATATAATTCAGTTACGATAAATTAATAAATAATGTTTTACAGATGCCAAAAGCTGAAAGACCGTTGAAAATTATCCAGACCATGTAGCACTCTTTATTAAAATCTGCTCTATATAGGTGCTTCACGTGCCTTCTTGTGGAAAAAAAGGATTACAGTTGATTAATTTTCTCTGAATCTTACTCCTTTTCCTCAGACATCCTCTTAAGAAAATATTTTACCTTTCGTTAATCTAATTTTTATCTCTCAATACAAGTTTCAACTATCTTTTACTGAGTTTCCTTTTCCGAGAATCTTTTTGTGAGAATATCTTAGATACTTAGAGGCCCTTTTATCTTAAATGATTTTATTAAGAGATATTTCTTATTCGCGGAGGAAGTTGAGGATTTTGCTGCTCATTTTTCGTTTAATTGTCAGTGTTGGGCTTTTAGCTTCACACGATACATTTAACGCCTTATGAGATGACATGAAGCAAGAGTCAGTCCGGTTACGTGCCGTTGTGACTGTTGTAATACATCCAAACTTACAAATGTTGAGGATTTTAAAGATGCAAATCGATACAAATAATAAATTGAACCGTTATGAAAACGTAACATCAGATGAAAACGGGACATAAAAATAGGAATATGGTTAAAAAAATTAATGATTACTATAGATCCCGTTTATTTGCATATCGGAGAAGAAAAAAGCAGCTGATTCACTACATCAGACCAAGTCATTAAGTAAAATTGTTCATCACAATTGACATTTGGTTAATGTTTTACATTTAGAGGTCACATGAAGTTGAATGGTATATGCATTGATTTTTAGATGCATCACCTAAGTAGTCTGATTAAAATATAAACTCACTTAAATAAAAAAATGCGCTGAAAATCTATAGATATCTAGATAAACATTTTGGGGCTTTAATATAGAAATTTGGAAAAACAAGGGTAAAAAAGACAATTGGGTAGACAAATTAGAGAGTTACTTCGTATTTTACACAAAAATGTATCGCTATCGACTGGTTTCGCTCTTCGAGCGGACCAAGAAGTTCGTTTAGATGGCGTCCATTATATCAGTAAGATCACAAGAAATTCATATGGTTGGGTAAGCTTGATGGTAGAAGAGACATCAGCAGAAAGTATCATCAATGTAAAGTTTTCACTCTTAAGCAGAGGACGGAAGTTTCCTTTCTACATTCTTAAAGAGGAAAGTCTTCATTTAGGAAGAAAAATTAATATATTCTGAGACGGGTAGAATGAAATGGAGCAACTTCCCCGATATCGGAGAAACACAGTTAATTTCATTCGTTCAATATGATGTTGAAAATGATCTATTTCCAGGCGGAAAAGCGTGGCAATTTTACAAAGTGTAGGATTTTTATGTTAATTCTTTTATGAAATTAAATAATGTATATAATAATTCGCACTTTTGGTATTTATGCGTTCACCAAGAAACTGTAGGAATCAAAAATATCTAGTGATGTTTATATACAATGTAAGCAACATTTGCTCAAAAGTTTTCACTTATATTTTTTCGAGAGAATTTACATCAGTAGTTATATTAGATGGAAAAAGCATTGGACATGATCTTACTGTATGTATTGATGTTTTAATTATTTGCCTTTATGAGTCGTAATATGTAAGTGAATAGTAAGGAAAGCTGCACCGATTGGTAATTTAAACTTGAAATAAATTTCAGTATAAATAGTACAGTGAAATAAATATATTTTTAAACAGTTAAATATTAATAAATAAATAAATTGCAATGGTCTGAATGGAAGTGAAGAAAACAAATAATACAAGGACATACTATTCCTAGAATTATTTTGTTTCATAAGAGTTGATACACAATAGTATACTTTTTATCACATTTGAGTTTAGGTGCTTACCTGTGCATGTATTTAATGTCGCTTTGTGTTTCGTCTCTCGTATTTCTGTGTTTCGTCTCTCGTATTAAGAATTGTAGTCAATCGAAATTTCCTATTAAATGTCGCAGGTAAACGTGTAATATGAGAGGAGTTGTATCAGATGACTTTGCCGAAGAGACATTATCAGTTTCGAAAGACGCATCAATCACTCAGAAATTATTTATGCATTATCAAATTATTTTTATTTGCAGTCCACATGACTGGCTTCCTTAGATTTCCGTCTCTTAGACTTTTTTGTTTGAAAACGGTATAATCTCTTCCTCATGATAGAGTTGTGGAAAATTTCTACTCACAATTTCTCTGAAGATGTGAATGTAACGACTCACTCAGTAAAATATTACGCTCAGCCGAGGACGAAGATCCAAGTGACACAATTACTTCTTTACCGCTTTCTTCAGACGATATTTTTATAGTTACCTAAAACTTGCATCGATATAATACGATGCCACAGTTTCGAGAGACACACTTGTGTACTATTTTGCTCCTATGAGCTGAAAATTGAGGTATGACTAACTCTTTCGCGAGGATTGATGCAAGAAAAAGTCCCTCTACGCTTTTATTGGCACTCAGAAGCTGAGTTATCATCGGCCGTTCGGTTTCAACGCAAGCTCCTAATTTCCGCCTTGGATTTCGGGCCAAAATAGTAGTCAATCAGAGAGAGTGGATCGCTGAATTTTGATAGAGAGCTAAGATTTCGAGTGAATTATGCGGCTAAGTGAATTCTCTCGTCTCAGATCTCGATTTTCCTCACCAAATAGCCTCTCCGCCGCATAATAACTTTTCTGACGGGATTGTATTTTCCCACCCAAGCAAAAAGCATCGAAAGATATTTCGCCTAATGCTTCGTTTCTTTCGAAGTAACGTCGGAACCGCTGAAAAGGGCTTCTCCAATGCCTACAGGAACGGGGCCTGTCGTACTTATCACTCTAGAATAGTTGTCACGAATGCAATGATAAAAAATACGTCGGAATTTGATTAAGGCCCTTGAATGCCGGAGAATATAAAAAGTTTTTAAAATAAGCTTAAAAGATTGCAACATAAATATATATGTAAATTACCAAAGAAAAATGGACTTGAAAAAAGTCTGATGGGTCCGGGAACCGAACCAGGGATCTTCCTCTCGAATTTCAAGTTCGATTCCCGGCCCCGTTAGACTTTTTTCAAGTCCTTTTTTCCTTGGTGCACGCTTTTATGTACATAGTCACCTCAACCCTTTTCCTTACTTGTAAATTGATATATTCATTATTTGTTTATAATAATTTATTTCATTCATATAACATTATATATAATGTATACTTTAAATCTCCTTATATTATTTAGAGTAAGAAAATAGTTCTAGGTAATGTAATATATGTATGTAAATTATGTAGTAGAAATTAATTCAATCGACTATCTGTGTTTGGTGGAGGTGTTGGTACATTCTATATTTCACCTATGGTGATAAATAGGCTTATTATTATTGTTAAGATGTGCTCTGTCCACGAGAAATTTTTTGGAGGGGTTTTCCTCCCTTCCTTGGGCTAATACCGAACAGATTGTATTGATATCTTCTATATCCCTATCAATATATCTATCCCTATCTTCTATATCCCTATCTTCTAATCAATCGTTGCCACCTAGTTATCTTAACAAATTGCAGCGATTACATTAAATAAATAAGGAATCGAATTCGTGAATATTACAGAAAAACCTGTCTAGGTGTTTCAAAGGTTCGTAAAACAAGTTTTCGAATCTGTGAAAGGCGGAAAAGAGTTTTTTTGCCTTTAAAGGCCATTTCCCATTGGCTTGCTTCTCCTCCAAATCCATTTACCATCTCGGAGAAAAAAAAGGTTAAACCTAAAATAAAGAATGCTCAGAAGGAAAGGATCCGATAAAGAAGACTTTATTTTGATAGGTTACGTTTAAGGCCTCCCTGTGAGATTAGCTTGCCTCTTATGTTTCCACACTTCTCTGGCTAAGCATTCTAGCATTCTTATGAAAATCGATTTTGCTGACGAATAGTCATCAACGTCATCGTATCTGGTCTCCTATATTATTATTATTATTGTTAGGGATCTTTATTATAGGCGTGATTAAGACTAAAAAGTCTCCTCTTCCATCTAACCTGTCGTTAAGTTGTTACATTATTATAAGTATATTACATGTATCAATGAAACTTAGAGGAAAATAGAAGAAAATGTAAGAAGGGATTGCGGATGTAAAAAAAACCTAAGAAAAGCTTAGGAAAAAATATCCGCTGCAGGAAAACACCCACAAAGAAGGGGGGTGTGAAAAACCTTCGCAAACCTACCGATAGCAAAATCTAAAAGACATTAAAGTTATAAAAATATTTACAAAACTTTTACAAAGGTATTGCCATCCTAACTCCAGTTTTCTGGTCTTTACTAAATTTATGAAATGTGTTAACCTACCTTAACGGGAAAACTTGCATGATCCGGAAAATATAATCGGTTCTTTGGGATTCCGCCTGTATGTGTGGTATCAATAACTTTTTTGTAATTTTATTTATTCTTCTCACATTTTAACTAACGGATGCAAGGCCATGCGCTAGTTTTCCTTTTTCTTCGTTTTATGTTATTGTGTATAATGTTATCGTTTATTTAAATGAGAACTGATTCTTATTTACGTATCGCATGCATTTACGTACTGGTAGTGCATTTCTACGTTTTCCATGTTTTTTCTCATCTTTTAGTTATTATTATCGGTAGGTTTAAGCAGGTTTTTCATACCCCTCTTCTTCGTGGGTATTTTCCTGCAGTAGATAATGTTTTTCCTAAAAATCTCTTAGGTTTCTTTACATTCACAATTTTTCTAATGGTTTCTCAGACTATTAATTAAATTATTCTATAATTAATGACAATGGGTTAGATGGAAGAAGAGACTTTTAGTCTCAATATAAAGACGACTGTTACTATTATTATCATTATGAAGATAACTAATTAAAGTGCCAATAGGAATTGATCCGGAGAAACGTATTCTGGCAAATATGTGGTCGCTTAAAACGAAGTCTGATTTAAGAGATTCCATTCTCTGCATGGCGTGCACTATACCAGGCAGTGAACACAAATAGAGCGAAAAAAGAGGATTAAACAATACAGATATTATCCGATGACCTAATTTTGATGCAGCGTAATCATTGAAGCATGGTAATATGTTTATAGGACTATCAAAATCATTTTCCTTCGATGATATCAATTTTTTTAATTGATACTATTCCATTTTCCGTATCTTTTCTTCCTTTGTCATCTTGGTACTCCTGTTTCTCTAGACCTGCATCTCCTCTGTGCGCAAGCATCTGACATTTCAGACGTCATAAGAAACCTCCCTCGTCTTTAAGATACGCTTCGTTCACTTGGGGTTTAGGACATTTCTGCATTTCGACATTCACTTCGAGGTACATTTCGCCAAAGCCGATTCGCCACCACTATTATGTAAGAGTGAATTCCCACGTCAAAAATGACGGAATTTAAATTAAATTTAGTTCCCAAAAATATAAATTATCCCGATACAATATTTGATTGCTCCTTAGAAATATGTTACTTTCAATGCATTTCAACTCTGACAATGAATAAATGTAATTCACAGTCTCAGGCGTCGTTTTGTGGAAATTCATCTCTTAGAAATGAGGAAAGGCTTGTACTTTTTCCACAGATTTATTTAAAATAAACACGACCTGGTTTCAACGAGTAATCGCCATCATCAGGTGAAAAGGCAATAACCGTAAACATAAATATATATACCCCGAATTAATAATAATAATAATAATAAGTAAATATATTCCATCTTGAAGAAAATACAAACAAAATGAAGAATTATTAACATTATGATGGAATTAGGTACCCCATAGGTAAAACCTGTTCCGGGGTTACCATCAAACTCAAACATCAGATGGATGGCTGGTGCAGATAAATACAAAAAACATTAAAAAAATGTAAGTGGTTTAACAAAAAAGGAAGAAAACGTTTGTGTGTTCTTTACACTTGCTCTTAAAAGAAAAAAGTAATACCTGTAAATTTTACAAAAAAAACTAGATACATGTACATAACAAAAATAAGAATAATAATACTATTTCTATAAAAAAATATAATTATAACTAAGAAAAAATTATCATATTCAAAAAAATCTATCAACATTTTCATTTGATAATAACCAAGACTTGGCCAACTGAAGAAACTTATAACAACGTTTCTCATTTTTTATTTCTTTAGGCAAAAAATTAAAAATCTTTGGTCCCATATACATAAAAGACCTTTTAAAAAATAGTCAAATTCGGTTTAATTAAATGTACATTCCCTTTTCTCAAATTATAATGAATTGAACTATCAGAGAACTATTGGCATTCATTCAATTCTGATTCGAATACAATACCCTACGACCAAAATAAGAATCTTCATTCAATTTGTTTCTTCTTGCATTTATCTCGATTTCAAACAACCATTATTTCTGATTTAATTTTGCAAAAGAAAATATTTCTGCGATCAATCAACATGAACTTGACAATAAATATCAATAATAACCAATAATGTATATAATAATTATCAATTCCAAAATTTCTCCCAGGTATTTCTCACATGTTTTACTGAGATCGGATGAATAAATATGCATACACAACGGTGATTATATAATAATACTCCTATCAAATGCCCCTAGGACAAGTCACTGCCACTGTTTCGACGCTAATATGTATTATCAGTTATTGATGAAGAAAGTCTGATATAGAATTCGGAAAAACGTTTGCGTAACTTTGCACATAAGAGCACCGAGGAAAACAATACTGGGTTCGATTCTCGGCCCTGTCAGCCTTTTCTTAAGTTCGTATAGAATCAACACCAAATTTAGTTTTCCTATTTGTAGGTTTCGCAGGTTTTTCACGCCCCCCTTCGAGAGGGTGATTTTCAGCAGTGGAAATTTTTCCTTAGCTCTTAGATTTTTTAAATACACTATGTTATCTTCTTCGGTGTAGTTTTTTTTTCAAGCTATTCCTTTTTTAAATTTATATAACGAAAGATTAGATGTAAGAAGAGACTTAAAAGTCTCAATCTTGCCTTGAATTAAGTCCTATATTATTATTATAGAATACATTGGGGATTTCGAACCCTCTTTCGTCGATCTTCTGAAAGAGGGAGAACTGCTTTCAACTTCTAGTCAATTGGATAACTTTTACTTTTGTTTCTCCTTTAGCTCAAACATGCTGTGAATGTGATCAACATATCCTTCAGCACTTCACCCATATCTAGCAATTGTGTTCTTTCGCAGCTGACCGCAAAGATGGTAGAGATCGATTACCACATTTACTTTCAGAGGGAAAATTTAACCGAGATTTAAGTCAGGTGTCCCTGATTTCATTCATAGGGCAAATTTGATTTAGAAGTCAAAGCTCTGCTTTGACTTCGTTTGGTTATATTTATTTATTGGGCGGGTCGAAGCAAAGCGAAGGATATCACTGCTCGCGTGTCCTTTGAAGTATGATAGCAAATAATGTCACAAGAGGTTGCGTGACATTTAAGAGAGTCTGATGTCAGTAGAAGTGCACGACGCAAGACTCAATTGGCAGTGATAAGCGCAAATATAGTAGAATCCCTGCTTTTAACGTCCACTTAACGGAAAAGTATCTCACGCGACAGCTAATCATTCATAAACGCCGTTACAGTGTATAATCTAGCTCCGTCTCCTTTGGCTATCCTTGAATGTGACCTTCTAGCCGTTATTCATCGTTCAGAAAAATGAGATATTCTTCCGTTCATTCTGAGCCTATCATCTCTAGAAGGACTGGAAGTGGTAATTTGACTGCTTTGCTTCTCAACACCTACTTTGTTGATTCTTTGGCCAACGGTCAAATTACCACCAAAAGGTGGTCCAACCATAAATAATTATTCACCAGCCGTCCTTCTAGGAATAACAAGATGAAAAATTACCAAACTAGTGCTGGCAAAATTTCAAGTCGTTCATATTAAATTTGGGATGGCATCACGCAAAGTCGAAGAGTTTAAAAAAATTAGAAATATTTAGCTAAAAAACGTTAAAGTAAAACACTAAAAAGTGGTCAAATGACAATCACCGTCCTTCTAGTGTTAAAACTGAAACATTTAATCGTCTCCACGAGTGTTTTCGATAATTAATTCCCATGTATATTGAAGTATATAGAAATTATATCGCATATAGTGAGAGAAACGTTCGCTTCGTTTGTTATCAAACTACGAGCGTACAGCGTCAACAAGCAGGTTTCCATGTGGAATGTGCCATGCTGAAATTCATGAGATGTAATCGGTAATTTGATCGCAAAATATGAATCAGCTGCGAATCTGCTCCGTCACGCTACTGCTCAATTTTATTAAAATAATTATTCATCTCTATAGAAATGCACGAGTAAATAAGTTATGTAATTCATATCTTCTCGTAAATCCTTCCTAATTGTTTAATACCTTCAATCCACTGTAGCTTTTCTCTTTCGCTCTAAACTTTAACCAATTTCCTAAAAAGTATTATAGGTATGCTTTCCAACGATACGCAAATATTGTAATATTCTACATCTTTCCCATCCCATAGACTTACTTTAACTGGGAGAAGCTTGGAGGTGATATCATTAAAATGTATAAAAAATACCTGGATTCATTAAGAATAATTAAAAGGTACAATTTTGTAAAAAGGAATTCCTCATTAAAAAGCCTATTGTAATATGAACTAATATTTAAACCAGATATATTTATGATATTGTATGTTTGTATTTTATATTGTAAAAGATATGATCTATAATAATAAACAGAGTGTGGGTGTGTGTGTGTGTGTGTGTGTGTATGTTCACTAAAAACTCGAGAACCGAGAGTCGCACAACTTTGAAATTTTCTACATTATTAAAAGTCAATCCCGCGCAGAGTAAAAGCTAATTTTTATTTCCCTAAGGTCCACGGTTCGAACCCAGACGGTTCAAAACTTTTCCATAAGAAATACACGTAGAGGTCATTTTTTCGTAGCAAGGTTCATTTCTTTTGCAAAGTTGAATTAGAAATAATGGTCTTAGAAAGTCGAATCAAGCACCAAAACGAGGAAAACAGAATAAAGATTCTTAATTTGGTCGTGGAATATCGTTTTCGATTCGAAATGACGCACATTTTGATAAAGTACGTGAATATTTTATCGAAATTTTGAGGTCGTAAACAACCCATCCCCCTGACGATTAAAGCGATTGTTGAGTCCCCAGCTCATGTATTTATCCGTAAGAACACATTGAGAAAATATGCTTACTTCAAATTAATGTTAAGAATAAGTGATGGATTATATGAAGAGGGAGACATTTAAGGATATATTAGTAACTGCAGCTATGATCGATATACTGTGAAGAATCGAGCGTACAAACATACGAATACCAGTATTTAAGAAAGGTTTTGAATTTTAATGGAAGCATCTGCAGCAACCAAGTTTTATTTGTATCAACGAAACGAAATCAATAAAACAGAATTCGTATAAAAAACCTGGTAAGTTTTGTATGTTTTTAATATAATCTTCGGCATTAAGTATTACAACTTATCAATTTACATCGATAAATATTTAGCGATTGACGAAAATGGACTTATTTAATATCGTAAAGATTTCCTAGATTCAGTGTTGAAGTTAAACGGCGATTTGTAAAGCTGTTGCAAATCTTCAACATCGTATCCCTCCATCGAAAATATAAAGCAAGTTTATGTTTTGTTATACGCAGAATAAAAAAAGGTACTCAAATTGGTTTTCTTAAATGCTTCCAATTCCTATACATTTACTATATTTCTGTTATCGGTGTTTAATCTTTGTTTCTATATTGGCTTTGTAAGTGCATTTGTGTTATTTGATGAGCTTCATGTTTATGTTACGCATTTTAGTACTGGGTTACATAATACACTTACTTTCTGCAAAGAATATTCATTGGTGGTTTTAGAATGATTTATATTTCTGTCGTGTTTAAACATCGTTTCCGATATCCGTTTGTGTATTTTTATTTAGGTGTCAATTGTAGACGTAATTATGTCTTTTTCTTTGTTTATTAGTTTGGAAATAGTTACTGCCTGGTATCTACCTAAAATTATTAGACGAGTTACGATCCAGACGGAAGCAATAGTATTTAGCAATTTAAATTTCCCCGTTGAGAATCAACGGGCTCTTCAGCTAGTATATTATAAAATGGAAAAGTTGAACTAACTATAAATATTGTTACTCACATATTAATGCTATTTTAATTATTATTTGAATTTAATTGCATTATTAGTTAAACTGGGAATTAAACGAGGAATAAGCTAACCAAGGTATGGAGCCTAAACTATTTTACGTTCGACCAGGGAACTATCCATAATAATTCATTTGACAATGATATCAATTATCAATGAATGAATATATTGATAACACAGGCCTGCAAAATCGGGGCAATTGAATAAAAACAAGACCAAGAAAATGTGTTTGTAGTGTATTTTGAGGTGCCTTATATAGCCTTTATTTTCTTGTATCACGTAAGGATTTTTTAGGGTTTCAATGATTATGTTTGTAATATAATTCACTATTTAGAAAATGTAGTAATATTTATTTTCAGCTTAATAACAATATTAAACATTTCGGATTTGTTTACATAATACATTATCTTTTTGTTGTGATTGCTTTTTTGCAAAAACTTTAAAAAACATACGTATAGACTAAAGCTTTTACAGACTTAGAGCTTAGAGACTTTCATTCACTTTTTACTCATTTACTAATACTTTTGCCTTTAAAACTTCCCTAAGCTGTTTGTCATGTATGTTTACTTTCGGAATCATCTCTGGTTAACATCCAACATAAGTCGGCAAGCATATTTTTATTCCATCTTCCTTGGTTTTTGCGTTCCATGTTTTTGACATCCATATGAAAACTTTCGCCTTGTTCTTCGCTCACTGCGCCTAAGTAGTCTGGAAAGAATTGTAAGTGGGTATGTAGAAAATCTATTTCACACTCATGGAACAACCTAAGATCCTGAAATTCTCTAGCATGTTTTCAATAATCGTCTCATAATTAGGATCCTTGTAGTTGCCCAGGAGTTTATTTATGACCTCCTTAAATGCAATCCAGGCCGCCTTTTCATTCTGTGTCATGCTTCCTTTGAACTCCGTATCCTTCATGAGATTTCGGATATTTGGGCCAACAAAAACACCTTCTTTCAGTTTGGCACCCTACAGCGTTGAAAGCTTTTTGCAAAGGTACTTAAAGCAGTTGCCATATTTCGGTAGTGCCTTTACAAATTGATTCATCAATCCTAATTTGATGTACAAAGGAGGTAACATCACATTTTTTGGATTGATTGAACTGCCCCTGATCACATTTTTGGTCCCAGGTTCAAGAACTTGTCTTTTTGGCCAATCTTTTCTTACCCAATGTTCAGCTCTGTCCCGACTATCGCACTCACATAGAAAACAGGGGTACTTAGCGTATCCACCTTGTTGCCCAAGAAGCATATGCATGGTCTGCATATTTTACTTTGTTGAGAATTAGTAAAATATTTTCATAACGTTCTTTTAGATGCACAGAGTGTCCAATTAGCACAGATGCATATTGACTTCCGTGATGTATAAGGACAGCTTTAAGACTCCTTTTAGAAGAGTCTATGAATAGCCTCCAATATTTTTTATGATAAGTGATTTTAAATTGGCCCATCAGTCCTGGAACGTCAGCACAATAAACCAGGTCATCTTCTTCCTCAAAGTATTTCACGAATTCTTTGCCGTGGTTCCTGTACCTGAAAGAGACACCTTTGGATAATATTTTTTTTCCTTCAAACTGGAACTGAACAATTCAGCTGCTTGCTTCAACAGATCTAGATTTAGAGTCAGATCATTGAATTCCGACTGAGTGAATGGTTGAGGTGCATCGCTGCTAGAAATCTGATTCCTGGGTTTCTGAATCTGAGGACGAAAGTTTCAGTTCTTTTGGAGGAATAGGCACTGGAATGTCAGGTTCATGAGGCACCAGGCGTATGGCCGATGGAACGCTCTCCCGATACGAAATATTTTCTCTATTATAACCACGGACTTTGTAGGAACAAAATTAACAATCATCACTGTGGTTCGATGGCTTCCTCCATACCATTGGAATTCCAAATTTCAAGGCTTGTTTCTTTCCTCCAAACCAAAGTCCCAAATCATGAAGACCATGTGAACACACTATGGGGTGCTCATGATTTGTCTTGATATCCTAGTTTGACACCAAAATATTTAAAATATAGTTTTTTGACGTGAATCGTAATATTTCTTCGTGCACCTTTGAGCATGTATTCGCCACACACATAGCAAAAGTTGTCAGGCAAATTTACATAGCGCCTTGAAGGCATGCTATCGTCTATCTTGTGTTGAACGCAGTCGCGAGAAACAAACTCTAAACAGAATGATTACAAGAAAACGTGATGTGATGTAATATTTTCGCTATTTTTTCTGAAATCAGCAAATGAAAATACATAGGAATCAGTTTTTACTTTGCTTGTTTTTTTTCAACGCACGCCTATGTAATTAACACAAGAGATAAAATAATCTTTACGGTATTCCACAAATACAAATTTAAATAAATTTATAGCACACGATTGTTTTCGACGTTATAAGGTCATCTTTAGGTGTAAAAAAAGTTAGCAGAAGTTGTGTGGGAGGAAGGAAAGGAAAGAGAGGTTACTCTCTACTACAAGTTACGTACTAGTTACTGTGTGTTTGGATGGTAAGATTGCGTAAAGGAGTGGAGAGGTGATGGGAAAGAGATGACCGTTAACGATAGAGAGGTAAATTAATAATTTATGAACCTAAGTGCTTTTTCAAATCATATGTCAATTAAAATCAATCACAAATCAATTCAAACCATATGCGTTTAGTGAGAGAAACTAATTCATTTTCAAACCACTGAATTTATAGGGATCGTCCCTTAATTCTCGGTCTATTTGTATGGTAATATATATGTGAGCTCGTTTTCAAGTATCGACTTGGTCGTCAAGGGAACGATTATCGAAAGCAGCCAATATTTGTGTACTGCGTGAGTGAGGATCCACTCAATCTCGGATCGGAAACAATATTGCACAGCCAAAATAAGAAACGTTATTCAATTTTCTTTCTCTTAGCATTTGTCTTGATTTTAGATTAGCATTATTTTTAATTTTTTGAAAGCAATAAAGCCTTCGAGGGATATATACGAATCTTACATCGAAGCCATTCTGTTTGATGCAAAGTAGAACTTGGGAATAATAATCGTACGAAGCCTGCACAGATAGAATACGCGGAATGTGGTTGCAATCAATGGATAGTATTGGAGGAATGGTCTACATCAGTGATGTAGAACATTCACATGTAGACATCAGCCTGTACAATGTTTGGCCCGCGGGCCACATGCGAAACGCTGAGGTTCAGCCTGCGGCTCGCAATAACAAATTTCGCTTATTCGCAGTAATGTGTAATTATTTAAAGCTAAGAATCAAGAAATAGAAGCATCAAGGAACATTTGAAGATATTTCAACAATTAATATGTCTAATTGTATTACAAATTGCGATTATCTACCGAAGCAAATCGGATGAACCACAATATTTATCATTTGTTCTTTTATGTTTAAATAAAGAAATCTTTACAAGTTATTCAAAATACATTAATATTACCAAAATTCTCCTTCTGCGTCCATGACCATTTAAGGCAGATACACAGAGATACTGCACTAAGGATTACATTGATAATAGACATAGAAGGAGATGATTCCAAAATTTAGGTCGTAAATTCACTATAATCAATATGAGTTAGCCAGATATCGTGGAAAGCCATGATGATAATAAAAAAACACTCTATGGTTAAGTTACGAAGTACATTGTTTTTCTTTATTGTTCACCTTTAGGTTGGGCAAAGTGAATGGATTGAATAGGCTCCTCCGCAGAAAGGTCGTTGAACGTAAAATTTAGGGTTTCGATAATTCGTTGATGAATGATTCGATGATAAGGTCTATAATAAGGTTTAGGATCTCGTGCCATCATTCTATAAATGAATGCAGAGGAAACAAGCATTGCCATACCTCGAATCGACATGCGGTTGCATGAATGGTCGCACGTTGCTCGGGGATTAAACAAAGCAAAACGTGCCCTTAACAGTGGGTGAGGGATTAGCCTGAACGGCAGCCTCTTATCCCACGAATGCGAAGCTAGAAGTAGTGAAGCCATTCATGATTCAACTTTTACTTATTTTTTAGACAAGCTTTGAACGCAGCACATGCGACCAGGGGATCGAAGAAAGCGAGGAACTCCGAATGTCCTTTTCTCCGTGCAGCCTAATTTAAAAGCACGTCCATGCGCTGCGCTCTTCCGAGCAGTTCAAAAATTCATCGCAGGCGAACGTTGGCTCTGGTGGGCGTGAATTCCGACCACCTCGGGGTTTATCGGATCGCTCAATTGCCGTCTTCAAACATGCGAATAAGCTACGGTTAATGTTTACAGTTGTTACGTTTCTTTACTCTTTAGCGATGCATAGGTTTCCTTAGTCGTTTCAACAACTCTTTCGTTAAGGTCGACTTGAATGACATTTGAAAACTGGATCGCGTTCGAATTCTTTCCGTCTGCGAGCAATCAATTTGTAATCGATGAATCATTTCTGTGGATGACACTAAATTTTCCTTCTATGCTGGTATTTTATTGGATTATGGCTCTCTAACTTCATCCATAACATTTCAGTGTTCCAAGAATTCATATGATAATTCCGCTTCATTATTAATTTCTCTATTTCCTGCACATGTGACCATTATTTCGACTATACATTTCTGTTTTCCCTAATATTCGTATCAAATACAAATTTGCATTACAATTTGGAGTATCAAATGTTTCACCAGGAATCCAAAACCCTTTTCCCTCAACTTCATTCAAATAACTACAAAAACATCCCTCATAGACATAATTATACTAGATGCTGTCCAATTCCATTTTCATGTAATCACTTTTTAACATATTTTCCTTATATTATTTCCTTTCTTTTACCACATTCCACACATTATTTTGATCTGTATTATAATATCCTGTACAAAATAAAGTATCAATAAGGTATCTTATATTTTATTTTATATTAAAGATCAAATGAATGACAACCTCGTTATTAACTTTATAAATTTGATTGGTAACTGAACTAAATTGTAACTGACGGTACAATTATCAGCTGAGGAGGTGCTAAACTTCTTAATATTATTGTAATCTTATACTTGTTTATAAGTTATACATTTCTATTAAATTCGTTTTTTCCGTGTTTTTACCTCTATGATGCGATTAAGTAAGCCATGGTAAGTTTAATTTACAACGTGAAATGCATTTATTTACTGTTAAATTTCTAAAGTACCTACGTATGTTTTATGAATGTTTTTATTCTAATAAAAATAAATAAAAGCCACTTAAAAATATAACTAAATTATTTGTCATTTTAATGTAAAAGATTGATGAATGTGAATACGCTGTTCATACAACCTAACAAATTTACTTTCAACTTCCTATGACGTAACAGTTCTATTCTGCTATTTATTTTATCTGCAAATACATTTTCAAGTGTTAATTCTCTATTATGTTGTGATCTCTCTCTCTCTTTCAAAATTTGTCACTCCACATTGCTTTAATATTTGATCGATATATAATAATACCATATTTTTAGTTTTCGGTTATGATAATAGTATCTTCATAATACCCTTCAGTTATTTCTTTCAATTGGCTTGTATCGGTTGTTTCAGGCATTTCCCATTCCACTTCTTTATACTGTTTTCTTGTTGTGGATACTATTTCCAAAGATTCACTTAGTGTCTTTATATTCTCGAATGCATTTTCCTATTCCACATTCATTTAAGTTAGTTTGGATATTATTTCTGTCTGTTAAGTATTCACCCCGAAGGCCGGTTGGTACCTTATCCCCTCTGACATGAGCTACTAAGAGCTTGCAGTGAGGAATGAGGTTTACACTATTTTACTCGAGAAAAAATAAGTTCGGGAAATTTTTGAACGCAGTAGTATATTGTATGACGATGGTTTAGATGATGAGGAGACTTTTAGTCTCAATGTAGCCCAAATAAAGACGAATTATTATTATTATAATTTCAAAACTTATTTTGGGAGACAAGGAGCTTAACGTTTTTCATTGTGTTCGGAGGGTGGTAATGTAACGTAATGTAAACTCGACTGAAATTACAAATAGGAAAGGTTGGGAAAATGAGAAACAGCGCTGGAGGATCGTTGATATTTACGTGCAGGAACTTAAGTCCATCGAACGGAGGAAACGTTGAGCGACCTTTCTCAATGGCACGTGTCGTTCCGTGCGGTATATCCTCGAAGACTATCAATTTAGTTACGGGAGAGTTAATAAAAAACTACCCTTAGCCGTTCGTAACGACAGCTTCTATATTCTTCTATTTACACTGAGAAATCGAACTTAGATAGCCTGGAGATACCTCAAACAGGACTGGCTTCGTGTTACTACAGGACGATATATAAAGGAAATTTCATTGGTTCGTACCTCTTCTGATATTAGATGATTCATTCTTTTTAAATAACATTAGTGATCGCGTACGACACAAGCGTATCCTATACTACTTCGAAACTCATTATTGTTTATTTATTTTAAATTTAATGATATAATATTCAAAACAGCGTAAAAACTAAAAAACTAAAAAGGTGACCAATAAAAACGACAGGTATACATCAGAAAAGAAAATGTTTCTATATTTTAAATTTAAACATACTGCAATACAAAATTCAAGGTAAGGCCGGTTGAAAATCTGTTTGGAATGCAAGAAATCTTCAAAAGCAAGTGAACAAGTAATGATAAAACCATAGGCACACGAATTTAGCATTCTTGCTTATTTAGAACTCACCATTTGAATGTCTTTATACCATATTTATATATGCAAATATTCATATAATTTTTATTTAGTCGTACGAATCGCAGGCTAACTTGTAAATATAATTTTAACACATATTTTCAATGATTTTTAATTAAAAAAAAGTGCTCGCAAATATTTTAGTTTGCTTGTCGTAATTACCCTTAAAAATGAATGTTATTGTCCATGACTTGATCATTGAGGATTATTCGCATCAATTTTATTAGTTCATAATTTAATGTATCATTTTATTCGTAGCTACAACGTGTTTTTTGAATTCCAAAAGAGGTATGATTGGAGGAGTAATTGATTCTTCTTAAACTTTTTACAGGACATTCCGTTATAAATTATATATTCCGTTAGTGGGTGTTTTTCTGCAGTGGATGCGTTTTATTCTAAGAATTTCTTAGGTTTTTTACATCCACAATTTTTCTCGTATTTTCTCATACTATCTCTTATACTTGATTATTTATATGAACTGGATGACGATGGGTTAGATGGAATAGAAGACTTATAGTCTCAATCTCACTCGAATAAGGACGTATTATTATTATTACTATCGCAGTAGAGTGCTAAATTACCAATAATTAATTATTCTTTCTACTATGTACTTTATGTATTACTTTACTTTATGTATTACTTTATGTATTACCTTATGTATTACTACTGTAATTAACGAAATGTTATTTTTCCCAATTTTTGTAATTGTTAGCATACGTATACTGCGACCCAGAAATATTTCTTAGACAAGAGAAAATCTTCTTTCATAGTTAACACTATGAAAATAACATTTGTATTTAATATATTATTATCATTATAATTATAATGTTATAATGTATTATATATAATTCTTCTTCTTAATTTTTTCTACCGTGCTCACGCAATGGATCAATAGGATTACATTTACTTGAAAAGGCACACAGTTTATTCCTAGCTAGTGATTTCTTTCAGCAAACCGTAAATAAGTAGCACCGTATTCTTTTTCAAGTAAATATGATCCTATCGACCCATAGCGTGATCGTGTTCTTGATTGGAAGGGATGCTTTAGTGTTTACTAACATCTTATCTTCAGAGTAGCGGAAAACCTTTAACATGTGACAGATTGGAGAAGAAGAAAGTAGAAGATGCCAATCTCTTCATTTCAGTGTATTGTTCTTGTATTATGTTCCACATTTTTCCTCAAGCAGTGGAATGGAGCTTGTTTACGACATTTCTTCGCATTTAGCCAGGGCCAGAATTTCTTTTTTATATTTAACGTCAGTAAATATAACATTGAAAGGGACGGAAATGACATTGCAATAAACAGTGGCAAATTATCTCTCATCTCCTGCTCCAGGACTTATTTCCTTTATTATGATTAAGAACTGCCATCAAATAACGCTATTTTCCCATTTACATTTCTTTGACTCGTTCACGGAAACGCATCACTCCAAATGAGAATCAACTCTTTGAAGTTCAATGAAATTCCTCATTATAATATTTTGAAGAATCAATGAAATTCCTCATTATATATAAAAATAATTTTAATCTAGAACGTTCTTCTGTGATTTCAATTACAGACTATTTATGGACTTGCTTTGATTTTTATAATGTCAAAAGCTGCATAGATATATCTAAAAATAATTGTTATTAATAATATAATAATTATAAAACAAGATATAGAAAGATGTACGAACGAAATATAAGCAAAAAGTAACCAATATTGATAGAATTTAGGCTGTTTAATTAGAAATATTTATACAAAAGCTAATGGTGAAGAGCATTTCAATTACTCTGTGTTAAATCTTAGAAAAGCAAAGTTTACAAAAATCAGATAAAATAGAAAAATTTTGGAAATTCCTGATTTAAAGGCATTGTTATGAATCGAAAACATGATTATTTAGAGTTTTTGGAATCCTATTTTCTTTTTTCAGTGCTGTTATTACTCCTGACGGATTCCCTTGAACTTATCAAAAACTAAACTAAATGTGTATTAATTTTATTGACGCAAATGATATTGCATTTCATTGAGTTTGTAGGTAATTGTAACAAATAGCAAATTGTTTTTTGCTATTCGATCTAATTTTTGGAAGTATCTGAGAACATAAACACGTCAATCTATCGAATATTTTTTCACTTAGCTTCGAAACACCGCTTAGTGTATCAGCTTTGATATTACCTTCCAACGTTGAAGGTGAGTGTCACTAATGTTATACGAAGAATGGAATTCCACATTTGAGGAAGTATCAACAAGAGAGACCAATTTCAGAAATGTTTTTTTAGAAATTTCTTAACTATAAGGTCTTTATTGATGCGAGATTTAGACTGAAAGGTTTCTTAATCAATTTAACCTACTGTCTATGATATTAATAATTACCATATATAATGTATTGGGGAATAAAAAGAAAAAGGAAAAATTTACAAGTAGCGGATGTAAAAAGTAAGGTGATGGCATACAAAAAAGATACACTACAGGATACTACTGATTCCGATTACTGATAGAAAAAGCCAAACAAATGTAAAGGGAATCATTGAATATGATGAACACTAAAAATGGAATACTTTCATAAGAATTCATAAAATGAAATCAACAACAGGAAACATC
The DNA here is from genome assembly GCA_947579665.1 of Sympetrum striolatum. Taxonomy (NCBI): domain Eukaryota; kingdom Metazoa; phylum Arthropoda; class Insecta; order Odonata; family Libellulidae; genus Sympetrum; species Sympetrum striolatum. Next base: position 80,578,038 of record OX388352.1, read on the forward strand.
GAGTGAATTATGGAATCGAATCGAGTGAATGGAGAAAATAATAAATATCACAAATTACAATAAAATCAAGAATAAAATATATTTAAATCATTCAGAAAGTTAAGCGTACTAAATAGGTTGCTTATTCAACGGTTAATTAAAAATGGCGAGTTAATAAATAATTATGTATAATCTTGGATCAAATACTAAATTATCTTATATATTTGTGCATGAGAGCATACAATAAATTTGAGAGGCTGTTTGTACTGAATCTTCCATTACAGAATCCGAAACCAAAGTAACTAATTCATCTCAGTAAGTAAACCTGGAAGAAAAAAACGGTCGCCGGAGATTAGGATTTCTCCTTAGCCTAAAAGAGAGAAGAGACTAATAGACTTTGTAAGTCTTCTCCGATGGATTTAACCAAGCAATGGAACTACTTTACCCTTAAAAGGTATTATCCCTTCAGTGGCAAGATTATAGCCTCATCTACCCATGATGTCCCTTCATTCGACTGTTAATTCTCTTATAAAAGTTTAAAATCACATTTAATATTCGTTCAATGGAATTTAGAAAATTATTTACTCGAATTAACTTCTTCCTTTTCCTAAATTTGAATAGCGGACACGGGGAATTTTGTAGTAATAGTTTGCTCCAACCCATTTATAACAGACTACGCTAGCATAGCGTGGACAAGTAGAGTAGAAGATGCAAGAGGAAAACTTCAAAGATAAAGTAACTCTTAAAGGTCTGAATAAATTACATCGCACAAAGGAGACAGGGAGATTGTTGATATACACAAGATAGTCGGGGAAAATTTTCCTTGTAAAGAGCACCGACACGGAATTAACATGAAATCCGTCCATTATACCATCGTGGTATTTAATGCACTGAAAAAAACGGAGAGAGTTGAATAGTTTAAGGTTTAACAAAATTTTGCGATGAATTTCTAAATGTAATTAGCGCATGAATGCGAGACGTAGCTGATAACGATAAGCGAGTTAAAGCGATGGTGCAGTAGTCTAGAAACTCCCACGGTAGAGATAACTCGGCTTTTTCCTTCTCAGATAATCAGTAAAATGGTACTGTGAATTCATATTATGAATGAAATGTTATCAGATTTATTTCTTCTGCATCAGGATCTCCTCAACTAGATTGCTAGATTTGAATTTCCTGCAATTTTCTTTGATCGTCGGGAGCATTAATATGTATTATATATTGTTTTTATTGAAATAACTTTATATAAGTAACATTTCGGAGCTATATTTATTACATTGAATGCCGTCAAAAATTATTTGGAATCGGTGAAAGCGAGTTTATCAAATTTAGAAGTTTTTGCGATACAGGCACAAGTAATTTTGAATTTAGCACTATTTTAGACAAGGTTGGAGCCAAATTGCTGCATTTAATATAAATGTAAAATATTATTCTGTGAATTAAGTACAACTGATGTAATCAAGAAATATCATCGCTGTACATTGTATAGCATGGGGCCCTGTAGATAAGTGTTGTGCTTCGGAATTAGAAAAGGTACAACGAAAAGTAATGCGTTTTATGTAGAATTGCTACAATAGACAGTGAGCGTCAATTAGATGGTTTATGGTGTTGAATGGGAATCCTTAGAAGGTAGAAAATTGATAAAAAGGATAAATTTACTAAATAAGTTTAGAGAAAGAACGTCCTCAGAAGATGTAATGGATGTAATACGACCACCCTGTTATATAACCCATTCTTGTACTTTGGAGAAGTTCAGAGAAATATATGCTAGAACTAATCGAGTCAAGAATTCATTTCTTCCGCAAACGATATTCGAAGGCAATGGATTAGGAGAATAGAACTATAGAACGTCGAAACGTCATCCGACTAAGACAAAAAACGTGGAAGAGAACCCAAAAACCATGAATAATATACCTGAACGCCACGGAAATCTACGAAGTTAAATAGAACTATGGTTCTTGAACCCCTGCCACATACCTAAAGGCGGCTTGCAGGGTCCTTAAGTATACATTTGAAAGTATTAAAGTGAAACTGCGGGTGAAAACACAAAATTCTTTTCGAATTTCTTATAGAAAACTTTCTAAACGACCTGACGTCGAACCTTGAAAGGTAATAGCTCATTACTGAAGAGCTTCGGGGTTTTAGAATAGAAATTGGCATAATATTTTGGTTCTAGCAAAAAGAGCTTCAAAAAGGATTATCCCATTTTTTTGGATTGCCATTCGGAAATGCAGCCACTGGGCGAAATATCTCGTTGATAGAGAGTCTCCTGTGAAAAATCCTCGGAGAAAAGTCTTTGTTCGGAATTTCAGGGGGAAAATAGCCCATGGATTATTTCCTTTGAGCGAAACGCGTCTTGGGAGAAATCCTTTGGGCAAAACGTCCTGAAATTCGCTACACTCATGTTTATCCTAACAGTGCTGCAAGAGTATTCTTTTTACGTTTTAAGAATCTTTCACTACTCAGTCCGGCCATGGCATACTACACGAAGTTTTATTTATTTCCCCCATTCTATACCTACATCTACATAAATACACTTTTAATATTATGAATATAAAAAATATAAATATATAAATAATGTTTTGAATAATTTTCTCCCCATGCTATATCTGCATCTGCATAAATACCATGCTGAATAGGGATTTTTGAATTTATGCACATGAAATCTACCGAAAGGTAGATGTTTATGTTAAATACTCTAGATGCTGCCTTTTGGCGTGTGACAGGGTGTGTTTTATAATGTTTATCGCTCGGTATCCCCTCATTTTCTTTATAATATACCACGTGTTACCACTTTTGCGGGTTCGACCCGAAGTCTTAACAGGAAATCAAAATTTGATATCAAGGATATAAAGTTAAATCAGAATTTTTGACATAGAATACGCCATATACAATCCTATAATCAACGCTGAAGGGCACCGAGACCGGTCCTAAAAAAAGAAATGCATCCGATTTGAAATTTCGAGGTAAATGAGAATTATAGGCTGGTTACCTCCGTTATGTGGGTATCATTATATTAATGCAGAGGGTGGAAATATCTTGTTTTGTCGGTAATTACGTTCCGATAATCGAGATTATAATAGTGGTAAAATGGACGCTTTATTAATTAGTCGTGCATCTCGTAGGGAAGATCCCAATCTATTCATGTGTAAGCAGAGGAAGAGGATATTCGTAGCGTTAAAATATTTCTTGGAAATTTGTTTGTAAAACCGATCGGTTGAGCAATAATCGAATGATGATACCACGAAGCAAACAAGGAATATTTTTGGAAATCATTTGATTAAATAAAACAAGAGGAAATCCGGTATCGATTAGCGCCATTAATAGGTGATTTACTCTCTACTAATGAGGATTCCTGACATTTGAGAGGACAGAACTGGGATGGAACGGGTAGCGAGGCAGAATTGAGAGAAGAAATGCCATGGATAAATTTACACACATGCTCTTGTCCGGGAATTATTTTCAGATCGATAGAAATATGTTTTTTAGGATTTTCCAAAGAAAATTCCGCGCAGTATTAACAAAGCCCATTTGCGTGAATAAGTGCTAACTGAAACGGGCAGAATTCAGTTATTAATATTCTGTGATTTGGCTGCATATCTCAAAAGTTTAATTTTGGAAATTTTAGCGGAGTGGTTTTTATGAAAATGCCAAGGTCTCGGGTTCGGGTATTTTCCTGGTTAGAGACTGCACGTCGGAATGGCCTAAGCTGCTACTCCCCCATGTATTTATGTAAAAAGAGCACACATTTTGTCACATGCCATCGCGAAGGTTGAGGATTGAAAAATTATTTATTATTTAAAATTTACCGAGATGCTATGGAAGTCCATAGAAAATAATCAAAAGAATGTATACTTTTATATTAAAATTTCTATTATTATGAACCCCGAGACCGGTTGTCCAGTTATAAATAGTAACGGTGTTTGTGGGAAAGTACACATCCTTTAGATTATAAAGACAATAAGATTACAATTGAATTTCAATTCACCACTTTATTATGCTCCATAGGTTTCAAACGAAGGCAAATAAAGGTGGAAAATATTATGATGAGTATTTTTATGCAAGGTACCGAAAGAAATATCTAGTAGAATAGATGTCGCTTTTTCATCCTCTTCATTTCAACTTAGGTAGCACCTTTGGTGGGTGGATTGATGTATTATATTCCTTCAAAATATAGAGTATATACGCAGAATATGACTGAAAACGGACTTTCACCATATGATCAACATACAAACGAACAAGCAAAGGCTTTCCGACCCTGCAATTTGGTTAACCTCTTTTATTAAATATAATACTCAGCGAAAGAAGTGAAAGAGGAAAATTGCATATAAAAATCTTAATTAGGTACGATATATGTTTGTAAGTCGTTATCCTATATGCATTCACAACCTCTGAACCATAAGCTATCTGAAGCTTAGGAGGGGGAACGAGTGAATTAGAAACATGTGGAGTGAAGTATTTAGACTTTCAACCCAAGGATAAGCAGAGGTGAAAAAATAGTAACATGACTGGGACTCGAATCCTGGTCCCTAACTTTCCGGACAGGTATTCTGACCACTCAACTACCATGCCGCATCAATCCCACCATTGTTTAAAGGATGCTTTGGGACAGTTACGATTATTTAATAATTAAAGGAGTTGGTTTGTCGGAAAATACTCTTCAACTGAAGGTCTACGAAGAAAAACCCATGATGCGGGAAAACGCCCACACAAGAAGAAAAATAAACCTGCGAAAGTTCAGGGGCATTGTAAAAGACGAGTTTTCATAATAATAAGAATCAAAAATATTTGTGTCATCCAGTGTGGTGATAGTGTGTCTGAACTTACGTCCCAAGTTGGATCACAAGAGGTATATTCCGAAAAGGGAAAATAAAGAGAATATCCTATTCGATAAAACATGTAAATATCTAGCTGTTAAAATATGCTTCACATGATGCACAGTATTTAAATTGGAGGGCTTTAACCTGTATCTCCACACTTATAAATTTATTTGGTCATCGAATTATTGGAGCTTACTTCTTGCCCTAGATTTCAAACCATCCTTGGACTGCAGCGGTGGATTTCAGCTCAACGAGACACACAGTAAACCTTTACTCTATCCTCTAATACAGCATTGGGTCAACAGCGATTCAATAAACTAAGTGGCGTTGAAATTCAATATATACTATTTTCTTAGGTAAATAAAACTAGACACATCACGTTCTCTAATAGTTTTTACTCTAAGAAAACACTCTAATATTTTTATCACGCACACCTACTACAACTTCTAAGGTCTAACAACCTTATATTTTACGTCAAATTAATGGAAATACTGGTGTTAGGACGCAAGACTGGACTAAAAAGTAAATTATAGGAAAAGAAGCTGCAATTCCCACCTATGTTATTAGAGGTTTAAAATCTCCAATAGCCATTTTTGTCGACGTTCCTCTTCTCACTCCCTGGTATTCCGAGAAAACAAGATAGGACACCGCACTTTTTGAGATCACTTTTGAAAAAACGACTATTGGAGATTTTAAACCTCTTATTCCTTAACAGCCCTGCCCCAACTTTCCTTTATTTACTAGTCTCATATATGTGTCTAGTAAAATCGAATGAAATCAATAGTATCCAGCGATTGTTTATGAAATTTCAAATTAAATAACTATTTTATGACAAAACTTGTACAGCTGTGTTCCTTCTGTCAGTTCTATGTGTTTCTGTATGTTTTGTTTTGTGGAACTGTACTAGTATTGTAATGAAATAGCTATTTAGTAACAACAAAATATATTAATAAGCTGATCATTGTACAATAAAATAAATAAACGTACCAAATCTTATTCTTTATGTTCCTGAAATATTATTATCTAATAATATATGCGAACCATAAAGTTTGCTAGAAGAAAACCATATCGACTGCATACTCGAGGACATAAACTTTTGCAAGAAATAAAATTCCTCCAGAAGAGTGATAGAATTCAAATATTCCAAAAATGCCCAGGGATATAGAATATTTGTGTCGACTTCCAATGCATCCTACCTTTGTGGAAGGCACTGCAAGCAAATATTTTTTCACGTTGCAAATTTGAGGAATAGTTCTAGTCTAGATTTCTATATTTCTAGTGTAACTAACATATTTTACTCAGGACTTTATTTCTGCTCAAGAGATTCTCAAAATATATGAGAAATACGAAGGAATGTTAAAAAAATAAAATTGAAAAAAACAATTGCTAATGAACATCTGTAAAGTAAACAGCCCGTAGGCTAGTTAGATCCTCACCCTCTCCCTAGTGTATAGCATTGGAGGATGAGGAAACTAGTAAAGATAGGGTTGCAGTAGTTTCTCTTTTCTTTCCTCTTTAAGCCACAAAGCTTTAAGAGAAAACTGTCCAAGAAAAATCGCCATAGAGACTTCTATATAACTTATATCACAGAATTCAATAAGGAGTTAAGCATCGCTTATATCTCAGTAGCAATAATGTTTCTTGGTAAATAACTGGGAGATACATAAGTATGAAAGATAAATTGCCCAATAAAGTATTTCTAAGGACTAATTTATTAACTGATATATTTACATATATTTTAAAGCGAGCATATTTAATATATTTATAATGAAATAAGAACTTGATGAAGTGTGTGACCGCATTATTTCACTAATGAAAATATTTCGAAACACTGATTACTATAATCGGAGTTGATAATGCTGATGGAAATGACTAAGAAACACATCTATTTTTCTGGTTTGATTAACGATAAATCACCATAGTGGTACAATTCTATTTATTATGGTTTGACACTAGATTCTTGTTATCGCTCTGGACGGTGAACAAAATATTTAAGGATTAGAGTGCACTGAAAGGAAAAATTATAAAATTCGGTCTTTTATTAAACAAACCCACATCTCGACAGCCTCAAAACCTCTAAATTTTTTCTTTCGTAATGTCCACTTTTCGCACCCATAAAGAAAAACACTCTACACCAGGGATTTTACCAATCTTTTCCATATTCCTAAAAAGTAAGTTGAGTCGATAGGAAAACAAAAATGGAGGTGCTGGAGATGATAGGGGAGGAGAGGGCTTTAATTGAAGTGTTTAAGTATCGACAGAGGTAATGGGTGGGTCAAACATTGAGAGGGGAGGGGATGCTAAAGTCTCTAATAGAGGGTAGAATTACAGGGAGGAAGATAAAGACAAATATGTTGGATGACATAAGGGACGGGATGAGCCACAAAGAAGTGAAAGAGATAGCGTTGAATATAGTTTTTGAAAGCACATGAAACTACCAAAGGTAAAACACTATTATATTAAACAAAAGTGGTTCTAAGACTGTTTTCCCTTAATTGAACGCATAAGATTACGCTAATACCAGAATTTATGCCGTTTCTTCATTAATTCCTTCTTTGGCTTATGTTGTCAAGAAGCTACTTGATTAAAAAAGTAGGTATCCTCGATAGCCTGCCTAACTCAAATAATGCGTTGCATAAAAGGTTTTTACTTAATTCTCAATGTAGAACCAGCTCGCAGTTGGAGATTTCTACCTAAGTTCTTTCCTGTATGCAGTGAAATTTTTGGAATAGATTCAGGAGGAAAATGGGGAATCATATCCCCATACGGAATAGAATATAGAAATGAACTTTCCGTAAAATATTTTTTCTCATCTCTGAGTATGTGCACATTAAAAATGTTAAAAATCTCTCGATTTGGGATATATCTTCCGACCGATCACCATCTTGCATATGTACCGCATTTTCTCATAGCTTCTTCAATAACATACTCCGCAGCATTCCATTGAGACTTCCCTTCCGTCTTCTCTGAGGTCCATCCATGTGATATGCGAGGAATGCGGTCACCCTTTGAACATAGCTTTACCCTTACCATCTCCATTTTTCAGACCCTGCCTACCCGGTTCGTTCGTAACGCGGAAATCATACGTCATGGAATATTTTACAGCTGTATATAGATGCGGATCTAGATATTGTGCATGATGTAAAGCATGCTATTTTTAAAGTGTCGCTCAAATTCAGTAAAGATAAGGTTAGAGATGTGAAATAATCTAGCAAGAAGAATGTAAGAAATCTCTCGCACCGAGAAGAACCGAAGGTATTTTTTATTTAATTTAATCGCTGCAATTTGGTATGATTACCAGGTGACAACAGTCGATGGGAAAATAGTAAAATGAAATGGTAAAATGTTCCAGCATTAGCCCAAGGGTGGGAAGGAAGCCCCTCCAGAAACCTCACCAGGACTGTACAAATCTTAACAACAACAAGCAAACAAGGAGTGTAAAATGTTAGCTTGAATGGTTTCTGACCACTTCTCATCTATCGATATACGAAAGCGTATGCAAAATTCGTAACATTCTACTCTGTTAGAATACTACGGATTCGGTTTCACGAAATTATTGAACGCCCTATATTTCTCTCAGGCACAGGTGCTCAAAACTGAACTTTAACGAATGGCCGGGATTTTTAAAAGCTTCAACTTTGTGCTAGCTTTATTTTCGCGGAATAATGTAACGAGGGAATTTGTGTACATTGTTACGTGTGATCACGTTCGACGCACAATGGGACTCTTTTACGACGTCTGTTTGAAAAGTCATCAGTCAGGAGGTTTGCTGGATCCTCAATTCTTCCGCAATTAGGTACACAAAGCTTTGGGGAGAGGCTGAGGAGAGCAGGCAACATGAGGGATGAGGAGGTGTACCGTTGCTTCCTGAGCCACAATGCGATAAGCGAAGCTAGCCCACGTAAGCGCACCATAATGACCCCGTGAATATCACTATTCACAGCAAGGAGAGACCTTCCTGAATGCCACGACTCGGCATCACTCATACCTCTATAGTTTTTGCATTTTCACTGCCACGAACAGGACTGAGACAAAACGAAAAGAGATACATTTCCTCCCCACGCACAAAAGGAAAATCTTTCTGTTTCAATCATACTCTGACTAGTGTTTAGAACATGTTCACGCAACATGCGACCGCTGAACGAAGTACGCTCCTACGATGGTGTCGACCATTCGGGAGTCGATTTCCATCCCACGCGAAGGATTTGTTGGGGTTGTCCTCTTTTTTTGATTCCCTTCTTCTTTTTCATTAGCTATAGGGACACGCGTGACATAGGTGGAAATTTTTAGTTTGATGCCCACCGGTTTCTGATGAGTACGCTATTTCTCGAACCAAGCCTAGCTGAAGGAGCGCCAGGAGCCTGTATTCAGTAGGGTTTAAGTTTTAGAACTATGTATTTCTCGCCATAAGCTCTTAGAATTAAAACTCAGTTTATTGTTTTTTAACTCTTATGAAAATTTGAGTCTCCGTAAACATTCATTATTTCTTTTTGAACTTTTTTCTACTTATCCTAATATTCATCGAAATATTAACAAACTTATTGTTAATCGAAGTATCAATTAAATCTATTGTATTGTTAAAAAACATAATATTTTATTGGTAAATAATATGCGTTAGTCCATTAGTGTCAAAAACGATATTTACATGCTGCTTGATGGTAAAATGACGATGTTTTCCGATGTTATAACATCGTTTCAAACATGGGAAAGAAGTCTACCCCATGGGATCAATGGTGCGAGTAAAACTTGCACAATTAGCGAAGGTTTAACCAAATTACACTATATTTGTAAAACATGAAAACTGAAATAGGTTTATAAACTCGCATCCATGATAAAAATAAGGCGAAAGTAATTCCCTTTCACCTGCAACTGCTTGCCTCTAAACACTTCTTACGTATCGTGTATCTTTTCATTCTACTCGAATGTACAGTTCTTAACGAAAGATTTTGATGTTTCTTTACGTTTTGTGCTTGTTGCCATTATTTTACGACTCAATTATTATCGTATAGTTTTCTCAATCTGATTTATTACAATCTTTGATCTCAGTCTCTATAACAATACCCTTTTTTATCCTGTAAATATTTGCAACCCTATTTGTCACCATTGCCAGTACATGACCTAAATACATTAATACATACTCCCGTTTTAAATTTTTAACAAACAAAAAATAAAACAATAAAACACAATTAAAAGAACCCGAACACAAATACAATATCCAACTGCTGCCACCATGATTTGTTGAGTTTATTATTTCATTATAGTTTTCTTACATAGATGTATTCCTATATTTCGTCCCAGTATCTCTCTCAACAATATTGCCCAATCAATATTTACATGCCTGGTTGTGACCATAGCCAGTTTATGACCTAAATCTAAGTATACAACAAGTAAGCAACAAGTGGAATTAGGGAAGTTTAAAATACTGTGAAGTTACAGTTACCGTATTTCCGGGGTGCTGCTGTACATGCTCGTGCAATAAAGAATGAACCACCATGGATTACATTTTGGTTTTCGAGTCGTATATCCTTTAGCGGGTCACGCCTAGCTCCTAAAAGATTTTGCTTAGGATTTAGGAAATTCACTTCGCTTCGTTTGAAGATATTTCTGATGCATCGAAAATCACGTTAGTTTATTCCAACTTAATGTTTATCACTTCGAATATTGTTGGGACTGGGGTTGCGCCGTAATTCGCATTTTTTAATAAAATTATGGAGAAGTATAAAATAATCGAAAAATCTAGACTTTCAAAGAGAAATATTTAATTACGAAGCGTGAATTAAACGCTACAAGCGGACAAACAACCGAATGAATCAGAGGTAAAGAGACACACACATCCATTTAAATTTGTAAATAAATATGAATGCTAAAATGAATCTATGAATAATTTGTCGTAATTTCATACATATAAATTAACTAAATGAAAAAACGGCGAAGGGTACAAGAGTTAGGATGCATGAATTTTTCACTAGATAAAGCATTGAGAAAGGAAACAAATGAAGGCAATAAAAATAAGTTAAACATATGTAACTACGGTTATATTTCGAGCGAAATTGAGCATAATTATTCTCGTCTCACATTTACAACGTGGTATCGAAGATGAGAGATATTCACTTTTACGTAGTTGTTAGGTTTGCTAGTCATTTATATTATTTCCAAAAATTGTAATCAATTTCAACGACTTTCAGATTTGAATTTGCCTCATCGGTCTGCTTGTTTGAAAACCCTTAGGACAGGATAGCACAAAAGCGATACTTGTGCCGGAATTTGATTTTATGTTTAGCTGAAAGAAGAGATAAAGTAGGACAAAGTCGTACCAGCATAGAAGCGTGGAATTTTGTTGTTTGTTGCATGATTTTTAGGGCGAAAGGAAATTCGATATTCATATGTCATGCTAAAAAAGTCGAAGAGAATACTTCCAGGAAATGAAACAATAATTAATGCTGGAAAAATGACGCTATTGCACATTGTTAACTTTAAAAGTCTTTATAAAACCTCAGCATCGAGTACGTCTGAATATCCGATTTCAGAATTAATGAACGCTATTCTGTCAATTTATTTCTCCTCTGCAGACTCAGTGCTATTCCACTCTCCATGTGTTATTTTCATGTTATATGTGAGTGGGTTGTCATTCATGTCCTCTTGCCTTCAATCACCAATAACACACATCGTAACCACACACTCATAACCCTATTTTACCCCCAGATATAGCAGATGCTTAACGACTATAAGGAATTCAGCGGTGCACTAATAATAAGACGTATCTTTCCTTGGATGCGATGTCGAAACCTTTGTAAATCCTGTCCATAGAGGTTTTGATAGAAAGCATCCGTTTCGATTCCATAATTATAACACTCTTGCCATTTCCTTGCTTTGTTTCGGCGCCTTCCTCATCTGAGAGCTATCAATGGTAGCTTCTTCCCTCCTTCATTGACAGGGCGCACCAAACAGCGAGCTTATGATTTCCTGACGTAGGCTTTAATCCGACGTTTGCCTAGGGGGAGATTCGCAATTGGGCATATTAAGATACTGGCTGAGGGTCTTGTTCTATCAAGAAGCTCGTTCAAGGGAGAGGAGGAACTCAAAACAACAGATTTTTCAACTGTATATGGATGCTCTTTGCATTCGCTAGTGCAGAATATAATTGGATGGATGAATTAGCCAAGCATTAATAACGAGAAAACATCTATTATCCCTAATAAAGAGATTATTCACATTTCCTCAATATTCAATCAATCAACAATCAATCATTTGTCAATCAAATGAAATTTAGCATTTTTAGATATCCTTGGCTTAGCACATACTTCAAGTAACAAATTTTCGTCCTCTTTTATTTAATTATTACAGTCGCTAGAGTTGCCATCAAATTCGATAGATTGTAATCGATGACGCATTGTAATTCTATTGACAAGTTGTAGCGATTAAATTTTTGGTGGAAAAATATCAACGTATGTTATAACAAAGAGGTGGGTAATACAACTTATGATACCGTTAATTTTGGATGGAAAGCTTCCATCATGAAATAAAAACATAATCTCCACTCAAAAATTGAGATTATCCTCACCATTCTAAGATGGTCCAGCACAAGTTATGCGTACTTTCACCCCTACATCTATATCTAAATTAATACCGCCTCTCGGCATGTGGCAGGGGTTGTTATTTGAACACAAGTGGTTAGAAATTCTTCTGTTTTCAGCATCTTTATAGATGCTATTATTGAGATAGCTATAAGTGTAGCTATATTTAAACCTTTCCTGCCCCGTGAGTCCAAATGGAATTACGTATTTTTTTAATTCAAGCATCCATTTATATCGCCCCCTGACTCAATTTTGGATAATAGGCTTTAGTATAAAATTCCAGCGGCGGGCCATGAGACCTGCTCAAGAAAAAATTTGATCTTCAGCTACAAATGACGATCGCTGTACTCTTGATATCGAGTTATAGTCAGCGTGTGTCGGTGGTGGTGTTTACGTTACCAAAAAAACCGAGTTTAAGTAGAATAATGCACGTGTAAAACTTGAAAATCTTTCAATGACGTTTAGCATTGCATGCTTAAGATTTTAAGCAGTCACCCCGAAAAGTATTTTTTATACATTTTTTTAGCTAAATCGTAACAAACTCACTCTACTTCGTAACCTTCACAGATTATAATTATTACAAATATTATCGATACAGGATAATGATGACCTCATTATGACCGTACTTAGGCAGAAACTGGTCGTGAAATAAAGTAATTTGTTGAAGTTACGAAGTACGGTGTGTAGTAGTAGTAGTATTGCTAAAAGTGCTTTGACAGCTTAGGTCATTTCGCACATTGGCTCCCACCGGGACTCGAACCCGGGACCGCTATCACCAAAGGAAAACGCGCTGTCCACATACTATCCGGTAGCCTCTAAGTATAGTGTGTTTCTTACTATTACTTCCATGGCTTTCCACGATATTCGGATTATATTTTTGGATAAATATAACTTGATGTCATTTTAATGTCAAAAATTCTGATTTTAGTTATGTTTGGACGAGTTAAAGATGTATTGCATATATTTTGCACCTTTAAAGTCCTTCCGGTAGAAAAATAAATTTGTTGGCAAGTTTTTGAAATTTCGGCCCGGAAAGGGTTTAATATTTGCAGAAAATTAGCATCTTTGTTCCCAAAAGTTTCTTACCATTGGTACATTATTTTCACTGGTGCTGTTGTATATCTAGTTCCGAGAAGCTGCAAATGGATAAAAATTTCAAGAAGGTGTTCCTAATCATAATTAATATTCAGTTTGTGTTTCCACATCGTCGGTCCATGCGGCAGGCACTAAATTCATCTCCCATTGGTAGGTATTCACTTGAATATCCATCGGCAACTAATTAATCCAGATACTTTCCTATTGGAAACAGCGTTCAATTTCGATCGGATCGCACCCTCAAATGACGTAGGTGGGTGTATATTGAGGAAAGTGTCCCTGATTAAAATGGTTTTAATTATGGCCGAAACAAATGTGATTTCGATCAGCTAATAGGTTGAAATACAAAATTCCAAAGCTCTTAACAAGTTTAAATACACGCAAATAATCAACGCATAAATTTCTGATTTGATTGGGTAAATGAATTACTGAAGGAAAATCTCGTAATGAAGTTTGATATCAGTCGAGTACTTAAATGGAATTGATTCCAGGAAACGTTTTTCAAATTGTGTTTACCGCTTATGTGACTTACAAGGCTATAAGTTAATTACTGAATGTACTGTTCTCATTGGTTGGCAGGTTTGCGAAAAATGGGTCGCTCCCTGCTTGCTTCTTCAAAATCTCATAGTTTTTTATTCTGATAATTATAAAAAATAACGATTTCATTACCTGTGGAAGTGACCTGTGAATTTATCACACAAAACCTCAATGTAGGCTTCAAAAATGTTAAAATACTGATACAGAATTCTCAGAGTGGAAATTTTTCACGAAAGTGCAAAAAATTGATTTCGATAACTCTTTTCTTATAAATCAGTGAGGAGTGACCAAGACCATTCAGTAACTCTAACATCTTAGTGGATTCATTTTGTCGCAAGACTGCGAAACCAAAGAGTAGTGCGTTCGCTTATGGTGAAAGAAGTCCCGGGTTTGATTCCTGATTCATTCCTGCTCATCTGTACAAATCACCTCAGCTGACTCTTTTTAAAATACATTTTTTCTAGTTAATGTAAAATTCATTGTTTTCAACGAAAAAAATAATGAAAAGTATTCCTGGTTTAGAGATTTTTATATAATACATTTGCATTGCAATATATTATAATTCATCGGGAGCGTAATATCCGTCGCATGGACCTCCTAGAGGAAATGGAAATAGTGTGCTTCTCAAACAATATAACCCTCACAAATGAGTACGTTTATCCCAATCCCTCGCCCCTTCTTTCCCTTCCAATTAAACCCTTTCCTTCCTGAAAAAAACCCTTCTCTAACCCCCTTCCTGGTTACCTATATATTTGAAATAGTTGAACAATTCTTTGCCTGATGATGCTAGGACACTAGCGAAACATGTTGCCAAAATAAAATTGCTGTGGTAGTGTACAAAACGGTCTTTCATTAAGGAAAATATTTATTTCATACACTACCACATAATTAATTGGCTTGATGATACTAGTCCGCTAGTGAAACATATCTCACCAATAAATTCTGTGGGAGACTACGAAGTAATTCTTTTCCATTATTATGGCCTATCACCTTCGCATATTACGTTTATGATATCATTATACTCTTGTAAGGATTTTCAATGCAAGTCATACGCTTAAATCTATTTTAGGATGCCATTGATTTTCTAGAAAATAATAATGACAACTGGGAAATTAGGTTAGGGTAGTTTTGAAGACTTTTAAACTCTAACAAACCAGAACAATTTATATACTTTTATATTCTATTTTTTCTAGAAGAGTTCTCAAATATAGAAAAAGAAATGCAGAAGTAAATTCTTGATTCTGTTCCCTAATCAGGATCCCTTTCTTTGCGCACACAGGAAAGAATTCCCATTCTTTTGACTCAATTCCCTTGACACCTCTTCATAGTCCACATCCATAGTTCCACGGTTCACATCCAATTCATACTATAATATCCAATCGAAGTTCTCAGAGCATATTTTAAAATTATCTCTGGAAGGAAACATCGTAACGGCCCCTTTCAGCGTCCTTTGATACCTTCCAGAGAGAAACTTTGCGCTACTTATCGAGGAGAACTCTTCCATTCACGTGTAAAACGTCTCAGTTTTACGTTTTCCTGGAAAGATCGCAGACTTTTCGCAGCGAGGCATGGGACGACATCCCTCCGCGCCCTTATTCACACAAGCTTAATCGAAATCGGCGTCAACACCTCGCGGAAAACCAACAAACGATGCCCTTTTTCTTTTCCTAATGGCTCTGCATGCAGTTCGCCATCTTGTATCTGCGGTAGTTCGGAATACCGGCAACGGATGGTGCTCCTGACGGCTACACCCCGCGAAGGCGAGTCGCGGCGGGAGATTCAAAACGTTTACAAGAGGCGTCAGGTCGGCGCACTCCGAGAGAGATACATAAGGGATCGATGGAGAAGTCTGGAAATAGTTTCGGTTCGAGTATGTGGAGCGACGATGTTGTCGGTGGGGTTAGATCGGTGGATGCGAAGCAGTTTATCTTGGGCCGGCGTTCCCCGTGGAAAAACGCGCGGCAGTGATAAGACACTCCACCCACATCGCCATGGTATCAGCGGGAGGAATTCATTATCCCAAAACACTCTTTCCCGCGTCGTTTTCCTTCGTCACCAAAAAAGTGGACGCTCCGGCGAGAATATTCTCGTTCTAAGAGCTTCGCTTAATTAAAAGGGAGCGAACTTTAAAAAATAATTAGTGGTTAAAGTCCCCTCGTAATTTGGAGGGGGCAAAAAGACGGCGTTAATCTCCCGGGCGATCGCCGTCGGATGCGGCGGGAAGGAGCGGGGCGGAGCGGGACGAAGCGGGGCGGAGTGGGGCGAAGTGGGGCGGAGTGGGGCGAAGTGGGGCGGAGTGGGGCGAAGCGAGCCCGCCGCAAGAAACACAAGAGCAACACGCAGCGCCAGTGTGCACACAACAGAAGAAGGACGGGGTCCGGAAGAAAAGCCATTTGTCAGAATTAAGCCGCGCCGGAGTGGACGGCGTTTTTTGGGCGTGGAGAAATTGGGAGGGGGCGAGGAAAAAATCAAAACCCGATGCTTCGCATTGAAATATTTAACGGGAGAAAACGGAGGAACCGTAATCAATAGTTGGAGAGTCGGTGTGACTCCCTGTCACTCAGTCTATTCCGACATTTAGGGAACGACATCTGGCGCTATACAACCGTATCTGCACTCTCGTCCCCTTCCGTAAAAACGGCAGCTCTTGGGGGAAGAATCAATATCTAAAATGCACCGCTGCGACAATTTTGAGGTAATTCTCCAAAGGACGGAAGGGATACCCTTAAAAAGAAGCTCGTTGGATGGCGAAGGGAGGCTGGAGCCTCCGGAATAAAGAGATGAAGGACAAGCAGCCGAGGAGTCTTAGAAGGGAGGAGAAAAATAAAGGAAGGGGGGCGCACGAGACGAGATTGAAAGGGGACGTCGAGGGGGTTGCGAAGGATTATGGGTAGGGGGAGCTCCCTTCTCCCCCACGGACGTACGTGGAATCGCCCGCCCATCTTCCCTTTCCTCTGCCCTGTATCCCTTCTTGACCTCACGAACTTCTCTCCCTCTCTAACATTTCCACGTGGGCATTCCAAAAGAAAACCACCCCGTCTGGGAAACCCCTCTACTCCCCGCGGGCGGAACCCTTCTCGACAAATCACCTCCTTTAGCCATCCACTGCTCTATTTTCTGCACCCAGATTCAGCTTACGATAGTAACTACGGAAGAGGACTTCCTTTTTTCGGCCAGATACCGTTTTACATACATGCGCCGCGGCGGTACCTTTTCTCATCCGAATCCATTTGGTCCCCAGCTGATCGCAATAGCCTTCATCTCGGGTATCTTTCACACCAAAATAGCATCTGGAAATCCATTCTAGACCCAATTACTTTATCGGTACACTAAAGGTGATACCGGGAAGGAAGGGGATGCAAAAAGAGATACGAATTGCCGGCGAAAACGGCATCGCGCTGGTACGCGCCTTTTCCGATGTTTTTCCTTGCAGACGTCCTCGGGATGGGAAGGAATTAAAGGAGTATAGGCGAGGCAGTGTTGCGAAGGTTGCAAGTTCAATCACGCCGGAGTCAAAAAAATGTAGGAGAGGCAGTGGTTTGTATTGAGTTTATTAAAGTAGCCTTCGGGCGTACATAAAATGGGCGTGTTAATTAGCAAGAAAAAAATTAAACTCCTCAGTAAATTATGAATTACGGCGAACGGATTACTGGCAAGACTCATCACAGGTAAAATGGCTGATTCTTCTCCCTCTTCGACAATCCTAGTTGATTCGTTGTCAAAATGCGTTGATCACAACCGGTAAACAAACAGTTTGTGAGTTTGCTACATCGGATAGGGACCGCCCGTCTGGAATATATTGGGATTAATCCGCGATCGAGTGGTTTCATCTCGCAAATGAAGGAGTGTAAGATAAAGGACGGAATAGATTTTTATTGACGCTATCGGTCTGACGGATGTGGTGATACACTCAAAGAATTATCCGAGACGGTGGGGGCTGTGGACAAGCTCGGTTTGTAGTAAAGGGCCCCAGGCGATAAAAATATCACCAGCCACGGGGAGCGCTTTATATTCGAAAATAAAGATCTCGCGGAAGTAGTTTGGAGGGAGAGGGAGGAGGGTCTGAGAAAGACGTGCCATAGCTAAGGAGGTCCTTAAAATTCGGAAATATTTATTCGATGGCTTGGGAAACTCATCGCCCTAGGGGCCAATATCCTCGCCCCATGACACAGAAACTAGGTTGTTTAAATTCTTTTTTCGGAAACCCCAGGACCTCACCAAACTAATATAAACTGCTTTCCGATTATTCAAAAACGCAGTTCGTGTCTCTGGGCACATGGTGGAGTTGAACGAAAATTCCTTCAACTTTGTTCTCTCCGGATGGGTTGTTTGTACCGCAGGCCTCCTTTTATTCCGGGGGTGGCGAACCAATGCCACGAGTGCTCGAAGTGGCACGCGAGAGAATTACTTCGTCGCGCGGTTTCATGACTCGCTGTTCACAAAAATGTAATATCTTCAGTTGTAGATTAAGATGGCTGTACACATGCTCGCGAGTTATCGTCAGGGTGTATCGGCGGTGGTGTTTACGCTGTTGAATAACTGAACATTTTCACGTATAAAACTTTTAAACTTTTTCTGATAACATTCAACATTGTATGTGTAAGGTTTTAAGCAGCCGTCTCAAAGATTTTTAAAATATTTTCCGGTTAATGTAACTTTATTCCATTTGGAATTATGATAGATTGAATACTTACGTTTGAACGAATTAAAAATTTCCTATAGAAATATAACATCTTCAAAGACCTTTCAGAGGCAAAAATACGTTGTTTCTCTCTTTTTTAGCACGTAGAAAAGCTCGAGTTAGTACTGAAAATACTTCCATCTACTCCATCGTCATTAATTATATAAAAATTAAATTATAGAGAATAGTATGAGAAGAAATTAGAATAATTAAGGATCTAAAATCTTGATAGATTCTTAGGAAAAAACTCTCCATTGCAAGAAAACACCCACAAAAAAGGGGTGTGAAAAAATCTGTGCAAACCTATCGACAGTAATAACTAAAAGACGAGAAAGGATAACATGACAAGATATAGAAATATAGATACTACCAATAAGTACATGCATGTGATATGTAAATTAAAATCAGTTCTCACTTATACTACAGCAGTATACACACGCTCGGTAGTACTAGTGCGCCGTGGAAGACAAAAGGTTGAAAAACACTGTTCTAATGCGTCAACTTGACGGTTATAAATGGAAAACCAATTCGTCCGCTTTTGCCTATGATAGTTTGCGGAATTCCGTCTCATTTGAGTTTATAACGACCAATCGATTACAAATAATGAAATAAGATCAAATGTCTCGTCTATAGCTAAGGGTGAATTGGAATCAAATCGATAAATAATTAATTTTTAATTTTTTCTCTCAATCTGATTTGCGATGAGGATATAATCATCGAAATATTAACCAGTCGTTTGCTCATCCGAGATAAAGACTCATCCACCTGGTTTATTTACTCGGCCTACCACTAAAAAGTTATCGCGTAAAATTTGTTTCTTGGATACATATGAATGAAAGAAATGCAAACAAATTAACTAGACTTTTCAATCTAGCTTTGGTTGGATTTGCCGCATCCATGACATACTCATTCCCATATACACCTATTTTTTCCTCAAAAATAATTTCTTCTGTCCGATCTTCAGTATTTCATAGCCACCATTTTCCTTTTTCCGTCCTCAATAATAATGCGGGACATACGGGGAGGAAATCGTCAAATTAGTATCCTAAATAGACGTTTTTATTCCATTACCATACCCACGAGTACTTCGAGTCCCCGAATCTGAAACACCTATTTCGAATTGCTGCTTATTGTCCTGTACGTTTGTGTAACTATTACAAATGGCGTGCTGGGAATCGATTGGACCCATCTTCTCGAAAGAATTTGATGTAAATCAAATGGAATGGAGGGCTGAGGACGGCAAAACACACCACGTTCTTCCAAAGGGGGAAAATACTAAGTTTCATCCAAACTACTTCAACAGATTCATTCTCCATCTCGGCCCAACCTCTTCCTAAATTCCTTCCAGATCATAGGCTCGTGATTTAGGAGCTCCTTCCCTGTCTCTATGTTGAACTTTAGGTCAGTGAAATAATTTACAAAGAGGCTATTAAACAACCTATTAGCTACAACCTAGGCAACTGGAATTTATTTTTTGATTGTTTCATATGAAATTATCATAGTCGTTCTGAACTATAACTATTATATTTTTCTGTATGATAAATATTGTATCTATCAGCTTTGTTCTGCATTTTTATACATCTGTATCGGATCTGTATGTTGTTGTGCATTTTCTGCCTGGTGTTATGTTTTCTGAGGAATCTTTTAGAGAGAAAAAAATGTTTGTACAGTCCTGGCCAAAATTAACGCAGCACCGGCCGTAAGGATCGCAAGGGAGGTGCTGCGTTAATTTTGGCCAGGAGTGTACATTGCATGATGATGACGCAAAACATCGAAACCTGGGTCGACTATTAATAATATCCTTCTGTGCTAGATATGGGTAAACGTTTTGTATTCATTTTTTCAGTTCGTTATGGCTTTCTACCACAAAGTCTATTAATATTAATTTGTATTTAATTTACCCTGTCCTATGAGAATTTCTGAGAGAAAACAAAAATAAAAATACAGAAAGAGTTCTAGGGTTTCCAACCTTGTGAGGTCTGCGGATAATTCCGACGTTTCGGCCACTATCACCTTATGGAACCCAAACAATCGCGCTGCCTTTCACCCTTAATATGGCCACGGAGATAGTGGCCGAAACGTCGGACTTCTCCGCCGACTTCACTCGGTTGAAAACTAGAAAAATCATTACTTTAGCAGGAGACGAAGAGAAAAACAGAAATCATTATTAGTATTATTAATTAAAATGTCAGTGGTAGGACTCAGGCAGATTGTCCTAATTTTATAAATTTCGGAAAATATCGAGGAATGTGTTTGAGAATTTCGTGCGTCATTGTTGACAAAAGAGATAGAATGACGAGTAGGAAAGGCAATTATTTTCTACCAATGATAAGCGGTAGCGGTGAAAGGTTGAAGTAAACTTGGAGCGAGCTTTATCCAAATCCCATCCTGGTTCCATTTTCCTCTTTGGAAATTACTCCAGTTCTTTTTTCCGTGCGGCCGATTTAATCTCTCCAGCAAATCGTATATGACTTCGTCCGTTCAGAACTATCTTTTTGCCCTCTATTCCCCCACCGTGGATTTATTTGAAAACTCTCTCTATTACGTTGGCGAATAATTTCAGAAATAGCGTCTGAAAGCGGTGGTTCATTTTTCAGCTCCCTACCCTATTCCACCGTCGGACCAGCGACATTGAATTTCGATAGATATTCTTTATTGCGTCACCTTAACCCCTTTTACTTTGCAGGATTTTTTACTGATGAGTTGCGCTCGAAATTGAGTTTTTGACCGATGAAGAACGGCGTCTGAGTTGACTCGTTCGGCCTGCTGATAATGTCCGTGATAGCTCTGTATGCAATGTATCTATATGTGTATGCAAATATATGCTGCGCTCATCGAATCGGCACAAGTGCTTCTAATTTAAATCGAAGCTGTCGAATCTCGGGAGAGAGGCAGGCTCTTGTTTTCTTATGCTTTCACAAATGTAATAAAATATATGCCAATTTTTCATTCCTTAAAATATTTTGGAAGTAACGTCGGTCAATAATACCGCGGGGAATAAAATGCGCGCGAGCGTATAAATATTTAACTTGACGTAGGATATAGGTTTTCATAGAAAATTGCTGAACGTCCCTGAAAATGAAATTGTGCAGTATTCTTTACTTCAGGAAAAAAATCCTTTGATTGTTTAGCTAATTTCGTTGAATCAATTTTAAATCACCCATTTTATAGCATCGCGGCATTACGATACAGAGCTCTTTATGTAAATATAATATTTAACATAATAATGTTTCATAGAAACTCTTATCAATCAAAATAAATTTTAGAATTGTCAAATTTTCTGACAGTATTCAAGTGCAAATTTTGCACCAATTTCCGATCTTTCCAGCCTTACCAAATTTTATTGAATATACTCATGAGTTTTAGACACTGGGCTCCATCGGAAGCCTTTTTAAAATCAACAAAACATACACATACATCCTTCTTAAATTCCAGGTTTACTTCTGCAAGTACTCTTATAACCGGGATTGCACTTCTCGTTCCTTTCCCTCTCTGAAAAACGAACTGCTCTACTTCGATTTGCCGATTAATTTTCCCCTCAATTCGTCTATTCATGACACTCAGAAGTATTTTTTCCAAGTGGGATATTAGGCTTATCGTACAACAATCAAAACATCCGGTAGCATTGTTCATTTTTTGTAAAGGCAATGTTTTGGAGTAGTCTAGCGGGCAAGCCGCTGCGGTTCATCCGCTTGTCTGGATTGGGCCGAAGGTATAAAATATTTGTGAATTCGGAGGCTTAGCTTTATTTTCTGAGGGTAAAACTTAGCTAAAGAGGTTGAAGCATACTTAAAAAGTTCTTTCGAATCTGAGTGTAGAGAAATTTTCTTCCTATCGTCGGTCGTTTTTAATATAGTTTTATTCGAAGCGTAGGAAATGCAAGAGCATTGAATAAATAACTTATTATTAGACTATCAATTTAACTCAAAAATTATCATTTTGTTATTTAAATACTTTTTTTTCCTGCTGAGCTACTGTTGCTCTTTATCAGCGAAGTCTTCCTAAGCTCTACTGTACTTATCAGAAGTCTCCTTGCCGAGGCAACAGCAACAACGAACATAATAATTAGCAATAAATAAACTGAAAAATACGTGAAGAGGAAGAGAGAGCACCGCAAAAATAGAAGATTCATTGAGTTGGTTTGATTAATGTAAAATAGTTCTTCAATAATATTTAACAATACATAAACAAAATAGTCTTAGACTTGTTTTTATCACGATAACTTGTCTTTTTCCAAATGATCATAAAAATCACCCGCTGCGATTTATCCGTATCACTGATATTCTCCAGATATGGGGTAAAGAAAATTTATACTTCAATTTTAATAGGCTGGGAGCCCTTCTTACTTTTTAGCAACAAATATTTACGAAAATCTAAAAAGGTAGAAGCGCGTGAGACCGAAAACAAGCTTAATATTCTCAACGACTAAGCAGCAGAAATCAGTTCTGATATATTAAATGATTATTCTCTAAAATATGGACGAAAATATATAAAAATAGAATGAATGAATGACTCTCCTACTCTTTAATTATCTTCCTAATTTAATATTTAACTTATCTGAGCAGTTTTCGTTGTTACTTTCGATGACGGTAAAGGATATTTATACTGGAGTCTCTCATTGTTGAACATCTCATATTCTATCTTTAATTTAAAGTAGTTAAGTTTCCCAAACAAATTAAAATATTCGGATGCAATATTTTATGTTTATTTGTGATGTTCAATATTTTTCCCTAGAGAAAGACTTCAATTTTTCTTGTTATTGAATTTATTTTATGCAATTTTGAAATAGTACTGTTTTTTACTTTCTCCATATACGAAGTATAGAGAAAGTATTGTTTTCATGAAAAACATCGACTTCGAGATTTCCACGGAAATACATGTTTTGGGGTCCCTAGAACACGTTTTGACCATTTTCGGAATGTCTGTGTGTGTGTGCTTATGGGCGCTCTAACGGAAAAACTATTAGTCGTATCAATATCAAACTTCACATATAGTACTGTGGTGTGTGCTGTCAGAGTTGATTAGTTTTTGGAGTGAATCGGTTTACTGGAAGTCGAGCTTCATTCACCAAAGCTCATTTCCGGTTTTCAAAATATCTCCATAAATATGATGTATACGTTTATTGTATTACTTATAAAAGTTTTAGAAAATGTTTTTATCTAGAACTTTTGTATGAAACATGTTTTTGTATCACTGATTGTTTAGGAGTTATACATGAAATACTGATAAACCGGAAGTTGCTGATTATGTACATTGTGGGCGCTCTGGGCTCTATGGGCGAAAGGCCAAATTCATCTTTTTTCATCGAGCATGTCCCGAAAAACATTATTCATAATGTTTGTGACGTCAAAGATAATAATATATAAATTAAACACTCATCCTCCAAGTTTAAATGGAATACAGAGTTCGAAATTACTGTCGTAGATAAATATTTACATCTTATATATGGAGAAAGTCATGTGCTGGCCATATCAGATTTTTACTTTCTCCATATACGAAGTATAGAGAAAGTATTGTTTTCATGAAAAAAAATTGACTTCGAGATTTCAACGGAAATACATGTTTTGGGGTCCCTAGAATGTGTTTTGACCATTTTCGGAATGATTTCTGTGTGTATGTGTGTGTATGTGTGTCTGTGCTTGTGGGCGCTCTAACGTGAAAACTATTAGTAGTATCAAAACCAAAATTCATATATAGTACTGTGGTGTGTGCTGTCAGAGTTGATTAGTTTTTGGAGTAAATTAGTTAACCGGAAGTCGAGCTTTATTCATCAATGCTCATTTCCGGTATTCACAATATCTCCGTAAATATGATATATAGGTATATTGTATACCATATAAAAGTTTTAGATAATGTGATTTACTATAACTTTTGAATTTAACATATTTTTGTATCACCGGTATATTAGGAGTTATTCGTGAAATACCGATAAACCGGAAGTAGCTGATTATGTACTTTGTGGGCGCTCTTACTTGAAAACTATTAGTTGGATCGACACCAAATTTCATATATAGTATCTATGTTGGTGTTGTTAGAGTTCGTTAGTTTTTAGAGTATATCGGTTCACCGGAAGTCGAGCTTAATTTTTCAAAGCTCATTTCCGGTTTTCGACATATCTCCATGAATATTACATTTAGGTATTAACTATTATAAAAAAGTTTTAGAAAATTGTATTTACTGTAACTTTTGTATGAAACATATTTTTGTATCACTGATTGTGTGGGAGTTATTTGTGAAATACTGAAAAACCGGAAGTTACTGATTATGTACGTTGTGGGTGCTCTGGGCGCTAGGGCGAAAGGCCATTTCATCGTTTTTCATCGAACATGTCCCGAAAAACATTATTTATAATGTTAGTGGCGTAAAAGATAATATGATATAAATTAATCACTCATCTTCCAAGTTTAGATTGAATATAGAGTTCGAAAATACTGTCGTAGATAAATATTTACATCTTATATATGGAGAAAGTCATGTGCTGGCCACATCAGATTTTTACTTTCTCCATATACGAAGTATAGAGAAAGTATTGTTTTCATGAAAAATTCGACTTCGAGATTTCAACGGAAATACATGTTTTGGGGTCCCTAGAACACGTTTCGACCATTTTCGGAATGATGTCTGTGTGTATGTGTGTGTGTGTGTGTGTGTGTGTATGTGTGTGTGTGATAGTGGGCGCTCTAACGTGAAAACTATTAGTCGTATCCATACCAAACTTCATATAAAGTAGTGTTGTGTGTGCTGTCAGAGTTGATTAGTTTTTGGAGTAAATCGGTCAACCGGAAGTCGAGCTTCATTCATTAAAGCTCATTTCCGGTTTTCAAAATATCTCCATAAATATGATATATACGTATATTGTATTACTTATAAAAGTTTTAGATAATGTACTTTACTATAACTTTTGTATTTAATATATTTTTGTATCACCGGTTGATTAGGAGTTATTCGTGAAATACTGACAAATCGGAAGAAGATCATTATGTACTTTGTGGGCGCTCTAACATGAAAATTAATTGTCGGATCAACACCAAATTTCATATATTGTACTTTTATTACAGTTGTTAGAGTTGATTAGTTTTTGGAGTAAATCGGTCAACCGGAAGTTGAGCTTCATTCTTCAAAGCTTATTTCCGGTTTTCAAAATATCTCCATAAATATGATATTTAGGTATATACTATTATTTATAAATGTTTTAGAAAATGTAATTTACTATAACGTTTGGTTGAAACATATTTTTGTATCACTGATTGTTTAGGAGTTATACATGAAATACTGATAAACCGGAAGTTGCTGATTATGTACATTGTGGGCGCTCTGGGCTCTATGGGCGAAAGGCCAAATTCATCTTTTTTCATCGAGCATGTCCCGAAAAACATTTTTTATAATGTTTGTGACGTAAAAGATAATAATATATAAATTAATCACTCATCTTCCAAGTTTAGATTGAATATAGAGTTCGAAAATACTGTCGTAGATAAATATTTACATCTTATATATGGAGAAAGTCATGTGCTGGCCACATCAGATTTTTTGTTTTCCATGTGATGCACAGCTTCCATACAGATAGATAGATTTTAGTATGGAATATTTGTGAAATCGTACAGGTATTTCACATTATTTGTGGGTGTTTCTTTGCAGTGGATCGTTTTTCCTAAAACAGGGTTGGAAAACCTTTTGTGGAAATTTACTAAGGAGCATCATTATTTAAGTGAAATATACATAATGAAGTGTTATAGATAGTATTCTTAGATTTTGCGTGTCAAAATAATTCTCTTGCGTGCCATTGGTGCCGTAGGTACGCCACCACTTCCCTAACATATTACCTTAGGTTTTATGTATCCACTTCATTGTTAGTTGTCTTTATTTCACTTTATTGTTTTATGTATCCACACATTGTTTATGCTATTAATAAAATTGACGAAAGGTTAGACCGATGAAGAGACTTTTCACCCTGAATTTCGCTTTAGTAAAGACAACGTAGACCTTGCATTTATCTTCAAAAGTGTGTGTTAGGTTAAATTTATTAAATAAATTATTCATAAAATTCATAAATGAACAATTTAAATCAATTCATTAATTTTATTTATCGTTTATGCACAAGCAATAATCGAGTTTTTTGCCCTTTTTATATGCTGGTACTGGTACTTTTTCGAGGACAAAATCTGTCTTATCTGGGTATAAATTTTAATAATATATAGCCTACTTTATGTTATATAAAGCATTATAAACAAAAATAAGAATATTAATAGTGTAACTTCGATAGTACACACCAAGGCACATAATGATGGATCCGAAAGGGGTCGTGGGTCAATCTGTACATGTAATAATGATGTTTTATAACCGGCACACACGTTAAGGAAGATAAAAATCCCCGGTCGAATTGGAAGCTCGTGAAAAATTCTGGATTTTCTGGCCACAAATTGGTTGCTCGACTTTTAACTCAGATTGAATATTAAATGCGTATTTACGGTGATTACATAGCATCGGGGGCTGAGAAAAATCGAGCGATACGTGTGTCTCTTGGTAATCGGGAGATGAAGTTACTCCACACCCCACTTACTGAAACGGAGCTGGCGTTTTTCATATTTATGAGGTCTTTCCCATCCGAAGGGATATCGCGTGATAATGAGTTTTTGTGGAAATTCCCGTAATCATCCCCTCGAAACAGCAGAATCTCATGTCAGTGCGTTTTCCGAAGGCGTGCTCCCATGGCTGTTTACAAGCACGTGGGAAAATGATCGATTTTAAAAGCCATTTGGAGGCGATCCGAAGTCGGGGGACAACCGTGTACTTGAACGACGATTTGATGAATAAAATCACCGCGAATTATTCCGTCATTATTTTCCTCGATGACTGCGGCTGGAAAATTTCCCGTGTAGCAAACGCCTGCGACAAATTGGGAGGGACAGATCTCAGCAAAACAATACGCGAACGCTTGTCCAAGTTCAAGTTAACCGCGTTACCTTGGGTTTCTTCGGTTTCTTTTTCAGCGGTCACCTCGATTAACAGTGCGTGATATCTATTTCTTTTGGCCTCTGTTGTCCTCCAAGGAGTTTCTCTTGAGGAGCCGTCTCTTTGAAAGACACTCTTGCGATTTCTTCTCGACGGATGGAGTCTTTCTTTCCCAATCGTTTCCTTTCCGTTTGATTTGAACGACTCCGTCCATCCCTCTACTATTTGCGAAGATACAATACGCACTGTAATGCTTCTCGCGAGTAATTCTTCCCTAGAAGGGCCTTTTGCTTAATGGTTCCCCGTGTTGGAAGTCTTACAGGCGCTTCTTACATCCACAGAGGTCAAATTAGAGGTTTAAAATCTCCAATAGCCAACTTTGACGGCGTTCCTTGCCTCATCCACCGGTATTTCGAGAAACCAGGAAAGAATTGCCTTTCTTTTTAGGAATAGCGAATGTACATACATTTGGAGAACGATTCTTTTGTCTTCAGAGGTAATAAAGTACTTATCCCTTAAAGTACTTAATAAATATAATGAAAGATAAATGTAGTTTTAATAAATTATCGATTTGTTTCTCTGAAACAGACATTTTCACACGACGCAACCATTAGTGTAACAAAACGAAACGGAATCAGGCGTAACTTTGTGGTAGTTATTAATAATATCAAAATCCACCTTGAGAAAAGTTTTACTAGACCATAGAGAAGGTACACAAGCGAAACCATGGTCGCTTGTGTACCTTCCTTGTGTACCTTGTGTACCTTGTGTACACAAGCGAAACCATGGTCGCTTGTGTACCTTCTCTATGGTCTAGTAAAAGTTTTCTCAAGGTGGATTTTGATTAGTGTAACAGTTTATCCTCACTTTTAACCCGGCACTCTGTTGATTTTTTCATCACAAATTGTGTAAAGCACACTAATATCATTTAATATTTATAAAAAAATCATGGTGGTGTGAGTTTAAGTTTCCATCATAACAAAATCTTTTAATACAAAATTGCTGTGATTAAGTCGTATGTTTATGATTTTTGTGTACTTAAAAGAGGCTGTTTTTGAAGAAAAAATATATTAATTTAATATTAAGAGGTTCGTCCATTAAAAGAAGTAAATTGATGCAACGGTATCGTGAAAACAGTTTGTTAGTTACAATTTATGCATCTCAAGTCATAATGACCCGACGCGACAATTTGCGTGCTTGGGCGCGACCAGTTAAGGGTTAAGAGACGATGTCCTACAGTTCAGTCATCCGCCCTATGACTGGTTATATAGTTCACCATTAGTTCCCAAAAGCTTAGGAGAGGGAACGAGACTTACTAGGCGGGATGAGGATAGAGGAGGTTTGCCTCACTCACTAATCCAGATTGCTCTAAGGTCCATGGGCAACACAATCACTCTACGTTGAATATTTTTTTTAGCATTCAATAGGCCGTGCTTTTCAACCGGTAAGCCGTGACTAAGCTATGCCGCATAGCATGCGAGAGTGACATATATTTCTAATCCCGTATTACACGCGCTCTGGATTTTGCTATATTTCTCGTTCAATAGGAGATCGTTCCGATAATAGTAAAATATTTTATTCCGCGGTCAGTTTTATTCTTTTTCAATTAGAATATATAACGCTATTTACTAACGCCTGGTGTAATTCAATACGCCGTTTGAATTCCCATACAAATGTGTCGTGGAAGACAAAAAGCCTCGAGGCGGGCATTTTTCAATATCACAATATTCGCATCTTCATTGCGACTCGGATGAAGTTTTTAATCCCTGTGCCCAACGGTTAGCTTATGCTGTGCGCATGAGGGAATTTTTGGCTTACCCCGTTCGTGTTCTTCTATATTCTATGCATAACGAATTGCAATCAGGTAACAAGGCGATGTGGTGAACTTTATTGAGGGGAGGTGATAAACTGCCTGGCATTCATTCGGGAGTTGGAACGCCCTTAAACCTTCCGAACATCTTTGTGGGATCAGATAAACAGACAATGATGTATGCACGGAAACTTTTAATATCCCAAAATTTTCAGCTTGAGAAAGGTCGGGATTCTTATACGCGTATCCTAGTTCACTTTGGGCGTCTTCGGTATTATAACACACTAATATCGAGTATGGTTACTTTCTTTGTGCGGGAGTGGTACAAAATATATTCTCAGAAAAAATGCAAATATTTTCTTCTTTTCTCTCCAAACATTCTATGACTCTATCGACTCATTTCTTATGATAAATTTATTTATAGCTCAATTGATTCTTTGCTTGTGCACATATTTTGTTTTCATGGATCATCCACGACGCTCACTAAAACAATTTTTACATGTTAGTTCAGGGCTTAAACACAATGCTTGACGTCCCTCTTTCCCCCTTGGCACAGTTATGCTTTAAGTTGGAGTTAACGTAAACCATACGTTTGCTTGCATTAGAAATATTTCAAATAAATGAATAAGACAATGTTATGTAATAGAGTGGAAACAGTTGATACATCCATAATAAATCCAATGAAACGATAAATTATCTAGGAAAACAAAGTACGTGCATTCATGTCAAATAAGAATCAGAAAGTGCTCAATGGAGCTACGTTTCGTACTGAGAAAAATTAACCCCAAACGTGGAACAAAATGCTTCAGAATGTGTGATGAAAAATGTATGAAATCTAATCCATGAAAAATCTGTTAGAGATAACTTATACTACGAAAAATATTATTTGTAACGGAATATTCAAACTATACGTTGCCCACATATATGATATTTATTCTTAAGTATTATAAATATGCTCCAGGCCAGGTAGTAGTCTTTCCTGTGGGGGGACGGAAAAATAAAATTCCCTGCATGGTATTCACCCTAGTCGGGGGGAAAACTCTTCACATTCTCCTGAAGGCAGAACGTCTTACATATAATTAATAGTTACGAAATTAAAATATTTACAACAATATTAAAATAGTACATACTACAGCAATTTTACAATACAAAATACTTTTATTATATGCGGTGGCACACCGAAATCGTTCGAATGGCACACCTGTATTCCAAGAAATACTGGTTGGGAAGCAGTTCTCTAACCAAGCTCGAATTCCGTCAACTTTCGATTGGACAAATTCCCAGAAATTTGCACAAATCCTCCTTCTTTATTCACTCCTTTTCCTGAACGGATATTTCGCCCGCAATCCGTTTGTTCCATCATAGTGATTACGCACTTAAAATCATTACCTCTTCAACCCACCGCACTTACCTCTCTCGATCACAATACTTCCCTTTCTTTTCGAGCACACGGATCGTCTGCACATTTCCTCCATTCCGATTCAATTGCTCTTTGCTCTCTCATTTGCTACCTTCTCGATAAACACCAAAGACATTTTCCAGGCCATTACTTCTCCCCGGCTGCCCTTCCGTTCCACTCCTTCATAGTGTCTCGTATTCAATGTGCCTGCCAACTCCTTACCCAAGAGGCAAGCGTTCTTTATTTCTCCGTCTAGGTGGATTTTTGCTCATAGGAATGAGACTTCCTTCCCCTGACTCGCCATCTGGTGCTACTAGCCTCATGTTTCTAAAGAGGAAGCCCACTTTACCGCCGAGATATATTTTAAATCCTTCATTTCGCTTAAATCTCTCCACTCCTTCCTTCTATTCGCATCATTCCTCTTCAAGAGCTCACTGCCTCCTTTATTCATCCATTCCATCTCTGAATCTTCTATTCTAAGGGTAATTGCTACTTCTGGGTTTAATTCCACTCGCCGATATGATATATTTAAAAATTTCGGCAACTCTCGAGTTAAATGTATCTTCGATATATATTTGGGTGGGTTTTGCAAACGTGACATTCTTCGTGCTCTTCTCCCATGATTTTTAGAAGACTTCGTATCCAACTGTTAGACAACTTTAATGAGCTCATCGTTTTCCAGCCGATGAAGTTTCATTATTGGCGGGAGATAGGGGAGAGCTACCACCACGGACATGTTAGGAAATAAAATCCACCAATGATTATCGAGTATTTCGGATTTTTCTTTCAATTACGCATATAGTTTTCGCAATTATGTGCATGTAAATGATGGCAAAACTAAGGTAAGACAACTTTAAGGCAAAGTGGAAGAACGTTTTGTAGGGAAAAATTATGTTATTTTGGACAGATATTGTTGAAAGGGTTATTTTTCCTACTTGCGTATTGATTAAATGTTTTTATAAGGTATATACTTTATTGTGCTAAATGTTTTATGATTACAGCCTAAGGGAGGATTTCTGAAGGATTTCCCTCCCTTCTCGGGCAAATGCCAATAGATGAGTGTCACCTCAATACAACTTTCCATTCCATTTGAAGTTATATGTAATTTTGAGTAAGAGTATAACGTTTACTGTATTTTAACACTACCACAAGATCCTGCACCTACTATAGTCTGAATGTTTGCGGGTTAGAGAGAGAGCGACAATTGCATTTTCTCTCTCTCTCTCTTTTCGTGGGAGCCAAAAGGAAGAAAAGCGGAGTCCCGCCTCCCGAATCAAATTTTATAGTAAACATCTGATGTGGCCAACAAATGACTTTCTCCGTATTTATTGAAAACAGAAGCCTATGCCGGTATATATAAATAACTCCAAAACAATGAGTGTCACAGAAAAATGTTTCAAACCAAGGTTGTAGTAAAATACATTATCTATAACTTTTCTACAAATTGTATATAAATACATCACATTCTGTCAGAGATATTTAAGAAAAACTTCCTTTTCTGGGTAAACAACAACTTCCGGTTAACCATTACTCAAGAATAACTCCTAAAAAATCAGTGTTACGAAAAAATGTTTCAAACAAAAGTTCTATTAAAGTACATTATCTATAACTTTTGTAAATATTTGTATATACCTACACTGCATTCTGACAGATATATTTAAGAAACAAAAGTTTGTACCGGATAAACCGCAACTTTCGGTTAAGCGATATTCATAAAAATCTAATCAACTCTTGGCATTGTTAGGCAGATTCAAAATATGAATTTTGGAAATGATCAGATAATTACTTTTTAGGATAGAGCGCCCACAAACTTTTTCACCACAGACAGACACACACACAGACGGACATGTTTGGGAAAATAGCGAAAACGAACTCTATGGGCCCCAAAACATCTATTTCCGTTGAAATCTGGAGGTCGATTTTTTTTGCGAATACAATACCATCTCTATACTACGTATAGGGAGAAAGTAAAAATTTGCTTTTTTGCAACATAAGCATGAAGATAAGAAGTTTGTCAAAATCGTTTTAAACTTTGTCAGTATGGACTGGAAGTAATGCTTGACATGTCAGTACGATTTTTTTAGGGTTAATTACTACCATCATCGCAGAAAAAATTAAAATGTAACATTTCAGAGAAATTATTGATTTTTTCCTGGTTTCGTTTGTACGAGTACCTTCTGTTCTCTAATTGAAGAAACATGGAATTTTTTGCATAAGATTCTGCTTCAATTCATTCTCTTCACGCTCGTGTTTTTAATTTGGCAGAAAAACTTTAAGTGTTTACCGACATCATACTCCATTTACCCCCCCCCCAATGCACTTGAATGCACAAATCACTTGAACCTAAACGGAAATTCACATATTCCTAATATATTGGTGTGAGAATGTTAATTTTACTAACAGTTTTAACGGACATTTGGATATAATACGAAACACTACGCATCATTAGTATCACTATCAGTATAATTCTGCAATCCTTCACTTCATTGCTCACTTAAACCAATGCAATTATAATAAAATGTATTTTCATTAAAAATCTTATGTAATTCCATTACCTTGGCCTTTTCCGTTATGTTCTTCATGGCGTTGCAATTCTCACAAGATCCTCAAAATACAGCGAAGCTCCAGGTCACTGGCTCACATAGTAATGTTATACTTCAATAAATACGGGCAAACATTTCTCTCACAGCTTCATGATAAAAAAGACCATGAGAAAACTACACAAAACATACCTTCTGCTTCCACGTTAAACCATTACTTACTCTATTTTATAGATGTTCTTCATAAAAAACAACAAATTGAACTCATCTGCAGTAAAATTACGTTTTCCTTTCTTATTTATTTCCTAAATCAAACATTCACTTGCTGAAAGATATCCTCTCAGCGATGAACAGTTGTGCTAATGTCGGCGTAGAACGAAGAAAATAAATTCCTTTGGGAGGGGAAAGCAAGAAGGGAAAATACATGTGATGTATGCTTCATTTTCATACGAAAAATCATTGTAATACATTGTGACCGAAAAGCTCATGCGGCCATCTAAACCCGTCGCTGCATTAATTTCTTCAAGATCTCTTATGCAATAACGATGGCCAGACTTACGCCATCATTCATCATCCATCTTACCATCATTCATACCGAATGGTCAATCTAGTAAAAATAACTTCATTAAAAATTTTAAATTACCAATGAGGCAAAAAAGAAAGCCACTCTTTTTGTCCGAAAACATGGCAAAATACAATCGGAAGGCATTAAGAAGCTTCTTCTTACGAAGTATTCTATCTGCTACGAAACAATCGCAGGGCACGACGTTTAATTCATTACCTCCGTAATTAACTTTGTTTATCTTATGTTATTTATGAACTTGGATATTTCGTATTTACACATAAATGAAATTTGCTATTTTCTTATAAACTGTCTCGCTGGAAGTTTTCCCTAGAGCGAATAAGACGAAAAATTGCCGACGACTAATTTCTTCACTGCATTTTACCAAAAATCCTCGAACTTCTCATTAATTTCTATAAAATATTTACCTCTTTTTTTTGAAGTTTTTCTGCCAAATTAAAAACACGAGCGTGAAGAGAATGAATTGAAGCAGAATCTTATGCAAAAAATTCCATGTTTCTTCAATTAGAGAACTGAAGGTACTCGTTCAAGCGAAACCAGAAAAAAATCAAGAATGTCTCTGAAATGTTACATTTTTGTTTTTTTCTGCAATTATGGTAGTAATTGACCCCAAAATAATCGTACTAACATGTCAAGCATTACTTCCACTCCATACTGACAAAGTTTAAAACTATTTTGAAAAACTTCGTATTTTCATGCTTATTTTGCTACATAGCAAATTTTTACTATACAATTTGATTCGGGAGGCGGGAATCTACCTTTCTCTTTGGCTCCCACGAAAAGAGAGAGAGAGAGAGAGTAAATGAGATTGTCGCTCTCTCTCTAACCCGCAAACATTCAGTGAACAGACTATAGCAGTGATATGTATATAATAATAAATGTAGTAATTTCAGTTGGCATCGTGAATTGGCTTTTGATTCATAAAGGAAGAGATTATTCTTGGATTGGCTTTAGTCGGGGTGGGCTGGGCTGTGTTAATTAAAGAAAGATTTTAAAAAAGGTAGCCTTATCATAACCCAGAACTTAAACCACGGTGTGGATATAAAAAAACTCAAATAATTTACACTACAAACAGTATAAAAAAGATAAAATGTGCAGATGACAATGAAACAAACACTATAAAAGCACAAAAACCAAACATCAAAGCAACAATAATTACGTATTTTGATAAAATTTCAAAACAGCGATCTATAATATATTCAAGGGAAGAATACTGACACTTTTCGTAGTCGCTAAGGTTAATAAGGTTCAATGAAATAAGTCTCGTTGTAATAAGGGTCATTGCAGTAAGGCTCGATGAAAGTAGGAACGTAGGAAAGTATTTTCGCGTGGAAAGGTAAGGTAGGCAATTTCGTCTTGCGATGATTAACC
This sequence comes from Sympetrum striolatum, assembly GCA_947579665.1. Taxonomy (NCBI): domain Eukaryota; kingdom Metazoa; phylum Arthropoda; class Insecta; order Odonata; family Libellulidae; genus Sympetrum; species Sympetrum striolatum. The sequence goes on from OX388352.1 coordinate 80,613,376, forward strand.
GAGTATCGATGTTACATCACATCGGCAAATCATAAAAATAAAATTCGGATTTCAAAGGTTATGAGGAAGACAAAACATTGCGTGGGTGATTGTGAACTTCAGCTTCACAGCCTTGTTTATGATTCTCGAGCAGTGTATTCTGGAGACACTCGCAATATCTGGGTTGCCAGAGGTGTAATCGCTTACGGCGTCAATATCGCACAGTTTAGACCTGTCAGTTAAGCCTTTCCGGAGTATACTACCTTTTATCGCATTTATGTCTCCTTTAAGGATGGATCATTTTCCCTTTAGTGCTATTTAACGAGTTGAATCTGCACCCAGGGTGGTGTTTTATAACTTCTGTATCGCCTTTCTAGGCCACGTAACATCTGGACCGGGGGAGATCATCGACGAAGACATACAGTAGGCATTAAATGGTGGTAAAAAGCAAACTTCCGAGATGATTGACTGAAAGATTATTGGGTCACGAACATTGGAGAGGAAAGTTTTCCGTTTTCCTTGTTTCAGCCTTTGTTAACAGCCATCTCAGATGTATCAAACGGAATTGATTATGCTTTGAGGGTCGTTTATTAAAAATATTTGTTAGAGATTCCGTTTCTCGAGCCCGCGTCTGACAGCCGAGTTCGCGTTTACAGTTTATCTTTCATTTTCACCGTATCCCGTAAATAAATCGACTCAATCCCACGATCGCAAACTCAAGAAAAGTAAAATTTCACTTACACGTGGATACTAGTGAAAGATAGCTCCGAGTGTGAATTTTGTGAGAGCTCATTTCATCTTTCACGTACCATTTATTTCACCCGAAAACAACATGATGTGTTGCCTGAATTTTTTCAAATCCATTCACTGAAATGTAAATCTTTAGCAACAACTGATATTAATAATTATTTTGTACGGTGCGAGAAAAAAATTACCCTTCTTAGTCTTAACTTAGAAGAAAAGAAACTCCGTAAACATCCACAGTATTTAATCCGGTCTGAGCCGAAATCGGTTGTTTCATTAAATAATTTATTGTGGAAATTAACGGAATTTATTTTCTTCCAAGTTCAGAGTGTCCTTCCAGGAAGTACGACCTAACATGATCGAGTTTCTTCTTAGTCTTATTTAGGTAGAATTATGATTTTTTAGAGAATGGTGGTGTTGATGAATTATGTTTTTGGAATTGATTTTCACAGCCTGGATTTCCTTCCAACCGCCAACACTCATCGGGGTAACAGACAAGTACTCCATAACTAGAAAAATCCGATTACCTGGCACTCAAAACCGGAACTTTGGGTTTAGAGCGCTGGAATGCCAGCCACAACCACCACCACACAAATAATAAATATAGCTGTAAATAGTTATAATAACTCTTGTTAATTAAAGATCTGCAATTAGATCCCAATTTTTATTTTTAGTTTTCGTAACTACTTTTATATCACGACGGGGAAAAAATATATTATTCGTGTCAGTGTCCTCTACAAAACGGTGTTCATCGGACTATGAGAAACTCGACGAAAAATCTTGCCTTTTGTTCTCAGTTATCAATTCCAGTTATGTTACTTTGCTCCTATTGCTATTTTGCTTGCAGCATCGATTTCGCACGTGATTTTCAAGCCTTGCGGATATGGAACTATATTGTAATGAATTCCCAGCCACGATAAACAGAATCCTCGTTTCCATAAACAAATGCGGCAGGCCAATGAAAAGGGTCAGCGATGAAGGCGTATCTTTCAAACAAAGACTTCGCTTCGCTGCTAGCGCGTGATTTCCGATTTTCGAAAAATTTCGAGCACCGATGTAACTATGGAAACAAACATTTTTCGTATGATACGCATTATTATAGGCAGTGCTACCGGGAGAGAGAATATGCCAATTTTAAAGCCGGATTTTTCCACCATTGCACATCCAACGGGAATCGTTTATCGCTTCACTGACAATGCCGACCTTTTGCTCCTGTCCTTGTACTTTTCCTCCTTCATCTTTACTGTTCTATTATAACGCTCTCTATCTGATCCATTTTCTCTGCATCTTTCCTCCTTAGATAGAATAATTAACTTTTTCTCAATTGTGAAAACCTGAGTTTCATCTCTCCACCAAGCTCCTAATGAACTAAAACATATGTTATATCTATAACATCCTCTTTTTCCTTGGAAATTCTTTCTATCAATCAAACATAATGCGATTTATGTTTCTTATACTCACTCTTAATTTCCTTTCTGTGCGTCTTATCATAACTTCACTTCTCAATTATCGTGCAGATCTACCTGTTTTACACCTCTACTTCATTATGCTACACCATTACTTTTCCTTACTAAGTATTTATCTTACCTTCTACTTTCACCCGTTGCTGAATTATATTCCTCCTTTCGTTGACCCTTTTTCCTTACCCAATGTGGCATTTATAAGATCACGTTTAACTCGCTCTAGATTATTGTAATTTTTGACTTTATTTAGAAAAAAATCTCTTCTTTCTTCTAGCTTTTTCTTTATTGCACTTGTTACATTATGACTTTAAATTGGCATTTTCTAATAAATGTGATTATAAATGTTTATTTAGGTATCAAGAAATTGATTCGACGAGTTGTTCGCACGAGGAGTTGCCTTACGTCGAGTTGTCCTTACGAGGATTTGCCAAACAACTAGTACTAACGAGTATTTGTCCTTACGCCTATTTGTCCTATGGCGAGTTGCCCTCTCTTAGATTTGACACTGAACCATATTCCACGTAGGGATGAACAAAGATAAATTTACCTTTATTAAAATTAACCTATGCGTTTTACATGCAATTTTACCGATAAAACGTTTCTTAATAAAACATCCGACAAAATATATCTCCCATTAATCGGAGCTCTTCCGAAAGGAGAGGCGGCAAATCAACCACCTCGGGCACTTCTTCATAGGGATTCGTAATTTAATTTCAGAGTAAGCGTTTGATCTATGCCACCTTTTTCATTTAGAGAATGATCGCGAGCTTTTATTCGGTTCCTGGATATTCCTTTCTTCTTTGAATAATTTTGACTAAACTCAAGTAGAACGATTCGGGAATAGAATAAAAGTCGCTTCATCACATCCCAACTTGGGCCCCCAAGGAGGAACTTGGTGGGTATGAATAGAATTGCTTACTTAATCTAATTTTCTTACCTCAAAAAATACTTTAAATTTATAGCTTCGTATTGGATAATAGTTCCAATTGAATAAGTAAATGAATCATCGTGGAGATACTTCGCATCTGCTTGGATTACACTTTTGTACGTGCAGTCACTAATTGCACATTATTTCAAACAAACAGGTAGCACCACAAAGCTGTGTTATAACATATTTAAATCATAAATAATGTGTTGATATACAACGAGAAAATCGATATAGAACAAAGAATTGTTAGGGATGATAATAAAAATGAGATAAAACCAGTACAAACGTCCAAAATAATGCGTAATTGAAAAACCATTGAAAAACTAGTCTAAACAAAAAATCATGCACATTTTTCTAACCATTATATCATAAATGGTAATATTAAAAACGTAATGATGAACGATCTTTTATATGTGTGACGTACAAGGCTGCAGTTTGCAATATTCATAGGAAAGATATAAAAATATTTAAATGAAATAATTGTTTGAAATAGCAAATATTTATGTCTTATTACACAAACCTTCCCATGCTCATATTATTCGTTTCAAATTTAAAGATTTTCCAGCTGTAAAACACTTCTTAAATTTATTCAGAAACTTTTATCGAAATTATGTCATTATGTCATTGAATCAAAATTAATACATTATCTTAAACCATACCTATGTTTCATATTTACAATAATAATTCTAAAATGTATGTGCAACTGCGAAATACAACTAATACTGTTATTATTTTTCATAACTAAAGTATATTAGTTTTCAAAAACGTATTGGGGTATTTGAAATACCCCATTGGTCGAGGGAAGGTGTGAAATACCTTGGGCAAGGAAGGGCTAAATTGCTTTTCCATACGAATTAACTTGGCTAACCGTAAGTTTAGCATGTTTTTCACACCCTCCTTGTGGGTGTTTTGCTAATGGGGTCTATGCTATTCCCTAAGATAAACCTTACGTTTTTAAACATGCTATGTAATTTTCTTCTGTGTGCTTTTTTCAAGCAATCCCTTTCTTTAAAATTTATTTGACGAAGAGTTAGATGCACGAAGGGAAGTCTCAACATTGCTCTAGTGAATGACGTTTCATTATTATTATTATTATTGAAACGGAAAAAAGAGAAAACTTGCGACTTAAAACTCTTTCTCGACAGTAGTGGCCCAGTTTCACAAAGTAATCGCCCGCAGTTGATATCTCGCATCCCAAAGAGTAATATAACATGGAAAACTACGATCATGATCTGGTTGTAGTTTCGAAAAATTTCAAACATAATATATAAGGTGTTATTCCGATAATTTTTTTCGCATAATTCCTCGCCACTTCGGATGCATCAGTGGATTCGATAAGTTTCAACGGGAAAGAGTTCCGAACAAAATTTCCAAAGCAGGCGAGAATCTAGTTCCACCTCTTTGCATTTAAGCGGCATAAAGGATAATTTTTTCTTTGAGGTTCTTTTGAGAGCGGTAAGAGTGGGTAATGAGTGGTACCTATAACTGCTGAGGCTAGCGGATGAAAGGGAATCATTTGGATCGGTTTGGCTTTCATGGAGCTGCGATCGTTTGAAACAAGAGAGCGGGATATGAGTGCTGTAGACGCGGAATTTGCGGGGAAGTGGTAGGAATGTCTTGAAAAAACTAGAGGCGAGAATTGCGAGGAAGTTAACTTGTTTGAACTACCGAGCAACTGCCTCTAGAAATTTTGACCTGTTAACAACGTAACAATGGAAGTTGCGCTCGCTTCGGCTATCTTTTCACGGTAAGAATCAACTGCCCATTCCAGAATTAATATCGTTTAGTTCGAATTTAGCGCTGGTTACCAATTTTTGAAATTACGAGGATCATTTTTGATCAATAATTATCTCCGAGTGAAAAACGACGCGAAATGAATCGCGAATTCAACTATAATAAAAGCGTTATCGGATATTATATGTAATAGTAATCGAAATTATCACTGCATAGAGTTTTAAGTCTCTTTTGAACGTTTATTTTGAAAGCAAATATCAGTCATTCTCATCACTTGCGAAAACAGTCAAAATAGAATTAAACTACTTATAATATTTACGTTGCCGATCGAAATGTAAAGCCAATCTCCGATGTTATTAATAGAAAAATAATTGGTGAATGAAAAATGATTATTTCGTGCGTGATGTATAATTAAACGGAATATACTTATGCTTAGCCACATATTTATTGGATGAAAATGCGCAAAATAAAAATTTCACAATACATTGAAGTCTAAATATTATTAACATATATTGTATTTAATGAAATAATGATTTATTTTTCAAGTTGGTCGTTTAACCGCAACTGTACCCCTTCTCCCATAGCTTAGGTAAACGCGATACTTATATATCTAAAGATATACATAAAGTATGTTGGGTATACTATAGGCAAGCAAACAAACTCTTTTTCATCTTCCAAGTTGGAATAAATTTGTTTACTTTAAAAAACTGTTATATTTACTCCAGGAGCATGGAATACAGATTATTTGGGTTTTGCCTTAAGCACCACCGGAATAATTAGAAACTTAGCAAATATCATGTCCTTGACTCAATCGTATGTACGTCCCGGTAACATCCCTGTAGGTCCTTATCATCGAACCAAAGCTAACCCATCACGACAGCGATGTGTCTCTTCAAAGACGAGTATGGATTTTCTCATATATCTCTGCGTGTAAACGTACGGATTTAATTATTACACGGAGGTTTATAGGTTGTTCAAAGTGCTCATGTCATGAGATCGCTCTAAATAATACCGTAATTAAGAATAAGAAAGAGAGCAGGAGAATGTGGAGTCAATTTTAATTAGCCATTTGTTGAAATTTTCTTATTTGAGCTTTAAAATAGGGCGGTTTATATTAAAGGCGTACTTCGACGTTTCCTTGTTGTTACTTCTATTGTTATTTAGGGCACGGTTTGAGCTGTAAGAATCTGTACATGAATAAATCAAAATTCATATAAAATTATATTTAAAGTATGAGACAGCTTTATAGAGTAGATTTTTGATATAATGAAATAATTTTTTGAGTAAAAAAATATTGAAACATTGTAGAAATGCTTTAAATACATCCGGGCAATTTCTGGCTGTCAAGTACGAAACTATATTGTTTCACGGTAAATAAGCCTTCAGTATTAGGGGATGTACCATTGCCTAATCAGAGAGGGGGAAGCTGAAGTATTTTTCACTTCTTATATTAATCAATAATATATTACATCATTTACTGCGTAATATAACAATATAATTTCATAAGAGAGCTCAGCGGAATTTTCTTTCTTAAAGCAGGAATTTCCTTTAGATCGTCTCTTACCATCACCCTTTAAAGATAAAGATGTGGACTGATAGATAGTCTCTTGATGATTAAAAAGAGCTTAACATATTTGGTGATAGTCAACGGTGTTGACACATATCTCACATATTGCGATCATCAAATTTGCTAAAGATTAACCTTGTGATGTAAGTGACTATTTAATGGGCATGGCTGATCCGTAAATGGGAAAATGGATTTTCCTATTTTCAAGAATATCCTGATGTGTATAAAACGAAAATTCCTTTGGGATAATCTGACCGTTTCTATAATTCCAAGTCTACATATCGGGAATTTCTTGCAAAAAATATCCGTATTTGCGTAAAATTCAATGGTAGGATGCAAATCGAGCCCTGGTGTCGAACCAATGATCATAATTTTAGGGAAAAACTTTATTTATGAAAAATTCATCACTTCTGTTCACAGACATGGTCATAGAACTTCCACCTTCTCGGTAAATCAATCATAAAAAAATTGAAATTCCCGCAGTATATCTCGAATATTAAAGACGACTAGTGTCAAACCCATGGCCTTTGAAAGTTATGAATACATATAACGACCTGGTAGGAATAAAACGTATTTAATCCTAAGTTTGAAGTCGATGTCGTACCGAGAATGTCATTAAATAAGTTTCCATTATCCCCTTTTGAAATGCATAGAGGAATGGGATCGAACCAAGGACCATCAGGGAAACGTTAAACAGAGTATCTAAAATGTGTTCATGATCTCTATTTTCATGCCGGGTTTTAAGTTTCTATGTTATATTAGAGCTTTTTAAAAAAATCTTAAAAATCGCCGCAATGCATATTTAATAGGAGAAGATTTGCCCTGACCTTTCGTTTTGGCTCAAAGGTTGTAGTTTATAATTCCAGAGGCAGGTTTCATGACTCGGCGTTGGAGAAAAATCTTAAACCTTAGATGAAGATTGCTGTACTCGTGCTCGTGTGTTATCGTCAGGACCGTGGTGGTGGTGGTGTTGACGTTATTGAAAAACTGACTGTTAGTGGAATATTTTGGTGTATAAAACTTTAAAACTCTTTCAATAACGTTCAACTCTGTATGTTTGAGGTATTAAGTAGTTGCCCAAAAATGTTTCTAAACAAGTTTTCGCTAATGTTACTTTATTACATTTCGAATTACGGCAAAAATTTTGGCTCTAATAATGCTTGAATGAATTTAAGATTTTCTGTACACATATAACATTCTCGAATTCAGTAGGAAAAAAATCTTTGTTACTTTTTCAAAATTTTGACCGGAAAGAGTTGATTATAACACCACATAAGTGAAAGTGAGAAACATTATAAATAGTTTATATTCAAGAAGAAAAAATCTTCAGCTTATCGGACTCAGCAGAAGTAAGTCTTCTAAAATAACCCCGATACGTTTAATTTTCTTACGCAATGAAACCAGTCAGTAATGTTTGTCCGAAAACTGTCTACGTCAGATAAATCTACAAACGTTGCGCTACGCGACGCTTATTCATTGAAAATATTCTATAGTCAGAACATGCTTATTCACTACCGGCGAGAAGATCGAAAAGATAGTTATAAAGTGACGCCCTCATTTCTCCTCTAATTAGAAATAATGAGCCTCTTCTCAACACATCCTCGGTGAAGAAGATAGAAAACTTACGCATGTAGCATTCATTTTTGATGGCTCCCTTACACGATGCAAAATTTGTTAATATGACTACGTCCAAGCTTTTTACAATTTGCTTCACATACACAAAACAAATGAACCAAGCGAACTAACGGGACGGATCCAAGAGTCAAGGCAAACATAACGAATATCATCAACCAATAGAATGGTCTTAATTGGTTTCACGAGGAGCAATTTTTAGACTAACGATGCGGTGAAGATAAAAATGATGACTGTTGGCAAATTGGAATAGAGTATACACAGATTTTGGAATATCAGCCATATTTTAGTTTAAGGAAGAAATTTTTCGACCTCTACTGCCGCAATACGCCAATTAACTAATTGAATCTAACCGAGTTATACGCTAATATTTAATCAAAACATTATTAGTGGAATGTAACATCATTGTTAACGATATAGTTGAACGATATTCCAATTTGATTACATTTCTTTGCCCACAATTTTTGATAATGTATTAATTAATGAAATTGATATGCTATACTATTTTAAAACCTCATGTCATTATGAGTATTTTTATACAACGATTCATGCAGACCGAATATCGCGTTGAAGTATTGTATGATTGAAATATGTATAACACACAATTTTATGGGCACCAATAATTGTGCAAAAATAAAGTGAGTATAATCTACAATTTTAAAAATTTATAAGTTTCGATTTTTTACTTTCTCCATATACGAAGTATAGAGAAAGTATTTTTTTCATGAAAAAAATCGACTTCGAGATTTCAACGGGAATACATGTTTTGGGGTCTCTAGAACACGTTTCGACCATTTTCGGAATGGTGTCTGTGTGTATGTGTGTGTGTGTGCTTTTGGGCACTCTAATGTAAAAACTATTTGCCGTATCGTGAAAGTTATTAGTCGTATCAATACCAAACTTCACACATAGTACTGTGGTGTGTGCTGTCAGAGTTGATTTGTTTTTGGAGTAAATCGGTCCACCGGAAGTCGAGATTTATTCTTCGAAGCAAACTTCCGGTTTTGTAAAATATCTCCATAAATATGATATTTAGGTATATACTATTATTTATAAAAGTTTTAGAAAATATAATTTACTATAACTATTGTATTAAAAATATTTTTATATCACTGATTGGTTAGGATTTATTCGTGAAATACTGATAAACCGGAAGTAGCTGATTATGTACTTTGTGGGCACTATAACATGAAAACGTTTTGTTGTATCAACACCAAATTTCATATATAGCACTTTGGTTAGTGTTGTTAGAGTTGATTAGTTTTTGGAGTGAATCGGTTTACCGAAAGTTGAGGTTTACTTATCGAAGCTCGTTTCCGGTTTTGCAAAATATCTCCATTAATCTGATATTTAGGTTTGTACTATTATTTAAAAAAGTTTTAGAAAATATATTTTACTATAACTTTTGTATGAAACATATTTTTTTAAAACTGATTTTTAGGAGTTATTCATAAAATACTGATAAACCGGATGTTTCTGATTATGTACTCTGTGGGCGCTCTGAGCGCTGTGGGCAAAAGGCCAATTGCATCGTTTTTCTTCGAAAATGTCCCAAAAAACACTATTTATAATGTTCTTGACGTAAAAGATAATATGATATAAATTAGTCACTTATCTTCCAAGTTTAGATTGAATAAAGAGTTCGAAAATACATTCGTAGATAAATATTTACCTCTTAATATGTGGAGAAAGTCATGTGCTGGCCACATCAGATTTTTTATGTTTAAATACAGCTATCGTTGAAATTATAAACGAAACGATAATTTTGCCCTATCAAATTCCTTTTAAATTTAGATACGAACTGAAATGTGTCTTGGCTATCATTTCATTTCTCACCAACTTCATCTCACATTCGGTAATTTTTGCTGCGTATTTCCCCTCATTATAGCCTCGCACGTTTCGAAAAGGAAACATCTCTTGCTCAAAAATAACCCGCTTTAATCAACTTTTACGAAACGTATACAGGGAGCGCAGGGTGACCTTTTAAACCCACTTGGGTCTCAACTTCGTCTTTTCTACGTTTGAATAAACAAACCTTCGCATATAATGAAAGGCGCACCTTAAACTCCTCTTAGTTGCGGTGTTACGCATTTACAGGATGCTCGGCAATCTCTCAAAAGCTCTGTCTGTCTCGTTTCGCTGAAAAAAGTAATCTGAGCTGCCCAAGCTAGCTCGCGGGAGATGAGAGATTGTTAAGAAAAAGTTGCAAGTGCGTGGATTTCTCGCTGCGCGTGCTCTCTAGGGTTAAAGCTACCGTACGTCTTAATCACGTCTTTCAGATGTAAGGAAGAGAAATAAAATTTTTCCACCGACGTTCCTGGGAGCACGGATCCCCTGAATGCTTACACATCTTCGATCGTCTCCTTTCATTCCTGCGTTTTTTCTCCTCTCTCGTCACAGTTTCTCCCAGCCATTGCTTTTATTCCGACTGTTGTCGCGGCGACGTACTCATGGGAGAGTAGTTCGAGCATTCCCCGCAGATCGCAGAATAGGGTAATACATATTACTTTTATGCCGTTAAAAAGGCATGTCTATTACTTCACCTCTACCACGCATCTTTCCCTCATCTACATACAAATTCTTCGAAAACGAAATCTTCGAAATAAAACATTTCGAAGGCAATTATTTCGCAAAAGAATTCTTCGAAGATCCCGAAAATTCCTATTTTAGTATTATTAAAATAGTAGCATTATTTCAAATAGAATTAATAATGGAAGAAGATTTTCCAGAGCATCAAACATTTTTTGTGGAATAATGAAGTGCCGAAAAAAGCGAAAATGTTAATCTTCAAGAGTTATTATTTACCGATAACTTAATGGTCGGAAAGTTTGACAGAGTCGGGACGGCAATGTAGTAGAGTAACTGCAGGAGATATGAAGTTCTTAAGAAGTGTTGTGGGGAAAACAAGACTGGGCAGAATTAGAAATGCTGACATAAGAGAACAATATTACTTATGAACTTATTTATTAAATTTATTCTTTGTATTCATTTTCTATCTTCTGTTGCTTCCCATCCTGCGCGTATTTCAAAATTTACAATAAAATGACAATAATCATAATAAAATCACGAAACCCTTTTAATTCGATTGATGAAATTTTTGATTTAATGATGATTTAATTCATTGTAAGAAATGGGGAAACGTTCGAAAACTTCTTCAGGTAAATTATTTCGTTCTACTATTCCCCGATTTTTGCAAACATATGTTCTCTGATTAAGTTTAGCAACTTTATTTTTGTTGTCGTTTTTTCCTAGGTTTCGGTTCCTGGAGTCTATTAAATTCTATTAACTAACGTTTTTCAGTAACAATTTTGCTTTTTTGTTTTATCAAACCTGAAGATGTCGTTTGTGCCGGTCACAAAATAAAAACTTACGAAGGAAAGGAAATTTACAAAGTTTGTTCTCTGGTTATACTGAAGATGTCGTTCAAAGAATAACTGCCAGAGATGATTGAATATATTTGCTAGCCTTATTGTAATACGTCTAGATACTTTATAATTTTTCCCATTTAGAATTCCTTTACAAAGAATGTTCTTTCATAGAACTTGCTTTTGAAGAAGTTCTTATTGAAGCAATCTTTTTAGAAGAATTTTCCTGTAACCTTCGCCATTATGGAACACCAGGAGCGATTTTAATGCAGTTGGCATCAGAAGACATGGCGGAGGTTCTGGGGGAAAATGGACTTCGTGGCATTGGTCAATTCACCACGTCGCTTTTCAATATCAATTGTATTGCTTCCTTGCATTTGAAAGAGTTAAATTGTTTATTTTAGGCACATCTATATACTTATAGCAGCATGCAATTACTGTTTTTCCATCGATCGATAGTAAATAAACAAATTTCTAGATGCAGCGAAGAGTTCATTATTTTCACTGCACAAGGTTTTGTATAATAACCACGCACTAGTCTAGTTCCATTGAAACATAACTTTTATTACTCGGAATGGGAATGTTCTATACATATATATTTATTCTATATATTTAACCAATATGGTAAAAATATAACTAAAATTTATTGATGTAATTAATTATTCAAATATAAATATCTGCAGGAAAATATTAAAAATATCGGAGAAATAGATAAATAATTGGCTTGAAAAGAGAAATTGGTCAAACGACCACCAGCCATTCTGTTAGGAAAACAAGATTCAAAATTTACCATATTAGTGTTAGCATAATTTTAATTCGTTCATATTAAATTTGGGATGGTATCACTCAAAGTCAAAGATATTTAAAAATATAAAAATATTTAACTTAAAAAATTTTGAAGTAAAATGCTGAAAAGTTGTCAAAAGACCACCGCCGTCCTTCTGGTGTTAAAAATTAAACATTCCATCGTCCCCACGAGTGTTTTCGATAATTAATTCGCATGTATATTGAAGTATCTAGAAATTACATCGCGCAAAATATCTATGATATAATATATATGCAGGAAAATATTAAAATTATCAGAAAAAAGTTAAATGCTTGACTTGAGAAGAGATAGTAATCGAATGGACACTAGCCATCTTTCTAGGTATTACATGATGAAATAATTATCACATTTTTGTTGGAATTACCACATTAATGTTAATTCGTTCGTATCAAATTTGGGATGGTAACACACAAATTCAAAGACTCAAAAATTTTTTAAATGTTTCACTTAAAAAAATTGAAGTTAAGTGATGAAAAGTGGTGACCAACGCCGTCCTTTTAGTGTCAAACTTAGAACCAGGCCTACCTTAGAGGGGATATTCAAGCCAGCGTGTGTGTACTTACTTCAATATATGTCAATTCTTTCAAAAACTAAATGCATTGAAAACTAGAGGAGTTTAACGCGTATGTGGCCAACTTACTACACTTTCCAAGATAGTAGTTTAAATAAGCGAGCAATTGGAAACTTATCATCATGTTGTTTGGATTTCTGGTTTGGATACGTCCAATATCTCTTAAAAGCTCATTTTTTTCTATGCTGAAGTTTTTTAGTGTTGTAGATCTAAACTTCTTCCTAGAGGTTGCAAAGCGTGGGAAGGAAAAAAATAGTTACGGTTATTTGGCAAGCGATATAAAACGTTACATCCACTCATTCGATCCCCCACATTGGCGCGCCCATGCTTATTTGAATTTCTTTCGTTATTTGACGATATCATCAGTAGATTTTGAAATTTAATTAAAATTTCACCTGCCAAGAAAACACCATCAATGTATGAAAATAATGATATGAAGTATATACACAGCTTATTACACAAGGTTTATATAAGAAACAAAATATCATTTATATCAGATGAAATTTTCTGGTAGGCTTACAATTAAGCCTGACTTCGTCATTTATGTATTAGCTAAGTATTCAACTAAATTCGTCACATACCGAATATTAGAATTAAAGTCACATATCAAGGTGAAAAAATCTGATGTGGCCAGCACATGACTTTCTCCATGTATAAGATGTAAATATTTATCTAAGACAGTAATTTCGAACTCTATATTCCATCTAAACTTGGAAGATGAGTGATTTATTTATATATTATTATCTTTGACGTCACAAACAATATAAATAATGTTTTTCGGGACATGATCGATGAAAAACGATGAAATTGGCCTTTCGCCCATAGAGCCCAGAGCGCCCACAAAGTACATAATCAGCAACTTCCGGTTTATCAGTATTTCCTGAATAACTCCAAAACAATCAGTGATACAAAAATATGTTTCAAACAAAAGTTATAGTAAAATACATTTTCTAAAACTTTTGTTGAAAATATATATACCTAAATATCATATTAATGGAGATATTTTGAAAACCGGAAATGAGCTTTGAAGAATGAAGCTCGACTTCCGGATAACCGATTTACTCCAAAAACTAATAAACTTTAACGACACCAACCAAAGTATTATATATGAAATTTGGTGTTGATAGAACGAATGGTTTTCATGTTAGAGCACCCACAAAGTACATAACAGCTACTTCCGGTTTATCGGTTTTTCACGAATAACTCCTAATCAACCGGTGATACAAAAATATGTTAAATACAAAAGTTATAGTAAATTATATTTTCTAAAACTTTTACAAGTAATACAATATACGTATATATCATATTTATGGAGATATTTTGAAAACCGGAAATGAGCTTTGATGAATGAAGCTCGACTTCCGGTAAACCGATTCACTCCAAAAACTGTTCAACTCTGACAGCACACACCACACTACTATATATGAAGTTTGGTATTGATACCAACAACAAATTTCACGTTAGAGCGCCCACAAGCACAGACACACATACATACACATACACAAACACACACACACATACACACAGACATCATTCCGAAAATGGTCAAAACGTTTTCTAGGGACCCCAAAACATGTATTTCCGTTGAAATCTCGAAGTAGAATTTTTTCATGAAAACAATACTTTCTCTATACTTCGTATATGGAGAAAGTAAAAAAGTAATAGGTGGTTTAACCATCAGAGAGCTGATGCAAACCCAGTCTTACGCACTGTGTGTTCAAAGAAAACGAAAATGTTCCATGAATGGAAATTTTGAATGGGCAATGCATGACCAAGTGGTTGTCGATAAGTCATGAGACTCGTTGGATTCTATCACCAGAGAAAAAATAGGCTGCATCTAAAAAGAAGCTGGATAATTTAAGTCACAGTTTCAATAGTTTATCAAATTTATTTCAAGCCATCAAGTCACAGTATAGATAAATATGTGCGTAACTTACGCGCACAATAACTTTCAGCTGACTGATTTTCTTCAAAAATAGGCTCGCGACGGAACGATACCGCAGAGGCTCGGGGAAGGCGCATTGTTTTATGACCGGCGAACGAGGAATGATTTTCCTCACGAGCTGTGATTGCGCGGAATCGAGAATTAAGCCCCGATTTCAAAATATATACAGAAGATAATAACCGGCTCTCCACCTCGACAGTTTATCCCTGCTCCCTCTTTGTTTTAACTAAGAGAAATCGGAGACTATACCTGTATGGAGAGAGGACGGGGTGGGGCGAAGTGGAAGTTATTTCCCGAACGATTTGTTTCCAGAGTCGAATGACAGATTTTTGGAATATAAAGCGAAAACGGAGGCCTTTTCGAAAGTTCATCATTAGCGTCGTAATGAGTGGCTTTCAAACTGCATCCTT
Source organism: Sympetrum striolatum (assembly GCA_947579665.1). Lineage (NCBI taxonomy): Eukaryota > Metazoa > Arthropoda > Insecta > Odonata > Libellulidae > Sympetrum > Sympetrum striolatum. Next base: position 80,628,540 of record OX388352.1, read on the forward strand.
CCATGGAAAAAAATGAAGTAAGGCGATATTTCAACAGGAGGCCAAGTTTGCACGAGAAGTTTTCGTTGTTAATTGCCGGATTAAAGGGTACTCCGTGTTTACAATCGCAATCGCACAAACGAGCGATAAAGTGAGCTGCGAATAGTTTTTAAGACGAGGCCTTTTCAATAGATGCGAGAGGCAGGTGCGGTAAAATGCGTTTTTCACACAATCATATTTCAAGAACACGAGAAAAATTTTAGTGTAAGCCTATTAACTAGAATATCTGCAGTTTTCTTATTATAAAAATGTGGAAGGAAGGAAAGTCTTTCAGGCTCCATAAATGTTTCTCTTTTCTATTATACGTTATTAGATGGAAAATCTGTTAAGAATCTAGGTCATAAAAGAAAGATATCGTCATCATTCTTTGTTCTGTAAATATTCAACTAATTATGAATTATATTGCACCATAAATCAATAGGCAAAAATCATTAGAATTAGTCGGATGTTCTTTCAACAGCCATGTATAGTGTTTATAAGGGAAGAGTCTCAACTGAACTTGAAAATAATTACACGAATATATCGCTTAGATCACAAGATAATTGTTTTATTTCAGTCTGAATGATCTTACTCGGATAGTTAACTTAGATATATAAGACGTATTGAGTCATACTTTCGAAAACTGCCTCCTGTGAAATACGGAGAATTTTTCCTCTTTAAAAATAATCACCTCGTTAAATCTTGGAATTTCTCTAGTATGTTTTGGAGCTTAGACCTGTGAGAGATATATAACCTTCACTAACTCTAGAGAAGTAAATTGGTAATCCAAAATTTGCAAAATACTACTAAAAAGAATGAATTAACGGTTCGTGCTTGATTTCTTTTGCGAAAGTGAATTTGAATAATTTTTCTAAAAATCGAGACAAGCATCACAAGAAGAGATATGCATAAACATTTAAAACAAAAATATATTAAATAGTATAAAGAAAATTAATTTTTCTAAGGAACGAAATTCCAAAATAATATCTTTCACATAAGTCTTCTCTCTTGACGTAAAACCTAAATGAGCAGAGTATACATAACAGTCATTATTCGTTTTTTTTTCAACTTTTTGAAGCACATATCTCACACATTTGCATATGTTATCCATATATGTTTATATTTTATCCTTCTTCACAACTGCATTATCGAGCATCCTGGAATGAATAGAGGCGCGAGCACTACCAACTGTTTCTTGAGAGACCCATATCTGCGTGAATGTGTAATATCCCATCGGTGTTCTAGTAACGTTTCGAAACTGTAAGGATGTGACTACGTTGCATTCCTATCTTTACTTACGTTTCCCAAATATATGCAATAGAATTTATTAACTATAATATCATGACATAAATAAGTATGTCAGGTCTTACCTTGCAATATTTCAAACAAATTTAAGCCTCTCTCCTGAATAATGATCAGAGAAATGCTTCAATCCCATGCAAAGATGAAAATTCTACGGATATCCAATTAATACATCACATCTACGGAATATTCCACAAACACTCTTTGTTGGCATATTTTTATATACTGCATCATACCTATGAACTTATCCATGAATCACATGTTAATCTACAGTATGGCAATTTGATGATTCTTGAACAGCTAGAAAACACTGATTGAAATATTTCATCAAGAATCCAACTTTAAATCCCTTATCATAGTATACACCTTCTTGACTAAAAGTTTCATCATCATTCACAAAATGCAAATTGAATATATTACTTCACATCTTGCTTGCGGTATTACATTTGCAAAGTATAGGCAAGACAACTCTGTACCGTCGTTCATTAATCTCATCTAAACTCATCACTAGAAACATTTCCAGAAATTTCTTCATTATGAGGCAGGATTACAGGTTACAGGAAAAAGGGATACTGATTTACTAAGATATATTTGGATGTACAAAATGGATTATCGAACAATAAATTCTACCTGGTTATTAAAACTAATTTTTTTCAGAGATTCTGAAACGGTCATCATCATTGCATATAGATTAAGTAGCTTCCCCTTAAATGTAGGGAAATGAGTTTTTTAGTTGAGGAATATTTATGGTCTTGAAAAGGAAAACGTACTTTTTTAAGTTGGCTCATTTTTTATGCTTTTAGGCATTCAACAGTTAAGTCTCAGATATGGGAATTTATCTTTTCTTGAATTTATCCTATAAATATAAAATCTCTATAGAAATTGCAATGGTTACACAGACGAGTGAACTCCATGAATTTAAGTCCAAAACTGTGATGCGTTCGTAAGAAAAGCAGACCGAGGTTGGTTGTCTTTCAGGACTGAAGAAGAATTGCTACTACAGATACAAAATTGTAAACGTAATACACTTAAGTAATCTTTAAACAAAGAGACAATACCCTTTTCTAGCATTCTTGAAACGCAAAGCGCCTAAGGCAGTTGACAACACAAGTAGGAGGGTGAGTTCTTATGAAAAGGCTTCGAAGCACGATTAAACTCAAATCTTAGGAAACCAATACATAAGATAGACAGATAATATACATCTTAAAATATCCATGTAGAGTATAGGTGCAGAGTCTCGGTATATGCGTAGCGTTTTTATGAGAGGGAAACAAAATGGCTTAAAATTCGGCGATGTAGCTTTATGCGGCCGCTTGCTCACAGGGAAACATTTGTCTCAAAATTTTAAATATTCCATAAGACCCAGATAGTGATTATTAAGAATAATTAGATTAATTTATTATATTTTTACATAGACTTCATCTAAACACAAAATATGATTAATGTGGTACAATTAACCTTTCTTGGAAAAACATTTTTCCAAACTTTGGAAATTGTGGAAATCAAAAACTACTTCAATTGTTGTTTTATTCTACTATATAAATATCAATGAATTAAAAAAATAAACTACAATAAAATATAAATATATTGAATTAGTATAAAAAATGTCATTACAATAGGAAGAATGATAAACTAAACAGATTTTTTAAAAATTTATGGGACATATATGTTTCTTGGTCCTTAATGGGTTAAGAATATATATATTTGGAGTTAAGCTCTAAAAGGAATGTTAAGAATTAGTGATGGAATTTATGTACAGTAGGTTGTCCCAAAACATCGAAGTCATTTTTTTCAAACGCATACCCTATATTTTTTTTCTATTTTGCCCTATTTCTAACTTACCTAATATATATTACTGCAATTTAATTATAGTAACCCGAGCCGACTTGATGCCAAACAATATCGAAAAATTAAAATTTGTACCGACATCGACATGGGGAACACCAGGTTAGTGGGAAATTAACTAACGGATTAGCACTAATTTTTCAGGGAACGTTCTTTGCTGAAAAATAGTGGACATGTGTCCGACCGTTTAGCTCAATGGGCTTTTGTTTATAAAAAGAGCAACTGAACATCAGAGTTAAGCAACCAGACCATATGCAAACATGCCTATATAGATCTCAAGTTAATAGGAAATTATTTTCTTTTAATTCTTTTACTGATGACTTATCTTTTTGCGATTAAATTTCATATTGTTACCTTCCAAGGATTCTTTTGTTTTAGTTGGCATTTATTTTAATACACATAACTTCGTACAGTGAACTAGAATCAAGAAAAGCTGCCCAAAAATACAAAAGTGGATTTTTTTGTGCGAACTAAGAGACTTCTCATAGTTACTGCCGAATAAATTCCGTATACAGCCATTAATATTATTATTAAGTAAATAAATTTGAGTCATGTAAATTTAAATTATACAGGGAGGCGAAATTGTCCTAATTTTGCGAAAAATGCCGGTCATAGATTTTTTGTAAAATTCTTTTAGTTCAAACCGATGCTGCACCCATTAGAGGAAATACATCGAATAAGCACAACACCATGTTATAAATATGACTTTGTCATTCATAACAGTTGATTTTATTGATCACAGTTGAGTCTTCGCATAATTAATGTAACAAATTGGAAAGCATCGGAATTTTAGCATCTATTGTATTTTGTAGGTTATATCGACACATCATATCGACTAAATTCTTTGTCAAAATCGCAAGCATTGTTTAAGTGGAGCATCACCTTAGAAATATTTGTCCGTGCAGCCAAATTTGCGCGTCACGTAAAACTTTTTTCTGAAGTGACAAAGAATTTGTTGCAAGTAAAATTGAGATAAATGTTGAAGTTTTTATCTATAGTTAATTTAGGGCGGATATCTTGGATGAAACTTATGTAATTGCTTTTTGTTTATGAAAGTGCAATTTGTGGTGACGAAATCGAATTTGGCTGCAAATAAACCTCGTCGATTAGGGCCACGTATCTTAGCTAAATGTCGGGTGAACGGCGTTGTAATTTCAGTCTCATTTGTTACATTTGCCATCAATTGTTTTTATGAGAGTCGAGTGAGTCTTAATTATCGTGCAAATTATCAATTTTTATTCCCTACGGTGGATCAACGAGCAGTCAGCATTTCTATATTAAAACTTGCGTGGAGTATGGCCGGGAACGTGTTCATCTAAAACTCTTATTTATTATGGTATTTATTCAAAATTTATTTCTCCGTATGGAATCGAGGAGCACTTAAGCTAAGAGTAAATATAATGGTTTGGGCTGAAAAAAGCTGATAATAAAAAATACAATTATGAGTACTCAGAAACGTTGTTAAATCCTATATATGGAATGTACTTACGTATTGCTGTGATAAAAGGTCTGTAAGGGTAATAGAGAAGAGGTGAATGGAGAAACGATGAAAATAAACTGGGCGGACTGAGAAAATTATGAAAATAATCCTTCAGACGGTAAAGAAGCCGATAGAAAACTTCGAAGAAATGGAGAAGAAATGTGATCGGGCAGACATTAAAGCAGAAATTAGAGATTTAAAATCTCCAATTAACGTTTATTCGGCGTTTCTCTTTTCATTCCCCGGTATTCCGAGCAAACGAGACAGCACACCGCACTTTCAAAAGTGAGAACAATTCTTACGATATTGAATGGTCATCGCTATTGATATAGTTTGATTTACAGTAACTACTTAAGCCGGAAAATCTGCGTAAGTTGGAAAATTTACTTAGTCCCTTGGACTTCCGTTTTAGACGAATGTTACTGTATTTTTTGAAGGGATGGGATTTCATATAAGAATTATTATCAAAGATATTTATATAATAGCATACAATAATACAATAATTGGAAATGGAAAAAAGAAAGAGTACACGGCTGTTAGTAATTAATTTAAAAAGAAACGTTGGACTCTCCAGATGAAGCAGTGGAACCACCCCAAGGCAAGTCACAGTGTTTTCTTACTTGGTTGAATTACGGCAATTGGAGTTTTTTCTTTTTAAATTAAATACAATAATTAATAAAAATTGAAAAAGACTATATGTCCTTAAATATTAAGCATAAAAAAATTAAATCATTATACCAAAGAAATACAATTAGTATTAAGGACCTCCTGAGCCACCTCCACAAACAAAGATCAAATAAAGGGATACAAAATTTAAAAATAAACTGTTCGATATACAAATGCAAAATGGTTTAAGAAAACATTTCTGCTGCATATTAACATTGCAAAACAACCAGGTTTTAATTTTTGATTTTACAGAAGAAAAACTATGAATTCCATCGTTATAAAGGGTACCTCATTAAACAATGATGGTGTTTAGTAACATGAATATTACGTCTCGCATAATTGTTATAGTATTTTAAATAATAAAAATTGCACCTGCAACGTATTCACCAACGACGCAATCCCGTACCCCGGATTGTTTCAGCACAAGGGCTACATACCTACCGGTTATAGAGTACATTCAACATGGATAATTCTTAGAAAAAGGAAAATTATTACGACTGATAATTCTTACAAAATTTTGTAAGATCAAAATAAAAAATCTGATGTGGCCAGCACATGACTTTCTCCATTTATAAGATGTAAATATTTATCTACCGCAGTAATTTCGAACTCTATATTCCATCTAAACTTGGAATATGAGTGATTAATATTATATATTATCTTTGACGCCAAAAACACGATAAATAATGTTTTTCGGGACATGCTCGATGAAAAACGATGAAATTGGCCTTTCGCCCATAGAGCCCAGAGCGCCCACAAAGTACATAATCAGCAACTTCCGGTTTATCAGTATTTCATGAATAACTCCTACACAATCAGTGATACAAAAATATATTTCCACCAAAAGTTATAGTAAATTACATTTTCTAAAACTTTTACAAATAATAATATATACCTAAATATCATATTTATGGAGATATTTTGAAAACCGGAAATGAGCTTTGAAGAATGAAGCTCAACTTCCGGTCAACCGATTTACTCCAAAAACTAATCAACTCTAAAAAAACTAACCAAAGTACTATAAATGAAATTTGGTGTTGATATAATGAATAATTTTTAAGTTAGAGCGCCCACAAAGTACATAAAAGCTACTTCCGGTTTATCGGTACTTCACGAATAACTCCTAATCAACCGGTGATATAAAAATATGTTAAATACAAAAGTTATAGTAAATTTTATTATCTAAAACTTTTATAAGTAATACAATATACGTATATATCATATTTATGGAGATATTTTGAAAACCGGAAATGAGCTTTAATGAATGAAGCTCGACTTCCGGTCAACCGATTTACTCCAAAAACTAATCAACTCTGACAGCACACACCACCGTACTATATATGAAGTTTGGTATTGATACGACAAATAGTTTTTACATTAGAGCTCCCACAAACACACACACACACACATACAGACACACACACACACACACACACACACACACACACATACACACAGACATCATTCCGAAAATAGTCAAAACGTGTTCTAGGGACCCCAAAACATGTATTTCCGTTGAAAGCACGAAGTCGGATATTTTCATGAAAACAATACTTTCTCTATACTTCGTATATGGAGAAAGTAAAAATCAAGCTGGAACGAAATCGTCTCAGTTTTACCGGCAGGTTTTTAGGGAAGCAGTTTATAATCGCCTGACAGTTCATAATCATTAACCTGACCAAATGAGACATTCGCATCGATTTTCTCAAGGGGTTCGAGAGTGTATAAAAGACCAGAATATACGGTTTATAAATATCGAATCGCTAGTAGAGAAATGTGGAGTACCTCTAAAATAGTAAGATAAATAAGAAGCTGCCTTGCGTTTGAGGAATGAAGAAATTTAATAACGTACAGAGTTTGAAAGTTGGGAAATTTTGGTCCTCAGGTCAAAAGCGTTTGAAGTCGCAAGACTTTGGAGTTATAAATCTAATAAATATTCTGCGATTCAATACCTGGGATAAAATGAAGTCATCTCTCTCTGCCATTACTTACGGACCTGTTTCTACAGATAATCTAAAGAGATTTACTGGAAATTAAAGATCACTTCTACCTCGACTACGCCAATGGTTATCAAGAGACAACAGTTTATAACGCGAAACTCTACCGTATTATCGTGAGTTTATTTTGAAATTTCGTTAGAATATAAGACGAAATTCATTGACAGAATAAAAGTTTCATGACATTTGTTATTCGCTTACTACTTTGGCCAATTTGCGGTATCGTTGGAGATTGAAAAAATCTTCACAACTTCACCAGAGAAAAATAAAAATTTACGAATAAAGTAATCCTAATAATAAAATAATATTTTAACAAATCACAGACACCCACCCAATCGCAACGGAACTCTGTAAACAGTTATAAAAATTTACTTAACTTCTCATTGAAGGTATACGCTCGGGGAGGAAATGTCTCAAATACACCTGCAGGAAGAGAATTCCATCGATCTATGGCTCTATTAAGGAAGGAGAATTAAGCTGCGTTAGTCCTTTGAAGGGGGGCACATTTTAATGTGGTATTAAGCAAGCATACTCGTACGCGAAACAACCTATGCAGTCGAATGCAATTGTAAAATAGGATGCATAATTGAGTTCAGTAATAGGTTCTACGTCTTGATGATGTGGTTTCCTCCAAAGCGAATCTAATAACAATAACAATAATGTAAGATTGAAAGAGTGTCTATTATGAAAAAGCAAAGAAAATATATTGGCGTTATAGTTTTGGTTGAATTGAGGAAATGGTTACGGATCAGATGAAAAGGGATGGAACATTTCCCTCGAAGAGCATTCGTAGTAGAATATGAATCCATCATTACACTGAGAAATAAATGAAGATTTTAGATATTAAATGGGTGAATTTTTTAAGCCTGTTTTTATAGTTTTCATTCTTTATTTATGGGTAACATTTAATTTCTGAAGATACTGTCTCTAGCGTGAGGAATACACATTTGTCCTAAGTATTTCATAGGAGAAACACACATGTCGCATGCCAGTTAATTCTCCAATTTCGCCAATGAGATCTTCAACCTCCTCAATTACAGTGACGGCATCCTCCAGATTTGCCAATGTAATTGCCAATAGCGGTACGTCTTGGAGTAGACTTCGAGTACCTGGCTGAAGGTCTTTTAGCCCTCAGTTGATTCTCGCACACATAACTCTCGACTGATTTGATTGGACTTGATTTGTATGGTATCGATTCGATCCGCTCCACAAATTACGGCAATGTTTTTTTGCGGTGAGGTTTTAAATTTAATGGTTTGGTTGCGTGAACATGTATTAAAGTATAAAAGTAATATTTCCATTTATGCTCAATACACTAAAAGAAGTTGTCGAAAAAGAAACTGCAGCAAAATTAATTTAAGTCGATGAACAAACAGAGTAAATTGATATTGTCGTTTTTATAGTTTTCTCGCATCCATTCAACTGTTCAATAGTAAACGTTATGCCATATTAATAATTAAAGTGAATGAAGATTGATTTTTTTATCTTTAAAATATTTTTTGGAATTCATTCCTTTTTTATATAAATGCTAAGCAAAATTAGTAGGATTTCGTTTTTGACGGCTCTTTTACTGAACTAATTCACAGTATGAACCGAGAGTTTTTTTGTGTAAGTATCGGTATATGATGCTGAAAAGATTCAACGCTGATTTGCTTATTACCAGAGAATGTATGTGGTTTCTTGATTTTAGCTTTCCCCTTTTGGTATCGGTAATATATTTTTCATTAGCTTAAGAGCTGCGGAGGGATTTCGTCTATATATGATAATTATCAATAAACAAAGTAAATTGCTGCGAACATTATGAATATTCAATAAGTAAACAGTAACTGTATATTTACAGAATATGAGTAGAAAAGTACCAAATCATCATGTTATGCCTAGAAACGTTTTAGAACGAACTAATTTCTCTTAAATGAAGGAGTTGAAGATAAGGAAAAAAGCCAATTTCATCTAATGGAGTGATTATTGGAGAATAATATCCGTAAGGTATTGTATAGCATATCCTAAAAGCAAAGAAGTTGTAAAGCTCTTAAATTGTTTACGGAGCGGTAAGCCCTTTTGTCAGGTCCCATCCCATCCCCATCCCTTCCCATCGTTACATTTAGAATATCAACAATTGAATGCAAGGTGCACATTTAAGGAGGTTTGATAAAAGTTGTGAAAATTAAATACAATGGTTTAAAATGTATCTTGGCGACAGGAAAATAACGGTAGTGTTAAATAACAGGATGGGTAATGTAAAGAATGTCAAATATGGCGTACCGCAGGGTTCCATTTTTGGGATATATCCTGACGGGTACCCGCCGACGAACCATATTTGGTTTGGCAGCACCCTTTCCTTAAAAAAAATATATACCGTACGTGCATTACTGATTTTGACGGCTTATGTCAGTAGCTTGGCAGATAAATACAAATGTCTGCTAAGCATTAAAAAACATATTGGAAGGTAAATAATTTGATTTAAAGGAAAAAATATGTGAATACCAACTAAACTAAAATGAAAACAGAGTAGAGGACATTATAGAGTTCTTTGGTAGCAACCAGATTCGTCGATATTAACCAATAGATTTAATTAAGTGTGTCCATAAAAATATGTCAAATATTTCAAAGATAATATGCGATACGAGGATTCAACATATATACATTCGTCAAGAATTGGAGAAGGGGAAAAGAGGAGGAAATGTAAAAATGGACTCGAACGTCCTCCTGCCCGCTTTGGAAACTTCGGTCCGGTAGTTGGTGTGCCGAGGGAGTTCTGGCTCCGACAAAGGGCTTCAAGGAAGACGTGGCGATTGATTAACAGCATCCCTCACGCACATATCCCACTAAGTGGGTTTTCTTCGTAGCGATGCAGTAATTACCGGGAGAGATCAAGTTTTTCGCAGAAATTGGACCTGCGAAACTCAATTAGCACTCCTCGGTCGTGAAAATGCGCTCAATGCCGCAAACGATTTGAGAGAGGATGACACGACTCTTTCGCTTCACAGATAACAGGGGAAGTGGGATTTATGCACTAGAAACCGCTTCACCGAGCAAAATTAAAATTACCGTGAACTAGATCAAAACTCGATCTCTCAGTCTGGTTCTGTCAGGAGCAATCCAAATTATCAATTTCTATAATAAAGCCATTGCTGAAAGAGTTTATTTTATTTGAGGAAATGACGGAAAACGGAGATATTGGAGGAATATAACATTAAATATGAACGAAATTATCAGGAAGCGATCAGATAAATTTTGTAGTTTTAAATAAAAGAAATACAGGGTGATTCAACGCAAAATCGAATATAATGTGAAAAATTATTTGGCATTCTGTTTCTATTATCTTTCATAAAAACTTTTAATAATTATTCTCTTCGCAAATACTGTTTATGTTTATTATTTGTAACATCCTACACGTAAATTTTATTATTTATAATGATGTTAGTGATATTTATATGCTTAAAGTAGAATAATTTGTGATATTTTATACTTATAAAATCCTATTGTTTATTGTATTTTATACTTTTAAATTCTGCTATATGATATTGTGCTGTAGCATTTTTTTAACAAAAGTGTACATCCCGTTGAATAAATAAATAAAATTAAAAAATTAAATAAATTGAGGCCTAACTTCTTTTAGTTTTCTTTATAATTTTCCAGCTAAAGAACCTCAGAATTAGCAACTAAGATTTTCTCAAATGGTACGTAAGAATTGAAAATTTCCAAGCTTTAAAAATGTAGGCGTCAATTTATGTTCGGTTTTGCATGGAATCGCTCATTCGCACTTTGTAACAATGTAAATAAATCTATTAAGAATGTAATCAAAATCCAGTTTAATTGAAAATCGATGCGCTTAATTAGGCTTACTAATTTCGGCCTATTCAGTGATCATACTCAGGGGGTCATCGATGCTTCTAAATGACAGGTCAATTAGCTAATATTGCGCTGAGTCTACATTACCTTTCTTTTTAAATCTTGCTATCTGAATATTAACGCCCTACTTATAGGGGATTAAAGTTGTCTAGGGTAAAAGAGCTCTAACATTATAGATATAGAAAATTATTTTGCTTTAGAAGTAGGCGAAGGGTGTGGGAAATAGCAACAATAACGATCACGACTTTATTAGGCGATTTTCTTTTAACGATTTTCCGGAGTATTTGTGCTAACCTTATTACCACTATGAACGACGGAATGACCATCCACTTAAAGTAGATTTGAGTTTCTATTGCATGAAAATTAACCCCTAACCGAAGACGTCAAGAGCGTATAAAAATGAAATAGAGAAAGAATCTTAATGTGACATTGCAGAAATCACCAAATTTTAGTCAAACTAGATCCTTCCCTGATACAATGATGCCCTTGGCAATATAATGCAAATGGTCAACTCGAAACTGGCCGTGCAATTAAAAAGGTTTTGTGGAATTTGAATTGTTATTTCAATATGATCCCGAACACAAAATAAAATAAAAAAAGATGCCTTCACTCTATACAGGCAAAATGTACGATTATTATTCAATTTTCTTAAACAAAATTTCCACGTCCTTGCTCTCGATTAACCATAATCTGAAATGTTTTAAGAAAGTTTTTTTTATCAATACCGATTATCTTCAAAGCTTGGGAAACAAACAGTTTTGGGCCAAGATAAAGGTGTGCGAAGATTTTCAGTATTAGATACCACGGAGAGATCACCTTGATCTTGCGGTTCTTAACCATGGGTGACAGTACAAGGCAGGTTCAGACTTTTAGCAAGGAGACAGTCACTCAACGGCGCACAATAGGGGAGATGGTACACCATAGCGCCGCGACCATCACTGGTCTAGAAACCATTGGCTTGAATGACGCACCTTTTTTCATCAATTTAAATCTTACGGGATATTTAGCTACTTATGGGAATATTTGAAAATAAGAGAAACAACATTTACTCAGGATTGGGCCCAATACAGAGTAACGAGGTTGTCTTTTCCTAGTTCAATGTTCCCGCAGGAAAGAAAGAAGAGATATTTTAGAGACGTTTGGAGCGAGATTCCGAGGAAAATTGAATAATAATAAATTAATTAATAAAATTTAATAATAATTAAATACTAATTTAATAGGCATCATAAAAATCGAAATCTATGAAATATTTTGGAGGCGTTTTCTGTAAGAAAAATTCCACAAGGAAAACGTTCACTAGATCACAAGAATATATAAGAGATATGAAGTGGATTTCGTAGCCATGATGTATCATCAGTAAGCCTATGTAAATGGACAATAAATACACTCACAATGATTAAATGAAAAAAAAACAGATAAAAACTCAAAACAAAATCAATTCAAAGCTAAATTTCACCTGTTTTTTTCAATGGCTTGTTACCTGATGATGTTCCGTGGCTATGAAACCTGCGTTGCGTCTTGTTTATATTCTTGCGATCTAGCAACATTTTCAGTATGGAGTTTTTCGCCAATAAGTACCACCAATTCTGACCTGGTATTGTCTGTCTGTAAAGTATTATCCCAAAAACCGGTTGGTATCTCACCCCTTCTGATATAAACTACAAAGAGCTTGCTGAGAGGGATGATGTTTACTAGGCAGGATGAGGAGTGAGGTAGTTTGTCATTCCTTTCCTCACTGAGCCGGAATGCTACAAGCGGAACATGCCCACGCAAGTGAAGCCATGAGTAACACTTTGTTTGACAATCCCTAAGGAGAGACCTTGATCAGTGCATTTATTCACTCATAACTCAGTAACTTTCATTTCATTACAGCCATTATCAACACTGCGACAGAAGTAACTAAATGGCACATTTTTCTGCACTCCTTCCGTGATGAATGAAACTTTTCTTTAAGATATTTTGTAAAACATCTTATATTGGACCTTAACATTTTTCGCTGCATTGATCCTTCTCAATTTAAGGTTTGGCGCATTCACGGTTTATATTTGGTAGCCGTTTGGTATGTATTCATAGGAAACGAGATGGAAGGCCTCAAAATGATTAATAATCTCGGGACGAGAGCGAAATATCGAGGAATTTCCTTTCGTAAACTCGAACAAAGATCCACCACGTTATAATCCCTATTTAGTGTCGAGTGCGAGTACTCGAAGAGAGCTCTCCAATGCGCAAGCAACCACTGGCCTGCGAACCCCCATTAGCTGCTGAAGTGCAGAGCTACGTTCGAATTAGCTGAGCTATAGTTCCTTCCAGAACAGTGTCGACTCGAATTAACCCTTCCTACTTTCCCCTTTTTCTGCAGTCTCGCCCTTTAATCGAATAAATCACCACCGTTGCTTAAATGCTCTCGTGTTTTCCCATCATCGAAATTTTCCTCTTGTCTTTAACTTCGTGTTATTCACTTTGTCATATTAGTCCCCATCGCTGTTTTTTTCTGAACTCGATCACCACTGCCCAAATCTTTAGACACCACGAAGAGATCACCTTGGCCTTGCGCTTCTTAGATTAAAAACACATTGTAGCAGTGCAGGTCGTTGGTAGCCTATTTAGCCGCGTATTGCGATATATAATCGAAGCATGCTTTCTTACGGGTACGCACACAGTGGAGAATAGCAGGTATCTGGGATGGTTACAGTGAGCAAGGCAGTAAGCGGATTTACATCGCTATTCGCTTTCATTGAGCGCTATTGATTCATAACTTATGCAATGAACTGAATAGCTCAAATTATCCGCTACAGTACAAACACAGTTGGATAATGAATGATGATTTATAGTGAAATAATGACACAAGTACTATTGACGGCATTATATTGGTGTATAGATTTTTTCGCCAGAGGAAAATCAGTTAAAGTTATCTACTTCAACGGTAATACGTGCATTTGACTCAAAATTGTGGTTATTAAAATTTAGGAGCGATGTTTCTTCCGATTTGACAGTTAGCGCTATCCGATCAACGACATGTGAGCAATGAGCATTGTGTAAACCTGATGCTGCAACAAACGTATCCCAGTCTAAATTTAAGAAATAAATAAATTTAAGAATAGCTCTCGCGGTATTCTGGTGTGTCTGCAGCAGATATTTTTCTTGGTTTAAAATTTATTTTGTAAGAGAAGTAAATTATATGAGTAAATATATTTTCTTTTTCCCCGTATCGTAGGGTAGATATGCTGCAATTTTCATCCATGGAGATTTTGGGGAACTCTTTTTACTTCTTTAGAGGATAGGAAGCCAATTTATTCCGTTAACTTTCCTTGTAATTAGCCTTGGTCAGCCTCTCAATGTCTTTACTTCTGTTGCACGCAACGGAATTTTACTTATTTTCACCTAAAAAATAATTGCATATTTTATTCAAGTGACCTGCTTTCTCCATAAAAATTTATTTAATTATCCGTAGGCTTCTCAAAAATTTCACACCCTCCTTCCTGCGGATATTTTCCTGCTGCGGATTATATTTTTACTTAGGTTACCTTAGGTTTTCAAACCAGCTCGATAGTTTTTTCTGTGAGATTTTTTCATGCAAACTTGGGCGAATGTTGGATAGATAGTATTGATATCATCTATATCCCCCTCGAACGTTTCCACCTGGTAATCATACCAAATTGCAGCTATTACGAAAAATAAATCTATATCTATAAAATATATATATAAAACAGAGTGTGTGTGTGTGTGTGTGTGTGTGTGTGTGTGTGTGTGTGTGTGTGGGTGTGTGTGTATGTATGTTCGCTAAAAACTCGAGAACCGAAGGTCGCACAACTTTGAAATTTTCTACATTATTAAAAGTCAACCCCGCGCAGAGTATAGGCTGCTTTTTATTTCCCTAAGGTCCACGGTTCGAACCCAGACGGGTCAAAACGTTTCCATAAGAAATACACGTAGAGGTCAGTTTTTTGTAGCAGGATTAATTTCTTTTTCAAAATTAAATTAGAAATAATGGTCCTAGAAAGTCAAATCTAGCACCAAAATAAGGACAATAGAATACAAATTTTTATTTTGGTCGTGAAATATCGTTTTCGATTCGAAATTGCGCACAATAAGATAAAGTACGTGAACATTTTATCGAAATTTTGAAGTCGTAAACAACCCATCCCCCTGACGATCAAGGCGATTGTTGATTTCGAGCTCATGCGTAATTCCGTAAGAAGACATGGAAAATGAATGCCCAGATACAATTAATGCTGTAAGATATCTTTTATATATAATTCCTTCTCCGGATTCATTCATATTCATAGATACCCAGATAGGATACTAATTCACAGGCTAAACCACAAGCGTCATTGATTTGAATTTTTTACAGCGTATAGGTCTTAACTTAAAACCCACAGGAAAGAGGCGACTTTGAACCTCAGTGACATGGGTTCGATGCCAGAAGGCCTCAAAATCCCAACTTTTCCCATTTTAATGTAATGCTTTGATTTTCGGAAATTTCTAAAAAAAACTTTCCGGATAGGTAGAGAATCAAAATTGAAGGAGCTTACAGATATGAACATTAACTATCGAAACCATAAATGGTTTTTACAGAAAATGTCCTGGGTTCGATGCTAGAAAGATGCAAACATCTCCCATTTAATATACATGGGGTAGTTTTTCATTATTTTTTAGATGCATTTATCGAAATGATAGGAAGCTCTCTCTTTGCTGGAAGATGTATATTAAAACTCGGTTTAAGAAAAAATTTTTAATAAGACCATAGTCTTCCTGGGTTCGATGCCAGAACACATTAAAATTTCTTACATAAGGAATATATGGGAAAAGCAGGACGTCATTTTAGGCAGTTGCAGCCAATATTTCTGTTTGAATTTTCACACATAGTTATAGATGGCGATCTCCTATTGTGCTGCATAGTAAGTATGACCAGGAGGACCCGGGTTCGATCCCGGGTGGTAAATATATCTCCCATATAAAACACATTGGGGTAGTTTTTCATAATTGTTTTGATGCACTTATCGAAATGAAAGGAAATTTTTCCTTAGATAGAAGTTGTATATTAAGACTCGGTTTAAGAAAAAAATAGATAAGACCATGCTGTTCCTGGGTTCGATGCCAGAGTACATTAATATTTCTCATATAAGGAATATATGTGAAAAGTAGGACGTCGTTGGAGGCAGTTGGAGCAAATATTTCTGCTCGAATTTTCACACATAGTTAGAGATAGTGATATTCTGTTGCTTAGTATTGGGATGCATACAAGTCAGCTCCATAATACACTTAATTTCTGCAAAGAAAGTTCTTCGTTGGTTTTGAGTTATATATGTATAGAATATATTTCTGTTATTTGTGTTTAATCATAGTTTCCGAGAACCATTTTTCCCTATCAGAAAATGTCTCCTAAAAGGTGGTGCTGCTTATCCTAATGTGATCGTCGAATATGTTTATTATGTTTTAACTTCTTGTCAATGATAGTCATCAGTGTTCTTTCTGTGTATTGCGTCGAGTTCGTGTTAAAAATGAGTACTCGTAATCCTTCCTCCCATCGTCCCTTAAAAGCCTACTATCAAAACGTCAGAAGTTTAAAAAACAAGCTCTCTGCAGTGAGCACTAATCTCAGCGAGCTATCGGCTTTTGAATTAATTGCAATCACTGAGACGTGGCTCAACACAACAGTTTGTGACTCTGAAATTGCTATTTCAACTTCCCACAACATTTTTCGTCGTGACCGCAACAGTCGTGGTGGGGGAGTTTTACTTGCTGTTGATTCCTCGCTATCGGCGAAACATCGGCCAGATCTTGAAACTAATTGCGAGATTCTATGGGTGGAAGTAATTGCTCTGTCAGACTCGGGTCGCTTAGGCAAAATACTCCTTGGCTGTTTTTACCGACCTCCTGGTAGTAATTTGAGTGTACTGGAAGCTTGTTTTGAATCTGTTCTTCGTGCATCATCCTTAGGAAAAGTGATCCTTTTCGGGGACTTTAACCTCGCAATTAAGTGGACTTCGCCCTGTGTTGCCACCGGCGCTAATGAACATGACAATTTTTTTATCGATCACTTTCTTCACGGTTTAGGACTGTGGCAATCAAACCTAAATCCTACCAGAAACTTGGCAACATTGGATCTTATATTGTCCTCTGAAGCTCTTGAACTCGCTTCCTCAGGAAGAAACATTTTTGAGTCCGACCATGAATCACTGGAATTCCCATTTCCAATCTTTTCTCCGCGTCCTCCCGCCCCCTTCCCCGCCTCCAGAACAGTTAGAGCGTGGAACAAAGCGGACTGGCCTGCCATTAACCGTACCCTTTCCCTCCTTCCATGGGACCTCCTGGAGATTGGCAGCCCGGATGAGTCCCTCTCTCTTTTCTATGAAATCCTCAATAGTGTCATTGAAGACAACGTGCCGATTCGAAGGCCCTCGAAGAAAAGTGACCCGTGGATGTCGTCTGAGACCATCCTCACCCTGCGGAACAAGGAAGCCGCTTGGAAGCTTATGAAAGCCTTCCCCAACCCTCACACTCGTCATACCTTCTGCGAACTTCGACGGTTAGCCAAGAAACTCGTTCGGAGAGACTACACCCTCTATGTGGATAAAATCACCTCTGACATTAGGGGTAACTGCAAGAGGTTTTGGACTCTCGTAAACATGAGAAGGAAGTCTCCCCGTGTTCCAGCCCAGTTGTCCCTGGGAGCTTGCGTTTTCGAAAAAGATGAGAGAATCTTTGCGCTAAACGAATATTTCTCCTCCAACTTCTCCGCCAATCCAAACCTTGTCTCTCCTCCCCCCCTCCAGCCAATATGCACTCATTCTGCTTTTAAAATCGCTACCTCCCCTCATGAAGTCCTAAATCTTTTAAGAGCCTTACCCCACAATAAAGCCACTGGACCAGATAACATAGGAGCAAATTTTCTCAGTCATACTGCTCATACTGTCTCTTTTCCAATAACAATTATTTTTAATAGGTTCTTCTCGTCTGGCACATTCCCCTCCTCCTGGAAATCTGCAAATGTCATTCCCATTTTGAAAAATGGCCGCAAGGATCAAGTGGAGAACTATCGCCCTATATCTATTCTTCCCGTCCTCTCCATTCTATTCGAACGTATTATCCACAACAGCCTTCTCTCCCACACACTTTCTTTCATTTCTCCTCATCAACATGGCTTTCTTCCTGGGGGATCCTGTCTTACAAATCTCACTGTCCTACAACATCATATCATCACAGCTTTCGAAAAAACTTCTCAACTCGATGTTTGCTACCTTGACTTCTCTAAAGCATTCGACTCCGTTAACCACTTCCTTCTAAAATACAAACTAGAGCATAGATACAATATTCATGGACCATTCCTTTCTCTACTTTCTGATTTTTTATCCCATCGTAGGCAACGCGTCGTCCTCGACGGCTGTGCATCTTCGTTCTCCCCCGTTCCTTCCGGTGTTCCCCAGGGTAGTGTCCTAGGCCCGCTATTGTTCGCACTCTTCATCGATGATCTGGTGGAAGCTGTCACTAACATAGGAGTAAACATCTTACTCTACGCTGACGACTGTAAGATATTCAAACGAATTGAGTGCGCCGAGGATCACAACGCCCTTCAACACGCCCTTAATGCAGTTGATATTTGGTGCATGAGGTGGGGCTTGAAAATAAATCCATGCAAGTCTGTGGTGATGTCGTTCTCCCTGAAGAAGGACCTTACTCCGCCCGTGTATCGCCTTAACGGTGAAATTATTAATACCGTTCCTTCTCACAAAGACCTTGGAGTGATTTTCGACAGCAAATTGACATTCCGTGAACATGTGAGCTGGGTCACTTCAAGGTGTATGTCACTGATTGGAATGCTTTCCCGGTTCACAGAAATTGCCGACCCTTTTGCCCTAAAGTCTATCTTTACTGGTTGTGTTAGCCCCATTATGGACTATTGCATCCCTATATGGCAATCTGCTACCCCTTCCAACCTCAAAAGGCTCAACCGTCCCTTAAACTTCTTCACCTCAATTGTTCGTCTGCGAGTTCCCCACTTTTACAACTGTTCTCGTGATCAAATCCTTTCCTCTCTCGGCATTTATTCTCTTCCTCATCGTCGCAAATCATTTGATTTAAAATTTCTTCACGCAATCTTTAACGGCCGTTGCAGAACTACCGACATCCTCCCTTGCTTTTCCCTTCGCGTCCCTTCCCGCAATTCTAACCTCCTTCACGTACCTCGTTTCAGGCTTTCAATCTCTCAAAGATCAGTTTTCTATCGAATTCCAACACTTTTCAATTCTCTCTTATCCAATAACCCTTCCCTAGAACTGTTTTCCCCCATTAATTCACTCCTTTCGTCCATTCATTAATCTCGCTCTTTAGCTTACTTCGTTGTCTCGTTTTTCGTCCTCTTCATCTCTTTCCCTCATATTTATTTATTCATTTTCCCCATCATTATTGTTTTTTCCCTTACTTCTCCTTTTGTAACTTATAATTACTATTTTTTATTATTTTATCATATTACCTTTATCTAATTTAATTTAAATTAACCCACTAACATCTTTTTTCACTTTTTACAAATGTTTGGTTGCATTTCAATGCAGCTTTGTTGTTATTTATTTATATGTTTATTTCAATATGTTGTTGTAAGATTCATTGTAATTGGTCGTATTGACTGTTAATGGATCAAATTTAAATAAATAAATAAATAAATAAATAAATATATTTTATACTCTTTAATTCATTTTTGTCATCATCGAAGAAAGTGTTCATTCAAAGGATATAAGATTAAATCTTTAGGTGTCTTTGTAGACTTAATTATAATTTTATTTACTTTGTTTATTCGTTTGGAAAAAAATATAGCCTGGAATCAGCTATGTACCAAAAATTATGAGGCAATTGTTACGATCAAGACTGTACCAAGAGTAATTATCAATTTGGGTTTCCCCGTTGAGAATCAACGGGCACTTCTGCTAGTATATATATAAAATAGAGTGTATGTTATTATTACTATTATTATTATTATATTTGAACGGTAAGTCAGAGGGATATTTTATTCTGCCTTCGTCACCTCATTTTATTCATCATCAACATTAATCTCTTTATTCATTTTTTGAGCTGTCTCTCTGAAAGTGGTCATCACGGAATGGGTCCGCCGAAGGGGCTGGTTACCGCAAACTTGGATCCTTCCACTCTCCGCAGCTTCTTTCCGTTCCTCTTACTCTATTTCAGGAACCACTCTTAGCTCTCCATCTGTCAAGTATGGTATGCAGAGACCGCCAAAGTTGTTCCTCCTCTTCCCGGCAGTGGTACGCCTCTTATTTCGTTCTTGATTATGGTTATAAAGGGTTCGATGCTTATTGCGTGGAGTTGTCCCGAGAGGGGGCATTCTTGTCTAATACCTCTTCTAAAAGGTATTGGCACTGTCAGAAAAGATGAAATTCTGATCAGACAGTCGCTGTCTTCGTATAGTGTGCGCATGGCATTAATAAACTTATCTTTGAATCCCATCTCCTTTAAGGTGTCGTAGAGATGAGAGTGAAGCACTCTATCGAAAGCGCCTTTCTGATCAAGGGAGAGCACCGCCATATCTATGCCTTCTTCATTGGCCCTTCTTATCACATATCTTAGGAGGCTTATGTTATTAATAATTGATCTTCCGGAAGATCTTCCTTGTTCCTTGGAGATGATGTCACCTGCCACGAGAGAGAGCCTTTGCGAGATGCATTTTGCGATGATTTTATAATCGGCACATGTAAGACAGATTGGTCTCCAATTTTCTATGTCATGCCTATCACCTTTTTTGTATATGAGTGTTATTACTGTTCTCCTCGACGACTTAGGTAGGGATCCTCTTTGGAGTCTCTCTTCTGCCATCTTAAGGAAGGGAGTTCTTATCAGACGCCAAAATCTTTGATAGAGATAGACGGTTATACCATCTATTCTTGGTGATTTTCCTTTTCAGAGGGCCTTTACTGCCTTGTCTAACTCATCCGCCTTTATGTTATTTTCGCTTATATTAGCTTTGTCTTCGTTTAGTCGTGATAGTTGACTGTAAATTTCATCTTGGCCCTCCAGGTGAGTAGTGGTATCCTGAACTTTGCGTATTTTTGCAAAGTATTCGCGAACCCATTTGGACATCTTTAATGGTGACGAGGTGACGCCAGTGTCAGTCCGGACTGACTGCATGGGTCTCGGCTTCATCCGTGTTGCGGCGTTTGCGACATGTGTGCCGACCGGCGCATCGCTTGCAGTTGCCTCGCTCAACGCCAGGCTTGCGAGTCTTTTTTCGCTTTCGCGAACATACCATACGGTTATTTTTTCTCTTAATCTGTTGTAATCGTTGGCTGGATCTTTATCTTCCCTCATTCGGAGCCTTGCTGCCATTTCTTTCAGTTTTTTTTAATTTCTCCGTACTTATTTTCGGTATCGACCTATTTAAATAGAATAGAAGATGCCTTTATCTCCTGTTTGAGGTTTTTCCAAGACGTTATCGGATCTACACGCCTCTCACACCCTGCGTTTTCGATGATCGCCTAGATCATCTTCACGTAGTGCTCATTTTTTAAGAGGGCATTATTTAACCTCCAGCAGGGACTTTTCCACAAGTCTTTGGTGCCTGCGATGGCCACAGTCAATTTCACTGCACTGTGATCGGAGAAGGACGGTATTACGTCGACGCCTCTCAGATCTTCGATGACGTTTTTGCTTTTTGTAAAAACGATCGAGTCTCGAGCTTGAGTAAGGGGTCCAATGGGAAACGTATGTGTATCCCTTCTCCTGGTGTCGGAATTCATTCCTTTTTCGACCATACTTGCATTTTCCACTATTTCTTTTGATCTTCGTGCGGTATGAATATGTCTCTCAATGCCTGTTGATCTATCTTTTTCGAGCTCTAAGGTACAGTTAAAATCGCCACCCATTATAAGGTTTACCGCCTCTTCGGCCTCGCGAATTGCTGTCTCGATGTATTCTTGTGCTATATTTAATGTTTCCGCTGCTTGGTGTTCGTCCTTTGGGACGTAAAAATTCATTAAGAGAAAGTATTTTCCTCTCTGCGTAGAAAGGGTTACTGCTTGTACATAGCCTTCGCATATGTTTATCGTCCTTTCGACTTTTAATGATGGTTTCTTTTTAATTAATATGGCTGTTCCTGATGCAGCATTTACAGGAGGATTATATAAGGAATGGTAGTCGGTGAACCCTTCTGAATCCTCTTCTAAATTTGTTTCTTGGAGAAGGCATACGTCTGGAGACCATCTCTCTAGAAAAATACGTAGTTGTTTCCTCTTAAGTCGACTTCGAACTGAACGTAAATTTAAGGTGAGGAAGCTGTGGCTGATAGAGTCTCTCATGATGCTTTATTAGGAGACTAAATAAATGAAAGAATTAATAGATACCAAATATGTAAGAGGACGGACTACAGGGTTATATATTGTCGATTAAAATAATCGCTCAATGAATTCCTCCCCGAGTGGTCAGTAATGCAGCTTGGGCATAACCTACCTCTAACACCTCGTTCTTTTTAACTGTTATGTCTTGGTTTCTTCTGACTAATATGGCTGTTCCAGAACATACATTTGTGGGTGGATTGTATATGAAGTTGTTGCCAACAAAATCCAGAGCGCCGTCATCTAAGTTTGTCTCTGGTAGCAGACAAACATCGGGATTTAATCTCTCCAAGAGTATTTCAAATAGCTCTCTTTTATTCGCGGAAGGCAAGGATCTCACATTGTATGTTATGAAAATAAGATCGCCTGGGTGCTTCTTCATAATAGTTTCCTCAATTGTGAAATGGGATTCGTCATTCCTTCTGAGGGCTTTCAGAAGCCTTTGGATTCTAATTCTAAAGGCTTGCTCTTTAATTATTCTCTTATCTATGATGTCTTCCAAAACGTCGATTAAATCTTTAGGGTCAGAAAACATGTCGACCGCTTTTTCTAGCGGTTCGGTACTTCGTTTTACATCTATTAAATATCTTCTGAAAGATGGGTATGGGATTGGAATGTGCCCTCCCTTTGAATAATATCTCGTTTCGATTCTTTGAAAGCTTTTTTCATCGATTTGTTCAGGTTTTTCTTTTCTCATTTTGTTGCCTCTTTTTCTTTGTGGCGAGTTTATGGGGGATGATGGGGTGTTATCATCTCCTTGCTTTCTTTTTCGCGTTTCGTCTTCTTTCGGTTTTCCTTATTTGTTATGGGGTCTTCTGTTAGTATTTCGTTTGTGTACATATTTGCTGTTAAAAAAATTCATGGTAACAACTTTTTACTAGACCACTAAATATGGTCTAGTAAAAAGTTGTTACCATGAATTTTTTACAAATTAAGAAATACCACAATGTGAACCCTGAGATGGTTTCGTATATTTGCTGTTGTTGTTATTTCCATCCTTTCCTTTTGTCGTTCTTCGTTTACGTCGATCTTATCAGATGTTGAAAGATAGATAAGGTCAGAAGCAGCCGTGTGGCTTGTCTTCGCTGTATCGGGAGCCACGCTTTGTGTTTCCCTTATCGGTTCGGGGTCGTTACGGACAATTAGATCGTTTTCTGGAGTTGACCTGAGTGAATGGGGCGCTGAGTCTTCAGTCGAAGGTGCATTCTTCTTTTCGTTTGTTACCGATGGCGTAATCCTCATGCAGTCGATCTCATCTGCCGTGCATGCTTTCGCGTAGTGACCCTCTTTGTGGCATTTAAAACACCTAGGTTCTTCAAAATTGAAGTAAAGATGGAGATAGAGGCCACCGAAATTAATCAGAAGTGATTCTGGCACGTGTGCTTCATCACGCTTGATGATAAAACATTGTCTTCTCCACGCTTGTATGTGGGTCAAATCTGGTCTTTTCAGGCCGAGTGAAAGGAAGGTTACAGGACTGACGACTCGTCCTATTCGACTTAGAATTTCTGACAAGTCGTCCGATGGAAATTCGGGTGTAATGTTGGAAATAACTAGCCGCTCGACTTTTTGAGACATGCGGTTTGCTACAATGTAATAATCTTTGATTGTGATTCCTCCGTGGTTGCACATGAAGTTGATTATTGTTTCTTCGTCTTTGAGGTAAATGCATATTCTTCCCTTGGAGAGTCTAGTAGCGTGGGTTATAATCTTGCCTCCAATTATATCTATTAGCGCAACCACGTACTCTCCGAGTGGAGTTGCTGGTAAAGCTTACATCAAAATTCCAAGTTTTCTTGTAGGGCCTGTTGATAAGGGGTGATTTGTATATTCGGCTGAAATGTGCCTCTTTGAGTGGCTAACTCAGAGGTATTCGCGAGGGTGTGAGATACCTTTCGTAACTCTTGCGTAAGTTGTTTTCTGAATTGAAGGGTTAGGGAAAGAGAGTCTGAAGTGGTATTTTGAAGATTAGGAAAACTTTGCGAGGTTAAGTTATTAGGGGATGACAAATTCACCAGAGGGGTCGAAGACAACGAGGTCGAAGGCAAGGAGTAGGAGGTAGAGAGCACCGTAGTTGTGGTATGGGGTGGCTTCACAGATAGCGGGGCTACGAGCGTTGGTCTGGATCTGATGGGGCTTATGGAAGGAATAATGCTCCCTTCAGTCGTCGTGCCTGATTTACTATAATCTATTGATGGTATCATGGATATTGAGGTAGAAGTGACATTCGTGGTCAGTACGATTGCTCCTTTCTCCCTCCTCAAAATTGTTGAAGGCGAGTGGAGGATTTCCTGATCAGATGTTAGATTCAGACGTCTCGGGCTACGTATACGCTGCGAAGGATCTTCATCCGCTGGTCCAGACATGATTGGTGACGATGGTTTACTAACAGGTGAGAGCACGGTTGTAGATGGCGATGTAGATGGTTTGGTAACGTCGGATTGGGTTCTCATTTCAGGTCTGTCTTTCAGTCTGCCGCATCCGATCGGGGCAGCTCCCGAGCGGCCAGACGATCACTCGAACGAGGCACACTTAACCTATTTTAAGTTTCGAATGCTAAATGTTAAGATTACAACAAACTGACTGGAAAAATATTCTCTCTATGAATATAATAGAGAGGGGACACTTTGTAGAGCACTTTGGTGAAGTCACCAAAATCACCACTACAAGAAAACGCACAATAATCACGTTATTTCGGGAGCTCACGAAAGGAACGTCCGAAAACCACGAGTGACTGTGTGTGTGTGTCCGCTAAAAACTCGAGAACCGAGAGTCGCAAAACTTTGAAATTTTCTATGTTATTAAAAGTCGACCCCGGGAATAGTAAAGGCTACTTTTTATTTCCCTATGGTCCACGGTTCGAACCCAGACGGGTCAAAAAGTTTCCATCTGTTATCGGTGTTTAATCTTTGGTTCTCTTTTGGCACTGTGTAATTTGATGAGCTCCATCTTCATGTTACGAATTTTAGAATTGGGGTAAAAGTCAGCTCCATAATACACTTACTTTCTGCAAAGAATATTCTTCGTTGGTTTCGATATATATATATATATATATATATATATATATATATATATATATATATATATATATATATATATATATATATATATATATATATAATATATTTCTGTTATTTGTGTTTAATCATCGTTTCCGAGAACCATTTTTCCCTTTCATGAAACGTCTCCTAAAAGGTGGTGCTGCTTATCCAAATGTGATCATCGAATATATATTTTATAATCTTTAAATAATTTTTATCTTCATCGAAGAAAGTGTTCACTCAAAGGATATGAGATTGAATCTTTGGGTTACTTTGTAGACTAAATTATAATTTTATTTTCTTTGTTCATTGGTTTGGAAAAAATTAGCCTGGAATTAGCTATCTACCAAAAATAATGAGGCAAGTGTTACCATCAAGACTGTACCAAGAGTAATTATCAATTTGGATTTCCCCGTTGAGAATCAACGGCCACTTCTGCTAGTAAATAAATAAAAAAGCATTGTATCAACAAAAAAACACTCTCAGTTCACTACTTGGTCCACCTAGGTATTTCATCTGTCTTTTAGTCAGGAGAAAAATTACAGTCACAAGGAAAGTGAACGATAAGTACCCGAGTAGGGTTTTATAATAAGTAAATTAGTTCGGCGGATTGATGCTGCATCGAAAATATCATACTTTTATGCATACACATTTCTTCATTTTGGGCGAAATTGAACATTCCCTTTTTCCATTTAGCCTAATTACAAGGAATCCCTATGCAATAGAATAACAGTGAACAAAGAGGGACTGAATAAAACCTAAAAATAGAACATATAAGAACCACAAATACAGTACTCATGAATATCATGATTAACCTACAGAAAGAGAACATGCTAGGAAGATTACATATGGAGGAGGAAAATAATAAGTGTTTAGATTCAGAACTTAAATTTCGTACACAGATAAAAAATAGACGCATGGCAAAAAAACACTGGGAGAGAAAATCGTAGCGTGAGAGTAGACAGAAATGAAAAATTTGAAGATACATAAAATACTTAATTATTTCTCGTGAAAGAATTTATTTGAGAATAAGAGAAGGATTAAATGTACTGGATCCTTTTTCAAGCCGAAATTATGGTTAAATTAAAGGCCTTTATGAAGCTAAATTTAATATAAATACTGTTTTGTAGCAAACGTACAAGTGAAGGATGAGGGGGTTGCTGGAACAAATTTTGGAGTATCAAGGGGTATCGGCAGACGAAAAGGTTAAGAGCCACTGCAGTAAACCACAGCTTATAATCTTATTTTTCGCTTTTTCCTTCATGCTTTCTATTAACTTTTCATAAATTAATGAAGCTCTCTTTTAACTTTATAATTGGATTAAAATGGGTTTTCTACGGAAAGAAGTTCCCTAATATTACATTTGTTTTACCATCACCATATTTTTTGCCTCCCATAATTTACCCGTCGACGATTGTGTTTCCCTTATCCTATTATAGCTCTTTACGTTCATTAACAGCGTAAACACCGTCGTTCTAAGGTCTTAATTGCATTTGTTTTCCCCCATTGCACCCTCATTCCCTTCACTTATTCCCGCGACCTTTTCTCTGTCATTACTCTACTCTCGTATTGTTATCTTCTTTATCGTAATAAATTGGGGAGAGTTGTTCTTTACTTTTGCCTTCTCCTCTGCCTTTGCTTCCCTTTGCATTCTACTGTCAATCACCTTTTTTATCAATCCCCCTCCACTCAGCGCGTTACGTAACTATTCCGTTTGTCGACGCTTAATTACTTTAATTAAAACCCCTTCCTACTCAATTCATATCACCTCCGCATTTGTATCCCTATCAACCTAACTCATTCTTTCATTCTACGCCACACTTGCATCTCAAATTCATACATTCCTTTGATATTATCTTTTCTTAAAGATAACGTTTTCCACCCATTTAGCAAAACACTCAACCATCATGAACGTGAAACGTGGAAATATGAAGAGCGGTCCACACCAAGGATATCACCAATATTTTCCTGATTCCTTTTTTGAGTACTCAAGTAATAATTTCCCTTCCGAAGATTTTTGATATGAGATAGTATATATCTCCGGGAGATGGTTAGAGCAACTCCCTAGTAAGTGGGAAATTGGAATTCATATCCAGGTCTCGAAAAATTGATTCCATGTCCATTTATATTTAGGATAGACCAGTGATATTCTAAAACTGGGGATAAATCGTGGACAGAAAGTAAAAAAATACAGTAAAAGAAAATTTGAATACGACTGGGACGGGAACCCAAAACCTGGGCAGACGTTTTACCTCTAAACTACCACATTAAATACAATAATAAATAAATAAATAAATAAATGAATAAATACATGAATAAATAAATAAATAAATGAATAAATAAATGAATAAATAAATGAATAAATAAATAAATGTAAATACGGCCCTAAGGGCCGTATTTACATTCGACTCCTAAGAGTTTCCCAGCGCCTAGCAGTCCCCCAAGGCCAAACATCCAGCGAACCCCTAAGGCCTAAGACGCACTGTCGACTGGTCGCCGGCGACTGTGACTTTGTACAGTTTAAATAGGTGTGTACGCACTTGGTCGTCGGTCACCCGAACGACTCGGCGACTCGCCGCGCAGTGGAGACTCACAAACGACTGGCTGGTCGCCGCGACCGATAGAACCACGGTTGTAATATGGGAGCGTACGCACGGCGAGCAACTTTTGAGGCGACCAAACGTCGTGCACAAACTGGCGCAGACTTTTGATACCAATAAATTTATTTTAGAAATAGAATCCGCCGGTTATTTTTGGTTTTAGAAGGCACAATAACGCACAAACATTCTTGTGTAATTAAAAAAATTTACGTGGGTACTTTCTTACGTCTTCATAAAATATGTTAAACATACCTTATGCTCTACATTCCTGCAGCAAAGGATGTTCCCAACACTCATTCGCTTTTCTTTTTTTCTTAATTAGCAACGCTACTAATATTGCAACTTCGACGTCCATTCTGCACGTATGTGCAAGAAACACTACCATTCCAGTCGCTGGTTTAGTCGCTGGCTTGAGTTGCCTATGTTATGATCGCCGAGAAACTGAGTCGCCGGCGACCAGTCGGCAGTGCGTCGTCAAGCCTAAAGCGTGATACCGGTGGTGGCAAAACTGCGTACTAATTTTGTAAACAACAAACATGGCGGATAATCTGTTCGATTCGCTCGATTAGATTCAACAATTGATGAATAAAATTAAATAGTGGACTGTGATATCCTCAAAGTTTTTTCGAATTAGGGTACAAATCATCAGAATATTTTCAGTATGTATTTATTTTATTCTAATGCATTTAAAACTATCTAACGGATGTTTTAAAACCTCAACGTGGGCAGTCGTTAATAAATGTGAAGTTATTAGTTTTATTATGTAAAGTATTGATTTCCTTGAGGTTGAATTTATTGGCAATTACTATACTTATTAGTAGAGATATATTTATTTTGTGCACGGGTGATTCCTACTCTTCATTGCTGATTCTTTGTAGCCTTTCGTTGTCGTAGTCGTGATATGTAAACTTTGACGCAGGAGAAAGAGAAAATATTTACAGTGGAATGCCACAATGGTCAGTATTAGGCCTATTACAATTTATGTATATATATCAATGATATATTTTATGTTATAAAGTGCTGTAAAATATACTTGTATGGTGATGACGCTGTATTAATATCTGTTCACAAATACTTCAATGAGGCTGAAAGAGCTCAACAAACTGACTTAAATAAAATTAATAAATGGTGCCATGAAAACAAATTAAATATAAACTTTCAAAAGATAAAAGTTTATGAAAATTAGAGTTAGAGAAGAAATGAATCAGAAAGTGGGACCTTTACAATACCTACACACTTACGTCCTGCTTACAGAACATTACTTCTCCAATAAGCACAAGGAAAAGTTTGCTACAAAACATGGCATGATAGGGAAAGATAGAATAACGTACAATGTACCAAGTTATTATAATATGTATGGCAGGAAGCGACTTGATGTCATAATACCTATGTTATTTAGTGACTTACCTTATAACATACACTTAAATTTTGTACTGAATTTTGAAAAACATATAACAGATCCCTTGGTACATACTATGATATATGTCAAAATTGTATTGAGTTGATTTTGTACATTTATTGCTCTGACTATGGGATGCTAATGTATCTAAGTTTATATCTGCTGTTGTACTTTGTGATTTTATAAATAATGCTTTCTATAGTCTTGTGTATTACATACTTGGTAAATGTTCTATGTTTATTCTGAATCATTATATAATTGCTGAATTTGATATTGATTTTCATATTATAATTATTGCAATAGATAAGTAGATGCAGTTTACAATTTTTGGAATCATAAGTAGTATTTTGTGATTGCTTTTGTAAACTTAATGCTTTATATTGCTAGAAACGTTTGAAATTGTTTTTAATTTTCATCATTAATTTATGAAATACTCCAAATTTTAAATAATTTCTAATCTTAGGCTTGTGGTTATTTAACCTCTGGCACCTCCTGAAGAGCCTACATCTGGCTCTGGAGGACCAAAAAGATGAATATTTACAATCCTGTTTCTTGAACTTTAATGTCATGTAAATTAATTTGTAAGCCGTTCAGAGGCAGGCGATATTATTTACATTGCATTATTGTGTTGTGTGAACAATACAATACAACAAAATAATAATAACAAACAATTTATCTGAATAAAATATTCTATTCTAATCATAAATCTCATGGATAGAATCAGTTGAAATTAATGGGGCGTGAGAAAATGTATTCATTCAGGATTTATCACTGATTTATCTGTGAATGTGAACAAAGTTGGTGAAAAGTCTCCTATATATTGTCTTATGAAGTCGACATTTCTATTGTTTGTGTAACAAGTTTCGGTATCTAGATACCAAAACTTGTTAAGCATTAGATGGATGAAGCAGCTGCATCGTTCATCTAATGCTATCGAGGCAATATTTATTCTTGATTTTTTATTTAATCGACTTAAAGTTAACATTACCGGCGTTAATACGTTGCGTTACGCTAACTGATACATCGGTGTCGGGAATTTTTAAAATCAAAGCTATGACACGAGAACTCGGTTCGTGGGAGGTTAAAAATTTCACAAAATGTGCTTCTTCAAAAGCCTTCTAATGTATAATCACCTCTTCCCTCACCTTTTAAAAAAATTACCTAAAGGACGCAAAGTAAACATTCATGAACAGTTGGAAATATCACACCAGATACAAAGTAACTACAACCTCACAAACGTTAACCTGCTATTTCTATCTTGATAATAGTAATGCAGTTTCAACAACGGCTGCCTTAGTAAATTTTTGATACTTTATAATAAATTTAATAGTTTTGTTGTAAATTGAAGTTATTTTTTATTTATATACATTTCCTTTCTTAGACTATTGTAAATGTCATTAACAGGAACATTGAGCTCAACAGAACCTTGGTTTAAACATGAAAATAAATACAGGTAGAGCTGAAAATGGATGAGGACAGGCATGAGACTGATTTTTACTGTCATGCAGAGCTTAAATGTTATTAGAATTTACAATACCTATTCAAACTTTGCCATCAATACAAGGTTTCATGTGAACCAAAACAAATTAGCAGAAAGGAATATAAAATAAAAACTGAAGAGCGAAACAGTTTTTTGGGAACGCTGTTGCCAAATTTATCACGAGTCCGTCTCCTCGTCAGAGGACTGCTGGGAGCATAGAGTATGGCTGGGAGTCGTTCATAAATACCAATAGGTACCGCTCGCCTGGCAGTTTACTCGTAAGGGGTTCGTTAGGTATAGGTGAAGGAGTCGACTATAAATACGGCCCTAAGCCTCTGGTTTGCAAAATGCTTTGCACAAGTTACGCTTCTAAAAGTGCCATCAACCACCGCCAGAGGTTCTCACGGTTTCGATTGACTTGCAAAGCGGTGGGAGATGAAATTCCCGAATCCGCTGGAACCCAATGATCAAACATGAATCAGAAAAAGGAAAATCTTAGCACTCTTATTCATTAAGAAATTCGAGTGGTAGTTTATTATTAGACTAGTTTAGAATATCAAACTGAAAAGAGAACGCCTTTGATTGAAAGGATGTGGAACTAAAAGGTTAGGGAATATTTATAAAACTGTTACTGGAAAGACTTCGTTGAAAGAATTATACAACAGACTCAGGGAATCGGCTTACCTTGAGAGAAAGGACCTAACACATAAAGTCGCTACTTTTAGACGGAGAAAAGATGTTTTCAAGTATTGATTTCTAAATCGGGGAATAGTAGAATGAAACAATTTACTTGGAGAAGTATTCGAACCTTTTCCTCCTTCTTGCAATGTATTCAGCAATGTAATTAAACGGATTTCGTGATTTATCGTTATTATTGTAATATTGTTTTACATTCTGAATAAATGTAATATTGTTGTAAAATTTAAATATTTTTGTAAATTTGGTAATGTCATGTCTTGTAATTACATGCAACACGTACTACCTTTAAAGGGTTTTTGGGGGTTTTTCCTACCGACTAGGATGGATACTGGGCAAATTATTGTATCTTCCCCTCTCCACAGGAATGACTACCACCTGGTCTGGTGCCTATTTGTAGCCCTTAAGCAAAGATAAATAAATAAATTCGTGGCTCCTTCACATTTACTTTCCAATAACATTCCTTCTAAGGAGCATTGCACCTCCTTCGCTCTTGAATACTTTTGGAGCGTAACTTATAAGCTACTACATTAACCAAGACGCTGTATGAGTTTCCACATGAACCTCTTTCCTCTGCTTATAGAAAAGCTATGATACTCTCCAAGATACAACAGCTCGGCCGATAAAAAAGCTCACGAAGAACTTCGCGAGGAATCCGATGAAGATGGATCGAAGAAGCGTTAGCTGCGGAAACAAAACCGAAGGTGTTTTGGGCGAATGAGGAAATATTGGAGAATCTCAGGAAGACAATAGACTGCGCAAGGGCCTGTACATCAAACATGATGCAATAGAGAGATCGCGAGCTGATGGATATTTTTCTGGGTAAATTTACAACGACTATGACAGTTGAAGAACTTGGTGGCCTCTCTATGGATCTTCTTACTCTACAATTACTAGACTGGAAATCAAATGTAAAACTAAGGATACCTAAAGTAGGAATTACTAAACTGTAATGCCATCCACAGGAAACGAATGCTGTAGTCACGGAGTAACCCTATTTCTTAGGCGTCCAATGGCAAAAATATTTTATCGCTTTTAATTTATAATAGAATAGAAACTTCAGAATTTTGGTCACATTATAAGAGGAGTAAATTATTAACTACAAAGGAAAATCTTATAGAAAAATATAGAAGGGAAGAGATTGGAAAAGAATTTCCTGGATGGACAATTTAAAATAGTGCTTTACTGCAACTCTACCGAACTCTTTAGAAGGGGGAATAAGAAAGATGAAGTGGCCATGAGTACTTCCAATGTCCAATAGGAGTGGCACCAAAAAAAATAATTTATAACATATTCTTATAGACGCTTGTACATGATTTTTCAAGAATATGCTCGTCTTTGAAGTCTTCATCCCTGAAAGTATCACAGTTAAGCAGTACACATTCAATAAAAAATGGTGATTTTTGTATTTTATGCACGTTTCTCTCTCACTATACGTATTGCAGTGCTACCACATTACAAGTGCATATCTGATCCATTTTTGATTATTTATTCATTTCAAATTACGCTGCGATTAGGCCATCAAGCCTGGTGGCAGCGGTGTAGGGGGAAATACTAAATTACAAAGGATTGCCTGGCATTCGCCCAAAGACGGGAGGAAAACCCCTCCAAAAACCTCCCGCAAAAATTATTGCTTACGATTAAAGATGTATTAAATTTCCTCCCAAATAGATTGCTTTAAATGCCATATATTTGGCCCTAATTTGATCTCTTAGCCGACAATTGATAGAAAAAGTTTGTGAGCAGTTTATTTTGATTATCTCTGGTGATTTGGCAATTTTTCACTATGGTAGCATATTTTGTTGATAATTAGAAATACTCGATGATTCATGACCTTCATGTTCGATTTTCTGGATATCCGGATTTACCGGAAAGGCCTCAAGGTATTACGTTCAATACGACCGACAAATACAATGCGCGGCTATAAAATAACGTGCTCGGAATTGAATATTTGGTTCTGGAACAATTCGTTGTAAGATAACACGGCAAAGTTACAACTAGGCGTATGAAAGAAGCCCACCACAAACCAACCCATCGCAACCAAAAACATCTAACCTCAATCCAACGTTACCCAACCGAGTTGTCTAACTTGTTGAATTGACAACTTGGCATAAAATTACAACCCGTAGAACCAAACCAATCACAATCCAGCTAAACTGTCTCATTGCAGGTTATCATTTCCCCGAGTTTTCCCTACGTCGAGTTGATCAGGAGCTTAAACATTCAATACACCTCCAAATTTAATGTATACAGTGAATTATTTAAATAAACTTTGCAGAATTAGAGGTTGCACAAAATATTTTTTCCTCAATAAAAACAAAAACACGGTTCTTTCTTTGGCCATAGATTCCTACTTCGATTATATTCATTTATTGTAAAACGCATACGTAGTGAATAACACAGAAGTAGGTTTCCTGATAAAAAATCTATTTCAAGAGCGTTAACATAGAAAGAATATATGAACTATCATTTTTCGGATATCGATGATAAAATATGCCTGCACAGAACAACTCCATCATGAAAATATCGGATCAATTTTTCGAGAAACGAAGGACATATCACTCTTTCTTTAGATATGGACTTGTATTGAATTACAATTAAGCAAAAGTATGTTGCATAAAAATAAAGTGTCCAAACATTACGAGCCTGTAACTACTTGAGTCTTAGAAGAAAAGCACTCTAAATGACGCACAACTTTGAAGATATTGCTCGAGATTTCTTGGAGACAATAGCCGGATGAAAGATGAGCATCGGCGAAAGGATTCATAAGAGAGTAATTTATCACTTGCTTCAACAAATTTACCAATGAAGAACTGATATCGCTCGAGTGAAGATAATATTAAAGCTTTGGTACTAATGTAATGGTGCTAAAATGTCACCATAATGGGAGAATTCCCCTCCTTCCGCAAAATATGGTTAAAGGAAAAATACTTTAAATGGAGCAATTTCTTACTAAGCTGTCAAAAATCTTTGCTAATGAACTTTCCAATTACAATGAAATCCTGGTAAAAAACTTCCTGTAAATCCATTATCAGTAGTATAGCAAGGAACGCCATGATAGCCATGTTCTAAAATACGTATACATCTGAGAATTATTGCTTTGTACAGTTGTGAATTTTGATCATCACCAATTTTTTTACTGTCTTATGTTCTTTTATTTATGGATAACACTTATTTGAATTTTGACGTGACTATGCTGAATGATATATTTCATATACGTACCTATTGATAGTGTATATTATATATTTTGTCACGTTTTATACCATATTTTAGTTATTACTATCGGTAGTTTTGCGTTGGTTTTTTATTACCCCTACTTTGTAGGAGTTTTCCTGTAGCGGATATATATTTTACTAAGAATTTCTTACGTTTTTACATCTATAATTCTTCTTATCTTTCGTCGTACTTTCTCTTTAAATTGATTACTTTGTATTACGTGAGAATAGGTCAGATGGAAGAAGAGACTTTTAGTGACAATCTCGCCCAAAAAAATACGTTTTACCATTACGTTAGAAATTAACACCGCCATAGTACCACCTAAATGGCGTCCGGTGAATTGATCCGGGGAAAATTCGTACGCGGGGAATTCGGACGTGGGGAATTCGTACCCAGGGATTTGGTCTCTCGACAGATTGGTACGCGGGGAATTGATCCCCCGCGCTTATGTTGTACTACTGTTTTTTAGTCTTATGTTAATCTACACGCCCTGACTATTGGTTAATGTTATAAATAAATTGAATGCAACATTTTTAGTGGTTAGTAGCTGTAGCGCCCGTTGATTCTCAACGGAGAGAATAGAAGTAGAATTAAATATAGTAATCCGTTTATAAAAAAGATGATAATCTAACATATAATTTATTTCGATATTTTTTCATCAATTTAGCTTCGTTCGATGGGACAGATTACCGTTGGATTAACGTAAACGAAACTTTTTTCGTGAAAATCCCAATATCTTACGCTCTCATAATTTGTCGCTGAAATCTATTAGTTTGGTCATCTGATATTGATTTTCATAAAATATTTCTACCAAACTTATCTCAGGTTGACAGCAATTATTCTTCTTAATTTGATTTTGCAATTGAAACAGAGCCTGCGAACTATATTTCGATTTATATTTCCAAACAAATAAGCCAAGAAATGAAAATTGTACTTGTGTTTACAAAGCCTTCTTGACTAAATATTCAATCTCATATCTTTTAAATGAACAATTTCTTTAATTAAGACAGTATTCGATCAAAGACTATAAAAACATATTCAAAGATATAATTAGGATAAACATCACCACCTTTAATGATTAATTTTCAGAAATGCACAAAGGTAATAAGGAAACGCATAAGCAAATAATAAAAATAAATATTACTGTGAAAATAACCGATGAATCTTTTTACGGAAAGTAACTAAAACGCCAAATAAGCACTGAACACAATCATTAATTTTTCAAAAGAAATGAACCCTGCTACGAAAAAAATTACCTCTACGTGTATTTCTTATGGAAAGGTTTTGACCCGTCTGGGTTCGAACCGTAGACTTTAGGGAAATAAAAATTAGCCTATACTCTGGGTCGACTTTTAATAATGTAGAAAATTTCAAAGTTTTGCAACTCTCGGTTCTCGAGTTTTTAGCGAGCATACACACATACACATACACACACACACCCACACTCTATTTTATATTATAGATTCAACCCAACCCAACCCATGAATTATAAAGTGCTTTTTATCCTCACGCAACAACACAATCGTAGAGAAAACCACTTATTCATTCTCTCAGTTTTGAAACGAAATTTAAACAATAGTTTTGCCTTTGTTTATCGTATTTTTATATAAAATGGATCATAATAACCAGTGAATCGTAATTCCCATACCTAGTAACGTATTCTAAATTGCAGGAAGGCAAGTTCATTAACTGATTCTACGTTAATACCGTTCGTACGAAGCCATCTGTGAGAACAATGACAGGATCGGTGATACGGTTCCTGATGGAGCGCCTTCGTTTTGACAAAAGGATTTCACGAAGTTGTATTAGAGTTGATAGGTGACAGTGGGGGAATTCAGCAAAGTGCCAACAATATAGGCAGTAATGACCCTGCCCTTCATAGTCTACGCCACAGGTATTTCACGCAGAAGACCTACGAAAATCCTTTAGTATTTCGCAATCGATGCTCCACAAAGACATCAGTGTACAGTGTATTCTAAGACGTAATTCAACACCATTATTTGCATGTTTGCATATACATGCATTTATATGTTTTTATTTATGTATAAGTACAAATGTATCCCTTCTTCAATGCTTGCATATACGGTAACCAAAATCTTAACATTTCAAAATTTAATATATATATATATTTTTTTTTTTCTCATTTTGAATATATATTAATTCAATATTTGCATTTTTAATGATTTTATATGTTAGATTTGCATTATGATATTTTCGTATGATTTTATTTTAATATTTGTAATTATTTTTAAACAATTCCGTCGCAGTTAGTGACGAGGACAGGTGGCGTCATTAATTTACATAACAATCAATTAAAGCAATATTTCTACGTATCATTACAATAAAATAAACTACATAAAAAAATATGCATAAATAAAAATATAACAATACGAAAACATAATTTTACAATACATATACGAATTATTATGAAAATACACAGCGCTGTAAATTAGCTATAAGTTCAATATGAATTTTCAATAACTTTGAAAAATATCTACGTGACTTGTCTTTTATTTATCACGCAAGATTTTCAGGGTTCCTGATAGGCCTTCAATGAGGCGGCCACGGGGTCCACCAAGTCGTCATCACACCACTTGTCTCACATTTTGTCATCAAAATTCGCTCCTCAAATTATTTTACTCTACTAATAACGTTAATTACAAATTTAAATTATAATAATTTTGTCTTTTAATATAAGCATAGATTTGTATTTTATCATTTGTGTTTTCAAAATTTGTTTGATTTAATCAAGGATGAGACTAAAAAGTCTCAATTTCGCTTAATAAAGTTTATATAGAACTATCTATGGGTTTAAATTAAAATTTTTAGAGGTTGATGAATTCATAACTAACTAACCCACTGAGTGAGAAACGCAAACCTGATTTGCGAAAAACCTAAGAGAGGAAAAATTCGTTTCCTCTCTAGGTAGCCAGTAGTAGTTCGTTTTTTTTATTTTAAGATTTGATGATGACGCTCGAAATTAGTAATGCTCCGTTAGTTTGTGTGTGAAATATCGTATAGAAAGAAATGGTATCTTATTTAATTTCTCTACCGACATGGAATTCCAACAAGTTAATCGTGAGTCAGTTTATTTAATAATAGCGAATGAGGTATTTGAATTTTTTCAGGTTACAGTTTACGGCTAAGAATTAAAATTATAACCAAGATATTCTTAGGAATAAATATCTTGTGCAGGAAAACATTCAAGAAGGTTGGTATGAAAAACCTGCGCAAACCTGATAGTAATAACTAAAAGATGATAAGAAAAATTAGAAGATATACAAATATATTAAGTACATGTATGTGATACATAAATAAGTATAGTAACGGTAGTATTGAAATAAGTGTTATTGATATACATAATGACATAAAAAAGTTAAATTGTAAATTATACATAGATCCGAAACTAGACAATGCAATAATACACAGATGTAAGCATATTTCACTAGATCGATACAACATATACCATACCGTATTTAGTTAAAACAGCATAAGACGTAGAAATTAAGGTATCTTTAAGTAGGGAAAAGAAGTAGATGAGATGTAGTGTACAAAAACAGAGAATGCATCATGTGTGTTAAATAATAAAATACTATATATTGTGTAATAATAATAATAATAATAATACACAATTCTAATAAATTATGTAGAATGAAGGATCAAATCTTAGTTTTTGAAAGACATCCTCCTTTGATATCATCTGAAATTAACAGTAAGAAACCGACATGTCTTTGAAATATTTCCTTTCATCTTGCTTTCGAATTTACCTTTGAAAGTCACATTTCTCCGAAACACGGAAATTAAATTAGAAATAAAAGTAAAACAAGCTATGCGGATAAACTGGGGTTAAGACTTGAAGATGTTAAAGACTTATTACTCTACTGGAAAATCGTTTTGGCTCATGAAGCGAGAAGAGTTATAAGCACAAAATGAGTATTAATATTTTTGTCTTTATTACATTTAAATGGAAGTTAAATTTCATTTTACTAATTAGAGTTCCTTTCCATTTTTCTGTTTTATTATTTGACTTATTACGCTCTCATTTGAATTATAATCCTTTGCTTCGAATATAAAACAATCCGTGTATCTGCCATCTCACTTCTTCAATCTCTGAGATGTAAAACTATTACAATCATCAATAACAGTATACATGGTGAGCCAAAATTTTTCTCATTACTATGTATGGTATACCTCCGCACTTATCAGAGATTCAAGACATACAGACAAATGAGCCTATAAGCTCCTTACACTGGGCCAATATCAGTTAATGCGCGTATTTCTAAGTATACCATACGCAACGGATTATTGTGAATGTAGATTTTTGAGCCACTCGTTTTGTCACTTGAAGATAATCCGACTACTCTCTCTAGGGTCTCGAGATCTCCCACAATTCTCCTGGAAGAAGCAATGGTGGCAATTATTTCTCGATTTACTCGATAATAACGGAATTTTTAAGCTTGCAGGATCCCACATTAGGTTTCGATAATAAAGTGAAAGAAACTATAAATAAGTGCATAAATGTTTTTAAGTAGTGTGAATTTTATGAAGTGAATGTGCTCAATACCCTTCCTCTTCGCTTATACGGTTTGTTAGGACTACATAAACCTAATATGCTCATTAGACCAGTGATTTCGTGTGTGTCCTCTCCTACGTATAAACTTGCTTCCCGTTTAAAAATCTTACTGAAGAATTTTTTTTTTAGAATTTCAACCAACTTATAGTGTAAAAAACTCAGAACACTTTTCTCATAAGTTAAAAGATCATAAATTACTATGTAATTCCAAATTGGTTT
The DNA here is from genome assembly GCA_947579665.1 of Sympetrum striolatum. NCBI lineage: Eukaryota > Metazoa > Arthropoda > Insecta > Odonata > Libellulidae > Sympetrum > Sympetrum striolatum. The sequence continues at coordinate 80,668,263 of OX388352.1, forward strand.
CATCTGATGTGAGGAATCATGAAGAAAATATATTTACATTTAACCGTAGACAAAATTAACGCATATTTAGAGTTACACTCTTCGTTTATGCGAATCAAGTATTCTAGCGTATCCAAAATTCCGCAGTGAGATATATTTGTAATGTTAAAAAATCGAATACGTTTCATAACCATATGCTAAATTGTATTGGTTAGCGTTACAGTCGCGGAGAAAGAAATATATTCTCGTAACTACTTACGGCACCTTAAATGCAAGGTTTCCGCACAATATGTTTCACGTTTTTTTTCTTTCGATAAAATACATTATCTCATCAGAAACGGCTGCGAAAACTCCTGATTTTTCAACGCACAAGAATAATTTTAAGCAAGTTCTGGTCAGAGCCAGCAGTTTTTGTAGAAATCCTACTTCAAGGCAAGCGATTAGCCTATGGTATCAGTGAAATCCTAACTCGTTTTACATTAATATTTTTTCTTACAGTAAAAAAGCTTCAAAACAGAAGACAGCGAAACTAGATTTGGGGATTCTATGGCCCTGAGCCGGACCGCGCAAAGCGTAAGTAAAATGGACCGCCATCCAAAAGGAGCATGTGAATGAAACAGTTTCTTCAGACTCCATATCTTTCTGGAGCCAGAAAGAGATATTCTGCTATCATTTTTCCATTAGTTTACAGAATTGAGAGGTTAACCTGATTAGCCTATAGTTATCTACTGACGTTTCAGAACCTCTCTTATGTATCGGAATCACGATTGCTTTAGTCCAATCATCAGGAATATGGTTGGTGTTTAAGGTTGATATAAACAAAGTTCTAAGGTAAGGCACTATTGCATTATTTCCCAGTTTAATAGCGTCACTGGGTATTTCATCAGGTCCTTTCGATTTCCTATTTTTAAGTTTAAGAATATTCCTTAAAATAACAGTCTGAAATTCGCCTATAGTTTGAGTTGCTCCCTACGCTTTGTGACGAGTTGCCCCCGTTATCCCTTTTGCCTGTTCCTTGAATGCCTTTATTATAAGTTTGTGAGAACCAATCATTAAATGCCTCAGCAACGTCCTGTTCCTGGGTCATTTTATAACCTGAATCAGTATTAATAGTGAATGAGTTACTCCTATCTCCTCTTCTACGGCGTAGGTATTTGTAAAATTGATTGGAGTTACCGGAGTCCAGCGTGTTTTTGACATAAATTTCCTCGGTTCCTACTTTTTCAGTTGCTAATTCTCTAGTTAGTTGCTTATACGTTTCCAATGAGGCTAAATCGCGGTTCTTCCTTTTATACGCAAATCTGAATTTCCTTTTTAGCGACCTAATTTTCTTATTGCGGTATTTGGGATCGGGATTATTCTTTAAGCGCTTCTTTGGAACGTACCTGTCGATACCACTAAAAGTAATGTTCCATAATCCCTGCCACATCTCTTCAACTGATTTCCCTGTGCCTGCCCATTATGAATATTTTTGTTTTAGGTATTCTTGGAAACCCTTGTTATCTGCTTTGTTAAAATCGAGCAAGTGAGGAATTCACAAGCCTATTTCCGACTGTGGTTGAACTTTTCAACCAAAAAACAGGTATGTGAAACCCTCAGTCGAGTATTAGCCGATAGGAACTTTTTCAGCGTTAAAATTTGCCGAAAACTCACTCAGTATGTACGGAACATATGTATACTTACGTACGTGGTTAGGTGGAATAAAGGACTACTTGGATCTTACCTCCTCCAATGAAATGTCAGATAATTTATTATAGGTTAACAATCTCCCATAGAAAAAACAAGAAAGAATCACCGCACTTTTAAAGACACCCAATGCTCATTTCCAAGAAGATGCTTTTATCTTCAGGGGTTATTGAAGTACTTTATTACCCCTGTGTTCTTAAATGTACGGTGATCCTTTCTTGCTTTCTCCAAATACCGGTGAATGAGACCAGGAACGCCGACAAAGTCTGCAATTGGAGATTTTAAACTTAAAATTCATAAACAGCCATGGTAAAAAGTTTCTGCCTGTACAGGTCAAAAAATAATAATGAGTTAAAAATTGAGCAGGATATGAGATCATTGAAAAATAGATTTCTAATTTATTTCTCCTGTCATGGAGTGCAGCAACTTTATTCCCAGGTCCGTTAAATTCATTCTATTTTTCTTCTCTACTCCTCTATCACGAGTGATCTGAATGAACTCAAATAATCGAGAGAGGTAATTTAAAAGAGGAACTTTAAAGTAAACGCACCCAATCCGAAGGATTCTTTTTTAAGTGCACTCGAACTACGATAATTAGCTTCAAAGATCTTGAAATTAGGTCGGTGATGGTTATTTGAGGCCTCTAGGGGATTATCGAAGTTTTTAGTTACGAATGCCGCTAGCAAAATTTAACTAAAAGATACTCTACTTAATCTTCGAGTGTGCTGTTTGCTTCTCTTATTCCATCGCGCGTGCATCGTTTTCTGCGTAACGTCCTCTAGATGGCGGGGAATCCACAGAGGGCTTGTGGATCCACCGCTGATAATTTCCCATCGAAATGCATTAACCTTAAGCCGCTACTTTACGGAAATGCCTGTTCTTCAGTGACGTTAATATTTCATCGTTTCGTTATTTTCGTGAGTTGCATCGGTGAGAAATGTCACGTAGGGGTCATGAGCATCGAGAGGATTGTATATTCGTAGTGACTTCAATTCAAAAGTCAGACCATAGCAGCAACGAACCAATGGCGCACGATCACTCAGCGTTGCCTCGGTAATATTTTAGTAGGAGTACTTTTAGCATTTGATTTATGGTGCCTCGACTGCTGAGCTGAGCTCATCTTGAACCGTTACTCAAAATTGATGTAAGTGTTATATTCTATTAATAATTATAATTATATCAACTGAAATTAAATAAAATTCGATTAATTTAAATAAGGTACATAAAAGTATAGATAAAACTTAAAAGTCTGTATCATATATTAAAGGTTCTTGAAAATCCCCGTCATTTTTAAAAAGAATCAAACCCGGGCTATTGCGATTTCAAGTCTCCTGTGATTTTTAACAGATTTTTGATTTTTTTTATAAGTCTCGGGTCACTTCGTATTTGTCACATACAAGCAGGAGGTGGCGTGACGCTATGAGAGTAGTCACATATAAATTTATGCCCCATCATTAGGGGCATAAATTTACCCCTAGTACTTTGTATATTAACTTTACTTTCCATACTCCTTTCCAATGAAACACGTGTTACTGTCGCTGGTCTATTGAAGTTAAAGTGTAGCTAACAAAACATTGAAAAATTTTGAGGCAAAAATTGAGGTCCGTACGGAAATATTTCTTCTAAAATGTCCCTCGGAGCAAATTGAAAAAGCGCAAGCCGGACAAACAGCACCATAACAATGATGTGATACTCAAATATAAAGGTTTTCAAGACTCAAAAACTCAAATTATAACGATCTGAGCGTCTTTCCTTATATAGCATCTTCCCCGACTCACCTTACCTTACTTACGGAGTACATATTTAAATTTTCGAAAGAATAACTTTTTATAAATAAAAATAATAAAAATAGAAACAAATATTATCCTCTCCTCAAATGTATTATATATTAAGAGTTGATAATTTTAAAAATTAAAACAATTTTATCTTCTAAATATTTTCTCGGGATGATAAAGTTGGAGGACGGCTACCAACAAGATCTAAGAACCATAAATAAGTATTTTATGCACACGGATGTGAAAAGTTTCATAATTTTATTTTTTCTGTGAGCAAATATTAAGCAGGTTTTACTTACTGTTCTTCCGTATGGCATTATCATAATTTTATAAAATTCTCAACTTCTGTTATATAATTATCGATACAGTTTTAATAGGTTACTATTAAAATCGTGTTCTTAAAATAGCACAATTATCTTTATTACTATTATTGCTATAAAATTTCTCATTTTAGATATTTTTACTTTTTAAGGTACTTAGTATTCATTAATATTTTAACTTCTAAAAGACTAAGCCTTTTTCTCTATTCTCGTTTATACAAAAGTTATCTTTTTTAGGTTACTTGAGGCCTTATAATTTTTGTAAGCATTGCCTGAAATTTTTAAAACACTCGTTTTTAAAATAGTCTAAAGTAGAGAAACACGTATAAAATTCTTGCAAACAGGAAGCATTAAAATAAATAATAATGAGACAACGAATCCGGCAAATCATTTGAACGGCAACTGTATGCCGTAGCTTATAAAAGAGTTGACTAAAGAAAATCAACCTGGGAGTGACAACCATCAGGGAAGTGAGTTACGAAGAAATAGTCGGTACGGTAAATGGCTTCCGTTAAAAAACTTTTCGAATGGCAGGGATGCTAATGCATTTGGTTAAAAGTAACTCTTCTCCGGAAGAAAGGTCTAAAACGGTGGGAAAAAGCTTCTAGTAGTTTCATAAGACGCGATAATATTTAGGCAGTTGATTCGCAGAGTTTATCTTTAAAAGTTCTTGTTCAAACATTGTCGGAACAATTTAATTGCACAAATCGGGTTGATAAATTTCCAAAACCTTACTTTGGAAAACATTACTGGGTAAAACGTTCCTTTAAGAGACATTTTCGCAGAAATATGATAAATAGCGAGCAAAAGTAAAACGCATGTTTCTCTTTGCGCGCTAGTTGAGTGATCTTACCTTTCCTGGCCGAGTTGCGAAGGTAAAGTTACGGAGACAGCGGTGAACGCAAAATTACGAAAGTACTTCTTCCTCCTGAATAGTAAGAGATAATTAAAGATTGAGAAGCTCGTTTAATGCTACGTTGAATGCTGCATCAACTCCTTTCAGCAAATGGAAAAGTTTAATTAAGTATGGGGCTAGGAAGTATGAAGCGGAAGAAGTTAATTTTGTCAATGTATTTTGTAAAGCTTTTAATAAGAAAATCCTCGCCAAAGTGAGAAGACATGTTAAGTATAGCTTTTGGCTTCGTTTTGCTTTCCTGTTGAAACTTGGCTCGTGAAAGAGCTCTCACATTCTTATTTTGTTTACGCTTTATAATCCCATTTCAGGAAAAAGCGTAATTAAATTACGAGAGGAGATTGACTGGAATGTAAGCCGGAGTACTGGTGGTCAATCAAACACGTCCTCCTCAAAGTGAATTACACTCGGTGAATGGATTTTGGATATTCTGGCTTTACCAATGCACGGAGATGCTGCTCATCATCACAGGGGCAATCTGTTCAAAAAAAGGAGAAAGTCAAACGTTTAGGAATGTAGGCATGGCGTAGAATGGAAAAAGTAAGCTGGGTGGATTGGAAAACAAACACGGAGGTGCTGGAGATGGTTGGGAAAGAGAGGGCTGTAATTAAAGTGATTAAACATCGATAGAAGAAATGGGTGGGTCAAATATTGAGAGGGGAGGGGCTGCAAAATAATGTAAGTGAGGGTAGAATTCAGGGAAAAAAACAAAAGAGAGGACAAAGACAAAAGATGTTGAATGACTTAAAGGGATTTTTGGATTGGATGTATTCAAAAATGTGTGTATTCAATTTTAGCATCTTCTCACAAACGCAGGGGGCGATCAGCAAAAGAAAATTAATTGAAAATTGCGCTTTGAGGTCCAATGGAGTGGTACCAATTGATATTTGTTAGTCCAAAGTATCCTTTCTTCGACTCTGGACGATTCGAATCGTCTCTCTCATAAGAAATGCACGTAAAGTTCATTTGATCGATAGTAGACATTTTTTCTTTCGCAGATTTAAATCAGAAATAATGTTCATACGTAATCAAGATGAATACCAAAGAAAGGAAATAGAACAAAAATTCTTATTTCGGCCGTGTAATATCGCATTCAAGTCAAAATTGAGAGAATTCAGACAAAAATGACGACAAAAAGGTGTCATTTTGTGGGCGTAAACAATTCCCTAACTACAAAGGCGATTATTGAACTCTCATACGAAAGTATAAGGGAAAAATTATAAAAAAATGTGTAAGGAAGAAGTGCCGACATTTTATGGCGATAAATCCATTAATGAACTTAACTCTTCAATAGTTAATATTGTAACAGTCGAGACTTAGTACTAATTGAAGGAAATTGAATAAACATTATTTTGAGCATACTCCCTGCATCGAAATTACGTAGACTGTGAATAAGAAACTATCTTCAAGTAGTATCTATCCGCGACGAAGAACACTTCACGGGACCATCGCGTGATTTAGAATTTTCTATTTTGCCAGGATAACCCAAAAAATATTTTTGAAGAAACTCCATAAAATGGCCGTAATGTATTCCCTGCTATTTATGTTTCATAGTTTGCAAATGTTGCCATCTCGCTAAAGTGCCTCCTTATCATGAATTCTGATCTAAGTCCCTACCATTCTTTCGATATTGACATAAAATCCTCGTGCATTCAAATGCGAAATCGCTTGAGCTCGGATTCAACAACAGCCAAAGTCGCCCTGGGGGCTCTTTGTTTACTACGAGAAATTTCACAAAATGTTCGTTCATTTTGCCCTATTTATCGTCCACGACCAACATACTAGTTTTTTCATTTAATTCTCTTTCTTTTGGTACGTTTTTCTACTTCGTAGAACCATTATTTCTAATTTAATTCTGACAATGAAAGGACCTGAAAACTTTAAAAATAAACTTAACGAGCATTTCTTACGGAGAATATTTGCCCTGACTTAGTGTCGAACCAAGGATATTCTTCGATGCATTTGCATCTTGTGTTGAATGAGTCAAATTCAGAATTTTTCTGGTGGTTACACTTTGTGGGCAGTACGTCGTAAAACTTTCAAGTAAATGACACTTGTGAAGCATGGTTGGAATTTGTATCCTCTATAGGTACATAAGTGTATAGGTATATACGGAGAATATCTATATTTTAACAAATATAAAACAGGAGTTCTGAGGGTTAGTATGTATGTTTGTCTTGGATTAGAGTACACACCTTGATTTGTGTCAAAGTTTCCATACTTGTTTTCTAGGATCAGAAAAGAAATATAGTCATTTTATTTGATAATTTTTCTTTGTTCGAACCAAGATCGTTCAAATACATATCCATAAGGGATATATGTAAACTTCACTATGAGAGCTTTGATATTAGGATTTTCAGGAAAGATATCATTTTTAGATTACCTCTTCCGTCGATTTAAGCTAAGATAAAATATGTCAGATTATATTCTGAGCAAATCGGAAAAAAAATATATTTAATCTAATTATATATTCCTGGATGAAGAACCAATGGGCTCTTTAACTAGCTCCTGAATAAATTTAATAGCTTGCGATAACATTCGAGATTAATATGGGGACATAATCAAAATTTATTCCAGTAAAAGAATGTTATGGGAGTAATCATCTACGTTTTTGGCTCATAATTTCTCTCAGTAATCATTTTCATTTGAAATTCGGAATGAAGAATAAGAGAGAAGGAGCGTAAAACTCGAAATTGAACCAATTGCATTCTAACTTGACACAATAACGACTGATCTGAAGATCCGAGTTTTTCCTCGCCTTTCTAGGATACAGCGGCAAAAATGTCATCGCATCTCTCCCCTCCATTCCCGTAAATTAGCTCATTAAATTTTCTGCAGGCGGAAAGAAGCTTTCGAGGTTTCTTTCCCTACGAACGATCTCATCGCGAAAATCAATGCAACTTCGTTACCCTAAATGTAGTTACTCTGGTTTATTTGCGGTGCCATTCACAGAGTTGATATTTCTGTCCTTTCAATTTGGTTGCTAAAGAACGTAAAGATGCACTGAAGAGACGACTTGGTGAAAAGGTCAATTTGATCAAAGCGACGGCATTCATTAGTGTCGCTCTCTTTCCCTCAGAAACGAATTTGCAGAAAATAATGAGCGATTTGCGCCGATCTTAAGCAATCGTCGCAAAAAATGAAACAAAGTTTCTGCAAAGAGAACCGTAATCGGATCGTTATTCTTTTATCCACTCTCAATTTTGGCTCACCATAGATATCTTTCGTTTATGACGAAAAATCTTCGCAGATATATTTCATTTTGATATTTTTTATTCCGTCGCAGAGGCTTATGAATGTTCTTTTTTATTCCTTCGCTTCCCAAAGTTTTATCCTCGCAACTTTCGGAGAAGCAAGGAAAAACCTATGAGCGGAGAGGTTTGGGAGTACTCTTTGGAAATTAAGAGACTCATCATGAGCTTCACTGCTTATAGAATTGCAATTTGAGTTGGAGCAATTTTCAAATTCTTTCCTTCCCTTTACCGGAAAATCTATAACTCTTTCATTTAGAACGGAATGAAGTTGGGTTTGTCAGGTAAGCAAGTTAAGCGCAAGGAATAAAAAACCTCCATTGTTCAACCAAGGAATTGGATGTGTCAAAGCTTTAATGTTGAATACGGGTAAGCAACAGACATTCACAACATTCCTATGTTAATGAAAGTCAGCATGAGGTGAGAAAAACACATTTTCACGTCCACTCCTTAATATACATAAATACGATTTCCTTTCCGAATTTTCTCAAACGCTTCTTGTTTAAATAATTTCCGGTTATAAACTTCATTTTTCATGGACCTATCGCGGTGACCATCAACGCACGTGTACAATTACGCGAATGATAATTTTCATATATGCAAATAATGATTAACTCCAGTGCAGACACACACATTGCTTTTTACCTTGTCGAATCGCTGCCCAATGCGTAGTATTTCACTGCACATTTCTTCGATTTGTATTACTGCATATTTCCGTAGATAAAGTATACATTTTCAAAAGTTTAAAGTTTAAAATTTATATTACATTTTATTCTAGAGACGACGCCCAGCGCCGGTCCTGCAGCCAGCCGTCAAACGCGCCGGGAGATCCATCCACGGGATGACATCGTTTAGACAAGTGCTCAATCTATTCCCCTTCGAAAGCATTTCTGCGATGAATTCGTGGAAAAATATCGCGGGAGCCATTTTTCCGTTTCTCTCCTTGCCTTCACCTGCTTTTCAGAATACAGCGTGTTAATAAATCGAGATCTAACGGGAAGATGGGATGGGATAATCGACAGCCTCTCTTCGTGGGGCGCTTCCATAGATTATTTGGATCGACTTGCTACTGGATGTGTCCCGGAGTACCAAACCCTTTTACTTATTTGAGGTAAAACGCCGCGTGTCCATCAGCTGTCTGATTTCGGAAATGTCGCGCAGTCTCGCACAATCGAGAGTCTGCTTGTTCCACGGAAGCAAGATAATTTTCGTTCCACTCAGTGTTCCTATTTATAGCACCACAATAGATGTGCCGTTGGGATGGGAGAAAAACTAAAATTGCGCGAAGATTTCACGTGAGGTAAATCAATCCTCTTTCCTGCTACCATAACTTGATGAAAGGATTGTCTATAATCTACCTTTCATCAAAGGAAAAATGTGTTTTAGATTTACCCATACTTTGGTTTTGTTCATTTGTTAATATAATAATAATACGTTTGTATTCGGGATAGAATGAGATTAAAAATATCCTTTTCCATCAAAACCATCTTCATAGATCATGGAATGGTGTCATAAAGCCTAAGAGATTCACAGGAAAAAATTATCCACAGCAGGAAAAAAACCCAGGAATAAGGGCGTGATAAAATCCTGCGCAAGCCTACCGATAGTAATAACAAAAGGAGGAGAAGAAACATGACAAAATATATAAATACACTAAATATAAATATACTTTAAGAACATATACGTAATAAATCAAAAATAATATTAACATTAACATTCAAATGAATGCTAACAATAAACATATAAAGAAAAATAATATTTAAACGAAAGATACACATAAATTCACGACAGAATAATATTGTAATAATAATACACATACGTAAATATATTTTTAAAACACGATCGATACCAATACATAAGTATATAGTCAAAATTGCATAAAACGTAGAATTTAAGGTATGTCTAAATAGGGAAAAATGAGAAGGTAATATGAATATTTACAAAGACTGAGAAAGCCAAATGCATAAATTATTTATAGGGTAGAAGAGATTTATTTTTACACGTGACAGGGTTATGATAAGAAAGATTTGACCGAAGATAGAGGAATTGAAGGAGATAGTGTAAATTTTTTGAGATGACATCAAAACTATTGAGATATTACTGATGGCGACTGATAGAACTAAGTTTGGTTATTTTCTATCGGATGATTTGAAGAGTGTTATTCACAGTCGTTGTGCAGCACTTGCGGGTACCTGCTCAACTAAAATTTTTGTGACTCAGTGGAATTAAAAAGGCAAAATTCTTCTCTCCTCATACTGCCTAGCAAACCACGTATCCTCTCCATGGGATTGCTTGTTAATGGTGAAGGGTTTGAGGATGCAAACAACTTTAGAGCTTTCTATAGAGATCAACACACAAAAAGTAATGCCCTATAAAATGGAGTTAAGACAAAATACTCCGGTAGGTTTATTTAGATACGACTGATTTAAAATCTTTAAGGATAAGAAGGATACTTCTTACTTGAATTTTCTGAATGATACTCGTATCGGCAATGTTACATTAAACGTCAATCGATGATGATGCTAGCAGAAAGAAATGAATAAAAGGTTTTATGGACAGAATCTTAAGATATAGTATCTGTTATACCGGTGTTTATTAAAAAAATAATTAATGAGTTAATAAAACTATACGTATCTAACCCTTCAGCAGCATTTTCTGTACCAGAAGATGCTGCTCCGGTAGCGAAACCGATCGTACAATAAACCAATTGTGTGGGAAATTTTTGTGGGACTTTCTACAAAGTGAAGACTGACCGTCCAGATAAAATTTAACTTTTGATAATCATATATTTGGATTTATATTTAATTAAATAAATTATGTATTACATTTTGTAACTTATAATATAAATTATGATCATATATTCAATTGATTATAATTATATAGAATCGATATAATTAACTAATTAATACATTAATAATCAATAAAAAATAATGATATCTTAATATTCTTTTTATTATGGTTTTTCACGATACCTCGCCTGATTCTGTGAAGTATAAAAAGTTTTACGCCTGTCTCATAATAAAGTTCATTGGAAATTGTATTTTTAACTGACATTAAGTCTTGTGCAAGCATAGTTTGATAATATGAAAGCAACGGTGGTATAACCGGTATAGAAGAGCCAAATACAGCAGGAGTCGATGCGCTGACAGCTTGTCATTCAGGGTGAACGCCGCCTGACTGGGCCATACGCCTCAAAGGGATGACGCGAAGTGGATTTGACTTTACTTACTGAGGTATAAATGATGCTAAATAATGGCATTCATTTTGGTCACTACTTACTAGATGCTACCTATAGAGCCATTGTGGTGCGTATACACTGGTTCATTCCACTCAAATAATTCTGGTTTAATGTGGACAGTGCGGGAAATTACCTCACTTCTCATATTATCTATTGAGCCTCATTTCCTATTTTGGAAAACCAAAGATTAAATAGCAAGCTAGTAAACAAAACTATTTAACTAAGTCTTTTAATTGGTTGATAGATAGACTGGCCCTTTCCTTGCAAGGTGAGGCCCATGAGGGCTTTTTTTAAACCTAACCTCGCACGTTGACATAATATGTACTTTTCGAATCAAGACAAAAACAGTAAGAATGTGCGGGAGAATTTTTTTAAACTAAAGGTTGATAATCCACGTTACGGCAAACTCCAACTGAGAAGGTGGCAAAAAAAACACGAAAAGAAAGTAGAAAAATTTCAATATAGTAAATTAAAAATGGATAAATTATCGGAATAGCTATAAATGTGAATTAAAAACGAGAAAAATTTAATAATTAGTAGATAACAGTTGTTAGTTCCGATGCGTATTTCTTCAAAGCTTTTGGTGGTCATTCTTGAAGGATTCATCATGAGACTTAGGGCTGATGATTCTATAATCACGAACAACTCAACCATCAATCATATATACAGGTATTATTTGATTATTAGTATACAAAAACATATTGAAAATTCTTATCCCTGATTACTACAAATATTGATTGACGCCGATATAACTGCGCGTAATTAACATTTAACTGATAATGTTCCAACTAGTCATTCCTTGTTCTTTAATTACCATAAATATCCTCACAAACATATTCAATGGCTTATAGGAGCATACCTCTATACCTCCTTTCCTCGAAGTATCAGATATGGTGGAGGATTCGTGCTTATTATTTTTGATTATTCGTAAATATTGTGGAGGATTTGTGCTCTGTGCAATCATTTCATTTTAAATTATTCTATTCTATTAAATCTTGGATTTCAGGAAATAAGGAAGACTTCTCAGATCTTACTTTTTCATGCATTTAGAATATATATACACATCAGGAAATTGATTTCAGCAGCTTTATTGGCAATTTGAAAATAGTTGAGCTATCTTACCATCTCATTTCAGAAAGATTTAAAGCTGAAATCTGATAATTTATAACGTTTTTTATTGGCAAATTTATTGCTTCTATTTTTCAAACATACCTTATCCTTTGCAGAAGTACTACCATGACTAGTTGGAGTAGTTTAAATGGGAATTGGATCAAGGGTGAGAAAATGTTGTAATGATATGGTATAATTTTTTTTAGGAAGAAAAAGATGGTTTGATTAAGAATATTTCAAAAAATGAAAAAACTAGGTACCAAGTTTTCAAGATTCCAAGTTTTTTCATTTTTTGAAATGTCTATTCCATTCCACGAAGTCACGCTTCAGCATATCAATTTTTGATTAAGGATACTTTGGTAGCAGGAAAGAGCAAAGAGTTCCCTGGTTTGCTCGAATGCGCCGGTTAGTGGGAAAAATATGGATTTGTTGTAGTAAAGTTGAATGATGGAATGGGATTTGTCTATTTTAATAAAGTATGAAGATCCTCAACGGAGATCTACCGTAAAATGGCCGAAAGGAACGAATTGATTTAGATAATAAAAATGTTGGAAATGTCTTTATTAGTGAATTAAACTCACCTGTGGGCTATATTAAGGATAAGAGAACTTTAAGATACTTCAGAATGACTTTTCTCAGAATAGTTAATGTTCTAGCCAAAGTATTTGTCGCATGAAGAGTGGACTTTCAGAGGTTTCGCTTTGAGCTACGAATTCTGCCCAATTGAAGAAACCGCCGCTCTGTGGACATCTCTCTATAATCGGTAAGGATTCACTAATTTTTCCTCCTCAAAGTTATACGAGAGCGGTCGCTTTTAACTAGTTATAAGGCCTTTGAGGAACTCTGCATAGGGTTTCTGAATGCCAGTATATTCATTCCTTCGCCACACAATTGCTCACGGATAATTTTGAAAGTAGGGCAGCAAATGATACTTACGGCTGTTGAAAGAAAATGCTCAGATTGAAAATAGCTTGACATCCTTCTCCCTCCAAAAAAGCATGTTCCAGACGTATTAATTTTTTTCCTTTAAACGAGAATCGCCTGGAACTTAGACGTAAACAACGCAAAAATGTAATTCAAGTTGCGGCAACACAGGCGTAGCGATCTTTTCCCTCTTTAATGAGTACCGCTTGGAGCTTACAATGAAACAACGCAGAAATGTAACGCAATTTACGGTAATGTCAGGAGCGTTCCTATTCTTTGGATCATGAATAAAGTATAATAATAAGAATACAGTAATAATGTATTTCATCAATTACCGCTCGGCCACATGAGGAACTATCAGGTCGAATACGAAATCGTTAAGCCGCACTTAGGCGCCTTTTTGAAATATTATCTGAATTGCTACGAATATATCTGCTCTACCGTATTTTTCTCTCTTTTTTCTATCTCTTTTCCTGTTAATTAAAACATTTAGAAACAAGCATCCAAAATAACAACCGATTATTCGACGGACCCCGTAGGTGACCATAATTACTACGATTGATATTATAATGATTATTATTAAAACAAAATATGAGGATATTATTGTGGTATATATATTTCTCTTAATATTTATTGTTATTTAGTGATTATTTTTTCTAGTAATTAATTATTTTGATAATTTTTCCATTTATAATTTACTGTATCGTTTTTTTTTTCTACTTCTTTTTGCGTGTTTTTATCAACCCATTCTCCGTGGAACCTCGTTTTTTCTTTGAGAATATTCAGTTGCAAAGGTTTTCTTTCTTTTCGCTTTAGCATCTACTTTCCATATCATGCTGACTTACGTAGAAAGATGGAATAGAGATCCAAATGAGCCTAACTTCCCTTGTAAATTTTATTTCTATCTCATTTTGAGTTATTTTCATTTCTACACGACAGTTAACATAAGTATGTATCATTTTTGTTAAAATGGCATTCCTTCTGCCGACTTAATAATTTTTATAAATAATATAAATTGCCTTTTCCTTTACATCCGACGCCACTGCTACGCGGTAACGTGTCTCATTTTAAATAATGTTTATATCGTCAAACACTTTATTTTAGATTACAGAATGAAAATTAATAAATATTTATTATACCTATTGATATGCAGTTCATTTTAGCTTATGTTTCGTGCATGAAATAAATTATTTTACCACACCTTTCATCGGATGCAACTTACCTTTCAGAGACTCACCATCCGATACATATTTGTCGTGTGGGGACTTTAGCGTCCATATGCATAATACAGTGTATTTTTTAGGTTTAGTTGATAAAACAGAAAACGCTGAAAACTAGTACTGAGGATTTACTTAGTGCTTAGCTTCGGTAATACTTCGCCGCTGATAAAAGTTAATTATTGGTAATTGACTACCTTCGTTTACTACTACTACTACGTTTCGTTGAAATGTCAGAAAAATTAATGACGAAGCGAAAAAAAATGTGCAAATGTCGGATGCATTTATGATTAATTGAAATTTTCTCGATTTAAAAATATATAATGAAAAAAGCGTTAAAATGTTTACACATATAATTTATAAATGTGTTTAAAAATCGAAATTTTCTGATTAAAATAAGGTCGGCAAGATAAAAATATCGTAAAAAGTTCAAAATTTTATGAAAAGACATTTGAAAGAAAGTTTCTTTCATCAACACCGCACAAGGCATTTTAGAAGTGATCACGTTTCTCATATCTTGGGATTTTAAGACAAAAAATAAAAATTCGGCACATCCCAGTTTTTTCCAAACGTTTTTGTTAATAATAATGATATTTCAAAATCGATCCTCGCGAACCCTATTTCTAATTATAAAGCAACTTTGTTCTGAAGGAATTTGGATTTGGAGTGAAAATAAACTAAAATATCGTTTAACTTAGAGGCAGGCCTCTGAAAGGGTGAACACGTGCAGGAAACAAGAGGTTCAAATAAAATGGATAAATCTATAGAAGCGTTTAAATAAAATCAAAAAGAAGAAGAACCAAAAAATACAAATTAATTGGTTAGAAGTAAGTTCGAAGAAAAATTACTGGAAATTGAAGTCTCCAGTAATTAACGGGTTCAATTTCAACTGATAAAATTAATCAAGATCAAGTTAAAACTTCAAAGATTTTTAAAGCAAAGGTAAAATATTACAAAATATGTTTATTTCAGTTCGGTACATGATATTAAAATGCTATGTGAGAAATACATAGAGTAGAATATCCACGGGATGAGATACGTCTAAATTTAAGTATCCCCAGGTAAAGATAGGCATAATTTCTTTTTAAAAAAACGTTGAGTAGAACGCCCTAGAACCTCAGCACGATTGAGCTCCGAAAATAATCTCACATTCAAATCATCCGTACTTCTCATTGTAAGGCTTCGCTCGATCGAAGAGCGATTTGCGATGCTCACTTTTCTCTGAAAAGGCGAAAATAATTCCGGCATTTGGGAGAGAAGAACCTCATTATACACCTCAGCTATTCGTTCAGAGGATAATCATCACTCTAAAGTCCTTCCATCTTAACATTCTAAAGGTGTTTTTATTTTTAACTTAACCAAACACCAGTTTTTCACGTAAAATGTAAATCTCGGGAAATTTCATAAAACCATAGTCCCCACTTTGGAGTATAATCGTGCTACACTTACTTTTTCCATTTATGCTGGCAATGCGTGGGCGAAATAACCTCCTTGTTTAGGTATCTTGGGTGCTTTACGATGCAACATGTAACTAATTTTGAAAATGTCAAAGCTGAAAAAAGATTGGTCTGATATCGGGACAGAAATTGAAGTTTAATCGATTTTTGGCGTGTATAATTGTAGAGCTTAACCCTAAATTTTCGTAAAATATCAACTTAGGATGTTACATCTACTCTTTATAAGGTTTTCCTCTCTAATTCTATTCACCTTCACACAACTTATGTTTATATTGCTATTGACGAAAGTTTAGATGGAAGAAGAGAACTTTCAGTCTGAATCTCGCCTTAATAAGCCTTATAAAACAAAATAAATAAAATAATTGGTCCCACCTAAAAACTTACACAAATGGTAGCATCGGGTCAAGATGACCTGAGATGCATAAATTCAACTAACGAGCTGTTTCCATGATGCCGTTGCATTAATTTACTCCTGTTAATAAATGAAGTTCCTTATGTAAGATAATACATTTTTATTAAAAAATTTCTACTGTTTTATAAACAAATCCATCTATATTAGACTGAATAAAAGCTATTTATCTTTTCGGTGTAAACTTTAAATAACACTGGAAAGAGTTTCTTTCATGAATATTAAGTGAAATTAGTACTCTTTACACCATTTTTATGAAAAAAATAACCAAGAGCCTGGTAAAAACGAGTAAAAGCGGTTGCTCTTATGGCCGCTTTGGGTCGAATTGTCTGTTTCAGAGAAATAAAGTATCACTTTGCAAATCAAACATTATTTACTGATAAAAAGACAAAAAATGATAAATAAGAGAGAAGACCGATTGCGAACGATATCATTCTATTGCAAAAATTATCCAAACAAAATCGGTTGGATCTATATTTCCCAAATGATCGTTAAAATTTCCTTCTGCATATTATTCGAGTAAAATATTGCTTCTAAACTACAAGCTCAACTCGGGCCTGTACTAAAGTCAGTCTACTGTAAGTCAGTGACGCTAGTAAATTAGGCTATATGTTTTACACTGTTTATTGTATAAATATAAATATTTTATATAAGCTACCTAGAAAAGTGTCAATATATAATAGTTACGGTGATTCTAATCACTGCCGAGTTTGCTAATTTCTTATGTTAGAAATCACTGTAATGAAGCTAGGATACAGAATTTACTTAGACATTTCTCAGCGTTAAAACGTCACATGCATAACCTAAGGAGAAGAAAGGAGAAAATTTTCTCAAGATTGAAAAGTAGCATCTTCTTTTCACGGGCTTATCAGCCGTAAGGAAAAAGATTGAAGGAGTCGAAAATTTAATTTAGCCGAGGATTTTTTCCCGGCATCCTTTTCTTCAGGCAATTTAATTAATTATGTCTGCGAATGACATCCTATGAAAGACTTCAATTCCTGTTTTTGCTTTGGGATTTAAGGTAGTGATATCCGATAACATTAATGAGACTCAATTTGATTTTGGGATGGATACATTTTCCGTCCGGGGGTAAAGTATTCTGTCCATCCAACTCTTCTACACCTTTCTCACAAAAAGAAGATCTTAGAAAACTCTTCCATTTGAAGATCGTCATTAAATCGTATATTTTCTACTTTTTCAACCGTTAAGTTACGAATTTTTTTTATCTTCAGGATTTTAACTGCAGGGCTTCAAATTTTTGGCTGCTCAGAAGAGGAAGGTTTCTGGACGCTTCAATCACCCTTCCCGTAACGGCAAGTAGAAATCAACGTATAAAAATCTAACTAGATAAGAATCTATTATTAATACAATCAGGCATCGCTAACTTGAACTCACTCAAGTCATGAATCTTCCTAAATTGAATTAATCGTTAGCCGCCGACCGAATTCCCATAAGACAAATTTATGCTAAACCTCCTAAACCCGAAGACGTTTCGGTTTCAACTTTTCTTAGTCGAGCCATCATCAGGTCAAAAGGTGGTAACAGTAGTCAAGTTAGTCAAAGTCACACTAAGAGAGGAATTTTTGTGGAAATTCATCGCGTAAAACAAAGAAGGGTGCTGTGCTTTTTCACACATTTATTTCTGATTTGCCTGATTTCTGGTGAGGTTGATGAAAACTTGATGAAACCTGGTCACATTTCTCCATTAAAGGAAAATATTTGTGGATATAGTTCGATGCCTTTTTTCATTCTAAAAATGGCAGTAACTCTGAAAAGGCACATCTACAATGAGAAAAATCTTACAGTTGAAATAGAAAAGTTTGAACCGGTAAAAAACCGTCGGAGAAATGGAAAAACACAGGAAGTGTAAATATATAATAATAATATCAACAATAAAAGACTATGCTTTAGTCTTAGCTTTAAGTCCAAGAAGCATTGAGTGTAATAAGAGAAAAATTGGAAAAAGTTTATGCTACATAGGGTCCGGATGGGAAGTGTGATGGATTTCAGAAAACATTGCGCATACACTCAGTTATCTTTTTGAGAATAGCATTTCCTTATGTTTGATAAGAGCTCATGTATAATGCCATTTAAAAAATGTTACAAAATAAGAAAAAAAATCGATGGAAAAAAGCTTCACTTTGCGAACTCCATACTAGGATAGTAGATTAATGGTTGTCCAAAAGTTTAAAATTCTAAATTTTCATAGTGGCAACCGGTTTAGAAAACCAACACAATTCAGACTTTTCAACGACACCTTTACACTGCCAACAAAGAAGCCCCAAAGTGGATTACCTGGAACAAATGGAAATAATACAACATCTTAAACACAATTACACCCTTATGAACATTCATCTATTCTCTAGTCACTCTCCTCTGCTACCTGTCGTTAACTTGCTTCCTTTCCTTCCAACTAATGCTCATTCCTCCATTGTAAACTAACAGTTTCACCCACCCATACTCTGATTGGTTCTTGACTATTGTCTTCCTCTTTTTGTGGTTTTGTGATAAATGATGAACGTTTAAGGTTGAATACGAAGAGAAAAATAGTCACTTGGCTGGGACTTGAACCCAGGTCTCCCTGTTTCCAGGCAGGTGTTCTAATTACTAAACCACTGAGCCACGCCCTTTTAACTTCTTGTTTCCGTCGCCTTAGTGAGGACCTCGGGTGGTGATTGGTGTCACTTCGAAGAGCACCACTAATTTGAATATAAAGCCTACATTTACAGGAGTGAAAAGGACGTGGCACGGTAGTTTAATTGTCTGAACACCTGACCGGAAAGTGGGACACCTGAGTTGTAGTTCCAGCCAAGTAACTATTTTCTACTTCTAGTGCAAAATTTGGTCAAGTCGCACGCTTTTCAGTGCTATATGTAAACTCATTTCCAAAATTGGATGCATGTTGAAGTTCGAAATCGGTCGCCGTAATAAAAATTCTATGTTTAAACTTTTGCATACTCATTTACCTACTATCCAAAAATGAGAATATTCAACTTCATTTTTTGAAAATAACAATTCAAACGTTGGCCGTCCAAGTTTTCCACTGTCCAAGATTGCTGCAGATGAGGAGAAAAGTTGTCCATCGTTTTTTTGAAAGCATATGAAATGATATCGTTTGAATTTCTTGGATGATGGATTCTGAAAGGGACTCAAGAAAGCGAAGTTTTTTTATATCAACTTTTGATTTCAGGTAATCCTGTAAAAAGGGACCGTTCCGATACAGGTCAAAAACAAAGATTTTATGTTCACAATCGGCAATCTCCAATTTTTTTTTGAAATGGCATCTATCAGTGAGCAATTGCGAAAAATTCCACATGATATAGTTCCTCCTTTCATACCCATCCCAAATATGTAATAAAACCAAGCCGGACCCTATGTTTAAAGCCTTTCTCAACTTACACGGAAGAATTGTGAATATTCCGATCGAAAACCATGTGTTCTGGTTTTTATGGAGCTTAAGCTAGATACATTTCAATCCAACACTCACCACTGGTAATAATCGAAGTAAAACGTATCTCCTCCGTCAGATTTGGCACGAGGGGCAGTTTAAGGCAAACAGCTGCATTTCGCTCCAACTCTTCCCTCCGTTTTAGGCTCCGCTCCAAGTAATTCCTACTACGCTCGTATATCATCCTGGAGTTGGCCAATTTAGTGAATTATTTCAATGCCGTGGCCGTTCTTTTTCCGAGAGAAAGGCTTTCTCCCTGAAAGGGTTTTTTTTTACAGTTTAAGAAAACTTTATTCTACGATCAGTTCCCCTTGAGCAAAATAGCTCATCAGGAGTTTCCACCTTCATTTACACAAATACCCGGCAAGCCGCTTTCCGGTGAGTGGTAGTGGAGGATGCGTATGATACTTATAATTAACTAAAGTAGAATATATTATAACGCAGTCTACTATAATCCAATCTTATCTTTTCTTGGCTCCCTTATCAAGAACATAATAGTGACAGGGAAATAAATTAAAATTTCATTTTCTCAGTGGTGTAGCTAAAGTTAGTCGAAATTATTTTGGTTGTGACTGTGTTTTAATCGGATAGGATAATATGAGAGTACGTCTAGCTCTACATCTAATGCGGCAATTTATGTAAATATTTTGGAGCGAATCTATATAACTTCCTTTTGGCCTTTCTTGAAGCATGGAAATAAAAATCACCCTATAAAATATTTTTCGGGCTGGAAAGTCGAACTAGGAATTTATACGGAATTACGTCGAATTTAACCTTTAATGCGAGGCATATCTTGATGTCATGGCTACCAAATCATCAACACGAGCTGCTAAAGAACTGTAAATAAAAGAAGATTTGTAGCTATACAGGAATACGATTAATATCGTGTTTCTATCTCGAGGTGCATACCCCTACTTGATTGACTCTTAATCTGCGTTTAGATATTGTTTCAATTTTTAATAAGCTAGAATACTGTCTCGATAGAATTGGTTAACCTAAAAATGAGGCTGTGAGGCAAAATGGGTGGGACAGAATGGGGCACTACTGTGGAAATCCCAAGGTAACTAAACCTCCATTTTCTAGAGACAGTGAAGAAGAGGATGACTGCCTTTACTGTTCTGACTACTAAATGAAGGGCTGGATAAGATTTGCCAAATGCCTTAACTGAGCACACAATAGGTGTGACGTAATAGATAGTGAAGACGATGAGGCAACCCACATTGTTAGAATTAGATTGAGGAAGAGTCTTTTTGCCTCAATCTTGCCCAAATAAAGAAGATGATTATTACGTGTATTGTAAATGACTTGTATATAGTTCATGCTCTACATAAGTTATCTTTAAATTTTTTTAAAGAATTTTCAAGTTATATTTTGAGTCCATATATTCCCCCCCCCCTCCCCTGGACTACAACTTTGTCGTAATGGAATGGCTTGCGTGTTCCTATGACCTAAAGAGCTAGAACTGGCTGAATACAGTTACAATAATGAGTGGGTGACATTTTTTTTGAAACATCATTAATAACATAAAAATGATAAATGTACAATATAAAATAGATAATATTTACTAATTTAACATTGTAATAAATTTTTTCATACCATAATAAAAATAACGAATTTTTACTTTCCTTATACTCCAAAAATACTGAGAAAATTAAGTACCCCGAACTGCCCCACCTTCCCCTACCATGAATTGATGCATCAACGAGAGACTGTTGATTATTTCGACAACTGAGACGGCAAACAATCAAAAGGGATGTTAAAAATGTGAATCATGAAACGATGATTAATTATGCTGAGGTGAAGAGAGACTAAATGTGGAAGAGGCTAGAGGCTTTAAGAAAATAGCAACTCTAGGACTTCTGCGTCCCGAGCGATTGTGTTCCAAGCCTTTGGATCTCTATGCTTTATGCAATGCGTTAATTGCACCGATGAAGTAGATCGAGAAGTTCCAACTCGTGACAATGTTTGAACGTTTATAATTTTAGTATACAACTTCTGATGGCATGGTGGAAATAACTTATTTGATTATAATCACTCATAGTTCTACCATTTGCTGAAACGTTCGACTTATAATACTGTCAGAATAAAATTTACTGTAAAAGCTGTTATTTGTTGAAATGCATATATTATAAAATATGCATAATAAATTATACAATATATTATAATGCAATATATTAAATATACAATAAAGTTTGAATCAGATGATCATACCGCTACTGACCATAGAAATTTATGTTCAACATGCTACGACAAAAACACAATAAAAGTTCTGCAATTTATTAAATATGAAAATACCTTATGTAAAAGACATTATCTTTTATTTAATGATCTATCTTTTAATTTCTATCAACTTTTCCTATACAATTTGCCGCTTTTTCACACCCATGATGTGGAAATGTTTTCCTGTGTTCAAAATCAACACTGTATTATTTACTCCACAAAACCATTCTTTTTCTCCATAATTCATCCTTATTTTTGTATTTAATGATAACAATATTTATATTATACTGGTTATATTTTTTCTTTCATGTTTATTAGTATTAGACGGGTTAAATGGACGGTCGGACATCCTAGTCCCAATTTCGCCCAATAAAAACGCGTGTATTTATATGAAATATCGTCGCCTTATTGTTAAGATCATTCTTTAAAGTTGAAGCAATTGGAGAAAATTGATTGCTGAGAAGATTCTCTGTAAGAAGAGCTATTGCTTTTCAAGAAACTGCAAGCCCTCATAAAGAATGGTTTTTTAATTTTTTTAAAAGTATCTAGTGTTTTGTTTCCGTAACACTGGGTTTCATATTTATTCACAAAGGTTTAAACGTCAATGTTAGTCTTCACAAAGGTGAATTTTTCCCTTAAAAACTCGATTTTATTTCTGTTCCTGTAAACATTTGATGTATATTTATCCGTGCCAAGCTCAACGAAGTTGAGATATATCACGTCACCGTAGTTAGCGAACATAAAATATTTTATCGATCATATATAACTGGACGTGTCCTGTACACTAAAAAAAGACAAAATTGAGAGAATTTGCCTCATATTTCGAAATTTCCATTGAACTCCTCTGAAAATTATGACACGAAAACCATTTCCCATTATGCATGTCTCCGCACTCGGACACAAAAACTTTTCAATGTTATTCCGCAGACAGCATGAGTCTATTTTCAATTAATTTTATGATATGTAATACTAAAGCATCATTCCGCTTCAAAGTCGAAAATTAATTTCCATTGCGGACTTTTAATTAGTTGAAATTCTCTAAAATCAAATCTTTCCAATTCCTAATCACAGTTACGAAACAACTGATAATGAAATGTGGAACTGATTGAAATAAAACTCTATTGATCGATTCATAATCTAGAGGCCAGTTTTTGTTTAATATCCCTCAGGTTGCCTTTTTAAGGAGAAGTACGATTAATTTGCTCGAGCGAAATAAAACTGCTGCTCAAATCAAAGAATCGCTCATATTTAACATCAACCACTACATGCTAACGCTTTGAAAAATCTAACTGCCTTCTATTTAATGTGAAACTTTCTTTGTTATTCTTTTTTGTCACACAGATTTCGTAGTGATTTCTTTATCACGAACTCACTGATCTGCTTTTAAAAGAAGTTCTGAGAGTGAACGAGTGCATCGAGGGGAATTATACTCATAGAATAATTTGACTTGAATAATTACCAACTCAAAAGCCTATATATAACTCGAAGAGGTTTTGGGATAATTTAGCAAGTGATTATGATACCTAAAACTCTCTCCGTTTAAAGCTGAAACGACTTCTGCCCCATAATAGTAATTTTCTGAGAAATGTCCAGCTCAGTTCGACTATAATTCACCTTTATTCCGTTGGTTTAAAGCTGGCTTCGATATCCCTATTGCTTTTTCACTCATACACCTTGAATGTATCAGAATACCACATATTACTACTAGGTTAGTGTTTTCAAAGCAATGGGACTAAAATTTGGAGTTACTTCCATAGTGGAACTCGAACATGTTAAATATCGTTTTCAATTTTTCATTTTTTAGTATTCCACTTCATCGAAAGGAAATCTTCGGAGAGTATAACTATTTTAGCTCACGCGGCAGTTAAACATTATTAAGATATTAAATTACTACAGATGTAAAAAACATGTTCTTTCCATGACGAGACTTGGTTGATTTTAGGAGAAAAATTGAGGTACTCAGGATCATAAAGGTTGGGAAACGCTTTAATTAGTTTATGATGCAAGCAGCAGATTCTTGACTAGTAAGGTAGTCTTTGATCGAGATGTAAGAAAATAAATTGGAACAGGGCTGGCAATGAATTGGAGGTCTGAAAAATCCCCAATTGGCGTCATTTTCAGCGGTTCGCATCTCGTTGCCATCGGTTTTCGGAAACAATAGAAAGGCCCGTATAACTTACATTCTAAGAAACACCAATGTACATATTTTAATAGCGATGCTATCATCTTCTTGGATGATTCTTCTACCCAACGATTTTGAACGAGTTATCCTAGCTATAAAAGTCTTCACTGACTACTATACCAGCCGTACATGCTACCGGTTTTATGTTGAGAGAATCACCATGAAAAACCAAATCCCAACCTAGCTAACTCAACTCCGATCACGTGTGAAGTTCGCAGACCTTTGATCAGCGGTCAGTAGAAAAAATTTCGCATATTAGAAAAAGGTTTCTGCTGCCCTATTCTGATGAATGGAATATATTCATTCGTCATTTGGCACAGAATAGAGAAAAAATATAACTTTAATTCACTTTTTTCAGTTTAAATCATGGCTGTGACGAAATGAAAGCTGCTAATACATGAGTGAATGATTACACTGATTCAGGACTCTCTTTATGGACTGACAAGAAAATAGTTACGCTTACAGTCATTGTGCTTCACTTGCGTGGACAAGTTCCCCGTGTAAAAATATGACTCAGTGAGGAAAGTAAAGGGCAAAGTACATACTTCACTTATCATCCTCCCTAGTGAACCTCATTCTTCTCAACATACTCCTAGTAGCTTACATCAGAGGTGGTTAGGTACAAACGGGCCTTCGGGCTGAATACTTTCCTGACAGATTCGAAGAAAGGAATTTCGCTCAATTCTACTAGTTATCAATTGAGAGGGTTACACGGCTATAGGTCGACAGCAATTAGGTCGACTACAAAAGGTCGACGCCAATAGGTCGATAGACAAAGGGTCGACGTGGAGAAAAGTCGACAGCAAATAGGTCGCCATACAAAATATACAATTATATATACATATAATATACAATATACAAAAGTTACAAAAATTTAATTATCTATAAATTTTACTTGAAAAAATTTTCGATATCAAACACTGTTTAGGAGTCATATCATAATTAACCAATTTTCTGGTTATTGCGACATATTTACGTTAACATATCGTATCAAATTACACAATTTCATAATGATGTTATATACAACATGATTACTATATTTCTTCAAAGTTTTAATCTTTAAATATCCCCAATTGTGATACGTTGGTTACGAATAAATGTTATGAATGCATTACTTTTATCTCTGTAAGGGATCATAGGGTACGAACATATATGCATGGTAATGCGTATAACGCCTCAGACACATTATCAGTACTCGATGATGGAGATCAATCTCTGAAACTAGTCGTGTTTTGTTTCCTTTTATTTTTTTATAAAATACTATGGAAAAAGTACAGATTGTTCTTCTTCATCATTCATTTTTCTAAATATAAGCGAGTGTACTAACTTTGTCTTTTGAAAACATGTTACTTAAGTTTATAAAATCAGTTATAACATGTACATAATTTTATGTTGCGTAATTAGTTTTAATAATAAGTTATCATTATTATCGTTATGATATATTTTTATTTTTTCATTTTACAAATAACAAAACATATTTACGCCTTACCTTTTCAGTCAGGTGTGAGACAATCAAGATTTTTTGCTACTTCACTACTTGTATATCAACACCTCAAAGAGAACAAAGACCCTAATAAGAAAGACGTTTACTTACTTAATTAGGTCACTCATTTTCACCGACGGTGAAATATACGATTTTGTAAATAATTATGCTTTATAATTGCAACATTTACATGTATATGATTTACCATCTAGCCTTTAATTCCGTAATTCGTTTTATAAATACTAATCAGGATAGAATTTTAACCTAAGAATATTAGTAGAATTCTGAAAAATTACGTATTCCATTCCGGCGGCACTCTTTCCGGCGGTACTTTTTCCGCGCGACACTTTTTCCGCGGAACTTTTACCGGCAACGACATCGGTCAGTCTTCCCGCTGTTTTTCCATTAGAGCAAAAGAACACGAATCTTCTGCCAAAAACCGTAGAGCTGTCACCGTTAGTCTACCTATGATTAATATCAATTTTCCCCTTGTTATCTAAAACTATGTAACATGTAGCTTAGTGCCTGTTGGGTAAAAATACTCACTCCTTGTCAAACACCGTAGAGGCGATACTGTCAATGCACCTATGATTGATATCCATTTATTTTTGTCATTTAAACTATGTAACATGTAGCTTAGTGCATGTAATTAAAAATACTAACCCCTTGCCAAACACCCTGGAGGTTCCAACTTTTTTGTATGGTGACCTTTTTGTATGGCGACTTATTTTCGACCTTTTTCCAAGGAGACCCATTTACTGTCTACCTTTTTGTATGGCGACCTATTTGCTGTCGACCATTTTGTATGGCGATCTATTTGCTGTCGACGTTTTTGTAAGGCGACCTATTTGCTGTCGACCATTTTGTATGGCGACCTATTTGCTGTCGACGTTTTTGTAAGGCGACCTATTTGCTGTCGACCATTTTGTATGGCGACCTATTTGCTGCCGACCATTTTGTAAGGCGACCTATTTGCTGTCGACCCTTTGGCTATCGACCTTTTGGCACGGCGACTATTGGCGTCGACCATTTTTCGTCGACTGCCGAATTGCTGCCGACCTTTAGTCGTGATACCATATAGAGGAGCAACTGCGTCGGTGAGGAATTATACACACTATGGAACTAAGGAATTACCGGAGAGGAATGTCTCATATTTTTCCCATACATTCAGTAGCTAATGCTGCATATGGCGCTAGTATGACAAGGCTCTTAATCTACATTTTCAATCCCTGATTACTAACTGTATTAAGAATGCGTTGTATGGAATAAACCACGGTGGGTGGCAATAGAGAGAACGTGGTTGTACCATCATTGGTCAACTTATGCTCCAAATAGGGAATCGTTTGTTGGATTGTGATGGGAGTGATGATTGAAATGAACGAGGGAGGCGCCGTCAGAAGAAATGGAAGGGGACGGTGGTTGTGCTCCCGTAGAGTGGATGAAATCACCCCCAGCGGTCGAAAAGTTATCGTGATTTGGATGTATGGAATAAGATGCGCGTGAGGATGAATGAATGTCTGTCCTCTAAATTCTTGGGATCCGTGTGACAGCAGGGGTTCGTTATGAGGGTCGCATGCGACGGTGAGTGTGAATCGGTTAAGACTGAGTTTTGGGAGAGAGTGGGTTAAGAATGAGTTTAGGGAGAGAGTGTGATGCATGTGGGAGATTAATAGTTGATGGGGACATGTTGGTGCGAGAAAGGAGAGTATTGAAAAAGTGGTGGCTCCCCATTGCGACCCCAGATTAAATGATGATAGCGAGAGGGTAAGTGGTGTATGTATGAAAGGGAACTGTTTACGTCGAATACATGGCTCAAACATAAAATTCCATGAATATTTTTTTATTATTAATATTTATTCTCAAAACTACAAATAGGCACCAGGCCAGGTGGCAGTCACATCGCGGGGGGATTACATAATCTGCCTAGTATTCACCCTGGTCGGGAAGAAAACCCCCCAAAACTTCCGGAAGGCAGTGTGTAATACATATAATTACTAATTTGAATTTATGAGTTATACATATATAGGTTTACACTGCAGGACTATAGGAATTCTGCCAGGTGGCTGCTAAGACTAAATAAGTACGCTAAGGAAATTTTCAACGTAAATACCCTCCACAATCCCTTACTCTAGAAAGCCTCTCACTAATCAACAATTTAGAGGCACACCATTGTATCTACAAACAATATACTACGTATATATATATATATATATATATATATATATATATATATACACACACACTTCTCATACCCATATAGTTATCACCGTTTCTTCCACAAGCTGCATATCATTTTGTCACATTGTCCATTATAACAGTTTCAATTTCAAATATAATTTACAAAATTGTCCCATTCATAATGCTCTTCAGGCAACATATTACATTCTTTAACCTCTCTATATGCGAGTCAAATAGATAAAGCGACGGATATGCATGAATTGTGTTCTTATAGTGAAACTTAAAGACTAAATGAACAACAAAAGAGCGGTTAAATCATACAAATGTGACATTTATCGTGATTGATTTGTTTTAATAATCGGTCTCAGATGGAATATTCGGTAAGTATATTGGATCCAACACTTGAAACGTACGCCCATTAACTCAAAAATGTGCAGCGCTAAGCGATGCGTTTCGTAAGATATATTACGATAAATATCAAGCGTTGCGAAAATTCTTTCAGACGTAGGTACAAAATCCATGATAGAAAGGAGATGATTGGGCTGCGATTTCTTGGTGAATTCAGAGGAAGTAGGTTTTCAGGAGACGTATTTGGTACAATACAAGCCTCCTTCTACCTTAGGAGATCTAACAATGAGCGTAATAAAAGAGAAATAGACTCAAGGAAAAGTCGTTCTAGGAGCTGATATTTCTGCGGATCATGCGCCATGGCAACAAACTAAAGAAATAGTTCGCACGCTGTGTTTATAATCTGAGTCATACGCCGAAGAGTACTCCGCGCAGAGTATAGACTACTTTCCATTGTCGGTAAATGCGATGAAAAGGTGAGAGAGCGATCTTATTTTACCTTGGTCAGACCCCTTCTGGAATATGCGGCAAGCATATGGGATCCGGTGGATGAAACATGTACCCGCGAACTCGAAAAAGTGTAGCGTAAAGCGGTTCGTTTTGTTAAGAAATGCTACGATAAAAAAGCAAGCGTTACAAAAATGCTATCAAAATTAGGTTAGGAATTCTTGAAAGACAGGAGATTAGAAGCTAGGCTGCGATTGCTTAATAAATTCGGGGAAACTACATTTGCGGAAGATACAATCGGTATCATGCAACCCCCCTGCTACCTCGGTCGATCTGATAACGAACGCAAGTTAAGAGAAATAGATGCTAGGACGAATCGTTTAAAAATGCATTCTTTCCGCGAACGACACGCGACAATAACCGAATAAGAAAGTAGTTTAGATTCAACTGGTGTTTACACCTCCTGCCACACGCCGAAAGGTGGCTTGTAGGGTATTAATGTAGATGTATGTACTTAATGTTCAGGATCGAACCCAGTCGGGTCAAAACGTTTTCATAAGAAATACACGTAAAGGTTCATTTTTTCGTTGCGTGGTTCATTCCTTTTGCAAAATTGAAGTAAAAACAATATTCGTAAGAATTCTGATCAAGCACAACATGAAAGAGAATAGAATAATGAATCTTATTTTGGTCGTAGAATATCGTTATCGATTCGAAATTGCGAACATTTTGCTAAAATATTGAGAATTTATGCCAACTTCAAATAAATACTAAGAATAAGTTAATATTTAAATGTTAATACCAAGAGGAAAAAAATTCATGGGATATTAGCATTTTCAGCTATGAATGATATGTTGTGTAGAATCGCGCGTACAAACATACGAATACGAATATGCAAGAAAGAATTTCGAATTTTGTTTCAGCGTCTGTAGCAACCAAGTTTTATATATTTTAACATAATTGTTTACCGTTAAATAAAAAGGTTTGCTAAAGGGGCGTTACTTAGAATTTCTTTTTCTCGATCATTTCAGTCGATTGCTTATAGATAACCAAGTAAGTTTTTGATGTTTTAAATATAATCTTCTGAGTTAAGCATTAAATCTAAGCTATTTGCGTAGATGCATATTTAGCGACTGACAAAAACGGAGATACAGAAAGGCATAAAGATTTCCCTCGATTCGGTGTTTGAAATTATTGTGAAATAATCTAAGAAAGCATTCATTTGTAGTTTTCTCAGGTGATTTCCACTTGATATACTTTGCCATCTACATGTCATTGGTGTTTAATCGTAGTTTCCGTTTCGACTTAAATTTTCATGATTGCGTTTGTGTTAATGATTGTGTTCAGTGTTTATGTAGTTTTTTACTTTCCAAAGAGAATATTTATCGGTAATTTTCAGAGTGATATTTCTCTGTTTTTTGTTTCTTCGTTTCGTTTATACCTTTGCGCCTTTCTTAAAATTTCTCTATGAATATGGCGATGCTTATCCTGAGCTGATGTGACTGTGTAGACTAAATTATAACTTTATTTCTTGCCTCATTGGCTTCGAAATAAATATATCCTGTTTTACTTCCTACTACAATTGTGAAGCATGTGTTACGTGAATGTGTAGTCAAAGCTGTTTCACTGGGATTCATCAATTGTAACTTCAACGTTCAGAATCAACGGGCACTTCAGCTAGTGTTCAAATAAAATAGCCAGTTCTATTAATTCGTGCAATGAGAGTAGTGAATGATAGAAGGTATTGTATAAATACGAACCGAAAATATATACGAAAAAGATATTTGACATCTCCCCGGTTCGTTAAAAAAGCAAAATTGACACGTCTTTTCTAAAAACTCACGGAGTGACCAGATTAAGGAAATCGTCACTGTGGAAAAACTGTGAGTATTCTTCCCAGAAAGATCATTTCTGCGGAAGGTTCTTAGAACGTCGTTTTTCCGGAATGATAGTTTTCTTGATCTGGTCAACGCGTGGACTATGGGACAGCTCCTTCACGGGTTAACGAGCATTTCAAATACATCTGCCTGGTTGTTATACACATGGATAGATAAAGAAATGAAAAGATAAAAAAGTTTCAACTAAACCTCGATAAAAACGATAAGGTCGAAACCAAGATCGCAAATAAGATATTTTTGTGACACGGGTAAAAAAATGTATCTTTTCATTTCCTCACGTTATGGAGTCCTACTACGGAGATATGCTTAAAATAATTGTTAGTACACATGGGTAGTAGATAAACCTGTGAGAGAGAGTTCAATCAACTTGGGAAACTTGATTTGCGAGTAGTGTTGCATTCTGACTGCGCGTAAATAATAAATTGCGGTTGATGATAGACAGAGTCTAAAAATGCTCAGAGAATGGATCAGAGTTTTACTAATTATTAGAATAATGCCAAAAAAAGGTTGTCCTGCACTAAATACTAAGCAAAGGAGTGAAGTGTAAGAAAATGGGATGGGAATACTAAAATAGTTAATGATTTTGACCATACTACATAGAATATGTAATATAATAAAAGCTATCGTGTGTTCGTTCGTCTTCATATATGGTTATATATGTGTTTCTATGTAAAAAGCAAAATCCGTCCGTCTCCTCTGTATCTCAGAAACTGTTTGCTGTAGAGCTATGAAACAAACTGCATTGTATTTCTAATAAGCTAAAAGCCCCAGGAAAACAGTTCTCATCTCTATGAAGGCTCGGGTTCGAACCCAGGACTCCATAATACGTTTCCTCATGGAATGCACGTAATGTTCGTTTTTGAACCTTGCAGGGCTTCGTTACTTTTACAGAATCGAATTGGAAAACATGATCCTACGAAGACATAAAAAGTACCAAACGAAGGTAAATTAAATTAAAAATCTTATTATTGTCGTAAAATACATTTTTTGAATCGAAATTACGAGAAAAATTACAAAATAAAGAGAATGGTTATTTGTAATTAAGGACAATGTATCATTGGAAGTGACCCATTATTCCTTCCCTATAGAAAACGCTGATAGTTCTCTCATGTGTACTTCGCGTTTTGAGATCAATTAAAAACTTACATTTGGGCTAACGAGAGTGGCTCTAGAACGATCTTTCTTCACTTGCCGAGGCGTTGCTGAGCTGCACACAAACGCTGTGATTTGAAAACCATTGTTCATGATGAATTCGTGAGAAACTATCGCAGATATGAGAACTATCTAAATAACCTTGTGATAGGGAATTTTTCTCTTTCTACAGTTCTAAGGTCCGTATTCCCGTCATTTTTATGTGATTGCTGAAAGTAAAGGCGGTGTAAGGATAAGATAAAATTCTCATTATTCTGGATGGTAGACTTGATAAACTCCACTTTCACGTTACCGGTATCACTTGAGCTCACAGTTAGTGCTCCGTTTAGATGACTAAGGATGTAGGTACCACAGAAATATTGCAAATTAAAAGTGCCTGATATCAACCCAAAGATGCTTTCAATTTAGATTTTCATGATCATTTAGTCACTAGGCCAAGTTTTAATTAGCGGTCACGAGACATAAGAAAAAAACAACGTGATTGTAAAAGAATCTTAAAACCAGAAAGAAAACACTGAAGAAAACTACATTTGGAGAATATATAAACCTCTGATCTATTTACAGCTGTAACGTATGTACCGCTCACGAAATAAAAAACTTTTCATTTTCTTTTTTCATGTGAGTATCAACCTGGAATCATGTAGTGTAAAGTTGCTCTATTATTTGAGATTAGAGAAGGAGGTTACTGACATCTAATTGAATACTCGAAGTAGGTAAATAGTCTATAAGTAGATAAGTAAGTATTACCTGAGTAGTACGTAATAAGTATGTAAAATCGTTAATTTAAAAGAGTGAAACACACAATCGAGATTTTTTATAACAAATTGTATGAATGAAAAACCGACTGCTCTAGCGGTTTAATTTACACATGGCTTTCCAGGTCAGCGGTTGGAGGTAAACACGTCATACCTCGAGCTAAAAAACAAGCTCGTTCGGCCAAAATATTCTATATGCAAATTGCGGTAGTGGGTTGGATTAAAAATTTACCAAAGGGAATTAGATGCGTTTTCACGATTTCTGCGTAGCATATGGATTTCTCTTTTACGAGCAGCAAACTTCCGGCGGCGCTTTGAACTGCTCACGATTTCCATTCATCGCTATTCAGGAACAATCACACGATATTTTTTTCCGTTCTAGAAATCGTGGAACTTTTTTTAAGGCTCAGTTTCAATCTTACTTTAGATTTAATTGAAACGACGATACAATCAAAGTTGAATGGAAAGCTTACCTAGTAGCGTGATAAGTCTATTTAAAAATACCTTCTGCACCCCATAATTAGAGATTCGTTGGTTTAAACAACGGCGGAGGAAAATGTAAATAGGAGGGTAATGCGACGATAAAACGCGTTCTGATTTTATTATCCGCTAATCAAATGCCACTCAACGAATTGATGAGCAGAGAACTACGATCAAGTAAAACATGCTACCGAAGATAAAGATTGCCGTCTTGAAACCTTTGAAATAGTTGGGTTTGACTCAGCCAACTGATAACCAGAAATCTGTGTCACGTTCAAGCAAAAGGCTTCATCAAAGTTAGGGATAACCGAATTGAACCATTTGAAATATAATGGTTTTTCATTTACATTTCCATTTCGTAAGCCATCCCATGGGTGTGGCAAGGGGTGGATTGACATTCCTATCTTAGAATTTATACTATACACTATACTATACTAGATACAAATAGGCTTGTTAGCAACTCAACATCAACATCGGGTCTGATCTGAGGATGACCGATCTTCATCGTAAGCGGTCTTTCTGTTTAGAAGACAATATTCAAATGCTTAGTTTAAATCTGAATTTGGATAATCAGCAACCTGCATTATGTTTAAGCTAAATGGTTTAACATAGACATATATTTGATATACTTTGGATAAAATTTAGCCGCCTAGTTGGTATTTTTCTTACAGAACAGAATAAAAAAACTTTGCTAACTTCCACAAGATAATTTATTGCGACCGGTTTCGCTAGGTTTCTAGCATCATCAGGCCTGACGATGCTAGAAACCTGATGATGCTAGAAAACTAGCGAAACCGGTCGCATTAAATTATCTTGTGGAAGTTTACAATGTTTTTTTAAATTCTGTTCCGTGATGGCCTTCCACCAGGTAACGCCTAAGCACATTGATTTTATAGCTACTTTTCTTATGTTTAGTTAGTTTACGCTGAGTTTTATCAGAGCAAATAGTGGGGTTATTTTGTTGAAAGACAACGAAGTGAGAATGTGGAACATCTATGTTAGAATTTTCTGCGTAAGATTTCATTTGGACTAGTATCGCCTACGGACACCCAGACTGACACCAATCAGTAAAAAGCAAGTTCCACCCCTCGGCGATCTGCCATTTTTCTTTCCATCCTCGAATGAGCGCTCTCTTTATTTAGCCAATTCCAACGCGCTAAACGGACGAAGTAAATACACCGTGTCTTATTTCATTGGTAAATTGTCCCCGAACTTCTCCTCGCAACGTTGACCCGGAATCCTCAACAACGGGGGCAGAGGTCGGGACCCCAAAAAAGCATAACTCCGTCTAAACTTGGGACTCGGTGCTCATTTGGAGTCGATGAGGAGGAATCGGAAACAATTTAAAGTAAATACGCTTCCGATCCGGGCCAGCGGCGGAAAGGAAAAACTTCAAACACCCCGAGTACTTTCTCCGGGGTGGAAAAAAAGTCCGTCCGCGAGAAAAAAACAACTGAAAGTGATGTATCTTTGGAATTTCCTCGCTCGCACGTCCTTCCCGCGCTAAAAGAATCCGACGGGAGTCCAGCTCCTTCTCCTCCCCGCCCCCTTCGGTAAAAAACGACCGTTTCCAAATCACCCCCTCGACCGTGACGCAGGAGCGTGGTTTTTAAATGCGTTACGCATCGGAGTCACGTGGTCCGCGCCGTGAGCCTATCACATTCTATTGCCAAGGGACCGGGCGGAGGGAGGGCGCGGGGGGCAGAAGGAGCGGTGGGAGGAAGAGGCAGCTTTGGGTGCAGGGAAGTGGAAAGGTTGGACTAGAACGGTGGGGAATGTGGGGAACGGGTTCAAAGAGGGTGCGTATGGCTCGGGAAATCTGGAGCGCATCTCGTAGTACGAGGCAGGCTGCCCGGACTGCTGGAGGGACGAGTCAAAGCCGGGAGAAGGGATTCAGCCTGCGTGGATGGGAACGAAGCAAGATAAAAACACAGGGACGTAACCCCCTAAAGGACGTATTTTCTCTAACACTCACTCTTCTATAACGTTTGTATAAACGCTCCACAGGTGACCTCAGCTTCACCACCCACCAGACGTGAAAATCGCCTCTTCTGGCCCACCATTGATTTTAGTCCTCCCATTCCGTCGTCTGCTTCTCCCGCAACTTACTCTCACCCTACTCCCTTTGCTGCCTCACACCCTATCATCTTCTCGCTTCTGCACAATCAAATCTGCCACATAATCACGCTCTTCCCTAAACCCCCTTTTTTCTTCCCCGCCGAGCCTTACTCCGCCCACAACTCGCCTTTCATGTAAACACCCTCCCTCGGTCAATCCTCCGACGACGCCCCTTGGCGACCTTAACGCTACTTTTATACCTCGGCTAATTCCTTAATCTCACGCCCGATATAGCCTCTCCCTTTATTTTCATCGCTAAATGCGGGAGAGTATGGCCGATCTGAGCTTGGATTGTCTCACCTTCCGTGAGAAGAAACTGAATTAAGCCCGAAATACATAACCCTTTCTACGCGACGCGTGTGAACGTGTGACTTCCGGGAGGTTTCTGCGGGAGTGTGAGTGGATGTGGGGGAGTCCCCCCCTTAAGGCCGTATTTCCGCTGTCCGTTAGAAATTATTGTCGGACGAATGGACTATTAAGCCTCGTTCTTGCACTAATTGAGAGTTTTTGGCGCGATCAAAAATGATTCACTCCTCATCTGGTTGTCTCAATCCCTCTCTAAAAGCTTAGATAATCGATGGAAGGATCAGAGCCACCCTCGGGCGGATAATTTTATGGACAGGGAGTGATCAGAAGGGCTCATGGAAAAATGGATTGCTAATTGAATCATCTCGCTCCACAATCTGCAGAGTAGCCCGAGCTCCTGCCAGCGATTATTTTCATTTTTTAGACTATGACCTCTTAATTGGACACAAATTGAACGTAAAGTGTGAACATTAATCGAAACAAAAATTCAATACGTCACAGTTTCTCTGTGGAATTTTCTAGCAATCTGGTAAATGAAATTCTGATTTGTATTCAAATCAAAACACTTTTTTCACGTTAGTTCAGAGAAGAAATTAGTGCCGGAGACGCATATTAAGATGCGATGTGTGATGAAGGAAAGACGGTGCTTTTTCCAGTGGGATTTATCAAATAACTAAATCGCCTAACCCTAAGAATTTCATTTAGATACGATGCTTCAAGAAATAAATAAAACCTGCACTTTACCAATAAATATACATATTTTGCTTGAAATGAGCAATTTTCTTCATCTAATTCCTTTTACCATAAAATTAATCCAAGCTAAAATTACCGAAAACCAGGGAAAAGATGTTCGCAACACGGCGAGATAAATTCTGCCCCAGATTTGACCCGGAGCATAAATAACCAATAAATAGAGATACATTTGGGCCACCAAAAAAGTCCCGCGAACTTTTTTTCCGAGGAAAAAAAGCTAAAAAAATGAAGACGTCCTGGAAAATGACACGGGTTACTCTCGTGTCTATCATTACGCGCGTATAAAGCGAAAAAAATCTCCCATCGAGCTTTTTAATATGTAGCTCCCCTAAACAAACAGCTGCACATGTGTTGATGCGGAGCGAAAATGCCTCCCGCTTTCTCCTAATTGAATCGTTAGTGTTGCAAGCCGACACCTTTCCCCAACTTCTCCCGCGTTGCAATATTTTGATCTTCCCCATCGCGGTAAATTTATCCCCACGTGCCTCCGCTACTTTATTTACGCTCCTCCGCCGTCGGCCAACCCTCCTCGCACGCTCTTCGCTCAAATCCTTTCGCTTTCAAAACATCGGTTTCTCTCACTATTGCTTTTACTTTGAATACCCACATCTCCGGTCGTCCTCCCCTCAGATCAAAATTATCTCCTCGTCGAAAGGCCCTCTTAATTCAAAGACGATAATTGTTTTAGGAAACTTTCGCGGCGCATCGTTTTTGGTTATTTGAATATAAACTCGTTTCCCTTAATAACTGTGTTATATATGTTTGCGATGTTAAGTGGCATGGACATATTAGCTCTTATATATAAAATAAAGCTGGCTTACAGCATCAATAAGAAGGAAATACTTTTTTGGACCTTAATTGTTTACTATTATCAATAATTATAATAGTTGACTTTAATTGCTTCATGATTTCACTTTACCTCCCTCTAACCTCTCCCGTCCTGATTTAACAAAAAAATTCCGTACTTTTTACATTCATCCACATATATCTACCATCCTCCATAAATCATTCACAGTATCTGCCATAAATTTCTGCAATTCTTTTCCAACTATAGCCCGGGATGCAAGAGCTATAAATAAGTACAAAATATTATTACTTGATTATTTGTTTAATCTAAAATGTTGATCAGTGCATTATTTCATTGACTTCGACTTCTATGATTCATGTAATGTTATTTATAGGTGGTGGGTATCCATAGGTCGCTTGCCACAGTACATAACAACATTCATATTTATTTAATTGAGAGAGTGTCGTGCTGGTGTAAGAACAGATCCGGGAAAACAAGGCTCTAAACGTTGCATTTATTTTTAAATTCACCGCTAAGGAGCGAAGGGTAAGAGTAGAAAAGATCGAACTCGTACATGCATACGTTCAAACGAACGTTATTTCCAGCTAAGTTGGGACTACAAACCCCATTGTCTCTTTAACCCACGGTCTGAAAGCTATGTGATTTATTACGATCGATGAATTGATCGATAGGTTAAGAAATCTAGCTCTGCTTTCATGAAGGTGAAAGATTGCAAACACGTTAAGAAATTTTTGGAGGAACAGAAAAACTGTAAAGTTTTGAGATTACAGAACACTATGTAAACCGCTGGAAGTTGCTCATTTATCACAAACCTTTTGGTAAACGTTACCTTTTCCAACCCGATTAAATTCACATGTAATTCATAATTACAAAAATTTTCTTCTTCGACAAATCCAATATTAAGACGACAATCACTTTTAGTCATCTCGATATCTCTACCCTACAGGAATTTGATATTAGCTCATTAATTTTCCAGCGTAAGCTCCGCGTTATTTAGATATTTCTCAAATCGTTTTACATCTTTGCAAATTATTTTATTTGATTAGAAAAGACAAAAATAAGTCGAAAAAAGTCGCACTTGATAAGAGAGAGCATTTCCATTCCAGCATGAAGTTAAATAGTGTGACAACACGCTAATATTACCTGTTATATCAACTAATGATGGGTAAACGATGTGCTATTACACATGGAAATAATTACTTATAAGTATGTAAATGTAGTATAAGTAAGTATCAAAATAATATACAGAATTCTCATTTATTTATTAAAATTAAATTGAAATAATACATAATATAAATATCAAATATTAAGTTATCGATACATATCTTGTTTTGTTGATTTTATATAGTGAAAATAAAAAAATAATGATAAAATTAAGACCATAAATCCAATTTGTAACTACTGCAATCTTAAGATTGTGATATTGGACAAAAATCCACATAAATGGAAGAAAACATTCTTACTTCTTAATCGCTTCCTCGATTTGAGTCTCTCAGTATTGATGTTTGATTCAAGTTGATTTAAGTACCTGAAAATGGATTCACTTAGATTTTGATGACTCCCGGCAGCAATATAACTAATGCCCTTTTTTGGGGAGTACGTGTCGTGAAATTACTTTATTTTGTTTGTAAAAAAGTTTGAACTGTACGAAAAGTTATTTGAGTTAATAACCATTTATTTACCTTTTTTATATGAAAAGCTAACCAAACATTGTTTTGCTATAAAATCATTTATAGACGATTTAGAGCCATATAAGCTCGGATAAGTTTTGACTGTATTTTTGGAAGTTTTTAAACCCTCCGGTGCTTGTTTTTATTTTCCGATTGTTTTTGTTTTCATTTTCCGTGTTTTTATTTTCCAATTCATTAAAATTCATATGTTTTCTTTTAATGAATAGAAATAATTTTTTGATCCTCGTATGCATCCTTGTAAGAGAATACGCAAATGCATATTTTGAATCGAAAAATATCTGAGCAATGGAAGATTTTAAACGAATTTCTTTTTCCTTTCCATTCCCCTTTATTGGATATTCCACAGCTTTATAGTTAAAGGTGGTATTTTATAAATTATTTAATTGTTGCCTAGCCTTTCTTTGTGCTTTATTCTTTTTTATTAAGTCTTCATTAAGAAAGGAAAAACACCAAAAACCATCGAAACTCGTTGTTTAGTTATCACTATTGAAACGAGTTATAAAATTTGCCTTGTGTCCACCCATCACCCCTTTACTTACAAGGTAATATAACTAACATCTAAACTTCATCAGGGTTCTGCAATGAAAATACCAAAAACTTCTTGAGACAAGCTTGTACAAATCAGATTCTGAAGAATCTATCAAATAAGGAAAACCAAATAAGGTAGTTTACCAATTCAAAAGCAATTTAAAGCAAAAAATTATTTTTATATTAAGGCTAACGAGTGTTAAACTGTAGTCATTTTAGATAAAGGTCAATACGACCCTGACTGTAAAAAAACTCTTAAGTGAGGGCCTATACAATAAGTTTCCGAGGAATCCTATTAATAAATATATTATTATTATTATTTGGGGTCTTTACTGTAGGCGAGATTGAGACTAAAAAGTCTCCTCTTCCATCTAACCTGTCGTTAAGTTGTTACATTATTATAAGTAAATTACATGTAACAATGAAACTTAGAGGAAAATAGAAAAAAATGTAAGAAGGGATTGCGGATGTAAAAAAACCTAAGAAAAGCTTAGGAAAAAATATCCGCTGCAGGAAAACACCCACAAAGAAGGGGGGTGTGAAAAACCTGCGCAAACCTACCGATAGCAAAAACAGAAAGACATTTAAGAAAACAATGTACATATAACCTGGAAAATTACAAGAATTGTTACAGACGTATTATCAATACAAATAATGAAAGTTGATAAAAAACGAAATGCAGAGAATACAGTAAGTAGACACTGTATTCTCTGCATTTCGTCATATTTCAGATCAGTCATATTTTAGATCCCTTTGATCTAAAATATGACTGAACTAGGAAAAAGCAAAATAAAACACGATCAATGCAAAATAACGCTCTACAATAACTATATAAGAGTGTTAAAATCATGATTTAGGCATAAAAAATAATCTAAAGTTAATATTATGGAAATACAAAATAGGAAAAAAAGAAAAGGTTATACTAGAAGTAAACTGTAGTATCAAAAACGAACAAAATATTCCAAAGTAAAGATAACACAGACTAAAGAAAAGAAAGATTTTTGATGGTTTTCGGTGATTTTCCTTTCTTAATACCATATCAATCAGCAGCCATCCTTCCATTATTATAAAGTCCTTTCATGTATTTCTTCATATGTGTGTTATTTTTTTTCGCCAACTATCCTTTGTAAACTACATTGTAAGATGAGTTTTGTAAACAACTTCATGTTTTTTAATTTACTGATGTGGCACCTCAGGTGACGTTCCCTTTTATTACTCAGTCGTGTCAATGTGCACAATTTGTCGGTAGTAATTGCTTCCCCCAATTCCCTTCGATCCTAACTTCCTTTTCCCTCCCTAATCATTTCCAATTCCCAGATTCCTCTCCCTGCCCCCTTCCTATCTCGCTATAGATTACGGCCAGTATTCCCATGTATTTCACCTGATAAAGTTATACAGAAACGAAACCTCGATTTCTTATTAAAATGTTCTTTTTGAAGACTCTAATAATTAAGTTATACTTTCCTTATGATTATAAAGGAGCTCCATCGAGTTACACCTCGATCCGTCATGTTCTTAGTTAGAGGACCCACTTTGAGCTTACTTCAACTATCAGAGGAAGGAGTCTCTTTAGTAAAATCAAAGCTTTATCATCGGCCATGTTTATCTTCAGAGACCAAGTCACCAAAGTTTCCAGCGATCGTAATATAATCCTACGCCACGCGGACAGCTGTATCGAACTGCCATTCAAAAGCCACAACTCGATGTAAAAGTAGCTCAGACTTTGTGAAGCTACCACTTTCTCGGAATATAGTTTTACTTTGACCAAAGATTTTCTTTAGAGAAAGGTTCAGCAAAGTCAGAAAGCTATATTTCAGTAAAGTAGGTCAATGCTCAGGTTTACTAAGGTCAGAATTACGTCAGCGTACGGAGAAGTCTTGTTTGACCGGGCCTCAGAGGAATTTGGGTAACTTTTGTATGCTGCACGACACCGTCTTTCTCTCGATTTATCATCTTCAGATCCTGCTTGCTACACAAGCAAGGATCACGATGACGCATTCACAGAATTTGATAATGCAATTGAAATCTAGTATTATTAAATAATCAACATTTCCATACATGGGGCCAAATAAATATTTTGCCATCAGTTTTCGACTTTCCTAATTATGTTTGACAACTGGGTTAAACTTTCGGAGCAGAAGTGAAGTTTCGATAAACGCCGAAAGTGCTGAATGTCGCTAGTGTCGCCAGTGTACGAAAGTGGCGCCGTCGAAGAATTCGGTTAACTTTTCCATACGACAGCATCTTTAGTCTACGCATAATTTATGCGCTGCGTGCAGGGTAGCGTCACGCCTTTCGCAAGGAGCACATTCCTAATAGTGTCGCAAATATCGAATGCACAAATGTTTATTCGCTCCGATTTCAGCTACCTTAC
This sequence comes from Sympetrum striolatum, assembly GCA_947579665.1. NCBI lineage: Eukaryota > Metazoa > Arthropoda > Insecta > Odonata > Libellulidae > Sympetrum > Sympetrum striolatum. The sequence continues at coordinate 80,709,711 of OX388352.1, forward strand.
TTGACGTTAGAAACTTTATCGAGAGTTAGTGATCTAAGATTAAACATACGGGATTCTATATCCAATTCAGTAATAAGAAGCTGAAGAAAAATGTAAAATCTTACATACATAAAAGTGAAGGTGCGCGGAAAATATGCTGCAACCGTCGTCGTGCTTCCAACAAGATTTTGCATGAAACATTAAAGGTGCAGAACAAAATCCGATTGGAAGAGTGATGCATAAATCCCTTTGAATTTTTTGGAATAATTAAATTGAACGCTCACTTATTTCAATTATAAATAAATGGTCACTATATTGGTGAGATTACGTGGTAATATTTTAAGTTAAAAACTTCCACATGTATGAAATCGTCACTCTTCAGGGTTTAACCCTCTTAAAAATGACTCTTCCGTATGGTAACGTCAAATAACAGGAGTAATATTGTAGAAAAGTAAGATTTTTTAGGTTTCTAAGAATGATTACATTGTACTTAATACTATGCAAGGCTAAATTAATTAATTTTGATTATAACTCTCTTCAGTTTTATACGTACATTTTTAAAAGATGTGACTGATGAAATATGACCTCCCTGTAATGTCTTCGTTAAAATAATGAAAAAATAGACACAGGGAACACGATTATCTCTGGAAAAATGATCACAAACATTAATTCGCTATTCTTAAACAGGTTAAAAATGTTTACAAGTATTTATATTTTAATCGAGAAGTAGTAGAAAGAACAATTTCCCTGGAAAATGTTTCGAACTATTTCCCTCTTGTTTTCTATGTATTTATTAATAGAATTAAAAGGATATCGTGTGTTTATTGAGAGTATTGTAAATTTGTAAATACTTTGTAGAATTGTTGTAAATTTGTAATTTCATAAATGTTATAATATTAAATTCGTTCTGCCTTCGGGAGGTTTTCCTCCCGACTAGGGTGAAAACCAGGCAGGATATTTTATTTTTCCCTCCCCCCACAGGGATGACTATCGCCTGGCTTGGTTCCTATTTGCAGTCCTTCAGAATAATTAAATAAAAATTAATTTCTTTTCTGCCAATGATACGCGAAAACAAGCAGTAGATTCATGGTTATTGTACCACCTGCCACGCTCCGAAATAGAGCTTGCACGGTCTTTGCATGGTAATAGATTTAACAAAAAGGTGCATTGGGACAAGATATCTTGTGAAAGAAAAAGGAAAGTAAAGAATGTGACATGACTGTTATAAGAATGTCAAAACACAGAAGCAACTACAAAATCCGTAAGATTCTAAGGTAAAAAAAGATCTTCTCGTTGATGTGGTCCCTCTGATTACACGGTCCAACTTTCCGTGTAAGCGCACAACAGCACGTATTAAGCATACGTATTGGCTATATTTACTATTATATTGGCTATTTAAACAACCTCAGTCGTTGTATTCAACTGATTGGTCGTTTGGAATTGGAGATTTTTTGGAGAATGAGGCTCATCGTGCTTAATTATGCTACATGATGTGACTTTATATTCATTCATTTCACAATTTTCTTATTGAAGAGTATTTTACACAACCTCTCTCTTAGTTTTTGTAGATTTACGTCATAATTTTTGGTTAAAAATTAACAATTTAAACAGTTTACTACTAAGTGTAGCGCCATTTCTATAAAATATATGGCAAAGAATTGGCAATAAACAGAATGCTAAGACGTTATGAACACTTAACAGCAGTCAGTGAGATCTGCGAAAAGTTGGCTAAGTAAGGCACCTCTGCATTCTTCAAATAAATCAATTCCTTTCGTGAGAATCGCAAACCTTTTTCACCGGCAAATAAATTATCTGAAGAGGGAATTAAGTTTACTAGACAAAATGGGGAGCGAAAGACAAAGATTTAAGTGATTGTAGTATGCAGTAGTATGTAGTATGCATTTTCCTCTTTCTCTTTTACCGCCTGGAGACCACAGAATTCCAATGTATGTATCTCTTTTAAAAATGTTTGTATTGCCGAGATGTATTTATCAAATTAAACCTTTATATTTATAAAATCCGTGGAAAATGTGAGAGATGTGAAAATATTTTTATTTAATTATAATTCGGAATGAAATTTTAACCTATGTTAAGATAGATACGTCCGGACGTTTGTGACACTAAAATGCTTTTCCCTCTTCCAAATATTTCTGTTTCTTTTGAACAAGAATGAATGTTTATTTTGTAGCGTATTTTACTTCATTAAATGTATCGCCACGACTGAGAAGGCGTAGCAAGAAAAATTAAGTGAAATGAGACCTATCAAAGGTGAGCTGATGAAAACGACTTATCCGTTAACTCAAACAAGCTCATTATCTTCCTAGAATTCAATGAGAAATCAATCTCTCTCATATTTCTCTAATGACGTGTATTATCCCACTTTTATTTTCTCTTAAATATTGAATGAGTAAATTTTAATTTGAAAACTTCTATTTACTTATCTATTAAATTATCGTTGAGGTAAGAAAAGGAAGGTAAAGCAGCGCAACGCAAGGCAATAGAAAAAGAGAGGAAACGTCCAAAGTAGTGGATATTAAAATACTTATTAAAATGTCTTAGGAAAGAAGACTCACGAAGGAGCACACCATCAAAGAAGGGGGCTAGAAATACCTATGCAAACCTACTAATAGTACAAGCTGAAAGATATAAAGGAAAGCTGATAAGAAACGATTATGACAAAAGCAATACTGTAGCAATATATTTATTTATAGATTCTTAAGGACCAATTAGGCACCAGATCAGGTGGTAGTTATTTCTATGGGGGAGGAAAAATTAAATTATCTCCCTGGTATTCACCCTAGTCGATAGGAAAACCCCCAAAACCTCCCAAATGCAGTATGTTATATATTGTACCGAGTCGTTTAATTGTTATATTTATTCTGTTCAATATGCAATGTCTCTTTGTTTGTATGATTATTACTTTTGCATTTGGCGCCTATTGCGTCATGCGTTTGCCTCTTGTTCTGCTGTTATTACGATACTTCGACACGCTTATTACGTGGCGTCGAGGTAAGGAGGGGCGGAAGATTCCACGAGGACAGGGAGGAAGAAGAGGATTTGGGGGCACTCGGAAGGTGGACTATTGAGGAGACGGTCGGGAGGAGATCCTCGTTGGGAGAGAGGATCGTCGCTACATGACCCACCGACTAGGCCTCGTGTTCAAGGAAATTAGAGATTGGAACTGGACGCTAATCATCGTGTCAATTTCTTACTGTTTAATTTCTGCTATTTTGACCACGTATATTCTTTTTCTCGTGGTCGAACCCAACGAAGATTTTGCCGTTAATTTTGTTTATTGGCAATTTATTCTTGTTTTGACAAAATATATTCAGCTTTATCCTCGCATTTATTTATGTATTTATTTTATGTGCGTTCCAAAACCGTGAGCTATCTGGGAGGAGCGTTACATATTTGGCGCCCGAACAGGGACCTGATGCCGTAAGTTGTTGGTTGTAGGTCTGTATTGCGTAGTATCTTGTTTTCGCTATCTCAATCCCTCGTTTACCTTGTCCATGACCCAACCTGTACCTGTAGCTAAATCTTCCTGGTGGGTCTCAGTGAAGAGAAGATGTAGTAACCTATTTCCTTTCCAAACTTTGTTGTTAGGTCATTAGAATTGTTTAAAATTCGGTGCTTAAACTCTGTGTTTAAAAAAAAAAGATTGATTTGGTTTATCTAAATTAGAAAAGGAAATTGATATATGTGAATGTTTCTGCTTGTAATTTGTTGCTTTTTTTTAGTGAAATCTTCCAGATTGTGGTTTGCCCGTATTTAGCGTCAAACGGAGAGGTGATCCCTTTTGATTCCCGTGTGCCGCATGGTCGCATGGAAAGACTCTCTTCCTTCCTTCACGTTTATCCGTTTTGGGTAATTTGACTGTCCTGTGATCAAGGTATTCAATTGTGCTAGTGTCGTTGATTTAGTATTCCCGTTGTAAGTTTATTTTGTTTGTTTGCGATGGATTATTCTTCAAAATCGTTTACTGACTATCGTGAGTCAAAGGATTCTCCCGATATTGACGATAGTTTAAAAAAAATTCCCGCACTTTTTAAGAAAACATTAGTTATCGACCCCGAAGTAAAAGATAAAACGAGTTCGGAAACCGATGGATTTACTCCTTCTAAACCGGAAAGTCCTAAATCCCCTGTAACTATAGATGATCTTATGAAATTAATAATTAGTGACAAGGAGGAAAGAGAAAGGAAAGAATTAGAACGGGACGAAAGATTAATTGCAATGCTTCGTCAATCATTTGACGTTCAGCATTTAGCGCAGCAACAGCGCATTGAAAATTTAGAATCTGTAAATGAAAAGGTTCGCACTGATTTTGGGAATTTAAAGAAAGAAACTTGTGAGACTGTAACCGAAGTTCGACATCAAATTGGGCAGTTGGAAGGCGAATTGTTGAGGACCTCGTTAGATAGGGAACAAGTCACGTGTCGTTTGAGCGTGGTAGAGGAAAAGATAAAGACATTAGGTAAAGTTAATTCTACTCATGTAAATAATTATAATGTGCCATCTGAATTAGTGTCTAAACCTCGTTTAAAAGGTAGCCAATATCAAAATCCGGTGATATTTCTTAAAGAAGTAGAAGACTATTTTGAAATTTTGAATATTCCGCATTCTTTTCGATCTCGAGCGTTTGCGAGTTTTCTTTCTGGTTATGCCAAACTTTGGATTGATGCGTTAATCCCATTGCCAGACGATTTCTCTGATTTAAAAAAAAGGTTCTCGGACCATTTCTGGGATGAGAATGTTCGACATGAGCAGCGAGTTAAGGTTATGACGGGTACCTATCCCCGCCATGTAAACGATAAAATGCAAGTCTATGTCCTAGAGAAGATAATGTTGGCTAAAACTTGTGTTCCACCAGTCGACGATAAGGAACTCATTTATACTTTAATTCGACAAATGCCTATAAATATCCAAGGACTGTTAATCAGTTCCAACCCTTCATCTTTAGACATACTTGTGAAATTATTGGAGTCATTTGACGAACTTAAGCAGGGAGTTAATTTTTCGCAAAATTCACTGGGTCAAATCGCAACTGTAGGGACGAGAAATAGGAGTCAGCGTTGGTATAATTCTCGTGTTCACGCACCTAACGATCAAATACCCTCGTCTACTTTGCCTTCGCTATCATCGATACCTCCCCTTGTTTCATCTCCACCTCCTCACTGTAATCAGGCTTCTTTCAATCAACCTATTTCTATTCAAAATCCACCTCAACAATTTAATTTAATTCCCATTCGAAATGATAATCCGTCTGTTGTAGAAAGACCCGCGCATTTAAACTAAATGCGTCGAAACGAAAAGGTCCCGTTTGTTTCGACACATCTGAGGAAGGGATCATAAGCACCATTGCTACTTATGTTGTGGATGGTTATTCTTTAATTGACTTGTTAGAAGAAAAGGAGACGTCATTTCCCAAGAAAGAGAGACGTAAAGTTCCCGAAATTTCTGTTCAAATTTGTAATTCTAAACTAAATGCACTAATTGATTCTGGGAGTGAAGTTTCTGCTATTGATGAGGAAGTTTTTCAAGAACTTTTCGCAAATTTTTCGAATATTCCTGTTTTGCCAATGCGCAAGTCATATATTGTTTGTGCGAATAAACGCCGGTCAACTCCTATTACTGCTCAAGCTTTGCTTACAATTCGGATTGATGATCGTGAATTTGATGTGCCTTGTCTGATTGTTAAAAATTTACTTAAACCTCTTATTCTCGGAATGAATTGGCTTTCAGATAATGGTATCATATTAAATTTTCAAAATTATAGTTTGTCTATTCCGCCATCTAATTATACCGTAAGTGAATCAAATTATCCTTTGAATTCTATTACATGTAGTGAAGGAGATCACGATAAATCCTTTTTTGTGTCTGATGAGGAATTGCGGAAGGCAATTGAACCTTCTGTATCTCTTTCATTAAGGGAGAGGGAGAAATTATTTAATCTTTTGAAGGAATATCGTCAAGTTTTTTTTGATACGCCCGGACTTGTACAAAATTTTCAGTTTCGTATTCATTTGTCTGAACATATCCCATTTCGACAACGATCTTATCCTATTCCGTTTGCCTGGAAGGCAAAGGTTGATGAACAGATCAAATCCATGATCAAAGCTGGAATAATAGAGAAGGCTACTAGTCCCTATCTAAATCCTATCGTCATTGTTAAAAAAAAGGATGGTCAACCTCGTCTTTGTTTGGACGCACGGAAGTTAAATAGCTTTACTATACCTGAGCGAGAGGAACCACCAAAAATTGACATGTTAATGAATAAATTTTCTGGTATGAAATATTTCTCTACTACCGACTTGTCTTCCGCGTTTTGGCAAATGGCTATTCACCCGGATGATAAGAAATATACTGCTTTTTTGTACGATTCTATTGTCTATGTTTTTAATAGAGTGCCGTATGGACTAAAAAATAGTGGGGCAGCTCTTATAAGATGTCTAGATTTGATATTGGGTCCTGAAGTTTCTTCTTTCGCAACTGCGTACGTTGATGATTTATTGATAACCTCTGTTACTTTTGACCAGCATTTAAACCATCTTCAACTTGTCTTTCGTAAATTAATTGAAGCTAATATTAAACTTAAATTGTCTAAATCCGAATTTTGTTGTGCGCAGGTGAAATTCCTTGGGCACATCCTGTCTGCTGAGGGCATGAAGATGGATCCCGCGCGTACATGTGCTATCCAAGAAATTAAGGCTCCTAGTAATATCAAACAATTACGGGGATTTCTGGGGGTGTGTAATTACTACTCCCGATTCTGTCGTAATTTTTCTAAATTAACTTATCCCTTATTGCAATTACTTAAGAAAGGAGTTAAATGGAAGTGGACTCCGGAGTTACAAACGGCTTTTGAGAAAATTAAGGCTGCATTTCTGGACGAAATTGTTTTGACTTATCCGGACTTTAATAAACCTATCTACTTACAGACCGATAGTTCTGATTTTGGCTTGGGAGCGGTTTTGTTCCAGCACGATGAAGTGGGTGACCAACTGGTACTTGCTTTTGTAAGTAGAACCTTGCGGGGGGCTGAAATTTCGTATACGACCACCGAAAAGGAGGCATTGGCCATCATCTGGGCTCTCCAGAAACTTCGTCATTTCGTTTTGGACCATCATATTACTATAATTACCGATCATAAAGCTTTGACTTTTCTTAAAACCTGTAAGCTAAATCATAGTCGCTTATCCAGATGGATTTTGGCACTTCAAGGTTTCACTTTTTCTGTTGAACATTCTCCTGGTCATAAGAATATTGTTGCGGACTGGCTTAGTCGTTATATTAATAATTCTGAAATTACTAAACCTTCGAATGAATTTTGTGTTGCTACTATTGATTTGGATATTTCTGATTCTCCATTTCAATCTTGTGAAAACTTAATTGATTTACAATGTCAAGATTTGTATTTAAATAACATTCGTCTTTATCTTAACGGTCTCTTGCCTAATGACCACCCCGATTTTGTAAAGATTTCGTCGATAGCGTATAAGTATATTTTGTATCATGGTTTGTTACTATTTAATGTCGGGAGGGAGAGTGTGGTGTATAAAGTCTGTGTACCTGCCGATGTGCGTTCTTCTTTGGTTTGGTTTGCTCATACCGTTAATGGTCATGCTGGGATTACCAAAACAATATTTTGGATTCGTGATAAATATTATTGGAAAGGTATTAATCGTTTTGTTCGTGTGCTTTTACGCACGTGTGATGCTTGTCAGCGTAATAAATTTCCTAATCGTTATTTTGAAGGCCCTATGGCAAATATAATACCATCCAAACCTAGTCAGTTATGTGCCGTGGATATATATGGTCCATTACCTAAGGCAAAATTTAAAAATCAATATATTCTGGTTTGTGTCGATGTGTTTTCAAAATTTGTCCAAATTTATCCTTTGAACAAAACTTCAGCAAAAAATTGTCTCAGAGTGCTTATTACTAAATATTTTCAAAAATGTGGGAAACCGCAGCGGTTACTCACTGATCACGGAACTCAGTTCACCTCGGCTCTTTGGAGGAATACGTTAGCCGATTTGGGTGTTAGAACTGTCTATTCATCTGTCCGTAGACCTCAGACTAATCCCAGTGAGCGTATAATGCGTGAGCTGTCTCGATTGTTCCGAACCTATTGCCACCGTGAACATACTAGTTGGTTCGAACTAATTCCTTTTGTAAACCATTGGCTTAACTGTTTGACTCATGAAAGTACTGGTTTTTCCCCTTTTTATCTTCATTTTGGCCGGAAACCTACCCGTGAATTTGACGACTTTATCGGATTTCCACCTGCGGAAATTCCTCCTCATGATGATATAATAGTGATCGCTCATAGAAATTTAAAAAAATCTGGGAACTCCCGTAAGGAGCGCCAAAAGGCAAAACATAGAGTATTTAGAGTGGGTGATCAGGTACTTTTGAGAACGCCCAAGCCCTCTGATGCCAAAGCTGGCTTGTTTCATAAATTCTTTCCATTGTACTCTGGACCTTACCGTGTGTCAAAATTATCTGGTCAAAATTCCTGTAATTTGGTTAATTTAGAAAAGAAAGATATTGGTATATTTAATTTTGCACATCTAAAACCTTATATTGTTAAACAGTAGTTTCATTTTGGTTGAAATTTGTTTAAAAAAAAAAAATTGGAAAAGAGATTTTTTTTGTGATGTAAGTTTAATTATGTATGAAGCGCTCGGTAATTGTTATTTCTTTATGAATGAATGTTTTGCTTCATTATGATATTTATCTATTTCAGAATAACCTTCATTCAGTGGGGGGCATATGTACCGAGTCGTTTAATTGTTATATTTATTCTGTTCAATATGCAATGTCTCTTTGTTTGTATGATTATTACTTTTGCATTTGGCGCCTATTGCGTCATGCGTTTGCCTCTTGTTCTGCTGTTATTACGATACTTCGACACGCTTATTACGTGGCGTCGAGGTAAGGAGGGGCGGAAGATTCCACGAGGACAGGGAGGAAGAAGAGGATTTGGGGGCACTCGGAAGGTGGACTATTGAGGAGACGGTCGGGAGGAGATCCTCGTTGGGAGAGAGGATCGTCGCTACATGACCCACCGACTAGGCCTCGTGTTCAAGGAAATTAGAGATTGGAACTGGACGCTAATCATCGTGTCAATTTCTTACTGTTTAATTTCTGCTATTTTGACCACGTATATTCTTTTTCTCGTGGTCGAACCCAACGAAGATTTTGCCGTTAATTTTGTTTATTGGCAATTTATTCTTGTTTTGACAAAATATATTCAGCTTTATCCTCGCATTTATTTATGTATTTATTTTATGTGCGTTCCAAAACCGTGAGCTATCTGGGAGGAGCGTTACAATATATAATTACAAAATTTACAACTACCATACAATATTTCAAAATTTACTACAATATTACAAGAAATTTACGAAACCCTTTTAATTTTATTCATGAATGCATCGTATGAAGGGAGAAAAGGCTCTAAAACTTCTCCAGGTAAATTTTTCCTTTCTAAATTCCCCAATTATGAAATGAATGTTTACATATTATATATATAATTATGAAATGAATGTTTACATATAAATTCTAAAATAATAAATCTGTTCTGTGTTTAAGGGTAACGACTTTATGACAGTGGTCGTTTCTCCCGAGGTAATCCAGTTTTCTGAGTCTATTGTTTAATTATAGATCAATAACTGGGGACAAGACAATAATTCACTTTGTGAAAATAATAAATATCACAAATAAACGAAATAAAACATCCAAAAAGTTTAAATCGTTCAGGAAATGGGTCTCATAGATGAATCTAAATCACCTCAAAGTGAGCAACCGCTAAATTATTATGCCGTATATTTTCGAATCCGAGATGCAACTTTTTTGAGCTTTTAGAGCTTCAAAATTCGGTAGCGTCCGAAATCTAAAATGCATCATCATAAAGCATGCTCATCATAATAATGCATCACTGCTAAGAAAGTTGCTCGAAATATAAAAGCTGTCATTTAGTTTTCCTACCCCGTCAACCGACCGCCCAACCATATTCCAGCGCAAGCCATTCCGGACGTGTTGAGATTCGTGCAAATGGCATGCGTCTTACAATCACCTTATCATTTTTTCCCTCTTCACGACTTCCAAACACTCGGCAGCGTCTCAGATTCCAGAGTATACAATGTATGGTAATTGAGACGAAATTCAGTTCTCATGGGAAGAAAAATTAAATCTCGAGAAGAATTATCATAACGTTCGAGATAGGAAAACAACGGCTTTCAGAAATTCCACCAACAAAGCTGAGCGAGATATCGGCGCTGACTGGAAAAGAATTCCAAAGAATGAGCGGTGCACTTCCATCTAACTCAGATGGATAGTGAATATCATCTGAGGAGGCAGTAAAATAGAAAGGAACTGCTGAAGGAATATGGGTACCCAAATGAGGTGATAACTTATTCAGAAATAACCAGTTTCGGACAAGCAGTTGAATGTATTCAAAGATGCATTTAGCTATCGAGGAGGAATGGACCTCTTTCACGTCATAATAAGATAAATAAATGTACTTGGAGACACTTCTAGTAGTAACATGGAAATAACTCGAGAGAATAGCCAAAAGTCGGAGAAAATATTTGGTGGAAATTTATATGGATATTTGTTGGTATAAAATATGAATATATGTTATAAGGACGACTTGTCAAATACTATATAAAAAGTCGGTATTCTTTATATTTGGAGTAAAATTTGATATTATTTTCATTTATGATAGTTTTCGATACTCAACGTACACTTCAAATACATTTTAGACAAATTTAGGTGACTTGAATATATGCTGCTATGTTATTGGCAGATTTTCTATACATAATTATAATACATGGATTATGGATATTTTAAATATAATTGTTTCATTTTCGGCGATTTTTTCTTTAATAGTGGTGTATAATAAATATCAATTGGTAATCTCTAATTAATTCTCCTTCTTGTAGGAATACTCATATATCAATAATAACACTATCCCTGAATAAATTATGAAAGTAAAAGCTTACTATCAAACTTAGTACAGCTCTATTAAACGCTAAAAATATATTATTTGTGCGATTTTCTGAATTCCCATACACAATATCTCACTCATCGAGGAGAATGTTAAATCCATATTTGAGTAGCGACGCAATAAATTTCTTATGAATAAATACAGACCCAATTGCAAACGTGTCTTCAATTTATTGTTAGGTTCATTTTACCTAATATTTATTGTACCGTATACATGTAGTTAGTAGTAGTAGATCTATGTAGTTTTATTTTAATATTTTTACTTTCTCCATATACGAAGTATAGAGAAAGTATTGTTTTCATGAAAAAATTCAACTTCGAGATTTCAACGGAAATACATGTTTTGGGGTCCCTAGAACACGTTTTAACCATTTTCGGAATGATGTCTGTGTGTATGTGTGTGTAGGTGTGTGTGTGTGTATGAATGTGTGTCTGTGCTTGTGGACGCTCTAACGTAAAAACTATTGGTGGTATCAATACTAAACTTCATATATAGTACTGTGGTGTGTGCTGTCAGAGTTGATTAGTTTTTGGAGTAAATCGGTTTACCGGAAGTCGAGCTTCATTCATCAAAGCTCATTTCCGGTTTTCATAATATCTCCATAAATATGGCATATACGTATATTGTATTACTAATAAATGTTTTAGAAAATGTAATTTACTATAACTTTTGTTTGATAAATATTTTTGTATCACTGATTGTTTAGGAGTTATTCAGGAAGTACTGATAAACCGGAAGTTGCTGATTATGTACTTTGTGGGCGCTCTGGGCTGTATGGGCGAAAGGCCATTTTCATCGTTTTTCATCGATCATGTCCCGAAAAACATAATTTATAATGTTTTTGACGTCAAAGATAATAATATATAAATAAATCACTCATCTTCCAAATTTAGAAGGAATATAGAGTACGAAATTACTGTCGTAGATAAATATTTACATCTTATATATGGAGAAAGTCATGTGCTGGCCACATCAGATTTTTACTTTCTCCATATACGAAGTATAGAGAAAGTATTGTTTTCATGAAAAAATTCGACTTCGAGATTTCAACGGAAATACATGTTTTGGGGTCCCTAGAACACGTTTTGACCATTTTCGGAATGATGTCTGTGTGTATGTGTGTGTGTGTGTGTGTGTGTGTGTGTGTGTGTGTGTGTGTGTGATAGTGGACGCTCTAACGTGAAAACTATTGGTCGTATCAACACCAAACTTCATATATAGTACTGTGGTGTGTGCTGTCAGAGTTGATTAGTTTTTGGAGTAAATCGGTCAACCGGAAGTCGAGCTCTATTCATCAATGCTCATTTCCGGTATTCAAAATATCTCCATAAATATGATATATACGTATATTGTATTTCTTATAAAAGTTTTAGATAATGTATTTTACTATAACTTTTGTTTTTAACATATTTTTGTATCACCGGTTGATTAGGAGTTATTCGTGAAATACCAATAAACCGGAAGTAGCTGTTATGTACTTTGTGGGCGCTCTAACATGAAAACTATTCGTTATATCAACACTAAATTTCATATACAGTATTTTCGTTGGTGTCGTTAGAATTGATTAGTTTTTGGAGTAAATCGGTAAACCGGAAGTTGAGCTTCATTCTTCAAAACTCATTTCCGGTTATCAAAATATCTCCATAAATATGATATTTAGGTATACACTATTATTTATAAACGTTTTAGAAAATATAATTTACCATAACTTTTGTTTGAAACATATTTTTTTATCACTGATTGTTTAGGAGTTATTCATGAAATACTGATAAACCGGAAGTTGCTGATTATGTACTTTGTGGGTGCTCTGGGCTCTATGGGCGTAAGCCCAATTTCATAGTGTTTCATCGAGCATGTCCGGAAAAACATTATTTATAGTGTTTGTGACGTAAAAGATAATAATATATAATTAAACACTCATCTCCCAAGTTTAGATGGAATATAGAGTTCGAAATTTCTGTCGTAGATAAATATTTACATCTTATACATGGAGAAAGTCATGTGCTGGCCACATCAGATTTTTTTGTTTTTATGTATAATAATACAATTATTTTAAATTTAAATGACTTTACTTATAAATGTATTGCGTGAATGCACATATAGATAGTGCATTTATATAGGGGAAGGTTACCTAATTTGGACACTTTTTTATTTTATTGTATATTTACTCTTTATTTATTTATTTTCTTGCATATTTTCCATTACTTATCATTCAAACTCTAATGCTGTATAATATACTTCGTAGTTGACCCTGTCATCTGGCTGTTTTATATTTGCAATGTATAACTCTTGAGATATATTAAGTGGAAAAACCGAGCTAATGATAGTGGTCTAAATAGGGAAACCGGCTGCCTTATTTGTACCAGATTGCCACAAAACAATCCTGCCCCTAATCATTAGGAAAGCGTTAGCAGTGAGGTCAGTTACATATTTAGGGTCCAATATTTCGAAAAACAATGTAACTCACCACACTGCATACTCTTCCCTAGCCAGTAAGGAGAAGATGTTTTAATCCCCGCTGTGTGCCTTTCCACTACCACATCACCCTAACACTACTATTCTCAGAGTACACCTAAGTCCTCCCCCGCCACTCCACCACTAGCCTTCACTAATCCTTTCCCATCACATTTCCTACATTCAGCCTCCCCTGTCTCCCTCAATTTCGAGTATACATAAAATAAATTCCAAATTTTGTAACAGATAATGACGCCTAAGCCTTGGAACTAGTTGTATCATTAAAAATGTATAGTCTCCTAAAATGGACCGACCCAACACGCGATGCTCCAACTTAGACAACATGTTCCCATCATAATGTTATTGGTGCCAGACGAACGAACGAGAGTTCACACACATATGCAGTACGTCGTTAGTAGGTAACATAATTCGGGATAAAAAAATTCCACAGAAAGAGTGATTACTTATTTTACTTGAGACAGCAGCTTGCGTATTAATTATAGCACAAACAATCAAATCACGCTAACGACAATCCACACCGGAAAAATGACTAACTCTCTCACCGTCTAGTCACGAGTCCAAGATGGTTTCACCACCTAGTACTGCCAACTCAAATCCTTAATATACTCTTAGTGGGGAAAATACGAATACGGCCCAATTTACGCATCGGCAACCTTCCCCTGACGAGTCATGTTTCTTTTCATCTCTTAGTTATTACTATCAGTAAGTTTGCGCCGGTTTTTCACACACACCTTCTTCGTAGGGGTTTCTTGCACATTTTTTTCCTAAAAATCCCGTAGTTATTTTATATCCACAATTATTTTATTTTTTCTAATACTATTCTCTTTTAATAAATTATTCGGTGATAGATGACAACGGGTTGGATGAGAGAAGGGACTTTAAGTCTCAGTCTCAGGCGAATAAAGACGTTTTTTATTGTATTGCTATTATTACCTATTCAGAGCAATATCTTTCGTTTCTTGTTAGCTCACTCCATGTTTTAGGCCATCTAACATGTTCTAACATATAACCTAACCATCTAACATGGTCATCTTTCCCTCTGTCTTCGTTGCATTCTACCCTGAACTGCTTTCTTTAGCAGTTTCTCTCCTCTCAATATGAAACTCCGCCATTTCCTTCAGCGACGCCAAGTTACTTTAATTATAAACCATTATCAACCATCTCCAGAACCTCCGTATTTGATTTCCCATCAACCTAACTTGCTTTTTCCATTCAACGGCGCATCCATATCTTGAAGGCATCCATACATTTGAAATCTCCTCTTCCTAAATCCCACGTTTCACTCCTATATAGCGAAAAACTCCACACCTTCTCTCTGATATTTTCCTGTTTCCTTCATTATGGCCTCTAAGTAGTCGTCAATTCTCTTCGCTTCATGAAGGCTTCCTTGGTCAAAAATTTTTATTTTGGATTCCCATCTTTGCATACTTGATACTCCATCAAAAGAAAAAGAGACTACAATTACCGAGAAGTAATTATAAAGGAAACAAAACTTAGATGACGGTGATTATTACACTCGATGAGATCATTCAGCAGTGCTTCTATACCGAAATAGCTCAAAACGTACATAAAATTGATGTTGGAAGGATAAATATTTTTGGTAAATTTCCTGGTAGAAACATGCTGTAAAAATTTACGTTCACGTTTGATAATGACGTATTGACCATGAAAATCAAACTTTAGTTTTCGTTTTAAGAATGTATGACATTGTATTCTGAAAATTATGGATTTAATAATAATAATTAACACTTTAATAATAATAATAATAATTAACACAATTAATTATTAAAATAAAAACACTTAAGAAACACGGCTTCGTTAAAAGAATAGTCGGTAGGAGCAAAGAAAAAGTTCGCGAGCGATGTTACTTAGCGTTAGTTAGGCCTCACCTTACCAGTAAGCATGCAGTGTATGGGACCCCGCCAAGAAATGTCATATTCGGGACTTAGAAAAAGTAAAACGAAAGGCGATACGATTTGTAAAGAATTGCAACGATAAAACAGCGAGTGTCACTCAGATGTTACAGGACGCGGGATGGGAATCTTTAGAAAATAGAAGAAAAATTCAAAAAGGATAAATTTATTAAATAAGTTCAGAGAAATTACGTTTTCAGATGATGTAACCGATATAATGCGACCCCCCTATTATATGGGCTGTTCTGATACTGCCAGAAAGATTAGGGAATTAGATGCTAGAACGAAAAGTTTCAAAAATTAATTTTTACCGCGAAGTATACACGAAAGCAACCGTTTAGGAAAATAGAGTCAAGGTGCTTGCACCCCCTGCCACACGCCGAAAGGTGGCTTGCAGGGTTCTCACATAGACATAGAAAATAATAGTAATAATTTTATTGGTTCAACGGCATACAAGTATGTATAGGATAAGTCGAATTGGTCATTACATAGTTAATACATATACTAATTATTTATACAAATTACAAGTCTAAATTACAATATTAATTACGCTTATCATAGCTGATTTTTTATTTATATCAGTATATACCTATATACATACAGATAAACAAGCAACTATTTCTTTTATTAAAAGAACTCATCAACACTATTAATGGTTGATTGTCAGACATAACAAGCTTTAGCATGCAAATTTTACTCATTTTTATCGTTCAATGTTGCACAAACTAATCATCATGGCATTTTTTTAAAATCAAGGAATATTATTATGGTCTTACGGACTAGTTGAATTCCGTACGTTCTTGGTGGTTAAACCCACCACATTGCATTATAAATAACCGATATCAAGTTTTAATTGCGCTGGGATACAAAGTTATTAAGCTCTGCTAATTAAAACTTTGCTATTCGTGAATAGTTTCAAATTTGTGCGATGAAATTCATCATAACGACTTATGTGACTGTTTTCCGATTAATATTCGTAAAATTATATTCAAACAACATGGATAGCAACGAAAAGAGTTATTAAATATATTGCGTATGGAAATGAATTGTTTCATGTTTCGGAAACATTTGCAGATATTAGCATTTGAGGTTTAATTACTTTTGACAGGCTAAATGGGATTTTACGATAGAACGATAGAGATACCGTCGAATCCACTTTAATTAATCTAGGATGATGAGATCTTAGCAGATGTGCAATTCAATAGAATAGCTTAGCGATGATCTAACCTGATTATTCTGTGGATCTCTTCAACAGAACCGGAACAATGCGTAGGATTATTTCCTCATAACAACTGATACCTCCTTTATTATCTGCCTAAATAGTAGTTTTAATTTCAATAATTATTGGAAGGATCCCATCCCATCCCCAGGAAATGCGATGCTGAAATTGACTGACAATTGGAGAATCTCAGTATATCTCTCTCCGGCTCATCATTTCGTAATTTTAGTTGAGCCTAATTGACTCTCAGAGAGATCATCGCTTTTGTTAGTGGAGAAAAACTCAATCCACACACGTATATTGCGTAATTCTCTCATGCGTCAACGATAAAACTAATGTGGGCGACTAACACGCGAGACTATTTTTCTTTCTCATTCACCTTGAATAACTTTTTAGAAGGCTTCGTAGACGATCATTTCCCCTTAGGCAAGAGATCTCTAAATGTCAAGGGTTCTACACTCCAAGAAAAATGGACCGAAAAAGATTAATTGCTTGCGCGAGCTAATTAACGTTTCCATACAAATCAGACAGCTGGGAGTTGCATCCTCCCGTCATCGGCGAATGGTTTTTCGCTTAATTGACGTATCATCGACGTGACGCATGGATCATTAATTAACTTCTAATCTTAGAGTTCTGCGGATGCCTATTTGTAGGCCTAGGACCAACGCTTTCGAAGGCTCAAACTCTTGTCGGTTACCACCGTGGTAATTACCGAACGACGGGATATTGGCAGGTTGATTACGATTCTTGAGTTGTGCACGTGTACCCGATGCCCTTCCAGCGAATTCGTTGCGCTGGTTTATAATTCACGGATGTCAATCTCCTACGCTCGAAATTCGGCGGAGTTCCGAAGATCTCGAGGGTACAGGGGCAGGATTACACATGTTTTCAAATATGATTTTTCTATTTTTAGTTTTTGCACTTGTTCTCCCGTTTTTCGATATGATTCACCAGAACGCTGAGCTTTATTGCTGTGTTTTATGTAATGTATACGCTGCAATTTGGTATGATTACCAGGAGGCAACGGTCGAGGGAGATACTGAGATAACAACAAAATCTGTCCGGCATTCGCCCATAGACGGGAGGTAAACCCCTCCAAAAACCTCCCGTGGACAGTATGTATTTAAATAATAACAATAAGCCCATTTAGTACAATAAGTCAAATAAAAAAGATCTCTGTCCATGAACAGGGTGGGGCATAATGAAGTCCCTTATTTCGTGGGTAGCAAGGTGGGTAACTAAGGATTCCATTATGCCCCATCCTGTATATATTTACTTATATTTCTTTAAATTTTAGTATCTTTGAAACATATTTTTAAAATTTTCAACACTCACCGGCAGTGTGAGAAGTTCTCCAGGTAATGCATCCCATTTCCTTATATTGATATTCCTCCTATTGATAAAAGAATATTTGCCACATCGTTTTTTTGTTCGGTCTCCTTCATTGTGTCTTTCATTACTTATGACTATTTTTATCCACCACGATTGAAATTTTTAACGAGGTTACGATAAAACGTATAATTATATATGTTAGTTGTCCTTACGCTGCGCTGTCCTACGCCGAGTTGTCTTATGAGGAATTGTTCTTTACGCGGAGTTGATTCGGAACCGCATTTAAATGAGAGTAACCAAATGTATCCAAGAAATAGCTTCGAACATACCTGAGAGGCTGACACATTAACACTGATGTAAAACAGAGGACAGTGAGTGACAGGTATATTCTCTATATGATACCGAAAGATGAATTATTTCATCTATTTTCTACGCTAGAAGGAAAAGTTAACCTGCATGCAAGGAAATGAAGATATAGGAATTTGGAACACGTCTGTTAATGAACTAGAGATTAAAAATCTACAAAAAGCCCGTCTTTGTCAGCGATCCGTACCCATGTTGCAACTGGTTTTCGAAACAAAAGAAATGCTCGGATTACTGACCTTCTTAGTACCCAATGTATACCTCTTAAATACCCAATGTACATTTTAATAGCCACGCTTTAGAATAGGAGGGGAAAAACATTTTTCCTCATTTTTCTTCCTTCTTGCTTGTTTTTCTAACAGCAGAGAACAATCAGCTCGAGAAATATCTTTTTCAAACAGAAAAGTCGAACTCGAGTTTTCGATACGGAAGTACTGTAAGAAGGGAATTTTGTCGATTTTCCTTCTACCCATTCCTTTCTTTTCACGAAGTCGAAATCTGTAGAGGTAGTTTCATTCATATCTTAGTTACACCTACATTATCACCGCTTTGAACGAAACTCGGGCCCGATAATGTAACCTATATGCAGCAAAGAGTTTAACTGGAGTTTCACAAACCGTATTATAATCGATAATTTAACTATAACTGGTATTTAAAATAACGAATTATTAAGTATAAATTAGTTTCTAGATAGAGCCTCAGCATTATAATATCTAGTCAAATCTGTTTATCATTAATCTGTAGACAAAGCGATTTAGATATCAGATAATTCCGGGAGAGATGCCCCACTTAAGGAAATGACTTCATAACAATGACTTCAGTGATATCAAGAATGTTTGTCTCTATTGTGTCATTGTCTCATTGTCTCTTTGTGTCATTGTCTCTATTAATATTATTTTGGAAGTCTTGCGCTCACGTCAGTGGCCATTCCAGGAAGAGTCGCCGAACCGTGTGTACGTGTTTTTATCGTCGATGTAATTTTTGTGAACAACGTCAAAGGATTTTTCTGCTCAGGGTACGTCATATTTCTACTTTCTTTGCAATATAAGTAGTAGCTGTCGAACAATGATAAACTAATTATTGTCCAATCATTAAGTATTGAGTAATAGTTTTAAGATTTTTGTAATTGACTTTTGCTATTCGGGGCTAAACGGATCATAACCTTAAATGTTACTTATGTTTTTATCTTTAACATTTATTAATTATTCTTGTTCCCGGCATACGTGATTATAAATAGCCATGGAAGAGGTTGTGCAGAAAGTAAAATCTTAAGCTATAACTCTGCTCCAAGCTGCCGTACACTACCTTACATATCGCTTCAAAGAAGTTTCTTCTCTTACTGGTTCAGTCCAAGTCATGGGAGCTAAAACTGTAATGGATCTCGAATCTGAAAAATGATTTGTAGTTGGAATATTACAATTATATTATACTTGTAGTTAGAATATGATTATTATTTTATCTGTCAAAACTAGGATTTAGGACGACACAGAAAATGTAAAGAAAATGCCTTTAATTATTGTGAACGCATGGGAATCGCTCACAATTTAACCAGGAAGCAAAGATGGCTGGCCAAGATTGGTTCAATGGATTCCTCAAACGACATTGTCATCTGTATATCAGAGGGACTATCAAGAGCAAGAATAAATGCATCAAATGCGAAGAATGACGTCATGAGAATTGTAGCAAAAAAAATTAAATAGTCACTTCATCCGTGCAATTTGTGAGCCAAATAGGGATGCCAATTAAAATATAATGACTTTTTATTAATAAATAACTTAAGTTCCTTCATTTTTATCACTAACTCATATTATGTACTCACATATATTCCCTTTTTCATGTATAAGCACCATGATCCGTTTAACCCCCTTAATGGGGGCAAAACGGATATTGGACGGTTATGGTTAACTGCAATTTTTGTGAATGTTTTCACAACAATACCCTACCTAATAACCTACCTCATTCGTTTTATGAAGAGTAGGCATGTAATTTAAACAAGTTTAGAGAAATATATTCCCAATATTTTTTTGCAATAAGAATTAAACGGCTGAGTGATCCGTTTAGCCTCGGTCTACCCTATATTTCAATAGCCATGAAACACATTTTTGCGGAAATTTTCATTTTTCTTTGCTTTTTTTCGCTTAAAATTCGATTAACCTTAATTAAATTTTGTCTTTTTTAAGATCTTAACGAGATCATTCCAAATGACTAACAAAACAGTTTAATTTCCGCTTGCAATTCACGAAGAAATTGGCGAAAACGAGGAATTATTGCGAAACATTTTTTTGTCTCTATTTTGCCTAAAAACCGAGTGAACTTAGTCGAATTTGATATCGTTTTGAAGAAAAAAGTGAGTTCTTTCCAGATATTGAGCAAAATCTTCATTTTGTTTCTTAAGAGACATCCTACTTTATCTTATCACAAACCCGAAGCAACATCTGGTGTAAGAGCCATGAGATTTTAAAAAGTAGCAGATGAGGCTATTCTAGAGTGTGAATTTTGGGAATAGACTTGAGAAAAGAACAGATTCATTGAAAACTGTAGTTAAACCTTTAAAGTAACTTGAAATTGGATAAATATAGAGAAAACTTATTTGTTCAGCATTTCCACTAGTTTTAATTGTTTTTATAGTTATTTACCTAAACCATGATAACCCTGATGCATCCTACTTTATCTCCTAGCCTGATGATAGCATCATCAGGGGTAGAAATACGATGATGATGGTGACAACGAAATCCAGAGGAAACGGGGTGCGGATCACGCACAAAGAAGGGAGATTGGAGGTTTTTAAACCCCTAATTCTTCCACAGCCGTGTTTTAATTTTATTTTCTTATACGATACATTATCCTCTCTCCTGTACCAAAATGAACATGGAATATATTCCATTCATTTTCATACGATAGCAGGAACAAAGTTAGAGTAAATATCCAGAAAATAAGAATTTTATCCGCATCGTACGACGCAAGCATTTCTTAAAGCCCCACCATACTCGATAATTAATTAACGAACACGCGCCGCGAAAAGTGCTCCGATTGTTTCTGAAGAAACTTAATTCCGTGACTGTTTCCTTTACGGAACGCAGTTGCCCGAAGTCAAACAAACCGCAAAGTAAAATAGTTGGAGAATATTGAGTGGTGCGTGGGACGACTGACTTAAGTGCATGTCTTTGTCGCCGTTGAATGATTTAGCCAGAAACAAGTCTCGTCTAAACTGCTACCTGCGCGATAGCTGACAATTATCTAGGCCAGCAACATCAATTCTAGGGCAGTCGGGTGAACCGGACTACGCTGCACCTTTATTCGGCATGGGATAGAGTTTCGACGCGCGCACACAACTTTTATCCATATAATTCAGCAGCTACGGACTTGCAAGCGGAGAATTTAGCACCTATCGAATATTCCAGTTAAATCAAACCATCCTCATGTATAAGCGTGGAATATCTCGAAGAAGGGACAGAAAACTGAGCAGGTTTCTGGGCGTATATAAATACACTGAGATTTATTATATGTTGCTTGAAGATTTATTATATGTTGCTTGCATACTGCAAGCAGATAGACAACACTAATTTCATATCGGCATTATATCGGGACGGTCCTCAAAAGAAAAAAAAAGGATTGAAAATATTTTTAGAATTCGCTTCAATTTAATCGTCTAGCATTGAACCCGGGTCTTCCTGGTGAACTTACTATGCAGCACAACAGAAGATTATCATCTCTAACTATGTGCGAAAATTCAAGCAGAAGTATTGGCTACAACTGCCTCAAAAGACGTTCTACTTTTCACGAATGTAAATGGCTCTCTGGATTCGAACCAAGGACGATCTTGGAAATCTAAAACATATTTCTGAAAGTAAATTATGATCTCTATCTATATGCCAAATTTCATGTTTCTATATTATTGGGAAAGGTTTCAAAATAATTCCTAAAAATCGGATCAACTTCTGATTGCAGAGACACCTGGTGGCGAACCCAGGAAATCATGTACGCTGTCAATGCACAATTTGATTTGTAAGAATTTGTTCTTGTATCATGCAAAGTTTGAAGTCGATGCCTTGTCGGGAAGTACCTAAATTTTGTTTCCGTTATCTCCGTAAGAAATGCATTGAGAAGTGCCAATGGCCCTCTGGCATCGAACCAAGGACCATCAGCGAACATGTAAAATTTGATTATGAAATATATTCATGATATCCATCCACGTGCCGAGTTTCAAGTTTCCATGATATCGGGAAAGGATCCAAAAAAAATCTTCAAAATCGCCGCAATGCATTTTAAACAGCCGATTTTTGCCCCGACCTAGCATCGAACCATGGACCATATTCGTCGATGTCTTTTTAAATTTCGTTGGATATGCACGGCTTCTAGCGATCCCTCGAATTTCAACTCTCTCCTTTTCCAGGAAGTGCCTCAAAAAAATTTTCGAAAATCCCCGCCATGTAATCTTATGGGGAAAATCGCGACTTTGGGGTCTTCTGGAATCGAACCCATGACACCGAGGTTCAAAGTGGGCTTTTTCCTGGAGGTTACACGTCATGGCCATAACGTCGTAAAAATTTCAAGTCGGTGGCACTTGTGGAACATGGTTAGAATTTTGATCCCCTATGATTGAATGAATGTGTATATAGGTACGAGTAAAATGTTGCTTGCATACTGCAAGCACATCGATAACAAACGTTTTTTGTTGGCATCACATAGAGTGAGTCCTCAAAAGAATAAAAAATGGATGGAAAATATTCTTAATTTCCGCTGCAATTTATTCGTCTGGTATCGAACCCAGGTCTTCCCGGTCATACTTACTATGCAGCACCATAGAAGATCACCATCTGTAACTATGTGTGAAAATTCAAGTAGAAAAATTAACTGCCTCAAACGACGTCCTACGTTTCCCTTATATTCCTTATGAGGAAATGCTAATGTGCTCCTGCATCGAACCCAGGAATAGTACGGGCTTATGAATTTTTTTTTCTGAAACCAATTCTGTTTATACATCTTACAGCCAAGTACGAACTTCCTATCATTTCGATAAGTGCATAAAAAAATAATGAAATACTAACCCAATGTATTTTAAACGGGAGACATATTTGCCACCCGGCATCGAACCCG
This sequence comes from Sympetrum striolatum, assembly GCA_947579665.1. Classification (NCBI taxonomy): domain Eukaryota; kingdom Metazoa; phylum Arthropoda; class Insecta; order Odonata; family Libellulidae; genus Sympetrum; species Sympetrum striolatum. Next base: position 80,733,103 of record OX388352.1, read on the forward strand.
GATCTTTCTGGTAACACTTCCTATGCAACATAATAGAAGATCACTATCTCTAACTATGTGTGAAAACTTAAGCAGAAATATTGGCTGCAACTGCCTCAAACGACGACTTACTTTTCCCTTATATTCCTTATGAGAGAAATGTTAATGTGCTCTGGCATCGAACCCAGGAATAGTACGGGCTTAAGAAATTTTTTTTCTTAAACCATTTCTTAATATTTATCTTCTAGCTGAGCGAAAAGTTCCTTACATTCCGGTAAGTGTATCAAAAAAATTAATGAAAAACAATCCCCATGCATTTTAAATGCGGGATTTTTGCATCGTCCTAGCATCGAACCCAGGACGTTCTCATTAGTAATCATTAATGTTTATAATAGTTCTTGACCATATCTGTAAGCTCCTTGAATTTCGATTCTCTACCTGTACGGGAAGTATTATTTAAAAAATTTTGAAAATCGCCACCATGTATCCTTATGGAGAAAATCGGGACTTTGGGGCCTTCTGGAATCGAACCCATGGCACCGAGGTTCAATGTCGGCTTTTTCCTGGAGGTTACACGTCATGGCCATAACGTCGTAAAAATTTCAAGTCGGTGGCACTTGTGGAACATGGTTATATATATATATATATATATATATATATATATATATATATATATATGTAACCATGTTCCACAAGTGCCACCGACTTGAATATATATATTATTATATATAACTTATATATATATATATATATATAACTTATTATATATAACTTATAACCGACTTATATATATATATATATACATCTTTGATAATTTGACACAATGAGTAAACCCTAGGGTCGAACCTGGTAACTCTTTCACCGAAGTAGAACGTGCTGCCCACTTAGCTATCCGGAAACCCTGTGATGGTAATGTATTCTTTTACATTCAAGTTAAAAAAATTAGACAGACAACTCTTTCTAACTCCTATTTCTTTGTTTACAGATAATTGGAAAAAACTCTTCGAATATTTCTATTTCTGTATATTTGTATCGTATTATTCTGTGAATATTTTTATATTGACCATGTCTTCATACGTGCTACGGTAAACGTACAAATTTTATCTTCCTAGAAAATTATTTCGGTAGACGACATGAAATAAGAAAGAAACCTTGTTTAATTTAAAATCTACAACAGGGTTTGTAAATAGTGGGATGTAAAGGTGTAGAAAGAGGTATACTGAGGGTATGTAAAAACTCCGAGTGAAAATGCAATTAACTGCCAAAAAATAACTTAAAGTTAATCGTACTCGAGTAGATGTGGAATCATAAACTGCCTTAGCCATTTCCCCACATTGATGGGTTTTTCCCTAAAGTTGAGTTTCATTAATGACGCAGCTCTAAGATACTAAGTTAAATCATTCCAAATAGAACAGAAACTTTCAAATGTATCGAATGGTCGAGTAAATTGAGAATTCTGAAGTAGGGCAGCTCGGATTTGCGTGTGTGCCCTATTAGGCATTCATGTTTCTATAAACCGAGTAGAGCGTCCGTTAATCGACCTATTGGGAGAGCGGGTAGGGATGGAGAGACTTACGGATATGAGATGAGGTGACAAGAAATCTCTATGAAATGTAAAGAAATCAGTTCTGAGATGAATATTGGCGCAATCTTCATGTTTAATCTTGAGTGTGGCAAAACTTAATTAAAAAATAAATTAAAAATAGCTACGAATCCTCTCTCTGTTCATCGTAAATTTATTGAGAGTTTCGCATGGTAGGCGATTTTTAATGGACACGACCTTATTTTGAGCACATATATTCTATTATTAAATACACGCATTGAATTTCATTCTCTTTTCTTATTGATAACTTACTTCTCATTGACGTATCTCATGCATGTACTTACTGGTAGTGTATTTTTATATTGTGTCATGTTCTCTTTTCTCATATATTAGCGATTTCTATCGGTAGGTTTGCGCAGTTTTTTATTATATATTATACAACCCTTCTTTGTGAGAGTTTTCCTGCGGTGGATTCTTTTTCCTAAGAATCTCTTCTTGTTTTTTAACACAGTTCTTCTATTTTCTCATACTTTTCTCTATTCTTTATATATTCTATGATTAATGACTATGGTTAATAGATGGAAGAATAGATTTTTGTCTCAATCTTGCCCAAGTACAAACGATTAATATTATTATATAACCTGTTTATATGTACAATGCTGGCCAAAATTAACGCAGCACCACGCAGCGATTCAGAGCGGCCGCCGGAAGAACTGCTAGCATGGACTTAAAATGGCAACGGTGGTAAGAGAAGACGATGTATCTATGTGATATGAAGGTCGTTAAGAATCGAGACTTGAAAAAATTTGAGATAAGTACGGAAAATTGCCGATGGATATTCTAACCGAAAGAAAATGCTTTGCATGACGAAGTGAGGATCCACGTAGTTCTGCGAGGTGGTTAAAATAGTGGGTTAGTGTTTAAATAAAGCATGGAATAATTTTTAGATTTAAAGCATAGCATAACTTGCACGGCTACCGTAGCGGTCACGGGGCTCACGAAGTCCCCACCATACATTACCCAATCAGGGGATCACTTACTTGTCTCACATTTCGTTATGGGCAGGCTCACATGTCAAATTATTCATTTTACTAATGTATTTATAAATGGGTCCATAAAATAAGCAAATCTTTGTGAAATACAGTTCATTCGTCTCATTGTCAGTCCCCCTTGAATCGCACACTTGAGTGATATTGGAAGTATTATGAGTAAGTGTGCTTTTATAACAAAAGTGTATGTTGCTTTTATTTACAATTTGATGCTGCATATTTATGTACGAAAATAAGTTAGCGATGTGAAAAAATAAGCCGGTTTCGCGGGGAGTCGAGTGCATGACCAACTACCACCTCAGTCGTCTACTCGACTAAGTGAAAATTAGAGGTCAAATATGCTAATCATTCGTGCACAATTCCTCCCAGAACGAGTCGTATACTCTCCGGTTAGAGTTTGCACAACCGAATCAGTCGAGTAGGTTGAGCGTGCTGACGCGGATGAAGGAGCTAAATGTTGATTTATGATGTAATATGCGCTTATATTATGAATTCCGTTCTAATTTACCTCGAAAAGAATTCTCGATGAAATAACATTAAACGACAAAAAATTAACAAACAATAGAGAATCCTCCCGCAACTCTGACATTATTTCATTCATTAGTCAACTGAACATGCTATTAAAAAAATGTCGTGTGAACTTGTGATAACCTGGATTAAATTTAAGAGGAAACGATATTTGAAGATGTTGGGAAAATCAAAATATTTTCTGCAGCCTAGAGCCACGGTTAATGACAGTAACGGATCTGAAGATAAAATTCACTTTGGCCTTCGGATCTGAATATTCTTCAACATTGTCGTTGAAAATTATTCATCACATTTATCAAGAGGTGCAAGAAAGTAGTATTCATAAAGAACTTTCATAGCTAAGGTTTTTTCGCACGAGGTTTCTCACTTGTAATCGAACCCGGGACCGATTTCAACCTTGTCGAACGCATTGCCCTCATGGCTATCCGGGAGCCAACTTTGTGAGTATTATTTGCAAAACAAGTTATGCACCTCCCTATGACAGGCATGATGCCATGAGACTGAACTTCATTTCTGTTAATATATGGAGATTTAAAAATTTGGATGAAGCAACGTCACGATCATATTTTTCTGACTTCCAGCGGAAATAATATTTACACATATGGTACATGCAACCGTATTAATTTGGCAAACTAATCTTATAAAATCTCGCCCATGCTAATATTTACTTAACTCTTCCAAATAGAAATTTTGTAGCGAATCTTTGCAAATATATTCTAGCCCCCAATATTAATGTAAAGAAAGAAAAATTGGAAGACGGCTGATAAAAAAGTTAGATGTTTAAAATCTCCAATATCCGTCTTCGATGACGTTCCTCGTCTCATTCACCGGTATTCCGAGAAAACAAGAAAGGACGCCGACTTTTTTTAGAACATCCTGTGGGCACTTCAAAAGCGATGTTTACATCTTCTTTCCTTCAGGAGTGATTAAGTACCTAATGAAATTCGTCTCTACAAATGAAAGTCACTACAAATCAAAAAGTACCTAACCACTAGTGAAGATTAAAACATCACTTTCCAAATACACATTGGGTTTTCTTAAAAATTTCGGTGCCCTTTTTTGTTTTCTCGGAATACCGGTGAATGAGACGGGGAACGCCAACAAAAACGGCTATTGGAGATTTCAAAACTCTAATAAACCAATATTTATACCAAATGTTAAGGGTAAAGTCTTAGATATTTGAAGTAGTTATACGATAAGTGTAACGGAAGGGATGTCAACATCACCTTTAGGACAGTGAATTATCAGAGGAAAATAAAAGCTCAGCAGCGGGAGAAGGAAGATTTGGAGCAAAAGATACGTAACACTAGAAAAGAATGGTGAAAATAAAACGAACAGACCAGGTAACTAATGAAGAAACCTTTCGAGGAGTGCATGAAGCAATAAGTCCAAGGAAAACACTTGTAAAAAGAAGAGGAAACTTAATCTTTACTTAATTAACTAAGGTAAGATAGTCTGGTGAAGACAGTATTCGAAGGAGTGGCGGAGAGGAGGGAGTACAACAGAAGAGCCCGAATACATCGTGAGAGGCAATGAAATGGCTAGAGTTAAGGAATACGGGAAATGAAGCTACTGGCTGGAAAAAATGGCTCAGAAAGTAGCAAAAAAAACAGTTTTAACTTTAAGAACCAATGAGATTTGATATCGATGCGTAATATGAGCGTAATAATCTATGGAAGCAACTCAGTTCATCACTCATTTTACTAGGCCAATTCAGTTTTTTTAATCGTGTGAAAGAAATAGTTAATTTTTTATTTACTTACCAAAAGAGTGGAAAGAGTTTATACTAAAGCAAAGAATAATTTTAATGATTAAGAAGGTCGATAAGTTGCCCATTTTTACGTAAGGTGGACGTTGCAAGCTATTATTTAAGATTTGGTCATTGAATAAAGAAGGGTTATGCAGAGAATATATTTACATTTAAGTGCAAACAAAATTAAGATTTAGAGATACGCTCTTCGTCTATGTGAATCAAGTTTTCAAAATGCCACAGTGAGATAAATTTTTAATGTAAAAAAAACGAAAACATTTCATAATCATGCGCTAAATTATCTTGGTTAACTTTAGAGCCACGGAGAAATAAATATATACTTTATTTCGATAAAATAAATTAGCTCAACATCAACGGCTTCGAATACTCCCGATTCTTCAACGCGCAAGAGAAATTCTCGTCACAGCCAGTAATTTTTTGGAGAAAACCTTAAAGGCAAGCAATAAGCATATGGTATCAGTGAAATCTTATTTCGTTTTACGTAAATTTTATTTATTTATTTATATACACCCCGAAAATATCCACTTTCTGGACTTTTACAGTGGTAGGTAAATAATATTAACAAGGAACGATCACACATATACATATAAGCACATAGCATATACATAAATTACAATATAAACAAAGATTACAGAAATGCAAACAAACATTTGTATAAAATGAAAAAATATGAAGAGAATTAAATTGAATTAGTTGAGAAAATAAAATAAAATAAGATGAAATAAAAATATAATAATGATAAAGTAAAATAGAGAATGCAAGGGGAGAGAGCAATAATAATGGGGAAAATATAATAAAAAATAAAATATGAGGGAAAAAGATAAAGAAAGACAAAAATCGGGACAACGAAGTAAGCTAAAGAGCAAAGATTAATGAATGGAAGAAAGGAGTGAATTAATGGGGGAAAACAGTTCAACGGAAAGGCTATGGGATAAGAGAGAATTGAAAAGTGTTGGGATTCTATAGAAGATTGATCTTTGAGAGATTGAAAGCCGGAAACTAGGTATGTGAAGGAAGCACATATTTATAGTAAAAAAGTTTTAATTAGTCAGTAGTAGAGAATTTAGGAAATAGCGTTATTTACAGTAAAACGCGGTTGGGACGCTTTTTACGGGAAGAAATGAAAACCGCGTTATAAGCAGGATAGCCTCATTACAGGGTAACGATTTCTCTATATTTCATTTCCCATAGAACTCTAAAGGGAAGAGTTTTCTCACAAATTATAAATACGTTCTTACACCTTAAAGGTAAAAGACTTCTATAATTTGTTTCATTTTACACTGCCGTATGTTAAAAGTAGTGAAATTTGAAAAGTTCTATTTGCTTTGAAAATTTAGGAAATGGGAACCCAAATTTTTCTATGAAAAATCGATTCTGTATCCAAGTGACATAGTGTCAAATCCAGAACTTTTTAAGATAAGGTTGCATTAAACTATTTTTTTGGGGTAATCTGACCGTTTCTAAAATTCCAAGTCAATATTCGTGAATATCTTCAAACGGTATTCCATATTTAAGTTTAACTGAATTCTAGAAAGCAAATTGTGCCCTGGCGTCAAAACAATGATCATAAGATAAAAGATAAACGGTTCTGTTCACATGCCTGGTCATAAACCTTCTCTATAAATGAATCATACAATATTTTAAATTCCTGCCATACATTTCAAATGCTAGAGTCGCCTGGAGTTGAACTCAGAACCTTTTGCAAGATGTGAATACATATAACGACTTAGTAATTCTAAAAGTTATAAAAACCAAAGTTTGAAGTCAATATCATACCAGGAAGATCCTAAAATAATATGCCATTAACTCCATTTGAAATGCACAGAGGAATGTAAATGGCGCTCTGGCATCGAACCAAGGATCATTAGGAAAACTGTAAACTGCGTATATGAAATGTGTTTATGACTTCTGTTCACTTGCCGGTTCTCACGTTTCCATGATATCGGGAAAGGAAGAAAAAACTTAAAAATCAGCGCAATGCACTTTAAATAGGAGAATATCTGTCCTGATCTACCGTCGAACCAAAGACAATCTACGAAGATGTCCTTATAGTTTTCGTTGAAAATTCACAACTTCCACCGACCCATCGAATTTCAAATCTCTAATTTGCCGGAAAGTGCCTAAAAAAATTTCCTAAAATACTTGCAATGCATTTTTATGGAAAAAATCGGGATTTCGGGGCCTTTTGATATCGAACCCATGATATTAAGGTTCAAAGTCACACTTTTTCTGGTAATAACTAAATGCTATGGCCAGTATGTGGTAAACATTTCATGTCAGCGACACTAGTGGAACATGGTTAGAATTTTGATCCCTATGTATTTATAGGTATATCCGGAGAAGCGTCTATATGTAATAGATATAATGTAAAATAGATAATTTTCTACAACTGTTACTATGGTTTATATTATACTAGCAGAAGTGTCCGTTGATTCTTAATGGGGAAATCCAAATTTCAATAGTTACTCTTGGTAAAGTCTTGATCGTAACACTTGCCTCATAATTTTTGGTAGATAGCTGATTCCAGGCTATCATTTTTTCCAAACCAATGAAAAAAGTAAATAAAATTATAATTAAGTCTACAAAGTCACCTAAAGATTTAATCTCATATCCTTTGAATGAAAACTTTGAATGAACACAATAAACACCCCCTGCCGCACGCCGAAAGGCGGCTTGTAGGGTATTAATGTAGATATAGATGTAGTTGTAGAACTCTTTCTTTGATGAAGACAAGAATGATTTAAAGATTATAAAATATATTCGATGATCACATTAGGATAAGCAGCACCGCCTTTTAGGAGACATTTTCTGAAAGGGAAAAATGGTTCTCGAAAACGATGATTAAACACAAGTAACAGAAATATATTCTATATATATATCACTCAAAACCAACGAAGAACATTCTTTGCAGAAAGTAAGTGTATCATGGAGCTGACTTGTACCCCAATACTAAACAACAGAAGATCACCATCTCTAACTATGTGTGAAAATTCGAGCAGAAATATTTGCTGCAACTGCCTCAAACGGCATCCTACTTTTCACATATATTCCTTATATGAGAAATTGTAATTTGCTCTGGCATCGAACCCAGGAACAGCATGGTCTTATCTAATTTTTTCTTAAACTGAGTTTTAATATACAACTTCTATCTAAGCAAGAATTTCCTATCATTTAGATAAGTGCATGACAAAAATAATGAAAACTACCCAAATGTGTTTTATATGGGAGATATATTTACCGTCCGGCATCGAACCCAGATCTTCCTGGCGATACTTTCTATGTAGCAGAATAGAAGATCACCATCTCTAACTATGTGTGAAAATTCGAGCAGAAATATTTGCTGCGACTGCCTCAAACCACATCCTACTTTTCACATACACCTAATGTGAGAAATTTTAATGTGCTCTGGCATCGAACCCAGGAAGACTTTGGTCTAATTACAATTTTTTCTTAAACCGAGTTTTAATATAGATCTTCTAGCTAAGAAAGAACTTCCTATCGTTTCGATAAATGCATCAAAAAAAATAATGAAAAACTACCCCCATGTGTATTAAATGGGAGATGTTTGCATCGTCATAGCATCGAACCCAGGACATTTTCTGTTAATACCATTTATGGTTTCGATAGATAATGTCCATATCTGTAAGCTACTTCAATTTTGATTCTCTACCTATCCGGGAAGTATTTTTTTAGAAATTTACGAAAATCAAAGCAATACATTGAAATGGGAAAAATTGGGAATTTGGATTTTGGCCTTCTGGCATTGAACCCATGACACTGAGGTTCAAAGTCGCCTTTTTTCTGGGAGTTTCTCGTTAGGGCCTATACTCTGTAAAAAATTCAAATCTATGACGCTTGTGGTTTAGCCTGTGAATTAGTATCCTATCTGGGTATCTATATATATGAATGAATCCGGAGAAGGAATTATACATAGAAGATAGCTTACAGCATTAATTGTATCTGGGCATTCATTTTCCATGTCTTCTTACGGAATTACGCATGAGCTAGAAATTGACAATCGCCTTGATCGTCAAGGGGATGGTTGTTTACGACTTCAAAATTTCGATAAAATGTTCACGTACATTATCTTATTGTGCGCAATTTCGAATCGAAAACGTTATATTACGACCATAATAAGAATCTTTGTTCTATTTTCCTTCTTTTGGTGCTCAATTCAACTTTCTAGGACCATTATTTCTAATTTAATTTTGCAAAAGAATTGAACCCTGCTACGAAAAAACTGACCTATACGTGTATTGCTTATGGAAACGTCTTGTCCCGTTTGGGTTCGAACCGTGGACCTTAGGGAAACAAAAAGTATCTATACTATGCGCGGGTTTGACTTTTAATAATGTAGAAAATTTCAAAGTATCGCGACTCTCGGTTCTCGAGTTTTTAGCGAACATACATACATACACACACACCCACACTCTATTTTATATTATAGACTAGCTGTAGCGCCCGTTGATTTTCAACGGGGAGAATAGAAGTAGAATTAAATACAGTAATCCTTTTATAAAAAAGAAGAAATCTAACATGTATAATTTGAGCTTCGTTCGATGGGACAGATTACCGTTGGGTAAACGAAACTTTTCCGTGAAAATCCAAATATCTCACGCTCTCATAATTTGTTGCTGAAATTTATTAGTTTGGTCATCTGAATATTCATTTTCATAAAATATTTCTACCAAACTTATCTCAGGTTGACAGCAATGATTCTTCTTAATTTGGTTTTTCAATTGAAATAGAGCCTGCGAACGATATTTCGATTTATATTTCCAAACCAATAAACCAAGAAATGATAATTGTACTTTAGTTTACAATGCAACCTTGACTAAATATTCAATCTCATATCTTTCAAATGAACAATTTCTTCGATAAAGACAGCATTCGTTCAAAGATTATGAAAACATATTCAAAGATAAAATTAGGATAAACATCACCAACTTTAAGGATTAATTTTCAGAAATGCACAAAGGTAATACGGAAACGCATAAGCAAATAATAGAAATAAATATTACTGTCAAAGCAACAGATGAATATTTTTACGGAAAGTAACTAAAACACCACATAAGCACTGAACACAATCATTAATACAAACACTATCACGGAAATGAAAGTCGAAACGGAAACTGCGATTAAACTTATAATTTTACGGTAAACAATTACGTTGACATAAATAAAACATGGTTGCTACAGAACCTTAAAGAAAATTCGAAAAACTATCTTAAGTATTTTATTAATTCTCAATGTCTTCTTATATATAAACTCATGAGCTAGAATCAACAATCACCTAGATCGTCAAGGGAATGGGTTGTTTATAACCTCAGAATTTGGATAAAATATTCACGTATTTTATCAAACTGTTCGCAATTTCGTGTCGGAAACGATATTCCACGACCAAAATAAAAATATTTATTCTATTCTCCTTCTTTTGGTGCTTCATTCAACTTTCTAGGACCATTATTTCTAATTTAATTTTGCAAAAGAAATGAACCCTGTAACGAAAAAAATGACCTCTACGTGTATTTCTTATGGAAAAGTTTTGACCCGTCTGGGTTCGAACCATGGAATTAAGGGAAATTAAAAGTAGCCTATACTCTGAGCGAAGTTGACTTTTAATAATGTAGAAAATTTCAAAGTTTTGCGACTCTCGGTTCTCGAATTATTAGCGAACATACACACACACCCACACACACACACACCCACACTCTATTTTATATTATAGATATAAAACAAACAAAAAGTACATGGAATTACATCCGTTAGGGAAAATAATGTACAGAATAAATCCATATTGTAAATATATTATTGATACAATCCACGCAGTTTACAGTATTGAAGATTGCATCAAAATTGATGTTAACGTAACTCTAAACTAGAAAAAAAGGCATATTAGAATGATAGCGTACAAAGATAGAGAAAACATTCGTTGAGAGGAAGAGCAAAGGAAATATGAGTCAATATATAGGATAATATTTATAGGATAAAAGAGATTTCTTATCTTCGCTAATGAAAGGGTTTTTATAAAAAGTTTCGAGCAAGAATTCGTCCACTACATGAGTTGATATTGATCAGCTGAGGTATTTTTATCACCAAGCTGTATGTTCATTGATAAAGATGACATGAGTGCTAGCAAGCAAATATATAATAAGCATCTATAATAATTACAATTATAATTAATATTTCACCATCCAATGTTTTTCAACCAAAAACCTCTTTTGTATTTTGTGATTATTTCTTTCAATACCTTTCAAACTTTATTCTAACAAATTTTTCCTTTACCTGTTCAAATGAACTGCTTTTAATACGTCGTTTTCAACTTTTTCACACATAAAAATATAATGCATTTGATCGGTCTTCGTTAATAATGAAAAAAACCAATGTACTAAAAGCTATTTTGATGTAATTACTAAACTCCTAACTACGGTAATTACTGTATAATTATAGAACCGCGTATTGAAGAGACTTTTTCGGTACCAGTGGGCGGAGCATCGACAACCTACCCCACCTCCAAATACCCCCGCCTTTGGTATCCCTTCTCCCATTGTCATAGAGTGAGTCTCTTCTTTGCACAGCAGTGTTGACGAATCCTCTCAATTCACAGACTCCTTAAGCGTCCGCATGGCATATTTTGAAGACAAACTAGATAACGAATAGCAATGGCTGGTAACTACGAGAAAGTGAATGTCATATCGTGCAGTTCATGGAGTTGGCGGGAGTGGTGGTATACCCCTCCGAGGAGGTGCGCGAAAATTTCCGCACAGCATCACTACTTCGAGGAACTATGTATAAGGAAACATTGTCCTCGGTTTCCTGGTGAGTTCCTGGTTGTGACCTGATCAGATATATCGTTCTAAAAGAAGTAAGTGTCGCGGTTTGCACGAACGGTGAACACCCTAGATATGACTAAATCAAATGCTTATCTCGATTAGTCTAACATTGGCAACCTGGGTCAACTGAGTATCGGTTGGGTTTCCAGGTTCCGGAATTTCAATATGGGGTCGTAGGAATTTGGCGGGACTATGACATGCGGATGTGATGGTCTGCTGGAATAAAGGGACATTCCTCCCCCGCGAGCTCTATTGGGCGCTAGATAAAGTATTTTTTCAAGGAATGACAGAAATGTGTTAAGCGTAGCGGATTCCGATCCCTATGAGGATGTTTGGCGATTAAGAACCATATCCGATTTGGGGGCACGAAATGTTTTGAACATATTTCGTACATACACATCGGTAATTTCTTTCTATAATTCGTATGTATCTCTCTTTTATTGTACCGTACGGACTAAAAGCCATCTACTTTTTCCTTTTTCTGTTTTGTTTGTTTTACGTTTTTATGATATCGATATAATTTATTTAAATTTGAACTATTTTTATGATTAATTGCATACATATACTTACTGGCACTGCATTTATATATTTGATCACTTTCTTTTTTCTCATCTTTTAGTTATTAATATTGGTAGTTTGCTCAGATTTTCACACCCCCTTTCTTCGTGGGTATTTTTCTGAAGTAGATAATTTTTTTCTAAGAATATCTCATTTTTTTACATCCGAAATTCTTTTAATTTTTCCTCATACTATTCACTTTTGTTTAATTATTCTTTAATTAACGATGAAAGAAGAGACTTTTAGTCTCAAAATTGCCCATCCTAAGCAAAGCCGATTGTTGTTATTATTATTACTTGCCACCCTTTCCCTCCCACTGGAAGTAGACCTTTATTATTAATTACCTTCCATTTATAATTACGCAAGCTTGCTGATCGAGAACTATTCGAGGAAGCCCGCTCGGGAGGGCTGCCATCCTTTTCCACTTTCTCGAGCCATCGTGACGAAAATCATAATAATACGAATCAGTGATTTAGGCAAATGGATTTATTTCGCAAACGTACTCCTCAAATCAACTATTGCATCTCGAATAACTAAATAGGAAATTTATAAAACACTTATTGGACCAGTAGTTACATATGACACTGAGACATGCGTCCCATAAACAACAGTGGAAGAAACATTAAGGGCCGGTCGCACCTACTCCAGTTACGCGTGCTCGCTACGTAGCCCTATGGTAGGGAGTGACATTTGTTGCACAAAGGAAATTCAGGCGCCGGTCACCAAACAAACCTCTGTTTCCGAACGCCCGATCACTCTCTCATATATTCGTTCCACAAAAATTAGGCGCTTTGGCTGTTTCATCTTTCACTTGCCCACTTCCACTTTCATGTTTCTTATAAATATTTGCTAAATTTACACTTATATGGTGATGATCTTAATAAAATAATCACTGTCGTGTAGATATGTAAGCGTTCATCCGATGTCAGTAACATACCCTAAGAAATGCAGTGAGGCAAAAGTTGAAAATTAATTTAACTCCTCGACGAGATAAAAATATAAAATTTAGGGATTCATTAAATTTATCGGTATTATTTCATCAAAGTTGTTCTTGGCTCAACTTCAAGAGACTATAAACAAATTATTGAACAACGTAATTGGAAATCAGAAATATTTATAAATAGGGTTTTAATTTAGGTGAGTCAATCCTATGTGAATGAATTTCTCTTTGGTAAATGAGAAAGGATTCCCATTGAAAAAATCGTAGCACTAATTGAATGTGTGAATTCATTTTTGTATGTTTTGCCCTTGATATATATACTGAAACCTGGCAAACAAATCAAGTTAGTGCTCTCATATGGTGAGTAGAATATCACTTACAAAACTCGTGGTCCCTTTGATATATATAAATTTAATTTGTGCTGATGCATTTCTGCTGCACCCAATTGATTTGTGTAGCATTTGCAAGTTTTGTTTCCCATATGTATTAATGGACTTGTAAGTCACCACAGACCTTTCTCTTGCCTTACTTTAACAGTTTTTTATTAATTTTTGCAAATAAAGCACTAATAGCAAGCTATATCAATCATGGATTTATACTTTGCGAAGGATTAGAACAGAAGTAAACTGACAAAATCTCTGCGAGGTAAAAACGGCCATTGTAGAGACAGCCCAAAAATATGGCAAACAGAATAATAAATCTAATCTTCTGAATTTATAATCATTTTTTAAGTATGACAAATATCATTCACTAACCAAGAAAAACTAGAAATTCAATTGTTAGAGCAATTTCTTCTTGTAAACTCTTTTTTTTCGGGTTTTTCCTCTCATGCATTTCATAGAAAACACACATGAACCACAGCTCATGATGAAAAATTCAGTAAAAACTTGTAAAATGTAGTACCGTAGATGAAAATGAAATTTTCCAGAAATTTATGTTAGAGAAGAGAAAGAAGACTGAAAACTGTGGATACAATAAGGGTATTGTTATAAGTTTCAAGAAAGTTTAATATTTATTCAGGAATTAGAACAGAGATGTGCATATTCGTTTTTTTTATTCGTTATAAAGTAACATGCTTCTAATTTGATTCCTCTCCAGCGTAATTTGTATTTTGAACATAATTCGTTCAATAAAATCAGTCTTTTAAAGCTTTCGGGAGCGATGGAATGAAATAATTAAAAACTAAGAGGTCCACGAAATCATGATCAAAATTCATAAAACTCGGTAACAGTGACGTAACTTGCAAAAAAAAATTGTGCTGGATAAGTAGCATACCGGTAAATCATAAACGGAAGGTGGTGTATCCTATTGATGGAAAAATAGCAATTATAATCTGCGAAAAATACCTCAAATCTCGAATAAAATCAAGCTGGACTGTCTTTACAGTCAGATTAGAATTGAGAGCATGATGAAGAAGCAAGTGATGTGCGTAAAATGATTTGAAGTCGTTTTTACCAGATTTGTTAGAAATAATGAATCAGGCAGTCCGATAACATGGAAATGCTCTTTCTTCCTCCACTACCCACAGTGCACTTCTTTAAAACACGCCAATTAAGAATTCAATAGACTCGCGAACACGGAGTTGTTCCTTTATTGATTGCTGATCCGGCGCCGAGTGACATTCAAAACGCAGGGACATTTTTTTCTCTCGTGAAATTAACACAAGTTCACACTGAAAAGGGGGTTAGAGTCGAAAATAGATGGCCTAGAGGACAAAATGATATTTTATGAATGAAGAATTAGAAAATTTACGCAGTAATTCACTAAAGAAATGGTTTATTTCATGCTAAGCCCTTATTATTATTCTCAGTTAAAAGATACAGGATATCAATTTTACCCATTTTTACTGGATGATAATCATATTAGTATTATAATGTATCGATTCGGCCGAGAAGTTATGGAAAGACATAACTGAAAACAGATTTATACTCTTCCACAAAGGTTTTTATTCAGGAACTACCGGTTTTTTTATATGGCAATATACCGAAACCGGTAGTTCCTCAATAAAAACCATGGTGGAAAAGTATACATCTGTTTTCATATTAGTATTCATAATAATCTATATTTCGGACAAAAATCGAAAATAATGCTATTCATGATTCATATACAATCGAATTCGATGTTATTTAGAAGGATGCTGAAGTGAACTAATGGAGAAAGGACGCTTTGATATTCTAACATGATTATTGAACTTAAGGTTTTTTTATTTTAGATTTGTTGTGCTAAACTTTTTTGACAAAATTAAATAATGAAAATAAGGAAAATTTGAAACAACGCTGACTGTTAATGAATTAGAGCTTTTAAATCTCAAACAAGGCGTCTTTGTCACCGTTCCTCGTCTCATTCCCCGGTATTCGATGAGAAGAAGAGAATACAGTATTCCAACACCCCCGACGAGGAGTGCTTGACTCTCGAAAGGCTCTTTGGGTATCTTAAAGCGCAGTTTCCTTTCTTGTTTTGTCCAAACACTTGGGAATGAGACGAGGAATGCTGACAAAGATGGCTATTGAAGATTTGAAACTTCCAATAAAATGAACTAATGAAAAAATCGATAGAAACGTACAGTTTTCTTCATTATCCATAGGTAGCCAGTACATTATTACGGACATAGAATTTGCAATTAGCTACGGTGTATTTCTTTCGCATTCGTTACTCTTTATTTGATTTTTCAAATACACGCGTCATGTTTTGGACACTCTGTAGTTTACTTGAGCATCGGAACATTTTAACAAAATATCGAACACCTTTTTGACTAAACTTAAGTTTTAAATGAAGTTTGGAATACGTTCTTTTAAAAAGGCGGCATACTATCTGGCTTCCTAAAGCGTGGGGAAAGCAGATGTTAATAAGGGATAGTGTATAAACTACGTTAGCAACTTGAGGGAACAAAAAATCGCCGAAAACGATAACACAGTTTATGAACAACTCCTAAGTACTACGAACACTGTACCACTGCGACCCTTCCAAATATGGACATAATCTGAAGTAACTTTTTTATTCACCTGATAGCCTGGGAAAGAGGTGAATTTTCAGTACTACCGCGATTTCAGTCGATCTACAGTTTCAGCAATGCTATGGCAAACTTTCGGCGATTATCATGTTATAATCTAGCAGTAAAGGCTAAAAATTTCCCAATGGTAATTTTTGAGGAGGCAAACAAAGCTTTCATGAAGATATTTATATTAAAAATTCATTTCTACAAGTAGATGCATAGCCTGGTGGCAGTTAAATTTAAAAAAACTGAACAGATAAGTGAGACCCTCACTCCAGGATAAGCCGTGGCGGCATTTTCGGCGTACAAAATGTGCTGAAAAACTCGGCTTACATACGAGTATATTCAGTATATATAGTTAAAACCGAACGAAATTTGAAAATTATACATTACATGAATTGAGTAACATTTAAATGACATTTTATCTAGAAAAGAGGAAAACCTCTCAGGAAATCTCTCTTAGTCAGTATTCACACTTCATATTTGTGTACACGAAAAAAATCATAAATTACAAAAAGCTAATTATAAAAACCCGTATCTATCGATATAAAATGTTTTAATCCAATTTTCTATCAACATACAATGTCCATCTCTACAGGAGAAGAGAGATAGGTGCGAGTTATCAGTTTTTGCACTCAAAAATCATCATTTCCCTATTGTACTGCCATCTTTGATTCCTCCGTGCCCTGCTTGAAAATTCGCGTGCATCGAAAAAAATAAAAAAAGAGAATTCTGAGCGATTGGAGGAGTTATTTATTTGGAGAGCTATTATCCGCAAGAATGTAACATGAGTATTTCTTTCATCCTTGAAATAGCGGAGGGAGCGCAACTTTCGGAGTCGCCGCTGTAGCGCTGCTGGCGATGACAGACAGCGCCGCTCGAATCCGGTAAACAGGGAAATCAAAGCCTAACCTCCCGTTGGGTTTTTCGTGACGGAGATGATGTTCATCTCATAGTCAATCGCACACATGAGGAAGTATGATCGGCGAGTGTGGCGCCGATGAGACGAAAAGGGAACCTCTTCCTCCCAGTAGAGTATTACAACGTTTTGACTAATAGTTTCCGTAAAAAATATACAACCCGCGTTATATTCGGAACCAATAATAATTCCCTATTCGATCACGATATAACTAAATCTTAGATGTTACAGAGGTATGCTAAATTTAATCACAATCCTGATACGGTTATAGAAAATACAAATGAGAATCACGACCCAAGGTAAATTTTACTTGATTATTTCCCACGCGTACGAAACCAAGAGCTAATTTGATGCTTTTGCATCTTCTGAGAAATTGCCTCTCAATAAATACCAGATTGAATTGAAGTATTAGATGAAATACCAAAAGCTCTGCTTCGCTAGTTTTGTAAGCGAATTCGGGAATGGGGAAACTCGTGGGCTTCAAAAAAACATTCTTTGTTAAAAAATCCACGAAAACTGACAGAAAATAATATATTGACACTAACACTAATTCATTTTAGCTAAATAATTCTATTTTTTGTCGGCTTGCTTCTGATTGTCATGGAATACCTCCAAGTAAATGCGTTGACTATATATTTAAAAAAATCTACGTTGGTTTCTGTGCGATTTAGTCACATAGCACCTGAACAAAGGAGATTGATATTATTTGGATGTCCTCCTTGACATGCTTTTTGATAAAACTGTGTTATGAAGCAATTTAAAGCTTAAACGGTCCGTTAAGAATGTTCCAAAGACAACTCGATGCACTTAACCTTGTTGCATCACTAAGAACGACGCAAAGTAGCAGTATTTATATCTTATCTGATCACCACCATTGCGTGTGTACAAAAGAATTAAGCGATATACCTAGTTTGAGAGAAAAACTATACTTTCAACTGAAATTCTTCGCGATTAATTAGATATTTAAGCAAATTGATTCTGTTTTTGACAGCAAATCCTTGCTACGGGCTTTACATACTACATCGTTTAAAAATGTCCAACCTACCTTTCTACCACTAGTATTTTACTTTTTTTCCTGCTCGGTGTTTTTGTGGGAAAAAAATTAGTTCGGAAACTTTTTGGACGATGAAGTATACTTTTCTGCTTTTCAGATGAATGGTTATGAAAAATTAACCATTTGATATGCTCCCATCTATCATTCTCATATAAAAAAGGACTGACAAGAATGCTTACCGTCTATATAGCAAGTTAATTCATTCGGCAGACTCACAAAAGGATTTTGGTGTTATTTTTGGCGAAAAATTTTATTTCTTGATCATATCGAAAAAATTCTTCCAAGGCAATGAGAATGGTTGGCTGAATGTACCGGTTCTCAAAATTATTGGATCTCTCTGCGTTAAGAAGATTCTTCTTCAGTTGCGTGTTACCAATAATTGGTTACTGTTCTACTGTTTGGTCAGCTTATTCTAATTCTAATACTCAACTTCTCCAGGAAACTTTCAACTTCTTTCTCTTTATTATAAGATATAGCCACCAACCCTTAAAACCTCAAAACCTTAAAATAGAAACTCGCATCTATCTTACGAATACGAATACTCATTTTCGGTCTATTTTTAAACTGTACTAATAGCTAATAATAAAAATTATTATCATAAAAAATCGTTGCAAATAGGCCAAAAGACTGATGATAAGGTCAAACAAAGACAAAACATTAGCCAGCTGATACATATCCTTATTTGCAATTGCATTTACAAAGTCAAAATTGCATTATCAACTCGTCAATTAAAAACAGGATTAATTTGTAACAGGATAATTAATAACAGGATTTAAGTACATAATATACGCAAACTGGATTTTACCTTAGTTTTACATTGTCGATTTGGTATTCCAATCATTAACAGTTCTATTTAAAATGGAATAATTTCTAAGGAATAATACAATAATGCTGTTTTATGATTTATTTGTAATAATTTTATTTGCATTTATTTTTTATTCTATCTGATGACTTATCGTTACTAATTTTATTGTTTACCAGTCCATCGTAAAGGCTTTGTTCTGTTTATGGATTTATATAAGTAAAACAAATAATCTTTCATCCTGTTACTGTTTTTCAAGCCTTTGTATGAATGCTTATTTTGGTTTTTCTTGTGTTAACATAGGTATATGCCAATATGGTCTCCCCGAGACCCTTTTCTAAGGCTCTTAGGGACTAGAAGAGGGCTCAATTCATAATGCATATTTACTTTTTGCCATCTTAATCCCTCGCAGCATTTACGGTGCCCTTTCTTTTCTTTTGTCAACTTAACTAAGTTAACTGGATGATACGCCGATTATTTTTGTTTGGGTCTCGGTTATCCAAAGAAAAATCTCAAATAAAACAAAATGGACATTTTGCCTATAACCGGACACTACGTTGTTCTTCTCCCCCTTTCACGGATTTCACCTTTCAAACATCGACAAGCATTCAATCTCGTTCTTATTCGTATAATTTTCATCCTAAATATAATGCTTCATATTTAAATTAGATAATTATGCCTATGAAGAATCCATCCCAAAATCTTCTCCCTTATTTGCTGCCAATATCATTAGAAAGGGAATGATGATTACTATGTAAATTGAAGATCGGAGAATTTTGCCAATGATTCCCTCAATAAGTGAGAATGATAGGTAGACTAGGGCTACAAAAACATACCATAATGACACGCTTATAATGAAATATTTCCATGGATTTCAACAAGGGAAAATAAAACGAATTCCACGAATGAGCATCCTACCTCAATAGCTTCCCCAGTCATGAGAAAGAATGAGAAAAATATAACGAACTTAGGTTTTCCTCTAACCTCATCAAAGTTTGGCCAATGAACAGTGAGTAATAAGAAGAATGGTACGCACTAAACATCTAACTAGATACCATGAATAAGTTTTAGATTCAAAGATACCAGAAAGAAGAGATAAAATTTCCCTATCTGAATAGAAAAATAAATTCAAGAGCATCTATGGTTGTGCTCCTTTATTCTTCGACTGCTAAAACATCCAGATTTTCAACATCTCCGAAATCGATGGCTCCCTCAGAATCGGCATCTGTCATGGAGTTGCCTAAAAGACTAAAGAGCAAATTCGTAGCAGTGATAGAAAGATCCTAAAGGGACACCCGCATTACGACAGCACAACGACTTTAACTTTACTACAAATATTAGTTCTAATCGACTCAAAAAGTTATTAGAAAAACTCAATCCTTGGATGAATATCTTAACTTGTTACCTTGTATTTGTATAAGACATAAATGATTATGCTATAAGGCTGAGGTCCCGGGTTCAAGTCCCGGCTAACTAAATTTGATCCATTAAATTCGTAAATTATCATTATTGATTATTGTATTTTAATCATCAATGAGTCGCGTGGAGTCATATCGATCCGAACAACTGAATCGAGCTTGTAGTTCTAATTAAGGAGCGTGTGAATGAACGCAGATTCGAGTCCTTAACCGAGGCAATGCTCGCAGTCGCTGTATTAAGAACGGATCATCTCGAGAGGAAATAAGTATTATCTGTGGAATAATGCTAAGAAAACCTAAGGACAAGAAGTTTAGTGATAGAACCTGGCAAATGATGAAACGACGGAAGGAACTGAAGAATTCAGATACTCCAAGAGAAAACATCGAATATGCCGAGCTTTGCAAAGCCATCAGAGTAGCAATCAAGGAAGATGTGAGGAATTTTAATGAAAAGGTTGTGCAAGAGGCCATAGAAAATAACAAGAGCATAAAGAGGGCCAGAGGACGCCTAAAAATTGGTAAGAAACAGATTTTAGCCTTACAGAAGGGAAATGGCATAACAACTTATAACAGACCAGCAATATTGAGGACTATAGCAGAATATTTTGGCAACCTATACAAGAAGATGGGAAATGGCGAAGAGGAAAACCAAGAGGAAAGCCAAAGCTCACAAAATCTCCTCTCAATTCTCCCAGAAGAGGTAATGGCGGCGATTAAGCAGATGAAGAATGGGGAAACCGGAGGAGCAGATGAGGTGTTGGCAGAGTAACTGAAGGCTGGTGTAACACAGATTGCTAATGTTTTAGCAAAATTATTCAGTAATTGTCTAAAACAAGGAGTGATTCCTAAGGAATGGAACCACGCAAGGATTGCCCTTCTGCACAAGAAAGGAAGCAAAGAAGATTTGAAGAACTATCGCCCCATTATCCTCCTTCCAGTTGTCTATAAAAAATTAATGAGGATAATAGCTGAACGTCTTCAGATGACCCTGTCTTCAGCCCAGCCTAGATCAAGCAGGATTCCGGAAAGGCTTCAGCACTATAGACCACATCCACACACTACAGGAAATTATTAACAGAACGAATGAGTACGAGATGCCACTCGTCCTTTGCTTTGTGGATTACGAACAGGCCTTCGACTCGGTAAGTACCTCCTCCACTCTGAAAGCTCTGAAGAATCAAGGGATAGATTCTGAGTACATCCGTCTCTTGCGCAGTGTATATGAGAATGCCACAGCTTCTGTAATGCTGCATGAAGAGACCGATGAATCCAAGATTGAGAAGGGAGTTCGACAAGGTGACGGTTTATCTCCCGTCTTGTTCACAGCCGTTTTAGAAGAAGTTTTTAAAACCCTTGATTGGGAAGAGAAGGGCTTAAGAGTAAATGGGGAGTACATCAGTCGCCTCCGTTTTGCAGATGATATAATTCTCTTTGCAGCTAACGCAGAAGATCTAACTTCAGGACTTGAAGAGCTAAACAGCAGTACAGAAGATAGGACTCAGGGTAAACCTAACAAAAACAAAGGTAATGTATAATTCTTTTGCAGTGCAAGAACCAGTCAAACTTCAAGAAAAACCCCTGGATGTTTGCCTGGAATACACATACCTGGGACAACTTGTAACAACAGGAGAGAAAAACAGGATTAATGAAGTAAACAGAAGAATAAAACTTGGCTGGAGCGCATTTGGTAGGAACTCACACATTGCCTTATATAGCCTTACTTCAAATATACTTTTAAATTTAAGGTGAATGTTTTGTCAGAATTCCTAGCATTCCTTATATTTTATTGTTTAAATACAACAGAAAAATATATCAATCAGGCGGTAATATGAAATAAAATAAGAGACGGAGGAAAATTTTCATGGGCATCATTGAGCTTCGAAAATTCATGAAAACTTCCAATGATACGACAACTAAACGCTTTTAGAGAGAAAAAGTATTTCAAATAGGGTAGTTAGTGTGAATTCCTTCGATATTTCTTTCTTTGATATCATCTTTAACCATTAGCTCGAATTTTTATCCCTGGGTTTTATTTTGCCTCGTTTTTTTGATTTTCAGAAAACTTTCTGAACTTTTTAGTGCTGATATTTAAGTTGTTTTAACTGAATTATTTTAACTGAAGAAAACTTTCTGAAAAAAGAGAGCTGAATTTTTCATCAAAGAGGTTAGCAAAGTTCGAATAGCCCCAAGTTCCATCCTCAGGCGATTTCAAAAGAAAACATTTGTGTGTTCAGTCTCGTCATCGCGAAAGAGAAGCGAAAAATCCACAAAAAGGTGCACTGAACGTCGAGGGCAAATTATGAATGGGAAAGGGTGCAGTTCATAGTCATTTTTGGGAAATTCAAAGGATGACGTCATAGAAATACGAGAGTACTACTGGTATTGGAACGAGTTGAAACTCGTGATGACTCTTGGCAATCCATATATCTTCGAGCAGACCAATTTTTGAGCTAACGTAATTTACGAATGAAAATGATTGACCTTTTTTTACTACAATAATTAATAATATATTTACAAAATGAAAATAATTTTTGCCTGATATTACTCATTCTGAGCAATACATCAGAGTAATTTATAAAAATAAATGTCTTTATTTTGACGACATTGTTAATAAAATTCTCTTCTTCAATGCAACCCATCGTCTTAGATTAATAACTAACTAAATTAAAGATATTGGTATGAAAAAATAGATAAATTGTGGATATAAAAACCTAAGATATTCTTAGAAAAAAAATTATCCAGTGCAGGAAAACATCCACAAAGAAGGGGGGTAAAAAACCTGCGCAAACCTACCGGGAGAAATAACTATAAGATGAGAATAAAACACATGACAAAATGTAAAATACACTACCAGTAAGTGCATGTATAGGATAGATCAATGAAAATAGTCCTCTTAATAATCAAATATATGACAGCAATAAACATATGAACATAAAACAAAAAAAGAGAATAGAGCGAAATAAATGTACATGGACTTACAGTTCTAGTGAAAAATAAATGCTCCTGATGATATTAGAAATTATAAATGCTTACTTCATTACCATTTCTCTGATTAAATACACGATGATGTACTTTTTCAGATAATAGTTGAATCTTTAACTTAGATTTTTGAGAAGAATTTCGGCTAAGGGAGGTTTGACGCGAAAGCAGTTCAATGCATAAGATTTTGGCACTCTTGTACTAAAAGATTGAATTAATCAGTATATCGGGGAGAAAACTTAATTAAAACCAACGAATGATTATTAGAGTACAAATTCGATGGAGATTAGGAGGAAAGCTTGGGGTTACATGCGCGATATTTTGTTAAACTGTCAAACAAAAATCATTACCAAAGACGGGAATCGGATGAAAGAAGTATTTTAAATAAAATTCAATCTTTTTCTACTTGGAAAAGGGTTAAAGCAACAAAAGGGCGCGCAACCAGAAACATTCCCAAGGAAAAACGGACTAGAAAAAAGTGGCGGGGTCGAGAATCGAACTCAGGATTTTCCCATTCACACAAAGTTTCCAAAAACGGATTGTTAGAATGTCTTGGCTGGGTAGCTTAGTTGGTTAAAGCAGCCTCCCGGATAGAGGAAGATCCCGGGTTCAATTCCCGTCGGACTTTCTTCAAGTCCTTTCCTCTCTGGCGCCGCTCAAAGAGGCGCCAAATGGTTTTCAACGCATCGTTCTCTTCCACGTGGAAATGTTCACTCGGGATGAGAAATTTGAGCGAGGATGAAGAGATCGTTACTACTTCCTATCTTTTATGAGTAATTTCAACCAAACGCAAGTTAAGTGACGGGAAATAAGCAACGTCATACTATAACTCGTGTGACCGCGAGAGAAGCTGCATTGTATTTAGTAATAAACAGCAACGTTGTCTATGTCTATGTCTATGTAAGAACCCTGCAAGCCGCCTTTCAGCGTGTGGCAGGGGGTGCAAGCACATTGACTCTATTTTTCTGAACGGTTGCTTTCGCGTATACTTCGCGGAAAAAGTGAATTTTTGAAACGATTCGTTTTAGCATCTATTTCCCTAATCTTTCGGGCAGTATCAGCACGGCCCATATAACAGGGGGGTCGCATTATATCGGTTACATCATCTGAAAACGTAATTTTTCTGAACGTGTTTAATTAATTTATCCTTTGAATTTTTCTTCTACGTTAGCCTGCATTGCTGTATGGTAAAATAAGGGGATTCGGGTAATTGGGGTTTGGCAACACATTTTATCTTTTGGCAAGAAAAGAGTTTTTAAAATTAGATTTACAATACATAATTCTTATATTTTTCATAACTTATACACAGAACTAAATTCAACTGAAAGTTTCGCTTATTTCAGTTGTGTAGCATGCATAGAAAATGATTTCTAATGATCGCAAGTAATGTTGATCGATTTTTTTACCACATGATCAATTCAAAAAGCAGAAAACTGGTTTGGTTCGAGTTTAATAAGACAAAAGCAAAGCTTAAATATAATGAATCCACAACAGGAAAATACACTAAGCAAACATACAAAGTGAATAACCTGCGCAAACGTATCGATAATGAAAAAAAATGTTAAAAAAGACATTTCTGGGATTGGTAACATGAAGCAACTAATGCATACGCACAAAAAATATCATTTTTAAACATTTTCTTTTGAATTCTTATTAAGATACCTATATATTTATCTACTTGTAAAAAGTAAAATTTTTAAATGAAAACGACTGGAGAAATAGAGACTTGGATTTATTCATATACATCAATCAATATGCCATCGTCAATTTAATATAGATGGAAATTGCAAAATACCAATTTAAGTTAGCATATAGACAATAGGAAATCTTAGTCGTGGATCAAAAAAACTTAAGTCAAGTAAAAAAAATATCCCCAGCAAAAATAAAGATAAAAAGGAGAACAAAACGAAACAGATATTCAGATAAGAAATATTTAAGTGATACTAATACCAATATCTTGTGAGATATATTTTTGGACTTAATCTTTCTCATCTGGATCTTTTCCTATTACGTTTTATGCAATTTTGAATATATAATGCATGTATTGTATCGATCATGTTTTTATATTACATGTTTATTGTTGCAATGCATAGTTGCAAATTTATGTAAATTTTCATTATTATTCTTTTTTGTTTTATGTTTATCGATAACACTTATTTGAATGTTAGCGTGAATCTACTTAATTAACGAAGCTTAGTACTTTCTCGACTTCTTCACTTGATGCTGCGCCGAAAGTAGTCGTGCTCATTTTAAATTTCTTTTTGTGAAAAAATCCTTTACTAGTTATTTGCTACAAAAAATCAATTTGTGAAAATACTTATTGACGATTCACACACATGTACTTATTGATGGTATATATTTAAATTTTGGAAGGTTTTCATCTCATCTTTTAATTATTTCTAACGGTAGGTTTAAACTTGTTTTTCACATCCCCTTATTCTTCATGGGTATTTTCTACAGTGAATAATCTTTTTCCCTAAGAATCTCTTAGGCATTTTACATTCACAATTATTCTCATTATTTAGTACATGAGACAGGTAAAATAAGATGTTTTTCAGATAATTGATTTTCACAATTTTTGAACGATACACACATTATATCATTTTCTCAAAACACGAGAGATAATCAATAAATTTAAACATAATTTTCGTATTTAGTGACCCTAAAACGATAAATATTTTTCTTCATTATATATATTCATTTTTCTCCATAAGATTCAACTTCTGAAAATTTGTAGAACAATGACGATGGGTTTGAGGGAAGAAGAGACTTGAAATCCCAACCTCGCCAGAATAAGGACGTATTATAATTATTATTTTATTTTCTGTGTACTGCGATTTAGTACACTACATAGGAACAAGCTATATATGAATTTATTTGTTGAGCGAGGAGGAAAAAAGATATTAAAAGGAAGAAGCATAACACATGGAACATCGAAAGTAAGAGGCCGGGTGCATAATAATATTTATTACGGGTTTTACCCCATTTACAGTTTAAGAATAATAAAAATGGCAAAATTAAAATTACAATAAATGAAGCACAATTTTGCAACTTATTATATAGTTACATATGCAATTAATAGATATATAATGATACATACAAGAAAATTTCAATAAAATATGTATGTAAACATTGAAAACAAAAAGCTAAAAATCTGATGTGGCCAGCACATGACTTTCTCCTTATATAAGATGTAAATATTTATCTATGGCAGTATTTTCGAACTCTATATTCAATCTAAACTTGGGAGATTAGAGATTAATTTTTATCATATTATCTTTTACGTCACAAACATTATAAATAATGTTTTTCGGGACATGTTCGATGAAATTGGCCTTTTGCCGCAGCGCCCAGAGCGCCCACAAAGTGCATAATCAGCAATTTCCGGTTTATCAGTATTTCATGAATAAATCCAAAACAATTAGTTATACAAAAATATGTTTTATACAAAAGTTATAGTAAATTACATTTTTGTAAACCTTCATAAATAATAGTTTATACCTAAATATAGATACAAAAATTGAGACAATTGCTTCACAATGAAGAACATTCGGGACGATACGTGGCGAGATGGTAAGCAAAGAGGTACGGTTAATGAAGGAAACAATTTCTCGGGTGGTATTCTACTCACCGTTATTTTATATCTGAAGCGACTCATAGAAAATATTACAATCCACTATGTCGTCGAGAACTCAATTTCTGAGTCAAGTATTAACGGATTTATTCCTGAGTAGGAGTTTGCCATTGCCTTGCTTAAGAAGGTCACGGTATCTTCCACAAGCGAGTGAAATTCTCCAGCAGAAATGCAGATGAATTGGGAAAGAACCCTTTAAATGCTCTTCTCTGTGATTTGCTCTAGAATATTTCATGAAATTGAAGAGACGGAAGAAAACCTTTTCTCAAGAGAGCAAAATTTACATTTATTCCATTGACTGAGAACGATATGAGAAAACGATATGAGAAAATAGACGCTTAAATCTCGTAATAGTTAACTAAAAACATATTTAAACATAAAGACTACAATTGGCTACCAGACCAGGTGGTAGTCGTTCCTGGTGGGAGAGAAAAATAAAATACTTCGCCAGGTGTTCACCCTAATCGGAAGAAACCCCCGAAAAACCTCTTGAAAGCAGAGAAATATAAATAACGGTCTCCTTTACTATTTCATTTGAAATTTAAAGACGGTACTTTCATTTGCTTCAAAAGACCCGAAAAGATATTAAGTAATGGGTACCCATATGGGGTATCTGTATATATGTAGGTGTCTATACTTTAAACCAAAATATAAATTAATTTTTTTGGCAGCTGTTAATCCTGATTTAACGAAAAAAGATGTGCTAGGAAAGATTAATTTTCTTCGTAAACAAGCTTTCATTACGAACTAACATCGTCTGAAAACGCATTTCAATCCACTGTGATTCTAATTAAGAATATTTACGGACATCTTAACTTTAGGTATAAGAGCCAACCTTACGACCAAGGTCATTTTCCTACTTATTCATTTATTAAGATGATTCTCTCCAGGCAGGGTGACCTGTATGAGCGGTACAAGCACTTCCATATTTTTACTTTCTCCATATACGTAGTATAGAGAAAGTATCGTTTTCATGAAAAAAATCGACTTCGAGATTTCAACGAAAATAAATGTTTTGGGGTCCCTAGAACACGTTTTGACCATTTTCGGAAGCTCGTTTCTGCTTTTGCAAAATATTTCCATTAACCCTTAACCAGTGACGTGCGGTCTGAGAGACCGCAGCGATTTTTTTATTGTGAATAAAAAAATTATTTGATTTTTAACAAATCTGTTATTTATGGTACCTTCTTAGATACCTTTACGTAGTATATAGAATTCTTCGAATTTCATTTATCTTACTTGTATTTCTATTAAGTTGCGATTTAATTTCATGCGCGGTCTGAGAGACCGCACGTCACTAATTCGGGAAAACTCAATTCGTAATATGGATGAATATTATTACGGCGGCTTACAAAATTTAACTTTATTTATTACATTTGTTTATTATTTTCACATTTCTTTGTTATTACTATTTGAAAAGCATGAATTAGGCAAAATATATGGATTTTATGATAGTAGGCTAATGTTGAGGTCGTCCTAAAGAATACTGATTGTTTTGGTTATTTTATAATATCAACTCCAACAATAAAAATCTTGTTAGAAAAATAATAAATCATACTTCATTAATAATATTCGTTGTTTTAATCATACATGCATTAAAACACCTTATGTGTATGGAACCGAATTTTTCGTCTTTATATTTCGCTGTGATTCTGACACTAGAATGTCACTTACTACGGATGCGACCGAAGTGGCGGCAAACTCAGAATAACCAAATCCTGCGAGAATTTCTCTTTGTTGCCACTACTCATTTGTGCCTAGCCTGGGATGAATGACCTTTAGTGAAACATATTGTCAGCGGAATATAGACCCCAATGGAAAGGGTGGAGTGATCCTGGGGAAAACCCGAGGCGAATGTTCGAGCAGTACATGACCAGATGTGAAAGAAAACGTATTTCTCGGATTTTCCCCAAACTGCTTTCTTTAGTTTCGCTCTATTCGTCGTCAAGTAATCATCTTGCTACACGGATCGCATACACGGATCTTTTGAAAGACGAATCATGTGAGTTATATTTTTTCAGTAAGTTCGTTTCTTTCTAAAATATATCTTTGTTGTAAAATAATTTGCAAATATGGCGGCAGGAAAACCAATTGCCTGGGAAAATAAGAGTTCTAAAGAACCAAAGAGAAACGTTTACACTCGTCTGCATAACATTGTCGCGGAAAAACCAGGTTTGAAGCAATCTGTTATACCTCTAGATAGGTAACTGCAACCTCTCCATTTTTGGTCGCTTATTTTTGACGACGATATAATAAATTTGATTTTGTGTTGGACAAATGCCAAACTTCAGAAGTTATGAGAAAAGTATACCAGGGTAGGCCAGAAATCCAAGATTTAGATTATGTTGAATTAAGAGCTTTACTTGAGTTATTAATATATTCGGCAATATTTAAATCTAACGATGAAGGTATTAGTAGTACTTTTGCTGCAGATGGCATGGGAAAGGAAATTTTTCGTTTAGTAATGTATGGACAACGATTTGCTGTTCTCCTTTTATGTCTTCGGTTTGATAACCATGAAGACCGAATCGTCCGGTACGAAAGTGACCCAGTTGCACCAATTTCTGATTTTTTAAATCATTTCGTAAAAAATTCTCATTGTTGCTATTCACTGGGCACAACAACTTGTATTGACGAAATGTTAATTGCCTTCAGGGGTCGGTGCCGATTTAAAATGTACATCCTGAGTAAGTCAGCTAAGTATGGCCTCAAAATTATGTGTTTGACGGATACATCGAATAGCTATTTGTATGATGCCTATCTGTACGCCGGAAAAAGCACCAACGGAAAAGGTCTGTCAGAGGAAGACAAAAAGACTTCGAAACCTACGCAATCAGTTCCGCGTCTCACTGAGCCAATATTTCATTCCAATCGAAATATTACAGCTGATAATTGGTTCACTTCAATTGAACTGGTTTAGAAGCTGAGGGTGAAAGGACTGACCTATGTCGGGACGATAAGAAAAAATTAAAGGGAAATATCCAATGAGTTCTGGCCTTCAAAAGAAGGCACAAAAGGGTCCTCGTTGTATGGATATTCGGCAACATGACTCTAGTTCCTCACGTGCCAAAGAGAAACAGGACTCTTTGGTTGGTGTCGTCAATGCACCACAGAGAGCACTGATGACGTGACAATGAAACCTGAAATTATAGCTTTCTATAATTCAATCAAGGGTGGAGTAGATACACTACATAAAATGTGCAGCAGCTACTCATCTAGTCGAAGAACAAGGAGATGGCCAATGGCAGTGTTTCTTAGGATTTTAGACATTTCATTGGTGAATTCTTTTGTGTTCCAGCAGTCTCTAAAAGACAAGAAGTATCTGAATAGGTACGATTTTATTAAATGCATTGCAGCGGAGTTAGTAAGGCCACAATTAAAGAGGATGAAGTCAAACAGCAAGATTCCCACACAATTAAGAGCCAATGTAGGCCGAATTCTGAACCTAACAGTTGAAAAACCTCAAAATTTCGAAGATAAACTAGAGAAGCGGAAGACTTGCCGACTTTGCCCTCCATGAAAAAAACGAAAAACCTCCTTCTGTTGGTTCAAATATAGACAACCAGTTTTTTTATAATGCACAAAAAAAATTTGCAAGAGCTGTGCTTCTATGGAGGGGTAGGACATTTTTCACGAAAAATGTAATATCGAACGTTTGCAGAATCCATGAAAAACAAAATAAATGAAATATTTTTCAAGAAAGTTTTATCAATTATCATCTCAAAAATACATTAAAGGCTTTGCTACAAAAATAGGCACCTGATTTTTAATATGCGACATTATTTTGCTAGGATATGTTTTTTTCATTCAAATTTTTGACTATCTTCGTAAAATGATTAATAATTGTAATTTTGTTCATATTAACATAAAATTAAATTTGAATTCAAATTATTAAATAACTGATTAGTTTATTAAGGCTTTTAAACATTGTTAAATGTGTCATTTAGTAACTTTAAAGATATTTAAAAAATTGCGGTCTCCCAGACCGCACGTCACTGGTAGTGTGACAAAAATTGCACGTCACTGGTTAAGGGTTAATCTGATATTTAGGTATATACTATTATTTATAAAAGTTTTATAAAATGTAATTTACTATAACTTTTGTATGAAACATATTTTTGTATAACTGATTGTTTAGGAGTTATTCATGAAATACTGATAAACCGGAAGTTGCTGATTATGTTATTTGTGGGCACTCTGGGAGCTGTGAGCGAAAGGACAATTTTATCGTTTTTCATCGAACATTTTCCGAAAAACATTATTTATAATGTTTGTGACGTAAAAGATAATATGATATAAATTAATCACTTATCTTCCAAGTTTAGATTGAATATAGAGTTCGAAAATACTGTCGTAGATAAATATTTACATCTTATGTATGGAGAAAGTCATGTGCTGGCCACATCAGATTTTTTTCTCTAGTATGGGTTATCGCTTAACTAGAAGATATTGCATTGTTTATTATATTTGTGTTTTGTAATTTAACATGTCATATCGCATTTAATCAATACTGTTACCACCGAAATAATGGTCCACCTTAACGAATGTATCAATAATTATTGAAATATTTATGATTAAGAAACAATGAAAGGTAACACACAATAAAATTTGACCCTATTTGTAAATGGATCAGAGTTATCAGATCACCTACACAAGTGCTTTTTTATTTATTCTTTTAACTAGGCAGATTATTTTGCCCCCTAGCAGCATATGTAGCTGTAATAAAATAATTATAATATATTTTTTAAATAATTACATTCCGAGTATAATTTCACAAAGAAGCACTCATTCTGGTCCTGCTACGCAAAATGCTTCTCAGCAAGATCCATTTAGGTAATCTACAGAATATTTTATTGGATCGTAAAAAAGAGTTAACAGATGTAGAGTACCAAATTAAAATTGCAGTTGAATCATAATACGTGCATCTATGTATCCAATTTGCCGAGACGTGAATCCGGGGTCGTGGGGTTGGAGCGTTAACGCGCTAGCACGCTAACCACTCCGCCACCAAGGCCGGTAGAATAAATAAAGAGCTATACTTAGTTGAGGTTTAACTTACAGAAATGAATGAATGAGCGATAGATTCCCACCAGAATCCTTTCAGTTAATTTCAGAGAGGATAGTCGATCCAAGTAAGGCATAAAATGATACATGGAATAATATAAATAGCCACAGTTAAGACAGAGAACTCAGTATTTGGTACGTATGGTATGATGAAGCAAGGGGAGTGTAACGTTTAGGAATCGAAATCAACAAATATTGGTAATTTATTCAATTTTTCCATTCACTATTACCATAATAACACTTATCCTAATTAAGAAGAGTGCACGGTAAGTATCGACGATTGATAATGATGTATTCGAAGGATCAAATAAAAGTTGTGATTAATCTAACAGTCAAATTTTGAAACCCCCTGATACTATACTATGATCTACGATCGCTTAACTCGCTAACTTAAACAGCATATGTTCAATGCCTTGCTAATATTTTACCTTGTATGCATGCATACTGAAAGCAACTCCGTACAAAAGGATAACTCGTTTCTTTTTGGCACCATACTTCCCAGTAAGAGGTTTTAAAAAATCCTTTCAGAAGGCTTCTACGAAAGCTCATTAAATTCTCTTTGCCTACTAAGAAAAAATATTACTTTCATAAAATTAATCAACAAAAAACCAGCTTACAGGACAGTAACACATTATGTAGTCAAAGAAGGCATTAATTTCTTAATGTCAGATTACTTCTGCAAGCTTATAGCTTAAGCAAGAGAAGTTTATATAAGGAAAGCGTCTAAAATTTATGGACTTCATAATTTTAAAATGAATATATAAAAATAGGAATAAATTAGTATTATTATGATGTCCGATAACCACAAATTTTTTAGTAACTATATATAACACAGCACGTCTTTTTGGGAAAAATTCTAGCCTTATGAGCCCTCCTTACACGTACATCATTCAGTCACACATATGATCATATTCTAACTAGGTTTCAAAACCGTAACCTTTTACATGGCCGTATTCAATATTGAAATCTTAGAACAAACGTTTTTACAAAGAATAAATGTTTATAGTTTACAAATTTTCTGACTTCCTTACTTATTTTTGAATAGTAATGGAAATTTACTAAACTAGTTTAGAGTTGAATTGAGGTTAATTTTTGCTATCTTCTATGAATTTGCAATAGAACACCTTTGAAAATCTGCTGACAAGCATTTTATGCTTAGCAGGACCATCGTATTTTAAATATTTAGATTAAACAGGTTTTATCTTATGTGTGATTAGTGTATGTTATAAAAATGACAGCATAAAGGGAAATGTTTAAATTTTAAATTTTATGTAAGGTTGTACCTTGTGCGGTCAGATTAATAAAATATAATATTATTATTATCAATTAGTTGATCACTACTATTATTGTAATTGTTTAGCTTCAATTATAATTGACCTTGTGCTGTTTGTTGATGTCTATAATTTGAATTAAATAAACGAATCATTATTCGATTTTTACACGGATATTTGTTCACTTTCTTGTGTTTGAAAGGGATGACCGAAGTAATACTTTGGTACGGGTTCACATAAATCAATTGGGAGCGACGGACGTAAATGGGAGAGAGAAAAGGTCAAACCACTCATTCTTATCGTACACGAAACTTCTTCGACCAAACATTTGAGGCTTTTAAGTCAGTTAGGGCTCTTCATCCGAAATCGCTTGGATTAAATCAAAGGACTTTTAGCCATGCTCATGCTTTTAGTTAATGCATCTCAAAATAGGTTTATCTATCCAAATGCGCGGCGAACTGATGGTGCCCAAAGTAACTCTAAATCAGTTCACACCTTATGAAATGTAAGGCCTTTGATATTATCACATCTAAGAATTGTAATCATAGAGTCCGAGCCGCTAGCCGCAGACTGCTAATTTGTGCGGCATCCTTCGAAGGAGGATACGAACATTTGATGAAATGTATCACAAAAACTTTCAGTTTTTTGGATTTTATTCGATGATTTAAGTAAAGTAAAATTTTACTTTGATAATTTTGATAGTTGAATATAATGGTTTCGCCATTCCCTTTTACAAGGACCTGCATCTGATCGTCATTCCACTTCTAAGACTCCAATTGGAATAATACTTTAAGATTTAACAATTCATAACATGATTGAAAATAAAAATAATTTTTACCTCATATAAATATTTTAAAGTAATGAATTAGTGTATTTTATCAGTTTTCTTGAAAATTAAATTCTATGCCGATGCAAGGAATTATTCATTGTTACTTTAAAATATGAAAATGTCATGTATGTTATTCTTTCTGATAAAATACGCGATTATGTGCATTTTCAGATGATATTTGAAGCTTAAACTGGGATATAAATATTCATCTGATAATTTTTTATTTTATATGTTTTACTTTTCTACCGTTTCCTTTTCTTTTAAAAGAACTTCATTGTTTTATCTTTTATGAAAGATAAGGAATTTCAGCTTCAATCTGACCGAATAAAGTCCCTGGTATATTTGACAGTCCAGCAGCATATTTTGCCTTTCAGGAGTACAAACAATAGAATTGTCTTAAAATGTGCTATTACAAAGATTACGATATTTAATTTACTTCAAAATCATTTATACTTCGATAAAGAATACATCAAACTATTTTTGAGGCATTATTATACATAAATCTGGAACTCTATAAGATGAACGTGTGTTGACCTATATATCTTTAATCTTTTACTATTTATTAGAAAACTTAGAGCTCGTTTTTACAAAACCACACGTCCAGAAAGGTATACTATTTCTGAATGAAACACTTGGTAGTCCTAAATTAAAATTATTTTTTCGTGAGGGGAACTATATTTCCTAAAGAAATTATAAACCGATTTTTCTGCTGCCTAGAAACAAAGAATGACTAACGGTTTTATATTTTAAGATTTACTTTTGTCGGATCTTCCGGATAATGTTGGAGGTTTGGTAAGAAGTCGCCCGATAATATCCTGTAGTAATTTTATCGCAGAGAGAATTGTACCCAAACTGCAGTTCACGTTTGCAAGGATTCCCACTAATGACCTCTATTTCTGTACTTTCTTTTGAATTCAATCAATTTTGTTAAATTATAAACGAGTATTTGACGAGAAAATGATAGTGGAAGATAAATATTTTTACACATAATGGTAATTTAACCGAAGAGAATTTTGAGCTTGATATGCCCAGATTACGTAAATAATTAATACCCTGAGAATCTCTGCCTTTAATTGGATGCTATTGTCCTAGCCAATGCGTCTCCAGCTCGTCGAATTTGCTCATTTTCGGATGTGAGTCGCAGTATTTCACGTCACTAGTTTCGACATGTTCTCGCTCGAATATTCCCGAGTCAAAAACTGTGGCGTCACACTCCACTCGCTCCATAATACCTTACATACAAACTACTGAGCTCCCTTTCTTAACTCTGCGGTTATTTTTTTATTCCATATTAAAGTTTATTCCTTACTCGGCTCATTAATGTAGTCCACTCTAAAATCAGCTGACAGGAATCTGGCGGAAATCTTTCCACAATCGCTCATTCATGTATTTCTGCTTAATCCTTTTCTAAATATTGCCCTTCCTCTCATGTACCAACATTTGCTGCTATGGGGATAAATAATGTGTCTTGATTGCGTGCCTTTAACACATAGCGTCTACTCATTTTTATGTTCCCTTAAATCGTTATCCAATTAAAAATATTTCAGTAATTATTGATTTATTTGCTGAATTCGAGGATATCATCATAACAGCGTTGATCGGAAAACGTATTTCCAATGTCCAAATTCAGTAAATTCCAGGCTTTTCTACTTTCCAAACCAATAAAGGAAGAAAATCTTCAAACGATTAAGTCCACAAAGCCAAATCAACTCAACATTCACGCTCACATCTGTTCAATCAACAATTTATTCAATTAAGATTCACATTCATATTAAAATATTATGTTAAAACATCACATCGAATTCAGAAAAGGCAGAACTACATTCAAGGGGAAATTCTTAGGGAAGCAAAAAAGATTAATGGAAATAAAGAATAAACACAAATACCAGAAGGAAATTATGTGTCATTCAAAAATCCACCAATGAATATTTTCAGCGGAAGAAAAGAGTATTATGAATCTGACCAGCATTATAACATGGAATGCCATAAATTAACTCAGAACAAAATCAAATTATACAAACAAATGGACAAAGAAAAAATGAATCACTTTTTTATTTTTCACTGTTTGTCCAGTTTGTTAAAGCTAATTTCAATAAAATACGTATCACTTAAATACCTGACTTTTTCACACCTATTAATGTGCACGGTCGAAATAAACCTTCTGTGAAACGTAGCAAAAAGACTTTTTCATGTGATACAAAGAGGTTCTAGGTACATTAGGCTCGCGAACTTTGAGACATCTTAAAAAATATTAGGTAAATTATTAGTATTAGGAAAATAAATTTCTCATGTTTTCCTTTTCATCTTGAGGCCTACTGCAAAAGTCACGTATGTTTCCCAAGCACTCACTTCAACTCCAGAACACAAATAATGTGTTTATTAAATTTCCTCTGAATGTCTTCGGAAAAATTTGCTCTTTAAACTGGCGTAGTGTTTACCCACGATTTGCATAATTAAATCGAAATGTTTCGCACTGAGGGACTCACGAAAAAATACTTTGACTTGCTAAAAAAGAAAATCAATTCCTTCTGTCATATGAGTCGGAAGAAGGATGATGCAATGACCGAAGCAGTTGTGAATCTGCGTGCTATGAAGAAGCACTATCCAGTGATTAACAGTGCAAGGTACACTATGTTCAAGGTACAATCCTTTCCCCTGTAGCTCAAAGAGCGGCCCAGCGGACCTCGATTCAAGGCGTCAATTCCCAAAAAAACAACTTTGCATTGGACGCGGATCGAGCTTTATTCAAAGTTTCTTGAAAACAAAAAAGCGATTAACGGAAAGACGCATGCGGATATGTCCTTCTTTTCCCGGAGGAGTAAGAACTTTTCATGGAACGGCTTGCCGGAAAAATAAGCCGAAAATGTATCTGAATGTGATGAAAATTCATGTAAAGACCGCAGCGGGGTACGTCTGCCATGGGAAACTGCGATGGAAATCCACAGTGTATGGATTCTAGAGTTATGCACGTGGCAAGGAAAGCTTCATCAGCGGTTATTTCAAATGCCGAGTAAAGCTAAATATTGATAGTGGGGGGATGGATTCCATTTTTAATGAATGACTTTGTGTCTATTATCAAGGGTTTAATAGAGTCACGCAACGCCTCGATGAACGTAGCGATTGTAAATATTCGTGTATTTGAATTGAAAACGCGGCCACAACTTGTTTTCATATTTTTTATCTCGTGACAAAAAGCAAATATGGATGGGTGGTTCCTCACGATGGTTAAGAAAATTACAGTTTACAATTTAAATTATTTACAAAGAATTCCCAAGAAATAAGTGACAGTAATAATACTCTTTTTGAAAACGGTCTCCTACGATAAGTATTTTCATGTATATTGTGAGTGCATGTACATCAAAATTAAAAAATACAGCAAATATAAGTATTTGACAGCAGACTTAAAGTAAAATCTGATTGGATTTTGTGATCAAATTAAGTGCTATTACATCTTAGCTTTTCAAATTTTGTCTTATATGTTGATGAGTTATTAAGAACAGATTTCCTTGTTTGAGTTGGGTATAGTATCATTTCTGGAAGTTTCTATCTTACATTGAGAACATTGTAATGTCATTTACATTATTACTTAGAGAAAGTGTATTTCTCTGTTTCAAATGGTTCAATACTTATCATTATGATTTCAGATAAGAGTAATTTCCTATTTCATCTCCTAACCATGTTAGATTAGCAATTCGGAACTGTTTAAAATTTTGTGTTACTGAAACATGGGGAATTTGCCCATCCCTTATTGCCCCATTGCCGGTAGACGGACAAATACAATCTGGATGGGTTTTAACTAATAATAGCACACAATAGGATGTCACTCATCCGTTTGAAAAGACTAGAAAGTGTACCTGAAGGATGATTCGCGGCGAATTTCCTTCTGAAAAGGACTGAGCCTCCAAGGAGGGATTTTAATATTAAATCGAAAGTTTGTTTTAGCCCGTGTTTCTGATCAGCAACATTTGCTTTCAAAAAGATTTCCTTGTACGTTTTGTATGTTTTCTCTCATATTTTGGCCTCAATGCCACAGCGTTAGAGTTATAAAACGTCAGTGAATTATGAGATCGTTCGATTGCAAATGAACTCTATATGATGCGTTTACCAATATTAATGCAAAACCCTAAAGAGACGTACATACAAAATAAAAGTTTGTTTTCCTACATGAAATAAGTTTCATAGTAATCAAATATCAACAAAGAATAAACTCTAATTAATAATTAAAGTGAGTAGCCAACTCATTCATGATATTGAAAACCAAATATCATCTACGGCTGTTAGTTAACAACATCGATGAAGATATGTTTGTTTTGTAGCTGTCATTTGAATCTCTCGAATGATACAGTGAATACGTTTTATACAAATTGAATCGCTAAAATTCGAAATTCGCATTACGGTATTTTGTAAATTCGGCAATGAACACATGCAATGAACGTATCGGAAACTGTGCTTTAAAGAAGGAAAATTTGGAACACGGCTGTTATTGTAAAGAAAGGAAAGTTGGGACAAGGCTCCCCGGTATTCCGAGAAAACAACACAGGACACCGCACTTTTTGAAAACACTCAATACGTATGCGAATGTGATGCATAATTCGTCAGGAATAATCAGTATCTAATTACTCCTGACAAAGTATTCGAAATACGTGAAAATAAAAATCTGATGTGGCTAGCACATGACTTTCTCCATGTATAAGATGTAAATATTTATCTACGACAGTATTTTCGAACTCTATATTCCATCTAAACTTGGAAGATGAGTGATTAATTTATATATTATTATCTTTGACGTCACAAACATTATAAATAATGTTTTTCGGGGCATGTTCGATGAAAAACGATGAAATTGGCCTTTCGCCCATAGAGCCCAGAGCGCCCACAAAGTACATAATCAGCAACATCCGGTTTATCAGTATTTCATGAATAACTCCTAAACAATCAGTGATAAAAAAATATGTTTCGAACAAAAGTTATAGTAAATTACATTTTCTAAAATATTTACATATAATAGTATATACCTAAATATCATATTTATGGAGATATTTTGAAAACCGGAAATGAGCTTTGAAGAATGAAGCTCGACTTTCGGTTAACCGATCTACTCTAAAAACTAATCAACTCTAACGACATCAACCAAAGTACTATATGTGAAATTTAGTGTTGATATATCGAATGGTTTTCATGTTAGAGCGCCCACAAAGTACGTAACAGCTACTTCCGGTTTATCGGTATTTCACGAATAACTCCTAATCAACCGGTGATACTAAAATATGTTAAATACAAAAGTTATAGTAAATTATATTATCTAAAACTTTTATTAGTAATACAATATACGTATATATCAAAATTATGGAGATATTTTGAAAACCGGAAATGAGCTTTGATGAATGAAGCTCGACTTCCGGTATACCAATTTACTCCAAAAACTAAACTACTCTGACAGCACACACTACAGTACTATATATGAATTTTGGTATTGATACGATTAATAGTTTTTACGTTAGAGCGCCCACTATCACACACACACACATACAGACACACACACATACACACAGACATCATTCCGAAAATGGTTAAAACGTGTTCTAGGGATCCCAAAACATGTATTTCCGTTGAAATCTCGAAGTCGAATTTTTTCATGATAACAATACTTTCTCTATACTTCGTATATGGAGAAAGTAAAAATAGTACTCTCAAGAAGTGCGGTGTCCTGTCGTGTTTTCTCCGAATGCCGGGGAATGAGAAGAGGAACGCCGACAAAAACGGCTATTGGAGATTATTAAACCTCTAATTAATGGTTGTTAATGAATTAGAGGTTTGAAATCTCCAAAAGCCGTCTTTGTCGGCGCTCCAAGTCATATATCCCGGTAGTTTGAGAAAGCAAGAAAGGGGTGCCGCACTTTACGATGACAAATTACGACCCCTGAGAAGAATTAATTAGAACTAGTTTTTACGACCCCTGAGGAGGAGGACAACGTCTTCTAAATGTGCGTTGGGTATCTAATGAGACTGTACTGTCTCATCGAGAATATGCAGAAGTGACCATTCTTCACTAATGGGAAAATCTTCTTCAATTCAGGCTTTCCTTGATAAGCGTAGTAAATTTAGATACAGGATGAAGCGATTATGTTCTAAATTCTCCTACTGCGATCGGGGAATAAAAGATGTATAATTCAATTATTAAGACGAATTTGATACAGAAAAGTATCTACTTCCATCTAATTTTTTTCCAATGATATTAATAAATAAATTTCAATACTAAATATGCGCAAACCTCCTAAAATTACACGATAAAAGATGTTAGAGGAAGCTGTGTATAGCGTGGTTATTACAAAACGTGGCCGGTGAATTGGTTCGGGGGGAATTCGTACGCAGGGAATTCGTACGCGGGGAATTGATCTCCCGACAGATTGATACGCGAGGAATTGATCCCCCGCGCTGATGTTTTACTTCTGTTATTCAGTCTTATGTTAATCTACACGCCCTAATTATTGGTTAATGTTAGAAACAAATTAACCGGGTGGTTGGGTTGGTAGTACAACAATCAATTGGGTTGGGTTGGGTTGGTAGTACAATCAATTTCCCGCGCACCAATCGGTCGGGAGATCAATTCCCCGCGTACGAATTCCCCCCGGACCAATTCACCGGGCGCCATTATAAAAGCAGCACTATAACAAAACACCATCGATTTAAATTACTAAAAGGAAAAGGCTCAATCATTTACTTTGGGAAGATAATAAATATCACAAATAGAGATTAAATGAAAAATTCTAACCTCTATTTAGTTACTATTTATATTGCATAGATTATATGAGTACATTGAGCTGAAAATTAAAAATTTATATATACATGTGGATAATTTTGGATAACAAGGACTTCGAAATATTTCGGGATAAATACAAAAGATAACTTGGGGCAACGTGAAATAAATTCCATCAGCGTGCTGATCTCTACTGAGGTAGATATGTTGAGAGAGATAAGTATTAATTGAGTGATTGATTCGTTATAAGATGAGAGACGCATTTTTTCTTGAAAAAGCAGGTAAAAAATGAAGATTTTATACGATATGGAAGAACGTTTCAAATTTTTATGGCAGAATTTGTAAAATTATAATGAATTACAAATACAACTACAAATCCTTAGGCATACTACCTCTGGACAAACTCCTTACCTACATAATCATACAAGATAATTATTTTAAGGACACTTACAAAATACTGAGGGCAAGAAAACATGTTATGGAAGGTAGAAAACAAGATATGTATCATGTGCCAACTTTTATAAATCATTTTGGCAGAAACAAACTTGAAGTTGTGGTACCAAAAATCTTTAATAAATTACCAAAACATCTTAGGACTTTGACAAGTATGTCCCAAGTGAAAATAAAAATGAGAGAGTATCTTGAGAATATTATGGTATAAAAATATGTACAATTAGTTTATTTTGTTAATACCAATGTACCTATTTCTGTAAATAACCATGTAAAAACCAAATCTTTCTTAAAACTCAGGAACCACCTGAAGAGCCAATTATTGGCTCAGGTGGACCTTAAAGTATATCCAGAAAATGAATCTCCTATATATTACTGTATTATTATTATATATTCTTTATTCTTGTATTTTCATGTATACTACTGAATAAATTTAATGTAATGTAATGTTAATTGTGAAATATAATAATAACAAACTCTTTATTTGGCGAGGTTAGGCCCATAAGGGCCTCTCTTACACCTAACCTTTGAAGATAACTAACATTTATTAAAAAAGAGGTAATGTAAAAAAAGAAATTATAGATTACATAATACATACATATATAAAAAGAAAACATAGAAGAGGTCAAATGAAAGACTTGGGATGTGGGGGAAAACTCCTCGACTGAAGGATTTTGGAGAAAAACCCACTCTTCTGAATATCAATCTATACGTTAATTATTTACGTTAAAAATAAGCTTACAATACATCCACCTGAAATATAAACTGTATTTTGTAGCAATTTCAGAATTGCCAGGCATTGAAAGAGATATTTCTCTCTAGGAATCAAAGTCTCAAGTCCCGAGCATTTATAATCTCAAAGCAGAAGCTAGAATTTCCCAATTTGATCGACCCACATTAAAAAACCTCCTTTATCCGGATGTTTATAAAAATGTTATGGAAAAAACATACTCGACCTTCAATTTGAACTCTACGGATATTATACCTCAAATTTGTACTCGTCGTTTCATTCGACAGTGCTCTCTTCAACGTTCTCTCGCTCCTCTGTCGATAAATGATTCCCATCTGAGCTCCCGGTGAACATCGAATGCAAATCTTCACTACCAAATCCATTGAGATCCCGTTAAGTGACAAATAGTAACTAAGAGGGAAAAATATGACATGGTTGTGTTATTACATTAGATTTAAAAAGCTCCAAATAGCTGTTGTTTGCGAACAACCCGTCGGAAGTCCCTCGACAGAAAAACCTCAGAACTCTTGAGTTTTCTTCTTCTCTCGAAGATGGTAGCACAGTCACAGAGATAGGTATCGAGGATAATACACTAACAATACCTCAATCAAGGTTAACAGTCAACTTAACCCCCATGGTTAGGGTATTTCCGCACGACGAGGTGTTCGCAAACAACGGCTATTCGGAGCCTTTTTAACTCTTATGTGACTAATAGTAAAGAAATTCAAGGGAAAACGAAATTTATAGAAGAGGTTCATTTCTTGCCCCGGTACGATTATTATCTGTGTGACTATTTCGCAGCGCAGGCAATACGTTTTATTTCAATTTCAAAAGTATACTCTCCCATCATAATATTGATTTATGGGAATTACTTTAGCACGGTTCTCGGATGTGAAACTGGCCGGCCTTACAGTAGTGAAATAACTTCCTCTGAAATGTAGCTGAGCGATGAACACGTGATAGTACCGTCGACCGCAAATGAAAAAATAAATCGATCCTTTTGAAATTCTTCCACCCAGATAAGCTGTAATACGGTTACATACTTCGAGTCTTGGTGAATTTCCGCGAAAATAATTCTACGGCATCCTTTATGGCTCTGAATGGTTTCAAAACTATCCCACTGAATGGATCGGAACGCACTTCTCGTCCGTTGAAAACATTGCGTGCTTGAAAGATTCGTTGAATGGTTTCTGTTTCTGAGTGGTACATAGAAAACCTCTTCTATATCGCCAATGGTCCTCAACCATCACTACACAATTCAGATTTGCAATTCAGATTTGCTATTCATCGGGCGAGTCGGGCATATCATTGCGATATTAAGTGAAGATTCACACAAATGTGCTGCTAATGACTGAAATTCACGCAAGGTGGGTAGAGAAGTTATATCATTCATGTATGACGCTATTGAATGTGATTGGATAAGGATTTATAGGGAATGACAAAAATGTAAAGAGATGGATGGACATAGTGACACTCTATTGGGTGATGTCATTTCGTTGACTCAATCGCTCGAATTGTTCAAGATATAAGATACATATTGCAAGGGAAATAAACTTATTGTAATTCCGTACCATTTTAGATAGGAAAATAGTCCAATAGGAGATATTACAATTTTGTATCGTAGTAGCCAGATGATACATGTTCAGTAATAGCAAAAATGTTGCATTAATATAATTAGTATTACATTTAATATTGTGTAAGTGTGGAAATCTGCTAATATAAAATAGTATTACAATGATGATACCACCGGAGTCTATATACAAAATAAAAATCAATATCTATAACAAATAATACTAAAAATAATGTAACGAAACTATTTCATAAAAATAAAACAATAAATCTAATGCTGTGGTAATACAATGATGTATTAGGACTACTTAATGAAAGCCCTATTTACTTAATGTAAGCCCTATTTACAGTAAAATCTGAGGTGAAAAATAAATTAAAACAGTTTTCCTACGCCTAGTGGTCCTTGCGCCGAGTTGTCATCTAACCACAAAAACCCTCTCAACAAAATATCGTACTTCTGATATGATTCATTACACCTGTCCTATATTAAACTCGAAATATGTGGTAACTCCATTAAAATCTCCCTGCCTACACGCAGAAAGGCGGCGCGCGGAGAAAACTTGTGGATTGAAATCTAATACCAAATGCATAAAAGTGTTTGAAAGGGATTCGACATCACGTGTGTCGTTGCGTGAGGTTTCCTTTGCCTATAAAACCGGGGATTTGTTTTTTACAGTTCTCAGAGCCATCACACATTTTTTCATTTCATCAAAATAACTATTGTTTTCATTCACAACAATGGTCAACCGTCAACGGTCAATCAAGGCAGTGAGTCCCATTCCACTTCCATCCAAAGCATCTGATGGCAGCGTCGACG
The DNA here is from genome assembly GCA_947579665.1 of Sympetrum striolatum. Lineage (NCBI taxonomy): Eukaryota > Metazoa > Arthropoda > Insecta > Odonata > Libellulidae > Sympetrum > Sympetrum striolatum. The sequence goes on from OX388352.1 coordinate 80,777,589, forward strand.
AAACGTATTTTTTCCTCTACAACGCTTGGACACATAGAAATATACTCGATATAAAACAGATGAAATCGAAAACCGAAGTGTGGCGCTGTGGTGGTGGACCTGAAGCTAAAGCTTGCACATTGAAACTTCTTGTCAATTTTAATTAACTCTTTTGGATAGCGCGGTACTCGGTTAGTCATTGAAGTCATTTTTTGATTCCATCATGGATCTGTATGTTCCAGGTGAAGGCGGAGAGAGGTGGTGTAGATCCAATTGATTATGATTCGTCATCGGTGACATTATGTGATTCTCAATGCTGTATTCTATAATAATACATTTAGTATATACTCTTAGTTACTGAACTCGTACATACTTTATTAACTTTAGATCTTTGCCTGCGTAAATATAAATAAATGCCTTGCCAAGAGTTTTACAAGCTCCACAAACATGATTCCCGCGCAGTACCAAATTTCAGGGCATCCATTAGAGTTCGTACACGAGAACAAATATCTTGGAGTCACGTTTAGCAGTAACTTATCTTTTAAAGAACATATTCGAGATGCGATAGGAAAAGCGAATAGAATGCAAAGCTTAACTGGTAGAACGTTGAGAGGATGCTCATCGAGAGTCAAAGAAATAGCTTACTTTTCTCATATTCGTCCGAGTCTAGAATACCGCTGTGCGGTTTGGGTCCCACACGAAGTAGGTTTAGTCTCAGATTTAGAGATGGTCCAGCGTAGAGCAGCCCGATTCGTTTGCGGGGATTTCAGGTTTGGCAGCAGCGTTACGGCAATGATAGAGTCCCTCGGTTGGAATTCACTACAGATGAGAAAATCTGAGTATCGTCGGAAACTTTTCGAAGAGTTCATTCGCTCAGAATTTATAGACGAAGTAAGTGAAATGTTAGTGCCAGTAAGGAGCGAACGCGATCTCTGAGAGGCATCGACGAAGCGTTATAGGGAAGTAATCGCAAGGACGGATAATTATTTTTGGTCGTTTTTTCCCCACGCTATACTAATAGGGAGGAATGAATAATGGTGGTGTATTACACCCCCTGCCATACGCCTCTGGCGGCTCGCGGGGTATATATCTAAATCTAAAAATCTAGAGCTTTGACTTATATGGAATGAGTATGAAAAGAGTGGTTAGCTTTTGCGGAATTGTTCGTGATTACATGCTGTTAGATGCCATATCAGTAAAACTGAAAAAGTGGATGATTGAACATCGCGTCTTTATTTCTAAGGCCTTTTTTGAAACAGATAGTTAAATGGCGCTTACGCAGCGCAAATTTCATACTCATTTCAATGCATCAAATATGGAGTGGTTCCATCTTCTCTTATGGGGTTACCTGAAATCCAAGCATCAGTTTGCATCAACAAAGCACGCACACGTGAGTCCCTTTCAAGTGCCATCGCCGAAGAAATTGGAGAGATTTCAATTGACATGCTTCAAAAAACGATTTACGACTTTTCCTCTAGTCTATAAAATGCTAGGGCGGTCGGAAACTTGGACGGCCGACATTCGAATACTGTTTATTTCAGAGAATAATTTTATATTTTCTTTTTTGTTACATTTTGTTAAATAGCACTTTACATGTACCATTTTAAAACAAAGAGTTGCTATTCATAAAAAAAACTGTTCAAGAATCTTCTCTAATTCTCTAATTCTCGAATTCTCTTCAATAGCCGTGTTTGTCAGCGTTCCGAATCACTTTAATATCGGTTCTGGAAACACTCACAGAGGAGAGAGAATACTTCACAATTTTTTCACACGATTTTATAATACGTCCATCAGTGAAACAGTTCGCATAATAGAATCGTGTGGAAAAATTACGAAGTATTCTTTCTCCTCTGTGAAAATATGGCTTTCCACGATTTATTACCTATGCGTATTGATTTGATACATTTCAATTAGCTTTTACAAGGTCGCAAATACGGGCCTTTCTGTTGTCTTCGGAATTGGTCACAACGGAACGCTGACAAAGATGGCTTTCAGAGGGTTTTCAAACCTCTGATAACGTATTTCTTCGTAAACAAACGAACAAACCTCAAGTGCCAGCGAATTTTTACGACCAATAAATGTAGCATCGAAAGGATTTGGTTCTTTCCCGGTGAATAAGGTTAAAACATTCCCCTATGATTTCCAACCAGGTGGAAAAGTGGATCAGGTCCGACGCTTCGGCTGCTATCTCTGCAGCCATCTTCAGGGATGACTACGTACCAAAAGATAGCCCCAGAAAACAGCAGAATCGGCCGAAACGTCGGATCTGATCCCTTTCACCACCCTATTGGAAGCCCTAGAGGAATATCTTTAAACGTAGCATCATCTGGTCTCATTTCTATAAGGCCACATACGTTGGAAGCCACTCTATAAAGCAGTTTTCCCTTTCCTCCCCGAAATTAATCTCGTCTTTTCGCATACCAACCATGTAAATCGTTCAGCCTACGGTAGCGCACATCCGCAAAAAATAGACTCGCATGTTACTTCCCCGCCCACATGCGCTACGCGCGGGGGGATGAAAGACTTATGGTACGCGGAGAAGGAACGGGGAACGGGAGATGAATGATTGTTCGCAGGAAATAATAGGAGAAGATGTGTTTGGGAAAGATGAATGGCGAGTGAAATCATACGGAAAGAGTGAGTTGATAAAAAGTGAGTTTTCCCTGAGGAAAGAAATGGAGGAGTAAGGAGTTTGAATGGGCAAGTTTTGTGTTGGATGAAGAGGCAGTTTGGGATAAATGGACGGAGGATGGAATCCATATATGCTTGAAGGCGAATTAACTTAGGATGGATCAAAGGGGAATGGGGTGGCGCTCGCTCGGAAATCATACGCGTTCCCTGTTTGCGTCAGTTACTGGAATATGGAATGAGAGGTTACCGGGAGCGGCGCGAAATAGTACGAAGGCTTCCTGGAAGAAGAATCGGCCTCCTTTTACTGGACGCTATTCACTCATCCAGATAACGGACGTGGCACCGTATCGTTTTATCACCTGAAAATACTCGCAGTTAAACTTTGTACATGTGGCGCGCACGAATTCATTTGCAACTAAAGGGTTCCTACAAACATACCGAGTAATCCCTTTTGCTACACTGAATCAGAAGGAAATGGCTATTATCAACAGTCGAGGATCTCTCTCTCTCTCTCTTTACTCCGTATTTCTAGAGCGGACTTTTCACCTCCGTGGGCCACCCGCGGAGATTAAATTACGAAACATTGCCTTTGAAATAATTAACGTTTAAGCGCGTTTAACGCTTCGCAGTGAGAAGTTTTAATTTAACTTGGATGTCACTCCCAGCACCTTGCCGAGTTCATCCTATCTGAAAAAACGCGCTCGTCTCCAAAACTGAAATGCTTTGGATGGAGGTGAGGGCAAAAAGTAAGATCGATATAATTGCAGCTAATGAATGCGAGCTCACTCGTGCATGCTTAGTGGATTGCAGGCTGATTTTATGAGTTGTAAATATATGACGTATTTCAAATTAACACCTTTCGTGATGTGAGAAAAGAAACACGGTTTTTTTGGTAAGATATCACCTTAGGGTTTCAAAATGTATTTTTCTAAAGTTTTCCTCTGTATCTGATAGTATAAAATACTGAGTTGCGATTTGAATTGTTAAAGGCTCTATTTTCAGTCTTTTGTCAGCGAAACAGTGAAACCTCACCGTTTTATTTGATTATTTTTTATCAATTTCAAGTCCAACATTGATTCCAATTAGATAATTACATAATTAATACAAAAGATACTAAGCTCTATGCACGTAGGGTCAATATGACCCCAAAATTCTCTGAACGTTTATGACCATTCAGAAGGGTAAATCAGTTAGTTCAATTTATCATAGTTCATACATGATATGTTTTCCGAAAAATATTACTGCTTTAAAAAAGTTCACTAATTTATTTTTTATTTATTTATTAATTAAATAAAATTTTTAAACATGTACCAAACTTACAGCAGGTTACACAATATAAGCTTTTTTCCTATCAAAAATTGACGTTTGGAGCCTGATTAATACTAAGTTGCTACCTGACTTAATACTTTATAAATAGCTATATTAAAATAAAAACTATATCAAGGAATAATTCGCTGATAATAATATACTATTCGAATAGGAAGGTTTTGACAATTTCTAATTATATTATTACAGACCTTATTCCAGAAAATTACCTCGCTCCGTAACAAATCATTTAAACCTTTCAGAATATTAACACGTTCCATGAGATGTCGATTTCATTGGTTGCTATCTATTGGTTGCTATTTATATATATATATATATCTACGTTTAAAAACAATAATGCTAACATTTATCGATTTTTTTATATTTATGGCGTGATATGCCGCTCTCAGCCATAGGATAGGACCAACGTGAGCGGCATATGCCGCTCTCCGCACGGAACGTGTTTACGCAAGAAATTTAATTGCTACCATAAGGATTGCCCTTGACTTGTGATCTAGAGCTACAGAGGGTTTTACTTGGGTAGGGAGAAAGAAATTGGATTAAAAGTACAATGATTTCATTAGGTATATAGAGTTTAGTGCCTGTTTCACTTCGAGATTGTCCGAATATTGATAAAATGTTTGTTCCCTGCATGCAATATCTAATTTTAAAGAATTATTGGAGTCGAACAGTCGAAGACCACATAAAAGTGTTTGGATGAAACTTCACGAGATTGAAAGCTCACTTTGAGTCGACGAGTACATTTTGACCCACTGACATGATTCCGTAAATTTTTCCCAAACGAAAGGGTTATTATTTTATTTATTTCACAGTTTTCTATTAGGTATATTAGCATATTGAAACCTATTTGTATTAAATTGATGAGTAAATAAATTTTATGGAACAATTTTTTTTGCGTTTAATTCAAGGCATTAAAATAATCCCCTCCATTCATAAGAGTATGGATGGGAATTGGAGGTTAAGCGTTTACTCAGTTAATTGATCCCTCTAAGAATTTATGTGAATGGATTAGTTATTAAAAATAAATAACTAATGGTTGAGTCAAAATTTTGAATGTATTAAACATTATTTTATAAATGACATTCTTTTCCATTAAATTTAACATTTATTACTACTTATATTCTAACTATAACTGTTCTCCAATAGCTCTCCAGTCGGTTAATTCGGATGAGTACCATATGAAAATCAGACCCAGCCAAACTCGGAATTATCATTTTTCGCACCCTTTCGCCGCAGTGGTACGAGACTTTTGATAAGAGCCATCAAGATAAAGCTGTTCATCGAATTTCTCTGTTTCTGTTAATAGCAATGCATAAAATTCATTTGAAATTAAACGGTCGAAGTAGTCCCTAGTAGTTGGGATCAAGGAACCCGCATCTCCGTCTAGTATTTGTTTTGGATAAGTTATTATGTATTAATTGATAGTAACTGATAATTATGGAGGATTTGAACTAAAGGCATCCGCATTGAGTGGGCTAACAGAAACAACCAAGGTACTGTTTACTGCTCTCTAACACGATCAAACCGTTTCCAAATATTACATTCAGTGCTGTAAACTTCATAGCTTACGCTGCGTAAGCAAAGCGAGTTCTCTTTATCATATGTCTTATGTATGGTGAATTTTTATAAGTTGGCGAAGTTCAGGTTGAGTAGAGGATTTTTTTGAAGGGTAAAGTACGGAGGGAACTTGTCACCGGGATCGCTAAGGTAACCGCAAAAGCCTACAAGGAACTCTGAAAAAAGCTTGTATAATATCTGAGGGAACTCTATCGATGTGTTTATTATTGGATATTCTTAGATAGCACGAAAAACTAAATCAGATGTAAGCAAGGTATCTGTAGTAGTTGTATTATTAAAAGCACTTCGACAGCTTAGGTAATTTCGCAAGTTGGCTCCCACTGGGAATCGTTCCCGGGATCGCTTTCAACAAAGTTGAACGTGCTCCCTAGTTGGCTATCAGGCTACAAGCTATTTGAAATATAATGCTGAATTGTTTGGGCTGGATGATAATTGTATCTACTTATTTTAAAATTAGTGTAATTTTTTTGTAGCAGTTATAAAGTATTAATTAATAGTAACTGATAATTAGGGCATTTTTAATTTTTAATTTGCAGTAATAATGTATCAATATAATTGAGATTGGGTGGTATTCGTATTGTGACGCTATAGTAGCGATTGTAAGTAGCAGATTGTGAGTAGCGATGCAAAATCCTTACCTCCTATACTCCACGAAAATACCTTCTGTTCCTCGTGGTCGACAGCTATCGCTAATCGATCTCTGTTGTTTCTTCAAATATGCCATGCTTACGCCTAAGAAATTTATGATTCGAGAGATATTGGTAACGCTGCTTTGCATAGAAGATACTCACTGCATGAGAATGGGGGGAAGGGATACCAAAGGCGGAGGTATTCGGAAGTGGTGTAGGTTGTCGATACTCCGCTCACTGGTACCGCGAAAGGCTTTTTAGTATGTGGTACTAAAATAGTGTTGTTGTTGGTGACAAGTCGGAACAAGTCCTGTCGCTGCTCTAGCGGCCTAAAATTCAGTTGAAATACTGGAACTCCGTGATTTGCAGTTAAGTAGAAAAACAGTTGGGGTATAAATGCTTTGGAGCTTCCAGGGAGTGAGGAGAAAGAATTAATCACCTTAGAATCTGAGAGTACCAGAATCGAATGGAAGCCTTGCTCTTACAGGATTTCACTAGTTCCAACAGCTCACCTTCTCCAATATTTTAATTGGGAATCAGCCGTCTCGCGCTTAACCTACGCCTTTCATTACTGCATATCCTATTTTATGAAATCTTTAAGATAGAAGGAGAGACTTTTCAGTGCTGAAAATCCTTTCGTTGGTGATATTCAAAACGTAAGTAATGTAGGTGAATAGACATGAAGAGGTTAACTTAAGAAGTCACGGATATAAATAAATCTGACCTGAAACACCGCAGGAAAACACCTACGAGGAAGGGGGTGAGAAAAACCTACGCAAAATTTATGTCTATGTACATACCAGCTAAAAATGAAAAGTATTACAAAATATTGAAATCAAAAAGCAGTACTATAGCAAAATTACAAAAAATAAAATCCATAGCAGGAAGATTGCAATAATACACTATGAAAAAATATCATAAAGAAACATTTAAAAATGCTCAAATCTTTAATGAAATCAAACATACAAAATATGATATGCGAGAAAATTTAAGAGTTCATTAAAAATGACAAATTAATAAATAAGTACGAAGAATTTAGGATAAAAAGAACTTGGAAATACTTCAGTACAAGTAGAAAAAATATTAAATTTTGCTGCGTGACTGTGGAAGCAAAAGGACAAGGATATATCATTCGAATATTGAGACACATGAAATACGGTGCGTAATTTAACAATTTCATAATAATTAACAAATATTTCAGTTTCTATTGCACTCGTTAGCATAGCCCCACGGAAATCACGAGATTTTTCAAGCATCGGATTCTCCACTCAACAATTTTCTGACGAATACTCCCAGAGATGCAATTTGCCATCTTCCAGATTTTCTCAAATTTTTCGGGTTCGCTACTTCTGCTTTCGGATAATTACGCCCGACTTCGTCGTTATAATTAAACGCTTCTTGGCGTATTTTTGCTGAGCGCAGATTCCCCAAATATTAAGAAAATATTTCCGATCACTAGTAAAGTGCATAATACTTGTATATCCTCTCACCCGGAACACTTTAATATTAATGACGAATGTTTTCATCGTCAACAGTCAGGGAGTGCTCGATAAAGTGAATGAGTTGAGCTCAGAATATTCAGATATCAATAAGTATCATCATTAAAAATCGAACTGCTTAAATGATATTTGTGGAGTTCCATCATAGAAAAAAAATTATTAAAACAACACTTGTTACAATAATATGCAGAAACTTGTACAATTCCACAATATTTACAAACACATAACCGGTTTCTGTGCATTACGCCATAATATACCCCATACGCCATTTTTTAAGTATCATCATCATATGTCATTTCTTAATCGACAGGACATTTGGTGCTGATGAATTCACAATGACCTTAAACATTACATAAATTCTAACCCTATTAATTACTTCAATATTTGTATTTAAAAGTACGTGGATGGCTTAGACAGTTTTATTATTATTAATAATAAGTGATCATTTTATTTGAAACAATAAATAGTATTATTAAAATAGTTAATTTTGTTATATCATTTACAAATCGCACCGAATGTATTGTTAATACTTTCATTCTTTCTTCTCATTATTACTTCTGCTTCAATTATTGCTTTTGCAATGTATACAGTGATCATCAGCGGCCTGCACTACATTCTCTGATTAGTACTTTTGATAGGATCTTGAAGAGATGCTTCTTCGAATTCGTTCATGTAGATCAGCCTTCTTCTTTTTATATATTGGTACAATCACGTTAATCAATGAATTCATTGGAAAAGCCGCATTCGTGTAAGTATCAGATGCATTGTACGGTTCATTTAACCCAAGCATCTAAATTTATTACTGATTCCAATATTGGATGAATTTAGTCCCTATTCACGCATGCTTTTATGACTTTATGCGGAAGTTCTAACTAATCCACGAAAAAATATAATTTATTCGGCAACAACATTTTTTATTCTTCCATTTATTGAGGATTTTTATGCTAGGATACCAAAAGAACTAGGACATTGTGAAATTAAAATTTCTGCCAACTTTAATAAACAATAAAATAATATAGTAGTGATTCTTAAAAAAATATGAGAAAAATCACGGGAAAAACTCGAGATAACCTAAAAAACTATGGACAGAAAATATTCATTGCTTTATAGAAGATTTTTAAAAGGCACTTTATGTATAACATGTATTATTCAATTTTGTTTAATGAATTTGAAATCACCTTTTAGGTATGTGGATTTATGATGTTGTATGTTAAAATTAATTCCACGGAGGAAGACGTTATATTGTGGAACTCCATCACAAGAAAATGCAGCATGTATTGCTTTCCACAGTTTATTTCACAACGATAAATCGTCATCTTCAGGTAGGGATAACCAAATAGGAAGCATTTTATACAGACGTAGGTGAAAGAATGGGGGAAATCACAGATGGGGAAAGGTTTAAGGAGGGGAGAAGGTGAGGGAGAATTCTCGGTGAAAGGGTACTGGTTGTTAGAGGAAAGGAGAGAATGGATCTGTGGGGAGTGGGAGGGAAATAGATGCTCATTTGGATTGTGAATTTCTGTGAAATTGTATAAATAAGTATTTCGAGCTGTTCTAAGAAATTTTGACGAGAGCCTTCGTTTGATAGACGTAGAATCTTGGGTTGGAAATCTCTCTCATGACCAAACTCCAAAAGATGTTTCGAAAAATGTAAATAATCTGATTTATTTAAAAAATACAAAATGTTCTTTTATCTGATGTTGAAATTGTGCTTTATCCAATACATACCCTACATAACCCACTTTATCCGATACATACCCCATCACATTCTGGACAATCAAGTCTGTAAACGCCTGGAATTTTTATCAGTAATATAAAATGTTTTTGTGTTTTAAAGGGGCTTTCGAAGGAGGGTCCAAAAGATTTCTTTGGGAACAAATTGGCAATTTTAACGGATAGATTATTGATAAAGGTCATTTTAAACCACTTAGGTTTAGGATTATCGTCCAAGGGGTTTTGATAAATTCTCTTCATGTTAAATAATTTGAGAAAGAACTGAAGTTATCTTCCTCTTCCGAAGATGGTGACATAGTCACCGAAATACGTATCGAGAATAATAACGCTTACAACACCTCAGTAATGGTTAACCTCAACCCTCATGGTTAGGGTGCTTCTACACGACCGACGGGTTGTTTACAAAAAATAGCTTTTTAGAGCTTTTTTAACTCGTAGTAAGAATTTTATAGAAAAATAGATAGAGAGAGTTTAAAATAATACGTTTTCTCTTGTGCGAGTTGATTTTTTCGATCATACGCGTAATTTAAAATAACTAATAAACATAATAGCGGTATAAATAATTAAATCAAAATTTCACAAAATTTATTCATAGCGACCGGTTTCTGACATGAGTGATTCAGTATAACAGAAGGAAAGTAAAGGTTAAGGAGGGGAAAGGGAGTCGGAATATTGAGGGAGATGAGGCAGTAGACCGTTGATAGCACGGGAAGGGGGTTTTGAATTGGTGTACATTCATGAGGGTATAGTTATTTGTACGTGGTGTAATATTTCCAAATGTTCATAAATGTTTCATTTGTCTTTCAGATAAATTGTTTAAATTGTGAACGGAGGAGTGACGGCTTCCTCAATCAATTCCATCATGAAATAATTTTAATAATGACATTTAAATTTCACTACGACAAATAAGAAGTCTACTAGGATTGGGAATCTAAACCTGGTCTTTAAATCGCTGTTGAATCGCTCCATCCATTAAGCCTTCTGGCAAGAAACGTCCTGTTCAGGGGACTAGATGTACACATTCACGTGCCAAGTCTCCTTCACCCTTTTCAAATTTATACCAAAAAATCAACACCTATGCCAATAAAATAAAAAGATCAACGGTCACTCGAAATTTTAAGACTTTGTTCATCAAAATTTTACGTTATACAAATAAGTGTAAATTATCCTTCAAGAGAGTGATACAGTGCTCTTGTACCATTCAAATTAAATTATGGATCAGAAGTTTCGGGTAGAGCATATAGAAACACTTTAAAATCTGCATTAATCCGGAAAAGGATTATCAGCATTACTTACTTTAAAGTAGATTTGAGCATTTATATCCATTATTCGTAAATCTGACATTGTTCCCATTTCGAAACTTGCATACGTTTAAGGAATTGAATTTTTTTTATGAGTGGCAACATGTGTAATATCGAATTTCAGTATAATTTGAGAAAAGGAAATTTACCTGTAAATAACCCAAATTTAAGTATTTTCAAACAATCTTTTGTTTTTTTGGCGTAAAGATCTTTTATGTCTTTCCTGAAGAGATAAAAAATGAGAAACGACCTAAATTTTTAAGGTTGGCCAAGTTCTGAATATTGACAAATGAAATTATTCATAGATGTTTATGAAATATAATTTAAGTAGTTATAAAACTATTGGACAGAAATAGTAACATTATTCTCTATTATTGCTATATCTATTTATCTCGTAATTTGTAAAATTTAAAGGTATTACTTTTTTAAGAACAACTATAAAGAACTCACATTTTCTTTTTCATGTTAAATCACTTCCATTATTTTAGGTTTTTCGTAAGTTAAATATTTTGTCTGCTGCAGCCGCTAACATTATATTTATTTATATTTGATGTTAAACCCAAAATAGGCTATACCTAATGTGTACCTATTTCCATATAAATATCTATATATATCTGTATTTCATGTTGTCTGTATTCTTTTCAAGATTGAACAAATTTACTATGCTTTACTTAACAATGCCAACAATAGAATAATGTGCAGTTACAGTTCGAAGATTTAGAGAATTTCTTCTCTATTTGCGCATAAGAATAGCTTTTTTCACGTGTCACAACCTTTCGACAATCGCTAGCAAAATTCCTAAAAAATTTCATGGAATCCAATTTCAGAATAAATAAAGAGCGAGGCATTTCGTTCTCAGACAACAAATATTGTTGCACGTTGGTGAAATCGCATCGAAATATGTAGTCGCCCACTTCTTCAATCTGCGTGGGAGAGAACAGTGATTTTGAAACCTGGAATTCCTTCCGAAAAACATTAAAATTGTCCCTACGCATAAAGCCGCAACACGATTCCCATCCGCACGTACCGTCAATCAATGACATTGTTCCAAGAATCGAAAACACCGTTCTCACCCACTGCCCTATATCCCATATCAGGTAACTGAGACTCCGTTAGAGTATGACGTGGTAATGGAGAGAACGAGCCCCAAGACACGGACTTTTAGCGTATCTTTCATCTACTGAGGAGACGATCCGTTAATGAATCCGAATTTCTGGCCGTAATTTTATCCCCATTCACTAGGAAAAGAGATAAGCTACGTACGGTAGAAGGCAGCTGGTCTTCAGTGATGATCATATTGCCGTTTTGCAGTCTTCCTCCGGGATTTTCCGCCGTTTCCTGACATTGCTATCAGAGAATCGCTCTCTTATTCAAGCGAAAGAAAATATTGCGAACATTTTTCTCCTTCACTAGAAAATGACGGAAGCTTAAAAATTCCATTTACCGTGTTAATGTCAATTGTTTTGAGTTTCCACACAATACTGTAACTTCTTTTCAGATTATAAGCCATTTGTTCCACTAAAGTCTAAATATTTCATTTTTATCTAGTTAAACTGTCGTATGTGTTTTAGATTTTCGACTGATTTTTAAAATACAGTGTAATAAATATAATATTATAATTTGATATTGCAATATAATATTACAATTTGCACCTAACTGGCATCAAACTAACATACATTTGGGCAAGTCTTCTGGGGCATTTATGATTTTGAATCCTCTATCCTACCGGGATATTTCTTAAAACTATTTTCGAAAACACCGTTAAATGGCTGTTATTTTGTCACTGCTATTTGTTTAACAAAGTTTGCATATGTTAAAAACTCAGTAAATTGTCTCTTTTTTATAAATTCAGACATTAATCCCTACCATTAGTACGGTAAGGACATAAAATCTCCGTGTATTCTAATGAGAATACGTGAAAGCTCGGATACAACAATCGCCTCGGTGGGGGACTGTTAATTTACAAGAAAGAAATTTCACAGAATTTTCGTTCATTTTTCCATTGTTCTCGTAACGGATTTTTTTACTACCACGAATTCTTACAAACTATTCGTTTGTTTTACTATAGTTTTCTTAATTTCGATTCAAAAAGTACATTCTACGACCAATTCAAGAATTTAAATTTAATTTCCAATCTTTAGGAACTTTTTTCAATTTCTCAGGATATACATACCTAATTTAATATACTCAAATGAAGTACAGCCTGCAAGACGTGGGAACAACTTTACGAGAATTTCTTATGGAATTCTCTCCGAACGTTCCGAAGTCGAACTCGGCACTGAATGAAAACTTTACTGCTTAATTTTGCAAATGCTAAGTACCTAAGCGTAATTTGGTTGAAATAAACGGAATGGTTCAAGAGGAAAGATCGAAAAAGGGAAATTTACGAAGAGACAGACCAACAGGCTACGCAAACTATATTATCTGTAACTAGTGAAACCCGTTGCAAATAAATTGGCAACAGTATAATATTGTAAATCAATTCGTTTGTATATTATATGATAATTATGTTTTGATAGCTTAAATCAGAATTGATATAACAACACATTATGACTTATGAGAAATATTTTATAATATATTAATGGAAAACAAAGATGAATTTATTAATTATAAATTAATTAGTAAACTCCCACGTCATGCATGACGGGTCTTAATTTCAATTTTTAATAAATATGCAATATTTAAATATAAATGACCTTATATATAACTTATCAATAGCCTATTTTTTAATAAATACTAATCAGGATGGAATTTTAAGCTACGAATATTAGCGAAATTCCTAAAATTACATATTCGATGTCTTCGATCACTACGCAATCAGTGAGAATTATATAAACCCGCAGCTTTAAAGCCTCGTTTGCGTTAAAATTCTGTCCCTCGAAAACCTTCCCTTCCTCGACGTAATATTTCTTCGTCATCGCGACCATCGAACGTACAAATGTCCTTTTGTACATCGGTTTGATAAAGAATAACTTCAATATGGCCTTAATTTTTTTCCTGCTATTTAAGTATCATAGTTTACAATCGCTGAAATCTCAGTAAATGGCCTCCTCTTCATAAATTCTGATTATTTCCTACTATTAATTCGGTATAGACTTAAAATCCCCGAGTATTCTTGTGGGAAAATGAATGTATCGGATTCAAAAATCATCTTGGTCGTCAGGGGGACTGGTTGTTTACTACGGCGAAATTTTTCAAAATTTTCGTTTATTTTGTCATAGTTCTCGTTTTTTCGATTCAAAAAGTATATTTTACGACAGTATTAAGATTATGTATTTAATTTATATTCGTTTGGTACTTTTCTGGACTTTATAGGACCATTATTATTAATTTAATTTAGTAAAAGTAACAAAGCCTGCAAGGTAAAAAAACGAACTTTACGTGCATTCCTTATGGAAACGTATTATGAAGTCCTGGGTTATAACCAGAGCCTTCCCAGAGACAAGAATAGTGTTCGTGGGGCTTTCAGCTTCTTAAAAATACAATGCAGTTTGTCTCATAGCTGTATTTCAGAGATAGAGACGGGACGGGCGGACGAATTTTGCATTTTATATATGTTACACCCCAAACGTGCAATTGCCCATTTGGGGTGAAAGAAACCCTACCTACCCTATTCAACCCATCGGCGCCGCGCATATTTAATTAATTAATTAATCTCCGCTACAAATCGTGAAATATGCGTGGCGCCGATGGATTGAGTAGGGATAGTAGTATTGACGAATGAATACACGATAGCTTTTTATTGTATTATATATTAGATATTTTCTCATACGTACTGATCTTGATGTGTTATTTTACTTCCTTTTAGATATTATTTCCTAAAATTTGCTTTTCGCATCCTCCATTACATTTATATGTTTGTTTATTTTTCTCGTATACTATTTCTACCGACCAGAGATATCTAACTCATAAATTTGCAAACATCTTATCTGTAATGGAATTACTATGAAAACAGAGCTTCCCGGAAGCTTCTATGAGGAAAATGGTAATTTCTATCGTGCAATTATTTCATCACATTTTTATCGTTAAAATCGCACGAGAGATCTGATTCTCCTATTTCTCGTTTCACATCTCGCTTGTAAATATCACACCTCGTTTACCTCGATAAGGAAAAACATTTTTGAAAGATCAAGTATGTATTATGAATGTGCGTGAAGAAATTACGATACCAGGTGCTACTACGAACATCGGTTAGAGCTATAACACCCATATTCATACCGAACCAGTATTCTCAGAAAAAATTATGCGAAAAGCTTACAAAATCATCTTATATATAAAAATAAAATGATGCTCGTGACGTCATCTAAAAACCAAAAACGGCTCGACCGATTTGAATGTTTTTTTGTTTTGCTCGCCTCGGTACGGAGGTGGTTTAGGAAGAAAGAAAATTAGAAAAACCCAAAAGAAATAGCCGAAAAATCGAAAAAGCATTTCCATAAGTAATGCAAGTAAAGTTAATTTTTCTTGTTGCAGGCTTTATTTCATTTGAAAATTTCATTTAAAAATTAGAAATAATAGTCATACAAAGTCGAATCAAGCACCAAAGGTAGCGGAATAGAATAACAATTCTTATTTTGGTCAAGAAATATCGTTTACGATTCGAAATTTTGAGAGTTTTGATAAAATGCGTGAATATTTTATCAAAATTTCGAGGTTGTAAACAACCCATCCCCCTTGACAATCAAGTCGATTGTTGATTCCAAGTTCATGTATTTATCCATCAAAATGCATTAAGAATTTAAGTCAAGTTAAAATTCATCCTGATAATAAGTGATGCACTTTATGAGCAAGAAAAATTTGCACGAGATTTTAACATTTGCTGTTACGAGCAATATCCTGTGAAGAATCACACGGAAAAAAGTACGAACATTTAAATTTAATTTTTTTTACAATTTTGTTTAAACGTCAGTAGCAACCAAGTTTTATTTACTGCAACGTAATTGTTTGCTGAATTTTTCGTTAAATTTTTAAAACGGCTTTACTCCCTCTCTACACGAGGACTTAGTGTGAGGATTTCAATATTGTAAACTTCTGAAGGTAAGTTCGACATATTTGAGTGACTGTGAAAACAATTCCGTGTCGTTTAACAGTGTTCATTACAATGCCAAGGAGAGGACGAGCTGACATAAGTCGTTTTAGTCAGTCATATGCGTGGCGAGCTACCATACGAGGAAACCTAACTGATGACCGGCGAGCGACGGATACGACGGATGTCCGAATTACGTTCGAGAGCGACTGAAAATGAACGACAAGTGAATATATTCAGAATGCATCAATATTATCTATCTCAATGAATTGGAGTTGGAAAGTTGATTAGGATTGATAATCGCTTATGAGGTGTTACAAACAAATAAATTTTAGGTGGTACGAAGTTTATTTTATTTATTTATTTATTAACAAACATCAACATACAGCTCGAAGCCAATTACTGCTGCTGCTTTTGCTCACTTTTAATAGACAAACTGGAGGTATTGAACCCTTTTAACAATGAAATTATTTAATAATTGAATTATCAATAAAAATAGGTAGAATTTGTTACTTATTGAAGGATCAAACTTAATAAGAATCAAATTAGTTCATTATGATTGCACT
Organism: Sympetrum striolatum; assembly: GCA_947579665.1. Classification (NCBI taxonomy): domain Eukaryota; kingdom Metazoa; phylum Arthropoda; class Insecta; order Odonata; family Libellulidae; genus Sympetrum; species Sympetrum striolatum. Next base: position 80,793,858 of record OX388352.1, read on the forward strand.
AATCTATGAAATTGATATGACTCCATGATATCTGAGGGGATAACGGGAACTTAACTCCTGCTAGTGGCCAAGATTCACCAGTGTTAACCCAGCGATGACTGTGGGGAACTAATTGAAAAAAGAGGTTGTGGGGTCCAGTCTAGAAAAAGAGGCGACGTGGGATTCGATGCCCATAAGTCTCCCCTTACTGATACTGACAGCCCACAACTTATTCCGCAAGGGACATCGCTATATGTACTTAACTTCGTCATAGAGTTCATTAGATTAAAGAAGGCTTTACGTAACAATGCCAAAATTATTAAACCCGATAAATGAAGAACTAGGGCTCATAGAGAAAACATCGAAGCTTAGACCTAAGGTCAAATAGGATACGGATATAGGATTAACAATGCAGTTAAAAGTGTCCGCATAATTTTAATGTCTGATTGAAATGCTTCCAACGAGCTGAGCATAGCAACTCCTAACATTTTCTATGCTCAAGAGGACTAAAATGTATGATTTTAACAAGCATGTACCATGGAAAACATATAAATGACCAGAGTAAATTCTACCTAGTTTTTTACACATAAATACATAATTGGTAAAAATTTGGAAAGGTCCTGAGTTTCTGAGTTCTTTCATCCCGTAAAGCATTGCAAACGGAGATCTAAATAAAAACTTTGCCATAGAACATTGGTGTGCACTAAGGTCTAAATATACTTTGCCCCACTTCAAAATCCTTCTGAAATCCTTGAATTGTGTAATTTCATTCTTATTTGCTCAGTATTGCCCTGTGTTTGAAATAGATACCACACAATAAGAAAATATACAATTATATAGGTGAGTAATACAAATAGGGTAATAGGTAGGTCAAATACATACTATCCCGTTTACATTGTGCAATACCATGCATAGCATTTGAAAATGCTTTATATTCCTAATAAAAAGTTTTTTTATTTGTATTGAGTAACAAATTCCATGATTTACTACTGTTGTATATTTTATTTTTAGGGCTATATTTTTTTGCCTTAACTCTACTTTTTACCGCGCATAAATAAATAATGTGTTATTTTGAAATGTTTAATTCTTCTGCCTCGTCGTTATATTAGAATCTTTATCGCAGTATTTATATATTCAATAGGCTAGTAATAATTCTGCAAAGATAAATGCAAATTTGCTTTCTGACACAGCTGAGAGTATTATAAACTAATCTACTCTAATTATCACTATCTCTTACGTACCAATATATCAGCTCAGGCTAACTCTCAGTAAGAAATCTATTGCCATCGAAAAACCAATTTAAAGTGCCTCTCGCTGAGACAAATGTATGAAATTTATGGAAAGAATAAAATAAGTAGAACTAACGTTTATGTTCATCTCATGGTGCCATCACCCCCTGCAATGCAACGCAACTAGCCCAACAAAATTGCTTGCATTTTTCTGTAATGCATGAAATTATGAAACTGCTCCATACGCTATCCAAATCCGCAATTACTATTTCAAAAATTTTAATTGAATTGTGCCAGCTCCATGCCAGAGGATTTGAAACGGATTTGTAGCTCATTTCTACAGCATTCAATACTTATTGTTATTGACAAATTTGATTGACATTGGAGTACGAAAACGAAAAAAAGTCATGAAAAAGAAATCGAGGCCATAGAAGATTTAAATATAGTTTCGTATCCTCATCATTGGATGTAGTGTTTGATTGGCTTATTCTGTAAGTAATATTAGTAACCCTTAATGGTTAGGTGTAAGAGAGGCCCTAATGGGCCTAACCTCGCCAAATAAATAGTTTTTATTATTATTATTATTATTGGCTTAAAAATGATAAGATGTTAATACTTGGATATTTTCGAATTCTTGATAAATCTTAGAATACTATTCCAAGAAACAAAAATTTTTGAATCGATACTCAGCACTTACGCTTTTACAATACGCGTTTAAATATTTATATAAACTTTTAATAACTACTTCCGCAGATAAGACGACAGTTTAAAGATAAACAATACTTTCTCTATACTTCGTATATGGAGAAAGTAAAAAAGGTCCCAAAGATTTGTGGTCATCTTTTAGGAAAGATGCAAATTAGTTCGAACGTTTGCAGCAGTCGTAAAGCAGTGCTGCTAGGTTCAAGAAAATAAAATTTGTTCATTCAAAAATTACAAAAATGATGTAGCTCTATATAAAAGCTATACAGTATTACTGTCCAGATAATGATTGACGATCTAAATTAAATTCACAGGCCGTTAATAATTTGGGAGCCATCATGTAGGACAGACGCATATTTATATAATAAGACTTATGTTAGACAAAATTCATACCTCGTCTTATCTGCAGAAGTATAATAAGTAAAAATATGACGGATGAATAAGATAACCAAAATTACTTCAGTTTGCCGATTTACACTAGAGGCTATTTAATTCCTTCACCATTGAATTATCATAAGTAACTTATAGTATCTCATAGTATATTTAATATTTTCATTATTGAACAATCTACACTATCTAGGATGTAGGCATATGGAAGCTAGGACAACCAAAGAACTAAATTCTGCCATGAATGTGTTGAATTTAGGTTTGTATTTGTGTAAGTAGCTTTTATTGATTGATGAGAGCTTATAATTTTTTATGTGAGGCCGAATTCTTGTTTGCAGTTATGCTGGGAATGATGGAAGTTGAGGATATTTATATTCATGGATTATGTGGATATTTATTTTTCTTGCATGTTGTTGTTATCGGAAAATTGAACATTTATGAAATAATATTAATGATATTTATAAAAGAAAATTTTCGTAACCGTAGGTGGAGTGTGTAGCATTTTTTAAATTATATTTTTTAAAACGTTTATACCACCACTTTCATGTGCAAGCTTTTAATTTTCACATCTATAATTAAATCATTTAACGGAAATTTACCACTATTTAATGCAGGCAATGCAATTTTTCGGTTAGCTTTTAGGATAATAGAACAAATCAGACAGCTATCATTAACAAACAAATATATTGGTTTGATGGATAGATGTGTTAATTGCAAAAACATCAAACGAGCTGATAAAAATTAGATAATCTAATTTTTTAAACCAACAAATTGCAAAATTAGGAAATGCACTTAAATGACATTCACAGGTTTTCTATAGTTTATGGGAGTGAATTTTACTTATAATTTCAAACGCATTTTCATTTTGTACATTTTAGATTACATTAGAATTTCTGTTATTATAGAATTATTATAATGAATAAATAATTATTTTAAGTAATCAACACCACAGCCATTAGCACGGGATGTAAATATCAGTTTCCTTAACTGCTATTTTATTCTGCAATTATCGCTAACGGTTGCGGAAATAATAGATTTTTAAACAATTGTCCTAGCATCGATTTCTCTTAATTATTATTTATTATATAGAACCATTTGCTTGTAAAAATTATATACAAGATGTATCTGTAGAATTCTGAGTATATTTTTATTATTGCTGCATAATATTTTGTAATTTTTCATTGTAGGCGTCTTTTTTAATTTTATAATTTATTTATGATTTTTTTTTAATTTAATGGAGAGTCGGTGACCCCGAATCAGATGATTGTCCCTTTTAGAGTACACATGTTTCTTGATAACAATGGTTTATTTAAATTGTGATTCAAAATGAGAATATTTTATTCACTTATTTTTATTGCAATTAACAATGTTGTATTCCTTTTAAAGTATCGAACCTCGGTGAGATCAAAAATCTCTCTTTAAATATTCAATAATAAGCAATGACTGTAGAAGAACTATATCGGTAACCGTTTTATCTGTGGCAACAACAATACTGAAGGTAAGGCCTATAACAGTGATTTCCAAAGTGGGCAATAACGCTTCCCTAGGGTCGCCGTACGAACTTAAGGGGGCGCAATATGCTAAGCTATTTTATCCTTATTTGATCATATTTATATTTCTAAGGAAAGGGTCCTTTGCACATAAGGATGTGCACCCAGGAAAAATCCCAAGGAAAAATAGACTAGAGAAAAGTCTGACAGGGCCAGTCATCGAACCCAGGATCTTCCGCTATATATAACCCTGGATATTCCCGGCCCCGTCAACTTTTTTTAAGTCCGTTTTTCCTTGGGATTTATATTTCTACTCAATTTTCTTGGGCTGAAGGCAGTTATTAAATATTAGATATAATGATCGGGTAAACGTACGAAACATTGCAGCTTTAATTTTTAAAATAATTCATTCCATGGATTTGGTCATGCATAAAATAATTCTTATAAGTGTTGGTTGGGGGCGGTGGTATAGAAACTATGTGGTGGAATTATGAAAAAGTTTGGGCATTTGTCTATAAAGTAAGGCAAGGTCTTTATTAAAGCAAGATTGAGACTAAATAGTCTTTTCTTCTATCTAACCTTACATCAGTGATATAAAAACATAATCAATGTGCCGGTAAATAGAGATGGAGAGGAAAACTTTAGGAGTGGATGTAAAAAAACCTTAGGTGATATCATAGGAAAATAGATCCACTGGAGAAAAAAAAAACCACAAAGAAAGGGGTATGCAAAACTTGCGTAAACCAAGTAAAACAATTTTCAATACGTATGTAAAAGAAATATGTGTATAACATGGAAATTGCAAAGCAGTACTATAACAAAAACACAAAATATAGTAAAATTGAATCAAAAACTGGAAAACTTGAAATTATAAACTATGAAGAAATCATAATAATCACTTAAACATAAGATAAAACATTTGAAAAAATAAAATTTTAAAAACCACAAGAAATAAAACATGCTAAAAAAGACCAGTGAAAAATTTAAGGTAAGGATTATCCGAAACGCACCTTTGAGGAATCCGTATGTCCATAGCATGAAACGAAAGGTGCGAGAGATTTTCATGTTCTAGTACCACTCTTTAGCACTCAAAACTCAATGGAAGAATAAAAAAATTCGTTTCCAAAAAACCTCCCGTATCTTTGCCCCCTATCCCTGCTCGTGCCGAGAATCAATTACGAAAGTGGCCTACCGGTGATAAAGCCAACACTTCTGCAATGATTTTCATTTCGATCATCCACGTTAAAACAATTTAGCAGGTGCGAGTTGGCTACGCGTTCTTCATTATTCCATTTTCTTCTCTCTCCGCACAACCCTCTTTTCGAGCCTTTCTTTGTGAGGCGTCGAACCGCTTTCAAAGATACGCGCGGGATAACCAAATTAACTCGGAAGTGGTTTGGCGGATAGAGACCAGTAAATGCCTGCCTCAGGATTCGCTTTGTAGATATAGTTCCGGAATGCAATTTATTCGTAGATATTTCGTCATTTTCCCACGACGCGTCTTTAAATTTTATTGACATTTTAGCGGACTGACGTTTTGTGCATAGCGAGCCAATTTTTTTCGCGAATGGAAACCAATCTTTGATCTGATTGGGAGAAGGAATTTAGGCGTTTAGAGCTTGAGCTTATTTTACATTCGCAAATGAATACGTATCCGATTGGTTAGGCTCCTAAAACGATCGCTAAATAGGCGAATCATGTAGACATATTTTACCCATGGTAACGATCAAATTAGTGTATTTCGTATGAGCAAGTACTGAATAGGGTCCCCCGAATTTTGAGCAATGTTAAGTTTTAAAATTACCCGCTGAAATAGATTTACCGTATATACTTATGTATAAGTCGAGTTTCTTCAGCACTTTTTTACGTTGAATGTATAATCGAGTGAAGGTCCAACTTACAAGGTGACAAACATCTGCAGTATTCGGAAATTCTCACTTGCTCTAGTAACAGTTATTTGTTTATTTTCTCCTACTGATGCCTCAATCACTGTAATTTTATTGAAATTTATGTTTATTCTGATATTAAATTTGCTAGTAGTGGCTGCATTTCTCATCCTAGATTCACGATCGAGTTCATAAGTATTTGCAGTTATTTCTAATGAAATTAGGTTCCTAGACTTATATTCGGGTTGACTTATACTCGATTATCAACGGAATATTGATTAAAGTAATATGTAAATTAATATTAAGTAATTATTTAAAAAATCATAATTTAATTTATAAAGTAACTTATAAAGTAATTTATAAATTAATACATAAAATAATATACATAAAGTTCTTTATAAATTACTATTGTATTTTTATCTTATATGTGTCAAGATGAAGTTCTAAGGAGTGAAATACGAAGTGATAGACTTGATTAAATCGGTCCGAATTGCTTCACCCTCTTTTTAAGATGACAATTTTATCCATACAAGTGCAATTTAATGAGGAAAATCCCTCCGGGAGTATATCCTATTAAGATCAATTTCAAACGCACTCTTGCAAAATGCGTTTGAAATTTATTTTAATTGAGTATAAAAATAAAAATGGCAGACTTGTATCTTAGTAACTTTTCTAAAACTTCTCCTGTCGTATAATGATATCTTCTTACGCTTTCTTATCCCACTTCGTTATAATTTTCTTAGAACTTAACGAAGTGATATTTAAATTTGTTTATTTTCATATTTGCCAGTAGTGGCTGCATTTCTGACCCTAGATTCACTCTCGAGTTTATACGTATTTGCAGTTATTTCTGAGGAAATGGGGTCCCTAGACTTATAATCGGGTCGACGTATACTCGATTATAAACGGAATGTTGATTAAAGTAATATGTAAGTTAATATATTAAGTAATTCTTAAATACATAATTTAATTTATAAAGTAATATATAGAGTAATTTATAAGGTAAATTATGAAATAATTTATGAAGTAATACATTAAATAATATACATAAAGTACTTTATAAATGACTAGTGTATTTTTATCTTATGTGTGTCAAGATGAAGTTTCAAGGAGCGAAAGACGAAGTGGTTGACTTGATTAAATCGGTTCGAATCGCTTCACCCTCTTTTTAAGGTGACGATTTTATCCATACAAGTGCAATTTAATGAAGAATATCTCTCCGGGAGTATATCCTATAAAAATCAATTTCAAACGCACTCTTACGGAGGAGTATAGAAATAAAACTTGGCAGACTTGTATCTTAGTAACTTTTCTAAAACTTCCCCTGTCGTCTAATGATATCTTCTTACGCTTTCTTATCCCACTTCGTTACCATTTTCTTAGAATTTAACGAAGTGATCTTACAGACACACAAATTGCAATTTCGCTGAAATAGAACTCTCGTGAAACGGGGTAATATTCGAAAAGATATACATTTCTTTCGGGAAATGTTTATATTCAATTAATGAATTTTTAAACTAACCCGTTCAATTGTATAATTATTTTACTGTCATCATATTGTAAATTAGTTGGTGTATTTTTTTCTTACTTTGTGAAAAATTATGCATTTTTATATGTAAGTATGCATATTTATATTTATTTTTTATTATGGAGTACATAATTGTATTGTTAATAATATGAAATTGGCATATGTAATCAGTAATGTATTTTACTACTGTACTGTTCTATCTCACGAGACATCTATTCACTTCAGTGCAATATTTGAAATTATTGTGAATGTTACATCTCAATTGATAAACTAAACTAAACTAAACTAAATAAGAGAGAAGAAAATTTGATACCTAAGTGGAATTACTTGGATATAGGTATTACAAAATAAATTCCTCGCTCGTGTATGTAGTTGAATAATACATTTCTTAAATTTTTATAATGTCGTTCCACAAAATCTGGAATACTGTAATAGATATTCAACATTCCTAGAAGTATTTCACACATTGCACATAGGATTTAATAATCCCCGTGCATTATACAGAAAACGATTCCCTTATTTTATCCTGACTCATTTGCCCGAAAGCGCATTTTGAGAACTTCGTTTGACGAAGAGCATTGTAAAATATTTTTGAACACTGAACGAGCTAATTACAATTGTTAATTAGTCATAAAGAATTTACTTGATCCATTTTCTATGGTATTTATTTGAATTTTATACTAGAATCGTTCAAATATTTAAATGTTCAATTTTAGAAAGTTTTTTGCCACCATATACGTGGTACATGCATTTCAAAATCATTCTCGGAACATCGAGTGTTCCAGTCAAATTCTGCTCTGAAATTAATTAATATTTGAAAGATATCTGTTTCATACATTTCATATTAAATTGTTAGAGAAACTTGTTCATTCGTTTTTTAATTATACCTTATCGAGATATTCCTCTCCTACAAAATTCCAACAAACCGAAATATTGTCCCCCTGATACCTTTTTAGGCTTAAATATCATAATTATCTTTGGTTAGAGTTGAAAATTTTACCATTTTTGAAAGAAAATTCAATTGGACAATGAAATACGTACAGAGGTGGTCGAGGTACAAGAATAGCTGAATGAAATAAGAGCCAGATGGTAATCTTAGATATTGTGCAAATAAAAAAATGAGATATGCGACACAATGGTTGAGAAGCACTGTACATTGGCACATTGGAAAACATAAATTGGGTAAATGTTATTTACTAAGACTCTTGCCTACTTGATAAACGTGGATTTTGTGCTGATCATAATGCATTTGATAGTTCTCTCAATTTGCTGTCGGACCAACGGGGTTTAATAGAAGCGAGCTGTGCCAGTTACTTTATTTTTGAAAATAAAAAAAACATGTAATAAAACCATGGATAAATGAGAATCGATTAAAATGTACGAATATTATTCCGCAAGACAACAAATAGGAATTAGAGGTTTAAAATCTCCAATAGATTTTAAAATCTCCAATAGATTTTAAACTTCTATTTTAAATTCTCCATTAGATTTTAAACCTCTAATTCCTTAACAGCCGTGTTCCAACTTTCCTTTCTTTTCAACAGACAGGAAATCTTCTGATTGACAGAAACGTTCTTTTCTAAAGCAAATAAATCGATGAATATCATGATAAAAGTGAATTTTTTTTATTTCAGTCTTCCGAGAAAGACATCCTTCAGTTGGCTATATATTCATTTTTGGTGACAATGAAAGCAACTCAAATTAGGCCAATAATGAACAATATGTATTATTATGTACTTACGCTTTTCCTGGACCGGTTATCGTTTTTTTCGAAGTATCCGTTATCTCGTTGTACACACTTGTCTCGATGTGCCTCAAAAACTGGTGGACATGCTTGTATCCGTCTTTAGAACCACCTTCTTAACAACGACCGATTAACCAAAGCGCCTTCGGGATCCCAATGTTGCAGCCATGTTTCGTCACCTGTAATGGAAAAAATCACGTGTGAGCCGCCACGCTCCGTTACCAGACGCTGAAGCCTTGTTACACGTCGATCTTCCGAACAATTAGGGCAGCCAATCATCGTTTTGTTTCCCCCAATGGCTAACCGTCCTTACTATCGGCCTCCTTAGGTTCTTTGAGCCACGCAACAGTGGCTTAATATGGCATAAGACGATCTCCATACACATACAGTAAGACTCTGAACACTTCCAGGATTATACAGACGGACACATAAATTCATCACGAAGGGACTTCATTATACTGTTACAGACAATATACTGTTATTATGTTAAAGACCGCTAAGGTGTACACAGTTGTAAAAAGATTATAAATGTTGTATATGTATATATTATCTATAAATGTTGATTATGGTACAGAAAATATTAATTTCCAGTAACTAAAATGTATAGTATCGTCGGTAACGCTAATTAAGACCTTTAAGGATAATTAATAATTAATGTTGCACATATTGGGTATTTATCTCTGTAAAATGTATGTGCGTACTTATTGACAAGTGTTGTCATTTTCGCATGTTTTTGGGATTTTTTTACATTTTCTCATTCATTGTGTTCGTGCATGTATGTTCAGATATGTGTTTCTGAAATAACTTTTGTATGACATGGGTACTGCCAACTAGTTTTTGCCTACCTGCAGAGTAAAGATAAAGTTGATAATAATTCGCTGGCGGCTAGATATACTCAGCTTTTACGCCAGCTTTTCAAATACGGAAATCGATTCGACATCTTATATTCTCTTCGTTAGCGAAAAAATCAGTCATTTATGAATTTTCCTCGTATATATTCTATTAATATTGAGGCGTATGGCGCAAGGTGAAAGACTTAAGGCTGTGAATTGTAATATTTTAGATTCGGAGGAAAAATCAAAGCTCTTGGAAGTGCTTCAATGATAGCAAATTAAAAGAACTTTCGTCCACTTTTTACTATTACTTACAATTCACAAATTAGAGCATTTTGTTCGCATACATTGAATAGAATATCCTTTGGATATAACGGGAGAAATATGGGAATACTTAATACTTTTCTTAGCTTCTCTCTTGATTTTTGGCAAATACCGAGTAGAGTTGTATAATGGTTAGTCCCCTCTTTTTATTATAGCATTGTTTTGTATTACTCTCCAGATATGTATTTTCGCAATCATTTGTATTGCTCAGTGGATTGTTGGTGTGGGAGCATAGTGTTACATGCAGCCTTGTTGGACATGATGGGATGTTTATAAATGGACCGAATATGCGCTGTTGCTTCTGTGGATTTTTATATATATGGCGCTGCCATGGGGCATTAGCCCACTTCTGAAGTGACCATTGCAGTAATAATAAGATTTTGATCCCATCTTAAGATTCCCTACTCGACCCCCTATAGACCAAGGATATATCTCCATAATCTAGTTATAAGTTATAACCTGCTAATCCGACTTAATTTTAGCCTCCATAAATTATCGTGATTCGCCACTAAAATCAGAAGATAGTATCAAAAACGTCTGTAGCCCATCAGAGCATTAACATGTTATGCATTATTTAATACAAGGAACTTTCGATATACGCAATTTAGAAAACCTTTGCCATATGTTGGATTTTTTCACAGAAGAAGAAAATATGAAATACGTTAATTTTGATATATACTTACAGTTAGTTCAAAATCTGTGAAAACTGCAACTTCGTAATATATGAGTAAACAGCAAGGAGAAGACGCCTTGTGTGTAAGCAACCGGACTGATTTAATTGCTAAGCGGGATGTCTACTCTCGAGGATACATCTTATTTCGTTCAAGTTCAAATTCTGCCGTAAATACGCAAATTTCGCTGTAACCCAATTTTTTTAATCCTTGAGAAAAGTGCGTTCTTTGATATTATAAAGTTAAGGATATTTAGAAGACCTTAATGCTTAAAAGAATTCTCAAACATTAATTAGGTTAAAAGAGGTCTAATTTTAGCATTCCATGCACAATTTCCTCTATCTGCATTCGTTCAATTACATATTTGTATATTCAATTATTGCTTGTCTTTGTACTCTGACTGTTTGCTTTAAAAATATTAGGGCAATCAATTTTTCACAATTGTCCACTATTTAAGTTTGTTTACAAAATCATATGCAATTCTGTACTATTCCTATATGATGCTGCATTTCGAGTTAATGTATTATACTAATTAAAAAAGGTATTCCACGAAAATATTATACATATATAGCAATGAAATTTCATAATCATTTAAGCTTAATCTTAAACTATGATACATGTATATCTAAAATATGATGTATGACCAACAAGAAGAGGTTTAACTAAGTAGAGCTCCATAATAACTGAACAATTATTTTAATTTACCTTAAATGAAATAGTTCTTCCCTTTGAATTTTAGTTTTTATAAATATACAATGCAAATATTCTTCTTACAGGTTTGATACAGACGAATAATACTGAGTTGAGGAAACCGTTACTTATTCATAAACGTTTAGCTATTACTATGCATAATCATTTACTGAAACCATTCCTTCGATACCGAAAAGAAAGAATAAAGAAATAACACTCCTTTCCAATTATTAAGTAACATACTACTGCAATTTACGAATTCGGCGAACATTTCATTGAATATATTTATATATACCATCTTGGAACCTTCCCTTACGAAAAATCATTAAACATTGACCACGAATTAAATAAAACTTGGTCATTACAGGTGCTTAATTAAAACTGAGAAAATATAGCTGATTCCTTTCCCTTCTTTAAAAGTTTATTTAGAAACAAAGCGTTGCAAGAATAGGAAAAATTAGAGTTTCAGCCGTCTAATGCAGTGCCAGAGATGGGAATAAGTTCATATTCGTTCATACGTAAAATATGAATATATCCTATATTCTAGAGTATAAGCTGACCCAAAGATAAACCGACACAACTAATTTCAAATAACAAAATACTGAGAAAACTAATTGAATCGAGTACAGGCCTAGGGTGGGATATGCAGCTACAACTGCTAAATTTCAAAATATAAATAGATGCCAATAAAATTACTGAAGTACTGAAACACTCGGTTAATACACGAGTATACACGATAATTTAAAAACAAAGATATATGTATACATGTGCATACATCGTGGGTATTTAACGTGTGGAATTCAAAAGATGGCTGGGACGAACTACAATGTGGGTTCCATTCTCCAAACTGTAGAGGACGTGGTTATCACCGACTAAAAATAAAGGAGCATTGACAGAAAACCGATGAGACGAAAAATTAAAAAAAAAGTAAACATATAAAGAAATGGAATGCGTTGCCTGGAGAACTTCTAATTCTTTTGATCGAAAATGTTCGAAATTTAAAAAAATAAAGTTGAAAGATTATACAGTTTAAATTGATTATATGTATGATTCTTAGTTTTAAATCGCCTAATAATCTGTAGTATATGATAATATTTTCCAGGAAGTGTAATGTATTAAGTTATGAAGTAAGAATTATTTCTATCGTGAATTACGGCTATGTGAGTTTTCTTTCTGACTATTTTCGTTTTGATTATTTATTAACAGCCGTGTCTTCTTCTTTTTCATCGTCTATGTATGTGTATGGTAGAGTTGTTTGTATATATGCAAGTTTGATGACTTATTATTGTCAAGATACTGGAGATTTTATACTGGATATTGAGATTTTTGAAAGGGTTTTTCTCCTATCCTTGGCTGAATGCCAAATAGATTGTACTCTTTCTTTCTGAATTCTACTCGATCGTTGCAACCTGATACTCTTACCATATTTTAGTGACACAATTATATAAAATAATATGCATTTTATTTAAGAAATAAATTATGCAGCTTGGGATAAAATTGCTTGCAATCTTCCGGAAACTATTATGGGCTCCGGTGTTCGAACAGGAGCCTTCTCTTAAATGAGAATAATTTCCTTAGACTTTTTGCTTCTTAGAAAAACAATACATTTTCAAAATACTTTCCACGTAATATAATTTTAATTTACATAGAAAAAACACTTTGCAGCCGTTTCGAACTGGTTGACTTGTTTATAATGACTGTACTATGTTTATTTAAGATGCCCGTCAGAGTTGACGCCAGAACAAAACGTTTGATGACTAGATTTTGAATCTTACACACAGAATGAATGCCTACAGTGTTAGAGTAAGTTTACCGAGAGACAAATACAGCCATATTGGTATGCAAATCGTATAACTATGGCGGATATAAGCTAAAACATTATTAACAGAGGCCTTCTTACGTTCATTCACTATGGAATATCGCCATGAGAATCTGATAATAATATGACGAGGAAGGGCATTAAAACGAGTTCAAACAGTTTATCGTAAAATAAGCTGGATATTGTGCATGAAATTAGCCATCCATTCAAGAATTTAAAGTTTATAATTCGTCGCATGCATATTTCTTGCGTAATTACAAAGTCTGGTTTAGAGTATGCACGTAATATGAACGATGTCAAGCGCAAACATGTTCCTTACATTCCATCAAAGCTAACGTGATGAGTTTTAGTACATTACGCTTCTACGAGGATCGACAATGAATTATTAAATGAGAAGAGGAAAAGTATACCGAAAGAATATAAACTTAATCTGTTATCAGCAAACTAATATCTGAAAATAATAATAATAACTTCTCTAATGGAAACAGGAATATCCCAATTACATCCATTTCCATAATTATTACTATTTACAAAGACACACACCATTGCCTAGCCAGAAAAATCCGACTAGCCGGGATTCGAAGCCGGAACCGTGGAGTTGGAGCGATAAATTATGAGCTAACCACTCGGCCACCACGGCCAGGTTAATTAAATGTTGATAGTGGAGCGCAGTAATTAAACTCATATACTAAAATTATACCAAATTCATAAGCAAGGTATTTAAAACTGACAAGTGCATTTAAAAATTTTAATAAAATAACGGGTAAGATAGAAATTCACCGTAACTAATTTCGAAATTCTGCGTGACTGAAAATTTACCAATTTCCCATGTACGATATAATGAAGCAAACTGTACATTTCTATCGCTTTCCGTTTTACATTGTTGTTCGATAGCATGTGTCGTTTATGGAATGCTCTCTATGAGTACAAAAGTTATGTTAAATCTAAAGATTATGAATCATGTTATAATACTTCGTCGTCATTTTTTCAAAAGTTACCTTCAATAGGGTTCCGGGTGGACAAGTGGGCTACGCTTTCGGCATCGATGATAGCGGACCCGGGTTCGACTCCCGGTGGGAGCCAACGTGCTAAATGACCGAAGCTGTCGAAGCATATTTAAGAAACAACAACAATAACCTTCAATAGCTTCTGCATAACATCAAAATTGATCATAAATAGATCATGAGTAGGATGATTAGTGGTTTTCCTCCAAAAAAACATGGGTATATGGTGAATTACAGAAAATCTTCATGATTTTTATTCGTATAAATCCCATATTGGCCCCTCTTGCATTGACTAGAAAGTTTTGAAGAGGGGATGAGGCAATAAGACAGCATGAGGAGTGTGGCGTTTGCTATGCTTGTCTCACTGGGCCAGAATGGTTTAAATAGAGAATCCGCGTAAGTAATAATTATAATAACAAATCGTCTTTATTTGGGCAAGATTGAGACTTAAAAGTCTCTTCTTCCAACTAACCCATCTTCATTAATTATAAAATAAGAAGTAGAAACAATTAGAAGAATTGTGGATGTAAAAAACCTAAGAGATTCTTAGAAAAAAAAACACTGCAGGAAAACACCCACAAGGAAGGGAGGTGTGAAAAACCTGCGTAAACCTACCGTAGGAATAGTTAAAAGATAAGAAAAGAGAAAAGCATTCAAAATTAAATAAATACGCTACCAGTAAGTACTTCCACTACAATAATAACACTACCAATCAGTAGAACGCAATGAAAGTGTGAATGAAATTTTTCGTAGCATTCCGCAACGAGAAACCTTCACAAAAGCTATTTATGTGCATCATTCAAAACTCAGTAGCTATCAAATTAGAAAGCCATGAGAAATACTCGGAAATAACAAATCAGTGATAAACTTTCCTCTACCCTTTACTAAAATATGAGTCAGAATACAATTAGCTCTAAATAAATGGCCCATGATGTCTTACGACGAGTTGTCCATATGACTTTATGTTTTTACGACGATTTCTCTCGCAACGAGTAGCTCTACGTCGAGTTGACACCAAGCCGGAGAACTCACAGAAACCGCACGAGTTTAACTTGACTGTAATTCGACTGCAAACGTTATCTCATGCTATCAGCTGTCCGCAAAATAGTTTACCCATATTCCTATAAAGCCATTCGATTGGACTGAGTTTCAAAGAGCCGCGTATTTCATAGAAGCCATCTGGTGGCCGTTTTCGTGAAGTACGCACCACTCTGAGCGCTCTTCATTTCATGCACTGGACTCACGCTTGATTCAGCTATTAAAACGATTTGGTTCAATGCAGAGATCGACAGAAACAAGTTTGAGAGAACGAAAATCGGCACTCGAGAACATGTGGTAATCACGACATGAACGCAGCTTTTCCAACTCCACGATCATGAAAATAAAGAGGTAAGTGGCGATTATAAAGGAAGGGCCACTTCAGTCTGAAGGAAAAATAGAACGAAGAGGATTATCAAAAAGTGTTGGTGGTTGAGGGGCGCGAGCAAGTTTCACATGTGTACTCTTCCCAAGGCGGAGCTTAAGTAGCGATGGAAAGTTACGCAGCTACCTTATTAGTAATGCAACACCATATGCAATGTTTCAAATTTTAATTGACTCGGAAAAGTAATTGATACGATCACGAGTTTGGCTAAGTTCGGCAGAAAAACTTTCAGGATGTCTACTTTATTAGCATCGAAGCTTATGGCTTTAATGAACTTGACCCGGTGAGAGATGGCGAAATATTTTCATATTTTCTTCGGGTCAGCGGCGATCCAATATGTGCGACTGGAATCGTATGGAGGTTAATTGCCACGTTAGCACTGTTTATAGATGAGCGATGCTCATTTCATTATTCGGATAAAGTTTTTGCGAGCGCTGCGATCCATTCTTAGTCGACTGAAAAAAGGCCTAAATTCTCCGAGGAACAGCCCCTCTTTAATATCGAGCGAACTTTTTCGATACGTGCAATTGCGTATCTGCTGATCATTTATTCGTCTATTTTGATCGATGCCTCGTGGAAAGAATTAAGCTTGGACTCGAATGGCAGAATCATACGGCGATGGGACGATTGTTATCGCGGATAACATACAAATTTTTCCAACTGCATTGACTTAAATGTTTGACGAATATCTCTTACTGCCCGCATCTCGACTCCATTTCAGCGCCGGTGGATCGCGGAATGCAGAAAATATAGTTGAAATTCATCTTTCCGCCCGCGAATGTGGGATTTCTCTCTATTGTGACCACCGACTTTTGAAGGTTACTCAAAAATCAATCTACGGTAATAATCAAAATATGAAATTTCCAACATTGGTAATAAATCTAAACTAATCATATTTTGTTATCATACTAAATCCAATTAAACCGTAATTCCGTAATTAAAATTAGATTGTTATAGGCTATTATTATCTAACCTTTCGTCAATGGTATTAAAAACATAAGTATTGCGTAGGTGAATAGAGATAGAGAGGAAAAGTTTAGATAAAGAGGATCAATAAAAAAACTCAAGGTATTATCCTAGGAAAAAGAACCACTGCAGGAAACATTCACAAAAGAAAGTGTGAAAAACGTACCGATATTATATCCCAAAATATGCTAAAATAAACTGTGTATGACAAGGAAATCATAACATCAATACTATAATAAATTTCATTGATTAAAATCAAGAATATGAATAATTGAAGTAATTCACTTTGAGAAAAGAATAGTCATCACAAATAAATGAAATCAAACATCGAATAATTGGAAGTCGCTCAGGAAATTAAATATTCTAAATATGATAATTCAAAAAGGTCTTACAGTTAATTAAAATGACAAATAAATACGCATGGATGGTTTTGAATAAAAATGACCTGAATGGAAGAAACCCACATCACCATGGATTCTTTGTGCATTCATTTGGTCATAAAATTATCAAAAATCGACAAGGTAAGACACAATTTACCTTTTACTGGGTGTCAAAGATATATACAATGAGGAAAATATGGCAAAATTTTGAGAATAATACAGGCAATAAACTCACGCACTCCTAATGGTGGTAGTTAATGGATAAAAGATGTAACTGATATCCAGAGAATGACATACAGTAATAGGAATAAGTTAAATGTTAAGTGACTCATGTGAAATGCATATCATTATAAATTTACTTTTTCTTGGTGAAATTTGGTCAAAATGGCCTCTCTTCCACTTAAAATTTGCAGTTTATATTAGAAAATGTACACAATAAAACAATTGTCTACAACTAACTTAACATCTAAAAATAATTAAATTCATATAAAAATTGCAAGTCTTAAATAGTATGTAATTGATAAAATCTATTATACACAAAATATTAGATAAAAGAAAACAAGCATCTTGATCTTGAATGATTTCTAATTCAGGTGTTTAGGGTACAACTTTGCATAAGAATCATTAAATATTGCTAATATGGGATCAAAGAACTAAAAAACACTGCTGCAGAGGAAAAATATTAAAATAAAATAGTAGCTCTTTGCACACATTATTAAAAGATAAATTGTAAATCGTTCTTTTCGGTCGAGTTTAAGACTAGAAGTCACTTTTTCCATCTAAGCCATATTTTAAAATTAAACACGAATAAAATTAAAGAAATAGTATGAGAAAATAAAATTAGAAGAATTGTGGAAATAAAATATTTTTAGAGAATCTTATATGGAAATTATCCTCTACAGGAAAACCTCCACGTAGAAGGGGGTGTGAAAAATCTGCGCAAACCTACCGGTAGAAATTCTTGAATGATGAGAAGAAAGATGAAAAAACATAAATGCACTATTAATAAGTACTTTTATGCCATACACCAATAAATATAGTCACGTTAATTTGTAAATAAATTGTTTCAACTTACATAATAACATAAAACTATTATGAAAGGATAAAATGGAGAAAAAAGTACATAGATTTGCTTCTACATGGTACAATAATAGACAGATATAATATACGTATCATGAAAACATAATCGATACAATACATACAGTGGATAGGCAAGATTGTATTAAAATGTAAGAAATGTATAACATTAGACGAAGTTATTTCGATGTCGATTCCTTCAATAAATCTAAAAAACTTGTTTTACTGCAATGTCTTCCTTTGTTCCTTTATTCACGCAATGTTTCTTCGTAGTGAGGTTATCATTTCTCTATCCCTCCCTTTGCTAATATAGCGCGTTCTTCGATGGAGTCTACCTTTTCTGATATTTGCGAGCCTTTTCAATTGAACCGAGAGATCCTGTCAAGTTCGAAATTGCCTTGTGCGGGGGACAAGACAGGATAGGAAAAAACAACTACCACGTAATTCCGTGTTATTGTAAGTTGGGGCACTACTTTATATAAATACGTGCATGAAGCGTACATACGCTTGCATACGATAACATATTTATCATCTCGCTTTATTTCTAGCGTAAGACGATTAGAATTTAATATCCTCTGAAAGTCAGCAGAATAAAATTGAACTTTGCATTTCCTTCTGGGCTTGCCACATTGCTGTTCTCTCTTACGCAAAACACATCGTTTAAAACTAAAAAGGCACCCTTCAAATTGCAAAGTTCGGAGATTTGTTCGTGACAGAGCATTATCAGACCTGGGGATAACGTCCAGTTTTATCATCTGCTTTGAGAAATAATTTGACTCATTGTGGATGTAAAATGGAAAATGGTAAAAGCCTGTTAACTCAAACGCACATGGCAATCTATTATATAATAATATCCAATATTTTCCGGCAATCGTTTCTTTCAAAAGTATATGGATCTATATCCGAATAGCCTTTCATGGTTAAAAATCTACCTCCCATGTGGAGACGTAATTCCAAAATTCAAAGGGAATTTTTATAAAATTTTCTCTTAAATGGCGAGGTACTACTTCCCATAGCTACCAAGATTAATGCCAAAAACTTTTAATGAAATTAATTCGAACAGAGGTAAAATAACTGAGAACCTTTTTAAAAATAGGGATCGAAATAATTACCACGAAGGATTTCATTAGTTTCAATTTAATTCATGCTTCCAATATCGCAACGTAAATACCCATAGAAATTCCTCTTACTAACCCTCTTTATAAAACACTCGTGAATTGTACTTTTAAGATTGGCGAAGAAAGCAAAGAAAACACTGCAAACATGACCGTCGAAGTAAATTGAAAATCGAACTTTTACTCATATTGAAAGAATAAGAACTTGGTGAAGTGGATTAGAATCGAAATACCTGATATCCATTGTGTAAAAAAATCTCCAGGGGATGTATTACAGTTATACTTAGGAATAAAATTTATCTCGTGCATTATAATGGAAGCTAGAGAGAAAACTACTATGGCTGAACTTTCCGATACATTTTTTTCCGTCCGAATCGGATGAAGACTTGCTTACGCTCAGGATTTCATTTTATACTCTCCGAAATACTCATCCCTGTGATATATACAAAATGATACATTTGTATGACATACGGCTCATACGGAGGTACGTATGCATTTGGCTCTCTTTTGACTAAAGCATGCGGTACCGCTGAAGGTAATTTGGAATGGAATAACAGGCTCTATGTTGATTGTCATTTTGTTTCAAGATTAAAGATTGCATTGTTTGTAGGTCACTCGGTAAAAAAACAGGTTTCATAGTTCCATATTTCAATCACATCAGCGAAGAAAATTTTATATAGCTGGAAAAAAAATTGCTAGAAGATTATATGAGAAATCAAGCGTCATGTTGATGACAGGAGTATAGACATTTTTCCATGGAAATTTTGAATTCAATCGGCTATGGGATTCTTATGTAATGAAGCCATGAAAAATATTCCCATATTTCGTGGATGGAATGACGGTTGATAAAAATGAAACAAGCCATAGGTAGTTACCCAGCACTATTCGCTGAAACTCAAGCTGCACTAAAAAGATCCAATTTCTTTCAGAATCTCGGATTGCACAATTAGAGTGAAATATATTCCGATCTCTGGTGTTTTATTAGCATTTCATTCTTCGTGAGTTCGAGTGAAAATCAATCCCACGGCCTGGCAATAATTATGGCTCATAAGCTAGAGAAAAAATATTCGTGGAAATTTTTTCGAGCAATTAGCTTCAACCTGAATGATAAAATTGATGGTAAATGAAACGTGTGTGAGAGATGTTAATAATAGCATTTGCTAAGAAGAATACCAGTTGTCGAAACAGTGAAACATTAAGTGCAAGAAGAGTGAAATATGAAAAACTTTTATAAACTATTTACCCGGAACAAATTCTAAAAATTCACCGAACCGATTTCGGAAGGACCGGTGAGTTCCCTCTACCAAAACATGACTCCTATATTACGCAGAACGCAGTGGAGCATGGTCTAAATATCTTTAAGTTTACTTTTTTAATGAAGTTAGTTTACACCGCTGATAATGGATGAGTCTCAATCTCTCTCAAACAAAGACATTATAAGTACATTCATTAATTACCTGTGAATAAACCGACCATTTGCTACTAAGTTTCTTAGAAAAACAAAAGAGCCAACTTATTCACGATAGGTTGGCCATCAATTACTTCGGATTGTACTGTAGAATATTTTTTTTTCTTGTGGTTTGAATAGAAGATAGTTTATTGTGGTCACTATATCTGAAGTCGACCAATACAAGCATACGGGAGATCTTGCACCACTTTTTACATTTAATTTTATATAGCCCAAATCGTTAGTTACACGGTGATTGAAACTATTTTGTATTGTTCAGTGTGAAATAATGCATAAAATATGATACTAAAATTTTCAAAATCACACCGTTAAAAACAAAATATTTCTGAATTTATAAATATCTCCAAGTGGACCAGTATCAGTAGTTTTCTAAATTGGACCACACATTTACTATTTTCAATTGAAGCTAAATAAATCCACTGCAGTTCATATTAATGTAATTAATACATTTTACTGTACTTGTAGAGCTTTTATTTATTGGATCCTCTCGCCCGAGCCATGGGTGAAGCTGTCTGCATGACAATTTAAGATGCTTTTCTCGAGGTTAAAGTTATGAGCTATTCCGTTCCTTTTTGCAGCGTCAAATGTAAGATTTCTAACATCGGGTAATATTAAACCAAATATCATCTCTTCGTATGATATGTTGATCTAATTCCACTTCAATTTCTTCTAAAAACACTTTATTACGACCAAAACTTTCCATTTCGCCATTTGCACTTTTGTTCTTATTTTCAGCGTGCCTTTTCATATTTGTCTTTGGTACGTTATAAATACGGGCAATTAAACCGTAATCACTATTTGTACTGACGCTGCTTATTTTGGTTAATCTATGCTCCACTGTCCATATTTTCCTTTTTAAAATTTCCTTTCATTATTTAAAAGCACTACGGTTTACTAAATTGTACCGGTACAATAAAGGGAACATCAAACGGTACAATGAAGTCAACTCCGCCAGTTTTTCTTCGTCGATTCCTTCCAAACTAACCGTTTGAGGTACAGTATCGTATCTTCATGAAAACTTAAGCTTATTTTTGTATATTCATAAAATAAATAATACAGTTTGTTTCCACGTACCGTATTACCGTTATTCTCTTATCCACGAGCAGAAAAAATTGCTTTATAACTGCAAAAAATTAACTTTCTCTAAATCAGACCGTTTT
The DNA here is from genome assembly GCA_947579665.1 of Sympetrum striolatum. Classification (NCBI taxonomy): domain Eukaryota; kingdom Metazoa; phylum Arthropoda; class Insecta; order Odonata; family Libellulidae; genus Sympetrum; species Sympetrum striolatum. The sequence continues at coordinate 80,815,733 of OX388352.1, forward strand.
CGAACGCACAAAGATGATGACTGGAATTTCGGCGTCTAGTAACGTATAGTTGCAGTTAGGCATGACAAATTTCGCTAGGAAGGATTCTCTTCCATTTTATGGAGGTGCTACAAATTAGGCATCGGGACAATATAGGCAACTCTTCCCTATGCGATATTTTATACGTTACATATTCATAACTAGATAAATATTTTTTTAACTAAATCACTATAAAATTTCCACGAATAATTAAGAATGTTTAAACAGAAAAACGTGAAGATATTTTTTATCATAGTAGCATTCCAAATTGTTGAAAATTGAAGATAATTCGTCAAACTCGATTTATTTCCTGATACAGATATATGTTTTGGATGCTTTATCAAGACGCAAATCACATACAAAAAATCGACATTAGCATCGAATATCATTGGATACACTAATAACGTAAATAAAGAATCAACCCGATGAAATATAACTTTCAAGATGAGGATAATCAAATCAAAGCACATTCTGGCTACTCCGGCGAAATGGAGTGAAAGAAACCAGTGGCATACCCGAGTGAGCAAGTTACAACTCCCTAATGAAGATGGACTTAATTCTCTCCTCAATTTACAGATGACGTAGTAGGAATGAAAGCAACAGACATGCAAACACATTGAGTCAAAGCTTGACCAAACGTTGGCTACTATATGTAACAACTCAGCTAATTTTTCCTTCAAGTTGGGCGACTTCTAGTAGATTTACCGTGTATGATCCGAAAAATGTTTTGAACGAAAATCAGATGTTTGGTTTTAGAATTTCACTCAAACATACTTGATATTGAATCTCATGCTATTCTGTTCATATTTGAAACTAAGTATTTTAAAAGGAATCCTCGCAATAACAGATGCAGAATGAGTTTCATTCTGCAATCTGATTCCAAATTCGATATTAGACTTCGTGACAACTTAAGTGTCGACTGAAGAGGAGAGAAGAAAAGGATGAATTAAGAATCGATATCCTTCGATGAATTTGCCAAACATGCCTTGATAGTCTTCAATAAAAGTTACCCCCAACTACAGAACGAATGTGGCATTCTTCAACTCAATTTGAAATTCAGAACTGGATCACATATCAACAACTGTAAATGCTTCTGGTAGGGAGAATTGAATTAAAGTATAGAATTAGAAATAGCTTGATTCCTTTATTTGATGATCATGCAATTCTTCTAACTTCTCTCTTAATTAAGATCGCATAAATTCATTTTAATAAAGCCATCTCTCAGTAATTTACTGAATTAATTCATTCATTTGATCAATATTAGGATATTATAAAGTTTTCTCTCTGAGAAGGGGCATGGTAATTACATACCATGTAACTAATGTTGACTTTAGATTTAACGATAACTTAGTCAAATGGCAATAATGCTAGAAACAAGAGATACATCGAGCTTTTTGTGGTCACAGTGTAAAAGAGAATATGCTTTCATTTTCCTGCTTACGTAACTTCTTAGAGAGAGATTAAATGATAATTTACTCCACTCTATCTTCCTCGAAATACTTCAAAGGCAGTCTTTCCTTGTCCTACGGGAGTTAAAGCAGTACAAGTAACATGCCTTTGGACAAAGAATAGTAACTTGCCTTTAGACGCAGAAAAAGGCAAAAGTTTCATGAAATCCTCCAAATTTGTGTATTGTCGGCTTCTCTGTTCGGAGTTGGTTTAATTGCAAGGAGAGTTGAGATGTTGAGATTCATATATTTTATCTTGAACTATTTATTAAGAACATTTCTGCCAAGAAACAATATAAATGTTCACACAAACGTAATTTCAGCACAGATTACTAAACTCTTTTTCCATAAACTCTGTAATCATTGAGTTATTTCAGAGCATATACTTCATTGTTAAAGGTTAACCTCATCATTTATTTCTATAGCTATTTCAATTTAAAAAGTTGGCGCTAAATTTTAAACACATCCCTAAACTTCGAAGCCGTTCAATTCCTTAGCTATTCCTCATTGAACCGTAATCAGTTATGTCTTATAATAGTCGAAACGCCGCTGATGGTTCAAATATACATAGAACGAAGCACCAAAAACCATCAAAAGTCGTAGGTGATAAGGCAATATACATATTTAGCTCCCAATGGGAGTATCTTCGTGGCCTGGAGGTTGGCAAAGGACTGCAGGTGGAGCGAAATATAATAATGAAAGACTTCATTCAGGGAGGGATTGAGACTATCAACTCTCTTCTTACACATAACCCTTTGTCATGTGAGAACAAAAAGAAAGAGATAGATTGCAAAAGTACAGAGAAGAAAACTACTATATGGATTGAAAAACCTAAGCTAATAGCATAGGAAAACATTTCCACTGCAGGAAAACACCCTTAAGAAGGGAGATGTGAAAAACCTGCGAAATCTACATATAGAAAACTAAATTTAAATATGGTAGTAGATTAAAGAGCTATATAAGACAAGAAAAAAGAAAGTAATTAGAATGTACACTCCTGGCCAAAATTAACGCAGCACCTCCCTAGCGATCCTTACGGCCGGTGCTGCGTTAATTTTGGCCAGGACTGTACAAAAAATTGCAAATTATAACATTTTAATATAAAATTTTGACACAAAAGTATAGCTAATTTAGAATTGAGTTACAGAGTTCTAACTAGCTTAAACTAGTTTTCTCAATTGCATGTTAGGATATCACCATATTACTTACATCGTTTGATGGTTTTTAGTGCTTCATTCTACCTATAATTGTGTCATTGTTTAATTTTGTGTATTCCGATTTTCAACATTTTTGTATGATATATTGAACTATAAATTAATAATTAACTTCAAGCGAATTTCATTGCCTTCGGGAAACCTAATTTCTAATTACTATTAAAATATAAAAAAATTCATAGGGTGTCTTTAATTTTTGCTTTACACGTCTTTTACTTCTCACAGTAATAAGTTGTTTTGTTATTAATTGTGCATGTTATTTGCCGTGATATTTATTCGTTGTGTGTTTTAATTTCTTGACCATACCATGATAACTGTATTAATATATTTTAGTTAACATTCTCAGTAGACTTGTTTAAGAACTTCACATCCCCCTCCTTTGAGGGCGTTTCACTGCTGTTGAAATTTATTCCTAAGCTCGAGAAAGATATTAAAATATCCTAAATCTAATATTATCCAATTGTGTTGATTAAATTATATCTGTAATTTCATTCCTATGTCAATAATTTGATTAGGTAAAATTACTATTTATCGAATCGTAACAAATTTGTTCCGGTTTCTGCTCCGATACCATGCAAATAAGATGTAGATGTAGTATTTTATTGTGAAAATGTGTTATAAGGGGGAATCATTTCAATATTTTGTAAATTATAAGTGGAAAATAGACAATGTGACTAAATGGCATATGGTTTAGTAAGAAAAAGCGATTAGGTAAATTTAACTTATTTTATAACATATCTGGGGTGTATGCATATTAGAGTGGATGTCCCCCTGGCTTGTTGTGTAAATTAAGGCTCACTGTAATAATAATGATAATAATAATAAACACCTTTAATTGGACGAGATTGATACTAAAAGTCTCTTCTTCCATCCAACCAATCGCCATTAATCATAGAGCTGTGCATGTAAAAAACCTAAAAGATTCTTAGGAAAAAATAATACACTGCAAAAAAACACCCGCAAAGAAGGTAGGGAGAAAAATCTGCCTAAATCTACCAATAGTAATAACTAAAATATGAGAAAAAACATGAAAAAATAAAGAAACTTACTACCAGTTAGTATTTGCATACGATACATAAATAAGAATCTGTTCATTGTAGCAGTTGCGCGTGTTCTAATATTGCTTATAAATACAGTGATTTAATTCAGAATTGTTAATCAGTAAGAAGTTTTATAGTGTAAGAGATTTAGCAGTTAAGTGTATTGTAAATGTTGTTAGAATATTCATTTAACTGTAGCTGCAACCAGAAAAATGTTAAACTGAAGTAAATATAATAAATAAATAAAGTACAACTTCGGTTCGTCTTAGGCATCGCTCCGTCAGCTACCGTTTAACCGGTCGAACCAGTTTCCTTTACCTGCAAGCTTTAAGTATTATGGCGTTCCTGATGTTTTTACTACTTTAAAACATTGAACGGTTCATATCTGTTTGGGTTTTCGATTCGCTTCCGGTTTGATGCTCTGATTTTACCTCAGAAGTTGAATAGCCGTGAAACACCCGCTTCCCTTTTTCTTCGCTATTTGGAGAACTTTAAGACTCTAACAAACGGCTCTAAAATTCGATCAGTGACATCGTGATTTATCGTGGACTGTCGTGGCACTGTCTGTCTTGATTTTTGTTGCGCCGATGAAATTATGTCATTTTAGAACCGCTCTAGTAAAACTAAAACGTACTCCGAGAAACACCAACAGTACCTTAATAGAGAGCGTGTACATTTGTGTGGCCATTTATGGTGTTTCCTGAGAATTTTCTTTACTCAAACAAGGCGTTTAAACGATCGCTTACTTACTATCTTTATTAATAAATATGACGATGATGGTTTAGAATAGTATTAAATTATGATGATTATTATAATTATTGTATTAAAACGTAATGGGAACCTGCTGACGAGCAATTATTTGCTTAGCAGGAACAAAAAATTCTTATTTAAACAGTGGAATATACTAGTTTTACCTTATCGTAATATATAACTGTGTGTAATGCATGATAAATTATGAAGTGCAACGTTAATATGTTTGAATTTTAGAATGATTTGCTAACGGACTACCAAAATTAGTTACTCAATTCATTTTGGCCAAAAAAGTGTGTAAATGGCTTATATTTTTCTGTATTATTCTATTCTGATTTAATAAAAATTAAAGTTTTTGTTAAAAAAATATTATTATTATAGAACTCTTTATTTGGCGAGGTTAGGTCCATGTGGGCTTCTCTTACACCTAACCTATGAAGTCATATTTAATGTTACATACTACAGAATTATATTTTAAAAATTATATAAAAATATTGCATATATATTTCAAATATATATAAAAAGAAAACAAAGAGAAGGTAATTGAAAGAATGGGTGTGTGGGGAAAACTCCTCGGCTGAAGGCTATTGGAAAATGGCGGGAAAATGATCGCACAAAAAGGGGAGCGAAAAACACTCGCAATAACACAGATGGAAATTGATTAAATCAGTTACATCACTAGCTGCAATAATTAATGTCTATATTTTAGTACCGTCCTATAATGGTATGAGATTAGCTTGTTAGTCAAATACGGATATCATTTACATGAAAAGAAAGAAGGAGACGAATATGTCAAAAATAAAAAAAGCTTTTGCATGAGTACTAGAGGAATAAATCTAAGAATCTTCATCTAAATACTGCATAGTGAACGGCAGACAGCCTGTCTGTCCGTTCCCCTGTACTTCAGAAAATGCCTGAAAAAGTAAACATGAGAAAAAATGCGTTGAGCTTAAGTAAGGTAAAACCCAAGAAAAACTGCATCTAATACTAATAAGGCTGGGTTCGAAACCAGAAGCTCAAAATACGTTTCCGAAATATTTTTTGCGATTTATTTCTTTTCTAGGCTGCTGTGACGATTTATTCCTTCTACATCAACGTAGATACCCTGCAAGCCGCCTTCCGGATTGTGGAAGGTAGTGCACATACCATGACTCTACTTCCTCAATCGATTACTTTCGCGAACAGTTCGCAGAAAGTATTAATTTCCGAAGCGAATCCTTCAAGCATTTATTCCTTCGATCTTTCTCTCGGTGTCCAAACGGTCAATGTAATATGAAGTTTATATGGCATTGACAACATCCTCTTAGAGCGTACTTTCTTTGAAACTATTTAGTATATCAACCCTTGATTAAACGAGAAGTGCAAAATTGTAACACGACTGGGACTCGAACCTACTTTCAAGTCGGTGTAGCTTACTTTCTTTATTCGGATGCCTCATCGAGGACCTCTGGCGGCGGTTGGTGCCACTACGTGAAGCAACTCTTGTCTTCTCAAATGCTTCCGTGAAACAGAAGTGAAATTGGGTTTGGTTGTTATAACTAAATGTTTCCATTTATCCTCTATTCACCCCTGTGAGTGTCTTACAACATCTAAAAATATCAGAGGATGCTTTTTGAGAAAAATCATCCTCATTTGATCTCGGCTATGGAGCACCATGATGCAGAATTGTATTTATTTGAAGGCGTGGTCTGTATAGTTTGAAAAATATTTAGTATCTTGAACTTCCTTGATTTTATACATTCGCTGCTGAGAATCCATAGACAAAAAGTCCACCTAACTTAGACAAGCAGTGCCTTCCATTTTTGTTTTCAAACAGTATTTTTTAATTCCCTTAAATGTCGACCAAGGAATAATCCATTTCTTGTAAGTTCTATACGAGGAAGAATTCTCTCCTCGCAATAATTTGATTGCTTCATTCAACTATTTTTGACTATATTGCTTATACTTTGCAGACATTTAAGATAAAACATACTTACACTTTTTTAAATGATTATTATTTTGACAGGTTATTTAACTTTAAAATATGCCGTTACATAAACAATTGAAAAGACTGCTGTTCGTGGAGCTCCAAGGGAAAACTTTTTGCTGAGTTGATTTTTGAACGAAATAAAACAATTGTCTTTTTCTAAGTGAAATTAATTCATGAGACTTCACTATGCCAAAATTTGAGCCAATAAAACCGACTAAAATTGCATAACAGATGTTTGAAAACCTATCACGAACTTACCAATGGCACGACATTACCAATGTTTACTCTATTAGTTCAATCATTCTCTCCAGCTTCAAAGAAAATCTTTTAGCAAACGATAAATCATAAAAACCTAAGAAATATAGATGATTAAAGATTACTCCAACGCAATTTAATTCACTGAATATCATAACTTTTCAGCGTGATCCATATCAGATTGATTCGAGTATTTAAGGGCAGTTCAGAAGTTTCAACTTATAACTGGTATATTATAGTGTAAACGTTTTTGTGAGTTAAATTTAAGGAATCAAAGCGTGAGAATTTGCGTAAGATAAGTAAAAAAATTACGAGGAATGAAATATTTTAACAATGGGTATTTTGAATTCGTACCATAATTTTTATTCTTCAATGACAGAGTTGGCATACCTGCCGAAGGTTTTGGTATCACGATAGTTTGCTTTTTGCGTATCAAATTCGTATACAAATAACTGACTGGATTTTCAGAATATTGTTCCCATCGTAACAGTAACATTTATCAGTTTGCGCAAATCCAAATGAAATGATGTTTGTCTGAGAGTCTATTTCCCTCCTTCACTTCTTTGGCAAACTCAAATTCTTCACTCAACCATTTTTTTACATCTCCTTTTGCCTTGGTGGCCTCACGCCATATTATTCACTATAATATTATTCACTATGATATTATTCACGATCATTTTTATTAATATTGTAAATTATAGTGGTATGCTATATTCTGCTAGTGTCCTATCCAGTTTATTCCCTTTATCACTGTCAATTGATAGTCTGAAGTCAGCTATCAAATATGGAATAATGAGTTATGTTTCCCATACCCTAATAATAAGTCTAATATTGCTGCTATCGGAGATTAACTATCAGCCTCGATCAATTCTATAATCGCATCATCTTACACCGATGCCTAATTATTGCCTATCATTTTGATTACTGATTCGACTTTTTCAATAGCTTCTTGTACTGCGTCCATTCCGTCATTATACGAGCACATACTGCTGCATTTTTTCTTGTATTTCTCAGGGACACCATAAAATACTCTTTAGTAAGGGGTAAAAAATGAAACGCTAAATGCAACCGACCCAAGTACAAAAGTATATACCCAATCCCGTTATGTATTAAACATAAAACCTTATTCCAGATTTTAGCATTGCAGTTTTTTACTTACAATCGGTATTTAAATGGATAGATAGACCCTTTATTCGCGAGGTTAGAACGAAAGGTGGCTTTTACACGTAACCAAGTATGTCGTATAAATATGTAATAAATATATATGCTTGTAAATATTAGCATGTAATTAGTGTGTAAAATACACTTAGAAGGATTAAAAATAACAGAAAGAAAGCAAGAGCATTCGTATGTTAAATGATATGTACCACTTCTTATGAGCACACGCTTAGATGAAAAATCACGGAATTCCATCTCTACGTGTTTGAAAAAATATTGATCAATTTTTGTCAAATTTTAACTTCGTCAATGTAGTTAAACATTAGTAAAGTTTGGAGCTATTTCGAGTGGTGATCTCTCAAATAAGTGCAATCCTTGATCATGGCGTTCCACAGCCGAGATCAAATTACGAAATTTGTTTCTCTAAAAGGGTTCTCTGATATTTTTGAATGTTATGAGAGACTTACAGGTGTGAATGGAGAGCAAATAGAAATATTTAGTTCGCATTTGGAACCGCAGTTGCTGGGACGGATTGGCTTATTGGTGGATATTTCCCTCAGCATTTATACAGAGGCTTTACCACAAATCCCTAAGCTCTGCGTGAATTTCAGCTCTTTCTGGTCTACGTGCGCCTATTGAAGGGATCTTTTCGCCAATACATGAATGCCAGCCCATATTAAAGAAAGCAGCGGACGTATTTGGTGATTAAGTTTCCACTACTAGCGTGCAATTTTCAAAAAGAGAGCTTCGAAGATGCGCATGGGACTTCAGAATAATACCTATCCAAACGGATTCGGATGATGTTGAGGCAAATTAATGTCGGCTTTTTCCGAGCTTAAACATCCTGTGGAACTTGCTAGTCAACAATGTCGAATTAGACCACACAAAACAGTTCGAATTATACCGAACTCATAAATGCTATGTTGAAAAAGAACGTCGAGCTAGATCCAAAACCGAATACTAAGACCAAAAAATACTTAACTTTTGCCTAAGTTTAAGCCAAACCAAAACCAAAAAATGAAAATATTTCAACTCTCCCAAAACTAGAAACCGTGTTTTTCCGTTCAGGTTATAATTTGGGATACTCATATTCAATAAATATATATAATGGCATTTTAAAAATTACAAAATAATATTTCTATTAAAATATAAGTGAACTATTTTTTTTTATTTGATGCCTATTAAATTTTTATTAATTTAATAATAAATCTCCCTAAATATTTTTAAAAGGCAATTTTTACAATGATCTAATTAAATATATTTATATTATTATAAATTAATATACTTTCTGTCAACAAAATCATACGCAGTAATATTTTTCCAGTAAATATTTATACTTCATTTGTTACAAAAAAGCAAACCATTACGAACTTTTATTGGGCAAGATAAATCGTTGTAAGCATTTAGCGTCATCACCACAAAACTTCAACCAGTTAACCAAAGTCGGTGCAATGATAGTTTTATTTTAAAATTTATTTGAACGAGGCGACTCTGCCATTTGTTTTCGTCGCTACCCTCCAAAATAACCGTTTGAGCTACAAAATCATATCTATATGAAAACTCGGGCATATTTGTGCATATTCATCTGATAAGTAGCACAGTTTGTCCCCAAACAACCTATTACTGTTATTCCCTTAGCCACGTGCAAAAAAATATATGATCGTCAGGAATGTCTTGATGGTCCTTGGTTTGATGCTAGAGCCATTTGCATTACTCTATGCATTTAAAAAGGGAATAACGGAGTCTAATTTAGGACCTTCCCGGTGTTATATCACCTTCAAAATTGAAATCAAATACGTTTTATTTCTACCAAGGTGTTATACGTATTCACATCTTCCAATAGGCCCTGGGTTCGACACCAGGCGTCCCCACTATTTGCAAGGTATGGCGGGAATCTCAAATAATTTATGATGCAGTTTCGAAAATATTTTAAAATATATCCCGGTAGGAGAGGTAATTCAAAATCACAAAACTCCCAAAAAACGCTCTTTTCTATGTTAATATATATAAAAATGTCACCAAATGTACTTCAGCTCGACGCCAGGTGGGTGCATAATTCTTCTATTTAAATACATTTCGCCGATATTTAAGATTTTTTTAATACCTTTCCCGATAATATACAAACGTAATTCCAGGCATGTGAATAGAGAACATAAATATATTTCATATAAGAGTTTTCTGGTTTCCCTAATGATCCTTGGTTCGATGCCGAAGCGTCATTCACATTCCTTTAAGCATTGCAAATCGAGATATTGGAAACTTATTTTAGGTTGTTTCTGGCATGATCTCGACTTCAAACTTTGGATTAAATATGTTTTATTCATACTAGGTCGTTATATGTATTCACAACTACCAAATGTTTCTGGGTTGGACACCAGGCGTCCCTACTATTTGAATTTTAAGGTGGGAATTTCAAATTCTTTTTAGATTCATTTACCGAGAAGGTTGAAATTCTATGACTCTGCATGTGAACAGAAGTAATGAATGTTTCATAAAGACAGTTAATCATTTACATTTCACATGTTTTATTATATTAAAAAGAATTACTGTAATTTTTAAGATGTGTACTACCGACGGGAGGTTTTTGGAGGGGTTCCATCCCGTCCTTGGGAAAATTCAGGACAGATTGTATTCTTATCTCACTAAAGGGATGTCCTCTAGCACGGGACAGCATGCTGTATGGGACAGGCGGTGTTTTGGCCAATCAACGCAAGGGACAACCCCTACCACGGCATTGGCACGAACACATTGCTGCCAAAGACCAGTCCCAAGCCATATTGGATTTGTGTTGCTACGCGTTCTCTTGTAACGAGTGTTTTATTGGTTTTGCACCAAATGTTTGTGCACAGAGAGGCAGTATCCGTGTTATAACATAATTATGAAAGGAACCGATATCTGAATATACATGCAAGAATACAATGAATGAGAAAATGTAACGAAATCCCACAGCAATGCGAAAATTACAACACTTGTCAAAAAGTACATAGATACATTTTACAGGGCTAAATTCGTAATATGTATATCATTAATTATTAATTAAAATTCCTTAAATGTCTTATTAATCGTCATCCCTTACACCGAATGATAGTTTATATTTTAATTAAAGAAAAATATAATATTTACAGTACAATGCACTTTCATAACCACATCAAACATTTATAGAAATTCTTACAACTATATTTTACAACAATTTTGTACATCTTAACGTCCAATTTTTTAAATTTTTTCTTAAACGTCCTTTCATTAGCAGGGAAGGGTTGAAAATTTCTTCAGGTAACACGTTCAGGTGAAATACTTGTCATTGTTTCGCACGAAGACAAATACCTCAGCCTATCGACCTATACACAGCAGCCTCGAAGACACCTACGCCTTCAATAAAGTTATTAAACGACATTCTAAGACTTCAAATTTAGAAGTGAGGTAAATATTTGCTAATAATTAGCTACAGGGGAAGTGGAATCAATAGAGAAGGACAAAGATTAAATTCAGTAATTAATGAATTCTGAGGAGCCAACTCACGGATGATTTACGTCTATTTCTACATAGCTTAGAGAAGGAAATTGGTGGAACTCTCTGCGATTTCGGCATTGAAACTTAGATTCACGCTCAGCCTAAGTAGCTCAGCGTTGGTCATGGCGGTGAAAGATATATCTTTATAGTACTTATTTTGAATGATCACATAAATATCCAATCATATGCAATTATAATAATAGCCGAAACTGGAGATGAAAACAAACATCAATTCGCCAACCTGGAAAAACCCAGCAAATCTGGGTTTGAACGCGTAATCTTATACTTACTGATCGAGTTAATGTCTAACTTTATGCTTCCTTAGTCTGTTTTAGTAATTATATTAATACTGGGGAATTACCCCGTCAAAGTAACGGAATTTAATTAAATTTAGTCTCCAAAAACAAAAATAAACTATTACAATATAGTAAACATTTTGAATTGACTATGCAAATCCAACAAAACTTCCAAAAACTAGAATTTACGTCGTTAATTCAACATGATCCTGATAATAGAATTCCACCAAATCAAGGCTACTTCAATTGAATTCATAATCATAATGTATTATTTGATTATTCGGTTGCTAGAACAACATCATGTTTGTAAGAATCGCAGCCTTTCAATTGGTTTAGGCGGAAAAATGTTCGATGCTTTTGAGAATGAAAATATTAATCCTTCAAAATTTGATTCACAAAGCCAAATTTTAAACCTACAATATAGGTGATATTATTTGTAAAAGCATATGGCTGAATTTCAGTTTCCAAAGTTAACTCATGATTTTGTTACCATAAAAACCCGTACCGTCTCTTCTTCCACATACATTTGTTACGAGCGTCTTTCCCATACACTCGTATGGAAGTTAAGTTTTAAAATCACATTTGTTGTTAGGGATTTGTTTAGGTCCATGAAATTACAGAAACGTTTCGTCATTTATGTCTGAATTCTTTCTATTTCGACTCGAATACGATATTTTACGACTTAAATGATAACCTTTATCAATTTACTTTGTTTTGCTAAGGCAAAAATATGAATCTTTACCCAATTTTCTTTTGGTATTCCTTTAGATTTCGTACGAACATTATTTCTGATTTAATTATGCAAAAGAAACAATGGCTGTAATCAATCAAAATGAACTTAACGTGCTTTTCTTAAGAGAGACGATACGAGGCCTCCTGAATCGAAGCAAAGATACTTTGGATAAACAAATTTCGATATATAACGCAACGTTGGAACTTTAACGAATCCCAAAAATTAATAATTTTATCACGTCGGAGAACGCCTGAAATTAATGTTCGAAAATTTCTCCCATGTATTTCTTACGGGAGACTGACATCTGGTAGATAGATATATACACAACGGTGGTTATAAAATAAGATTGTTAATACTTATGAAGGGAATTTTACATTGGATTCAGACTCCATAGTATTTTCTTACATATAACCCTTCGCTGTTCGAAATTTAAAGAAAGAGATAGTTTGATACAAAACTATACAAAAAAACGCTACTTTTAAAATTTAAAACCCTAAGTTTCCACTTAGGAAAAATTATACTGAAGCAGGAATACATCCAAAAGAGGAAGAGTGAAAAATCTGTGAAATTTATAGATAGTTAAATTAATTTCTAAGGAGAAGGCAGGTGAAGACAGATTTGAAAGGTTGACAAAAAAATACATATACACTTTCAAATAGGAAACTCAATAGAAAAGCTTGCATTTAAGCAATCAGGAAATAACATTACTAAAAGCTAATAATTAGGTTAGAATATGGATCAGTTTATAAATAGCCACGATAGATTCGAGTTCGTCAGAGGTATCCAAATACGGAAATAGGCAAGAGGTGATTTGCCAATAGAGGCGATTGTATGTGGAGAGAAACAATTATAATGTCTCAATAAGTTCGGAAAAAGTAGAGAAAAGTGCAATGATGAAAGATCAGAAACCTTTTTTAGAAATTGAAAGCCATCTCGCCTTATGAAGCTGGGCTCATATTAGGGCTTACTATCCATATTAGAGGCTGGTAGTATGTACAAAGTAAAATCTTCAGGTCTTCATGATACCGATCGCCAAAACTGAAATGAGTACAACATTTCTGAAAAAGACCAATAATGTGGGAAAAGTCATTGCCAAATTTTAAAAGGTACGTCTATGGAGTGCTTGGGGGATAAAATATGGTTCTTACCACGAGAAGGAATTGCATAATTAAGTAGAATACACTCCGTATATTTTTATAAATTATTTGCTTCATACTTAAATTTTTGATAATAGAAACCAATATTTGACGCTTGAGGCTCTATTAGATGACCATCTTTGTAATCTATGAATTTAGTAAAAGAAATACGCAGTCAAATGGTTATTTTCAGCTCTTTCCTAACAAAAGGAACATTTTTGTATTTACAGTAATGATAAAGTTTACGATACGGTTTTGCATGGTCGCTATTTCGGCCACCTCCGTACATTTTATGCACACGAGCAAGAGAATCATACACGATCAACGAAGTTATACGAATAGCACTTGAAACGTCATTTATTACAGTTAGTAACTAATTGAACTACTTAGGATTGTATTTACGCAAATTAAAAAGCGCCTTTGGAGCTGCTTCGTTAATTATCTCCATACTTAGGCCTCCCGAACACTATCTTCATCGCTCTCCAGTATTCATCAAATAACAATCATCAACTTTTGGCTCCTAATTACCACTGCAGAATCTTGCCGTCCTTTCTTGTGATACCCCTTGAATAATGGATCCAGATATCGATGTCAGACCATTATACTGACCATCACTATGCAAATTAATACTCTTACTGAATACGCCGAGAGACATCGAAGAGAGCTCAAGGGCGCCCATAACATCTCTTTCTACTCGAAGGAGATTTTGGTTTTCGGTCTTCTGTTTTTGTGACCTAATTTCTAATTTACCGTCTGCTTGATTGGTCTGTAATCTGACATACTGACGTCAATACCAGATTGCTATATTTCCCAACGTAGCTCACTTCCAGGAAAACATGTCTCTTAAGAGAGGCACCGATCTTTTATGCAGCGTTCACTCGACGCGTGTCATTCAAATGCATCACACTGGTTTTCTCGCTACAAAAAGGCACAAAATACGTTTCACGAAAGAGTTGGCTCGGTGTCATTCTACAGCAGCAATTATTCAAAAGCGCTCTTTGAAACAACGGCAAACGATTCCCAAATCTGATGAGCGAGGATAAAGGGTGGAATGAGATGGGATTGGGTGAAACTTGGCGTAATTAAAGAGGCATGATTAAAAGCGCTCCTCAGAGTCTATTCTTAACATTTATTTTTGCATTCCACTCAATTTTATTTCCGCACTACGCACCTTATGTAGAGAGAGAAATGCTGAGATTATAATGCAATTACCGATTTAATTAATTATTTCGAGGTTTTGGAGGATCCCATACTTTCCGGAATATGCACTTGACAGTGATCAACTAAATGTTTTGCCGTCCCTAAATTATCATTAAATTCGAAATAGAAAATATTATACCACTATAGTACTAAATAAATAAATGCGATAATTCAATAGCAATTTAAATAATGATTAATACTATAAAACGATTGCTGATAAATCGCCTCATGACGAAAAACATCTCTCATAATACAAGTGTGATTTTTGCAAACCGCTAACGAAAAAAAAACATGTTGACAATCAGCTATTAATTTTATTAATTGGAAAAGCATCCCGGAAAGTGATATGCATTCCTCCTAGTTTCCTGGAAACCATAGGAATTCCATTTCCTCCGAAATTAGCTGTAATTTTATTGGTTCTGTCGCCCTTGATTTCAGATTTGATTTTGTGAATCGGTCATCAATATTTGCATTAATTGCTTATTTGCGAGATGTCGGAATCATTTTGTACGGGATAATTAAGTTACTACCATCACAATAATGCCTCGTAATTTTTCCCCCTAATCTTTTTAGAAAGCGTAAATTAAAATTGAACGATGATTGTTTTTCGCACTCAACAGAAGAAAACTTAACCTTAATTTACTTATATCTTTTCTTGTTCATAGATGCCATAATATGAAAAACCTTCAGGTATGAATAAATCTTTATTGTGACATTCTTTATGGTCACCTGATATTGAACACTGTTAAAAGTACTGTTTATATTTCCAAACTTAAAAGGATATTTTATCAGATTTTTGTGTCACAGGAAAAGATGGACAAATTGCCTTACTCCTCAAATTGCCCAATAAGCTCCATTCCCTCTCCCGAGTTTCCTGTTGCCAATGGCGGAGGATTTGACAAGTCTCAAGACGGCAGTACAGAAGAAGTAAATCAGAGTAAGTCTTTCTACTTATCCATTTTTTAACCCAATATAAATTAGAAATACTATATGCCGTTATATAAGATATAATTCCGTTTTAGATAGATGGAATCTTGTTGTCTTTGAAGTTTTTCTTGGGGATAAAATCCAGAAACCATCGATAAAAGAATGATATGCAAAGGTAAAAGAATATTATATGCACTGTTGTTTATTCATTTTGAAGAACTATTGCTAAAACACGAGTAAAATATGTATCACTAATTTTAATTACCTAAAGTGGGCGAAAAATATCATTTACTGGATTAATTATTTTGCTTTTTTACTAGCATATGATTATTAAAAATATCGTTGAGGCTCTTTTGAATTTAGTTAATTATAATCGGATTACAAAAATTCCTATTTTAAATTAGTGTGGTTATCATTGAATCTTACTACGCGCGAATTATGAAATCAAAATAAATTGAGACTTTAAATAAAATAAAACGTTATACATGTATTTAAAGAAACACTTAGACCTTAGACTTGATTTAACTTACATTAAAGATTTGCTCACATCACAAAACTGCTTATGATAGAGCTTCATTTGCAAAACATGAAGTAATGAGATTCATCTCCGTTGTGAGACCGACAAGAAGCGAGTCGTAAATTTCTGCCACAATCGCACTTAAATTAATTAAAATGTGATTGAGTATTGCATTTATTTTTGCTATAATTAAATCTTTGATATTAATGCAACCGCAATATAAATCTGCAGCTTATAAACAAAAAGCATTTATACTGTTTACGAATTGAAAAATAGAATTAAAACTCTTGCTATATTATATTACATTATTTTAAACCTCTAATGTAGCTTTAATGATAAATCACTATTTTAGCAAACTCTTTGTAAAGCTCTAATATAGTTTTAATTTTTTTAATGATTCGTGCATCATCTTAGAATGTAAAAATCACTTTGTAACACATCATTTTATACAGTGGATATATAAATAAGTTGATTCACTGGTATAGGTGTATAATTATGTATAATTATCATTCCCTACAATCCTTTCAAACTTTCGGTTAGAATTTTGTAACTAATACTTGTTAGTTTTACTACACCAGGCTACTAAAAATTGGTGTTGAAATAATTGAACAATTGTTCCCTTCGTTATTTAGTTTTTGCAAAGATTCTATGAGAGAAACCCGAGAATGTTCGTCAAAAGAAAAAAAAATTCACAGATACTTCGTCGGCAAATAATCAAATTTCAGGGCACGTAGGCAGGAAATATTCTACTATGAAACTAAATCCTCGTTTACCGAAACATCCTACATATTATTCGTGGAGCTTAGGAGAGCTATACTTGATAGCTGATGGGTATCTCCTTTGCACTTTAACACTGTCCACTTCACGGGATCCAAAATTACTATAGATTTAGGATTTCTTGCCCAATCTTCTTCTAAAATAAAAAGGAATGTGATACTGCAATTTGATAGTTATAGGTGATGATTATCTTCCATGTCGATCGTTATTTCTTTAAAGGAGTTAAGCGTCTTAATCCCTTTCAAATAAAAAAACGCTTTGTTATTATTATTATCTTGCATAAACATGATCGATTTATACTAGCTAGATTGATAAAAATAGTATCAAATTCTCTCGAATTAAAACATGTAGATCGAGGTATTACTCGGTGGGACTCCTTCATAATCTAAAGAAAACAAATCTTATAAAAAATAAACTCTATCCGGCTGTACTTCGTGGAAAGACATTATGAAGTAAAAGAATAAGACTTGGTGATTTCCACAGAATATATTTAAAACAGTACCGGTTTCGGTGAATAGCCATCATCAGGTGAAATTACAAGAAAATGCAAGAGCTTATATAGGGGCTAACTTGGAAGGGAGGGGAAGGAGAGGGGAAGGGTTAGGAAAGGTAATTTCATTGGTTAGGTTCGTCACACAGTAATTAAATATATTCTGTGGAAATCACCAAGTCTTATTCTTTTACTTCAAAATAAATCTTACTTAATAGAGTGCTGAACCTAGGTTTCATCACAGCGTAACATCTTTAGGTGAAATACAAGAAAGCTGACCGTAATTCATAGATTATACTTTAATTAATTAATTTTATTTTCATTGATATAACGGCCAGTTTTCTTGTATTTCACTTGAAGATGTTACGGCTTAACAAAACTTAGGTTGTTCTTATTAAAAAAAATTTTAGTGGGCTCTACTAAGTGAATTTTATTTTCTTTTTGATGCATTTAATTTATCTTATGTAACGGTTTCAATACTATGAACAACAATACTTTAGATTACGCTCGATAATTTTAGTCACTCCGAGGCACATCAAAAACTTTTCGTACTTTTAGAAACGTTTCCATCGCATAAATATTGAAATGCATAATATAAAAACATAAGGGAAATATGGAGTACACAAAGCCTCAGAATTGTATCCATTCTGCTGGCGATATGTGTTTTAGTCTATAAGTGGCGGATAACTCGTTTGACACGGCAATGAACTACACAACACAAAACGCTCCGGCTCGAAGAAATTTTACCCGGCACTTCATATAGTCTCAATTGCCCGATCAATACATCAGGAACTTATCGTTTTATCCAACGCCCCTTCATATTTTCGAGAATTTTTCGGTACACTAAGAGCTCCCTTTTTTGCCATTCAGCGATTCTCGGAAAAATATGGCATCGGTGACCGCGTAGCAGATAGAATGGAATAAAAAGGCGGAATAAAGCCATCAACTGGGAATGCGTGCCGTAGGAAGTTTTTGCATGAACGGGGAAGGGGCTGAGGTGTACTCCATCGGTGAAAATATAGATTGATTCTGGATGAGAGACAGGGTTTTGATATTCTCAAGGAGGGAAAAATGGAGGTGGTCCTTGAATGTGACAAAGAAGAATGGACCGAGAGCTCTACCTTGCGGGACTCAAAGAGTTTAAATAAACGAAGGCACTACAAAAGAGGCGATCACGTTACATAGCTGCTTATGATAATAAGTTCACCAGCATCGATATCTCATAGTATCCTAAGGTCCTTTTGCAGCATTAGAGCTATATAAAATCGCGCAACCTCTATCTACAGAAGCTTCTTTGCAAACCATGGTAGAATCGAAGGTGAAACTCGCTCTTGAGATATTTTGTAACGCTTTGAAAGTTTGGAAAAAAACTTGCTTCAGTGAGTGAATGAATGAATGATATTCAAAAGTGTGTATTTTAAGACGGGCGTTAAGCTGCGTATAAATCTCATCATCGAATAGAATAAAAATAATCGCGTAAGTAATATTGCTGCGTTAAAAAAGTATCGGAAATGATTTTTTACCGCGAATGCGCAGAGTAGGAAAAATATAAAATTCTGATGGTAGATAGGTGGTAGGTAGCTGTATCCACAATACGTATGTGACACTATCTACGACCTGAATTTTAAATTTCTCCAGCTCGGCGTATTCGATGGGAAAAAATAAGTTTTGGAACTATTTGAACGTAGTAGTGAAAAACAAAAGTGGAATCATAATTCAACAGTAGATCTGGTAAAAGATCAATTGCGATAAACGATTTTAAAAGACAATATTAACTGGTCAAAAATAGGGGAGAGTGTATAAGAATCTGAAATCACGGAGCCGAAATCGTGCAGTCGATGTTACAGAATTATATTAACGCGAAGTCACGGAGAATTAAAAAAAGGAAATTTTCCGAAGATTAAAAAAATCACAATGGAGGATACATGAAGAAATTTTGGTTAATGGCAGTTGTCTGGGGGTTTCACGGTTACTTTTTTTCAGGTAGAAATTTGGAGGGTCGCCGTTCTAATCCGGACCCTTAGCTCGATTTCGCAGCTCGGGAGCGTCCGGCCGCCACAGCTGGGGGGACCATAAAAAAAACTGACCGCGTGGAATACAATTTAAAAAGTTATAAAAAATTCGAATAAGCAACAATTTATTATCTTCGTTGTCTCACTAGTCCAAAGAGATATACAAGTGTCTTTTGATCGACGTTCTATGATGAAAATTAAGATATATCGTGATTTTGCTAGAAATGACCCGTTGACGCACGGCAACGTTGCCCCGTGGATGGGTTGGGTTGGGGAAAAGGATTTCTAGATTTTGTCCTCTCCTTTCAATATATGATTTGCCATCTTTCTCCATGGGCGCTCAATTACTTCAATTAGAATCCTCACCTCCTTGACTATTGCTAGCTCCTCCGATTTCTTCTTTCAACAAAAGTTTCTTTCCTTTTTCTTCACTACATCCACTCGAAGGTATCCAGTCTTTTGGTTTCCTTTCCTTAAAATCCACAATTCACACCAATTCAGTAAAAAAACTCCACACCAAGGATTTTACTAATATTTCCCTGATTTCTTTATCGAGAACCCTTCACACCTCAGTATTTTTAATAAAATCACAGGCATGATGAAAAGGAAGTAAGAGATACGTTAATCTTGGGAATAAATGAAAAAGATAAACAATTATTAACCACAGATTTTTTTAATTTTGCAAACGACCATGATTTCGATTCTTGGAGTCATCCTCACCTGACTTTAAGAGTCGAAACTAAATTTTGTAACGAAACTAAAACTTAAGTTTGCAAATAAAAAAATCCTGCGGTTAGTAAAAGTTTATCTTTTTCATTTGCTCCTGATAGATACTTACGACGAAGCCACGGCCAAAGCAGTAGATTCGACGTTAATCTTTATCATGGATTAAAAGAGCGAGGAAAATATACTAAGTCGAAATATGGTAGTATGAATTTCGGTAGGGTAAGAAGGCAAAAATTAGCTAACTTTAAAATTTGAATCTTAAGAAAGAAAATAACATGATAGTAACTGATGGGTTTTACTTTACGTCAGAAAGAGAGTGAATTCCGTAATTGGATGAGAATTAACCCTTATACCTGAACATCGCAGCTCATTTTCAACGAATCCTTTCATATCTCCCCGACTTCAAGGAATTCAATTCATTTTATCTTTTAAATTAACACTCACTTCCCGAATGCTTAGACTGGGCTCACTCAATCATTCTTTACCCGCTTTCAACGTTGATTACATAAAGCTACGGAAATCTTCCGAGTAAAATGTTACTCTTCCATTTGCATGGAGATGACTTACCGATCTCTGGGATGACTTCATTCTAACGCTTGAAGACACTTTAAGGAGAGTGTCGTATCGAATTTCGAACACCTAATTCATATCAAGTGGCGATAGGGATTAGACGATAGCGGGAAAGGAGCAACCACATTACTGAATCTACGTCAACGAAACAAACATTTTGTAAAGGAAATCGAGGAGTGGCTGTATATTCCACGGGATCTCGGAGCATTTAATGAGATTGCGGGAGAAAGATTTAACACAAGAGGCAGTGGTCATTTGACAACTTTTTGGAGTTTTATTTCAAAATGTTTTAAGTTAAACATTTTTCGAATTTTCGAAACTGACTTTGTAATAATACCATCCCAAATTTAGTATGAACGAATTGAAATTTTCTAACACAATTAATTTAATTAATAAAAAATAATTAATATAATTAGTAATTTCATTTTACATGTTACACCTAGGACGGCTAGTGGTCATTTTACCACTATCTCTTACCATGCCAAATATTTACCTTTGGCGCTGAGTTTTTAAATTTAAATTAAATTAAAATCAATTTTAATAATTTATTAATTCAATAACTATACAAATGATGTTTCAAAGGAGCTTAAGTAGAGCGTGATAATTATTTAAAGCCCCGTATAGTGAAAATAATAAACTCTTCATTGCTTCTATAAATTTGTTTATTAACTATTTATTGATGGAAAAATGTAATTTAATGTTGCTATAGGTATATAGATATGACTACAATAAACAATTGAATCCCATAGGATGCAAAGAAGCGATAAAGAAAATTGAATTTAGTTATTGAGCATTAAGAAGTCAAGTGCTAAAAAGGACCACTTCCTGTACTTCTAAGGAGAGAGTAACTCCCATCCTACTAGTGTTAAATAAAAGAGAGAGTGAAAGACTAGGTCGAGAAAAAATTATGATTGAAATTAAGTAAATTACGCTCTATATTGCACCGTAATTGTCTTTCCTTTTACGGTTGACCTTATCGCTGAACTAAAGGAATTCCAAATCGCAGATTTACAAAAGGACGACATTTTTTGAATCGACTTGATTAATCATGTTAGTGCTTAATATCGATCGACATTTGAACGTATTTCATAAAAATAATTAGTTACTGAATAGAATCAACAATCCTAGCTACAGTTCTCCGAAATCAAATACCGCCGAGAGTATCTACCGTTGTTTACTATAAAAATGAGTTATACGTTTGATTTGAAATCGCTATTGCTAAGTTGCTGTTCCCAAATGAAAATGCAAACCGAATTGTTAGCTCTAATTCAATAGCGACTTTTTCGGTATCGGATATCGATAAATGATACAATTTAATTAGCTAAAATGTTTAGCAAGCCAAGTCAAAACTAACATGCATCAAAAACCTGTTTATAGGAACGAATTTCTGCTAATACACTACAAAAAATAAAACTATCGATGTGCTCGTGAACAATTAAACAAAATGTATTGTCAGGAACCATAAGCTCGATTTAAAGTCACCTTGGCTGATCCTTACGGTCAAGGGTTGTGCATCTTGGATTTATGTCATTCTTTTACATCTAGAGATGAGTTTATACGATTCATCTAATCTGTGTAGGCACATTAAAACAGAGTTTACTATTGATACCACGATACTTGTATAAGGATCAGCTAACTACAACCATATTTCCCTAGTTATTTCCAATTTATTGATTTATACTTAAGGAATACAAATAAGCATCAGGCCAAGTGGTAGTTTCCCGTAGGGGGAGGGAAAAATTAAATAATCATCCTAGTATTCACCCTACTCGGGAGGAAAACCACCCAAAACTTCCCAAAGACAGTACGTATTACATATAATAATTAAACAGTTTACAAAAATATTTTATAATTTACATCAATATTGCAATATTTAAAAAATTACAACAATATTACAATATTTAAAAAATTAAAAACACATTACAATAAAATCTCGAAATTATTTTAATGCTATTGACGAGTACATTGTAAGAAGGGGGAAAAGGTACAAAAACTTCTCCAGGTAAATTGTTCCATTCTACTGTTCTCCGATTAAGAAATTTTTACTTGGAAAAATCTGTTCTCAGTTTAAGAGTTCTTAATTTCTTTTTGACATATTACAACGACACACGAAGCCCGGTGCAGGTCCAGAAGAATGGCCAACGATGGTCAAGTCTTCCCAAATAAAGGGTCAATGCAATATAATCCTATTTATGGATGACGAATTTGATGAATTCATCCCATTAATACGACGGTTTTCTAATTGTTAATGCCAAGAATGCTTTTATCCCATATTTTCCGAAACATTAGTCGACAGTGAACGATTAGTCAACTTAACCCGGACCTCAACAGCGAGGTCCGGGTTCGAGTCCCAGCTAACCGTTATTTCCTGTGGTGAAAATGAGCTCAATGCCGAGAACTGGTCATATTCTCAACCCCTTCGCTATTAGCAACTAAAATCTTCAAAGAGGGAATAAGGCGGATAGTAATAATAATAATAATAAGAGGACTTTATTTAGTGCGATATTTAGACTATAAAGCCTCTTCTTACATCTAATCCTTCGTCATATATATGTAAAAAAAAGAGATAGCTTGAAAAGAAGTACAAAGAAGAAATTTACTCTCTGGTTTTAAAAAACCAAAGCTAAGATATCAGGAAAAAATCCACTGTTGGAAAACACCCGCAAGGAGGGTGTGAAAAACCTGCAAAACCTACCGATAGGAAAACTATAGTTAGAGATGCAATCAGATTAAATGAAATTTAAAGACAATAAGACATACCAATAGTATCATACAGGAATAAAAAAGAACAAACAGTTACAAATTTACAGGTAGGTACAAAATAGACTGATAAGTATACTAGTTAATGAGCAATAAATTAAAAACGGTCTAAACAGAAATAAGGAGTGAAGTACTCTCTTACTTTTTTACCGAGCCAGAATGAATACGAGTAACACTTTATAAATGTAAATGATTCAAGAACAAATAAATGTTATTTTCAACATAACTTTAGTCTCAGTGACTTTCGCAATATAACGGTTTGTTTGTGTTTAAATTTATAAGCTCGTTCACAATTTAGAATTATAAAGTGTTCGGTGTCTTTATTTGTATTAATAAGGTGTCACAATGGGCTAGAGCTGCCGCCCAGCAAGGAGAAACTTCAGGATCGAAGTTTCAAGTACACGTTATTGAGTTGTTTGTTCCTCTATTTTGATTCTGCGTCTCAATGAAGTCACTAAAGAAGAAGAAAAATACTCTTCACTCCATTCTTTAATAAAAGAATAAAGGTTCTAATTGTGCGTATAGTTATTAGGCATGAGTCGATTAAAAAGTAACTCTCAAAAAGCTTGAAAAATTAATATTGATATTTTTTTAATCGGTAATACTGGTTTTTAACCAGACTTCTGATATTGACGAGGTTTTTAAATTTTAATCAAAGGGATAATGACTCGGTTACTCAAATATCTGTTGATATCTAAAGCAGTTATTTTTCTGTTCAAGGAAATGCTTAACTGACATCTTATTGAACAACTGTGACAATTAAAGGGTTAAATATTGAGAGAATGACAATGAAAACCAAATAAAGATGAAAAGTAGAGTACTCCGTGAATCAAAATTCAAAGTATTTTTCTATTTCTGGTTCCTCTATTTTCATCACCATGAGTTTTTAGGTAAACATGCGTATTGCCTGGAGATTTTTTTTTTCAGTTATAGGGATGAGGTAGTAAATATTTGTATATTTTAGTATTTACTACCCCGGAGGATGATGGCATTACTATTGTATATTCTTCTATTTTGATTATGTGTCTCAATGGAGTCACTAAAGAAGAAGAAACATACTCTTCAAGAGTTCTTAAAGATCTTTAATCCAAGTTCTTAAAGATTGTTAATCTAAGACTTCCTTTGTCCTCGAATATCGGTGAAAGAGGTGAGAAATGCAGACAAAGACGGCTATTGGAGATATAAGACTCTAATTCACAAACAGCTGAGTTACAAATTTTTCTTTCTAGACTCTACAAGATGGTTCGAGAAATTGGTAAAAAATATAACGCCAGAAAAGAAGGAAAATTTGCCTTAACATTAGAAGGACGGGAAGTGGTCCTTGGACCACTTCGCATCTCAATACTCGACAACACAATATAATTTTTCTTATTGCTTTTTGCATCCTTGAGGGATTTAATTGTTTGTTTTAGGCATATCTATGTACATATAGCAACATTAAAATATTGGTGCTTCATCGATCGATAGTTTATAAGCAAATCTTCAGTTACCGCGAAGTGATCAACATTTTCAAGTCCTCTGTAGGTCTTTGAATATTAATCACGCTCTACTCAAATTTCTTAGAAACATAATTTATATGGTTATTAATGTAATATATTATTCAAATATAAATATCTGCAGGAAAATATTTATAAAATCCGAGACAAAGGTAAATATTTGGTTTGAAAAGAGAAAGTTGTCGAAAGTGCACCAGCCGTCTTTCTTGGTATAACAAGGTGTTAAAAATTACAACTTTAGAGTTCAAAAAATTTTTTCGTTCATTTTAAATTTTGGATGTTATCGCAAAAAGTCGAAGTGTTTCAAAAATTAAAATATATTTGAATCCGCGCCCAATCTAATTTCTCACGCGGACGTCGTGGGCTAACTAGGTAGGAATATTCCCTAATTATGACCGAAATGCGAGACGCTCGAACGCCGACATTTGGCGGGATTCGCGTGTTTAATTTGATCAATGAGAAGGAGGATACTAAGAAATAATCGTTTGATTGCGTCTTACCACCGCTCAAGGTTACATCTCCCTTATCCCTCGAATATAAATTGTGCAGTGATACTGTAACAATGTGAAAATAATGTAAAATTATAATAATACTAGTTTATGGATATATTTAAAAGATTCCTCTTGTTAAGTTTATTGATGATGAATAAGATGAATGAAGTTTACATGATACACATGTTTATTGTAATTGCGCGATGGAAGTGAAGGAGAAAAAGTCTGCCGTAGCCGGGGATCGAACCCGGGTTCGATCCCATTCCTCCTCCATCATAGCCCTTGGAAGGGAAGTGGAGTTTGTGCTGCCGTGGTACCTTAGTGGTTAGAGCAACCGACCGGCAATTGGGAGACCGGGTTCGATCCCCGGCTACGGCAGACTTATTCTCCTTCACTTCCATCGCGCAATTTATTGATGATGTTAAGGATGCTGGTGTAGCAATGATTTCATCATCATTTCGCGTATATGACATATCCAAAAAGCAGATGTAAACTATGTAGAAACTGTGATGGAGTAATTTCTTAGGTGTTATAAATGTGTTGTAGGGGATAACGGAGGAGATAATTTATGAATCGTATCTTATTGTATTAGTGTGTGCGTTCTGACACTGTTTTTGATTATGCTGATGTTGTTTTAAACCTTTGGAATTTCTGTAACTTCTAGTGTTGAACATTTTGGAGTGTTTGTATATATTGTGTGAGTCTTGCTTACATGTATATGTGCTGCTACCTGACAGTAATCTAACAGCAGCATATACCTTATAAAAATAATAATAATCAACAACAAATCTCCCACCGAAGAGAACGTAAAGTAATCTCCGCTACTTCATCGTACTCATGTGAAATTTTCATCAATCCCCATCACAGTAACATTGAAAACTGTGAAATGTAGCTTTTGCGATTAGAGGATAGAGTGCCTTTTTGGAGAGGGTTCCGCGGAGATGTATGTCAATTAGATCTTGTTGTAGCGTTGTGGTGTTCGAATACTGTCTGTAGACAGTGATGTCATTTTTTGAATATTTGTTTGTGCGTAACGCCTGATATATGGGATTGGGGTTTGAATTAAGTTGTTCATAGACAATAGTTGCAGCTGCCACCGGAAGAAATGCTATTTTCAGTGTATATAATAATAAATAAATAATTCAATCAGACGAAAATATTGCTGAATATCATTTCGTGAAAGCGGGAGTAGCTTTTTGATCCCCTAGATGTTTTCGGTTTTTTCTTCAATATGACCAAAATTCAGCTCAAACACCGGTTTGAAACTCACCCCACAACCTTTAACTACCAAAAGCATTTCAAATGAAATAAGATTCACAAATATGAGGAATGAGACACTTTTTCCTACATCAACTCGAAGACTTATATTCACCTGCGTGTAACTTTGAAGGAAGCATGAGTCTCACTAGATGCGGTATGAAATTGTTTTTTTTTCCCTCTTTTCTTATTGAAAGACGAATTAATACACCTATCAATAGATCTAGATACCTAAAAAAACGCCTTAATTAATTAATCAAATTACTTAACGCCTTTCCCTTTACTTTTTCATGGATGATGCCGGGATGGATGATTCCATCCTACTCTCGGAACATTTCCTTTTATTGTGCCTTTTATTCTTTCCAAAATTTTTAAAGCTTTTCTTAATGGATAACGCAACAAATTTTTCTTACTATGCTCTGTTTCTTTAGTGGAAAACCTTTTATTCTCCTATTATCTCCAGGTAATCCTTAGTGTCTCCTTAAGCTCAAATCGCTTCCTCCACCCAAGGCCTCCCTAACGTCTCCAAGACTGCAAATTTCGCAATTTCCTGCTGTCTTAGGGTCTACGTTACACACCTATTCATCAAGACCTTCCAAATCGGAACTTCACCTATCTTTTCCGGATTTCCATATCGAGACAGTCCACCAATACCACCAACTCAAATCGCTTCCTCCACCCAAGGCCTCCCTAAGGTCTCCAAGACTGTAAATCTCATAATTTCCTGCTTTCTTAGGGTCTACATTACACACCTGTTCACCAAGACCTTCCAAATAGGAACTTCACCTATCTTTTCCGGATTTCCATATCGAAACAGTCCACCAATAGTTAATCTCGCTCCTCGAAAGCTTTCTTGGTTACCGCTGTGCTTCCTTTGCTTATGTACCTTCCGTCTCAAAAGATAACACTGCCCAAACAGGAGAATTGTCCCTCTCCTTAGAGGTAGACGAGTAAACAGCACAATAAGCACGTACTATGATCACAGTCGGGATTGATTATATCAAATGATATCTATTTCCGAGTTAACCGAAAAAGAATAACTAAAAGAAAGCTATAGAGAAAATGCGGAGTAAAAGGGTTCAAGATTTACATACATTTTAGTGTGACCTTCCCGTAGTAAGTAGGAAAAAAATTAATTCTGTAAGATCGACTTCTTTTGGGTGAATTCTTAAATTTTTCTTCATTTGTATAAAATTTGAAAAGACGATGAACTGCTTGACTTGAATTAGAACCACATTACCTGGCACTTTAATTGAACTATATACATTCAGTGGAGGTAAATATACTAAAATATTCGACCGAAACGTTGGAATATTTTTAAAAACCAAAGGAAGCAGAAATATAGTTCTCACGTGATCAATTCCCTCAATCTCCTCACGAAAGTACACTACACCACCGGATCATACGCAAGAATTCATGATTTGCAGCCCGAGATTTAAATAAAAATCAGATTCGAAAAGTTTTCAACGCAGACCTCAGTTATTTAGAGCCCAAAAGTTTTTTCGAAGCTAAGTTTTCCAATAAGTCCTGCGAAGAAGCACGGCCCGAGCAAGAATAATTCAATCTCAAATCCATTCACTTTATGATAATTGACGTCTAGGGGAATTCATAAAAAGTAAAACGGGGAGAGGAACACATGTTCCGGACAACGGCGCATAACCCATAAAATCCGAAAACAATCTCGATTCCCAAATATCTGTAAAACGGAAGAATCCGAAACTGCCGATAAGCACCGATTATTCTTCCCTTTCCTTCGATCAATCCCCTATTATTCCTCCCGGAAAAAAATCGCCCCCCAGATTCGGGAAATCATCTCCAATCGGCTATCGTTACCTCTAATCCCTTTACTTCCACGAGGATGGCATATCCGCGCACCATTTCTTTTCTTCGCTTTGAGTACTCTCATAGTGCATCGCTGCACTAATTGCATTAAAGCATGTCAAAGCGGCGCGCACGTAGCCCACGACCGCTATTCTACGGGATTCGTGTTTGCGCGCGCGCCTTAGATACACGAAGTATACTATCGCGTGCAGGCGCTTGATCGACCGACACAGGCACGCCTGCTAGGGAATGAGACCAAAAGTGGCTTGTGTCGGAGCGTGCGTGTAGCTCTTCTCCCCTTTCCAAATCAACCTCCCGAAGCATCCCCTCTCCCCGTTCTGCGCACTCTCCCTGTCGGCTCCCTTCCCCATCTTCCCTTCCACAAAACCATTCCGTCGATCCAAACGACAAAACTCCAAGATTCCATCCACGGGTCCTCACTGCGCGGCTCCACTTCGTCCGAGCAAGTCCTCCGAGGAAGAGCACTCCCGAGGAAGACGCCGCACTGAGAAGATGGGAGAAGTTGAGGCGGGAATTGGAAAGTCGTCCGAAGTTGGCGAGAACCGGTCCGAGAGCGCGATCACCACCAGCGGTCTTCCCGAATAATTTTCCTCCCTCCGGGGAATACTTTCAGGAAGTCCTGTCGAAAATCGGACTTTCTACAGAGGGCGGATTTTTGAGGAAGAAATAAACCGGATCCGAGGGCGGTTTGTACCCGAGGGTGGTTATCCATAATATGCAAGGTAACTTCAGCCAAAGACACCGGCCGTGGACACGTTTTACTGCCGAGGCTGCCGAAAAATTGAATCGCAAGTCCCAGCAGCGATTCCACTCCATCTCGTCGCCACTGGATATGGCATCACTCCGTCTACCGGAGTCAGATTATCCAGTTTTTGAAGCCCAGCAGCACCACATCGAATCCTCCTTGGTGACACCCAGTTCAGCCGCCGGTGAAGGGACATTCGCCTCTTCTTCATCACTGTTTGGCAGTTCCACCGATCAAGAGGCTTATCAAGCCGTCGAAGCTTCAGTCGCTCCACCAGAGGTCCACAGAATGGGCAACGGCATAGTGGAAGCCTTTGGAGGGCCGATCCTCACGGAACTCGGCGCCGCAATCAACGGCAGTACCGTGATTCTCGGCGGTGCGGTCGTGCCGCCGCTCTTGGCCGGCATCCCCATCTCCGAGCTCGCCGCTATGGCCAACTCCAGCAATGCCACCGCATCTCTTCTCGCTGAGCGCCTACCACAAGAGCTCTTTTACCGTCACTCCTTGGTGATGACGGTGGTCTACTGCGTGGCCTACTTGGTCGTCTTTGCCGTCGGCCTCGTTGGCAACTCATTTGTCATCGCAGTTGTCTACCGCTCACCCCGAATGAGAACCGTCACCAACTACTTCATCGTCAACTTGGCAGCCGCTGACATCCTGGTCATCGTGTTCTGCCTTCCAGCCACACTCATGTCGAACATCTTTGTCCGTGAGTTGTGTTGATGAGTATCTGTTATTTGTAATTTTATTTATATTTCTTAGAGTCCCCGAAGTTTACTTTTGCACGTGATTTAATTTTTCTCCTTAATCACCACCCATAGAATTACTATTAAAAGTAAAATAGAAGTAAGACAGTACCATTAAGACTATATCGGAGGTAGTCATGAGTTTTGTTAATTTTCTCTCACCTATTAAGTAAATGTATCCATTAAGTTAATAGGCCTAGGAATCGCATTGATAATCTTGTCTTGGTTTCACTTTCTTTCGTAGAGTTCATTGATAAAATAGATTTAAGTAAAACTGAATTAGACTACGTATGCCCTTATGCTTTGGTTTCAGAGGCAGCGATACATTTTGCTTCTAAAATTTGTCTATAAAGCTTTTTTCTGTTAGCTACAATATTTTCCATCAACTTTTACTCTTCCTTAATATTCCTTAATAAAACCATCTCATAGATAAAATAGAACAAAGAGAAAATCATTCAGGCTCGATGTCAGCTGGGGCGATACGCTTTATTATGACACCACTGCCTGTTCTTTTCCTAAGCATAGATATAATAGTTACATGTCTTAGTTTTATGTCCTTCTGTAATATTATAAATGAAATTATAATCGAAATAACAAAGCTTGAAACTTCAATTCAGAAGAAGAATTTGGTTTAGCATTTTTAGCATTTCTTACGTATTTAGTTTTTTTCTGGACTATACATCAATATTATATAGCAATATAAGTTATATCTAAGACTTTTTTTCGATAAAATTGGACAAAAAAGAGAACGATTAAAAAAAGTCAATGAAACTCAACTTGTAATAAAACTATATATTTTGTCGATATTTTCGCACAGTTACCTCGAATAACTCATGTATAAGCCGAGGAATCTTAAAACTAATTCTTTAAATTGCAAGATTTGTGTTCTTTGAGAGATTTTATCATAAAAAATTGTAAAATTTCTTCGATGATAGAATATAGAGTCTAAATATTTTATTTCCTAGTATACTCGCATAAGATGATAAGACATTTATGGAGAGCTTTATTAAAACAAACTTTTTAAGCGTTCATCAAAACTTGTGTATCAGAGATGGTCTGATTTGATTATTTCTGTATTACATGATGAAAATTGACGCATTACCCAATCAATAGAGTATGATATGTCAAAATCAACTCTTCCAGTATCTGCCGCATACTAATAAATTGTCATGGGTTATTATATTCTATTTTCTCGTCAATTTTATTTGATTTAAAAATAAAAATCCTGTAAATTATTCAATGTATGCCCATGTAGCGAACCGGGTCAGATGCAAGGTAAACTTTGAAATTCGGCATGGCGACTGATCTGCTCTATATTCTGAAAAAAATTTGCAATGGTTTCAGATGTCTAGAACGAGAAAATAGGACAAACGGAATTTTTATCGTATTGCACATAATGGAGCTCATAAAGTTAAGAAAATTATTCAAATAACTTACGATCAAGCATAGAGGTAGGGGAACCAAGCGGATAATATCAAATACACCAATTCAACTTTACTCGAAATGAGGATACGTCAACCAAATTATCATAAACACATCTTTGCATCAATTTCTCTATCCAATACTTTAGATTTTCATATAAATATCTTATCATATGTAGCTTAAATTAGGGTGACTATGAAGATTATCGTTCACTTCAATATGACACTGAGAGTTATTCAGTATATTTGAATAAATAAATGAAAATGTATTTATATTAGCATATGAAAATATAAGGAGGATGATCTATACAGTGAAGATAAGAATAAGTTGAACACATAAATGATCTAAACTGAAACATTTTCAAACTTAAATAGACACACGGCATCATTTTGCAATCTTGTCATCCATGCTCCATACTTTTTACAGCAGAGGTAATAGCTGCCGATTCGAAAGATATGAGATTCCAAGTTTCTGACGTTCAAATCGACTTATTCTTCTTATTTGTACGCACACATAAGCAGTTAAAAGCAAGCGTAGGGTTCTTAATACATAGAGCATTGTTTGGAAATCAAATTCTCTTCAAATTTCCAATGCGTTTTGAACGCTCGTGAATGTCACGGTGATGCAAACACGAATGGGAAGAAACCGCGACAACCAAATACTTGTCATCCGTCGAAATTTTGTCACTACTTCACCAGCTTTATTAATGAGTTTCGTTAATTGCTCAAAGTTATGAAGCAATGGCTGAATATACAGAAATGGACTCCACCGACTACGTAAGGAGAAAATAGCAAACACTCCACCGTTCATGGAACTCGGCAGAGAAAAAAGCAAAATTTTTAAGAATTGAGGATCAACATAAATCCAAAATAAGGAGAGGATGGAAATAGTTTGCATGAATGGAACATTTGCGTGCTAGGCTTTTAAGCTGGAAAAAAACAAAGAGCCCAAGAGTTAAAAAAAAAAAACTTTTCGAAAGGGTCTCCCCGATAGCAAAAATGTAAAGCATCGAGTTGTCATTTGGATGTCAAATTACGTTCCAAATTTCGCGGCCTATTCAACATTTTTACGAGATTCCGCTAAATACACAGATATGCGAAGAGGATAGTTTCCTGTCGCTCGGAAGTACATTTTTCGGTTACAATGGAGAAGTGACCAATAGTTTCCAAACGCATTTTAAACAGTTCATGCTGCTATTTTATTCCCTTTCTTCGTTCTCTTTATTTTATTCGTAGTTGTTACTCGAAAAAAAGCCTCTTGGACAATTTGCCGACTAATCCCTTCGCCGCTAGGTACGGTTCACCGTCGCAGTTTAGCCGCAGGCATTTAGTATAGTCATTTCCTCCGTGAATATAGTCCAACATAAAGCATAGAGAAATCTACATTCCTATTGTTTAATAATTGCATTTCTCCAAAGCGAACAAACTCAAATAAAAAATAGTTCCTCGGGTTTTAAAACAAAAGCCACATTAATGATGACATCAGCTATTGATCCCTTTCACCATTATATTTATAAGATATGATGGAAACCATGTGACAGGCACACCAATCCCACAGATTCTACAAATACTCATCTTATTTTCATTTTTAAAACGATTCGTGGCGAAAAAATGTACCATTACCGTAAAAGCTATCGAGTCATTTTATTAACTAATAACTTAACGGCACATCAGCGCTATGATCCATACAAGTAATGAACAAAAATGGGAATGTAAAATTAAATGGAGAGAATCCATGCTAAGGGATTATAGATTTGAAAAATACTAAAACAATAACAAGGATTCAACTTCACTATCGGAGAGCTTTGATGAATTCGCGGAAATAATTTGTTTGCCTAAAATTGAGCTCTTGTAAGGAATAGAGGACGCCGACGATGTTATTTCAACACAAAATGGGCATCACAAAGTAGAATCTATCTATCAAACAATGCGATCCCTCCATTTTCATCATGGAAGTAATTACTGTAGTTTGATACAGAACGAGTCGATTTGGAAAATGATGCGCTTGGCTAAAACTAATGCGTCAAATTTCAATCGAATAGAGAATTTTCTACAGAGTGGTTCTCTTTGATGATTGCATTTTACTATTTTGGAACCTAAAAGTCTATTTAAATTCGAACAATTAATGTGATTGAAGGTATATTATAAGATTTTGTAGCATTTTCCGTAAAGAAGAATAACTGTCGATATATGGACAAGGTGGTTAATAATGTTACCGTAAGCTACGTTGAAAGTATACTAACCGTCTAGTGAAAATATGTCAAGTTATTATACTTCAGATACATTTCTTTAGCATTCTTGTAAAATTTGAGATTAAAGATTAAGAAACAGCAACTGTTTTTCTCTAGGTATTTACGTATATTTTCATTTATTTTTGAATCGTATGAGATAACTAGAATGGCTTAAAATCAACTTTAGCTCATCACAGTTATTGTAACATTACGACTCAATATTTCATTATTGATATTATAGTATTTAGAGCGTTAAAGATAAAAAAGAGAATAAAATATGAAATCTTGCCTAATACGATTTTCAAGTCTACATCTTGATCAAATAACGAACTGTTACTATTTCAATTATGTACTTCAATATTGACTTTAATATAACTACTCTTGACTAGCGGAAGACAATACTAATTCAAAACGAGAAACATCGCCTGTATCGATCGCTTTTATTAGTTTTATTATTATTATTGTATAATTTTATTATTATGATATTATTATATAATTAATATAATTATTATAATTATGGGACTATTATATGATTATGATATTATTATAACATTATTTTTATATCATAATATTATCAGTATTATATGTATCCATTTTATCGAAGCCAAAGAACGACATCTAGTTCTTAATAGATTACCTTCCCGGTTTCATGTAGCTTACCCAAGGTTGATTCTTCTATTCGTGACACAAATCGCACAAATTAATGTAATACAGTAAAGTGGAGTAATAGAGTAGAGTAGTGGTTAGGAATTTTGGATAAGGTTCCTTCCGAATACTTTGCTAAGGACTTTTCGGTTTAATACATAATTTCAATGCATATAAATTTTAAGTAAAATTCTACGATAACACGATCTTAAAATAAAAGAATCATAAGTGATAGCAATAAATGCATAATATTAATCTCTTCGTGTAGCGTCATAGAACCATTTCCCATCGAGAATTCATTCCGCAGATTTGCGTCAAGAATGCTCTAAATATTGAAGTCCCTATAGATCATGCCGTATGTGGCAAGGGCCTAATTCAATCCAAACTCAATTTATGCGTTGATGGTTTGACATCAGTGATAACGTCCACCTACGCGCCCATATCATTCATCAAAACCGCCTCTGCTTGACCACATTAATATTTTTGCGAGCCACATAAACGGACAGCGTTAAATATTCCCCAATACATACCCAATAATACATAGCCCTGATTGATTAACGTTGAAGAGTTGTTAATTCCGCAGTTTCAAATTGCCATTTTTACAGTTAGGTATTGCAAGAAAAGGCATAGTCAAAACTTCAAAGAGGGTGACAATAATCTCGACAAACGCGTTGGAATGAAACGATGAGGTGTCGGGTGGAATGTTCTTCATTTGCTCTATAAATCCTTTTGGGCTTGGAAATTGATAACGACCGCTTAATTTGATTTTTTATTATGAAAAGTAAAAATCAGAATGAACTTCATACAAAGGGATCTTAATTCTTATACGGTGGTGTCAAAATGAATTCAGCGAACATATTTTCATGTTAAAATTTTATACTTCGTAATACAGATTTCACGCACGCAGAGAAATTGAAGAGCATAATCTGTGATTTGTGATATTAAACCAATTACTACATAATTGAGAAGTCGGTCTCCATAAAGTATTTTCATGCCGCAGCCATGAGTAGCAATAACAGTATTGTTAAAAGTTCTTCGTCAGCTTAGGTTATTTCTTATATCAGTCATACCTTACGGTAATTTAATGTAATCAGTGATTCCACAATTATACTCCCACCTGCTTCGTTGGTGGAAGGCTCTTATGGGAACGGAGTATCTGAGAGATAAAACTTCCAATGTATCCTATTTATCCCCAGTTAAATGAGGGAATGATATTACTAATGCTATTATCGCCACTTTTCATCTCTAATATGCATCCTAGTCAAAACTATAGTTAAAATTTTCACTCCACGAAGCTAATACCTTCCCATCACATGCTTTTACCGTAAATATTAATAGTAGTCTTGTTAAAAGTGCTAAGACACTTAGGTCTTAGGTCATTCTGCATATTGGCTCCCACCGGGAGTCGAACCCGGAACCGCTTTCACAAAAGCAGAACGCGCTGCCCACATGACTATCTGGGAGCTCTGTAACTACGAGGTTTCACTGCCAAGGAATCGTAGGTTACCTCGTAATATTCATTACAAGCATTCACAAGTTAAACTCTTGATATCAACCAAGCAACGGTGGGAGTGACGGAACATGTTAAATGCATCCAATTTTATTCAGTTTCAATACAGCGTGAGCGTACATAATGTAATAACATAATCATGGAATCCGCGAAATTAATTTGACGGTCGCGTTGCGTAGGTGTTCCATTGAAAGCAATGCCCTTCATTTATGCCAGCATGAGAATTTTCGAACTTTTTAGCCTAAAAAGTCGGTTGTTTACGCGATCTACGGTAAATACTACGTGACTGTACGTAACAAAAAGCCATTGCTTGATTAAGAACGGAGGGAGTGGAGAATCGACGAGAATTATTTACCTCCAGCTAACAATTTTGCCACGGCCGTTGTCAGAGAATTAGGTTATACTGCAACATTATCGTTCCACAAAAAGGCGATTTACTTCCCGAATCATGAGGGAGAAAGCGATTTCAATAGAAAAGGTTACTAAACAAATATTTGTGTTTCGAATTGAAAATGTCCATATTTCATATTCCGCGTGTAAAGCGTAAGTTCCCATGCGTGTATTTGACTTTTCCGCTTGCGCATCCATCACGCGTCAAAGTCTACTTTTCCTCACTCCGACAGGGAAAGTTTCAAAACCTTAGAAAGATTACGAGGCCGAGATTGCGATGTTAAAAAGCGCACCACCATCAGCTACTTCCCGTATAATAATCCACTTTTTCACCAGATCCGCGAGTTTTTCATTTCCCGGGGACCCGTAAGAGGTTTTGCGGAAGGAAAACAGCCCCGAACCCAATGTAATAACGACGAAATATTATTATTATTGATATCTTTCGACGAGAGCTCCGAAAGGATATCCTTCCTCCGGGAGGGGCGACCCCATGAAAAATTTTGCCCAGCGCGCGTTTCCATGGAAGGAAGCAGTTTGTCCCCCTTTCCGTCATATTCTAAGGGAGAATCTTCCCAAAGGAAGGTCGGCCGTCGATAGCACCCCATAAACTAAAGATACAACGGATGCATTTTATTCCTAATGGATGTAGAACACATCCTTACCTACAGCCTTTCAAATCGAGATATTATTTCCTCGCGAATTCAGTAATCAGGGGTAGTAACTATCGATTGACGAAAATTTTGATACACAATGCGCTGGATTCGAAAAACCATCTTCACTCGAAATATCCCCAATTTTTACATTGCTTTACTTGTAAAAATGCAGTTATTGAGCCACAGCCGTAATCGTGATTCAAGCCTTTGAAAGAGTTCAGATACGCTTTGTTAAATGGCTTCATTTTAAGGAAAAAGACTCCATTTATAATAAAAACGATCACCATACATTGTATTACAAAATAGAAATTACCACAGCGTACATTGATCACGGTGTGCAGTCTTCATGGAATTAATTCTGATGTTTAAGCTCTTATATTATACCAATTCGCATTCAAAGTCTTATTGTTATCATTAGTAGTCTACCCTTAAAAGTGCTTTATATTAATAAGGATGGTGTTATTTGTGAAGGCTTCCTATTAACTGCAATGGCTTCTATTGAACAAAAATATATAATCGTTATAATTTTGTGAATAATCAGAGTTTCTTGAGTTATAAAAAATGGATAACATTTCGCATCCATTCATCGTAAAATCGCAATCTAAAATTCTCTGAGCAGTGAGTCAGTAATATTTTCATTCTTATTTAGTGACAACGAAGTAGCTTCATAAGAGTTAAATTTGAAAAAGCACCGCTAAATTAAGCCAATTTTAATTACTTAGAGTCTAATCTATACTTCGATAATTACTCGATTGCTTGATTATTTCTTTGCTAAACGAAGCAGAGCCCGCTGTCCTCAATGCTCATATTTTTTTAATCATTTCATATTGAACTTTGTAGTTCAAAAAGGTAATAAATAGTTTATTAACGTACACAGATTGAATTTGTATTATGTTATCCTTAATTTCCGTCAGTCCTGGATCCACGTCCAAGGTTATAGATTTGAAGAAAGGAAAGGAACCCACATATTTAGTATAATATGAGTAATCATTGATTTACACATTCTTTCCCCAATTTACTCAATATGATACACAGTAATTACACTCGAAAAAATGGATTTTTTCAATATCTGCTCAAGTTTGAAATATATCTAACGGGAAATTCACATTAATTCGTAACTTCGTTCGTAATATTATTCAAATCGTTCAAGCGCCATATTTTCACAATTTGATCAAATTAGTCAAGAGCAGAACAGCTAAAATGAAATGGGATTGAATTTTTGCGAGTACACAAAGTAAGCGTGAACGGCAATGTCAATCAAACCTTCTAGGACATGCGATATTCTGAAGACAGATAAAATTACATGGACCTGTTCTCTTTCCCCGTGAATAGCATAGCTTTTTTATCCACGAAATGAATTTTGGAAATATATAAAACAATAAGTATTGCAGTAAGAGAGTGATTAGTAGAAACGCATTACATGCCTTAATTTGAACCGTAATGAAGGAATTAAAAGAAGGTTAATTCAAACTTTAATTTATCACAACATGGATAACTTTCATATTATAATACTTTATCGAAGGGTATAGTAGAAAAAATGTTTTCAGCCTTCCCGTATAGGCCGATTACTTACTGAGAAAAAATCAGAGGGTCACATAATTGCATTCATTTTTTTAACTAAAGACAAGCGACAGAAACCAACAAGAACAAGAGATTTAACGGTACACACAGACCTTGCCACACACCTAGAGGCAGTTGAGAGAGTAAATTCGTACCACAGATACATATTCACCCATAACTAAGAAAATATTTAATTCGGAGAAGATTTGTCTTTACATACTGTTGTGTAAAGTAATCAAAGTACCCAAGCTTTTACATAAAGCAAGAAAATTTAAATACAATAAAGACTTATTGTTCCACAGAGAATCTCTTACGCTTTATATTTAAAAAGTTTTAAGTAAAAAAGAGTTGTTGGTTTGATGTTTCAATTTCAATCATATAAGGATTGATTCCACAAGATTTTCTATTTTATTAATTATAATACTCTACTTTAGTTCAGAAGGAGATAAAGACTTATAAGTATCCTCTTACATATATACATATGCCATTAAATATTACGAAAAAGAGCTTTTAGAAACAAGAAACTAGGAGAAGCAAAACGAGGGTAATATGGGTGCGTGTTGGACATGCTCATATATCGTGTAATACCGCACTGTTCAGCATAACGTAGTTACAATTGATAGCGCACACATAATTGCAGGTGTTGATATCATAGACGCATTCGTGTGATACATAATATTTATAAATTAATAAGTTTTTTTATATTAATTAAGTGTAACTGTTGACGTCCTATCATCTGTCGTCAGGACGCAGACCTATGCACAATTACAGTAAAGAAATGCCATTAACAAAACAACAAATTATTGCGTAGCTCACATTATAAAAAACAAAAATCACGTGCTACTAGTGAACCGAACAGCCAAAGAATACAGCTGAGATTATGAAACCAGTAGTGCAGTGTAAAAATGGCAAGAATAACTGTAATCTTTACAGTAAAATAAAATGTCAATCACTAATAAATCAACTCATCTTCATTATAATATATCTTTATATCAGAACCTTGTTTTGAAAAACCGATTCCAAATTACTGACGGCATAATGCACGTTTATCAATGCTCTTCAGATATGGTATAACATCCGGTATTAATTGTAGTATTAGGGAGTAATGTTATTCATGACATTTCCACTTTCTGCCAACTATTTTCTCTAGCACACTATTATCTACCAGCCTGAGGATGACAACCAACTTACGAAAAAAAACTGATAAAATCATCGATAAAAACTCTGGATACTACAACGTTATCTATTTAGTTACAACTTCACACTCTGTCGCATCACATCGAGCTCTTCACATCGCTAAACTATGAATCACGCCGCATAATACGAGTGTCCAATATATGGACGCGCGAAGCAAATCTCTGGAGAACGAATCGTAGCATACATCAGAACGTAACGTCCCGAAGGTTTGCATCAAGCCCAGAATGAACGTTGCTCGCGGACCGTCACACCCCGAGATTAAAATCCCCGTGACGGGCACGGAATCCTGACATCAAAGCCATAAAACATCCTCAGAGACTGGGATAACGCAGATTAAAACGTCATCGCTCCTATTTAAATTGCGATCATTAGACACGTCTTAAAGACGCTGACAGAGGGATGACAAATACGAAAACGGTGCGGCAGTTGAGAAGCGAGAAGGCCATAACAATTGAGCGAAGACGCTTGCGGCTGAGAGGCGCGCCTTCATCAGAGAATAGCTCACGGCGTCGCCGTCGGCGGTTTCAGCCGCGTTCAGCCGGCCAAGTCGCCACTTTCATTCCCCGACAGAATTCACTCTCGAAAATAAAAACTTTAACAGAACAATAGCGTTCGAAGAGAGCGTCGGGCTTTTTGCGAGAAATTATAACGGAAACGAAGGCAAAGCGCTTTAATTTGAAAGAATAGTAAGGGTTTCGGCGAGATAAATATTGAAACTAAACTAAACAGAATTTAACGTAGAGACTCTCAGTCGTGACTGGGACTCGAGCCCAGATCTCCCTCTATCTGAGCAGGTGTTTGAACCGCCATTTATTTTGCTCATATATGCTCCAGTGTACAGAAGTGGTAGTTTAGTTGATTAGAGCACATGCCTGGAAATACCTGAGTTCGAGTCTCAGTCGTATTGCTATTTTCCCGTTACTAAGATTTTAAAATTTTTCCTAAACGCCGCTGGACCAAAGTGCTTGGACACGGTAAAAATATGAGCCAAAAGAAAACTACATCTGTGATCACCCAATCCCATTAATTATGAGAATAAAACTAAAATGTAACTCAATGAGGTTTTTTCCAATTCGGAGATTTTTACTCAACTCCCAAATCTAACCTTTTTCAATTAAATTTTCTCTGATATATTCATTATATTATGACTTAATTTTATCTATATCATGCCAAACGATAGGAGAGATTTTCCATTCTGAACCAGGGGTGCCCTTTATCTAATTGCATTCGTACCAATAGATCTTTCTTTCTGGTAGGTTTAAGATAACGACATTATTACATTTCAAAAAGTATTACACAATTTTTATGCTAACCTATGGTGATTATAGTGTAAAAAAGCAAGTTCTGGTTGGAATATATAAAAAAATGAAAAACTCCGATTAATATTCTGACTCGCTTTAAATATCATTGCAACAGTGGTATCGTAAACAGTTTCCCATGAATCATCATGAACTTACTCCATAGAGGAGATAAAGTTATTAGGCAAGGTAAAAAGTTTCGCCTCGTTATCTTATATGCAATATAATATGCCTAAAGTTCATTATGCACCTCTTACTCTCGCCCATTAGCTAACAATAGCATGTGAGAGAGAATAAGACTTCCCAAGGAATGAAACCTTGCTACCCTGACTTGGGCAGAATGCTATAAGAGGGAAATGAAGTTCAATGTCCATTACAACAAAATTCCATATTCCTTTACGTTCAGTTTTTGTATTACTTTGTTTGAATTTGGAAAACCAACGCGAAGCAAGCAAATGATATATAATGATAATATTCCAACATTCTTCTAAAGTTGGAATTTGAAAAATGAATTAGAGAATTCTTACAATTTTACAAGACATTTTTTGACAATAATGAAATAATTTATTATAAATATATAATAAATATAAAAATAATTTATTTATCTTTCATATTTTAAAGTCAGCTTCTAACTTACTAACAAATAAATAAATTATAAATATTTTAGAGATGTTTCGTAATAATTCGCCGAATTAATTAATTAATGAAAGAGAATGGTCACTTGCATTGAGGGGATCACTCATCTGCCTGGTATCTCCCTAGAAAGGAGAGAAATCCTTCAGAAAACCTCCCTTAGTCAGTAATTATAAAAATTCCAAGAAAATAAAATCTATACTTAATAAAACATTTAACCAATACACTAAGCAATAAGGAAAATAACCCTTTTTAAAAACAATTGTCCAAAATATTAAGCGACTTTTTTATATTTTTGAGCCAGATGATGAAAGTTTGAGTTTGAAACTGCTATCCGTATTCAAAATGTATGCATTGTCATTTACCTACTATCCTTGCAAAAGAATCTAAGATATCTAGTTGTTGTCATAAAAAAGACAATGATGTTCTTCCCACTGCGGAAACAGCCGTAAGGAATAAAGGGGGAGAAAATTGAAAAGTAACGATAGTAATGGCTCATATTTGACATTTAGAGTGATTGACGTGATGAACTGTAAAGGAATTGAAGTGAAAAATGCAAGTAGAAGAACCGGAGGAAGTGATTGCAATCGAGGCGTCGTTCAAACCGATCGTGTTCTCTGATTCAGTACTCTCGACTCTCTTCTCCGTCGCTTTATTCTCTCCATTCCATCGCGAATTTCCACAATAAAGCCGAAGAATACACTCTCTAATCAATTTAGGGCCTGAAGTGAGCATTCTACGTCGAAAAATGCCAGCTCGACTGATAGCAGCGAACGTAAGATTCGAGAGAAAAGAACGGAAATTATGGAGCGCGGTGTAAGAGAGACCGCGACCAACTTCTGTTTGATTTAGTTTGCTCCACGACTCGCGGAGTGTTTATTTTGATGATTGTGACCTGCCAAGTGGTTCCCCATTCATCATTCGCTCGGAAGAAATAAAGAGATACGTCCAGTAAAAGTGTGCGCACTTTATTCTTCATAAACCGACTTCTCTCTGACTCATTATCGCGGGAATAAAATGTTTCGGTCCCCAATTTCACCACAAGGCTCTCTTTTCACGAGTAAGGGAAAGAAGCACATGGCGTCGCCAAATCTTGATTCCCTCTCTCACAGCAAAACAGACGATAGAATGACGGAAAATGTGTCAATGTCTAATGAGGCTGTTGAGAGTGAGTGAAAGGATGTTATTATAATGGCTGTGGAGTTTCACGGTGTTATTTTGCTCTTGTTTAAACGGATTTCCAGTGTGGAGTTTCTAAAAAAGTCATCCTGCTTCTCGCTTTAGCTTATTAAAAACTTGAAAAGAAATACTTGGTATTAATCCTCCACGTTTTACCGTAAAAAGTCAAAGGTTGGACGCAGTTGCTCTCCTGCAACAAATTCTCAATCAGTAAATTCTCATTCGTAAAAAGATCCATATTGGACAGGAATGCGTTGTCTGAAGAAATTTTCGATCCCTTCACTGCAAATGAACGGAAGTTTAAGAAAATCATTTTAAAAAATTGGCTGTTGTTGTATGTGGTTATGGTCATGTAGTGTGATATAGAATAAATATTTTATTTTTCTTTAATTAAATTATAAAGTATCAGTTGGTGTTAAGGATGACGTTACCTAAAATATTTAAGGATAATTAATAATTAATGTTGTACATATTGGGAATTTAGCTCTGCAAAATGTATCACTGTTCTTGACTAGTGTTGTATTTTCCGCATGCTTTTTAGATTTTGTTACATTTTCTCTTTCATTGTACTCCTGTATATATGTTCAGTTGTGTATTTATTCGATAACCATTGTATGATACGGGCACTGCCACCTGGTTTTTGCCTATCCGCAGCGTAAATATAATAATAATAACTCAATTTTATCATCGAAAACATTTTCTTAAACCTTATCTACTAAAGAGAAAGATTCATCCACGACGTAATTTATTCTTTTAATTAAAATCTTGCATTTTATAACGACGCGACACAGTCTAATTAAAGAGGCCACGAGTCAACAGATTTCATTCGCAGCAGAAAATTGCCCGAATATACTAAGAAGTAAGCTTTAATTAACTGGAAGAGAGCAAGTTTTCGAGTTCAACATACACCCGGATTTTCAATAACCGAAAGCATACACCGCAGATAAAAAGGCCGCTGTATGTTCCCGCAAAGTACCTCAAATATGATGGAAATTCGCAGCCGAATCGTAGGAACGTAATGAACACCCAGCGCGGATATTGAATGGCGCCTCCCGAAAAGCAAAGACCGAAGAGTTTATGCCGCAATTTATTTCGGAACTTGGTTCGCTAGCGAGCGTGTATTCCACCTTCTATTTAAGGAATTGCAGGTAAAAGGGCCGAAGGCATAATTTCCTATTTTTCTCCATCGACCACGAAAGCGCCACGAAGAGCAATAGCCTAGAGCAGATAAATACGACATGCAAACTTTCTTCATTTCGCAGCGATCGAAAGATTCGGAATTTTGCGGTTGGGAGCATTAACGTTTCAATAGC
Organism: Sympetrum striolatum; assembly: GCA_947579665.1. NCBI lineage: Eukaryota > Metazoa > Arthropoda > Insecta > Odonata > Libellulidae > Sympetrum > Sympetrum striolatum. The sequence continues at coordinate 80,859,846 of OX388352.1, forward strand.
CTTTCATCCCCGTCTCCGATTTCTCTAACGTCTTCGTCTGGGTTATGAAAACCACGGGTCCTCCACCATCACCTACATTCGAAAGACTCTGATCTCCGCTATTTTAGGATATGATTTGTTTAAACGGGGTTCTTGAATGCAATGGTTTCGAAAGGGTACCGTATTGATCGCGATCTTTTCTCTACGATCGGAAAAGGACTTTGACCTAAACTTATCTTCGTTAACACGGAATGATCTAATGGTTACCGAAATGCCATCGATCCTCGTTGGGGTTCTTACCAAAACGACGTTACAAAGAGACAACCAAATAAGGCCGCCGAGGCTGCTTTCTGCTGACTGAATTTAAAGGGGAGCAAAAGATAAGATTAAGGGTGCCACATATAGTTGTCCTCGGCTCCCCAGGGTATCAATAACTAACACCGAAGCTCGCAGCTAATTTCTGTTTCTGAGGACAAAAATGTCTGTATACTTGGGGAGCCGCAACATCTTGTACCACGAGCCGCATGACACAGAAAACTTTTAAGGCTAGCTCGCTAATTATAACATTCGTTAAACAAGTCATCGATTGAATTTAACGGATACATTTCGCGTTGATATTCCAGCAATTTTATATAAAGACTTGGATATTGATAGCTGATAGCTAAAAAAAATACCATTTGAATTTAAATAATAAAATACACAATGTAACTTACTTTTAGAAAAATATTAGAGGACTTCGCATGAGATCCTTTTCGAGGCAAGCCATCTAAAGACGACGAATGCTTCAACAATTAGTTTTCCTTGATTTAAACTACTTTTAGATACTCCGAAATATTATTTTTCGAAGATCTTCCATTTACAAATACTATTTGCTAATCAATATTTAGACATATGCTTGGAGAGCCGCAACATCTTGTATCACGAGCGTTTGCCGCATGGCACAGAAAACTACTAAGGCACTCTCGCTAATTAAAACATTCCTTTTCCGATTGAATTTACTGGATACATTTCTCGTTGATAACCGAGTGAGAAAGGGAAAAATTCTGGAGAAGACGAGACCAGAGAGGGTGGGAAATGGGTTTCCTATTTAGGTGAGTAGGGAATAGAAAAGCACACATTTCCGTGCATGGAGCTATTATCGTAGAAAGACACATTGGGCACACATAAATAGAGTGGAAGGGAGATAGGAATATTCCACGCTAGCTAAACTCGAAGACGCCGCAAGGATAAAGAAATAGACGTATTCGAGGAGAAAAGGGCAAAATAAAGAATGAATGCGGTTAGTCACGAATCGGATTTATCTCACACTTACACGAAGCAAATGTATCAGCAATCGACCATATACGAATGATGCCTTAAAATAGAAGTCTAGGCCATCATTAATAAGTTCATTTCTGCATCCGACTATCATCGGCACGGAATTGGATCCGATTTTCTCTAGTTCTCAGCATTTTAATTTCTTTTTTGATTTTTGTAGGTGAACCTTGCGAGTAAAGCTTCAAGCGTTAGGAACTTCAAAATATACACATCTAAGCCATATTAGTAACAATGATTATGACAACGTCTGTCACAGATAAACAACAAAACACATGTCACTAACCATGTCCTCTTTCAGTAAACCGACCAAGATCAACCGCAACATTATCAGTTCATACATTTCGAAGATTTAAGTGCATTATAGGCAAACTAGTGGAATAAAGACACTCGCAACATTGAATGATGAAAGCAATAATATGTAAACAATAGTTCCAGATTTGAAATTAATGACTATCTGGCCCAATTTGATAGGGAAACATTTAAAATTCTAAAATTCTGCAAACATTTGAATAGAGTAATATCCATGTCAGAGGCATTCCTTTAACCTTCGTCAAAACGTTACATTTTAATTTGGGAAGGGGGATGTAATTTAATTCCTTCAAGAGATTAATCAACATTGCTGAGGGTGACGAAGCTGCGTTCAGCTGACCGCATGCGGCTGCTTTTATATCTCCGTCTGACCATTTTTAACTCGAATATTTATTAGATCCACACTTCTGAAGGATATTCAACTTATCGTCAACTTTCGCTTCTACGTTGGCTCTTCATTTAGAGGTATAAGATCAAACATCTATAATTCCATGCAGTAAACGTTAAGATGTTTACAACATTTCAATATTACTACTTGGATATTGATCGTTTCTAGCTAGAAAAAAATATTGTTTAAATTTAAATAATAAAATATACAATGTATTCTAGCACTTTCAGAAAAATATTAGAAAACTTCGCATGAGATCCTTTACGAGACTAGCCATCTAAAGAAGACAGAAGTTTTAACAATTTGGAATCCTTAATATACACTACCTTTAGATATTCCGAAGTATTATTTTTCGAAGGTATTCTTCCATTTACGAACATTATTTGCTAATCGATATTTATACATATAATTTGTTCTGTTCCCTTTAAGGAGAAGCAAGCTGATGGCCTACTTTACTCACAATACACCTATACATTCGCATCCTTACTAACGACGTTTCGATCACACAAATTCATACATATTTTCATATATTCTATTTCATATTTCTCTTATTACTACTCCATCTCTTTACGCCTCTTTCCTACAAGATTTCATTCATCACTCTTAAATCGAAATTCTTACTCTCTCTCCCTTTAGAACCATTTCCTTTTTCACCATTCTATTTCTATCCATTCTTCCTTGCGTGGATCGCAAATTAAAAGTCACCTTATTACTAGTCGCTCACACGCACTCAATTCATAGTCATTCCTCACTATTAACTGTAAAGAAAAAATTATGAATAGGGATATTAATAAATTGGAGATTTAAAACCTGTAATTCATGATAGATTGGCAGTAAAACTTTCATTAAGATGTGATACACAGGCGTTGTGCTTCACTTACTTTTACAACTTGCAAATTGACTTCCGTAATTCAATTCCTGCAAAGTGCGGAGTGCAAGGATAAACCACTTCACCGCCCACCTTGTAATTATTCAATTCTGGTGATATATGGTAGAACTTATTCATGATTAGTAAAATTTAACACAATTTTACAGTGTCCACAGTTTATTGAAAAAATGGCCGAAATATGGGGAAGCCTCCATGAAACCGGTCACCATAAGATTTTTTTTCAATATACTGCGGATATGGTCAAATTGTGTTTAATTCTACTAACCCCCATCTTGTCTAGCTGCCTCATCCACCCTTAATATTTATTTGAGGTTAATTGTGGTGGTAATAAGGATCCTTCCAGATGGTTATCGCCATCGAATAATAAAAATATATACTAATTGATAATTTTATTGTTATAAGACCCACACAGAACTTAATTAAAAACATTTCTCGGGGTTCAATTCCATTTTCCGAGCTATATATCGGATATTTGAACGCGCGAGCAAAGAAATCAGAAGATTTTCGAGAGTCGTTCCCGCGACCCACTTATTAGAATTCAAGTCATCTACTTTCCCATGATATTTATTTTCCTTCTCTCTTTTAGAAATACCCTTAAAGGAAACATAAAAGCATAATCCGTGCAAACCTTGCCGGCATGATAATCTAGCATTTCTGTGCGTTACAGCGATTGAACATAAAAAGAGAACTAGAATCACCGGCCTGTTTATGGCGCAAATGCAAAAATGTATTCTAAAGAGACGGAGTTAATGCTGTATAGTCTCTCCACGAGTGTCACTCGGGTAACGCTGAGTTTTCCATACTGGATGCTTGACCTTTCCAGCGCAACTCATATAATCAAGGATGAGATACAGAACTGCTGACAAGGCAAATATTTATAATCGCGGCATTAAACGCGATTGAGAAGGTTTGAGACTAGAAGATGCTGAGACATACATCCATCCGACACGCACTGAGCAAACACCGAGTATTTTTCATCAGATCTAATCCCCCGACCTTTCCCCACGAAACCTAAATACTTCACATACCAAGGTCGTAAATTACATGCGCAACAAGAGCCCAAAGGGAGGATATTTTATGCATCCTCCAAAGTGTTTTATTCTCGCAACATTGAAATTCACGCATACTTACGCAATGATATTAGAATATGGTTTTAATGAAAAAACTTCGCGGAATCGTGCTCTATAATTATTTCTCCAAAGGGTTCGATCCGTCTTCGAAGTGTAAGAGAAGCCGCAGAACCATACAAAATAAAAAGTGTATCCAAATACGGATGCTGAGCGTTAATGGCTGATCTATGAGAAAAATTCTAGAGAGGGAGGATTTACTGCAGTGATGATAAGGTGTCCCATTTACAGATTATTTCCAAACAACTTTTTGTTAAATTTCAAGTAAATACTATACCTTATAATCAAACAAACTAAGTTCTTGGAAACAAATTAATTTGAAATCGACTTTAAAATATCGCCTTTTCAACAAGTTAGCTTAATGAATGGAGAATTTTCATTTGTCTTTTATCAGAGAGTGCATAATATTGTTCCTTGTTGTAGACAGATAAAAGCTACTGAGGTATGAGTGACGTTTAATGAGGGAATTCTTTTAGTTTACTCCTTACTAAATACTATTGAACAAGTTGTCAATAGTTTATGGTGCAGCTCTAAGACTTATTTCACTTGGAACATATTGTGGTAAAAGCAAGGGTAAACTGTCTATTTTCTCATCTAACCTAGAGAGTCTCATTCCATCTCTCCAAAACAATAAATATTAGGTTTTTATGAAAAATTCGCCAAAAAGGGTATTTTTTTTACTATTTAGAAATGCCATCATATGTCTGCGACACAGGGCCTTTTGATCGAAGAGAACTGCAATGCCCGTCAGCTATAAATCATTCTCGAAAATCATTCGAATAAAATACGATAACAGAGTGTTTCACTCGCGGACCAGATTTTAATTGGATGGGAAATTTAGCGGACTGGAACTGAATCCGGCGTTCAATAACTGCAAAGATAGACTAGAAGAGTAGATTTGGCCACACATTGAGACCTAACGTAACGGAAAGTTTTCCAAAATGAATTGTATACGCCGCGAAATATTTTGAGGCATTTTTTATAATCCATTTGATATCTAAGGGCCATAAATTGAGGATATCTCCGTAAATAGATTGTGAATCGATAATCCCTCCATCATTCGAGGATTTTACGTAACGGAGCCTTAGAGACGGTCCATAATTATGATGGGACTTGAAAAGGCAGACGAGAAACGGGCTAGACCGAATTCATATGTTGCGGGGTTAGGCCGAGGGCTCGAATCCGACAGCGTTCCCTCTGTGACAGCAGTATTATTTTCGTAAAACATTTTCCACGAGAATAAACACATTACATACATTTAGGCGAAATAGTACACTAGAGAATGGAACACGGGACGAGTATTTCGCTCAGCATTGTTCCAGCGGTGTTCACCGCGAAACATAAAAACAGCGCTGGGAATTCAAAAACTCCGCAAAAAAGTCCACCAAAATGGCGATCAATCGCATCACAAGATAGCGTTTTTTCTCCATTCTCTTATTCGGGGTTCGGTCAATTCAAACTTCCCGTTCATTACTTGCAACTAAGAGAAATTTTTGCCGCGCCTTTTTTTCCTGCACTCTCTTTCTCCGTGTGGGCAAACAATGAGAGGCCGTAACAATTGTTCTGGAGCATTGACAACGACCCAGTGGTTCGAAACCACTATTCATTCGTTGTCGAATGCCGAAGATTACAATGGTGGGTCTCATGGCCGATGAGTCACTCCAAGCGAGGGTCCCAGAGACCGTTCGTGATCACTCGATTTAAACGGACACTGAAGCGTTCAGGGATGACGGGTTGACCCTCAAACTTTGCCCCTTCCTCACCGCTGCCTCTCCGCTTTTTTCCGACCCTCACTGAAAACGGGCATAGTTTTTGTCGACGATCCGGGCAACTGAGTTATTTTTAACCGCGGTCTCCTCGCATACATGCGGCAATAGCATGCCCTTCTCCGCGTATCTTCATTACCATTAGGACGAAATGACAATGTGGTTCATTTCGCGATCGACTTCTGGACGTGCTGACGAAGGTGGCTGAGGTACATGGGAACGCCACGTAGACGTCTCGGACTTCTCGAGTTGTTAAATATCATTTAAACTACCTCCCGCGTTGTTGCTGTCCTTGCTTTCCTCACTGCATGTGAAGCACCATGACTCTACGAGTAACACTTTTCTTGTCAGTCCATAACGAAAGATATTGATCAGAGAAATTATCCACTCATACCTCAGAAGTTTTCATTTCATCACAGCGATGATCAAGACTGAGACAAAATTAATATGAGAAAGCTGGACTTAGTGGAAGACCATGACAACTGAATGAGTAAACTAGACTTTTTATGAAAAATAATGACAAAGTCAAAAATACACACATGTACGTACATATACATAAAATATATGAAATAAATGTACATTATAACATTCCGCCAAATTACGCTAGACAATATTTATTTAGTTCCACAATATATTTTTATTTCGAACGGTTTCGGCCATCATCAGGTAAATATCAGCGAAATTGCAGTATATTCATATAAATAAAATAATTTCCCATAAAGCCCATATTATCAGTAACTACACTTTTTCTAACCATTCCCTCCTACTTGCCCTTCCTTCCAGGATCCTCTCCCGCAGCCAATCACATCGACCCCCTTCCCTATAACTTCTCTTCTCCTCTCTCTCCCTCCCCAATATACTGTACTTGTACTGATATTTACCTGATGGTGGCCGTCGTTGGCAGAAACAGGTCGAAATAAGAATACATTGTGAATCATACAAAGCCTAGTTTCCTCATTCAACTGTGACAAAAGTAAATGAAAGATAAATTTTTCTTCACCATGTACCTAATGACGAATGAAAATATTCCATTCATCAGGATGATAGCAGGAACTTCGCGTTGTTATCAAAGAGAAAGATTCACGCATTTTTACCTGCTCTAAATGTAAGTCTCACCGAGGCTCTCATTAGAGGAAATTCTCGACCAATTCCCTCTCCCGAAGGAATCTTCCATATATTCTCCGAATGCAACTGGAAGCATCTCGTGCATGAATGAGCAATTAGAATGATGACTGCTAGTCTCGCGGGGGAAGGACTAAAAGACTTGTGGACACAATTAAAAAAGCGTCGGGTAAGGATGATATCACGCGCCCGAGTGGTCGTCTTATACTTAGGGATTACGGAGGATCTTGGAGAAACGCTGTCGTTTCCTTATTTACAGCACGCAGTGACTCGGCGTCCCGAGAGGAAGCTGAAATGTTTTTGAAAAGGAAAGGAACGTTTCCTTAAAGGTCAGCCTCGGGTACGGAGTGATCGCTTCGAGGAAATTAAGAGCGGATTCAGAAGATCGTCATGGCGGGCATAGTCACCTGAGGTGTGTTCTGTTAGCCGGATCCACGACGACGTGAGAAAAATAGGGGGGAAATGTGGGCGAATGTAAAAAAACTCGCAGTGGAACGATGGAAATGACGAGATAAATTACACTACTTGAATAGCGAGTTTGAGCGCTATAGATAGATCCCGCTCTTCTATGAATGAAGTTTCGAATTCCACCCAAAGCAACCTAAAATATAAAACTATGTTTTTATTGAAGTTATTTAGTAAATAAACTGATAACGGGTTTATATTTCATCATAAGATCAAAACAAACTTGCGAAAAGAGAAGAAAAATTAAAAACACAAAATTTTCAGATACTTCATATACCATAGAATAACAAAAAATATGCCACAGGATGAGTGAAAGTAAATTTAAGGTGTGCACATAACAAATCCAAAGACTAACAGAAGTGAATATCTGTGACTTGGTTGGGATTCGAACCCAAGTCTACGAGAGAGAACATACTAATAGAGAGTATATAAAGCAATCAAATAATTAAATTACTATTTATATATAAAACACATTGGGGTAGTTTTTCATTATTTTTTTCATGCACTTATCGAAATGATAGGAACTTCTTTCTTTGCAAGAAGATAAATATTAAGATACGGTTTAAGAAAAAAAATTCTATGAGACCATATTTTTCCTGGGTTCGATGCCAGAGCACATCAGAATTTCTCACATAAGGAATATAAGGTAAAAGTTGGACGTTGTTTGAGGCAGTTCAACCAATATTTCTGCTTGAATTTTCGCAGATAGTTAGTAATGGTGATCTTCTGTTTTGCTGTATAGTAAGTATCATCAGTAAGATCCGGGTTCGATGCCGGACAGATACATTGCAGTGAATTTAAGAATATTTTGAATCCTTTTTTTTTTTTCTTTTGAGTACCGTCCCAATATGATACCGACATGAAATTAGTGTTGTCGATCTGCTTGCAGTATGCAAGCTACCTTTTACTCATATATAAGTAGGAAGTAGGAAGCAAATCAGTATAACATATATAAGTAGGAAGCAAATCAGCTCCCAGATTATTTAAGAGTTTAGTTTATTTCATCAATATTCCTACCCGCAAATATTGCCAGCTACCTTAATGAATAATCACCGTAGAGTATAAAATTAAAAATTGATTCATCCGGTGACGGAAATTTCCATTAGAAATGCGTGTGAAGCTCATTTTTCATCGCGTACTCTTTAACAAAATTTAATATTCTTATTTTTATCATCGAATATTTTTATTCGATCTCGGAAAAGCCTGGATCTAATAATTTGATTTGCCGTAAAATTTTGGAATTTTGATAAACCATCCCTATTACGACTAAGACCGATTATTGTGGTCGTGAACACATTCATGTCCATTAATTACATGATTCCCTGAACTCATTAAGGGATCAGTAAATAACAAGAATTAATTTAATGATAGTATAAATGAACAAGAAATAAGCAGAAGAAAAGAGACTACGACATTCATTTTATTAGTTTCATGTAACATTATTTAATTATGTTGTAAATCGGCTCGGGGCACGTGAGCATTATTGTTTACGGCATAAGCAGCTAGTCACATTCTCCATTCATTGTGGGTGTCCACGTTTTCCGGTTATACGGAATTTTAATCATTACTTCATGTGTCCCGATAACCGTTTTTGGTACGCTCATATTTCCCAATTAATCCACATTTCCCCACTAAATCAGTTCCTGTAAATCTACTGAGGTACATATTTATCTCTGAACTGCGCGTTCATCGATAAACGTGAATATAACGCAAGTAATCCACTAATCAATATTTTTCAACGTAAAACCTGTCATTTATATTTTTATCACTTCATTAAAAATTTGTATAATATCATTGCCTAATTCATGTTGAAATACTTTAATTTTACGACTTTTACAATGACTCTTCCAATTTTTTCCCGAGTATAAATATAAAATATTATACAATTCATTGTTCTTCATTAAGTATAACAAAACTTTATGAAAATCTATAAACGAAAAGCGTATTTTGATATAATTAATAGAAAAAGACACCAAGCAGCTAATAAGATGTATTCTACTGCTCCCAGCTACGATAATAACTGGACTACAATGTTGTTCCGGAATTTGCCGGTAAATTGTTTTGGGCTCCGATTGTCCTGGATTTTTCGTCTTTATTCCCGGTTTTGCAGAACCGGTCTCAGAACAACTAGCCTGAAGTTATCTCAGCTGTACATAACGCTTCAAAATGAGTAAACTTTTAGGTAATATACAGTAGAGGGGTTTACATAGATGTATACAAACAGTAGTAGGTAGTATACTGTTAAGAAAGTATAATTCGCATTGATGAAAACAGAGGAATAGATATGATTTCCAAATTCAGAAAAGGGTCATTTCCATACCCCATTCAAATGTTACAAAAAGGTAATTACGTAATAAAAATTCAATTCGGGGAATGGGTTACTATTCCCTGAGGAGGAGTAGATCCCATTCTAAAGCGACGCTTTGGTGTATGGGATATCTCTCTCGAGAAGAATATAATTGTCCTATAGCAATGACAGACACATGCTTCTAAAATTGGAAAATTTGAATCGCTCTCATTTCGTGATGCATTTCCACACCCGCTTAAATTGTTATCGCGAACGGAGCTGAGCAAATTTCAAAATTGTAGGAAAGATCCGGGATAAATTTTTCCGAGAAAAAGCACGGAGTAATTAACGAATAACAATCGAAACAATTGTGATGACTATTTACATTGGCAAAAGGAAGATTTAGCGTGTTTTTGCGGTCGAAGAATTCATTTCCTCTGTATTGGTAGATGTCTTCTGGCGACAGAACGGGGATACTTCAGTTCTGATGCTACTTCGACGCAAGACAAAACTCAATGAATAACAAATAGCAAATCGCAGCAATAATTTATGCAGAGGCAATGTTTATTCTGCTCCCAAGGGGAGAGACGGGCATATTTTCAACCTTAGCTACCGTTGACCTACTATCTTTGGCCCGTAGTGAATCTAATTAACCATAGCATGCGGATGGGGTGGATTCATAACATCGTCACATAATCACTTTAGTTTTGTAAGCGATATCGAACGGATTAAAAATGGGAGGATGACAGTGACTGAACACTAATTTACAGCTTCGCAGATTGGCAAGCCGTTTCTATTTATTCGATTTGTTAACTGCGACCTTTCTTTATCATTTTTACGAAGCACGGAAGTTTTGTTTGCTATAAATTGTCATAGATGTCAATTCAATATTGAAAATGTCGCTATTTGGTTCTGAAAAAGGTAAATGTCGCTACGTTCAGAAAAGATATCGCTAAATTGCGGAAAAATGATTATATAGCGTAAACTTCTACACTGCATTCCAGTTTCTGTAGTCAGTTTGATAGACTCACTTTGTTGTTGAAATCTTCCAACGTAAACCATACGCCGTCATTTAAATCGTCATACTGAGGAAAATAGCATAAAGGCGACTTAGATTGAGGTTATTCTTTCAATGTGGAAAAAGTACATAATACCCCAACATAATCCATCATTATATATACATACATACATATATATATTAGCTAGTCTAGAGAATAAATAGTACATGATAACAACTAATTATGTTTGGGTTGTGGTATAAATAAGTTCTTCTTCGTAAGTTTATTCTGTGTTTCCCATGAAATATATCCATGTCAACATAATCATTATTAAAATAATATGAATATTAATTCATTTACATGGTGAAAGTAATGTTATTTGCACTTTAGAATAAATCTAATGTGTTCTATATAGTGGTTAGAGGAGAGATAACATAATAGAAAGCGCTTCATATAGTATGAGATGATAAAACGACGTACAGAAATAATAATCATATACTCATAGCATTCTACAATGTGCAGCTTTTACACAATTTCTGCAAGCGAAAGAGTTTATAAAATCAATAATAATTAACAGTAATCGTTTTAAAATTTAATCAGTTATTTATATTAATTAACTGTTACTATCGACACGCGATAATAACAGTTTAATGAAGTAAATTTTTATTCAACGACACATTAATTTTGTTTTAATATCAACGACGAAAAGTAAGATGGAAGAAGAGACTTTTCAGTCTCAATCTCGCTTTTATAAAGACCTTAAGGTTATACTTAAGACTGTAGATACTGAGACTTATGTGAAAGTAATGGGCGGCCATCGCTTTGGAAATTTAAAAAGGTAGAGAAAGAATACACGGCGGGCTCACCATTCTACATCGAGAAGGGCTTTTCCCGACAAAAAATACGATCCGAAGTTGGAACTATTGAGAATGTGAAATGGGAGGAGACTTTGGGCTCACACATCTCCTAAGTCTCGTTTCCAGATTACTAATTACGCAGTGCCGTTGGCACAAGGTGAAGGGAGAGATGCCAGAAACAGGACTTTTTGCGTCGGTGTCTAGGGAGCTGAGGGGAAAGGGCCAGGGAAAAAGTTTGCCCCGATACCTTTAAAGAAAACGAAAATCCTTTTCGGAGAACTCAAGAGGTCCCTCGAGACTGCATATTTTGCCTCCTGAAACTATAAAGAGACTATCTCGCCTGTCAGCTAAACTCAAATTACAGACGACTATGCCCTACTGAGCATTTACGAAAGCATCAAAAGGTGATCTATTGTGTTTAGAATTATATGGGGAGATTCTGAAAACTTGAAATGGTAGTAATTCTCACCTTGGCCGTTATAGTTAAACTCTTCGTTTTTACACTCGAAATAATTAATTTGACTGAGTACGCTATGTAATGTTTGTGAGCTGAATGAGATAATATGGGAAAGGATATTCTCTTTTTGGATATTACGATAAGTCAAATAAAACTTAGGACCGGATGACCAAGGAAAGGAACAATATTCGATTAGAGATGATAGACGATTTTTTTGGCTCAAATTCCATTCAATCGACGTAAGAGTTTCCATTAAATGGATAGTCTGTAGACCAAATAAGAGAACTTCCTCGAACTGAAAGACACTCTACTATAGTGGATTACGATCAATGTGAGGATAACTCTCTTTTCCTTCAGTTCTGCTAAACACGAAAAAATTGGATTGAAATCCATTAATCTTATCCATAATAATTTCAATGTTTCTCATTCCCAACCATTGTAGCACTAAAGCAAAACCGCTGACATTTAATATTTTAGCATATAATGGAGAATTTTTCGTTGAGAGGAAGCCAACTCGGCGCTCCTGTGGTAAGCAGCGGACGTTTGTTTTTGTTTGTGTTCACCCTTCCTCATCTCCTCATAGTTTGAAAATGATCCCACATGTCGATGAAACCTTTGTATTCAAGAACTGTGAAGATGGCACTTGAGTAATGACACCTTTTTGGCGATTGCCGTTTAAGCACTTCTGTTTTAGCGCTGCCACTTGGAAATTATGTCATTGATTTTTGTCGAAGTTTTTGTGATGCTGGGTTTAAAAAAATAATTTTGGGTCTCCGGATTTAATAAACGAATGATTCTACGGATGAGACTTTATTTAGAAGTCATTACGTAATACAAATACGATTCTAATTGCGAGCGAGCGAAACTAAATGAATTATGTGCTCAAATTCGATTGAAATATTTTGAAATACGTTTTACATTCCTCTGCAATCTGAGATCAAATTGACTAGCAATTAGGTAATTTTCCTGCAATAATAAAGCATAATTTTTACTTTGAGAAATGAAGAAATCTTCCAAACTCAGTGATACTTTATAGCAGACATTTTTTATATTTTTAAATTGGCCAACAGTGTTCGTTAAGCATTACTAAAATATTAAATAAAATTATTTACGTTTAATTTTTCTTTGAAATCACCAATGAAAGGTGGTCCAAATTTAATTTAACACCCACGCTGACAGCTTTTTGAGAAGTTCGAGCATTGTTTGTGCATTTTTACTTCCACTATACTCATAGGTGCTACGCTACTTTTCCCACTAAGAGCTATTTGAAATTTGACTAACTTCCTGTTGTAGAGCTGCATCCAAATTCAGAAAAAAACGTTTGATTGTTAAAAATGATAAAAAGCAATTCGCAGATCATTCATCATAACGCTAACAACAAACATAATAAACGTGTTTTATTAGGGCGTGATTGAGACAGATAACCCTCTTCTTACATCTACCCCTCGTCTTATAAGTTAAAAAAAAGAAAAGACCTGCAAAAGTAATCACAGAAAAATTATATTGCGGGTTTAAAAACCTAAGGAATTTCTTTTTAAAAAATATTCACCAAAGAAGGAAAACACCCGCAAGAAGAGGGGTCTCATGCGAAACCTACAAATAGTTAATTAAATTCATACGGAAAAGGCAGGTTAAGAAAGATCTGAAAGGTAAACAGAAACAATATATATCCACATAGATAAATCAATGTAAATGTGCGCATAAAAGTGAATAACATAGAGTAATAAAGCAACAAGGTTATGAGAAAAACGAGTAAGTAACTACCAAACTGAAATGAAAATAGAAAAGTGGATATAGTAGATTTCCTAGTAAAACCAGATTCGTCACTATAAACTAATAGGATTTAGTTAATTTGTCCACTAAACTAAGTAAAAATTTTAAAGATGATAAGTGACATGATAATACGTTTTAATTTTATAGAGAGAGGAACAATGATTAGTTCTTTGGAGCTCACAAGCAAAGCCGTGTTGGAGTTAGAGGTTGAAGAAGTCGTTCGTCGATATAAGAATGAAACACAGAATGTAGACTAATACATTTCACCTAAAGCGATTTCCCAACCAATCCACTCGGAGAAAACGTCCGCACATCCGGGCAAAACCGCACTAACTTGCTAAACCGCTAACCGAACCAATAGAATTGTGGTTTAATTTGCAACTGGATTTACAGCGAGGGCCATAAAGCACAGGCTCTTCAAGACCAGTTGTATAGTTTCCGAACTAACGCTTGTTAGTGGGCGAGGGTATCAAGACGAAAGTTTTCGGCGAAGCTAAAAACTCCATCGGAGAGGTTCGTTAGCTCGCAAAGATGAGCCCAGTTTGTTTCGGGGACAGTTGAGTAATCAGTGCGTAAGTTACTTGGCAAAAGAGACGTTCACAAACACCATATTTAATATATTGTCAACATTTGCGGATTGGTAGTTTTGATTAATCGAGGTAGGATTCTGAGTGCGCAAACAGATTAAATATGCAGAGACAAAGAGAGGGAGTAGAGAAGGGGATGGAGGGGCAGGATTTTGGGACAAAGATCAATTGGAGAATCCTCGCTGAATGCATAACCTTAATTTAGCACCGAAAAATAAAACGTTGATGAAAACACCGTAACATAGTGTTTCGTATATAGAATGAAACATTGAACGGAATGCGATCACAGTAGAGAGAAAGGAACTTTTGAACATTGAAACACGGATGTTAATGAATGAGAGGTTTAAAATCTCCATTAGCTGTCTTTGTCGGCTTTCCTCGCGTCTTCAACCGGTATTCGGAGAAAACAGCAAACAATAGTCGCACTTTATAGAAGCGCTCGATGTACATTTCGAAAGCGACGCTGTCGTCCGCAGGGATCGAAATGTACATCGAGCGTTTTTAAGAAGGGCGGCTATTCTTTGCTGTTTTCTCCGAATGCCGGTAAAAGATACAACGAAAGCCCATAATGACGGGTACTGGAGATTTTCAACCTCTTATACTTAAGCGTTGCTTAAAAATGATTGCCTATTTTTTCTAATGAGGTAAGCAAGGACTATATAATGGCATTCATTTATGTCATTATGCTGCACTTGACCGTGTTCCACTCATAGCATTCTGACCGAATGAGGAAAAAAGGAAAAACTAACTCAATCCTCATCATATCTGGTGAGCCTCATTCCCTCTGCCAATCTATTATAAGTTTAATTTGATAGCAATAACACTTAGGAAGGTTTCCAGTCTGAGTACATTACATAAGTAGTCTGTAGAGTATGTAACCCGAAGATCGGTTGGTACCACACCTCCTCTGGCATAAGCTACTAAGAGCTTGTTGAGAGGAATGAGATTTACTTGGCATAATGAGGAGTGAGGTAGTTTGCCCTTGCTTTCCATGCTGAGTCATAAGGCCATAAGCGGCACATGTCTATGCAAGTGAAGCACAATGACTCTATGAGTAAAATTTTTCTGGCAGTTCATAAGGAGAGACCATTGTCGGTGCAATCACTCACTCATAAATCAGTAATTTTCATTTCATCTCAGCCATGATCAAGACTTTGAACAAAAGTATATGAAAGATACATTTTTCTCTATCCTGCAGCAAATGACAAATGAAAATATTTCCTTCATCAGAATATGGCAGCAGGAACACATAACATACGATATAAGCCTATACATTTTACCTAGTTTTATTATCATATCATACAATATTCTTCAATCAGCATCAATGAAAATCTGATATCAAATATTAAATAAAATTTTCTGTAAAATTATCGAATTGATGAAAAGCTCTTTTGTTCTCCACAATGGAAAATCCAATGAAAATAAGCATCGGAAATTAATTCAGCGGATTTTATTTATCACCCAGCGGCTTTTCGAATCATACAAAAACCATGACGTGCAAGAAATGCAACTTTATGCGTGATGATTTATAACTCCTTCTCAAATAGGAATTCACGTTTTTCTTTATCCAAATTTTCTAAAACTCTTGCGGCTTACGGTGTGAAAACCATCCACCATTCTGATTTTTACGACGGGAAATTTTTAACGCCTATCACCGATGAAATATTAAGTGGGGACATCCAGGCTTCCTTAATGAAAAATCGCGCTTTCAGATCCCTGGTAAAACTGCAAATAGGCAATGAAAACCGACCCTTCTTTTACTCAATTCTGACCTTTGCGAAGGGATTGCGAGTTCTAAAACCCCTGCGTAGGAACATCTCCGTGGCATCGTAAAGGCATTGGGAATTTAAAATATTGAGTAGCGTACAAATAATGGCCCTCGAGGCAGCTACGAAATTTGGCACTGTGGCGCGGCTGTCTTAACCCGCGTGGGTCGCTCCGTGTTATTCGGCATCGCTCGATTTATCCATAAGATAAGTCTCGGGGATTAGTAGGGGAAAATTTATGAGTTGGGGCTCTCCTTTGGGTTTTACTCGAAGGCATTCCGGTTATCGAGAACAAAACCTTTAGCACACCCCTAAGCAACATTGTCTTCTAATCGATTGCACTAATTGAGTACGATTTGCAGTAAGTTTCATCTCCCTTAAATCTGAAATTTTACAGAAAAGGTTATTCATGTGGAAAATTTATAGCGCCGAGATCAAATACTGTATTGCAAGTAGGCACAAAACCTCTTCGGATGTAAAATTAATTTGGTTATCAGTACAGATTCATAAGATATTAATGATTAAAATGAATGTTTGGAATGTATTACCATTACTGCGGCTTGTGTAATTTGTTATGATTAATAAGCAAATGGTAATAAAAAATGTAAGGGCTCTCCAAAATTAACCTTCATATGAACACTAAAATTAGCACGGTTGACTGAGCAATTCTGTAGGAATAGACAATTTAAATATATAGTGTCAACTAAGGACTTCAAAATTTATCATTATTTATTAGTAAATGTTAATAAGATAATCCAAGTAATCTCCAACAATCATTCAATCTCGTTCTTCCATGCAATAATCGTGTATTATACCACACACAATAAAAACCATCGCTTATTCCCTTATGCAAAACAATGCCATTACACTCAACTTAAAAAACCGCTTTGCCACCTTCTTTGTAGTAAATTCAATTTACTTGAATGCGGCTTCCTTAAAAGCGACTATTTGCAAACCATCTGTTTGTCTGAAAAAAATGCATTAAAATACCTTTCATGCTGAATAGAAGAATGGCGGATAAAAGAAAAATATACAGAGCTCGTAATTGAACAAAAAATATTTTTAAATTAAAACAATCTACATTTAATTTATAGAGAATGATCAAGACGCCGCATAGAGAAATGAAGAGTCCTTAATTGATAAATAAGATCACTTTCCCTCACACATGAAAAGGAAAGCAAAAAAAGGTCCGAGGGTTAAGAATTAACAGAAAACTTCGGAAACATGCCACTTCATTAAGAAAATATCTCATTATAATTTGAATAGACGGTTTCTACGCTTCAGTAATACTTAGGTCTATTTTAATTTTCGTTCCTGTATTCCACAGAGAGAAGGCTTTCCCAACTGAATGATGAAGCTCTATTTCCGGGTAAAAATGTATTTGTACGTAAGAAATTGCGAATCGTCTTTCCTCGACACAATATCGACCTTTGTTGCCTTAGACCATGTAATTTCCTCCACAGATTTTAATATTCTGATTCTCCTACCCTCATTCTCGATTCAAATACGTAAAACAAACGATATTACCGAGAAATTAATCTTTAATTCTGAGAAATGTGAAGAATACTTGTGATAAAATAAATAAACTCCCCGACTTAACGAGAAAGAAATATGAAATCTAGAAATAATAAATATAAAGCAAATTAAAGGCCTACATTTGAAGTTATGGGCAAAATTCGCAGGATTTTAATCTCATTATCAACCTTTTGGAAATGATTCGAGTATCTCTTTCCACAAATTTCATTAAAACGAGTTTTCTAAGATGATGTATTTTTCTTACTAACCGCGCGCGGAATTGGTTCAATACAAGCAGATAAAATTGTGCGGAAGCCTTTTTCCTGGAAATGTTGACTTTTCTGCTTTTTTGTTGCCTCCATCCACTCGCCTTCTCCGATAGAGAAGTGGATTTAATAAATTTCAAAGGTATAAAATCCCTTCACCATCATCTTTATTCAAAGTGAGATAAATGGGTTTATGTGTAAGTGAATAAATAGTTCCCACTGGAAACGATCTCGTAAATACACATGATTAATCCCAATTGTATCAACTGAATACCATTTCTCTCAATACGGAGTTAAATCAAAAAAGTATTCACACCGATGCTTTACCATGGCAATACCTCGAAGGGCAAAAACTGTCCTGAACTCACGATCACTCAATTTAACTTTTGAAAACTAGATCTTTAAATAGATTTCATGAAATCGTATTTTATTACAGTATCGCTAATACCATGAAAGTAGCGCTCTAGTTAGTATATCGTAATACTTTTCATGAGGAAGGACTAAAATAAATAAGGATACATCAATATTAATATATTTATAATTATTTACTTAATATTGTTATAATTATATCATTATAATCAATACTTACTAATATTACATATCATCATTATACACAATATTTCGTATAATGTTGTATATTTATTTTAAATGTGTTATGTTAAGTGCATTCACTGTAAAATGGTTGCAGAACTGTATGTGAATCTTTGAATATATAAATAAATAATATCAGTAAATATAACCATCACTGTGAACATTAATTACATTTTATTAACTAATATACAAAACGCAGTTTCTACGGAACGTATCTTTCTCCTTGTGTACTCAATGTTTTTATGAAAACTTTGGTGTTCATTTAAGGCAGTGATATAAAATGCTTGTGACATAAAACTTATAAATAATAGTAACATAATGAAATATACCACTTATTAACGGGATCATTCGCCTAATACGTTTTAAATTTCTTTTCGACTTGTTATGAAAGGAAAGTCTATCAAATAGATAGATATATAGAAACTATCGAATAAACTCTTAAAAATTCAAGCAAATCAATCCATCCAGCATCACTGCATTCTATGTTCCGCAGCATTTGGATAATAAGTAAGCAAGCTAAACAAACAAAATACATAACAAAATACTGAAACAAAATACTGAAAATATATATATATACAAACTGGATACAATTCATCTCAACAACGAGTTAAATATAAAAGGCTTTATATCATCGCTTCACGATTAAGATAAGAAATATCTAAGCCATTATAGGAAACTCATACATAATATAATTTAAATGTTGAAAATTTGATCTTCAAAGACAAAAATATCATTCACATTTTGCATCAATCGCGCGCAGTATTTAACGAGATATAAGGTTGTTAAATGGATGATCATAATAATCAAATATTTTGAGTGGAGAGTAAATAGATCAATTTTTTTAATTGTCGCATTCTAGCGAACCAGTGACATGTTAAGAAATAAAAACATATATTATGGACATATATACTAGCACCAATGGTTCCATTAACGTAAACAGCTACAAAACAGAATCGAAACAATGATATATAGCTATATGATGATATATAGAGTCAGTTCTCTTCTTTTCCCGAAGTTGGCAACATAGTTGCCGAAATTCATACAAAAATAATTCGATTGCACTACTTCAGTCATAAATAACCGTAATCCCCTTAGGTTAGGGTACTTCCGCACGACGCAACGGGTTGTTTGCAAACAACGCCTCTTTGGAGCTTTTAAACTAATGAATTAACACATCCATGTTCCTTTTTCTCTTATCTATTATATATAGATGCTTCTCCGGATTCATTCATATATATAGCTATATAGATAGGATACAAATTCACAGGCTAAACCACAAGCGTCATGGACTTGAAATTTTTACGACGTATTGGCCATAACGTATAACCTCCAGAAAAATTACGATTTTGAACCTCGATGTCATGGGTTCGATTCCAGAGGGTCCCAAATTCCCGATTTTTCCCGTTTAAATGCATTGCTTTGATTTTCGGGAATTAAAAAAAAATACTTCCCGGATAGGTAGAGAATCAAAACTCAAGGAGCCTATATATATGGTCAGGATCTATCGAAAACATAAATGAGTTTTACTAAAAATATCCTGGGTTCGATGCTAGGTCGAGGCAAAAATCGGCCGTTCAAAATGCATTGTGGCGATTTTTAAGATTTTTTTTGGACCCTTTCCAGATGGCATGGAAACTTGAAATTCGGTATGGGGTTAGAAATCATAAATATATTTCATAATCGATTTTTATATTTTCCCTGATGTTCCTTGGTTCGATCCCAGAGGGCCATTTACATTCCTCAATGCATTTCTTATGGAGATAACGGAAACAAGTTTAAGGTACTTCCTGGCATGATATAAACTTCAAACTTTGCATAAAATAATATCAGGTCCTCACAAATCAACCTGTGCATTTACAGTTACCAATGTGTCCTGGGTTCGACACCAGGCGTCTCTACAATCAGTAGTTGATCCGAATTTTAGGAATTATTTTGAACCCTTTCCCAATGATATAGAAACGTGAGATTCGGCATATAGATAGAAATCATAGATATATTTCGAATGCATGTTTCAGATTTCCAAGATCGTCCTTGGTTCAAATCCAGAGAGCCATATACATTCGTGAAAAGTAGGACGTCGTTTCAGGCAGTTGCAGCCAATATTACTACTTCAAATTTCACACATAGTTATATATGGTGATCTTCTGTTGTGCTGTATAGTAGGTTCACCAGGAAGACCTGGGTTCGATGCCAGACGATAAAATTGAAGCAGATTTTAAGAATATTTTGTCCTTTTTTTCCTTTTCAGGAACGTCCCAATATAATGCCGATATGAAATTAGTGTGATCGATCTGCTTGCAGTATGCAAGCTACATTTTACTCGTATTATATATAGCTATTAAAATAAGTCGAATAAATTAGACGGAAGAAGCGTTTTTCAATTTTCAATTCTAACCTTCAGAAGACAATAAACGTACGGGTTTATTGGGCTGTGAAGTTTGTTATAAAATCGAAATGCTGCAAAGAGCAGTGTTTGGGAATGAGTTCATCAAAGTCATGTGGACATGACGTACTGTGGTTTAGAGACCTTTTGTGGCGTTAAGATAATTACATTACGTTTCCATTTATAGTGTTTCCATTTATAAATGAGAATATTACTACAGAATATTCTAAAATCTAAGAAGGTAATCGTTAAATGAAACGTGATTTTTAAGCCGAATCGCGAATTTTCTTATATTATTCTTAACGCTACAAAAGGTCTCTGAACCACAATACGTCATGTTCACATGAAACCAACCTTCATTCCTATTATAGGACAAAAATATCACAGCTTCAGACAAACGTTTACGGGAATGTTGACTCGAAAAATTTCCCGTCCCTGTGAAAGAGAGAGAGAGCAAATGTAGAATGGCACAGAAGGAGGATGAAGTAAAAGATTGCTCCCCCACTCCTTCCTCGAAACGGATAAAAGTTCGCGTCTTGCATCTCGTGCACCAAGTGCTCTGAGCGCTTCTAGATTGCTGAAGTTTCACAAATTTGCAAGGGAGGGCGTATTTGAAGGATGAGCGTATCGCGTCTCATGGAGTATAAATTTAGTTTCGAGGATGAATTGTAAACGCAAGTAAAGCTTTCGCGCTATTTCCAGGGTATTTGCAGTCGCTAATGCAACGCCACCAATCGAATCATTTGGATTTTTGCCTCGCAATAACGAGCTAAACTTTTCATTCGCGAGTCGCCGAGTATCGCCTCAGTTTATGGTGGATGGATCTCGGCGATATAGAACTTTCCTCACGGTTGGGTTCGCCGGAAAATCGGGCTTTGGAGCAAAGGGGATATGGGCGGGGAAAATCCGACAAGCGGTATTAAGCGCATTACATCTTAGACCGCACACAATTCCCGATCACCTGGTTCGCATTGTAAAATGATGAATCGGAATTTATTCGATTTTCGTAACGTGCATTCGAGGAGTAAGCCCAAATTTTTTATCAGATATTCTCCCCGGAGATAGCATCCCGTATCTCCAACAAAACATTTAGATTTATTCCACAGAAACATTGCGCAGGATGTCCAATTCCCATTTTCCGTAATCGACGTGGATGGCTAGGAGGCTACGTTATGACCTCCATACGACAACTAGGGATGGAAGACAGAACCATAAGCTGACAAATTTAAGAGTTTTAATTTCCATTATCTTGATTCTTGGCCGTTGGTGGACTATAGGGTGATAAAATTGATCATGCAAGCGTGAATTTATTGTAATATGGGGTATTATGTAAAGGGAAACATTTACCTTTCGCATATTTACTACAATTACATGTAGACATATGTAAAATTACATGTAGGCTACAATTTGTATTGTCCTCTTAAGAGGCATCTTTGAAACCTGTAAGTCACCGGCTATCTAGTATTTTATACGCTAATGCGCTATTTATACAACCAAAGCAAATGTTGAAAGCATGCAATATTTACATTAGCTAACCTATTAACTTCTAAGACATTAATTTTTAGTAAAATATCAAATGAAAGTATGAAGTAAAGATACAAGTGACTATTATTGATTTGGATACACTAAAATATAGTTATACTGAAGATAGAATATATCTACATGTTGTAACTATTAAGATTAATCTACCTCGAATGACATCAGAATAGTCAGTAGTTAATACCTACAAAATATAGTTTCATTACCACAAAGTCTCAGAGATTCTTTAAATGAAACTTAGGAGTGATTTTGTCAGTAATATGAATATTTTCAACGGTTTATCGACGAAGACTAAGGATCGGAAAAGTTGGGAAGAGAAAATTAGAACTCGAAATAAAGTTGCTTGATAAATTTAGTTGGTATGAACTCGAATGATCTTGTTTATATTATGGTTCAAAACTTCCTCATTCAAAGAAAAAAATCCTTGAGAGGTTTCAGGAAAATAGGCGCTAGGATGAGTCTATTAGAAGCCATTTTTCGAAGAACAATATTCGTCAGTAAGTAGCTGGAAAATTTAATGAAAAGAATATGAATTCCCTTTGCAAAGTGTCCAAAGGCGACTACAATTATAAACATACAGATAAAGAATGAAAGGTTTGCTGCTGAATCACAATCGTATATCTAATAAAATGATAAAGCGGAGAAGTGTTCCTTTGTAATTTAGTTTTATCGTGTACATCCCTCCCTAAATAAAAGATTACATTGGAACAAATTTAGACAAGAATTGGAATTTCTAAATCTGGCTGCCTCTGAAAACCATAAAAGTGTGTCCCAGAGATATTAAATAAGGGCATGGTAGGGTTATTTTTACTCATAGAAATGTTGAAGCTTGAAATTTTGAGCTATCGGCCTTATTATTTATTTTCTTACTTACTTGTTATCAAAAAGTGAGTATGAGCATGATGATTTTTGTAGTTAGTAAACTTTCTACAGTAAAGTGTGCATGATACTTTAAAGTTTAAATAAACCAAAACATGTTATTTTAGTTGTAAACATAGATCGTTGGGCATTTAAATTCTTCAATCCATGAAGAAGTTACTCTATAAACATTACATTCCATCCAAATGAAACATATTCTCATAAGGAAAAAGAGAGTAATTTCAAATTCAACGAAATGGAAAAATTTAGTCTGATTCCTCATCACTTCGAAAATTTCTCACTTCAAAAACTTTCTTGATATTTTTCTGATAAATGAAATTTGAATGCCTTTTTTGCTAATGAAATTTTTTTCCAGCATATTTTTAAGCAAAACTCAAATGCATGGGTGCTCAAGCCGCGGCTCACTTACCCACTCCGTGGTGTTCTATAGCTAATTCATCTCTGACATTTTTGCCCATGTTTCTACCATAAGATGACCGAAAAGCGAATTATTACAAACTCCATAAATGAAAAACTACGAAGACTTTAATTTTGAATGCAGTATAAAAACCGAGCTAACTCTTTTAGAGGCCATACTCGTATTAATATTTACAAGAACGGCCCATCTCAGATCATATATTGGGCATCTTTGCTCCAATTCTACGACTTGGGAATATCTTATATTAATTAAAAGAGGAATTTGGAAAAGTCGATGAATTTTTTAGTGAAAAGCTGCAAATTTGCGTGAATGATGATGCGTTGAGGTGTCCGGAAAACCCATTTTAATACGGATACCTCATATGGTACGGGTAACTCACTTAGTAGATGATTTGTCCAATTCTAAGTCTTTTTTCGATAAATTTCAAAATTTAATTTGTAGAATACAATTTTTGTTGATTTATTTATTTAGATGGCGTTCAACAATATTAGGCCACAACACCTGGATTTTATATTGAATACTTCTCAATCAGAGAAAAAAAACCATCGTGGCAAGAATTAACGTATTTAGATTCAGGACAAAAATGTGATATGCGAAAACTTCCGATTTTAGCTCTATAATAATAATAAACGTCTTTAATTAGGACAATATTGATACTTTTAAGTCTCTTCTTACATCTAATCCTTCGTCGTATAAATTTAAAACAAACAGATTGCTAGCAAAAAAATACACCAAAGAAAACTAAATTGCGGGTTTAAAAACCTGAGGTTTAGTTTAGGAAAAAAATATAGGGCTCGGAGGGGTGCTTGAAAAACCAGCGAAACCTACTGATATTTAAGTAAGCTCTTATGAAAAAGATATATTTGTATCAAACCTCGATATCTCATCGTCTCTCACTTTTTAAAAAAAGGGGAGTTTCGATTGTTAGTAAACCTATTGCGCTGGAGATTTCATCATTTCGCATCGACCAACACTAGCGCCCGTAATCGCTGCTCGCCTATACATGCGTTTCCCATACCGCTCCGACATGCACTACATTCAATGCACTTAACGAGCCAACACATCGGTCAGCGTTTCTAATTGCGTATATTTGGAGAGGTTTCGACACTCCTCTGAGGGTGAGACTTCCCCTCACCCACGCGTGGAGTACTCGTCGGCTTCTGTGAGCCCGTGTTAATGTGTTTCAGAACCTTAAGTAAACCCCAATCGCTTTATGCGAAATTGAATAAGACCGTTTGACTCATGGCCGGCAATCGTGATTGGCAAAAGACTAACGTTCCCTTTAAGTGCTTCATGTATTAGAGCGCCATGGTGAACATCCCTGAATACCAGATTTTCACTCTGATTCACTGGCGAGAGACAATCACAGGGTTTCCTAATAACAATTATAAATTGAGGGAATAATGAAGAATGTTCTATTTCCATATTTTATACGATAGGTACATGTTCATTATCAGGTGAAGATCAATCTGATGACGACGTTGTTTCGTTGAAACTGGTCGTGTTAAATTAACTGTGGAAAATGGTAAATTTTTCATTCAAATTCTCACGCAAGAGAATAGTTGTGTTTTTCATAATAATAATTCACCTTTAACGCCTTCTTCCGTAGAATTCAACTATAAATCTAATATTATCTGGTCAAGGTTGACGCGAATTCTTTCACTACATTCCTCCCTTCGTCGTTTAAAATTTAAATAAAGATATATTTCGAAGAAAACTACATGGTGTCATTAAAAAAATTTTTCACTCAGAAAAAATACACCACAGCAGAAAAGGGGGGTGTAGAAATCCTGCGAAACCTATGGATAGTTAAGTCAATTTTAGGGAAAAAGCAGAATAAGACAGATCTGAAAGAGAAATAAAGTAATACAGACACACATTCACAGAGATTAATCAAAAGATTTTTGTTTGCTTGAAAATATATAGAAAGAGAACACAATTAGATGAAAATAATTGGTTCAAAATATGGGCAAGATTGCTAAAACAGCTGTTAAAAATTAAATGAAAATAAAATTATTGAAATTTTAGAGTTTGGTAGGGGTAACCAAATTTGTCATTGCTATCTTATTAATTTTATTGTTTAGGGCCTTAATAGTGCTGTTTTAGTGAGTTTATAACATCAAAGATATTAGAAAATAGGATAATTTATGATAAATAGATAATAGTTTCATGGTTGAGTATTGATATTCTCAAGCTGTAGATTTCTCGATTATCATCCCAGTCGTATAAGCTGATACTATAAAATAATGTAAATGTACAGTTTTAAAACGATTCGTAATTGTTTGGAACAAAACACCTGGAAAAACCGTCTTTACCCAATACGTGTTTAAATAGTTAACATTTTCAGGAGTAGAAAAATACTGAGAGTACAGAACATAATTTTATCCCTGAAGATGAAAACTTGTTTCCACGTACTGGTCACATGGCAGATTTAGATTACCAATGTAACGGTTTCTACATAGGTTTACTAAACATGTAAAGAACTTTCTATTTAACAAGTAAATATGAAGCAGATAGAATGAAAACAAAATGCCGTCATGCAGATGTCAGTAAAAAAAACTTACAACATTTCCATAAAGTCCACAAAGTAAAGCAATAGAAACAGAAAATTGTGTAATTTAACTATCGCATGATGCCTGAGGTAAAAAGAAGAATCGCCATTAAAAAACAATTGTTCACGGCAAAAGAAATCTTTTAACATGCAAGTATATAGATTTAGAGTTAAGAAAGATATTTGCAAAAGCCTTGCTTTGGAGTACTTTGCTCTATGAAAGCGAATGTTGGGCTTTCGAAATTATGAAGAGAGCCTGCCTGGAATCTACAGACATGTGGATATGGAGAAGAATGATAAAAGTCAGTTGGATGGGAATGAAAACGAACGTTGAAGTGTTAAAGAAAGAGAAAAAAGAGGCAAGTAATAAATGTTATAGAAAAGAGGAAAGTAAAATATTTGAGCCATCTACTGAAATATAACGGTATGATAGAGAAAATTTTAGAAGGAAAACTATTGGAAAAAGGGGAAAACCTAGGAAGAAATATATTGAAGATATTCAAAAAAGGATGGAAGTGTATGGGTACTGCCAACTCAAGAGAATGGCAGAAGACAGGAGCACCAGGATGCAGAGAAGGGGCATAGACTTTAGATAATTACGTGAGGATGACTGAATGAACATGTAAAGCACAAAACATTTATAAATAAGTCCATGACCCAGTAACTGATAAATGTCATATCAAAGCATTAAAAATGTAAAATGTTAGCGTTATTATTATTAAGAACTGATGAGCGTTTTATCGTCGTATTTATATCGTTTTGTAAAAGTATAAGATTTTAATAACAGCCACGTTATATTTTTATCTTCTTCAAAATATAAATCCAATTATAAAATATAAAGGAAAAACCAAATCGGTGGAAGTGAGACTCGGGATACAAGTGTCAACATTATATATAGTTCATAAAAATATTCAACTCGCTCAAGGTGGTAATTGTTAAATTTTATCCTGGCGCTTTATCAATTGACATATGACACTGAATTGATTGAAAAGCACTCAACGATAATAATAGACGGCCATTGTTTCTTTTTTATTTCGAATTTTTTTATTCGATAATCAAATCCGAAAAACGAAAAAGAAAACATTGATTCGCAGGTACAAACGGTGCGTTCAGCTGACCAAATACAAACCCAACAAATACGGTTGATATTCGGTCGTATTATATTACTAATTAATTAATATTAATTTATACGATGAAGTGGATTGAGGCCTGCCCGCAAATCGTTTATTTAGACACCTGCGTTGTGATAAAATATGGAAATTTAAAATCAGATACGGCGAAACGCATGAATCAAAAAATGCCTCGCAAGCAGCATTTCGACGTCAAAAACAAAAAGCTGTGTTTTTACTCGACGCCAGAAATCAATTACGTATCTTACCTGCGGCACCAACTGAAATAGACGCGGTTAATATGTCAGATACAAGGTTCTCGTAAAACACATCCACGCATTCCAAAAAAGGATTGAGAAAGTAGAGAGCGAGCACTCTCCCCTTCAATGGCTATTAGAATAAACGCTACATCACCGTTTAGAACAATAGATGTGCACGCTTTTATCTCCAGCAGGCCGCTTAGTTCTTCTAAATAATTCGTAAAACGTACATCGTTGTAGTTTGAAACAATAATTCATTGAAAATGTTTTTAATACTAAAGTAATTTATTTAGGACGAGATTGAGACTATAAAGAGGTAGCTTGAAAAACGTACACAAAAGAAGACTATTTAAAAACTTAAGAGCTTATTTTTAAATTGTAGGAAAACGTTGCCACTGCAGAAAAACACCCTCAAGAAGGGGTGTGCGGAAAATCTGCGAAACCTATAGATAGGAAACTAAATGTAGCGATGAAATCAGATTAAAAGAAATATAAATACAAGAAGACAAAGAAATAATATCATAAAAAACAATAAAATAACAAAAAGTTATACATTTACATATAAGTAGGTAAAAAATATACTGATATATATTCCAGAATATAAAACATAAATCAAAAACGATCTGCACAGTTTAAAAGACAAAAATAAGATTAAATTAATAAACTTTAAAAGGTAAAATATAATTTAAACTATATCCTTTAAGACAGTGGATAAGGTAGGGAAAGACTTTAGTAGGACTTTCAAAAATAATGATTCAGAAAATGGTATTGTTGAATCTCAGCGCGGGTTAATTAATTATAATTTTTATTTTTGGACGAGAATCAATTCAGCACGGAAATATCGTTGGGTTTAATTTCAGTTCAAAACTGTTCAGACAAGATAAATCTTGACTCCGTGAGCTTTATGAGCTCTGTACTGTTCAATTGCAGTGATATGTAAATCGAGGAAATTCGGCTAAAAACTGAAGTCCTTGGCTCGAATCATTAGCCTAACCAAAATGTTGCTGCTTGCGTAAATCAGAGTCGTTTAGCCCGTGGGCCGTCTACGGTTTTCCACCCTTTCCTCTGCGGTTCGCGGCTTCTGTGCGGTCCGCGGTTCCTCTTTTTCTTAAGCGACAACTAATCGAAAGATCACAGATCATCGCTCGAAATGAAATTTTATGTCCAAAGAATTTTTTCTATAAAAGCGTTATCATTATTGTTGCATATATACGTCACAATTGGACTTACGGTGGCAGTACTATTGCAACTCCATATACGATAACTCTACATTATTACATCAGTCATTGCATTTCGTCTAAAAGTAATAACAAATAATCATTAAATGTAGCTTGGAATAACATCCAACAATCATTACATTTATTATATTAATGTAGAATGTCTTATTTCGTTTCTGCATATTTTGCAGTCTAGATTCTTTTATAAATATGCTAATCATTGTTATTGTCGCAAATACGCTGCAATAACCCTGATCTAACCCCTTATCGTTTTATAATACGGCAAGAAGAGAGGAAAACAAAGCTATAATTAAAGGGAAAATAAGAAGAAAACTACTACGTGGATCAAAAAACCTAGGTCAAGTATTTCGGAAAAATCACCTCAGCAGAAACATACCTACAAGAAGTTAGGAAAAACATACTAGACCTACTGATAGTAATAGCTAAATCTTTAACTCGAAAGAAATTTACTCTTAGAGCCTAAAAAACGGTAAGAGTGATATAATTTCAGCAACCATTCACCCGATAAATACATTATTATTAAAGAAAAGGGTTAAGGTGACTTTGCACATAATGGCGTTTACTCAGGAAAATTCCCAAGGAAAAGGAAAAAAACAATATTATTAAATCTTCCACAGTAATAATCTAAATTACTACAGCAATTACTGTGGTAAAGGTATGTGTTATTTTATTTTTCTTAAGATTTATCACGGAAAAATACTACAAAGTCGAGGCCGAATAAACAGATTCTACATTATTATTATATTGACTCATTTTAAAGACAGATTCCAAATGGAATATGTTTCTATTTCCTAATTATTTCAACTATTTTTTCACATAGCTTTCAGAAGGAGTTGTACGATTTGCAGAAAAGAATAGCCGTATTTTGACCGCGGTTAGCAAGTTTGACAACCGGCGAGAAACGTTCGCGAGGATGAAATCCTGCGGCCCGCAGCACACAATGGTGTTCTTCACCGCGAACGCCAAGGATATTCGTAATGCAATGCAAATTAAATGAAACTGGGAGTGGAGAAATCTGGGACCGACCGAGGTCAATATTTGCGGAAAGGCTCTAGATATTTTCAGAAGTAAAACCGCTAAAGAGCTAACAAACCCCCACGGAAAGTTGTCCATATTTCATCGATCACCGGGAGAGAAAACTTAAGCCCCACCGACAGCAATACTCCCGTATTTTCCTTTGCTCTTTCCCAGAGAGCGAGTACAAAAAGGTTCCGCATAGAGAAATGAAACCCACTCCTCGGCAAATAAGAAAGAGGAGAGTTGCGAGGAGTTCCCAGCCTTTCGTATCGTCCCAAGTTAAATTCGATAAATGTGAACGCCAAGGAAGTTCCCTTTTTGAATCGCTCCAAAGGGAGTAAAACGCCGTAAAAATTCCGCCAAGAACATTCCATGGGAAGAAAATTTGCTCCAATTAGCAAAGTATCTTAGTCTTCTTCATTTCTCCAAATTCCCCCCTTTCCTCGTCCGGGCAGTCGTGGTTCGTTTTGCATCCATAGTTTCAGGAGCTCGGAAATCCCACAGGCAACTCTGGGAAGGGAAGATACGGTAGAAAAAGCCATTGACCAAATAAATCAATGGATTTTTAAATGTCAAGAGGTTTACACGGTATTGATTTCTGTTCCGCTTTAAGTCCATGCAGACGTTGCTACCGTGGCACATGGGTGTGTGTAGGGCTATTCGTAATACTTTTACAAGTTACCGCCGGCAGAGAAGGGCAACAGAATAAGTCTATCGTAAAAAAGGATTTCAAAGCACGAGAATACGTGAAGTAATGTTGTATACGGAGAGGTAGAATTCTGCAGGTCACGCTAAACGTCAATTGAATTATTTCCGACAGAATCGTTATTCTAATTGGAGAGAGATCGAGAAAAATCTACCAATAAAATAACTACGCACAATAAGTCGATCCTGTGCGTTGGTGGCGGAAATTGGCTGACAAATGAGTAAATGGTTGTCTTTGATCCTTGTCTCGTTTTCTAGATCCAAATTGTTGAGGGCTCACACCGTTGAATAAGCGAGACGTCAGGCGATTTGA
Organism: Sympetrum striolatum; assembly: GCA_947579665.1. Classification (NCBI taxonomy): domain Eukaryota; kingdom Metazoa; phylum Arthropoda; class Insecta; order Odonata; family Libellulidae; genus Sympetrum; species Sympetrum striolatum. The sequence continues at coordinate 80,890,717 of OX388352.1, forward strand.
TATCCAACTAGAAAGTGTAACTGAATATAAAGGTGTTTCAAATCTCTTGTAGTCGTGCTACAACGAACACTGGTGGCAGTGATCCGCAACCTGGAACAAAACGATCGCGGCTGATTGCTAAGTTTCCCTTATCTGACCAAAATTAAAGTGGTTACTGCAGTTGAGAGGGAATAAAATAAAATTGTTTCAAAAGAGGGCAAAAAAGGTCTAGATTATAATGCAAAGTATCACACTTGCTTGGAACTAAACGTCAGCTCGCTAATATCCATTCCGTACTTAAACTCTAAATTTAACTGAACGATTACATAACATAATACATTACAAGTACTAAGGAGCATCACAAGGAAGGAAGCCTACATCAAACCTAATACTACCATGAAGGAAGAGGGGCAATGACGCAGGACATGAACGCAATGATATCAGTGATAGTATCTTAAAAGCTCTTGGAATGGAGACTGGGACGGCTTTCACCTCATAAGGCCAACGCGCTAACCACTTGGCTATCCGGGATCCACAGATGATGATTTTGATGATATAATGGCGAGAAAAATCACCGTTCGTATAGAACGTTTAGATTTTCCGTCATTCCAAGTTTAATTTGGAAGTAACATCGCGGAAGCACTAACTTCATCCACAACAACGGTGGCGAAAGAAGTCGTGAAGCTCGGTTTGATCAACTATAGTGGCGATAAAATCTCAGAAAGCAATAATCAAGTACAAAAACCTTAAAGCTGGTGACACTGATTTATTGTCTGAGAGCGCCTTTTGTGAGTATCGATTGTATTTCTTTCGCCGTGGTTTAACGAGGCAGAAATAAGAATCGTTTCCCGGAAAGTTCTCACTCAGATCGGCATGTGTTACGACTGAACGCTGACAGTTTTTCAAAATCGTGAAGAGAAAAAGTTGATACAGCTCTCCTTTTCCCAGGTGTGAATTTGGGGAACTCGCACTAGTATTGATGGTTTTTTTCTCCCACAAACTTCTCCAGAGTCAGCGCAAATGTTAAACAAGTTCCGAAGTATGCAAAACTGGAAGATCGAACTAACGGATTGCCGCTTGACGGTTTAGCTGTAAAACGACACACCGTGATCCTTGTATTGTTATGAACAACAAAAATAGATATTATAAAATTAACATGATAATATGGTCGGAAGTGGTTGTGTTGAGGCAATTTTAGCAGCGCCTATTCCTAATACTGATTTAAGTTACGTCTAACATCGGGAAACATAAACTAAAATAGTCAACTCGACGAATAAAAATATAACTAAGCTAACGTTAAGAGACTCGAACGAGATTCTCAAAAACCTTCGACAGAAACCCCAACGATTAAGAATCGCAAATAACTTACTCCATAAAATTTATACGGGAAAATTAACTAAATTATTTGTTTTCTCAGTATTATTAACTGTTATTCTGAAACTGTCAAAACTTACGAATGTACCGACACCTTTTCTTACAGTTTGTTTTTTCTTACTTTTTATCGTTGAAATAATTGAAAAATTGATGTTTAATGACTTATTTAAAAAGTATTCAATGTTATCTATGTATGACTTGAAGTCATTTACATTGAACCAAAGGTGTATGAAACCTGATGAACGTCATCGATGGTCAAAACCGGTCGTGAAGAAAATCTCTGGTGGGAAAAACAAATTTTGGTTTCACTTATTCTGTAAGATCAACTGTGACAGCGTTCTGTTATGGAATTCTTTCAGAAGAATTACATTCTAAAGAAATAAGATAAATTTTCATTACATCCGCTGAAATCAAAATATTAAGCTTACAAGAATCCAAAACTGTTACTACAAGCGTGAGTAGCAGGGCTTCACTTGAGAGTGTCAGAGTAGGTTCCTTGCTCTGAAATAATAGACACGTGTCCTGCCGTTGCCTCCGCTAGGCCTTTGTTTGTGCAATATTTGCATCGGAAAATCGGAGTTAGGCAATCACTCCACACACGTACATTACCATGCAGCTAGTGAAGCTTTCCTCGAAGGAAAATATTTTCTTCATTTTATTTGGCAGGGTCGCTTACCTCAATATTGTATAAACAAATGCCGGATGTGAGTATTGTTTTAGAGCAGGGTCTTGTTCTGTTACCCTGTCAGTGTCGAGAACATCCCTGTTACGCAGGTTCGGAGATCCTCTTGTTATACCGTAATAACTATATATATCCTGTTATCTACGACTAATATAAGATTGAGACTCATTAGATCGATATGGGATCCCGTTTGAAACTTAATACTTCATTGAATTTGCAAGAGGAATTAATCCCCAAAGGGTGGAAAAAATATATACTAAAAGCGAGAGAGATTCGACAAATATCAAGGCAATACTTTTCTTTGAGAATATATTAATATCATTGCTGAGGATAACGGGATATGTTTTCTAGTTGGATGTAGTATTGATGCTATAAACGAATACTTGAGCAGTAAAGCGTACTCGATTTTCTTCTTTTTAATTTTCCGAACGAAAAATACGTGAAGTTTAAATGTCAGGAGTATGTTTTTGGCACAAAACTGATAATACCATTCCAGATAATAGATGAATATCACTGGTTGTTTATAATTTTTTATTAACGGGAAATCAATTGGTACTTAAAATAATTCAATTATTATTGAAACGAAGTAAATACTTGAGAGTAAAGGAAAAGGATGATATCGAAGATGTTGCCCGGAAGCTGGAAGATTATCTAAAATATTTAATAAATCGAAGAGCGATGACAGTTTAGCGTCTAATTTTTTCAATAACTTAGGAAGAAACCGGAATCTGGAACAGCGTTAATTTTGCGGTGCAAAGATATCTATATCGTTGTGCATTCCAGTGTCTTCGGAAAATAAATTCAAGATACATTTCATCAAGATATCCCAAAGGAGTTTATTCGAAAGGCTTTCATTTAAAATATTGCTCGCCTAATAACAGACTCCGAAGAGAATGTTAATAAATAAAAATGAAGTCGGCATTAGGATACACCCGCTGACGGCATCTTACTGTTTGATGAACATTCAAACGTGTAACGGGAGTTTTCCTTCATTTAAATTAAATAATTAGGTCAATCCAATATTGCCGCTTATCTCGCGGATGCAAGAGGAGTTAATTCCTCGCATGTCTCACATATTTTAGTGGGGCTTTGAAGCGAGTAGGACGAGAAGTAGGTTCTTAATCGCGATGCATTCCTAAAATACCAAATAATATTCCTCGATTCTCCGCTAAGAGCATCATTTTGTCGAAGTTTGAAAGATGGCTCGATAAAATGCTATAACGCGGAGGAAGTTTACGAGTTTTACCTTCAGATGCGTAGTACTGCGAACCGATTCCAGGCGGCGGTGCCGTTTTCTCCGGGACCAAAAGTTGGATAACAATTTTTGGAGATAAAAGAAAAGCGGCACGCCTCTTTAACATTATCACTACTTTTCATAATCGAATCTCACTTCCTTTCCACATTTCTCGCCTGTCTAATATAGTGACAAAAACCACAAAACGTTACCCACACACACCTGCCGCATATGCATTTGCATTTCAATCACGCTGGGTAAGCATGCTAATGGTCTCGTGGATTCAAATACTCCTCCTATCCCTGCATACATCTTTCGCTTCTGACACATCCATAAATATTTTCCCAGATTCTCTTCAGTTCCTTACACTGTGTACGACTCTTCTCTTTTGGATATCATTTATCGCATCCAAACACGTTTTTCTCGGTCTTATTTTCACACACATCACTCGCGTTTTTACAATTTCTCATATTATTATCCTTTATCGTTCCATTTATTTCCACCCTCTTTTTAGGTCTAACCCAAGGTACACCCTATTTCAATATCTATCCTTAGATATTTTCTATCAGGAAATTTTACGAAATATTCTCAAAGAACATCCATTAATTTTAGCAACCGATGTGGCCTCTCGAATTTTCAATACAAAAAGGCGGAGGATACGGAGGACTTTCTGTTTTATTTAAATCTTGTCGTGGCTTACTCGGAATTTGGCTAAAACATACCGATAATATTAATTCCAGTCAACCAAACGGTTTCGTACATATCGTAATTTCTTTATTTTAAAATTTCCACTTTGAATTTCTCTCACTAAAAATTCTTATCCAGAGAACCTCCTCATTCTCTCCACCATTAGCTACCTAAAGCTTAAGAGAGGGAATGAGGTGTGATAAGCAAGATGAGTAGTGAGTTAGTTTTCCAAAGTTTTCCTCTAACAGCCGGTTTGCCATAAATGGAAAATACAATGCAAGTGCAGCAAAATGACCCAATGAATAACACGTTTCACAAAATTTAATAAGATGATACCTGAATAAATTTATCATTGATATCTTAGTAGAATAGATGGAATCACACCCACGATCAATAATGACAGAACAATACACGAACGAAACAATTTTTCTCATCCCCCACAAAATGATTGATAATTACGTTTCCACCCACAGAGAGATGGTCGAAGGATCCGTTTAATATTAATACGACGAAAAAGGCAAATATTTATTCCCCAGTTATGTTGTTGTTTCTTAAAAGTGCTTCGAAACTTTGGTCATTTCGCGAATTGGCTTCCACCGGGAATAGGGCCCGGTCCCACAATCGCCAAAGCCGAAAGCGTTTTCCACTTGCTCATACGGGAACCGTATTCTCAAATTTTCTACTCTATTATGTACACACTCGAAAATGTGAGTAGTTCTTCTCGGCTAAATTAGGCCCGATGAAGAACTTTTTCCATCCCATTGACACAACGATCATCCCAGCGCATGACCGCCTATTCCACCGACCTGGTAGATAAACCTTTCATCGGAAACATGCAAGTTAACAGAAGAGCCTCATTTTAAGCATTCCACTCCTGTAGGAGCCGCGAAGATATGAGAACGTATAGTATCAAGCTTCTGTTCATGCTTCCCCAGAGCATCTCGACTGCATCCCGGATCTCACAGCCTTATTGAGCCATCCATATCGTTTATTTTTGAGCGCGGAGGATTCCAATGAACAATAAGACAACTAAAGTACTTTGCTTCTGCCGCGAGCTCATAATTATGCGTGGAGAGCACCTTTATGCCTTTAGTTGGTGCAGTACGTCTTGAGGTGGGATCACAAATACGCTGGAGCGTTTAGAGCACTGGGAAAGTCACCATCATTAATCTGCTTCGCAGAATTCTTCCTCAGTTTATATATCGCTCGGAAGCATGTCGTAAATTGGGATATGATGTTAGGGGATCGATTCCGACCACCCTTGATGCCTCTCTTCTCCCCTTTCGAAGGAAGTGAGAAGCTTTTGGTTTCGCACTTACTTCTCACCGGTATTCAAGCAGTAATTTAGGATATTTCGCTCGTCGCGCGAGAATTTTTGTCCCACTTGGATCATTTTTCCTTCATTTTGAAAAATCACGTGAGGCTGGAACCTGAACCTATGCATGGACGCTTTAAACTAGTGCTTCCCAAACTTTTTTATCGAACCGCCCCTAATTACCATATCACCGCCCCCAACCGCAATCTATAAAAACATTTTCTGTAGAACCAAATCCAAAGAATAAATAAAAAGAAAAATAATAGCTAATATTTTTGAAAGTCTAGAGTGGCGCTATTGTCCACTTAAGGAATCACTGCCTTAAAATTTTACGAAAAGTTTAAAAACATTCTGTGGAGTTTTCAGTTCCGAAACTGGTTTCAACCTCATCCCCTTTATCGTTACCAACAAAGAGTGTTTTGAGACAGGGATGAGGCGACTAGGTAAAGTGCATGGAGAACTGCATTTTTCTATTGTTTTCCTCGCAGAGTCAAAAAGCTGTAAATAGAACAAATAAGTAAATCGCAATGACTATTACAATAACAGTAGTAGCACACTAAGAGTAGCACAGTAAGAGTTGCATTTTCCGTACCATTTCATGAGTATAGGCCTTAACTTCATTATCACTCTCACCGCAGTAACTTTAATATCACCTCAGCCATGAGCAAGACTGAGAAACTAAGAAGATACTTTTCTTCTATATCCTGCACCAAAAGACGAATAAAAATATTCATCGGGATGATTAGCATGAGAACTATAAGCACTTAACACTATAATACTTATAAGACTTATTGACACACTGTTTAATGAGAAATTTCTTCGATTTTTTACGCTCCTATTCATCCCATATTTGTTCGAGTCATTGGAAAGCGTAAGTTCGTGGAAGAACATATCCGAGATAATAAGACACTTAGTGTTATTCCACATTGATTGTAATCCATAAGTAAGCTTCTTGTTATTCAAATAGACTTATGGTGCACCTAATAAGGGTGTATAGGCAAAAACCAGAGTAGAGGGATAAATTTTCTTACTCGAGAAGTACTCTTTCTTAGGATGGAAGACGCAAGGGTAAGACTCAAAAAAGAATAGCATTGGCCAAGGAAGCATTCATACAGCGAAGGGAGTCGATTACCCAAGGTACCCAAGTATCCAAGATAAAGGAATCAGGAAAGGATTGGTGAAATATTTTGCGGAGTATTTTTCTTTATATATATGAAACGTGGAATTCAAGAAAGGAGGGGTTAAACGTTCAGAAGCCTTCAAATTGCGAGAATGGCATAGAACGGAAAAAGTAAGTTGACGGACTGGAAAACAATCACGGATGTGCTGGAGACGCTTGGGAAAGAGAGAGCTTTAATTGCAGTGATTCGGCAGAGGGAATGGGTGGGTCAAATATTGAGAGGAGAGAGGCTGCTGAAGAATGTAATTGAGGGTAGAATCCAAGGAAAAAACAGAGCAGAAGAAAAAGGCAAAAATATTGGATGATTTAAAGAGTGGAGTAAGCTGCATGAAAGAGAAAGCAATGCCATTGAATAGGGATTTTTGAATTGATGTGCATGAACCTACCGAAAGGTATAATACTCTTGAATGCATGTATGGTGCACCCTTGGCATGCGCTAAAAGAGGACTCGCGTAATATTTATTTACATAGGATTATAAATGTGCGATTCAGGAAGATTCACTTACTTTCCCATTTGTTACATATAAGCGTCCGACTTTGGAAAGTCAACTTTCCATCTGCAAACGCAACACAAAATCTCCTTTACCGTTCAGTCTTGCCTTGTACTGGATATCTGCCACTACAACATTCTGCTGTACTTTTAGACGTCATTGTATCCATTCTCGAGAGCTTTGTATTCCTTACCGAATACCTTCCTTTGACCGCTTAAGTAGGCTTACGGTTCTACTTCATATGAACTGAAGCTGTAATCTCGTTTCTAGCGATCCGAGCGTCTCTTTCGGGTGAAACATCCATCTCAAATTAACTCAGACGCAAAAGCGAGGGAAGGAACGCTACTTAAATTTTTCTGTCGCATTCGGACGAAAGTGATTCTGTTGAGACAATTTCAACAGCGCCTATGATTAATTTACGTTACGCCTAAAATCAGCAACGGGAAACATTAAGGCACAGTCATATTAAAAGATTGATTAAAAACCTATTCGAAATTGTTATAACTTACAAAAATACCAACGTCTGGTTTTACTGTTTATTCCTACTTTAGTTACATTGTAAAAATTTATACTGCACATTCAATGATTCCTTTAAAAATTATTCAATTTTACGTATTTATGACTTAAAGCTATTAATACTGAGGTAAAGTTACAAAATATTACATAACGTCTCAGGATTATCTGAAAATGCTCGCTTTTATTCTGCTAAAATAAGTTTTTAGTTCGTTATTTTAAATAAGTTATTAAGTAAATTAATTGTGTCGAAAGGCTTTTAATAGATATAATTTAATTCAATATTTTGGACGAGTTTAGCTTGGTACAGTTATTTAATTATTCAATTATGTTTATAATCCTCCGATGCATAAAACGCGTTTTTTAGTCAGAACTTCGCATTTATTGTAGAGCACGCCACATCACGTTCACCGAAAATGTTCTAAATTGACCAATTTGTATGTCTGAATCAAAAACGAGTGTAAAATACCTGTGCATTTGAAAGTGTTAATTTTCACAATATCATACAAGTTTATTTTGTGGTATTTTATTTATGATTGAAGTATTTTTTAAATTCCTTTTTTGGTGAATATTTGTGGTAAAAGCATTCAACAAATCGGCAAATCAAACGCTGCTCTCAACGAATTAAACATTTTTAATTTTTTTAATATTTTTTAAATTCATTTTTGGAATAATTTTGTCCAAAAAGATATTTGTACAGTGATTAGCAATGTAGACGTTCTTTCCGAATTCCAGAACCTATCTAGAAAGTGATTGTTTTACATGTCTCCTATGGATATTCAGTCGGCAACAAACCGTATTACACATTGGATTTTCTCATAGATTGTAAAGGCAATTTAGATTTCGGAAGGACATATTGCTAAAATTTGAACGTTGCGAGTTTTGATTTGTAGCTATTGCTGATAATATTGAAATGCACGTTCCAGAGAATTTGCGCTTGGATATTTCTAAGTTCATTAATCAACCAATAAAACCAATGGGCGAAAACAAAACGTAAGGTTGAGTGAATTTTCAAAGGCAATACAGCTTTGGTAAATAACGCAGTTGAATCTAAAAAATGCATATTAGGCACTGACTTGATTTTCAAAAAATATCTTTTGTCTCGCGCACTACCTGGATTGTTTTTAACTTGCTTTTTCATTTTAGACTGTGACGATTTTATTAGTTGGGATTTTGTTTGTGTTGTTGTTTTTACTCCTTTTTTTACTTCAAGACGGGTTATTTTACCTCAAATTTTATTCTTTTTTGTTAATTTAGGCTGTTTTTTTCGCTTTGTGGAACTCTGATACGAGACCTTTTTACTTAGTTACGAGCAATGTTTTCATATCGTTTTAGATCTGTTATTACTCGTTTTAACTATTTGATTCAGACGGGCTTTGACCCCTTTAGGTCCTTTTTTGAGGCAAACAATACTTCATATGTTACACAAATTGCCAACTTACTTTAGCCAGCTTAAAGTGTCCTGTATTTTCCGCATTGCCATTTTCTATCCATAATATAAAACGAGAAGTATAATCTATCTTAAAAACGTAAACGAAGCAGTAAATCAGTTTCAAAACATTAAATTTAATGCGTATTTCAAACAGGTTCCAAAAGATCGGTAGGCTCTAGTCGCAGACTTGCGTATATGATTCACAAGATGGTTAATAATTGTAATCTGTATTGAGTCTGTATCCGTGATTACCTCGACAGCTTCTAATGACGGAGATAACGGTCTGAGTGGCACTCAGAATGTATTACAGCGAGAAAAGAGAGGCGGAGTATGAAGAAATGATGCACAGGGAAAAAGGCGACGCCGCAAAGTGTATAAACCAAAATTTAATGCCTATACACTATAAAGGTGACACGATTTCCTAGACAATCACCTTCTCAGCTCATAAAAACCTTCTGAAAAGCCTTTTATGACACCAATACGTTCTTTAATGCCCCACTCTATACCAACGCTTCATTATCGCTCGCATCCGCACCGATATTAAACTTAAATCCACAACTACTCCCAAATCAAAAGCTTCAATACGGTTTTGCCATTATTTGCCTTTCGCGTGCTAATGGACAACTTGAGAATGCATTTTACGCGCTGTACAAACATCGTTCCGCTCCATTCCGCGATGGAAGGCCGATTATCCACTTGGAAAGAATAAAATTCGAAGAAGAGTCATTCACGCGGTCGAGCACCGTTGAGTTATTGGTTTCCGTGGATATAGCTCCGGAAATCGCATCCCTCAGATATTTCACCAACTTTTAGTCTTGTTTCTATTTTCAGAAGGCATTCCTCGGAAAACGGCGTTCGTACCCAAAGAGCCTTCGTCAATCCGGATTGCTACTTCGCGCTTTGTGGGGATCAGAGCAAGAGCCCGTTCCAAAAGGAGTGGGAATTTCTTCTTTTAACCGCGATTTCTTTATTTCTCTCCTCCGGCTCTCTCCCAACCCTTAATCCACTCTACCTACAGAATAAGTCAGGAGGAAAAAATATCGGCGGATCGGAAAATGTTTATCTCTTCGTTTTCAGCCCCAACTCCCGCGCCGCGCTGTTCGTTTCACTCATCAACGATTTCAGTCAGATAGAGATGCTCAATAAATCCGCTTAATTGCTGATTTCGTAACTCACCTCCCCACTCGTGCCGGGCACACGTTCGGGGTGCCTCTTTTAGCAAATGACTGAGCCTCCACAGTGTGGCTGAAAACCATATTTCCCTCGTTGATGCGATTGGGGACGGAGTAGGTGTTGGTTTTCCGGGGTAAAGATTGGAGGTGACGGCGGCAGTCGATTATGGCAGGTATTAACGCGTGCACCCAAGGACCCGAATCCAATAACAAACCGCAAAATCTCATGAAGTCAGATATCGAGTTTTGGGTCCATTTTTTTAACCCGAATTCCTTCGCCGCAGGAAAGGGAAACGCACGGCGACCCAATTTGTGAGTAAAAATCAGATCGCCGAATCGAATCTCAAAACCGGGAAAATGACCTTGTTTTTGCCCGAAGTGAAAAATTGAACTACCTGAGTTGAAACGAACCGGAAACCGATATTTATTTCGCTTCGAATTCCGGTTCGCGTTATTACTATTTATCAGTGTAACAGTAATTATATACGCTACCGTCCACTCGCTCGAACGCTACATGCGTCGCTACTGCTAATGTTATTGAAGGAATTTTCTCTCAATCTTATCTTCTAGCGCACCTCAAATAGCAAACAAATCTTTTCGCCCTCCTTCGACAAGCGCTTAACGTATTGAGCATAATAAATTATCTCTGATCTGTTGAAACGTTACTCTGAAAGGTATTTTTTCTTGTAAGTTTTATGACCTCTGTCTAAGTGAGGTTTACTGAGTGGTTTCTCTCCCTTCTAGGGCAAATGCCAGGCAGATGAGAGTTCCCCTCAAAATATTGTATGCATCAACAGTTGATTTTAGCTTACTGAAATTAAGAGAGAATAAATAAATAACCTATTATTTTCCTCAGCTTATTGGACACGACCGGTTTCAGTTATATATTGCCATCACCAGGTAAGGATAACAAAACAGGAAGCATATATATACATGCTCAGGGGAAGAGAGGGGGGAAAGATTAAGGAAAGGGTGTAGGTAAGAAAGAATCCTCGGTGTCAAGGTATTGGTCGTTGAAGGAAATGAGAGAATGGATCAGCGGGGAGTGGAAGGTAAAAATGTACTCATTTAGGATTGTGAAATTTAGTGAATTTGCGTGGACAAGGAAATTATTTAAGTGAACTCCCGACCATAAAATATATTGCGGTAAAAATGGAATTTACATCGAAATTAATTTTTTTAACACTGGTTTGACGGTGGTTGACGGATAAATATCGCAACTCATGTAAAATTCGGCATTTTCAACTCAATTAGATATCGATGCTTAAAACCTGTTTCGGAAAGTAACCGCTTTTAGTTCCTTTTCCAAGAACGTAATTGTTGGATTAACTCAATATATGATTCTTATAGTTTCGAACTGTGCTACTGGGAACATCGTACTGCCGCGCATTTGCTCACTATAACTTCACAGGATAAGTGCTGCAATTAGAATGCGAGACGCATGGCGTAAGATTCTAGCAGCAAAAAAACATTGTTCTATATAAATTGTGATTAAGTTTCTTTGCTACTGCTAACAAAATTTCTGTTTCCGACCGCACTGCGTGGAAATGTTCCAATATATATTGTTGTCGATGTTTTCTATATCTATTGGTGTCATGTATGACCTATGTTACCTATATATGTACTTCATCTGAATGGATGTTGACCGAATTGTAGTGTAAGCATTTGTAGGTATTGAAGGTGTAAGGGTTGAATAAGCGATGTGTTTTTTATAATTTATTTATTTCACTCTTGATGATGTTTGAGTTTTTGATGATGTATTTTATTTTACAACTTTCTTTTTTCCGTTACAATATGTATTACACGTATTTATGTACTTCATAGTATGATGCCAAACTTTGCCATCTGATGTTTACTTATCTGCAGATCTAACGCAATAATAATAATAATAATGAATCATTCCGGAAAAAAACGTATTTTATGCTCTAAAGTGTTTACATTCCACTCGAATGGAGTTCCCTCACTATCTTCTTAGTCTCCGATAAAAATATGTATTGGTCATAGTTCGAGGGTACCTTTTCTGAAAGGTCATCGTCACGATGACCGTACCCAAAAGATTTGCTAGGAATTATTTTGCCCCACTCGTTCTAATGTTACATACGTCACAACTGCTCATGTTACGGAAGGAATTTACTCTCAAACTTATCTTCCACCGCACCTCAAATAGCAAACAAAGCCTTCCGCTGTCCTTCTAGTAAGTGCCATCTCAATCCAAGAGTCCATTTGAAGATTGGGTGTACCTAAAAGAATTCCGTGGACATTCTCGGAACACACCCTCATACACCGAAGTTTGCTCTTCACTCAATGATAATTGCGATAAGAGCCTGCATGGACTTTACTAACAAATTACTTCGATAAACCTCTCTTCTTCGTTGGTTATCGTGTTGCCATACTATATACCCTGTTCATAGCAAAAGCTAAAAGAATAGAATGTACAAACGAAAGGTTTTGTTAAAGGAGTCGTGAGCTGTTTTAATAAAATCGACGGATTAAGTCAGTAAAATTACGACGATATCAGTAGTTGGGCTCGGATTTTTTCCCGGATTGATGATTTAGTCAATTAATTCGTATTGTAACATACTAACATACTAACTAACATTGTACATACTTCATCGTTTTCGGAGAATTCATTTAACACTACTCAATTTCATCCACAACTGCTACATAGCACACTCCACAATGAGGCAAAATACCTACTAGGTCATACTAATAAAAAAACAGATGTAATAAAATTCCCCCACAACCTATACTAGCTTCAGATGAACTACAATAAAAATATTTTAATAGTCCAAATGTGTAAAAAAAAATTTCAAAGTACATCTTAATATATAATTTGTACAGATCTATATAAAATAATAAACATAAGAATAATAATAAGAAGAATGACATAAAATATTCGATTCGATTCATTTCAAATTTATTATTTCCTATTCAGAAAGAAATATTTCTTCTTTCGGAGTAAATGCGCACAAAAAGTTAATGACCGTAGACAGGCATTATAGATATCAAAGAATGTCTAAGACCGAAGCAATTGTCCAAAATTTGGAAGGAATAAAAAACTTAAAAAAGTATTTAAAGTGGAATTTTGCACAGTTATTTCCACCCATTTATTAGGATGGAGTTCCACAAAGTTAAAGCTTCCTTGATTGATTTCAAATTAAAACAATTATAAGCCACGAATAGAAGCGGTGTAATACATAACACGTGAAATGAATGAAGAAGGGAAGAAAAACATAGCCTATAAAAGCTATTGACTATTAAAAGTATTATAGCTGAAATAAAAGAGAAAAAGGTTACTGTACTATATCTGTAGTATATCTGAAAAAAATTTAAAGAATAGCAGAATTTGCTTGAGTTAGCAGTGATGGCAGAGGAAAGGATGGATGTGGAAGATGAAAAATAAAATAAGAATTGTTATAGCATAGGAAAAATATTGTATGAATGCATGATAGTAGAAATTGACTATGGAATAAAAAAGGATTGTAAAGTAAGGTCATTTTAAGACGATCATAGTCAATGCTGTCGTTTAAGTATTTTCTCCCTAGATTTAGAGCTTTGTGAGTTAATCCAACATCTTCTCATTGCTGAAGGCGCGGCTGTGTTATTTTAGCGCAGGAAACAACTAGGGAAAGAACTTAGCAAAAGTTCCTCATGAAATCTTTTCCCATTTCATGTGGAACTTTTTCCGAGTTGTTTTCTTGCACGTTTTTTAGTTTCGCAAGTGACGGCTTTATCGATAGATTTTATTTTTGCGCATCTCAAAGCATCGGGCGCTGAATCTAACATCTTATTCGAGTATCGGAATTTGCCCTCGAAATCGAGTATCTTATCTCTTATAATTATGACTTTATCCCCATTGACAGAATATGATTTTCCATTCGAAATCACAGCAGTTGATTACATTTACGAACACTTCGTAAACTTTAGCATTTTCAACAATTCGTGCTTTGAGGATTATTGAAGTCAATTCATGCCTTTCATGAAATAAAAATAATAGAAAATAAATGGCTCACGTTTACCGTTGTAGAATTAATCAAAAATATTTATTTCTTCCATGGCTCACATGGTTCATGTGTAGACAGAGGTTAGATGTAGAAAATAATAAGATGCAGCAAGAAAAACGGTGCAGGGCTCTAAGGTTTAAATACATACAGATATTTAAACGTAAATATGGGTTTAAATTTGGATTATGAACTCCCAATTAACCCTTGTCTAATAGAAAGAAGAATTTAACCAATGATGTATACAGATTTTTTTACAATTTCAAATGAAGAGGAAATGTAAAAAAGTAATGGTGTTGAGGATAAAATAAACTTTTAAGACAATTTTGTCTCAGAAAAATTTCTCAAATCTTAGAAAAGAATTTCCACTGCGGAAAAACACCCAGAAAAACCTATGAAACATGAAGGAAAGGTTGTAAAAAGGTAGATAACTATTATATAACTTACATATAATAATATACGAGAGACAGATCACAACCATATAGGATTTAAAAAATGAATAAGGTAATTCACAGATAAAATAAACAGGAGAACGAAAGTTTTCTTTACTATAGATAGCTGACCATAAAGAAATATTATTTAATAATAGTATGGTCATCGACTTCACGATTTAGCACATTTTTTATACTAATATATGGTATGTACTCGATTGAAAACCAACCCGAATATGAGCTGATGCAGCTAATTTTATAGCAAAAATAAGGAAGACTGATTGACTCGGATATAGATATAAGCCTAGGGTTTGAAATATAGCAGCTACTGGTAAATCCCAAAATTAAAATAAATACCAATAAATTATCAATTTGTTAGTAGGAGAAAAATAACAAATATTGAGCAAGTGAGGAATCTGGACCCTCACTCGAGTGTAAGCCGAGAGAGATTTTTTCAGCATAAAAATGTTCTGAAAAACTCGGCTGATACACGATTATATACGACAAATAATAATTAAATTACAAAAAGGGATCAGTTCGTGTAATCATGTAATGGTAAGGAATGGTAAGAAGAATAGTAGAATATAGAGACGGATTAAAAAAATATGATCAAAAATTATAAAATTTTCTTGACCTCAGATTTATCGAAATAACAAAAATATGACCAATCTTTACGCAGCTCAGAAAACTTATATATGCGTATAATAAGTCAAGTAGATATTAGTTGGCAATATAAGTTACGTTTAAAGTACAAAGAGGGTTTAGTTCGTGTGATTATAAATTAATAGGAAAAGGTGGGAAAAATAGTGAACGAGAGACGGTTGGATTAAAAGAAATAAGATCGAAAATTAGAGAACGTTTTCTTCACCTCTGATTTATCAAAATAACAAAAAAATTACCAATCTTTACTCGGCTTGGGATACGTGCACACATGGGCTGACGAAGAGAGAGACAAGAACGAGGAAAACATGCGACCAGCAAAAGAAAGCAGAGCACAGAGATCTATATCGAGAAAAAAGTAAAAAATGCGAGGGAACGACAGTTATAGCGAAGAAGGAGAATGAAGCTAAGCGGAGAATTGATAATAGAAGCGGAAAGGGAGTAGAATGAAGGATAAAGTTGGCGGCGTCAGGCGAAGCGATAATAGAGCGTGAAAATGGGGAGGGGGGGGATGCTGGAAGAGAGATGTGACGCAAAGTAAGGGAGCAGATGTGCTGGGATTTCTTGGCAAGGATGCACAAGAAACGGACATCTGGTCACGCGCGGCCAGCTGGAACGCTCTTCGCCTCTACGATATGTCGGAAGCGATGCGAACTTTTTTCCTCGAATCAATTAAAGCGACGTCCCTCTCAAAGGCATCTAAATTTTCTCCGTTGCGGTAGAGCGATCTGGAAGGAAAAATCGGTATTATTACGTTTGCCACGATTGGAGAAATTTGCTTTCCTTCTTTTGCGTACATTTTACTTGACCTGGAATAAATGTATCGCGGCATTCCAACGAGAACTACGAGCGATTATGAAATTCGTGAAAATTGCCGTAATTATCGGAAATTGCGCTCGGCAAAATGTGAGACACGATCGAGCAAAATGTCCGGACCTTTCTCTTAAAATGTCCGGACCGTTCTCTTAAAATGTCCGGACCATTCTTCCAAAATATGTTACCTGATTCACGTTTTATCTGAGAGCCAGTACGCCAGATAAACGGTCCGCCCATGCAACCTATGGAGACTGAGGTGTCGTATATACCGAGATTTTAGCTATTATCAACGATGAATTGATTTCTCTCTATTAATTTTCTGAAATATTAAAGTTATTTAACGCAATCTTTGATTCTACAGCCTCTGGGAATATTCAATAAATTAGAGTTCGGGCAACCCGCAAAACAAGCAAAATTTCTGGCTCAATATGAAATCGTTTCACATTTCGCCTCTTGGAAACAGTAATCTCCATAACTTTCCTATATTTTCAAATACAGGAAAGTTATGGCGATATATCAAATAAAATATAGGAAAATGAGATTTTAATGCAATCCAGTCAATGTCCGTAAGTCCATCCAGAGTTAATTCGCGGATTTATCTACCACAGATAATAGGCCAAAGACTTTTCACCCAATATTTTTTTACAAACCAGTCGATTTGCCCAAAAGACGTCTCCTTGAGGGCTTAACTGAAAAATTTCTCGAGGTTATTTTTAAAAGGGAATCAATATGTATTATTAATAGTTCTTTTTTCTGGGTTTGTTGGGCGTTCATTGTTTAGTTCATGGAAAAATTTCTATGAAAGATTAAATAAAATTTGCGTGCGTTTCTTTTGAAAGACAAAATAAATGACCTGTAATCGACCGTGGGTCATAATATTCCATTAAATAAAGTATCTTGAGATTGAAAAATCAATTTGCACTAAATTCTGTGTAAATTAAGATAGTGCTTCAAAAATAAAATTTTGCAAGTTTTATTTAAGGTGCTAATAAGGGCTATTATGGAAAAGGATATATGAAATATGTGATAATGGGGCTCTCTTATTAGCAAAGAAAATTACTAAATTAAACTCCAATAAACTTTAGTTGATAATTGTTCAGCTAAATTTATAACATTGATTTCAACCTTTAGCTAGAAATTTTAAGTTAACTTCAAATTCGTAGTTCATTCAAGCTGAACAGAACTAAACCAGATGCAATTTCAGGGTTCAGCTTATGCTCTTTAACAGTAAAAGCGCATAGCATGCTATAATTTGGAAAGACTTATATGTCTAGAGAGATTCACAGTAGTGACATGCATTTCCAATTAGAAAAAGTAGTTTGCGTTTGAGTGAGTTTAATGTCTGGATGTCATTAAAATGGTAATTGTGACCCATGTACGCCGATTTGTATAGAGCTGAAGCCGAATGTGACCTGGAGGAATACGAACTGAAGCTATCTCAAAAATGTCAATCTAGATATACGCAGTGGAATCTACGGCTGAAATAAATAATGAAATCAGTCTGTAGACTAACGAATTCGTTCTCGTTAATGAGCAAATAAGCGACTGAGCCGATAACTAGTGGCATGAAGTACTCTTGATAGGAATATTGATCAGTATCAACGTATTCGGCCCGCTTACCTCGATCCTAGCATCAGTTTTCCCATCATTGAATGTTACTGAGGAATGCCGACAGCGCAAAGTTCATCATACTAACGAGATGATTTTCCGATTTTGATGGGATTGGTGGTAATTTGTCGCTCGAATGGGTATATGAGATGATTACCTCTAGAGATCCTTATAGATTCAGAGTAAAAATTTTGGAGCCAATTCTAGCGAAAAAGTTATAAATTCCGTATTACGTAGCTGAATGATCAGTGCATTTGAAAGTGACGACGGTATTGGCATTAATAACTTTGAAATGGTTCGGTGGTTTAAAGGAGATAGAAATTAAGATTAAACGAACTCGGTGGTAGAGTTTATCGAAATTCCAAATTCTATCGAGGGCAAGTGGGCCTAATTAATTCCCAAGAATACGCGGTTGGTATAAAATTGTCAGTTCCGAAAAATATTTCCATGTTTACCACTTCAGATTTTCATTTTATTTCAAATTTAATGAAGTCAATGCTACAAATCTACCAAATTATACCTCTATTATGATCAGATAGACATAAAGAGAGCATTTATTCAGCAGATATTTTTCTTTCGAGTAGAATATAATAACTTAATTTAAAAAAAAACAAAATATGAAAGATAGCTCGTTAGATTCCTTTCGATGTTTTTCCTTAATACAAACGTTTATAGAAATTGAATATTCCTCATTAGCCCATATAGCCTATAGCCTATAGCCCATAGTTCATTTCCGGTCAAATTGATAAGAATCATATACAGTTTAAGATCTCCTTTTATAGAATTCCGCTAACCAAATTTCGCAACAAAACATCCCTAAAAACTATTTGGATATAGAAGTTCCGCCCTTGTGACAATATGAAACTGAATATTCCCGAGCTACTTCTTGAACACTAGAAGGATGGGAGTTTCGCTCAACCTAGAAAGACGGAAGTGATCATTTCACCACCTCACTCCTCAATACCTATTTTATTGCTTCTTTGCATTTTGGAGGAGTTCAATTGTTACTTCTAGGCATATCTATATACTTATAGCAATATTATATTACTTTTCTCCATCGATTGATAATTTACGAACAATATTGTAGATACAGCGACGAGTTCATTATTTTCGCTGTGTTAGGCTTTGAATAATAATAATCATGCTTTACCCAAGTTCCTTTGAAACATCATTTATACGGTTATTAATGCAATAAATTATTCAAATATAAATTTCTGCAGGAAAATATTTTAAAAACAGAGACAAAGGTAAATATTTTGCTTGAAAAGAGAAAGTAGTCAAATGACCATCAGCTTTCCTTACGTATAACATGATGTAAAAATTACCACATTAGTGCTAGCAAAATTTTAATTCATTCATATTAAATTTGGAGGGGTATTACACAAAGCCAAAGAATTTAAAATAACTGAAAGATATTTAACCTAAAAACTTTGAAGTAAAACGTAGAAAAGTGGTCCATCGCCTTGTAGCGTTAAACGGTACGTTCCGTCCGCAGTAATTCCGTTCAACCACAATTGCCTCTTCATTCGATCCGTACTCCAAGAAAGAACGTAACTTGGAAAGCCCTTTTTGGAGAGAGCGAGTTCAGCCGATCCTCTTCACCGTAGTTGTCATTGACAGGCAATGGAGTCTCGCCAATATGCCTTCCTCATTCCTCTTTTGGTCACCACCTAATCGACCTACGGAAATAAACTTTGATTCCTGTATAATTAAATTGTCCGCCGAGACCATCCCCGCTATCCCATTTTCCTTTTTCTAAAGAAGGATAGAAGTTAAACGCGAATTCCCTCATCGCAAAAATCGAGCTTTTGGAACTTCGACTGCCGAAAATTCAAAGAATCGCTCTTAATTAAACTGAGATTCGAAAGCATTTGTCAGCAGAGAAGGAGAGCCTAGTTCAAACTGAACGTATTTCAAGAAATTGGAATATAATCAATCTGGGAAGATTTAACTGTGTGGAACTCCATCCTAGTAAATGGGTTGGAAATAACTTAACAAAATTCCACTGTTTAAGATTTTTTAAATATCTGCGACCGGTTTCAGACTAACGATAATGGACTAACGTCCGAAACCGGTCGCAGATATTAAAAAAATTTTAAACAGTAGAATTTTGTTAAATTATTTCCCACCCATTTCCTAAATTGGAATGTATTTCTTCGAATGTTTTCCATAAAGATAGAATAAAGGAAATTCAGTAGTAATAGCGAACATCCTAAGTACCTAGGGTGGAAATTGCATGTATCTCAATCAACGTACCGATTCTAGTTCTACATAAAATTTAGTCTGGCTTCTCCCCTATCACGCCCTTGGCTCCATTTCAGTGCAACTCATCATCAATTTGGTGCTCCTTAGAAAGTTTTTCACTGGGTTATACGTATTTCCTTCTGAGATAAATCATATTATGATATTTAAAATAGGATTAACTATATAAACTCGATCTATCTCGACATCTATCTGAAAACCTGGACCAATAACCATCGTAAGCTACCTTTTGAGAAAGATAGATAGTTTTCTGATTCAAATTCCTCTCTGATGGCTACAAGAAAGAGATCAGTTATTCAGCTGAAATTATTCTTTCAAGTAGAATATAATATTTTAATTTTCACAAAAAACACAAAAGATACTTTGTGAGATTCCGTTTTAAGTTTTTCCTAAATACGAACGTTTCTAGAGACTGAGTATTCCTCAATAACTCATGGTTAATTTCCAGTGAAATAAATATGGATCATAAATAGTTTAAGATTTCCTTGGATAGAATTTCTCTAAATTTAAACTATTAATAATTTTATTAGGCCTGTTTTAAGCGAGCTTCTACGGCAGTTTCCTCATGAAAAATTCTCTCCATTTGCAAACAGAAAGAAATTAGATCAGTGAATCTTTCAACAGCTTTTCTTGAAAGTTGTAAATTATGGCTTTAACTTTCAATAATAAAAAATGTAACGTTCTTGAGCGATACTTTAGGTGACTCCATAACCAGTTTGATACTGGAGTTAAACGAAATTTTGCTTAGCACGACATTATAGTTAACCTTTATCCGGGCGTGCGGACGGTAGTATACCGTCACATTCATAAAAGCGCGTGCAATTTTTGCCAGGAGTTGCGCGGTGCGCCCGGATGACGGTTAATAGCTTCAGGTTAATTACAAGTAAATAATATGAAATATAATCATACGATACCTTTTTGGTGAAAATTGGGTTTTATCGGGAAAATAACACAAAATTATAAGCAAGTATGACGTTAGACTGAATACAATATACCTCTATTATGGATATGGCGATGAACATTATTCATGTAATAGATGCATCCACCACCGTTCACATCTTAATGAATTACTCGACGACTCAGAAAATCAAAACGGCCAATAAACGGTGAAGGGGAGAATTTATAGGGGAGAAAAAAAGATCCTTTCCAGTGGCTATAATTTCCACGAGATTTCACACCTCTCCGAGCGACGGAAATCAAATCGCTAATTGATACGGAAAATGATTTGGCGTTTCGTCCATAAGGGCTTTCCCTTCCTCCCGCCGAACAAATTACACCGATATGATCCTTAATACATCGAGAGGAGTACGTGAAGTCAGCACTACGTGATACTCTATCTCGCAGAATATGCGCATAAATTTCTCCGGACGATAAACTGAACTTTCTACTCTCTCACGGGGGTGCATTTTATCTTTCCAATTTCCTCCGGAAGCACTCCTCTACTCTCCTAATTCTGCCTTCCCCTTTCCTTTTCTCACGTCTCCACCAAACCATCTTCGCTTTCCTTTCATACCAGTCTCTTCAACCCTCCTTCCATCCCCTCCCCTTCAAATACTTCCTCTATCTCTTTTTCCTCCATCTCCCCCTTCACCTTCATTTTCTTTCTTCGATTTACCTATTCTCCCTTCTTTATCCCCGGTACCCCACTCTTTTTCTTCTCCCTTCTTTGTTGGCGCACTCTTCTTCCCCTTCCAGTAACTTTTCTTCTTTCATTGCCGTAAGTTCAACCACACTATTGCCCTTATTATTCCGTCTTAATAATTATGCTTGGAGCAATGAACTACAAATTGACATGCTTTGAAGTGGAATAGTCTATAACCCTTGAACTCCCTCAATCTTAGTATTACATTTGGCATAATTCTTCACTTCTTCACCTTCTAGCAGCTTTATTATCGAATAATGTTTTATAATATCCGGCATAAAATTCTGGTTTATTTCTTCAGTTGCTATTTGAATCATCAGCACAAATAGAAACAATATGCAACTCAGTTTTAAGAAACCGAAAGATAGCAAAAAACTTTTTTTGCAACGTAACCACAGAAGAATTTGGTCTTGTAGTCCAATTTTCCTGTCGCCTAAAATCTTTTTTTTTTTAACGCGACCAAGAGCTTGACGAAATTGAAACTGAATTTGAATAAATGTTTCAATTTTCATATACGGTTGGTTTCGGGCCGTTATTTCGAAATTATTTTGGAAATTCAGTTATTTATGTTTATTTAAAATTTTTAGAGTTCCTTAATTGTTTATTTCAATAGCAAACGGTTCTGTGTCATATGTGAGTTCACTTTATCCAATATTATGAAGAATTGGGCTCCCGAATTGCAAGCTGTGCAACGTTTTCTGCTTTGACAAAATCGATTCTTGGTTCGATGCCCGTTGGAAGCCAACATTTATCAGGGTTCAATCAGTATCTGATCATTCACCAGGCTTACCACGCATAAAATTGCCAACAGGGTAATCCTGTGCATTTAATATTAGTTAATCTTACCTAATTACAAATAATTGCTTCTTCTGATATTATAATATAATATTTCTTGCGCTCATGAAACTCATATCTTTTATTCTACCAATAAGAT
Organism: Sympetrum striolatum; assembly: GCA_947579665.1. Lineage (NCBI taxonomy): Eukaryota > Metazoa > Arthropoda > Insecta > Odonata > Libellulidae > Sympetrum > Sympetrum striolatum. The sequence goes on from OX388352.1 coordinate 80,913,130, forward strand.
TTCAATCTAACACCCAGCTGTTTGCTGCGAGCCTTCTACATTCATACTTATTTTGTCATAATCTTTTATTGACATTATTTTCCTGTCACTTAGGACTTTCCAATCCCAATTTCGACTCGTAAAGTCCTTTGTATGTTCTTCTTGCCTTGATTCATTCCTTTCTATTCCTTCAAACCCTCATACCTTCGTCGCCTTCCATTCTTTTCTCTGTGTCCCTTATTCTTTCCATTCTTGCCTCTAAACCCTCTACTTTTCTTGCTCCTCCTTTTATGCCTAAATCCTTGGGGACCCAACCAGTCGATTGCGATTGACCTGTCCGTCGCGAGGTGTTTTCGGCGAATCTCTTTTTCCCTCGATATCCCGCACCAGAAATTTTTGTTGATTCTAGCTAGGCAAACTTAAAAGAAATATGTCATCTCTTAACAACGTAACATACTCACGGCCTCGCTCACTCTATGCGTTAGGAAAAAAGTACCTCGTTTGATTTCCGTCGAAAAAATTGTTTACCGTTTATGATTCTAAATTTTTGGAAACTGCAACATTGCACAAACATTTGTGTTTTCCAACATCAGCGTGTTATCGATTTCCTTTTACACAATTACGCATTCCATGTTGTTATCTTTGATAAATTTTAATATCAGATTCTTTTTTTATTTCTTACACGTAGAATTTGTATATTTTTTAGTAATTTTACTCTTTCATTATCCGTGGTGAAATTGACCATTGATTCACACTCGGGTCACAAAAATACATACTGAAGTCTTGTCTATGTCTATGTAAGAACCCTGCAAACCGCCTTTTGGCGTGTAGCAGGGGTGCAGGCACCTTCACTCTATTTTCCTAAACGGTTGCTTTCGCGTAAAGTTCGCGGATGAAATGAATTTTTGGAACGATTCGTTCTAGCATCTATTTCCCTAATCCTTCTGGCAGTAACAGAACGGCCCATATAACAGGGAGGTTGCATTATATCGGTTACATCAAAGAACGTAGGATCAGAGAACTTAGGTTCTCTGAACTTATTTAATAAATTTATCCTTAGAAGTTTTCTTCTATCTTCTAATGATTCCCATCCCGAGTCCTGTAACATCTGAGTAACACTCGCTGTTTTATCGTAGCAATTCTTTACAAATCGTATCGCTTTTCGTTGTACTTTTTCTAAATCCCAAATATGACACATCTCGGCGCATACTACATTCATACTCAAGGTGAGGCCTAACTAACGCTCATATCATAGAAGAGAATATAACATCCCTTTCAAGGTATTTAGTGGAAACTATATTTTTCATTGCCTCTTGATTTACAGTACTTCTTCTAATAGTATCTGTGATAATTTTGATATAGCTCACTTTAGGGTTAGGCGTCATACAGGAACAATTATCGGTAGGCCTAGCTTTCATACTACTTCTCTCGTCTAGCCTCTTCTCTTGTGATTCCATCACATATTTCCCATCTTTTTCCGCTACTTTCCTTCGTTGTATCCTCGTTCCTTTCGACAGGATCAACTCATAGCTTTCTCTCCGTCGATGATAGATGAGTATCTCCAAGCCATATTTAAAAATAGGAGATTTCCTCCTTCTTCCGTGGCCCATTCTTCCTTGATCCGTCTTTTTCTCCTCTACATCCACTTAAACTCTTCTTCTCGTAATGAACCGCTCGCTTCACTTGTTATTTTCTCCCTTATTGTTTTTAAGTTGGCCAAGTCAAAAATTTGCTACAGCCTCTCCCATCTCTTACTTTCTCATGCTCTTTTTTTTTAATAGGGAACTGAGGTATCCACTCGAATTATTTTTGCTTCCACCCCCAACTTGAACCATGCTCGCAAGAAGTAACCCCTCCAATCTAGACATCCCCGCACACAAAACTTCAATTTCCCATAAAGCTTTTATCGTACACTCCACGACAAATTAGTATTCCCAACTAGACAAATTAAAAAATATTGTAAGTCTTCAAAATTTCAAGGTGAAGCTATATATGTTACTTATTTCAAAAATTATAACCCACCCACTAACACTCATCAGTTTTTATACGCATATGCTCACAGTTTAGAGTGAGAATAACGTTGACGACCGCCGTGGATACAGACAACGTTTACTACATGCCTGTATCGCGGGCAGTATATTTTCTACTTCAGGGGGACATCCAAGAGAGTCGCAATTACAGTGATTTTATTGTAAATTTAGAACAAGGATGCTAAGGGAGTAGAGATTTAAAATCTCCAATAGCCGACATTTTTGGCGTTCCTCGATTCATTTACCGCTATACCGAGAAAAACCAGAGAAGACGTCACTCATTACGTATTTAGAATGCGATGCATTCATCATCAGGAGTGAATAGATACCATCTAAAAGTGAATAGATAGAATATAAATTTTATCTTAAAGAGAGGTAGCATTTCTTGTTTCCTCGGTATACTTGTGAATGAGTCAAGGAACGCCGAAAACGACGGCTACTGGAGATTTTAATCCTCTAAACTCTTCCAGAATCCATTATTTATAATATATTTCATTATATTTTTAAATATTTTTTAACTGTATATACTTGCTTTTTCTTAACTCTCTAAGCTTAATGTCAAAAACTTTTATTTTCTTTCTTATTTTTTTTCGTGCATGGACATCACAAATTCTTTGATATATATGTCTAGCATCTATGGGTTTTGTAGCCAGAGAACACTGATATTATTATTCCTTTCATTTTCAATTTCAACTTCAATAACCTAGTATTTCTACTAGTAGCCATTATAACTCTTAGATCTCGCTTCTTTTCCTAGGTGATCCTCCAGATTACGCAATGTAGAGTAAAATAAGGATTCAGCGTCTTCAATCCACCCGCGTTTAAGGGCTTCTCTCCCTCTTCTCCGAACTTCTTCCTTTCTCTCTCATTCCCTTCATCTGCCTTTGTCTCGTCCTCTTTCTTCCTTGCAGCTTCTTCCTACACAATCCTCTTCCCTTTCTCTCCACCGATTGCTGGCGTCCTACTTCGGCCCCGGGAGATTGAGTACAGGTGGTGTTCCCCCAAAACTCGCCAATAAAAGGTCAGATAAATCAACCAATCGATGAATTCATTTGCTTCTATCTCTTTAATTCCTCCTCAACTTCTCCGTCTTAATGTTCCCTTCGAAGTCCGAGGTTTCACGGTACACACTACGTTACGGTCCGCATTGACTTCCCAAGGGTAAGACGAGTATAAAAGCCTTCGAACTAGATGTTCTACAGCTTAATTATCAAACTTGGAGAGTTGACTCTTCTTTTTCTTCGCGTAAAATTATCTCAAAAAGTATTCCAACCATATAAGAAACAATTATTGTATGTCCACATGCATACTTATAGATACTACAATTAGTAAACATCTCCTAATTATATTACTTATAAAATAATCACCGTTGTGTATATATTTATATATACTATGTCAGTCTTACTCAGTAAGTCAGTGTAAGTAAGTCAGTGTCTTACTCTCGTAAGAAATAAATTGGAGATATTTTCGAACATTGATTTCATGCACTTTCCGACATGATAGGATTATAAATTTTTGAAAGTCGTTAAAGGTCTATTTGAGTATTAAATATTCATATTTACCAGTCCAAGATTTCCTTGGTTCGACTCTGATTGACTAGAATCGTCTCTCTAAAGAAAGTTCATTTTCATCGATTTCAGACATTTTTTTCTTTAGCAGAATTAAATCAGAAATAATACCCGTACGAAATCAAGATGAACACCAAAAGAAATTAAATAGATAAAGGTTATTACTTAAGTCGTAAAATATCTTATTCGAGTCAAAATGAAAGAATTTAGATTAAAATGACGAAACTTTTCTATGATTTCGTGGGCATAAACAATTCTCAAACGAGAAAGGTGATTGTTGAACTGAACTCTCATACGTATATATGGGAAAGAAAGAAAATTGACATACTTTTTGAGAAGCAATTCAACATTGTATCGGAATCATTTATATTGTTGGTTACTACATTTAATTTCAATGCCGTCTTCTTATAAAGGGGCAATTTACTAGTGATATAATAATAACTGTATAAGTGTACATGCGACTAAAAAAGGATATTACTCAACAGGAAAATCTCTACACTATTCTTCTTAAAGGGTTAAAATTTAGATCGAGATTAACATATAAAAACTTTCGTAAAGAAATTTGCAAATATTTTTATGTAGCTAAAAGGAGATTGCTGATATACCGGACGAATACGATCATAAATAAATATTTGGGGAATTTACAGATTAATTTAATCTCAAACTTTTCTTAGTCGTTCCAAGTGGTCGAAAAATATTAATAACGTTATAATTTGGCAACAAATAAATGGTTTTACGCTTTAAAACATATCAAATGAGAAATTCAGCAATAAGGAAAATCTGAGTATCCGAGCAGCTGCGCCCTCCTATGTAAAAATACATTTAAGCCTCGGGAATGTATTCAATTTATCTGACAGTTTACCCGAAGAAATTTTATTACGCATAAAAATATGTTACATTACAGATAGTACAATTATTTCGCTTATTTTTGTAGCATTATAGTAATACAAAGTACAAGCATAGGAGCAGTAGGTGGTTTATTAAGCGTATAATTTACTCATACTATTTTAACATATCGTAATTATAAGCTGATTACTATACAGTTGAGGATATTCTTTTATATTTCTTGCGTATTAGTAGCTCGCACTAGCTCAAATACCCAGGTAAAATACAATTCCTTTACTAAAATAAGAGGGTAAATCAATTCATGCTATATTTTAATTCAAAATTTCACGCATATTTGCAGTTTATTCTCAATTTTCGCGGAGGGATTCTAAGATGCCTCCATCTTCTTAAGAAGTCCTCCCCCCGAATGTTTCTCCACCCGTTTTGTTAAAAAGAGGTGAGTAGATGCTTAACGGCTACTAAATAATTAATGAGAAATGATGATGGAGGTGCGTTCCCTAAAGAACGTGAAGGAAAGAGTTGCGGGAAAAGCTTTTCAGCCAGACGTGTTATCTACAGAGGAAAGGTTTAAATTTAGAAAATAATTAGCAGGGAATCTGCGTTATCACGAGAGAAGTTCGGCTCGATACGAAAATGCTTCACGAGCTACATATTCTTCGAGTTGCAGGGAATTGCGATCGCCGAGTTTTTCTTTTACGTTATTAATAAGTAAGGGGAGATCGATCGTGCTAAATTGGAACATTTACATCTTTAAGGACGAAAAATCCTGGACAGTTTTCTAATAACCATTACTGTTAGGGGTACTAAAATACTTTTAATTGGATTTCTATTCAGGTTGCTATCTTTTCTCTACTAACTCTAACATTAATACATAATATTTCATATTTTCACAGGTGAAGAGAGAGAGAAAGTAGACTGAATACATTTTTATGGGTTTTTAATGGAATGGTCACAAGGCAGGTTCTCGGTTGAAAACATCGATTTATGGATCATTAGCACTTATAATGTGTATCAATGAGCAGGTTCAGGTGAAGATGTAGCTTGTTTACGAAACCTGGTCGTGTTTGTAATTTTATTGTGGTGTAGTAAAAGAATTTTATCATGAAGCCGTTTTGTAAACTATGTATGTTTAGACGAATGATAATAATGCCGTCTTTTTTCTAGGGCGAATTGTAGCTGAATTTTCATTTTAGAATATTGGTAGAACATGCATAGATGTATGCTGAAAGCATTTCCATCAGTCTTTCATTCATGCGAAACGCTCCTTCAAACGAAAGTAAGGAAATAAATCCCTTTTGTATTGCTCTAAACTGAGGAATTAGCAACTTTCGGGGTAATCTAGCTATAGGGAAGGGCTCCTTCGATCACAATCACCGTGGAAATTACTCTACGCCTTAAAGTGGAGTAATTTACCCTCAGAGTGGAGTGATTCCATGTTCTTTTTAGATTGGCTGTTTTACTGAACGTTTTCAGTCAATTTGACGACTAAATGAGCTCCAAAATCAGTTTTATGGGAAGTTACTTTCTAATCACCAATTCCACTTAATCTCTATGGAGAAAACTCTTGAACTCGACTTGCAAAATCTCAATGCTCCATCGGCATCCTTCATTACCGCGGAGATGCCATCCAAGTTTCCTCTCGTGCGGGTTCCCCGACTAAACCCACGCCTTAACTTATTACACTAAGTTTTTGACATTTCAATCGCTCTCGATGGCGTGCATCTCATTTCTTATCGCTGTCTTTAACGGAAACTGGGAAATTACGGTCACATCGAGTGACGGCAAACTAACAATTCGAGTGACAGGCATACTCGACTGGCATCGGCTGGGAACACACTATGAGCGTGCGGAAAGAATGGAACGGGAATCTTCATTCCCAGGGACGCAGCATATAATACTCACTATATACTCGTGTATAAGTCGAGTCTTTCAGGACATTTCATCACTTCGGACTGGTTTACTCGCTTTATAAATTCGACCTACGCTTGTGTATATCGCCCCGTATATGTTAATGAATAGTATTAATTTCTATGGATAGATAGATAGTGTTAATTTGCATGGGACATTACAAATGTATTGCATCGTCAAAATATTACAATATGTACATTAAAAATACATACATGTAAAATCATATAAGAGATTCTGACAAGTTATATTATTTTCAATAGCTAAAAACTTAATTTAATTTGATATTAGTCAGTCTTAAGTAAAAAAATCCTAATAGGAATATAAAAATTAGCTAACAACTACTGTTCAATAATCATATTATTTTTTTACAGTCAATACTAAAGGCAGACAGTGTGAGCACACTAAACATTCTAAAACTGATATTATCAGACAGTCGGATTCACTGGCTTATACTCGAGCAAATTATTATTACCAGTTTTTTTTGGTAAAATTAGGTGCCTCGGCCTACATTTGGATTGGCTTATACTCGTGTGTATACGATAAATCATAAATCAATGGCTGCTACAATAAACTCCTACATCACTATAAATTGCTTGCGAATCGAATATCGATAATTATGCTATCGGATGGTTAAGGCTCGCAAGCAGGGGGAGAACAGACTCCGTTCTGAGTGTTTAGTTCAGGTGCCATTTCTGAGCAAGTATTAAGATTTAGAGTATGTTCACTCGCTATCCTCTGCCAGTAAATGGGTTGCCATCAGCGGAAAGTCTTTATCAACGTGATTTTCTTCGTCATTTACTGCATTCCTATATCATATCCGACCAATTCCCGTACACAATTAAGATATTCGGCAGGAGCAAATCACCACGTTGGCATGTTTTTTGAAGGGTGAGGGGGGTTATTACATTTCTGCGTCAATTAAGGTTGATTTTCTTGCGTTATGCTCGTACGTGTCCCAGTGTTATATCGCTTTGAATTTAATACAGAATTCACAATGAATAGGCTCTTGCCGTTCACGCTCTAGAGTACGCATGCTGTAGCCTTCTCTCTCAGACAAAGAGAAATTCTGCAGGAATTTAAGAGAGATGCGAGAGAAAAATCGAGCTACACTTTCCATAGTGCGTTCAGTTTTTCTAGACCTTCGGCTACCAAAGTGTTTTACACCTTACCTCTCCCAAGAGGGGTTGCCTCGATATTATTTTGTGTTCTAAGTGTTTAGTTTCATGGTTAAAACAATTATAAAACTAAGAATTAAACAAATAAAACTAAGAATTAATCTTAGGAATGAATTATAATGGATAGATAAGTGATTGAGAAATGAAATTTAGTTCTTGAGAAATTTATTTCTTGGCAAATACAATTAAAAATTAATAACACTTAAAAAAATATTCACCACAAGCTTCCTAACGCTTATTCAACTTAGCAAAGTTATCTAAAATCATATTCTGAATGTATTTATCGATATTTAGGAATAATTTCTATTAAGGAGCATTTAGAGAAACTATGGTCTTGCTTGTGAGCATATTTCAAGTTTCTCTATCTTCACCTCTTTTACTATGGGAATATCGTTTCTCAGCATGTTTTTGTTAATATTACACCAAAAATGGGTGATTGATAAAAAATATGCAAAGAATAAAATAATTAAATCCTGGAGACTCATGAAATTATTTTAAAACCTTTAACCTATATAACACAAAACACTATCACTGGGGTAACTGAGTTACCCCTTTGGTAGCCGAAGGCTTACTCAGTAATGGTGGATTTCATGAGGATCAAATCTTATGTATTTTTCTCTACAATACAAGAACAATCTCACTCTCGGTCGTCTTTATGCGGTATTCATAAATTTGATGGTTTAATTTTCGATTTATTGCTTTCAGGTACAGTTAGAGGCTATTGGGCTGATGACAAAAACTGAAACTCGATATAACATTCCAACCAATATGATGCCAACAATTGCACGTGGAGAATTATCTGCCGCATGACCTAGCCCTCGCATAAGAATAGCTTCTATCTTCTAAAGATTCTTCTATCGATTCCTCCAAAGAAAAGAAACTTAAATATCTGTCGATTGGGATTTAGAAAAGGGATTACACAGCTGTGAAACTACGGTTAAATAGAGGCCAACCGTGATAATTTAAATTTTCCTGGGCGTGCGTAAAGTTAAATGAGTTTAATGAATGGAGAGATGAGAAACGGAGGATGCAAAATAGCTAAAAAGTCTCTCTTGGTAGTGAGAAATATAAAGGAGAAAACGTCAAGAATAGTTGGCGCTCTTTTTCGGTCGGAATTAAACCAATTTACAGCCATAATGTTTTCTTGTCCAGTGGAGTTTTAGAATTCGACGCTTGCTACTTCATGCATGAGAGCAATGCCTCTTTTCATATCGAACTGCAGAATAATTAGTGTATGAAGGAATTGAAGTGGCTCACCAGTAATCACACGTACAATATTCGCACTATTCGTCTCTTTCAAAAATTATAAACACTTAAAAACTGACGTCTTACTATAAGAAGCGTCATTAAGATGAAAACTACATATTTTATTTGTTGGCACATGAAGCTAATTTCCTAACTTCATTCCGGTACAGGGTACGATTAAAACAAAAAAACCGGTAACAGGCACGTCGACGATGGCCACATTAACGACAGTCAGATCAACGAAAGAAAGAAATGAAAATTGATACTTGGAAAAGAAATTTACGAAATACGTAATAATTTAATCATCATAATTAATAATTAATTACAAAAAAAATATGATTAACGCTAAGAAAAAAAATATTCATAATGATATATCCTATCTACTATTTTGAATTATCTTCAAGGGTAACTATTAAGTTAGTGTTAAGATAGTCAACTAGAGAAATATCTTTTGTTCTACCATGATGACAAATTTCTCTTAGAGGAGTTGATCTTCACACCACTACCACTATCATTGAATTGCATAACATCCATTCGTTGTCAAACATTCCGTAATCAAAATGATTAAACGTCTTTATTCCGGCAAGATTGAGGTTAAGTCTCCTCTAGACTAAAATGTATGCCTATACAATCGGATGTTTAACAAAATATGCAGTAAAAACTTAATATATGTAGATATAGTAATACATGCAGAAATATTTACGTATAATATCAACGTGACCCATACAACACCGCAAATAGTCAAAACTACACAATACACCTATAACGAAAATAACAAAAATAAATTAAAGGTTCTTTATGGAGGGTCTTTAAATACCATTAGCGAAAACGCTACCTTATTCTGAGAAAGAAAAGGGCTCTCAGACCCGTAGACACTCATCGGTGACCATTTAAGAAGAAACGAGTCCAAATGTTCTGCCGAATTCCCCCAAATAATTCCACTCGATTTCTGAATATTCCGCGAAAAAATACCCCGGAAAATCGACTATTCACTCGAGAAGAGCAGGAAAATGTTTCCCTCCACACAGCTGATGTTTTTTATCTAATCTGGAAACTTCCTTATTTCCTCCGTCTCTTAGTTGACCTCCTATTTAAATATTCTGACGTATTCTCGAGTTAATGAACGAGAAGGAAGTAATCCACCGCAGATGGAAAGTACTCACGCCTGTGAAATTGATAGCGCGTCTACTCGGCCAACGATTATGTACAGAACAGGGGAACACCCGATTAGAGGAAAACGGATTCGAACGAAACTTGCAGGGAACGTTTTTATGTGTTTCGCTCTACCTAGAAGGACGGGAAGTAGTCATTTGACCACTTTGCTTCTCAATACCTATTGTATTGCTTCTTTGAATCTTGGCGGCGTTTAATAGTTTATCTTTGGGATATCTTTATACATATAGCAACATTTAATTCCTGTTATTCCTATCGATGTATACTTTATAAACAAATTTCCAGATACAGCGAAGAGTTAATTATAAAATAAAATCCACCGAACTGCGAGTAACTATGTGGTAATCCATCCCAGGAAGAAAAAAGAGGAACAACTTTTCACTAAGGAAACTAATTCCGTCTTTAATGGTAATTAATTCGTGTGCGTCAATATTATAGAGGGGGTCAAAGTAGACCAAATTTTGCGAAACATGCCAGTCTTAGATTTTCTGCGAAATTCTTCTAATTCAAACCGAATCGATACTTAACCCTATATATTTTATTTATTGACGAATTATTTGGGCGAAATTGGGACTAAAAAGTCCATTTATCCCTTTTACAGATACATACATACATTGCAATGGTTATGAAATTACAAATAATTTTTAAATAACTAAATTATGGAATTTCTAGTAATTACAACATGAAATCGCTAAATAATACATATATGTTGAACTAATATATCTGATATTCATCATAAAACATAAAATTATGGTATAAACTTGTACTTTTCCTTTCTGAGAGCAACAAGGGACTTAAAATGTTTTCCTAAAGAGGATAATAGGACATAAACCAGCAAGATTGCGAGAGAAAAGAATCGCGAGGAAAATATTTTTCGGCCAAGCGCTTTAACCTTACCCATTCCGTTCCGAAATCCTTCCGCCGACAAGAAAGCATATGGTGATATCGGTAGGAAGAATAATCTGAGGATAAATTCGAAATGGAAATCGATTGAAAAAATATTTCTTCAAAATCCGGGATCTTTACAGAATTTTTGAACAAAGATAGCGTGAAATGGATCAATGTTACTCAGAGAATAGAGGAGGGGATGGGGAAATCATTAGAAGATAGAAGACTAATTCAAAGAATAAACTTACTAAATGAGTTCAGAGAAATCATGCTCTCAGAAGATGTAACCGATACAATGCGACATCCCTATCATAGAAGCTGTTATGATACTGCGAGAAATATCAGGGAAATAAATGCTAGAATGAATCGCTTAAAGAATTCTATTTACTACGAACGATACCCGATAGGAATCGATTAAGTAAATAGTCATGGTGCTTGCACCCTCTGCCACACGCCGAAAGGCGGCTATTATAGAACTAATGTAGAAATATCATTATTATTCTAATGAACGAATATTTTCAAAAGGGAACTACTGATATAATAAATTATTTAAAATGGAATATAGTAGCATAGTTAAAGTGCTTCGACAGCTTAGGTTATTTCGCACAAGAGCTCCAACCGGGAATTGAACCGCTTTCAAAACCAAAAAGGCTGTCCTCTTGACTATGCAGGAGCCCTTAAAGGGATAAGATCTTGAGCAAAAGTAAGGTATGAAGTTGAATCCGTGAGCTCCATTTACAAGATAATAAAGAGGAAAAAATTGAAATATTTTCAGCATGAAAATTAAATGTAGAAAACATAATCCACAATCTTTTACGTGAGCGTTTCTTGCTTATTTGAAAAGAGAATAAGTATTTCATCAGGCAACTCATTTAATCCATATCGGTTCTAGTAATGAGTAAATAATTTCCAATATCTCTTGACGGTCGTTCGACATGAATTTTACAATTTCGACTTTTCATTCGATAAACTTTGGATTTTTCTCTCTGGGATCCTCTTTATGATTATGAAAATGTGCGACTTGAATTGAAGAAAATTAATCCGAACTATATTTCAGAATTAACACATTTGACCACTGCGAATTCTGCTCTTCTCGCACATCGTGTGTATTTGAATGCGGGAATGGGGCGAGCGTCAAGAGGCCTCATTTCCTCCTTTCCATTAGCGAGCGATATATTGAAAGTTAGGGTGAGCAAAATTGCGCTGGAAAATCCATTGATGGCTATTTTATGACTTAATTTCTTTCTTTTCCGAAGATTAATCTGCATTTATACTAAAAACCCTTTTACTTCCGTTACATTTCGAAACAGAGAATCAGTTAGAGGGGAAATCGGATTCCTTTATTCCGTCACGATTACTTACAGAAATTTTCACGTGTTTTACATCAGCTTGTATTACATAAATTAATTTTATTTTATACTTTTAGTGATTTTTTCGTGCGAACTTAGCTGCATAAATTGATCGGAAATCGGATACTCTCTGAGATAGATTACAATCTAAATCTAAAGCTTTAAATTTAGTGAAGCTAAATTTATATAATAAATGGAATGCGCTTAGAACTTTCGATAAGACATTTTAAAAGGTTTCATAGCTGCACGAATTCGTTTAAATTCAAGAAAATCTTTAGACTATAAAAGTAAATTTATTTAAAACATATCATACCATTTAATTACATAAATAGTATCAATATAATATAATTTCTATGCATGCATCGTTGTAATCGAAAGAAAAACTACATGTTATAATTCGATCTGTTGAAATCGAATAAGAAAATAAATTTGATATGATCAAGCTCTAATTTGTGGATGGGAGCCATACTAAATAAACAAAAGACACTTAGTAACTTCCACAGAAAAATAAATGACGAAAAGAAAATAAATAACGCCTATATTTTGGGCGGCATTAAGACTTTATTATCCCCTCTTCCACTTGGCGCATCATCATTTGAAAAAAAACTAATTAAAAAAGCTGATTTAAATATATAATGAACAGGAAAAAATAGCCAGAATTAAAAAGACCTAATTAAAGCTAGGAAAGCAATATAATTTTAGTATAAAACATCGAATAGACCTTTGGCCATATAACGAGTACACGAATTTCATATTTATATCCATTCGCGGAATTGCGTGGAATTAAACTTCAAAAATGCATTTATTATGGACTGATAACGGAAACATAAATGTACAAATATGGTGATACGAATACCGATCCGAGATGAGCTCCTCCGTGTCATCGACGAAAGGAAAAATGAATGGAGACTAATACCACCCCTTTTACCATTCAGCCGAAGATGGATGAGATATACTCCGACGTGATTATTTTAAAACGGTTAATTGCGTGCACGAGGCGTAGCGAGGGGGTGGCTCTGTGGGTTTAATACGGGTTATAGAGTGGTGGTGACGAGGTGGTATGCCTAAGCTGCCTCACACTGCTGCTTCATCCCAGAGCTATCGATATTCGATACGAGGGAGAGGGAGACAGGAAGCTGCATGGAGACGGGAAACGCAGCAAAAAAGAGGATGGGGCAGCCAAAGGGGGGCAATGGGGTGTCGATCCACACATAGCAGGCAAAGATAGAGCTAGTGCGGTGGAAAGCGCTTAAAGAACAATGGAGCGAGTGGGAAATTGAACTAGGGAAGAAAAGAGAGGTGCGCCAGGAAGAAAAGAGAACACTTTTAGTCACTTAAGGGAGAGATCGGAATTGAGGTAATTATCAGCAGTTGATGGGCGATGGGCTAGAGGTCGCCGAAAATCCGGTTTGGTAACACCTCGGCGGAGGACAGTCCGGCCAACTCGGCGTAGGATAGCTCCGCGTAAGGCAATTTGGCGTAAGGGTAACTCGTTGTAAGACAACTCGGCGTAGGGGAACTCGAAGTAATAATAATAGCATGTCTTTATTCGGGCGAAATAGATACTAAAAGTCTTATCCCATCTAACCCATCGTCACACAATGTATAAATAATCAATTCAAAGAGATAATATGAGAAGATTTGAGGATGTAAAAAACCTAAGAAATTTTCAGGAAAAAATGTATCCACTGCAGGAAAACACCACTAAGAAGGGGGTGGTGAAAAACGTACACAAACCTACCGATAGTTATAACTAAAAGATGTTAAGTAAGGACAACTCGTCGTAGGTCAACACGGTGTAAGATAACTCGACGTAAGGACAACTTGGCATAAGGATAACTCGTCGTAAGACAACACGGCGCAAGACAACTCGCCGAGTTTACCCGGAACCGCGCGCTAGATTCCATAGCGCGCGGTATAATAATTATTATTTGTAGTGACAGAAATTCTCGAAGATTTTACTAATACGATACCACTCCCCACACTCTACTTCACCCAACCCAGCCAAAATCATTTGTCTTATGCCGAACTGTCCTAAGCCGTGTTGACCCGGAACCCCAAAATCAATCTTTTTACCCGGGAAATAATTGCCGATAGCGCTTAATGGGACATATTAAGAGATTTAAGAGAGAGATTTGGTAGATCCCGTGACTCTTTAATAAAAATGCTTCGGAGTGTAAGGTGTCCTTAGCGCGGTTATCAAAGTTACTCCGATAGAGTCCGAAAGGAGCCGACGCGGAAATTTCAATCTTGTCCTGTTTTAATGCAATATGCGTCCGTGCGTGCGCCATTCGAAAGACGTTCAGGAATCGCTATAATTTATATCTGGATCTAAATTACACGGCTAATTAGGTCGCCGAATCCCTGGTGCGGAATGCTACGCGAATTTCGGATTACAGTTACGCTCATTCCCTGAAATTCCCTGAAATAATTACGAGCCGAAAGAAAGAGGAATCAAAGCAATTTCTCTTAGTAATTAGGCACCCGCGTATCATAATTTTCGCTTCTTCTCCACCAAATCAGCCTCGATCTGATCTGATGGTAGAACCTGATTCGAGCATCGTTGCATTCTTTATCTTACAATAGATCCGCCCGACATAAAGTGCTGATATTACCAGAGTTTAAATCACAACCTATTTTAATCGCTTTAATATAGTTGGAATCGTTGGTGGGTTTCAAAGTGTCTCAAATTTGAACTCGAGGGTATAATGCCCGATATGAAGCGCTCATATTAACCACGTTTGAATTACAACCTATTTTAATTGTTTTAATATAGTTGGAATCCTGTGTGGGTGGTAAAGTGTCGCATGTGTGCACATGAGTGTGTGGAGTGCATTATTTATGGCTTTAATTCATTATTACTCATTTGCTTGATGAATATCTGATTCCCTTTTAAGATTTTGCTGTTAAGTGTCGAAATTGTCTTGGTGAATATAGAGAAATAGGGCTCAATATTTTTTGTACTCAATTAATTTTTATAAATCATTCTGAACCATTTATAACAGTCCGCACCGTATATTTTAATGGTGTTTTAATTTGAATATTTTTTCTATATAATCTTAATGCTAACTGCCTTCTCTTTCCAAGCAAAGCGCTCAATGATAAGTCAGTTCATATTGACTTAAGAAGCTTATTATATAGTTTGCCCTCATATATGGCTTGATTAGATAAACTGTTTTCCTTGAAACTATTTGCACTAGTAATTCGATGAATATCTCATTTTTGTGTAATGATTCGGAAAGTGTCTTAGAGTACTTAACTTTAAATAAATTAAATTAAGCATTTGACCAAAAAACAGGTACATCAAATAATAAACTGAAGTTTTTATCTTATAACAAAGATACTTTTGTCTTAATTGGTCATTACATCATTATTGACTAATTATGGCCATCTGGAAGTCATACCAAATAGCAGCGAGTACGTTAAATAAATAAATGAGTCCGTAGAAATATAGATGAATAAAAATGTATGATAATTGCGTCAGTAAAAATAATAATTATATTCGGAATTAGATTGTAGTAGTAGTATAGATGGTATGAATTACTGAAAATGAATGGCTAATAAGACTTTCCCCAATGGGTAATGGATGTGAAAAGTCGTGCGCCAGACTCAACTCCATTCATCAATGAGAACGTAACTCGCATTTCTGTAAATAATAAATAAAAATCGCTCGGTTTGATGCTGATTAATCCTCGTCAAAAATAAATGGCATCCTACGTCGAACGAATTTTACGAGAGCCTCATGAGGAGAAATAGCCGAATGAAACGTCAAGTGGAAGCAAAGAGGATTCAATGTCAGCTGATAAAAATGAGGCTAAAATGTGCTTACTTTGCTGAATAAATGAAACGCGCAAATAATACTCAAATTATTTTTACCTTCGCATAAATTGAAAATAATTCCGATTTTTTACTCGCGTGCATACCGCGGCGTAAAATCGTAGGTTTCAAAGTTATAAGCATCACTTTTTGGAGCCGATAACAAGGCGGTAGAGGAAACTCACTAAATGCATGGCACTTGACGGGTGTTCAAAAATCGGAAACGTTCGTCGGACAACGGTTTAAATAGACTGGAGAGCCAATACGCATGCAAAATTCAATCGAATTAATGAAAAACGCAGGGAGAGAGAAACTAAATTAGCTCTTTGTAAGACGTGCATTTTCAATGTTGAAATTTAAAGGACGGAATGGTATATGACAAGGTATGTAGAAATTACAGTGTTATTTAGAAATTTTGAGAGTTACAAAGGGATAGAGCAATAAAAGAAATGAATTTTTAGAAAAAGTATGAGAACTTGAGAAGGATTTTAATCGTTTTACGGGAGGTATAAACACACCTTCTAAGGAATAATCGTTGATTATAGGCGATTTATGGGGGAGATTGATTACTGAGAAAGATTCAGTGGGAATCGGATACTATGGTACTACTTTTACTTCTTTTAATAAATAAACTTCCTTCCATACATAAACCTTTTCAGACCTGATTTTTGTCTGTAAAGAGAAAAATTATTTTTGAAATTAGTTGATGTTTCCGTCATTCAATGAACCGTAAAATCTTATTTTGAAACTCTTGATACACGGTTGGCATTTTATAAAAGTGAAAGAAACCAAGATCCATAAAAATAAATATTTAAATCACATAAATAAAATATAATAAGTACTGAAATTGTTGCCCGATTTATTGCACTCAGGGTATGAAAGGGATAATACATTTCTTATTAAAATATTACGATTATTTTATACACAAAAAATCATAAAAGTACGTCGGAATTACAGCAATTTTGAATATTTTTTTTCTTTTTGCCGGAACAGCAAAAAAAATATAATTCAATTTTATTTCCCTCACAATTTATTAATAACTCATGACCTTACCACTAACCTGCGGTTCTTAATGTAACCTAGGTCTTCCTCAGTAATGCCTTCTGTCCACAAACGATTCCTAAACTACCTTCAGGAGACCATCGCATCCATAGAATTCTATTTTCCTTTTTGAATTGTAGAACTTCTTTTTTTCAATGAAGAACATCTAAATTGCTTATATCTTCTCTTCTATGCAGCTGATACAGACAGTGTTTAACTTAAATACGAAGGAACATAACGTATAAGTCACTAGAGTAACTAGAGCATAATCCCGGTGGGAGCCAATGTGCGAAATTACCTAAGCTGTCGAAGCACTTTTAACAATACTACGAATACTACAACTAGAGCATAAGCCGACCAATATGTAAGTCGAAGCACCTAATTATATCACAATTACTGGGAAAAACGAATTGACTCGAATATATGGGTGGGAAATTTGCCCAATAAGGACGCCCAATGAAACATGATTGTTTTCAATCTGGCAACTCCCGATAGACGGTACGCAATTGAAGAAAAAATGAACCCTTTCAAACCTGAATTTCTATATCAAGAAAAAATTATTTTTGAATTTATTTGATTTTTCCGTAATTCAATAAGCAATCAAATCTTATCATGAGACTTTTGATACAGGATTAACTCAATATTAAAATAAAAGAAGCAAAAACATAAAAATAAATATTTGATTAATATGAACAATGCATACTAATCACTGACAATGAAACCAATATATAACATGCAGGGTCTGAAAGGGTTAACAAAGAATTGTTAAATGAGCAAATGAGGGATTTACAAGCCAATTTCCAGCTACGGCAGACTTTTTTACTGGAGACCAGGTAAAAGAAACCCATATTGGTGTATTATCGGGGGGTGGGCTTTTCCAGCAAAAAATGTGCTGAAACACTCGACTTATACACGAGTAAATACAATAAATAAGTTTTCGTAAACAACTCCCTAACATGTAAGCTTGAAAATTTTAATTTCGTTTTTTTGTGACAGAAACGGTTAAAATTACCATAAAGCTCTAGATTTCGAGGTCTTGCACCATAATTTTCTCTACATACTCTCGTTACTTGGTAACATAAACTGCCCTTTATTAATATTATTATTATTATTTAATCACTACAAGTAGATTAAAAATCTGGTGGCAGTGGTTAAACATTACATATTATTCAAGCATAATTTCATTCAGTCGTACATGCTCAAGCAATATATAGAAAGTCCTAATTTAATCAAACAGTGTTAATTGAGGGGAAAACACTATATCTGTCAGGCATTTGCCCACGGAGGGGAAATGAGGGGAAATCCCTAGGGAAACCTCCCTCTGACTGAAGTCAAGACATAATCCAAAATTTACAAATATTATCCCACCCCATAAAAAACATCTTTATGTTTCATAACCTCACCCTCACAAATCTCAGAGAGTCAGCCAATGTTCTATTAAGGAAGGAGAATTTAGCCATATTAGTCATTTGAGAGAGAGGTTCAATTTTATAAATATGGTCCTACTTGCTTAAGTAAGTGGGGTTTCTAATTCTTCTCTTAATATCTACCACTATATCTGAATGGAATGGCTGAGTCGTCTAAATGAGATCACATTCTTTTGCAATGAAGGATAAACTGATAGGTTTTACTTTTAAATATATAAGATTAAGTTTTTAAATTTATTGTTTCACGAGTATCCATGGATTTAGGGTTGTTTTATATTACTCCGCCTTGTTTCAAGAATTTGAAGTTGTGCAATATGCCTTTGTGTTTTTTTTTAGTTTTTCCATGACAGTTACTTTGGAAATTAATTTTAGATTAAAATCAGAATATAATACTGCCCTCACAAATGTATACTTATCGTCATGACATTTTTATATATTATGTACGGCAGACTGTACAAGACTGCCTCGCCTGTATAAGCGTTGTATAAGCTTCCTAACCTGTAAACTTTCCTCACTTCCTTTATATCATCTAAAACTTTCTGCTTTTGCCCTCTGAAATTTTTTCCCTTTATATATTACCTTCAATAATATTTTTTGAGTATCACCCTCATCCAATTAGTAAATGTTCCCATTATTACAGTCACTTAATATAGATATCATAAATTTTAGCCTCTTTCTATTGTCCATTGTTGAACGTAGGCCACCTCTAGACGTTTCCAATTATTTCTGTCTTGTTTATCTACTATCCAGTTTGTCGAAATATCTTAAGGTCAACAATGCATCGACTTGATGGTCTTCCTCGACTTCACCTGTCTTCCCGTGGTCTTCATTCCAGTATTCACTTGGCCTACTTGATATAATTTGGTCCCTCAATTTGCCATGCCAACCACTATTTCAATTCTGCAATGAATTCTATAATCGTCACGTAATTGCTTCAATCAAATTCATTCTTCCCCTGCCATCTCCAGAACTTCTCTGCTTGTTTCTCTACTAACGGCCATAATAATATAAAATTATTTCAACATTTAAACTTGAGTGTGAAGAAATTCTTCACGGATTCTTAACCGGTTGACGCTGGTGATCTCCACCGACGTTTCGTCTAACAACTCAGCATCTATCTGAATCACCCTGAAGATGGTTACCGAAACGTCGGTGGATATAACCATAATCAACCGGCTGAGAACCCAAGAAGAATTTCTTCACAGAATTCGCGGAGTAAAAACTAAGTCTTTATTAAAAATTGAATGATTAACGCTGAATTGGAAACACCCGAATCAGGTTCGTCTAGTAAGATCTATAGTAGGAGCCGTGAATGAGAAGTTAAGTGTTCTCCTTTGAAACTCCGTGAATCTAGAGCTCACAAGCGATTGAAGTCCCCCATTATAGTTACCCCATGCCGCCAATACCACTTTGAAAAGACCCAAACATTAAGAATTCCGCCGAGCTATTCACAGGGGCTAGAAGGTGTAGAAAACAAAGACAGAAGCAAAGAAAGAAATCATATGGAGAGGGTGGGAGGTGCTGTGAATAAGATGGTGAGATAGGAATTCCGTACGTGCGATACGGGGAAGGGGTGAGGTCAAGATTTAAAGTGGGCGGAGGTTGCGGGAAGTCGAACAGCGATGCGGGGAACGAGAGGGGAATGGAACGGAGAGAAGAACCGAGATATGGAATCAATTTAAGACATCCGCAGCGAGCCCTTCATTAACTAAAATTTCGCGAGGAAGCTCATTGTGACGGTACTTCGACAGCAACTCTGGTTTTAGGTTCCGATGTGCTATTATAAGAACAAATTACGAACACAGCGAAAGAAAGGCGCCTGTCGCTGCTCGACAAGGCATGGAAATCAGTTGATCACCAACGAGTAATCCGTGGACTTGCCTCACCGTGAGTAATGACAGTTAGTTCGCTTCGTTAGTTCACCTACATGTGGATGGCACGGTCCAGATCCGATTTTTATCTCGCAATACCCTTATGTGGATTTATCGCCGGGGAAGAATTAAAGAATCGTCTTTGTTCGTGCTCACTGCCTATTAGCAATGAATTGTTATTCCTCGTAATTTATAAGAAATGAAATAATGGCTGGCGCTAATCAGCAGAGCGGACCGAGAAAATGGCAGAGCACGTTTGCGCATACGTTTCCGGTTCGACGTTCTTTCATTATGAAGCCATAAATTTCCCATTTTGGAATGGAACATTTTAATTGCCGTCGCGAATTTCATAGTTAGGGACGCGAATAACTGGGATTTCAATCTCGATGCGACGCCCGCACCCTCGATCGAAACGACGTCGATTCGACAATTCAGGTCATAAGCGTGTTTGCAGGGAAGGTACGTCCCGCCGAAAGAGCATTTCGTGCATAAGTCAACATGAACAAAAACGGTCTCGAGTGGCCGTGATCCGGGTTGCGTTTGTTTCAATTAAGAGCGAGATTTGTGTCGCGGAATATCGATGAGGCTATTAAATCGTTAGGGTATGTTGTCGTTGATGAATATTATACGGCTTTAGTGAAGAAAAAATGGTTGCTTTTCTTTCGGAATTAAACGTTTTTGGCTCCCGTATGTAACTCAGGAATGACCAACTTGCTCCCGTTTTGTAGATACATCGTAGTGCGTGTACGACCGGAAATTTGCTCGAGCTACCTTCCGAAATATTCCATTTTTGAATGCTGTTCACTATTGTATACTTCTCGTAAGGCTGCAAGAATTGAATAAGGGAGGGCTCCAAGGTAGCCAAGTGGGCAATGTTTTCAGCTTTGCTGTAAGCGGTCCCGGAGTCGATTCCCGGTAGAAGCCGGTGTGCGAAACGACCTAAGCTGTGAAAGCACTTTTAGAGAGACGTAAAATATTGAATCTTTCCTTAAGCTTGCAAAAATTAAAGTTTAGCTATAAAAGTGCTTTCTGGAATTGTTTTCTCTCATTCCTAAGCAAGGATTTGTCGGGTGGTGAATTTTTCAGATACTCAATTAGCATTCATTTCCTTGAATCATATCCTCTGGAGAATATCATTCAGTGAAAGTACCCTTAGCAAAATTTTGATGAACCACAAGCATATCATTATGTATATTGCTGAATCAAATATTCTGGAATGAAATCTTTATATTCAACTACCTAGGGTACTAGAGAGGGTACTCATGATATTAAATTTCTCATGTGGTTTAACTACCTCATGGATCCGAATTTTTAGACAATAAAATTTGGCATAAATATAAACTTTTAATTCCAACAGATAATCCATTTTTGAGGGATTCGTAAAGAAACACGAAACTTCTAAATTACAAAAAAGATGGTTCTAATTCCTTTAATGATGGTTTTAATTCGTTCTAAGCATTGAGGGTGCATTCCAAAATTGACAAAACTTTTATGAAAAACAAATTTAGTATAAATTTTCACATTATAAGTGTACTTATATATATATATGCGTGTACGTATGGTGTGTGAGGAATCGATCCTAATTTTAATAATTGATAAAAAAGCTTTGTAATTTTCAAAAGGATTTATCTACACTACCGATTTCCCTTCCGAGCAAACATCTTCAGGTTCACTTGAGAATAACAAAGCTTTTTTTCAATTATCATTATGGATTTCTACAAATTTACGCTTTCCCATATCAATTCTCGATCCTAATTTGTTGAATGCATTTCAAATCCGATGAAGGATGCTGATTTGAAACTACTCCATTGGATTTACCCGAAATCCGTTAAAAATTATCTTTCCTCATCGTTCATTATCTATGTTTTATAGAATGAACTTGGCAATAACAAATCCTTTGGTAACGATTACAGCGGAGAAATACAATCAAAGTAAATGAACTCCATGAAAAAGAACTTTGCCTTGCAGATTGGCTCGAATGCAGAATGTCATCGAAGCAAATAACCAAAAAAGAATCGCTAGAGACTCACAAGTCGAAAGCACGCACACTGCGGAGACTAATCCATAAATTTGCCTTCCCTCGCGGGTCAGCGTAAAATACAGATTGGAAATTTCACGAGAAAATAGTGCGGTTTATGGCATCGGAAGGCGAAATGCATCGCTGGTTGCGGGAGGCTTGAAATAAGTCCCTCTATGATAATGTTATTCGTTCGGAATGACACCGTGGCCTTCTACTCCATTTTCCGCAGATGGCAACGGGAACGGTATCGCTTATTACGAACAAAAAATACAGCACGGTCCGACGGACGAATGAAACTTTTCCATCGCTGCGGAGATGATATTCAGCAATTTGAAGGCCAGAATCCATCTTCGGGGAGACAAGAGCATTGTGATTTTTATAGAATCGTATTCCGTCATTAGGAGAAAAAAGAACGGTATCTCGACAGGCGAGGTTTCCGGTTCGATTCCCAAATATAATTGCGTGCCGAGTAAAATATGGAACGCTTGTTACGCCCGCGAGCAATTTTATCGTAACATTTCATTGCCTTCTCAAGTGCCTAGATCAGCTTGGAGTGCCATTTGGAGCGAGATTTATTCCGGCCGAAAAAAGTGTTTTGAAGGAACGCGGGGCCATTTAGTCGTTCGCCATCAATTCGCCGCGGAGAGTGAGCGAAACTCCTCAAAGAGAGCGCGAGCATTTATTCATTGACTCAATTTACGGACTTGGAGGACCACTTGCAAGTCGTTCGCACGTTTTATTTTTTAGCGCGACGGACTCTCGGATGATAAAGCCGTACAATAATGCACGATATGAATGTCTCGCACAAATAAAAGCGGTTTCCATCAAAAAAACCACCTTGAAGTGTTGACCGTGAAGCGATCAATGATGCTGATTGATTAAACTGTTGCTAGAAGAAGGAAATAAACGAAGCATTAATAAAACTGCTCGGGTAAATATGTGAGTGAAGGAGGAAATCAAATAATTGATGAGTATTCTATGATGAGTTTTATTGAAACTCCGCGATTAATAACTATCATTATTTTGTAAAATCAATTAAATTTTCGTTGGAGGAAGTAAATAAACCAAGCATTAATAAAACCCCTCGGGTAAATATATGTTTGAAGGAGGATATCAAACGATTCGACATCCTATGATGAAATTTATGAAAACATTTATACTGTAAAACATGTACAAAAACTACAATACAAATACACACGTTAACAAGTTACATGTTTTGCAGTAAAGATTCCTTTTAAAATGAAATTCCACCAAGTGTAGCGGAATATTATTCATTACATGAATTTTATTGAAACTCTGCGATTAATAACTCTCATTATTTTTCACAGTCGCACTTTCACTATTTGCTGAAACAGGAAAGGTTTTTGAGAAGGAAGAATGAGATTAGGCACGCTGATAAGCAACTTTATTTACTATTAATTTTCTCATTGTTCCATACTGTAAAAGTGAAAATAATCCACGTAAAATCAGCACGATGAAGAGCGCTTTTTACATTTTACTGTAATAAGTGAAAAATTTATCCCATAATTAAGAATCATTTGTGCCTCGGTAGTCATCATATTGCCATAGATGAATAATGAAAGAGTAAATGAAAATTTCATATTCGAAAGGAATAAACAAAATCATTTCGAAAAAAATCGTACAAAAAGAGTAATAAACTGCAATTTCTGCTGCCCAAAGATACCAATCAAATATATTCTAATCATCAAGCTAAGGTAAGAGGTTCTGTATTTAGAAGGTGTAAAAATTTTCTATCATTATGAATTTAAGAAATTTGCTCTATATGTAACCTATCTAAAATGTATTTTGACCAGCAATCAGCTTGAAACTGCATTCTCAATAACCAACATAGTCTTTGACGATGGAATGAGGCTTTTTGAGCAAGATTAGGAATGAACTTATTTATCTTGCTTTTCCTACTGAGAGATTGAAAGTGGAATACAGAGGTTGGCTCTAAGACAAACAATATGGAATTTGATAATGAGTGAAGTCATTATATATACAAGATCATTCATACCTCAGTAGCTTTCACATTACCTTCACCATTTCATTCACATTACGCACGAATGAGACAGAAAAAAAGAAAATGAAAGTTGCATATTTCCATGTCCAGCACGGAATTGCCCCAATGCGTGCGCTGTAAAAATCACATTGGTAAGTATTTAAAGCCACTTAAGAGTTCACTAAGCGAACAGATGGAAACGGTAATCATTCCCTTTAAAATTAATTAATGCCATGCATTTATAAATGTCGATGCTTCCACAATTTCACGCTGAATATGCTAAAATATTTGCGGCTGGGAAGTTATTTAGTTAGCCATCCTCGAAATGTTACATACTTGAATAGAACTTCGGGCGATAACAACAAATCCGAATAAAACACGCTGCATTTTTTTCTAATCGAGCGTGTTAATGACCTGTTTATAACAAAATATTCACTCATAAACCCCTGTCCTCACATGCTTTACTCGTTACGGAAACATTATTTTTTAAATTTCTACTCATTCCTTTTCATTCTACTGGGAATTTTTGATATGAAATATCCTCATCAGCTGCGATTGCAATACGATGTAAAAGGCACACGAAATCAATATTTATGGATACATTAATTTGATAACATTATCTTATTCCAAAGATTTAGCTATAAAAAAATCATCCGAATAATTTCTTCTGAGAAAATGTGGATGAACATCTGATGAATACACGCAAAAAAATGTTAATTGTGAATAAACGAGAATATTTATTTCATTAATTTGGAAAGATTTTTTCTGTTATTCTATTTCTTCCAATTTTATCGTTCATGAAGCAACGAAGGGATGAAATGAAAATGTTTTGGCTGTAGCGAGCCAAAAGATATAGAGTTTCGACGATGAGAAAATCTGAATCAAATTCGGTGTAACGTGGCAACGAGAAGCTCAGGACAGAGAAAAATTGGAAAGTACTTGATTCATCTTTGAGATAAGCAAACGAAATGTTATATGGAAATTTTCCTCTCGCTGCAGATAAAACCACGAAAGAAAAGTAGCTAAAAGTAAAGTAACTTAAATATGAAATCCTTTTTTTTGAGAAGCGTGGATCGGTAATTTTTTTATTCCACGATGAAGCATTTCGGAGTTTCGGATTTGGACTCCCAGATTTCAGTCAGTAGCCATTTCTCAGAAATTGTTCATATGATGATTCACTTTCAAATTACGCCTGCCACACGTCGAAAGGCGGCTTGCAGGGTATTTATGTGGATTTATATGAGTTTGGAATTCAAACGAAAACTGCGCTGTTATTGCAGAGCTCCTGAGGTGTATTAATATGGTTCGGCCGGTATACATTAAACTCCAAGATGAAAAGAGTATGATTTCAACATAACCCTTCATATTTTTAGCTCGAGGCTTGAATTTCTAAAGAAATTCCTACTCCTATAGACAAGTAACTCTTGGATAATAATTAACTAGCCGAAATACTAAAGTTATGCAAGACCCTATGGGATACGTCTAAAGGCGATAGAAATTAAATCCAGAAATATGAATATCGGAGTGTTTTTCTTTGGATATCTAAAATTTTTCACCCTTACGAGGAGAACCTCAATTTCGATGAAGATTACACTTATAACTTCGCTAAGTACGCATCAAACCATAGATGAAAAATGCCATATCATATGATGCGGAATTTAAGAGTTGCATGGATCGAAAGGATGTTACTCATTATTACTTATTTATAATTACCTCCGATACGGCAAAACTATACTCATGTCTACATGGTAGAGCACTAAGAAATAGCATTGTTAAGAAATATATCTACAACATATTTAACTGAAATTATCTCCGGGCGTTTTATTCGGAAAATATATTTCGCCCCTATTTACGACCAATTGGACCAAAATCATCTTACATTGGCTTATATTCGCATTCGTTTGTTTCGGCTGATGTAAAGCGCAATCCGGCGCAAACTCTCGCATGATACAGTGAAATACATACATCGGTTTTCTACTTTTCGGTAGGTTCATGTGCAATCTACAATTATTATGTACAATCATGTGCAAAAATCCCTATTAAGCTTATACTCCTTCAATTCCTTATAGTTAATCCCACCCCTTATGTTATCCTACATTTTTCGTCTCTGTTTTCCACTGTTTATTCCCCTGAATTCTACCCTCAATCACAGTCTTTACCAAACAGTGAAATGCGTAACCGTTAGAAAATCACCATTCCGACTCATCCAAGAATCATTTATACTTATTTGAAATCCACTCCATTACTAACACAAGCTTACACTCCATTCAATCAAGAACCGATGCTATGAACAAAGCGTTGTCTATAGCAACTTGAGACTAATAATACCGAATTAGAAGATTTCAATGAGATTTTCTCTTTAAAGAAGCAGCTTAATTTCATCACGATGCGCATGCTTGGGATACTCATTGAAAAGCGTTCGATTTACGAATTTACAATGCGATGTTTTTTATTTTTTCAGCATGGGTCCTGGGCTGGTGGATGTGCAAGACGGTGCCGTATGTGCAAGGCGTGTCCGTTGCCGCATCTGTGTACAGCTTGATTGCGGTAACCCTGGACAGGTAAGCAAATTAAAACGTCCACCATTTACTTCTGAAGATTAAGTTTTTGTTGTTAACACAAGTCTGCAAAAATATTTTTTGTCAAATGCATGGGTTGCTTTCATTAAAAAGAATTCTCCAAGTTATGGAGTATACGAGGTTCAAAGGTAACCTTCATTTCTGTCCATCACGTTCAGTTTTCTTGGTAAATAAGTAGATATAATACTACAATACATTTTTTAACTCCTTCGTTTCCCATTCACCGCTATTATTTAGGTACTCTCGCAGCCAACTTTAAATTAAAATGCAAACGCCCTCTCCTCAGAGCCTTCCCGGTTCCAATTTAATTCCACCAGCAGGATTCATAAGAATACTACATCGCCTCATAAAAATAAAAGATTCTAAATTAAAGGAGTCCCCATTTTTCAAACTTTTATAAACAAAGCGCTGTGACATCGTTTATCTGAATCATAATAATAATCATAAACCTCTTTATTCAGGCGAGACTGAGGCTAAAAGTCTTTTCTTCCATCTAACCAATTGTCATAGATCATACACAGGCCGATAAAGTTTTGGTAACATTGACGTCGTTATTTGTTTTTAATGTATATTTGGCGATAAAATCAGCGCTTTTTATGAAAATTGTCCACCACGTACAGCGTTCGAGAATTTTGCATAAACATTAAATAAAAAAGCAATATCTTCGTTAATTTTTATCTTTTTACTCATAGGATATAAACCTTCGAAATTTACATATAAAATGTTTATCAGTTCTTTAATTGATTACATGTTCACTTAACATATATAACAAGACCGAATTGGAAGAGCAACAAAATGGCGAGTTGACGAAATCCCCAAAAAGTGTGGGTTTGTAAATTATTGAGGATGTCAAAATATCCGAGAAATTCTAAAGAAAAAAATTAGAAAAAAGTAAAATCTTTGAGGAAAACTAAGAAATAATAATTCGTAACATTAACGGTGTTACGAGTGTGGGGGAATTTAAACTGTTTTATCTCCAGAAGCAGCGACATTCGGAACGTCAATGCGAAAGCACGCAACGAAACGTCCTTTCAAGCGTTAAATTAGTAACTGCTCTAACGTTTAAAATTTGCCATCGTATTCTATGTTGATAAATTAAATCTCGAAATTTCACATCCTGAGCAGATTATAGAGAAGGCGCTTCACAGGCAGGAAATAAAGCGTCGACAACACGGAATCCGATGAATATTTTTGAACATGTTCGAGGCAAAGAACGAACCTGCTGGAGCATCATTAACCTCTTTTTTGTGCTTTCCGCCGTACCTTTGTACGCTACCGTGACTCATCTTGCTGGGAACAAGTTAAGCTCGAGTAATTTTGCAAACCAGTACTATGCGACTGCTTGATTCAATTCTGAAATTCGCGGCGATCCCTTCACGCCCCGCGCTTCATAGGTCATTTGTGGAGCGACTGCTTTTGAAGCGGAATTCAAAGTTCACTTTTTATCCCCCGCATAAAGGTCAAGCCTTGCTGGTGGAAAGATTTTTGACGCTTCCACAGCCGGAGAACTTCAGACAGGTTAAATACGCAACGAAAGGATCGGGAGCGTGCGTTTTTACGCTACGATTCGAAATGATACTTCTAGCTGAGGATACTATTCATTACCTGGAGGGTTGACCGGAGAAAAAAGCAATCCGCAAACTAACATCACTTTACATCTCCAGCGCCGCGGAATGGAAATCTCGATGACGTAATAACACTCCGATGAGTGATGCGTGTATCCGAGATGGTGATTTTAGATTTAAACTAGCGGAAGAGCCCGTTGAAATTCAACGGGCCCTTCATAACATAAATGCAGTTATCCTCTCCAAAGATTTTAGCTGCTAATGGTGGACGGGTAGAGGAGCCTCCCAGGTTTAGGAAGATAACTTTATGATTTGTATATTGGTATGTATTAAAGCTTTTTTATCTAGGAAAATGGATTGAGAACAAAATTCATGATGTTTGGATCGTAAATAAGTATAAATATACTTCTAGGTATTTTATTTGTATGCATTTAATATTATCAATTTTGCGATTTAAATGGCTCTTATACGATTGCAGACAGTTAAGAAGCTTTACAGGCCCAAATTGGTCCCAAGCAAACCTTTACTGATAGATTCCAACACTACATGCCTCTCTTTTCTCCCATTCTACCAATACCGTAGATTACTTATGAGACGATATTCAAATCCACTGGAGTTTAAATCTCCTGTGCGCTAACCTAGGTCATTTTCGAAAACCTCTTACGCTAATATTTGCCTTGTAATTAGGTAGTAGTGCTATTCTTTTTAGTTTAAATTCTTCACAGGATAAATGCTTTGCGTTAAGTGAGCTTCGAAGTAAAATATTACTAAGCTATACTGGTCGTGATGCTAATGATTCATGTTCGCAATTCTATTATTTCTAAAGAATGTCTTTAAAGCAATTGGTTTACATTAATATTCTGACAACAATATATTAGGTTTATGTAGTGTTCAGTTTAATATCAAGTGAAAAGTCGTAGGACAGGGTTAATAACATACTCATATGTATGTTATTAACCCTGTCATATTCGTCTATATTGACGTAGAAACTGAGTTCTGCTTATACTTTATCATTAATTAATGCAAAAATTAAATAAGTAATTTTAATAAACTTAATAAATTCATTTCAATTCCAATTTATAACCAATTATCACACTTATGAAGTATCTGAAGCATAAAAAATACTTCACAGCACCGATCGTATATGCTATGATTTACAAAGAGAAAAAGGAAATGTCACGTGAAATATCTGTGAAAAGGAAACAGACCAATTTTTTAGAATATTTTGAGGATTTTCAACCGAAAATACCCCTAAATAAACTTATTTTCAGCGATAAACCAACTGAGGTGAGAAGCTAGCTCTAGAAATTTCCGCTATATAGTTTGTTTACATCCATGATGCATTGCGATTAAAGTTACTTTTAAGAGTTAAATATCAATAAAGGATTAAATATCTACTATAATACGTTTTGTTAGGGTTTAAGTGAAGATTTCAGTCAAGGTCTACTATAAATATACCTGTATGTTGTAATACCGAACCAAAGTTTGGAAAATCAGTTTTAACTTGTACATAATGCCATGCTATGTAATTGATAGTGAAAATTTGTAATAATCATTATCGCACTGATATAGTTTTTATTATTTTAATTCTACAAATAATTAAACATATTTACGCCTTACCTTTTCTGTCAGGTGTGAAATATTCAATATTCTGCTACTTCGTCACTTTTATTTCAACACCTCAAAGAGAACAAATACCACAATAAAAGACATTCACTTACTTAAACAGGTTAATCATTTTCGTTGACCGCGGAAATACGATGTTGTAAATAGATATGCTTTATAATTTAAGTCTGAATAAAACATTAAAAAAGGTCTTCAGCTTACCAGGGAGTATACAAATAATCTCTAGATTTCACAGAAGATAATTTAGTTGGCAAGCTAACATCATATCTGCGCAACCATCTGCAAATATTTACGTTGCTATAAACAATCATGACGCCAACATGGGCCTAAATTATCGATATTTTTTAATGAGATAATTCAGCAAACGCATTACGTTAATGGGAACGGACTTGTTTATAACCTCAACAATTTCTCAAAAATGTCTTCTATTCTATCAAAATACTGGAAATTCCTAATCTAAATCGTTATTCTACGACTAAAATAAGAAACTTTATTTAATTTCCCTTCTTTTGATGGGATTCTCGTTTTTTTAACAGCGATTCTTTCTAATTTAATTTTGCAAATTAAAGAAGCCCTGCAACCAATAAAAGTGAAGTTTACGTGTATTCCTTATGGAACCATATTATGGACTCCTGAGTTCGAACCCGAGCCTTCTCAATAATGAAAATAGTTTTCCGAATGGGTTCGTTCTCGTAGAAACACAATGCAGTTTGTTTTGAATCTCAAAGTCAAACCGTTTCTGAAATAAAGGGGGGCACGGACGGACAGACGGACTCTTCGCAAATTATATATAAAGGATCTGCACACCACGAGCCGCCAGTGGTGTAAGGCTAGAAGATACACCCCTCCGTAGAGGGAATGCGAGAAAATTTCCGCGCAGGCTCTCTACCACGCGATAATATTATAGTTACACAATTATCATTACCTAATCTGCCCTATTAGCCACCATAATAGAACTACCAAAAGACACTGTCTGTTTTTGCGATTACTTCCTTTTAACGTATTGTCGACGGTTCTCGAATATCGCGTTCTTTCATTAGTAGTAGAAGTAGTAGTCAGATATTCTCACCTGGAGCAAATTTCAATCAGGGGATTCTATCAAATCCGTAACGCTGCTGTCGAAGCTGAAATCTCTTCTAACGAAACGAGCTGTTATACGTTGGACAATCTCTAAATCTGGCATTAAAACTACTTCATGCGGATCTCATATTACACCTCAGTATTCTAAACTAAGTCGAATAGGAGAAATATAAGTTATTTCTTTGAATCTCGATAAGCGTTCCCCCTCAGCGTTCCACGGATTAATCTTTGCGTTCCATGCATTTCACCCGCTCTTTTCGATTACTTTTACCAATCAAGTTAAGGCTAGTCCAGGCGGTAAACAAGTTTTTTAAGTTGATAAAAATACGTAACCTCTGGACGCGGAACAATTTTTACAGACTATTACGAAACAGCGTTCGCTAATTTTCAGAAAAATTGTTTTCAGTCTGAACTAAACTTTAGGTCATTTGAAATCACGCAAACCCGAAGTCAAAGAATTCCGGAACTCTTTTGCTTCAAAAAGATTTCGAAATCTTCTATTTTATTGAAAATCCACTTACGGAAGCAAACTTCAAGTCTCTGTTGCGTTTGATAGATTTTTGTGGCGAATCTCTCATTCTAAGGGAATTATTATTATATATAAGATATACTTGCAGATAGGTCACAAGCCTGTTTGCAAGGTTTTTACAGGTGAAATAAATGTGAAGGTAGTATCTATACAAAGCGAAATACATATAAAGGAAACGCAATATACAATATAAAACCCAAAAAAATGTGAATACATTACTATAGTATTATTTGCTTCAAATTCGTACCTCTCTTTCGTCGTAACGGTACCAAACTTAAGAAGTGGGCAAGAATATCTTTAGGTAATTCGTTCCATTCTTAAACTGTTCTATTTACATAAAAATATTGGTTAATGGTTGTTATGCGGGGGTTATACCGTTATTTTTTTCAGGTAGAAATTTCGAGGGTCACCATCCTAATCCGGACCCTTCCCAGCTCGGGAGCGCCCGGCCTTCCCATCAGGGGGTACCATAAAAAAAACTGACCGCGTGGAATACGATTTAAAAAGTTATAAACAATCCAAATGAGCAACAATGTATTACCTTCGTCACCTTACTCGTCCTAAGAGATATACAAGCGTCTTTTGACAAACGGCAACGTTGCCGTTGGGTTGGGGTAGGGGGGAGGGATTTCTATCAAAAATCCCCCCAACCCAACCCAACCCCCGTTGAGATATTTAAAACACCCGCCTATCTGACCCCCCGTGTAAACCCGTGTGTATGTCTATGTCTATGTCTATGTAAGAACCCTGCAAGCCGCCTTTCGGCGTGTGGCAGGGGGTGCAAGCACCTTGACTCTATTTTCCTAAAAGGCTGCTTTCGCGTATACTTCGCGGTAAAAATTAATTTTTGAAACGATTCGTTTTAGCATCTATTTCCCTAATCTTTTGGGCAGTATCAGCACGGCCCATATAACAGGGGGGTCGCATTATATCGGTTACATCATCTGAAAACGTAATTTCTCTGTACTTATTTAATAAATTTATCCTTTGAATTTTTCTTCTATCTTCTAATGATTCCCATCCCGCGTCCTGTAACATCTGAGTGACACTCGCTGTTTTATCGTAGCAATTCTTTACAAATCGTATCGCCTTTCGTTGTACTTTTTCTAAATCCCGAATATGACATTTCTCGGCGGGGTCCCATACACTACATGCATACTCAAGGTGAGGCCTAACTAACGCTAAGTAACATCGCTCGCGAACCTTTTCTTCGCTCCTACCGACTATTCTTTTAACGAAGCCGAGTTTCTTAAGTGCTTTTCCACATATATTTCGGATGTGGGCACTCCATGATAGATTATTCGTGAGAGTTACTCCAAGATACTTTACCGATTCTACTGTCATTAGGTTTACCCCTCGGAGACTATATGAATAATCATTTATTATAGATTTACTTTTGAAGAAGTTAACTACCGAACACTTTTCTACATTAAGCTCTAATTGCCAATCATCGCACCAATTCATAATTCTATCTAAGTCGTTCGAAAGGGTTAATCTATCCTCTGAACTAACTATTTCCCTGTAAATGACTGTGTCGTCTGCGAATATCCTAACATTGCTTTCAATGTGATTGCTGAGGTCGTTGATGTATACTAAAAATAACAACGGTCCAATTACACTGCCCTGAGGGACGCCGTGTAAACGGGTAATTTCTTGCAAAATCACGAAAAATCTTAATTTTCATCGTAGTACGTCGATCAAGAGACGCTTGTATATCTCTTAGGATGATTAAGGCGACGAAGGTAATAAATTGTTGCTCATTTGGATTGTTTATAACTTTTTAAATCGTATTCCACGCGGTCAGTTTTTTTAAGGTACATACCCCCTGATGGGAAGGCCGGGCGCTCCCGAGCTGGGAAGGTTCCGGATTAGGATGGTGACCCTCGAAATTTCTACCTGAAAAAATAACTCTATAATCCCCACATAACTACCATTAACCAAAATATTTACCGCAATCTTATTTATATGTTTATGTGTATATTTTACAGGAATGGTCATTTTTACCAATAAATTTTTGACCGATCAATCTATAACAAATCTCCTTCCAGTTCGGTTTATCTGTATACGGCTGATATAATCTTACCATTCTGTTAATTCTTCAACGACATTTTAATGCGCCCCAACCAAATTCAGTGAGTACTCCAGTTACACTGCGGTATCTACCATAACGCTCTAATATAGATCTGAAAGCCTATCGCTGAACTCTTTCTAATTTAGATATGTGTATATCTTGGTGCGTATCCCAAATTTGAGAAACAAATTCTATGATCGGACTTACAACTTCATGCAGGTTGCCTCGTCTCAGATGCCTATAGCATTCTATAAAGGCTATTTCCCCTTTGAAATTCATTTCATTCTGTGAACCCCAATATTTACAGCCTTTAAGTGCCTCGAAACGATCCAGATTTAACTCGCAATAACCCTCTGCGGTCCAAATTTTGAAAATGTAGCAAAATAATGTATTACTTCCACTGAAAGGTCTTCGAAGGTGTCAACTATCTGCAGAATATCTTTAATTCGTTCAAACGTAATTAAAGCAAAGTTTAATTAGATAATAAAAATTAGATTCTTTTCGTTATTAAAAGAGTTTAAATGTTTTATAAGAGAAAATATTCCACTTAAAGTCCGTTCTTCATTAACGTACACACCACCGCCGATACACCCTGACGATAACTCGCGAGCATGAGTACATTAATATTCATCTACAACTAAAGATTACAATTTTTCTTGAACTGCGAGCCTTGAAATCTGCTGGTGGAATTATAAACCACAGTATATAAGCCAAAATGGAGTCAGCAGGCGATATGAATGGATGCTAAAATAAAAAAGTGACGTGATTCCATTTGGACTCACTGTACCGGAAAGGGTTAAAAATCCTCGATCCGTTTGAATATAATTCGAGCAGAACGCACGCGAGTTCTTAAGCTTCTCGAAAGCGTTTATTGAATGAACCGCTACCGTCTCCGGACCGTAAAGAAAACGTGTATCAGATAACGTTTAAGAGGGCAGACGATAATCCCGCGTATTTATGACAGCGCCTTTGCGATTAACTAATTTAAAAACGCGCTGCGAAACCTTTGGAGCAAATCTAAGCTATTAATTTGCGGTCAACAGAATGATTCTCATCGAGAAAGACCAATTTTCCACCTTATGAATCACAATATCGCGGGCTTGCGTGCACGGTGTACTCTAAGTAGCGGATTAAAGAATTTTAATCGAAAGCAACATTTATATCAGAGAGGAATTTATAGCGAGGATTTGATGAAGTTTCAATGTATATCCTCGAGAACTTATTGTGTTTGCACTCTATCTTTGCATTTTTACGTGTATGTGTTTGTATTTAATAGTTGTAAAGATTAGTATTTTAGTTTAATATTTGCACATGGTTGAATTATAAAATTTTTATGATCGTTTCATGATTCTGTGTAAGTTTCTATTTAATTTTAGTAAATATATTTATTTAACATATATTAATAGATATATATTTCATTAATAGATTTGTATTTTGTTTCATTATATCATTTGTATTTTTGACATTTGTATTTAAATGTATAGGTTGAACAGAAGATGGGACTTAAAAGCCTCAATTTCGCCATATTAAGTTCTATAATTAATATGCTCACTTAAAAAAGTTCAAAAAGGACTTCGTACAGGTTCAAACCGATAACCGAGAATAAAGTTAATTTCCTACATTCTTGAACATTCTCCATTCAAATGTGATGTTTACATTGCAATTGATTAGGCGATAAACGTGGTAATACTGATTACTAGCAGTACTTTTGTCTAAACAATAATGTCGTAAATTTCTTTGTAAGGATATCGACCGGAAGCAAACCGAAATCCAAAACCATGAAATTCGAATCCAAACCGAAACGTTAAAATCTCACGCGAATCCAAATCTGAATCTGTAATAAATCGAGCTTTTTTGATTTAAGTTCGCATTCCAATGGAGTTTAACATTAGCAATTCTTTGTAATTAGCGGTAGCTTGCAGCTGAATACTAAACAGTTATATCTTAATGGCCTCTTAGTATAACAAATATTATATATTTGTTTAATATTTAATATGTAAGCTGTAAATTGGTTAGATAACCAGAGGGCAACGGTCTATTTAAATTCCATAATTTTAGGAAAGGGTTGAGGTGACTTTGCACATAAGGGCGTGCACCCAGGGAAATTTCCAAGGAAAAACGGACTTGAAAAAAGTCTAACAGGGCCGGAAATCGAACCCGTGACCTTCCTTCGGGAGGCTGCCTTAACCATCTAGGCTAACCGGCCAGAACATTTTAACAAGCCGTTTTGGGGACTTTGTGAGCAAGGCCAAGTGTAGTTTCGTCCGACTGAGTGGCAAATCATCCCGGATAGAGGAAGATCCCGGGTTCGATTCCCGGCCCTGCCAGAGTTTTTTCAAGTCCGGTTTCCTTGGGAATTTCCATGATTTTATTTTATTCTAAAATTCCAAAATTTAGTAACACATTATGACAGTAAAGTGTTACACGTATTACCATATCTCAGAAGGATTTTAATATGAGAGCGAAAGTAACTGTCTTTGCGATAGATCCCGGATCGAAACAGATTCTGAACTGGAATTTGACGTTTCCGTTGAACCGGAACGTGTACCGGAAAGAAAAGGACTACGGTTCAATGGCCTTGTTTTCCATTCTCAAACTATTCCTCGTAGTGATTAATTTCATGCACGGGGGAATCACAAGCAGAAGTTAAATTGAGGAAACAAACAACTGATATCGCCAAGTATTCTTTTATAAATAGAGGGGTCAAATAATGGAATAAATTGCCTGAAGAGGTCTTCGAACCCTTACCGAAAAATAGAAGGTAATTTAAAAGTAGATGCTGTACTTTATGTAGTAAGTGGATTGATTATTTTTATTTGGAAATTTGAAAACGTGACGATGTGAATATGATGAAGTGACAGTTTGGCCTGAAAAGAAACATTGTAAACTGCGAAATTTAGTTTTTTCTGATTAGAGGATGTATAGGGAGTACATGTTTTGGTGGGGTACTAGGGAAATGTGTGTAAATTTTGTATTGTTGTAATGTTGCGGGCTTCGAATACATTCTGTGGGCAGTGATATTATTTTGGAATATTTGTTTGGAGTATCGTCTGGTGTGTGGGATTGCGGTTTTAATTAAGTTGTTCATAGATTGGGGATGCAACCGGAGGATATTCTACTTGCAGCATATATAATGATAAACAAACAAATACTCGAGAATTAGAATGAATATTATTGACGGAAAACGACGATGGATTGAATGCAAATCGTAACTTCTCAGTTTCTATCCAGCTCATATATAAACGCCATCTTAACTTAATCTTTATTTTCATCGTCACATCAATCATAAGGTAAATAAATGCAATCTATCTTAAATATGTTTAATACATTACATGTTTGACTTAGCATCGAACGGTAGGGTAAACATTTCCACTCGTTAATGGCACACCATTAATATACCTTGATTAAATTATAGCACTTGTGCTAAGTTCTCGAGGCGCATTATGGGAAGAAGTCAAATCCTTGGAACGCCATTTGTAATTCATTATGGTCCCTATAATCTCGCGGGTGTTGACGTTCCCTCGCTCAAAACTTTGTTTTCCACTGCCTTTGGGTATATGCGTGCTTCACAATAATCTAAAACTATAACCTCGGAAACCCCTCTTTCATAGTGTTGTCTAAAGGCTCACACTTACTTGTTGAACTGGTCTATCAGGATAAAATTTCGCAAAAACATTATTAAATATTTCCGACGCTATCTGCATCATTCCAGGTATTCTATTTCTGATGATGAATAATAGCGCCGAAATTTCTTTAATTACTCTATATTTTCGAATTTATCTATTCGGCGAATTTGAGAAACCCTTTATGAAATCCTTGGCAATACTATGATATTTAAAATATGAAAAGTATCTTAACACAGATTTTAGAAATGTTACAATTAAAAGACTTCCAAAGCCGTAATCTCTGATAGCTTCAACCTTATTCCAAGAATAATCAGTTCTCAAAAACTGACAAGGGGTATTTCTGCAGATTCATCTATTACGAGAATTTTCTATATCGTTCTTTGAAAACTAAGTGGCTATCAGCAGGTGTAACGTACTACCGGAAGCTTTTGAGGAAGAGCCTTTTAACTTCAACATCATTGCTACGTCAAATGCTTGCGAAAGTCTACCTGGATACTTTTCACGTGTGGATATTTTTCCCTTTGATGTTTAAATAAATTAACTTTAGGATAGTATCCAGAATCAACAGAATTGACTAAATCAGCTATTTATTTGTGTTCCGAGGCAAAAAGAAGAAACAGAAATGTCTGCGGAAAAGAAATTTTTTTGCATTACCAAACCTTCGTGAGATCAAACAACCTATATTCATCCCATAAAAATCGCACATAATTTGATTTAGCTACTCCTATAATTGTATGCAGGCGAAAAAAGTTCCTACGGGTGGATTTTTCCGAGCCACCAACAAAAAGAGAACCTCCAATGGGACTCATTCGTTTCATCTGCTGTGGATAAAATAGAGGCAATCGAACGTCGTTGATTAAACCTTCGTTACAATGTTCCCTGTTTACACGAACGAGAGTGTAGGAGTGACGCAAATTGCCGCGGGGAGTCGACAGACTCTTCAGGTTAGAAAAATGTCAGGGCCGCCCACACGGATTGCAAATTCCGCGTTTTTTACGTTTAACTGCGATAAAGACGTCATTCGATTCTGCGGGAATATCAATTAACTAAAATTAGAAAGGAAATGTCACTTTCAGAGGCGTTTGAAGCGCTTCCTTTTTCCGACAGCGAAATTACATACCTCGCCTCTACGCATTTCGGCCCTTTTTATTCGTTGCAAAAATTAAGCGTTTAAAAATGAACGCGAGGATAATTCGCCCGCAGGTGTACTCATTGTGGCGCCATATTTGCGAGGAAAAATCGAGAATCACACACGTGGCGACCGAAATTTCTAAAATAATATTTATAGTCGCTTACGAGTAAATAAACTAAGCGAATATAGCCATGTTTTCGAAAAACGTTGGAGGATTCGTTTTGATGACGCAATTTTCGTTACCCGCGGCGAAACCTTTGTACGGCATTACTTTTTTTCGATTAATATTTTTTGTGGAATTCTGGCATTAAATCCGACTGATAATTTTCATGAATAACTTAATCACACCACGTGGTTGCCGAAATTCATCCGTGATTTGGTTGATTTTCACGCAAATATGAGATTTATCGGTAATTAATGCTCCTTGATAGAACCATATCACATTTAAACTCATCATCAGCCAATAGTCCAGTAATAAATTAACAAGCGTTACATTAGAGCCGATCTTATGCAATTCTTTGAAGTAAAATTGATGGACTCAAAGAATCGGTGTAAGGACTCTGTCGTTAAGACATTCGTGTGTTTCAGGGATAGTTATGTGGGTAGCGCGTTCAGTTTTGGTGAATATTGCCCCAAGTTCGATTCCCGATGGGAGCCCATGTGCGGAATATCCTCAGCGGGCATAGGACTTATAATAATTGTACTACTTCTACTATTAGTGAGTTTCATTAAGGAAAGAAATTTGAGCATGGATGTGAACGATTTGATGTTCCAAAACGAGCTAAATCTGTCTTAATCAGCTTTTCGAACATAAGTTGCCACCAGTTCTGGAAAAATACCGGATTATCGACCATCTATGAATCTTCCAATGCACATTACACAGCTACTCTAACATCTTCAGGGGAAGGAGTTAATTTTCTTCGAAGCGTTTTTTATACCTCTAACTGTTAGCATCAAGCAACCCTTACATGTGATAAGTAAATAAGACTGCTACTGCTGCAGTTGACTAGAATGCGAATCAAAATCAGAAAAATAACGACTTTGGTCAAGGCTGAATAATTTCGACTTTTCAGTTTGCCTCAGATTTTAACTTCCGTGGAAGCTTCCATTTACTGTTTCGTTTTCTGACTCAGCAACCGTTAGATTCACACCCAACCTCTTCGTAGATATTTTCCTGCAGTGGATCTTTTTTCTTGAGATATCGTTAGGATTTTTCTCATCCACTCCTTCTAAGGTTTCCCTCGCTATTTATATTCACCTACACTCTTATGTTAATAATATCATTGACGAAAGGCTGGATGGAAGGAGAGAATTTCCAGTCCCAATCTCGCCTTAATAAAGACCTTATAGATCTTATAGTTTACCATTGAGCAGATATTTACAGATTTTTTTTCCTATCGTTAAATCTATTTCCAACAAAAATGCCAAACGCCCTACGTGCTCTAAAACTTCTACAAAATCTCCAAGAATCATAAGGAAAAAGGTAACGGGGAATATATAATAGAGGGACGTTATTTTTGACCACGAGTGAGACCCGTCGTTGTGGCGCCATCTGCGGGCCACGGTGTGACACTTGAGATGAAAAAGGTCGTATCAGTGAGATTAAAAACGTCCAGCGCAGAGAAGCAATATTTGTCAAAGAAGCCCACGAAACATATCTTCCTCTCATTTAGATCAAGTTCTCAGGAAATAGGAAAAAGGGGCTTAATTTATCCTTTTTAAGAAGGCAGGAGAAGGTTGAGGGTCGAAGACGGGAAATGCGATGTCAATCGTATGACCTGAGGGATTACTATGACAAGATGACGAAAAATGATTTTCGGACAGAGACGACAAGTGCTATTCCCTTTTTAAGGTAATGAACGGGTACCGATAATGAGCGCTATTCTGAGAAAAGCCTAATTAAAAGAAGATACATTTATCCCTAATTTAATTCATGAGAAAAGCTCAAGCATGAGAGAAAGGTGGGGCGATCTCAAACAAGGATGATAAACTGCGGTAAAAACTGTGCAGCTGATGATTAGTGAGAACAGTGGAACTTTGATTACCTGTAAAGTTACGCTTCAATTTGAAACTTAAATCGTTCGTTGTAGGTGAAGAAAATCAACTGTGGTGTTCTTAGTATAAGTATTTTTTCTTACCATTCGCAAGTTGGAAAAAAATGGTATAAATGGACCAAAATTAACCATATAGGCATTGCGATTCTGTATAAGTGTTGACGGCAACAAGGACGTTTATTTCAGACTATCTACATAACCATTCTCTTCTGCAACTAACAAACAAAGGAATATATTCATATAAAATAATACAAAACCGTACTTCGTATATTCCACAAATATTTACGACCGATTTCAATTCAGGTAAACCATATCTGGAAACGAGGGAATAATTTATTGAATATTACTTATTTGTTACCTGAGGATGACCACGATGGTTGAAACCGGTCGTATTTTAAAGAAATTTGTGGAAAATACGAAGTACGTTTTTGAATTATTTTTCAATGGCGTACCACAATGTTAAGCCAGAACACCGTGAGTTTATCATAATAGGTTGCTTGCATAAATAAAACTTAAAAAGAAAAATATCCTATGATGTCTCATTAGACGTAGTTAATGTCTTCTGTCATATGCAACTGAAAAGAAGAACATTTTTTTTTAGTATTATAGAAATCCTCAAGGAAAAACATACTTGAAAAAAAGTCTGACGGGGCCAGCAATCGAACCCATGATCTTCCTCTATCCGGGAGGCTGCCTTAACCACATAGGCTACCAGGCCAGAACATTTTAACAAACCGTTTTGGGGACTTTGTTTGCAAGGGCAAGTGTAGTTTCGTCCGACTGAGCGGCATCGTCTACAGCCATGGCCTCATCGAGGCACCGGCAACACAAAGAGGTGTAAGGAGAAACCCCCTTAAGGAAATACATACAAGGAAAGGGTTGAGGTGACTTTGTACATAAGGGCATGAACCCAGGAAAATTCCCAAGGAAAAACAGACTTGAAAAAAGTCTGACGGGGCCGGGAATCTTCCTCTATCCGAACTTTTTTCAAGTCTGTTTTTCCTTGGGAATTTTCCTGGGTACACGCCCTTATGTGCAAAGTCACCACAACCCTTTTCTTAGTATTATAGAAACTTTTACTAGACCACGAGAAAATTTACAAGATATGACCTGGGTTTCATATCCGAGGTAAATCATCACCTTATTCAGTTAACAGTGAAGATATTCCCTGAGGAGGAGTTTTCCCTGGATTTATTTTGCATTAAAAATTACTAACGTGTAAGACCTGATTCTGTATTATAAGTAAAAATAATTTTTACCAATCTCAAATCATTCATCTATACTTTTTAAATCGCTGAATCAAACAAATGTCACACGATCTGTAGCCAAAATGTCCGATATAAAAACCCACTAGCAGAAAGTTCTCGAAGATTTACTTAAGTCTTACTTCCACGGATCTGAAATTATGGTAGAAACTGAAAGAACAAACACTTTAGGTTATAATAAAGTATTAAGTTCAGCCAACATTGAAATCCGTATGTACGTAAATCTTACGAGCTATCATTGCTCAGATATAATGGAATTACTCACATTATTCTTAGGAAATACTTGGAAAATATAGGATAAGAATAATAAGAAAAGAAACCATCACAGTGATAAAAAACCAGTTTTTCTAAATGTATGAAACTTAAAAGAAAACATTCTCCAAGCATAATAGTAACCCTCATGTGCAAAATACTATTATAATAATGCTTATCTAACATCAAAAAGCGACAGTAAAAGACACACTAAGATGTAAAAATACAGGAAAAGGATGGATTTTAGGATAAGCCATAGCCCGTAACATGGCAGTTAAGCGAATGATGTGACAGATCGTTTAAAGCCGAGGATGAATTTAATTGAGCACTGGAAGGACGGGAGTTTCGCTGCAACCAAAAAGGGACGGGATGTGGTCATTTGACCACTTCTCTCATCAATACTTATTTTTATGCTTATTCGCATCTTGGAGTCGTTAAATTGTTTATTTTAGGCATATATACATATATGTATATATATAACAACATCAATTTACTGTTTTTCCATCGATAGATAGTATAAAAACAAATTTCTAGATACAGCGAAGAGTTTACTCAACTTTCTTTGAGACATCATTTATATGGTTATTAACATAACAATTTATTCTAATATATCTGCGGGAAAATTTGAAATAAAATCGGAGAAAAAGGTAACATTTGGCTTGAAAAGAGATAGTGATCAAATGACCACCAGCCGTCCTTCTAGGTATAACATGATGTAAAAGTTAGCATTTATGTGTTGAAAAAATGTCATTCGTTCGTATTACATTTGGGATGGTACCACAAAAAGTCGAAGAGTTTCAAAAAAATAAAAATATTTAACCTAGAAATTTTTGAAGTAAAAACGTTGAAAAGTGGTCAAATGGCCACCTCTAGTGTTAAATAACTAGGCTATGAAATTCATGGCAGAAGCACACCCTCTGG
This sequence comes from Sympetrum striolatum, assembly GCA_947579665.1. Classification (NCBI taxonomy): domain Eukaryota; kingdom Metazoa; phylum Arthropoda; class Insecta; order Odonata; family Libellulidae; genus Sympetrum; species Sympetrum striolatum. The sequence continues at coordinate 80,956,168 of OX388352.1, forward strand.
TAACTAGGAGAGTGACGTAGGGAATAACAGTGAAGGGGCGTTAGGTCGTGGATACATATTTAAGCGCTTAGCACTGAATCTGTCTTCAACGACGGTTTCACTGAAAGCAACATTATCCCCTGAACGTGAGAAATACTGCATCTCCGCGAGATTGAGCGTGTGCACACGTCTTCCCAAGAAACGGACAGCTAGTTGCAAGCCTCGGATAAACCTCTCGACACGTTCCTTAAGGACACTTAATCACTCTTAGCAAGATGGCTCATCACTTGATATTATAGGGGCCACCATTTCTATTATAAAATTTTTGTTATGATTTAAAGTATGGATTAGCCTTCTGTATGAGTTTATTATATAACACCTAAGTAAAGATAAGGATTTGAGTCAGGGTTGCCCCTTAATTAGTTGCGTCGGATCCTATCGACCTGACCGGTTTTGCTTCGATAATTTTTGTGATAAAATGATCCCGTTTTCTGTTGTTCTTCCCTCTAGTTTTTCATTTCTTGTTTTTATCACTAAGTAACGTTTAAGTTGCAAAATGATACTTTGTTTCTCTTCAACGGACATTTTGACGTGACGCGACTATAAGTATAACAGTTTGTTCTCGCTTTTGACCCAACACTTGGTAGGTTTTCTACAACTAAGTTTTAAATTCACAAATTTCATTTAATACTTATCAATCAAAATCATGGCAGTGTTAGTTTAGGGTTCCAGCGTAATAAAAAATTTAATACAAAACTGCTGTGATTCAGTCGTACGTTTTTGATTTTTTGCGTATAAAATAGGGGCTACTTTAATTATGAAATATATAAATCTAAAGCAAGGAAATTCATGAATTAAAGTGGGTTAAATTAATGGAATAATATCGAGAAAATATTTTTAATTGTAAATTATGGATCCCGGGTCATAGTGATCCGACACGATCATTTGTGTAAGTTCTTGGGTGCAACCAGTTAAGGGTTAATATATTCGGGAGAAAGCGGGGTTACGGGTATTTGCTAATTAGCAAATACCCGTAAGAGAAATAGATTCTGGGACAAGTCGTTTTAAAAATTCGTTCTTACCGCGAACGACACGCGACGATACCTGAGTAAAAAAGTATAGTTCAGATAGTTGATGTTTCCAACCCCCGCCACTCTCCGAAAGGCGGATTGCAATGTATTAATGTAGTTGAGGACGTAAAATTAAAATTTTTACTATGAAATTGCGGATTGTATCGTTAAACTTTGACGGTTTGAATTTAACAAAACTTTCGCAGGCGTGTAATTAAGAAGCTGCAAAGATGAACGGAAAAGCGACGGTTAGGAATAACTCGAACTTGCTCTCACATCGTTACGATGAATGTGACATAGTGTTGCTGGGTCTGTCACAATAACAGACGTACGCCAGAATTTTTGGGAAGCAAAAAATGAAGACGTGAATTCTGTTACAACCGAAGTTTGAAGTTTCTCGAATGTATACGTGTTACAATCCCGGAATCTAATGACAACGCCGGTAAATGATTCGTATCTCTCTAAGACCCCACCACACCGACGGTTTTTAATGAATACCTAATTATTCTCACGGTAACGAAGGTTACATCGTTTGCTATACATACTCCACATCAGTTTAAATTCGTAACCACACAAATTACTCATCAAATTGGTATCCTAATTTGTTCGGCGTCATACAGCGTCTAAATTTACTAAGGCAATCCCTTCTAACACCTGATAACGGGTCCCTTCCTTAATTTCATCCATTAACCTTTATCTCTTATTTGTCCTCTGTCCCATGTCGCCATATTTAATCCCCATTAAACTCCACCTTCCCTCCATTTATCGCCGTCACTGTCTTATTAAGAATTTAGCACAGCTCTTTTTCCCTCGACGACGTTATTTCTTATTTGTTGTAATTTTATTCCTTACAAATAAATTCTAATATCTTTCAGAAGAGAGGCACGTTATTTATTAAGTAATTTTGCATCTTTAGAATTAATTTACCGCTATGACAAGCCAATAGACGGCTAGTAGGGTATTTTAATTTTTGTTCCCAATTTTTCCTGAGTGCACGCCCTTATGTGCAAAGTACCTTAACCCTTTCCTTGTTCATTTTTATTATTAATACTTCATTACAAATTATAAATTTTTATAGTTTGAGAAAGCTTTATTTTACGATCAGGTCCCCGTGAGCAAAATAGCTCATCAGGATGTTCCTTTGTGTAACATTTATACTAAACTAAAATATAATATACTACGATGCAAATACTATAATATTATAAGCTGCAATACAACATATTAAAGTAAAATTCATGCCGAAAAATAAACATAATTATCTCCAAATACATTTTTTTACCTTATTGCACCACATATTACAATAATCACACTGTCCACAAATCGCGTAGTACGCAAAATACAAAACTCACATAGTAAACAATACTAAGTAATTGCATATTCAGCTTATTTGTCATAAATATGATTCCGTATTACATTTAATTTCATTTATTTAACTAGTTTAACTAGTTATTTATTAAATGTCAATCATAAGGTAAATCATTAAACATGGCAACCCGAAGCCTTTTTTTCCACGCATACGATATTGCATTAAGTAGGAACCATACATCTAATTTTTCTTCTAGGCATTATCTCGTGCATTGTTGCATACTTGTCTAAGTATTTATTAGAGTAGTAATTATAAGCTAACAGCAAACATGAGTACATCTATGATATCGGTAATAGATCTAGTTGTATGAAGACAATCAATTAATGTAGACATTCTTAAGCACTCGCATTTTTGAGGATGAGTTTGCCATCTAACTAACAAGCAAACCGGCAGGAAAATGCATGTTAAACATCTTTTGATATTTAATACCAAGCGTACGATAGAAAGCTAATTTTCTTTAATAAATATAACGATAATTTCTTAACCTTCATCCGGGCGCGCGGACGGTAGTATACCGTCACATTCATAAAATCGAGTGCAACTTTTGCCTGGAGGTGTGCAGGAGGATGGGAGGGTCGTGTATTCTCTATTTACACAATGTGACACTAGATGCCAGAGTAGTCCTTGCCAGCCTCTGTCTGTATCTCGTCTCAGTCATCGTCAAACCTTCGCATGTACTAAATGACGGTAGTTTACCGTCGCGCGCCCAGAAACGTAATTCTTTTCGGTCGTCCATCGGAGCAAAATGTGAGTACCGATTTCAGTTTTTTCGTAGGTATATTGCCATAATTCAAGTTTTTCATTGCTCTGCACCTTATCACTGTCAATACCGCTATGTTACCAAACAAAACAAATGGGTTGTAATCCTAAACAATATGAGATTACCCATTTCTATGCAAATGGTAATTTCTCAGGGCACGTTTCACCGATCCTGAGGATATTCGTCGACTTCTTCTTGAGTTGGACTATGAATCGGAAGAAGAACGGGAACGACGACGACAAGAAGACCAACAGGAAGAGCAAATTGACAATCCAGACGATATCGATTTTGAACCTGAAGTTATTCAAGAAGATGAACACAATAGTGAGTCGGAGGAAGAGTTAGATTAGGCAATACACGACCTGGATTACGAGGAGGACTACGAGGAAGACCAGGGGCAAGCTAGGAACTGTAAAACGAAGCTCGAATGTTTTCTTCAAATCATTTCTTTAGATATTTTTGGATGATATTGTCAAGTACACTAATATTTTATTGCTCAAATAAAGGCTGGAAGAAATGAGTCGTCTGACTCTCCCGTTCGAGATAGAGATTACAAACCAAACTCTAGATTGGAAATGAGAGCACTATTTGGGGCATTGTTCTTGATTGCCGTAAAAGGTGGAAACCGTACTGATTTTTCTGAGTTTTTTTGTAAAAACGGAACAGGACTAATGATATTGCGCGCTAACTTTAGTGAACGTACATTTCGATTGTTGTTGAGATCTCTTCGTTTTGATGACGTTACGACCCGCAAAGAGCGATCTGTATCTGATAAATTAGCTCCGATTCGAGATTTTCAATAGACCTTTCTATCCAACTGTCAAAGAGCCTACAATGTTGGTGAAAGTGTGACCATCAACGAAATGTTAGCGGTTTTTCGTGGCCGTTGCAGTTTCATCCAATGCATTACCCAAAAGCCGGCAAAGGGCCGTGTATTGGTTGGACCGGGATGACCTGAAATTGTATGCCATGACAGTGTTTACATATGTAGCTAAAATTGTAGTATTTATTGTACTGTTCAAGGTGTAATAAATTTATTTCATTTTATATACATGTGTGCTAGATGTTTGTCATCAAATTGATACCGATTTTGAAGATTTAAGATGAAGTGTTGAGCAAATCAGACGCAAAAACAGGGAGACGGTAAATTACCGTCGCGCGCCCGCTGGCGCTACGGAATAGGGCGCGCCCGGATGAGGGTTAAGAAAACATTTCAAGAATTACTTACTTACTTACAACGGATTTTTTTTTTGGAGTTCTGCTTATTGGTTAGCAGGTTTAATTCTAGACTGGTAGTAAGGCAACAGAAAACAGGAATGTGATATTTATGCGCATCGTAAACTTTGCAATAAGTTATAACTAACTTAAAATGGCATTTTTTGGGCGTTGAGCTACTGTGTTGCTTGCGTAACCACTGGAACCGATTATTTTCATTATGGAGATCCCTCACAATATTTCTATAAATTCACGTGCGTTGTACAAATTCAGATAGAAAATTAAGAGAGTGCCTCACTAGCGGCCTAATCTATGCCACTCAAACTATCTTTTATTTCTGCGACTTTCGAGTCAACTCTAAGGTCCGTAAGCGAAGTGCCGTCATAATTTCCATCAAAGACTTCCTTTGATTCCATTTTAAAAAATAAATCGTTCTTGTTACTGGCAGATCTTCTCTCTTCGTCGTAATTTATAAAGTAGCTACTTGTTGAAAAACGTCGACCGCAGTTAAAGAGCCGTGAGACAATAATCGGCAATAATTTACGGGTAATTATGCCCTGAGATAACTTGAACCATAAAAGCGGAGCCATTCTTTCCTCCATTTCCGTTGGAATAATGTCATTAGATTGCTTCGAGGGTTCATAGAAAGGCATTAATTGCATTTAACCTTTGATATCCAATATCGATTCATTAGCAGGCGGTGAAGTCGTTGTGAGTCATAATTTTTAAGCGTTCATAAAATATCGCGAAGCACGGAGTGATTACGCCACTAAAATGATGTTATATTTTTTAAAGTAATATATAGAAATGATATTGATAGATTTTCTTGATCATCCTGCAGCTGAGCAGTAAGTGAATTGATTATATTTACTCCATGCAGCCGTAATTTTAAGGGTTTATATAAACAACATTAACTTTACATGACTAATATGATAAAATTCAGTAATTTACTTTAGATAATTTATAGCAATACCCATAACGGGCTTTGCGGTCATGAGCATTGCTCTGAAATTATGATTAGCATTGTTAATGAATTAGAAATAACTATCTCCCGCCTCCCGCAGCCTTACTCATTATTTTTGCTGTCTTCGTTTGTCCACACATCTTCTTTTATAAAATAGCTCCTTTCGAGGCAAACAGTAAATTGTTTTGGAATACTACACAGTCAAAATATTCTGAAAAAATATCCTCATCGTTGAGAAGTCCTTACAACGAAGTAAGAATTAAATTCGGATTATACACTTTTTATGTTTTCTAAAGTGTAGTTTTTAGTCTTCCATTCATTGATATGACTAAACGGAAACGGATTCTCAAAGCAATTGCTTCATTCGATGGCTGAAACTAACATCTATCTTATTCGTACAATACGTTTACATTTTAAGGCCCATTAAAATAATGATTTACTAAATACACCTCTAAATGTATTGAATATGTCTTAAGCTCTTTTGCAGTTTAAAAGATGTTCGCCGTCATTGCTATTTAACTATGATGAATTCAAAGCGTTGTACTTTTGTAACATATAAGAATGAAAAGTTGAAATTTTAATTACATCTCCAAACTTATGGCTAATACAATTGAACAATTGTAAGTTACTGCTACAATTATTCAATTTGGCAATGACAAAATAGGTTTCGTTAGAAAGAAAATGTCGTAATAGGGTGAAATTCCTTATGTAGTCAACGGTCAAAGTGAAATTATTGATATTTGCAAGGAAGTGTGGTGAGAAATAAACATTTTTCAATCCAGGTAATTGAAAATGAAGCGGATTAGCCGATAAAATAGTGAAGAACATCATTATTTACACATGAAGAGGTCTTCTAAGTGTTTATATTTACATAAGGATTTGCTAAAAATATAACGCGTCCAAATATTGGTGCGGCCACAGCAACAAATGTTTTCACTCCTTCGTATCCCATTCGCCGATATAATTTTGGAAGTCTCGCAGTCCGCTTTAAATTAAAATGCAAACGTCCTCTCCTCAGAGCCTTCCCAGTTATAATTTAATTCTACCAGCGAGATTCGTAAAGGCTTTATATCGCCTTTGAACGATAAGGGATTCCCGTTTAAACAAGTGCTTATCTATCCCACTTTTACAAACGATTCGCTGTGACATCGAAAGAAAGACAGCGAAAGCACGCGTTGAGAGGAAAAGCAAAAATCAACGCGAGTCAACTAGTTAAAGGATAGAGGAGGTTTCTTTTTATTGCTTATGACAGGGTTTTTATAAGAAAGATTTGATCAAGAATAGAGAAATAAAAAGAGATTATAATTATTACATGTGTTAGCATAATATGTGAAATGTGTGTACGAGGAAAACTGCCCTTTTAGATTAGTCTGAAAGCCGCGATGAGATGACGTGGTGCCATGTATTTCCGTCACAGAAGCAGCATTAAAACGCTGGCACCACAATCCATGCTTTTCGGAAATCACACCTTCGAAATTGCAGACGAGAGAATGCTGCCGTATTGGCGCCTTCGTTTCCAAGAATTCATTAACGCATTCCTTGTACGCTGCCCGGTTTTCCTGCAACAGGAAATGTCGGTATCCAAAATATGCATTTTTTCGCCAATCGTAATGTCAAGCGAGGTATTCCCAATTTCACAAAAATATTTGCAGTCATCCCAACGGAATTTTTGGAGTAAAACTCAGAGGTGAAATTTTCAAAGTTAAAAGGAATGCGGAACAAATCCTATTTATTGTAACGAGATGGACATTATAAGTTACGCTCAAGTAGAGAACCTACGACCTTTTTTGACTTTGTTACTAACCTTTTCAGACCTGAATTTTTTCTATGAAGTAAAAAATTAATTTTGAATTTAGTTGATGCTTCCGTAATTCAATAAGAAATAAATTCTTATTATGAGACTGTTTTGATACAGGATTAGCACAGTTAACATTAATTAATATTAATATAAAAATAAGAGAGGCAAAACCATAAAAATAAATAATTAATTAACCATAAAATAAATATTTAATATGAATAATATATAAAAAGCTCTGAAAATGGTGTCCAATATATTCCAAACAGGATCTGAAAGGACTAATCTAATTTTAAAATTTTACTTAAAACTAAAGTATCTAGATAATCTGCTTTAAAAACATTTGGAGCTGCCAGATCATTCCAACTAAGGTCTTAAAAACATTACATTGATTAAGAATGTCCTGCAAATGCAAAAAAATTCTCCCAATGGGTAAATAAACTTTGAGATCATAAGTTTCACTTTACTTTGCTCTTTAAATTTAATGTATATTTAGTACGTCTTTGAAAATTGTATTATGAAATCATCTTTACAACTAATGTCGAAGTGTTTGTAGTCTGAAAACGGAAAAATAAATATATGAAAAATGCAAGTGAGTCAACAAAGTACAAATTTTAAAACAACAGACATAGAAAAGGAAAAAATAAACACTGTTCTAAAGAAATATACATTAAAATGAAAAAAAAACAATGAAAATAAAAACTGAAAACAAGTTCAAAATAAAAAATTGCTTGCTTGCAAATCTTTGCACCTACATCCAATTTACATTCTTCTAAATTAGATATAGCTCAAAACTGTAGCTTTAAGTTAGTTCTAGCAAAGGCGGCTATTGGAGATTTTAAACTTCTAAAGGTGGAGGTATTTGGAGATGAAGTAGGTTGTCGATGTTCCACTCGCTGGTACCGAAATAGTCTCTTTATTACGCGGTACTACAGTAACCATTTTATAAAATAATTGAATACACACGGTGCACTTATCTCAATTGCAGCGACCATTGTTTCATTCCCAATTTCTTACGCTTCATTCTCCTCACGCAGTACCGCTCGAGTTTCCTTTGTGACGAAATGAAAACTTTCCCCGTCCTAAGAACGTCTCATTTGAGGGGCTGACAAAGAAACGCCCGACTTGCACAACGCGTGGCGGGAAGAGCTGAATGATTAAGATGTCCGATATCAAAATGTCTATAGCGGCATTCATGGAGAGCCTCTCTAAACAGCGGCGCATCGAAGCGCGAAGGCCGAACCAGCCCACCGTCGGCGCACGATAAAATTTTAACGAGAAATTGGATGTCGCTGAATCGAGTCAAAAACAAGGACGCCTTAACGCTTCACAAAGCGGAGCTGCTCATCTGAGCGCCGATATAATTCGTGGTCTTGCGAGGTCAAACACGGCATTTGTTCCTTCTTCGAATTCACAAAGGTACGCCGCGTAGAAGGTTAATCATTCCCTTGTTCGGAAACGCTGTTGTGTGGAAAATCGCGCTCATCGCCTCCTCTTGAAACTCGTTACATAGATCGCTGATTCAATTTACCTCACAAATAATCCCGCCAACATTTCTCGAAGAATCGAATATTTTACATATAAGGAAAGGGCTGAGGTGACTTTGCACATAAGGGCGTGCACCTAGGAAAATTCCCAAGGAAAAACGGACTTAAAAAAGTCTGACAGGGCCGGGAATCGAACCCAGGATCTTCTTCTATCCGGCTCAAAAACGGCTTGTTGAAATGTTCTGGCCGGGTAGCCTTAGGCTGCCTTAACCATCTAGGTTAAGGCAGCCTCCCGGTTAGAGGAAGATCACGGGTTCGATTCCCGGCCATGTCAGACTTTTTTCAAGTCCGTTTTTCCTTGCGAATATTTTACGTTTGTATATAGGTGTAGGATAGAGAAAAATGAATCTTTCGTCATCATTAATCATTCCATAATCATCTGTTTTTGCCGTTGTCAAAGAGGATAGCTTAGAGGTTAAAAATCTTTCTCTAAAATTTAAAAATGAAGTGAATAGACTCCTGACGATGAATGCATCGCACTCGCAATACCTATTTGGTGCTCTTAAAAGGTGCGGGATCCTTGTTTTCTCGGAATACTGGTGAATGAGACGAGAAACGCCGGCTATTGGAGATTTTAAATCTCTAATTCCATAACAGCCGTGTTCCAAATTCCGGTCTTGTCAGACGTTTTTCATATCCGTCCTTCCTTTATAGAGGAGCATTGATTGTCTGGTTCGGTTATTATAAAGTATTTTTGGGGGCAAAGCCCGGTTTGAGAATAAGCTCCCGCAAAACTGGCAAAAAATACATTCTCTGATCCGTTAAAAACATATTTTGATTAGTGTCCACTACGTCGATTATCGAGACTTAAGCTTTAACAGCACACTCGATCTTTATTTGTTTCGGGAAATACTAGCGATCTCCACTAGCTGATAGTGGGATGTCAGTGTCGTTTCAACTTAGGGAATTTTAGAGTGACTTCCACATACCGCAAATGTTTTCTCTTGATTCCTCCATTGTTTTAATATTACCTAGAATTGTTGAGAGGGAAATTTATATCGCGGACTACTAAGAGTGAGAAAATCAAAACTAACTAGAAATATAGGAAAAGGAAAAAAACAGAGAAAATTATTAGATAATGAGCCGTTTAAGCGTATTAAAATTAGACAAGAATCAAGAATGACATTGCACATACCGAGGATTACAGTCCATAATTTATTCATAACATCGCCATAAGAGATGGCTAGCTACCTTTTTAAAAATGCGTTGCTTATATGTCATTGCGTAATTTTCTTAAACTATAATTAATATGTTCTATCTTCACTTTGTGGAATTCAGTATAAACCATCGTAATCAAATACTTAGTAACTTCCACAATTTTGTTCTTAGTAACTTCCACAACAAAATTGTGGAAGTTCCTAAGTGTTTGATTACGATGGTTTTCTTAAACTGTTAATAAAGATCAAGGAAATACGGACGCCAAATTTTTCAGGGTAAGAAATAAATTTTTCTTTTGTAAAGCAAAGACAGTTCTAAATATTCATGTAATCTAACAACGTAATTATGCGTAACATAACTCGAACTTAACTCCATTGCATTCTTAGAGACTGAATTTTCCCTCCGATTGAGCTGCAAATGTCCCTTTACCTTAATTATAAATCTTAATATAATTTTAAGCTAATTTTATTATGTGATTCATAAAAATAAAATAAATTTCGTACCATGGAAAAAGTTAGAACTACTACACTCGCGTAGAAATTTGAAGCTTTCCTGGTGAATACTTACTATACTAAGCAATTGGTAACTTACCTGGGTGTTAACCCGAGCAAATTTCGTACAAATCATTTCCTCATAACTAATAGCATATTAAAGAAGATTACGAAGAAGATGATTCCCTACTACAGATGTAATAATTCATCTTGTAAGATAATCTTAGGTGTATGTACGGTATCATATACACAGAATGTATGGAATCTTAGGTGCTGGATACAGAATTGCTTTTTCAATTTTTTTATGTTCTGTACCTTATCAACTTGCAAGAGAGTAATTCACCCAATACAATTCGAGTTGATGGGTAATCATCGGAAGAATCCCAAAGAAATAATAATATAATAATAAAGGACTTTATTCAGGGTGAATAGTCAGCTCATCACAAAATCAACCCCCAAATAAAGTTTTTAAACAAATCAAACACCCTAATATAGGTGTGACTATAACTACATAACGGACATTTTATAAAACAATGAAACGACGTAAGTGATCCTTCAAATTATGCTTTGACGGATACCTCCAAATTTCTTTGGAGTATCTCATGAGAAGCAAATAAGTCGTAAGCCGAGTTGCGGCGTTCGGCAGGGGCATTATCGTTCATTCGACTCCACTAATCGCTTCTCGCGGAAAAATGAGTTCTTACATAATCAGATCGGCCCATATAATCCAAAACGTCTTCAAAGAAGGCTTTCTTTTAGAATTAATTGAGTGAATTAAGTCTTTTATAAAATTTATTTCTTCTAAAGGTTCCCATCCTACGTTCCGAACGCCATCTACATCATCTAACACTATCCGACTGAATGTTTCCGTGATTCTCAGAGCCGCGATGTTCGAGATAACATCTTTCTTGCACAAGGAAAGAGAGTCCATTTGCATGATCCGATTCGGCAAAAAAGAATTCAAACTCAATATCTTTACAGATCAGGAGTCGTGTCGTACGGAAGTGGTCACGCTTATGGTAATTGCGAGAGAATGATTAGTTATTTTTATCTTTATCGCTCTTAAGCCATCCATTCCACAGTAACGCTTACCACAATCCAAACAAATTCTCTCCCATTGCTTAACGTTTCACTCCTCTTTGTTCGAAGATCCGCCCCGAATTTAAAGGTCTACCTTGATTGACCGACGCTCACTTGACCGACATTAAATTGACCGACTACTCGACTGCTCAGTCGACTGAACGACATCTCCACTTAGTTCCATTGTAAATTCATTGTCGCTAGTAAATATGTTGCAGAAGTTAAATATTATTATAATTACAGAAACACTGCACGTACATTATACATATGGTAGCAGTGATTATAAATTCCATATTATGTAAATAGTCAAGTAAAATATAAATAATCCTATTCTGATAAGACAATATCAGTTGAGGGGAAAACACAACATCTGTAAGGCATTTGCTCAAGGAGGAAGGGAAACCCCTCTGAAAACCTCCCTTTGACAGGACTCAAGACATACACATAATCCAACTTTCACAGAAATAATATGTCATCCCAGGAACAAAAATATATCTTCACGATTCATAACTCCATGAACCAAAGTATAGCTTCACGAATCACAAAGTCAGCCAAGTCTAACAGAATTTACTTGACAGTTATTACAATTTATTTAACTTCGCCTTGGAGGTGCGAACTTGGAGAAAAATAAATATAAGTTTTAATGCTTTGGGTTCTGTTAGGAAATCGTTCAATCAAGCTATCGACCGAACTGTCGGTCAAACGATCAGTCGGTGAATCGAGGAGTTGGTCGGCCGAGCTGAAGCGATCAGTCGGGCAATTGAGCGTCGGTCGAGCAGACGTCGGTCAGTCGAGGGCATTACATTCTTATCATTCACTCTTCTTTGAGAAGGAGCCACGAGTTCTTTCCGACTCACCCGGTATTTTGGGAATGTTACATTCATTTCCTACGTCGCTCGCCGCAACTCCCGCACAAGCCTGCGTACCACAGAATGTAGATTGACCGAGGGCGGAATGCAGCCCACGCTTTCGGAGAGAGATTGGACCTCGTACGTATGCAAACGAGCGCCACTCGAACTAAATTTCCTCGGTGTCGGAAATGTTCCCGTTAGGGCGAATTTTAAGTAATACCTAACGATTTATGCTCCTCGCTAAAGGTCATCATAGGAGAAATATACGGCAGCACGAAGCGGAATCTCCTCCGTACCGAACGGATATGATAAACCCTCTGCATATCTGAATTTCGTAATGCTGGGGAAAAAAATGCGCGAACACATGCGTGCGTTGCAATTCTTTCATTCGTAAGATTTTGCTACAGTGCTTTCATTCGCTCGAACTAGATTCGGCAGAACTGCACGGAGGATTTGACGGTCGTTTGTAGGCCGTGGGAATTCTTCGACTTTATGCATTTAGGACTAAGAGTAATAAAATCAATTGCTAAATGGATCTCCATAGTAAATAGGTAAGTCTAAAATGCTCGATTGAATGAAAGAAAAAACAGTCACGGTTCTTGTAAAAATATTTTAACAGGCGACCGGTTTCGACCACTAATAGTGTTCACCATTCATCGATCTCGGAGTAATCGGGCGTCACAATAACTTGAGTTGAAACTGATTTCTTTCTGATTTGATTTTTGATGAGATGGAGACTAATATTTTTCAATCCTATCTTCATAGAACTAAATGTAGTAATTAATTAATTATAATAATACTACTAATTTTTTAACTACATTGTCACGCTTTCCGTGGTTTGCAGCATTTCGTATCCCAACAATGCTTAAACATCGTGAATAACTATGTATTGATTAATTCGAACATTTTATGGCCGAAATATATTAATTCCACAATAAATACTTCACAAAAACCAAAAAGCTACGTTAATATGCCGTTGAAAGACATGAAGATATAATTGGATTCATGGTCCAGTTATTAAATAAACTAGAATCGTATATTATTACTTATTATTATCGAGGAAGTAAAAGCAAACTCCTGCTTATTTTACACACTGAAGTTCTTTATTAAATGCCATATTTGACAATGCAGTAAGGGGAATCAAATTTGCCCTATCTTTAAATATTTAGTATTAACAATTGCTTCATTTCAAATCAATAATTAGATTTTGCCTAATTACTTTACGTTTGATTAAGTGATTTTTTCAACCCTTACTTGTAAACTTCTTTTATTTGAAGTTTTAGGTATTTAAAATGTTTAGCTCCTTCCCGCAGGTTTGAGTTATCCAAGTTCCACTATATTAGGAATAATCTCAATGTATAACTTTAGAAATCTCAGCAAAAGGTGTACGAGTAAATTTGCATCATTATGACAATAAAGGGGCCAACCCCCAACAAAGTCAGCCCTCATTCTATTAATCTTCAAGATAGCGTGCTGTACCACAATCATTAGCATGAAAGGTTTTTCTTTAAAGGACTCGAGAAATACGTTTCCTACATTTCACATCATACAACTGTTCATCTAACAGCTCAATACAATTGCATTGGATACGTATCTACATGTACAGATCTGAACAGTTACACGTTACCAGAAATGTTTCGTCTTATATACCCGGATACAGTCTGTGAGTAAATATGCACCTGCGTTCTGCTTCGATTTTCTGCTCCGTATATTTGTTATACATAAAACACAAAAAACTTCATCCCTCACTTTTTTTAATACACGAGTGAAAATATGTAAGGTATAAACAACAAATATAATTATGAATTTAGAAGCGGAACATCAGTTCCACAGGATTAAAATAATTCTTCGTCATAAAAGAAGAAGAAAGAGTCATGTTAGGACCGTATCTTTTCTCGATTTCAGAATAAACCGTAGCAGATCGGTCCAAGTCAATTATTCAAGGCTTCGATCAAACGTCTTCCTGAATATTCTCCATGTTTCAGGTTCAATATTTTGGAATTCCCTGCCTGACTAGGCTAGGAAACCTGGCTGTTTGAAATGATTTAGACAACAGCTATTTAATTACCTCTTAGCTATAACCTAACTGAGTTTTATTTTTCACGTTTCATATGTATTACCATTATTGTATCATTCTGTATTTTTTGTGTGGTGTTTTATTTCCGAGTAATATTTTTAAAATGTATTTTTCTCTAAAACTAATAAGAATTAAGCATAAAAAGGACGATATTTGATATTTATTCTCCCTCTCAGCCATTCTTTGTTTTTCGTTTTGAGTGCAAAACTCCAATGAAAGAGACGAGTAGTCTATTTTCTAGACAGCGTGGGAGTTTCATTGTTCCCTTATAATTCGCATTCATTCGCAGCGTTGTATTTTTTATAGCTCCGTGTCTTCAAAAATACGAGGAAGAAAATCATATTTTCCAGGAATATAACGCTGATTTCTCAGAAGCCGAACTTTTAATAGAAAGTGCGCCGAATTTGAAGTACTGGGAGTCGTCTTTGCAGCGGTATTAACGTCGTTTCGACGGCTTTGTTTTAGTCTTTGTGAAACGCGAGAAGAGCTGACATCTTAAGCCGTTACAAGAAAGTTTTAGTAACAACGAAATGAGAAGTATTTTAAAGAGCGTGTTGACTACTTCCTTGTAATATTCTCCTCAAATTCTCCCCGGATCGAAAGTCACTTTTACTATTGCGAGGAACTCATTCGAAAGGAAATTTATTACCAAGAATCTATCTCCTTTAAAATTACGACATACTTTAAAGATAACTTTGAAACATTTATAAAACACTAGCGGAACTGCCCGTTGAAAATCAACGAGAAGGAAAGAGTAGGGGATTACACGGTAGTCCCGCTCATTCAGAAGGTACTTTAATAGCCCCCATCTTGGCTTTTTTTAACTTTTATATGAGAAAACAACCCGCGAGATAGTCTAATGCCAAACGCCGCGGCAGTAAGCCATTTGACTGATACTGTCGATTCACAATAAGGAAATGCCGGTTTACACAGAAAATTGATTTGTTCACGTATATGCATGCATGGACCATCAGATCATGCATTTCACAAAGGTTTCCGCTTATTTTTTAGGAAGCGCATTGATTGCAGTAACAAATATATTGTGGAAGCTACAAAGCTTATTTATTTCAAGATGGTTATATCACCTTTCCACGAAGTGAAGAATGAACATTTTAATTTTATTTTAGATGTTAAGGAGCCTATCTGCCCGAGGATGATATGGACATTCTTATAGTCTGAATGTCGTGCCAAGTTTGGCTATGTCATATTGGAGAACATAAATGCATTACGTTTTTCCTTTTCAAGATTACATCGATCTACACCTACTTAGAACCTCTACAAACTCCGCAAGCCGTGTATCAATCTGTGCCATGTATGCCATGAGCCATCAATAACTTAAGAGGGTAAAAATTTAAGATACACTTTGAAGAACCGAATTGCGTATAGCTGAGCGTAATTGCCTGAGCGAATTCATTTCGAGATAATAAAAGTACCAATTGCCTCAAATTACTGATATTTGACCACAAACTAAACTATCGTGATTAACACTTCTATAATTGCATGAGTTTTTAAAGTCACAGGAAACTTCATTATCCGTAAATGTCGGTTTGGTCGACTAAAACTAAAAGAAACAATCGAGAGCCTCTTTCTTGCAGTTATTCCGTCAAATCTATACTTCACCGTATAAAAATATAAAATAAGTGGAATGGCTATCCACCCTTAGAAAGAAGCAATCCCGTAGAGGACAAAGCAAGAGCACCACGACGTAGTAAAGATTCAGGATACGGGAATAGCGGAAGAGCGCTAAAAAGAGAAAATTTTAGAGCAGAGAGGCAGAAAAAAGCGGTTAGAAGAAGAACAGCGAGACGAACGTGGGGTTTAGAGAAGAGAAGGTAATAAGGGATGAAGGAAAGTTAGAGGAAGAGGGAAAGGGGGTGGGTTGCGTGCAAGGCCATTAAAACTTCATTCATATTCGAGAAGCGAGCGGCGAGGAGGAAATGAAGAATAAATTATTCGAATAGATGTTTGATTATCATTTCAAGCCTCGCATAAATAAAGGGTAAACAAAATAAAGCGATTTAAAGATATTTCGATTAATTGAGAGACGGTAGGAGTTAGCGGACGCTGAAATGGCAGCCGATCGAAAAGCTGTTAACCCTTTCAGGTCCAAATGTTGCAAAAGTGGCTAAACAATGTTTTTTCTACAAAAAATTGAAGGTTTTTTTATATGTACAGAAAATCTTTACTTCATTCAAATGTAATTTGAACCATAATTCTTTATACAATTCAAAGTGGAATAAAGTTACATGTAGCGGAAACATTTTTTTAAACCTTTTACGCTGCGAAATGGGCGAATTTAGGCGAAATGCCTAAAACCTTGAACATACGATATAGAAAGTTCTTGAAAGAGTTTTTAAGTTTTTTACGTGAAAATATCCCACTCATAGTCAGTTTTTCAATAACACGCACACCACCCGCTATACACCTTAACGATAACTCGTTAGCTTGAGCACAGAAATCTTCATCTACAGCTCAAGATCTTGATTTTTCTTGAACGGTGAGTTATGAAATCTGCTATTGGGATTATATACTACAGCTATGAACCAAAATTAGCTCAGTGGGCGATATGGATGCTATAATCAAAAAAGCGATGTGATTAGATTTGGACTCACTGGACTAGAAAGGGTTAATAAAGCCCTAAGAATGGTCAAATTGGATTCTTGAACTGTCCGCGGAGTAAACTCTCAAAATAACGGCTAAAGAGTGTTTTAACTTACAATGTTAATAAAGAAGGGGGACAGCGAGGTAAGAAATCATAATGGGCGCGAGACCTAAAATAGATGGAGAAATGCATGGGAGGCGAATTCTTTTCCTACGTCGATATCCTTTTCGAAATTTAAAATACTCCGTCCTTGCTGTCTATAGAGTTAAGCTGTGGCGACGAGTTTCATTTTAAAATAATTCAAAAAGCCTCCTCGCGTAGCAATAAAGCGTTACCATTGTCTCTTAAAGAGATTAGTCTAGGATGTAAAAAAGAGCTATCATACGAAGGAGAAGGGACTTCGATGTTGGCATTACTAAGAGTGCGTGTATTCTGATAGAATTTCTTGGGCTAGTTATCTTAGTTTCTGAGCCAGTACCACTAGTACGAACAGAGCTCTAAGAAAACGACCGGCAGCTCGTTATTTCCGGATAAATTTCAGTAAATGGCCCTTTTAATCAGCCAAAAGGAAAATCGGAGACTATAGTACGTTTTTCTCGGTAGTAAAATGTGAGATAGTAAATTTATTTAACTTAAACTTTAGTTAGGAGAATTTTTATGAAAAATAAATACAGTGAGAACAATTGAAAATACTGATGCTCTTAACGCAATTGAAGTATGTTGGTTCTTAAATTGAAAGTCGGTCCAGATATAGAGAAGGTAACTATATCATGTCGGCTGAGCCATAGAAGGAATCTAAGAAGGGGATATTAAGGAATACATAAAAAGGAATCCATGGAAAGACGGATGAAGTCGTACTAGGGCAAGATTGCAGAAGGATGTTGAAGGTAGAGAGAGTGAGGAAATTCTATTCTCACACCGACCGACGAGAAGCAAAAACGGGAACGATTCCAAAACATGTGCTTTCATTTTATCCACGAGAATTCTTTATAGATTGTAGAGTAAATGGATTTGATTTCCTTTCTTTATCGGCCTAAAAACATTCCTCCGAATCAAAAGTTGGTTATTGATGTTCATAGGAATATATATATGGTGTAAGATACAGGAGATTATTGCTGGAAATCTCTCTTGAAACAGACGAATACCAGACAATTTTCTAACTATATAGAGTAGAACGAGAGCAGGCTTACACATACCACATGCCGCTGATCGGAATACGCCAGTTATCGAGTTTGAAGAGGCCATCATTTGCACTCATGAAAACGTGGAGTCACTTGCACTAGTTATCGCTGAAGTTCACATTTTTTTCTAATTTTCTCCTGCTGAGTAAATCTGGTACACTAATGTACTGGCATTGATAGTATCTATACCATTAGATCATCATAAATCATTATATATTGTCCAAATAGGCCGTTCTTTTGCGAGAATTTTAAGCTGTTCAGTAAATTGCTTACCTCATGAATAAAGTTTAGATGATGTTTTGTTACGAAAACATGGCGATTTCTTTTGTCACAAAGCCGAGTTTCAACTACAAATATTACGCAGAAGGGTACCCATGTTAAATTAATTCTGGGAACGAACTTTCTCTGAATTTGTCGAATAGATTAAGTCTGACATTAAATCTTCAATAATCGAGTGTGAAACACCTGCGCAAACCTACCGATAAAAATAACTGAAAGATAAGAATAAATAACGTGACAAAATATAGAAATACACTACCAGTAAGTAACTAAAAGTAAAAATGGAGCACGGCTGTGTTATTAACATTAAGAGTTAAAAGAGCTCCAAATAACCGTTGTTTGCGTACACCCCGTCGTGCGGAAGTACCCTTACCATAGTGGTTAAGGTTAACCGTTACTAAGGTATTGTGAGCGTAATATCTCGATACATATTTCGGAAGCTATGCTTCCATCTTCGGGGGAAGAAGAGAACTGAGGGGAGGGGTGTGGTATTTATGCATATTGTTGTGTGACGTCAGTGTAGAGAGAGCAACGTGGAGGAAGGGATGGGGCCGAAGTCAATATTCATGATGTGTGATTTGTTTCTGTGAACGAAAAAGCTTTCGCTCAAGTCAAGTCAAAACGCGTCAAGTTAGGACGAATTTTGTACAGATTTTATAAGTTTTAAGTTTTGTTTGCTAATTTTGTGATCATGTTCGTGTATGTGCTGCGCGACGCTGGACTTGTTTATTTAACTCTTAATGTTACCAGTACGTACATAGATGCGATACATAAATAATAATCAGTTCTCATTTAAATAAATGATAGCAATATACATAATAACATAAACAAACAAAAAAGAAATTAAAAAGAAAAAATGGAAAAAGTACATGAACTTGCATCCATTAGGTAGACAGATAAATATCTATTATAAAATAAACATTATCTATACAATACATATAGTATATAGTAATCAAGATTGCATACAACATAGATATTTTGGTTAACTCCAAATAATTACCCAATGAAGGAATTAAAGAGGTCATAAACAGGAAATCTGGGAAACACGTTCTCCACTCACGGAAAAGTCCAATATTCCTCTCGTTGGAGCGCATTCTTAGCGGATGGAGCCGGAACACAATAAGTCGCTCTAAGAGAGTGAGACGGATCTGTAAATTTGGCAATTTCGCGTCGCGAGAAGGCGATGGGGAAAGCGAGCAGATGTCAAATAATCGAGGGAAGGTGAGAAGGAAAGCGAGTTTTGAATAATTAGAGAGGGAAAGAGTGAGGGAGAAAGGAAAGGGTCAAAGGTAAGTGGGAGGCCTTTGTAAGAAATCTGAATTGAAATCGGCAGGAGGAGAAAAGAAGAGAATGGGATAATAGCGATGCTGGGACAAAGACAATTGAGAAGGGATTTTTAAGAGCTGGAGGTGGAAAGTGGAACGTGAGTGGGGAGTGTAAGGTTGAAGTCGGGTTGTTGAAGAGAGGCGAAAGGGGAATAACATTGTTGTCGAGAGTATGAAGTGAAATGGGTGAAACGTGATGGAGAATAAAAGTAGATTCGGAGATACGTCGGGATGCGTCGATAGGCGGCGAACGACCTTCGTTCCCGGATGACGCGGTTCGGGGAAACCGAACTGTGGTGTTGAGCGGGGCGTCGAATCGGAACCGAACCGAAACCGGCGAAAATCGGTTAATGGTTGTCAGAAAGTGGTTATTTTCGCCCGAGTGAAAACTGAATTCGAGTGAAAATATTAATTCTATATTATTTGGCCGGACTTTGTGGAAAGAAATACTGAAGAGTGAAGGAAAACTTGGTGATATCCACACACAATTTGTATTTAGTCACACGGTTTCGGCTGCACAACCATCAACAGGTACAATATAGAGAAATGAAATCACTAAAATACAAGGCAGTTTGGGGAGGAGGGTGATGAGAGTGAAAGGGTTAAGGAAGGTTTGTTTCATTAGTGGGACTATCTTCTTAGTTTTGATGTCTACAAATTTAGGGAAGATGCCTAACTTTGGACATCTATTAGTAAAAACTATGTTGAGTGACACTTCTCCAAATCTCATACTGCATATTCTATACAGTTGGGCTCAAGTTGCTTTACTCGCGTTACGTATCAATTATATTTTATTTGGCCGGAATTTGTGGAAAGAGATACTGAAAAGTGAAGGAAAACTTAGTAAAATCCACACAACATTTTTATTTATTCGCCCGGTTTCGGACACAAAGCCATCATCAGGTACAATATAGAGAAATTCAAGCACTTAAATACTAGGTAGTTTGGAGAGGAGGGAGAGAGGAGAGAAATAAAGTTATATTACCGAGAACTAACTAACTACCGATTATTAAAATTACCGAGAAGTAACGTGGGGTGAGGGTAACTGAGTACATATCGATATTTTTTTAAGATCTAGACTATCTTTTATTTTTTA
This sequence comes from Sympetrum striolatum, assembly GCA_947579665.1. NCBI lineage: Eukaryota > Metazoa > Arthropoda > Insecta > Odonata > Libellulidae > Sympetrum > Sympetrum striolatum. The sequence goes on from OX388352.1 coordinate 80,977,004, forward strand.
TGCTATTTAATCTTCTTCCGTGCGAATAATTCAACCCTTATGATTTTATACAAATCACCCATGATCACACAATCAAATTTTCTACACATCACCCCAATCATATCACGTAATTTAATTTGGAAATATGTTTCATCGTGGACGAAATTATTATAATCTTCTCAATTACCGAGAAGGAAATTGATCATTTAGCCTGTATTACAAAATGAATCTAATATATATGTGTAGCCATTAACGAGACATCTTCGTACAATTCCAGCACTAAGCCGATCTCTAACCCCCAGTATCTTCATTCGGTAAGCTCCGAATTTGTGCCTTAAATTTACCATTAGTAATAGCAAACAAATATTTATTATAATCGAGTTGAAAAAAGTATTAATACTCACGAAAAGTCTTCAACAAGTTAGATCCTAAATCTTCAGAATTTTTGTGAGCTAAATTCCAAGGAATTGTGTTGAACGAGGACCTGCATGATATTTTAATCCTAACTAGCCTTAAATCTGCAGTGGATATATTCAACGTAATCTACATATACACCCCATAAACTACATGATGGCGTGTGACAATGTATAACGATTGTACCAATGTATGTAGAACACTTATCATGCAGTAGGAAAAGGAGTCCCCGAACGAATTTATTTATTCAGCATCACTCCTCTATAGGGATACATGCATATTTTTCTTACTAACATAGCCAAAATTTAATGAAAAATAATTTTCCTCTACCGTCCTCCAAAAGAAAATTGAAAACAGTTCATCAAGATGTGATTGCAGGCACATGAGAAAGGTAAAAGAAAAGACACAAGTATACAGGTAGGTAAAGGGATAGGGTAGACCGGGGCAAGTTTGGAACAGGGGCAGGTTTACACAATGCTTGTAGCTCATACATCGTTGATCGTAACGGGTAAGCTGTTACGTCAGTAGAGGCAGCATAGCTACTATCTGCTTTCATGACACATACTGCACTTTTTATAGGAGAAGTAGGCAACTTTTTCTAATTTTTCCACTGGTAAATCTATACACGTATACAATGGCGTTGATATCACCTATATATCGATTACACTCTCTCATGCTGGTATTTTAAGCTATTTAGTTCATTGCTTACCTCATCAATAAAACTTAGTGCTGGAGTTGTAATGAAAAAATGGAAGAGGGGCAAGACACAAGGGCGGATTTACGCGCTTAGCAAATCCATCCTACACTAATTTATTTCGATCGCTATATATAAATGCGTTTGAGTGCTTGTGTTTGGATGGAAATATGGTTCGGAATCAAGTAAGAAAAACCAGTACAAGAAGAAACGTTGACCTAAAGGTGATAAAGATGGTATGAGAAGAGGTTAGGAGAGGGCTGTCTCAAGAATGGTTTGAGCCTCTGATTTAATATGAAGACTAATTAATATGAGAAATTGAAATAGCCTTATTGAAAAGTACTTGAATTTCATAAATTTTAAGGAACTTTAAACATTCCCCTATACCCTATTACCCAAAAAATCAATTGAATTAAAAACTATCACAATATAAGGCATATAACAGACATCACGTTAAAGTTTAAGGTTCAACTAATGAATTAGAATTAAAAACGGATAAATTAGATCAACAGCTAAAAGTAAAAACGAAGAAAAGTAGATAATTAGACAGATCTTCTATGGATTTCTCTTCTACTCCTTCAAACTTCCTGCACCAAAGCTTGAGAGCCACTGAACCAGAAGCATACAGCGCCAAAGGGCAAGCGCATAAAAAAAGATTTTCCACTGCGCTAAGCGGAGCACCATTTACAAAAAGTTAAAAAGTTTCAAAATTTCGCACGCGTACTTCATTCTTCAACCAAAATACACCGTCCAATGGTTTGAATCACCTCCTTCCCTCATTTTCCACTCCTAACACCGCAAACACTGCTCCAAATTAAGAAACACGTGGGGGTACCAATTCATGCCTGTAAAGGAAGCTTATTACTGACCCTTCAGACGTAAGAGAAAAAACTTTCGAGGGTCAGCGATGCATGAAACCCGAGCTCGCTCGCTTGAAAGCTTTCCTCAATTGCTGCCCTACACTCTCCATTAATACGCATTAAATAAGTCCAATAGATAATTTTCCCGCAATTCGCCTATTTGGTATAAAATATCCCCTTTTCAGCTTCTGGTTAAAAAAACTTGCACACACAAGCTGTAAACTGCTTACTAAGGCTTGGCACTCAAAAGGTAAGCTATAAACTAAAATTACATCAAAACATGATTATGATATTCCTCGATTTAGAGTTTAGATGCAATTATCAGTAGGTTTCGTGGCTTTTTCACGAACAGGATTTTTTCTACAGGGTTTCACTTGTTTCCAAAGTACCGACTCAGGTTATTTTTTGTATAGAACACCAATTATTTCCATGTTATACCTGTAAGTAACAGTACTGTTAAAAGTGCTTCAACAGCTTAGGTAATTTAGTACATTGGCTCCCAGCGGGAATCGAACCCGGGAGCGCTTTCATCAAAGGCAAACGCGCTGTCCGCATGACAATCCGGGAGCCTCATTTCACCTATTCTTTTGCCTTATGCCTAAGAGCTCTTTTTCAAAATATTTAATGATATAGGGTCAAACGTAAGAAGAGACTTACAAGTCTGAATCTCCCTCTGAAATAAAGTCGCTCATTACTGCAGTAGTAGTAGTATTGTTAAAAGTGCTTCGACTGGTCAACGTGGACCAGCAATCGAACCCGGGATCGCTTTCACCAATGCCGAGAGCATTTCTCACATGCCTCTGCGTGCGCCCGACGTTTATTAGTATAATCAAGAAATATATTATGGCACAGTTTTATAAACAAAGGCTTATCGGCTCCCAAAACCTGAACCAAAATATTTTAATTCTTGCACCCATACCGAAACCTAAGACCCATATTGATTCAGTTCTGGTTATCGTTTCGCTAAACTAGCATTTTAGTTAAGATTTATTGGAGGAAACTGCATGACTATGACCTGCAACAAACTGAAAAACAAGTCTTGCCCTAAAAATTTATCTCAACTAATATCATTACCCTTATTTATTCATTATCGCAAGTTTAATTGAGGATTAAATTAGAGATAAAATGAGTGAAAATCTATAATAAATAATAAATATCTGGGATCCTCTCGTTGACCGATTCTCGATTGCCCGACTGCTCTGTTGACCGACAACTCAGTTGACCGATAGCTTGATTGAACCACATATCGGAAGCTCCAGTGTAAATACGCACTCAAAAATATGTCACAGAAGTTATATATAATTATTAATGGGATGGGTTTTGGTTGGGTTGGTATATCGTTCAATAAAGCTGTCGGTCAATCGATAAGTCGGGCAATTTAGTATCGGTAGATTGAGCGTCGGTCGACTGAGCGTCGGTCGACTGAGCGTCGGGCTAGTTCACGTCGGTCATTCGAGGCAGATCCGAAAAACCTATCTGTATGATTTCATGTTATAATGATCGTAGCTAATAAACCGGTTAGACGTTGACAGAAGTAGTGAAACTGGATCCGTACCAACATTTTAAACTTTAAAATTTTAATTCGTCAAAACCAAAACGAAAAATATTAAGGCTGCAATCCCAGTGCAGGACACTGAGATTAAGAAGAATAGTGACTATTCACTTTGCACCCCTCCGCGAAAACCTCACTTTTACACTAATGGCTACAGAGAAAACAGTGAATTTAAGTTCGCTCTTAATAAATTCGGCAAACATCAACAGGAAAACCGCGTCATTTATAAATATTGGGTAAAAGCTCACTTAATTCCTCTTCGATCGCATATGAACCGCGTTTCAATCACCGCACCAAAATATTTCTTGCGTCTCTCAAAAGCATCAAACCGACTGACAGGATGCAGTCAGGTGACTTCAAAATCTTCATGTACTTTCAACCGCTTAATTTGACGCACTGTGAACGTCTGTCACGATCAAAGCATAATTAACGCGGATGCTCTTCATAAGGACATTCCGAGTGATTGTTGACGAAATATAACGCGATCGCATTTAATTTGCAATCGTTTGAGCGAAGGGTAAAAGTCACTCCAGCTCCATTAAGCGGCGCTTTTATTTGCAGATCGCTTCTTTCGAGGAAAATAAAACTGGTAATGGGGCACTTTGCTTCATCCACGCGCAGAGGGGGATTAGCGGTGTAATCAGGATGTTGTAGATGCTGGGTGACAGCAGTCGGGTGCAGCCATTGCATTGAGGCTAACCTCCTTCCAATCATGGCCGAGGAAATAACTGCTCATCCCCAAAACCGATTTTCATCCAAATTTCAATTACGGTGGAAAGGACATTCCCCGATGGCCGTGACACTCAAGGAAACATGCGGAGGAGAAGCGCTTTCATAAGGATTAAAAATGAAGTCTTTGATGACTCTTCCATGGTGGATGGAAAATGATTGAAAACACGCTTTGAGGCCGATTTCATCCTCAGCGCAGGATTGATTATGGAGTCTTGAAACATACTACTTAATTTTTAATTCGCGCGGATATTGCTGTGCATTTAAACAAGACGAAAAAATTACATCTGACTTTAAAAAAGTCAGATAAAGTCAAAAGTCATAAACCCACCTTTTTTTTCTATTTCTCAATATTTTTTTATTTTTATGTAAATAGATAAAGAACTAAAGCTTCTACAATTGCTAATGGAGATCTTCTGATTATATATCTATATCCCAACATCTACATATTTACCTTGCAAGCTGTCTTTCGGCATATTGCACGGGCTACCTGCACCATGATTCTACTACCCTAATCGTTTCATTTTGTGTGTCGTTGACGAAAATGAATTTCTGAAGTGACTCATTCTAGCCTCCTTCTCTCCGATCTTTCTCACAGTAATTGAACGGCCAATATAACAAAGAGGGCCAATAATATTGGCTATATTTCGGAGAAACCAACTATCATCATGTTTGTGCAGATTTTGTAAACCCTCTTCTTTGTGGGTGTTTTCCTGCGGTGGATCTCTTTTCCTAAGATATCACCTTAGGTTTTATTAAATTCACTCCTCAAGATTTCCTCTCTATCTCTATTCGCCTACACATTACTTATATTTTTAATATAATTGACGAAAGGTTAGATGGAAGAAGAGACTTTTCAGCCTCAATATCGCCTAAATAAAGACCTTAAAGAGCACACTTTTCCTGAATATGTTAAGTAAATTTAGTACTGCGCCCTGAATCTGACGATCACTGCTTTGTCGTAGTAAGTCTTTATAAATCGTTTCGTTTTAACTTTTCTACTTTCCGAATACAACACTTGACGGCAGGGTCCCAAGCACTAAATGCATTCTCTAGTTGTAGCTTAGCTAACGCGAACTAATTTTGTTCGCGAACGTTTTCATCGCTCCTGCCAACTATTCTCTTGACAAAGCCGAGTTTATACTACACATGTGGGTACTCCATGTTGAAGTAAGTTAAGGGAATCGTTTTAATTTGTATGCTTTACCTTCCTAAATTTAAATGAGAATATTAAAATTATACATCTTTAATAAATAGCGGTGTAATTTGTTAATTTAAACGATTTCCCGAAATTAGAGTACCAAGTGAAATGTTTCGGCAACGTTCTCTCAAATTTCCAAGACTCGGCAAATGAAGACGACACTGGAAAGTAAGCAAAGGGAATGAATACCTCTTGAAAGGTTAATATTAACTCTGTGGGTCCTATTTTCACAGTATCTAACCGGAGCAATGCTCGCAAATTCAAATAAGGAAAGTGTTCCACCGAGAACATTAGTCGAAATCTCAAAAAAAATTATCATTCTGATGGTGACGTCTTAATGTTCATTTGGCTTACCAGAATTATGCAGTACATATATACCGGCTGAATTTCAAAAATGGGCTTAGCTGTATGAGCAACTGGGAAGTCGAGTTGATAAGCATAACCATCTAGGAAGTCCCAGATCGATTCGTGGAGTGCGGTCGACGGTTGGGAATTAATTCAGTTATAATGCTTGTAGACCCATCTAAGCTAGAGGTGTAAGAAAAGATATGGGAACATAGCTGTTTATGAATTAGAGGTGTAAAACTCTCCAAATATGCATACCTGCCTTTTCTATGTTTCGTACACTTGCTGCCACTGGTTCTTAAAAAAATAAACAAATAAGAAATGTACCATACAAGCCGGTTGGTTTGGAAAACTGTTTCTTTATCCTCTACGCTTAAGAATGACAACAGTGTTATTAAAATTTACGCAGTCGGTGTTTTGGTCCAAGGTAACTTAAGTATTAAAACGATTCAGACCCAATCCGATAGTTGTAAAATTTGGTGTATTTGTTGGCAGCAATCAAAGCTCTTAGTCAATGTATTTCGAAAATAGTCGGCAATGGCGAGTAGATATAGTAAAAGCACGAAAGGACATAATATCTACACCTGAAAATATCACCTTTTCTACAAAATTTGGGAAATGGCTCTTTGCAATGCATAAGAAAAGTAGTTTTTGTCAAGAAGACTCGACCAAAGACCATAATACAGAGAAGATTTGAAACCGAGCACCGCGTTACCCAAAATTCGCTACTAAACGAAGTTAGAACCTACACAACATTGTCATCTGTAGGAGATAGTCGTGTAACATCATGAACACCTTATACAATCACACATTAACTAGGTAGTAGGTGTAGTAGTATTGTTAAAATTGCTACGACAGCTTAGGTCATTTCTCACGTGGGCTTCCATCGGGAATCGAATCAGGTACCACCTTCAGCAAACCCGAACGCGCTGTCCACATGGCTATCCAGGAGTATCCACATGAAATTAGAGCTATGAACCAGGATAAAATACCAAAATTCGAAATATAAAAGTAATATTCGCATAAAGAGAAGTACATGAGATCCTTGTTTGCCCACGTGGTTGACGAAAATCTTGGATTCCATAGACGCTAGGGCTAAACACCTTCGGTACTCTTGGTAAGGAATTGCATTTTATAACGCTTTTTTCTTGGAATTATTATCGTCACAACGAATTTAATTCGCAGAATTTGCGAACCCTGACAAATACGGCTATTGGAGTTTTTAAATCTCTAATAAGACTAAAACTAAAGACGAAGATGAAATGAAATGACTCACGGAATATGAGCGATTCTAGGCAATACCTCTTCTAAAAAATCGATTCCCATCGCCGGACTCAGATATGCGTTTCCTGCACCGGAAAAGTCGTTAGGTACACATCTCGATGCAATCGGAATGCGGTACTAGAGGTGGAAGATGAAGAAAAAAGGGCAATAGATGTAAGGGGAGGTACAGTGGTACTACACCCCTCTTTCACGGATCTTTCCGAATGAACTGAATTCTATAACTCATTCCGTTATCAAAATCCGCTGATCCCGACGTTACACTCAAAGAATTACCACCGCGCTATCGAGTTATTACGCATGCTGTGAATCATAGCATGCGAATGAGCCGAGAGGGAGAAACTAAGGGAATTTCGCTATCTACTCCCACAACGGCGTCTTCGGGCACATTAGCATAAAATTCACGTTTTCTTGATGCGAGAAGAACTGGGCTGTACGTGTTGGGTTGAATTATGAGCTGGAACATTTGACTGGGGTCGGAAAATGAGCGGGAACGCTTTAAGAAGGGTTCTGTATCGTAAATTGCAGGTCGAGGGCCCACCACGGACGGCTCGATCGGCAACAGCGTACGGTTCCCTCGCCGAATATGCCGTCCCGGCCAAAAAGGAGCTGTACGCAGTTCAGGCGATGCTTAAATATTCTGAAAATTTTCCGATGGAAACATTTGTTATTTTTAGACTTCCATCTCTCAATTAGAAAATATAATAATATCGGAACTGTGAAATATATTCTGACAAATACCCTGGGGAAATTTACTTTCGTGTGGATACTAAAATAAATCTTGAATATTATTTTCTTGCGGTTGCTTGGAAATAATCCAGGTTGTTAGCAATTGAGTAACTCAGTCAAACAAGAAGTTTTAATATTTTCTAAATTTACCCTCGCCTAGATACGAGGAAATATGTCTTATGAAGTTTTCAAAAACATAACTTAAGGAAATGACGGACTTTAAACTGCAGATAGATTTCCTTGAAAATCTTTGAATTTGCCGACACTTCCCGTGTACTCACGCAAAATTTAATTTCCAAGTAATTTATCAAAGAGTTCAGTTATACTAGCTGCAAAAAAGTAGTTACTTAGTCTTTCGTTGAATTTCATTTACCATTTAATAAAATAAATTCCTTTAAAGGGATTTTTCGGCGCAAATATAGCTAACAAGTCTTCCGGCGGATAAATTTCGGAGTGCTTGCTGATATTCCATCGCCATTTACCTTGTTATTTTTCTAATTTTATCTCGAAATTTGGCCGAAAATTGGTCTACTACTTTATTGCTTTCAATGAGCTAAGAATCATTGTCGAGCGCAAAATCTCAATCTAATCGATAGACAAAAAATTTTATTAGATTGCTGCATCGTCGTTTTTTTCAACAGTTTTATCTAAAGGATTCCATAAATCAACGGACTTGAATGTTTCTCCAAAAATCCGAGACTCCCATTTTCTGTAAATATTTTTCAAGTTTGACGCCCTGCAACTTTTCGACACCTAAAAATGTTAAAAAATGACAAACGGAATCATAATAATCAATCTCTTTGCAATATCTATGTGAGGTTTTAAGTTCCGCACTCGAAAATACCATGTTTGACCAAATGGGCTTTTTTCGATTTTAGTCCACCGTGTGTCGCTGAGTCACAAGGAAATGAGTAATGCAGAAGTGTTTCTTATTCAACAATCGCTTAACTAAGTTCCGCATATTATTCGGAAAATATGTATTTTCCCGCCTCACCATAAACTACAGTCAGTGACTTCGTGATATTGTTCTTTTCTAAAAGTGGAAGAGCTCCGCAAATATTAAAATAACAGAAAACATGAGCTTTCGACTACAAAGGGATTCGGTGGAGCTTTGTAGATAAAGTACAATGAGGATCAAACAATGAGAAGACCAACCTACGTTCAAACATCCCAAAGACACATTTTTGCTATGACTAGCGACAGGTTCGAAGGAAGCAATTCCTCTTTTCAGAAAGAGCTTAAAATAAGCAGGGATGTAGCAAAATACAAGTATTCAAAAAAGTTATGTTTTCTTCACCTAATCTACACCAGTAGCAAAGTCGAAACATGCGAAAGGTTATGTGAATTTCGTCAATCAATTGATAATAATAAAAGTAATTTAACATTGGAATTCCCTAAACAAGAATACCTTAAAATTGCCTGCACATTGCCGGCTTTAAAACACGTCATTCAAAGTTAACATAAAATGCTTCCGTTATGAAGATACTTAGAATGTCTTTCGTATCGTTAGCGAATTTACTCTACATGAAATATTAAGCCTCGAAAACAAGTGCTTTACATTTAACAACGTGAGGATCCTACTTAGCGAAATTTCACAGAAATTACGTAATCCTCTTTACTAATTAATCTCCATTATTTAAAAAATTCGAGGGAGCAAAACGCATCTATAGAAGCATTATTCAGTAAAGCCTCCTCTATACGAAGTTTTTATTTTAATGAGTCCAATTAGTTCTCCGCTTCGAAACGTCCTCACGATTTACGGAGCAAGGAAACTCTTGTCGGAAAAACAAGGCGATATCGTCGCAGCCTCGGAATTTTTCCACGCCTCCCATCGAACTTGAGCGTATCGGAATTCAAAAACCTACTCAAGCGTTGCCTAGTAAGATTAACACCTCTTAATTCATCAGCTTAAATGGGGAGCAAAGATGTGGCCTTTGGAATGCCAATGTTCATTTTCAAGATGTCTTACGAATGCTCCATCGATTTCCACGCAAATAAATGACTGCGGAATTTTTGCGGGAGAGGGGTAAATGAATGCAAAAGTAATGGAAAAGGTCACGAATTATAATTACACTTCATAATCTAATCTCATCGCTATTTATGTAGCAGCTGAAATACCCGCCGCTGCACACACTCAAAGTATGTGTATTTTTCATTAATTTGTAAGGATGATTCCATCGCATTTGTCATTACACTTTGCATTGCGCATGGATTAATAATAGCCAGATGGTAGTGCGTTGAAGTATGGAACCTCAGCTGTGCAAAACGCACGGAAAAATAATAACTACACTTACATAAAATCCACTGCTTGGGCCGTAACTTCGTGATAAGTCTCCGTCAACAGGGAACAAATAAAAAGATTAACTTTTAATAACCACAGGAAAACTTCTTTTTTATTTTCTTATCGCTAGTAAAAGTTAATCTTTTCATTTTTTTCAATTACACTTACATTCAAAAATATAATAAAATTGCAATTTAAAATTGCGGATATTTAAAGAGCCGTAGGTGGTTATCCGAAATGAAATTATACCTTCTACTTCTCTTTTGAATGTACGAAGATTACCACGAATAAAAACAACAATTTCAAACACAGGCATTAAATTAGGACAAAAGTTGTAGGTTTACCCACATTCTATTCAACTATCCAATGGTATTCAGAATCATAGATTTGCAGAAAAGAGAATCATAAATTGAATTGAAATTGTAGTCGATGATCCGAGTTAATTTGGTACATCCTAAATTGAAGTAGAGTATGATAAAATATAATATACAACCATAATAAGTACAACCCACGGATTTGCTTGCGTTTCAATAACGTATTAATACCCTTATCACGTCATTCGTGGATTCACAATATATGCGGAGAAACTATTGCATCAGTTACTTTCATTAGGAATGTACTTTCGAAATAATTGTCCCGAATCTGAATTTGATAATTTAGATGACATTTATATAGTGGGAGTTACGAAATGTTTTTCTTTAAAGCTCGTTTTTACAAAACTCCACCAAATTATGATTGACCAAATTAATGTTTTAATAACACCTTTACGATAAAAGTAAGAAACTAAAATATATGATTTTTATGGAATTATCTTTAGCTAGAAGGACCATAATTTCTAATAAACCTTCTCAAAGGAAATAAACTCAGCAGTAACAAAACAAATTTTTGGTGCATTTCTTACGTAAAGCCTTTCAAACTACCGAGTAAAAGACATGCTAACATTGAAAGAGATAAATAAAAGGTATATTTGACCGCATTATAATGATTCTCTGTAGAAAATAAAATAAAAATAGGCAAAATTCCTCCTAAATAGTTTTCAATTCAGTAGTTTATTATAAACCGCACCACAAATTAATTGCATTTTATTATTTCAGGGCATGGCTACATCCTGTTTAACTATTGTTATAAGTCAGCTCAGTGTATTCTCTGCATCCAATTTCGATGCTCTTGACCCTTAATTATCTTCTTTTAGCTTATTTTCCTTTCCAAGCCTTCTTTTGATGCCATTCTCTTTTTCATCACCTAGTTTCTTTTGTCTTCTCATACTTCTGATGAAACCGTACTTGTCTTTCACCTTCCTTTATTCTTATCAATCAGCTACATTTTCTTGACTTCATTTGCAACCCCACGGATATTTTAAGCCATCTTATAATTTAACTATCATTTTTCACTTTCACTTTTTCCTTTGGTTTTGACGTAATTTTCCTATTTTGTAAAATTATCTTTCTTTTGTTAAATTATATTTTTCCTTTTTTCTGTGTTAAAATTTTGAAACATTCATGCAACTTTCACTGCTTCTTCAATTTCTAGTCCATGGACGTCTTATTTCCTTCAACCCCTATTTTTCCTCATTTCAATACATTTACGAGAAATTTAGTATAGAAATAGTAGAACAGAATGTTGCATGTATCTATCTTCTTATAACATGAAGTTCTTCTGTCAAGTAACTTTTCTTACTTTTCATTATGATTTATCTATCCTTTACTGTAGATAATACATTTAAAAAATCTTCGAAAGATAGCTACTTTAAGACCACAAGAGGGAATACCATAAATAAATAGCTTTCCCGCAGCCTATGTCTCTTAAACCCACGCTTATTCATTACATTAAAGGCAAAACGCTACAACGTAGTGTTAAGTGTTTCAGCGTCAGCTAAAATTTAATTAACATCCACTCTGAAAGGAAAGAAGGTGGCTTAAACATTGGAATGCATTGAAAAGAATATAAATGTCATTATGTGTAGGAAGAGTAAAAGACCCTTTGAAACAGCGCGATTAATTAAACAACGCAAGAGTGTTTAGGAATTCGTCGAAGCAAACCGGAAACACTTCTCCATCTGAAGTTGCATCCCATCTACTTCGAACTGGACAAAGTAACTTTTCAAAATTCCATCCCTCTATCACGACAAACTTCAACAGCCATTCAAAACATGACGTAACTACCTCTTTCGTCGCTTCACCATTTAGATGAAAATCTCTCCTTCGCCTATCTTTCTCGATGACTCATTTGTATTCCTATCGGTCTAAGAAGTTTTTCTCGCGCAACGACAAGACTCCTTTACGAAATCTCTCAATCTATCCAAGCCTTCCTTTTTGGAATTACAGCCCGATCATGCCAATGCCGATGGGAAGTTCGTCTACTCCTTCCCAGCCTTCAATGTACATTTTATATCAATGAAAAAGATGTAGAGGAACGTTACCTATTAACTCTCTCCTTTTATATTATTTTTCTAGTATATACATGGAGTACTTAAATTAAATTAAATTAAATTGCAATTGAAAGATCAACGCTTAAAGCCTGAAGAAACTTTTCGAAGGTAAAAAAAGGAACAGGTCATTTATATAGTTGTTCTCGAGTCAGATTCGGTTCCGTAGAGAGATTAGACTCGTTCTTCCAATCTTTTACAAATTTGTGTTGAAATATGCATGACCAATTCGGCGTTAACCTTGCTGGTAGGGATGGTAATCATATTTACTACATGTTTAGAAGATTCCATATTTAGATAATAATGCATACTATGTATATATGTCATGGAAGCGTTATATCTCAAGCCTACTGGTCCCAGTAAACTATTCATTTAATCAGGCATAGAACAGGAAAACAGCATTATCAATAAAAATGGTAAATATTTTTTGTGAAAAATTGTTGTACTATTGGATTAAAGTTAGCTGGTTTCCTATTTTTCTCACATGATGGCAACAGTTCGTTTCCAGTTATCTTCATAGTTATATCTTATGCATATTTATGGTATATGATATTTATAATACACGTGTTGCTTATAAATACGCTGTAACAGAAACTGTGTCTCCAGAAACCTACATCTGTAGATAAAACTGATCCTCAATGTCAATCAATGCTTGCAATCGCCCGTTAAAAGTATTCTGGTTTCCATAAAAAAGTCAATAATCAACTCACTGGAACACTACTTGATCTACTTGCACGTTCATATTTAATAAATACATGTAACTTTTAAGTCTGCATATCTATTGAAAAAATAATTTTCATAATAAAATTATGATAATGTAAAAGAGAGAGAGGATATGTAATCTATACAATATTTGTAAGCTGGAGCGTTAATAGCATTTCGGATGGGAATATTGTAGGAATAAAAGTTATTCCTTTATTATTACACCATTAGTTGATTTTCAGAATCTAATTCAATGATAATATTTTTATAATTAGGATTCGTTAAAATAATGAACTTACAGAACAAACACCAACCTTTCACAAATTTCTACAAAAGAGTAAGTATTAATTATTGAACAAATCTCCTCTGCATGATTATTCAAAAGGTCAAACAGCGTTCCTAGACAAGGAGAATTGCAACATAATATGAAGTCGTTACTACCCGTATTTAGGTTTCGGAACTCTATTTATTGAAACTATGTTAAAGTTTTTGATAAATAACGAAAAAGTTTTACCTTACCAGAGATCTTTCAACATTTTATTAGAAACTTGGGTGATGAAAAAGAGAGACATCCATGATTTTCTATGGATTTTTCGGGTAAAAATTAAAATTTCCTCGCAAGGTAAAAATAAAATACAAACTTCGAATGTTCTAGTCAATTTCTTCCACGATGTTGCATACAGCCAAATAATTTATCAAGGGAAATGTAGCTATCCTTCAGAAAGTTTGAGGTAATAATTTTATTAAGAAAAAAATGAATAAACTGCTGTGATAAGCATTGTAAGATGAGAAGATAGAATGTTTGTTTTCCTTCAGTTTTACCTCGATCCCTTAAATAAAATAAAATAATTTCCTCTTTCACTTGATTATACATAAGCTTGTGCAAAATAATAAGAAACAAAATTACGCCATATTAAGAACGTAAGATGTACAAACTTATCGGTGTGTCAAACTGAAACCCCACAATAAATACGAATCGGCTAAACGCGAGAAAGAGAGAGAAAACAAATTAAAATGCAAGTGATGATTTAACTCCAACAATGAGAAATCACTTATGTGTTCGAAGACGAATATACAGAAGATATCACCATACTGCAACATGATCGTAAATGTAAAAGGAATTGGTGTTCGTTTATAAGGGATATTTAATAGTTAGAAAGCTCATTTAGATGTTTACGGGGTTCCCGGATAGTACGTGTGGACAGCTCGTTGCCTTTAGTGAAAGCGGTCCCGGGTTCGATTCCCAGTGGAAACCAATTTGCAAAATGAGCTAACGAAGCACTCTTAACAATGTCACTACTAATATTTACGGCAAAAGTACGTAATGAGAAAGTATTAGCTTCATGATGTTAAAGTATAGTTTTGGCTAGGTTGAATATTAGAGATATCAAGTGCCAAAAATAGCATAAGTAATATCAATTCTTTTCTTTCAAGCTTTAACTGTGAAGAAATATGATAATTTGGAAATTCTATCTCTCGAATACGGAGTTTCCGAAAGAACCTGCGACCAATGAAGTAGGTGGGAGGCTGATTGTGGAATCACTGATTAAATAAAATTAATGGAGATAAAACTATAGTTGAAACATAAAAAAGCTCCCAAAATCCGGTGTCGTCCTATAAGACAAAAAAGTAGATTGAATATTTAAAATAAAACACATCACTCGCCAATGTATTTAAACTTATTTAACAATAGTAAAACAATACTGAAACAAAATAAATTACGAATTTATGTTTATTGAGCTACTGATAGTCGAGGTCATTACTCAAATGCCCGAACCAGGATAATGTGAGCAGCAATCGCAGAATTTGTTCTTTCGAAATGTTAAAAACAGGACATAAATCCAAATAGGGTATTATTAACCAGATGATGATCTATGATCTAAACTAAATTCATAGGCCATTAATATTTTTGGCGTCGTCTTATAGAGCAGATATGTGCTAAAACAATAAAACGTTGAAAATTCATACGTCATGTTATCTGAAGGTCGTTTATATGTTGAAATATACGGAATCAATAAGTAAGAATGTGACGGATAAATAAAATAACCAATATTACTTCAGTTAGTTGATTTACATTATAGTCGATTTTATTGCCTTATCATTGAATTATCATACCTAATGTACTTATATCTTATGGTATATTTGATATTTTCATTAATTGATGATCTACACCATCTAGGGTGTATATATAAACCAAAGTAATCTAAAAACTAAATTTTGCCATGAATTTGTCGACTTCAGGGTTTGTACATTACAGTACAGGGGTCTTATAGGACTGAAAGATGTTTAAAACTATAAAACTTTGACGAAAATTCATACGTCGTCTTAAATGAAGGTCGGATAATCTGAGGAAATATACGGTATTAAATTTAAGTGATTACAATTTGGCTCCCAGTAAAGTAGAAAGCATATACTTCAGTTGGTATTAACACAATAAAACTCGGCATTCTTTACTTGTTTTCTTGGACTACCGGGAAGTAAGACTCGGAAGGCCGACAAAGGCGGCTTTTGGAGATTTCAAACCTCTAACTAACAATCGGTATCTTTGGAATCGAAATATGCGATCACCATATAACAGTAGGTGACATGAGCGACCGCGACTTGCGTAATCTGAGAGCCGTTCGGTGACAGCTTTGATAGAATCATTTCCAGACGACGCCGTGAAGATAACCCTAAATCCATTTTACTAATCGCTTCTAATGCTTTCATTACCACTAAGATATCTTTGACAGAGATGATGATTCAAAATATGTCAGGCTAATTCCTAGAATCAAAGGGTATTAGTGAGTGTCAGGGCATCATTAGTGAGCCAGTGCTTCGTCATACGGACGACAGGCTGCAAAGCAGTCTCTAATCAGGAGATCCTAGCTTGCGGGAACCGCTGGTGCTTCCTCGCGATAATACAACAGAGTGGTTGCGCTAGCGGCGTTCAGGCGAAAATGTGCCCAAACTGACAGGCCGAGGTTCCTTCACCGACAGCGGCTAATACCACGTATGACGCGCACACTATTGACGTTGGTAACCTAATCTAATCTACTACTATTATCATATACAAAAAACGCTAACAAATTTGTCTTGGACGACCGATGCCTTAGTGGGTGGCAGAGGTCTAATGTATTTGACCCATCATTTAACATCCTATAAATGGATACCCTACCGAAAATTGGAATTTAGAATATGAAACGTGTGAGAGGATTCCGAGTTGATGATTTAAATGAGCAAGTGAGGATTGGGGGTGATATGAGCACTTCGAAAAACTTTGTGGATCCCTTTTGAAACTCTAGAATCACGGCAGGGCGTAAGCAAGTGAGGTAGACGCCGGGGGACGTGCGAGGGAGAACTTTGTGGCTTGAGTAGGCATCTGTTACCCACGAATTTAAACATCGCGATAAAATTAGCCACTTGTTGGGATTCATTGGATAATAATCGTTATTTTTATACACTTATCACTGCAAGTAGGTGCAGGACCTGGTGGCAGTGGTCACAATTTAGAAATACAAAATATAAAAGCAATTAACGTTATACACAGGCAAAATTACATATAATTTTAAAGAGAATGGTTACTTGTAATGAGGAGATGACATATCTTCTTGGCATCTGACCAATAAAGGAGGGAAACCCTTCAAAAAACTTCCCTTAGGCAGTAGTCATATAATTTACGAAAAAACATAACACAAATCATGAAAACAATACAAATATGACGAAAATCACCCTTTTAACAATATGTACCCAAAATATTAAAATTTCATCTATCCAATTGTATACCAACTTAAAATAACTCAAACAAATTACATCTTTTTTCCCTACAAGACGTCTTCAACTTTTCTTAAAAGGTAATCACACGAGGAGAGAATGGCTCAAAATCACTCACAGACAAGGCGTTCCACTGCTTAATGTTTCTATTACAAAACGAGTGTTTTCCTACATTGATCCTCTCACTATATCAATTAAGTTGCCACGTACGATCAAAGTATAACTCAAATTTATCACAATTGCGAAGAAGTGTCTTTCAAGATTTGTATAGAATTTCCACTCGGCATCATCTAACAAAACACTTATCCAAGGTATAGAGAAAATGGAAAGGAACCCCCTCCCTAAATTAGCGCTATGTATATATAGAAACCTTTGGGGAAATAGAAGAAAATAAAAGCCGTTTTATATTTTGAAAACACACTGTAAAAAATTATACACAAAGAGGATATCAACTACTCGCGCCATAGATGCAATCAATAAAATTTTGAGAAAGCACGACCAAACTATTTGTTTGGAGCATAAATAAGTGCATTATTCGCATTTTTATTACAGAAAAAAATCTGATGTGGCCAGCACATGACTTTCTCCATATATAAGATGTAAATATTTATCTAGGACAGTAATTTCGAACTCTATATTCCATCTAAACTTGGAAGATGAGTGATTTATTTATATATTATAAGCTTTGACGTCACACACATTATAAATAATGTTTTTCGGGACATGATCGATGAAAAACGATGAAATTGGCCTTTCGCCCATAGAGCCCAGAGCGCCCACTAAGTACATAATCAGCAACTTCCGGTTTATCAGTATTTCCTGAATAACTCCTAAACAATCAGTGATGCAAAAATATATTTCAAACAAAAGTTATAGTACATTAAATTTTCTAAAACATTTATAGTAAATAGTATATACCTAAATATCATATTTATGGAGATATTTTGAAAACCGGAAATGAGCTTTGAAGAATGAAGCTCAACTTCCGGTTGACCGATTTACTCCAAAAACTAATTAACTCTAATGACATTAACCAAAGCTCTATATATGAAATTTAGTGTTGATACAACGAATGGTTTCAATGTTAGAGCGCCCACAAAGTACATAACAGCTACTTCCGGTTTATCGGTATTTCACGAATAACTCCTAATCAACCGGTGATACAAAAATATGTTAAATACAAAAGTTATAGTAAATTATTTTTTCTAAAACTTTTGTAAATAATAGTATATACCTAAATATCATATTTATGGAGATATTTTGATAACCGGAAATGAGCTTTGATTAATGAAGCTCGACTTCCGGTAAACCGATTTACTCCAAAAACTAATCTACTCTGACAGCACACACCACAGTACTATATATGAAGTTTGGTATTGATACGACCAATAGTTTTAACGTTAGAGCGCCCAAAAACACACACACACACATACAGACACACACACACACACACACACATACACACAGACATCATTCCGAAAATAGTCAAAACGTGTTCTAGGGACCCCAAAACATGTATTTCCGTTGAAATCTCGAAGTCGAATTTTTTCATGAAAACAATACTTTCTCTATACTTCGTATATGGAGAAAGTAAAAAGAGCAAGTTATAGGATATTAACATAAAATTCTGACACAAAAGTAATAATACAAGTATGTCCAGAACATGTTTAATACGTATTTTAAAATTCATACCAAATGCCATGATCATGCGTATATATTGACTTCATTTTTCAAATAATACTTCGGTTATTCAATCTTTCCCTATTTGCAAAGTGATTGCTTTGCTGCCAGAAGGAAAATTGAGGTTTTGCGAGCCCTTTAAATGCGTGCAAGCATCAATACACGCGTTAATAGGTTTTGCCTATTTAAACATTATATTGTTTGCCTACAAGGAAAGGATGCTTTTTTCTAGAATGCACCGAAAAGCCCGTTATTGTTGAAGTGGAACACTTAAATTATATGCAAGAACTTAAAATGCTATCCGCAAACCGAAATTGCCTCTTCCATCTCTTCCGTTCAAACTGCGTGACAAGCACTGTTTCTACTATCATCAACATATTTGCCTTTGGAAAAACGGACTTGAAAAAACTTCTTTTTTTCTTGGGATTTTTTCTTGGTGCACGCCCTTATGTGCAATGAACCTTTAACCCTTTCCATATTTGCCTTAGACAAGTTTACTTCTCACCCCGGTACGGTAATATACCGAATATTTCCGTAGATAAGACGATAGTTGAATCGAAATAAAAAGGCACCCAATATCCGGGGACGTGGCGGCTTTGCAGTGCTCTGTGGGTGTGAAACGTAGACATTAAGAAAGGAGGAAGTCAAACGTTTGGAGGACTTCGATATGTGGGTGTGGCGTAGAATGGAAAAAGTAAGTTCGGTTGATAGAAGAACAAACACGGAGTTGCTGGAGATGGTTGGGGAGGAGAGGGCTTTAATTGAAATGATTAAACATCGACAGAGGAAAGGTTAGGTCAAAAAGAGAAGATTGGTAGCTGAAGACAGTAATTGAGGGTAGAATTCAAGGAAAAAACAGAGTGGAAGACAATGACAAGAGATGTTAGATAACTTAAGGGACGGGTTGAGCTACAGGGAAGTGAAAGAGATGGCGTTGAATAGGGATTTTTGAATGAACATGAACCTATATCACTCATGTTTGTCTAATGAGACAGATAAAAATGTAACCAATGCGAGTTCTTGCAGCAATCCCTATTGCCAGAAGCGAAAAGAAATAGTTTTTTATATGAAATATTACTAACTGGTAATAATTCCGAATACGCTTTGCAGTATTACTATCCATATAATGATTACTGATCTGGACTGAATTCATAGTGAAAAACTTTAAAATTTCTGAAGTTAGACGTTTTCTTCACGGTGATAATAAATCCCTTTCATAGCAAGATTTAAAGTGACGTATATCTTATTACACCTAGATTTTTGTCTTATAAAAATGTAATAATAATAATAATAATAAATTTATTGAACCAAAAAAAATGTTCAGGATAGGCTAATATCATTAGTTGCATTGCAATTAGTTAAAAATACATATAGGCTACTAACTAAATATATTACAAACATCTTATAACATTGATCACATATACAATTCACAACCAATATTCAACAATCATATAAATGCAACACAACCATACAATTTATAACAACTACAATAAATACATAGTTCTTATTACATTTTTTACATTATAAGCTAAATAATCTAGTCACCTAATCTAAATTACATATCCTTTTAATTTACAAATTCATCTACACTATATAATGACTTGCAAAGCAGGTCTTTTTTTTCAATCAATCTTTTAGAAATTGATTCACACCTAATATTCTTTAATTCACCTAGTAGCAAATTCTTTATTTTTAAAGCCAGTACAACGAAGCTCCTTTAGTAAAGAGGTAGCTTGAAATGTGCAGAAGAAGACTAATGCGTGAAATTTACAATCTTTACACTTACAAAATAATGAGCACTGAGGCAAAAATGCACCACAGTAAGAAAAGAAGAAGACGATGTGAAAAACAAAACCCAGAGATGGTTTAAGAAAAGTAAATAAAGTGAGCAGTTTTGGCAGATCTGAGAGGCAGTAAACAAAAACAATACATATAAACTTAAACGTAGGTCAGAAAATGGAAAAAATTGCATCAAATAACAAATAGAGAACGGGCAACATGGAATAGAAGCATACTTATACTATGTCCGTATAAAATGTAGAGATATTGAAAAAAATATCAAACAATTAATTAGTTGCTACGCACATCTGTGTTAACTAAGGAAATGTATTTTAATTTTTTATCCCAAAGTATAAAATGTCAAAAGTACCATGATAAACGAGATGATTTAGATGAATGTAAATCATGTCTATGGAATATATCTAAATCATAGAGTATGTCTTTAATCCGGAGCGAAGACTGGAAAGGAAATAATTGTGATTTTATTCACTGGTCGAAAATGAGTTCTGCTTCCAACTCGTCTTCATATTGAGCTAAATACGAGAAAGGCTTTAGTAATAAAGTTTGATGACTCGCAAGTTCAATTTAAATTAAATTAGTTATAACGTGGCTTCGCTAGCATCATTCGACCAAATGAATTGACAAATTGGGACAAAGTAATGCGTTTATACCCTCCTCTAAATCAAAAGTAGAGGTTCAAATAGTTACGCTCGTAGTTCAGAAAAGCGTTTGGGCGGTAAATCCTTTTCGCGAAGTATCAGATGTCTATATCTATGCAAGGTCCCTCCAAGCCGCATTTCGGCGTGTGGCAGTGGGTGAAAGCACAATGACTTTGATCTAATATTTAACTGCTTTCGCGTATCGTTTGTGGAAAAACTGAATTCTTGAAACGATTCGTTCTAGCATATATTTCCCTGATCAATTTTGCAGTGTCAGAACAGCCTGTATAAGAGAAGGTTGCATTATATCGGTTACATCCTCTGAAAACGTTATGTCTCAGAACTTATTCAGTAAATTTATCTTTTGTATAATTCTACTTTCTTCCAATGATTCCGAATTACAATCACTGTTTCATCGTAGCAATTCTTTATTGATCGTATCACTTTTAGTTGTACCTTTACTAAATCCCGAATATGACGCTTGTCGGCATAATCGCTAAGGAAACGTCGGTATAAATATATATTCTTGGAGATGAAAAGGAAATGAAAAGGGAGTCAAAATACTTCCCGGAATATTCCCATTGTTTCAATGGTGAGGAACTTAGCAAGTTTTTCTTCTTTCACAAGTACGCCGCATTCATTTTTTTCTTCCCATGAATGAGAACGATACCAAGCCCGAACATTTTTTCACGCTGTAAGGGAGCGTATAAAAAAATTGTGCGGAAACGAACCGCCTTCCCTCGTGTGAGTGAAAAGGGGTAGCCAGGAGCCCTGTTTCGGCCCAACTCTAAACTAAAGAGAAAGTTCACCTTGCACACGATCGATCTGGACGGAAAGATGCCTCCCTCCTGTGTGCAACTGAATGAAACAGAAATCCCATGACATTCATGTGTGGTGATCTTTCACATGCAGCAGCGGTGGCTATAATGTATGTATCGACCAGAGTTGCCAAATCTCCGGCGCTTTTTAATTTTTTCCCTTCGGTCCCCGGATCGAGCGATACGTAATCCGGGTCAGCATCAATGTGGCCCAAAATGGAGCTAAAAGTGGAGGCGGATGCCGGGCTAGAAAATTAGAAACGAATCGAGCTAGATGCTGATGAAATGAATATGTAACAATAAGCAAAGAGTACTGCGGTTGCTCAAGTTTCCTTACTCCACCAACTGGAAATAGGAGTTTTGAATACTGGCCGAAAGAGAATAAAAAAATGCAATATGCGCAAAAGGTACGGGACCATTGACTGATCCATCCGTGCTGCGACTGGGCATAAATAATTCGAGAGGGGTTTGAAGCAAATTCGGCTGCCAACACATGAGGGCAGAATTTAAAAGATCCTCACGGATGAAAACGCCTCTTTCGAAAAATAACAACTGTTTCCAGCCGCAATCGTTTTTGTAGGACACTTACAAAGAATGACTTTTCGTGCTCTCGGCCTCCCGCAAATGATAAAGCGTTGAATTCCGCTTTTCCATTAATCTGGCGATGGTGAAGCTGGCTAAATGCGGTTTCAAATTAATAATTTAAGATGAATCCGTCTTCGCGGACTCGTCTATTTCTCCTCCTTTTCGAGAACGCTCGCTAAGCTTCTCATTCGATCGACGCGAAGAGAGAAAATTTCGTTCGAGAGATTTAAAGTTTCTCCTGCCTTTTCGTTACATTCAATAGCTGATAAAGAGTTCAAGGATTTAAATGCCTCCGTGAAGTTAGCCAATGAGCAGGGTTTATAGCAGTTTTCTACAAAAACACTTTATGGTTCTATGAAACTTTCAGAGTGAATTTTTCTTTAATCAGTGCCATCATCCTAAGCAGCCACTGTCGTCAAATAAGAACCCATTTCTCGATACTTTCTCTCGTTTTTTATAAATATGCTGTTCAACAATAGGCTACTATAGTTTTAACGCTCCTGCTTTTATCATACCTAATTATAATCATATGTTTTGGTAATATACAACTCATCTAATACTGCAAAATTTTGATTTGATTTGTTATAAAGGGTTAACAATTTTATTCCCTGACGAACTAGGTAAGAAAGTGACATTTGATAGTCCAAACTTCAGCATCTTTATAGCTGTTCAACGTATGCATTTCAAGAAAATCGGGAACAAAAACGAAAATTAACCTTTTCGTACTATATAATAATAATAATTTATACTTCTACCGCCTAAAAATGTATTGCTTGATGGTTTTGTACATAAGAGGATGTATGTTTCATACACTTAAGTTACTGGTAATTATTCCTAATTAGTTCCATCTTATATTTTTGCTCTATCTTAGTGTTTAAGGAGACCGAGAGAAGTGTATAATTATGATTAACATTAAACATATTATTCAGTGAGGCTAGGTTATATAGGCCATCTCTCACTTCTATCTCAGAAGTTGGCTATAAATGTAAGATTCACAATGTAAACATAAAACGAATAATAAAATATTAGGGATGGAGATTACAATAATGAATGAATTTACACATACAAATTAAGTATTGTACAAGGATTTTACCTTAGAATATAGCGATAGGAATCCAGGACAAGGGTACAAAACAGGGGGTCGTTTCCTATAAAGCGGTATTCCTCATAAGAATTCGAAGAATCAGCCCATATGTTCTAAACTTCACGCTGAAAATTAGACCCAAAATTATTCGGAGAGTGTATAGTTATGATATTATAACGTGAATGCTAACTAAGCCTTCATGAGGCTAATATAAACAATTTTAACGAGACAATGCGGCTTCGTGCTGGGAGGTAGAAATAGGTGATATAAGCTGATGCATAAAAACTACGCTCTCAAATTTCGCGAGTTCATGAAATAAATTCATTTTGTAGAATGGTACAGTCGAAGCGATAACATTTTGTCTCCCTTATAATGCTGACATTCCAAAGTATTCAGAATTATATCGAGTTACAATGAGCCTTGCCCATGGAATTACATTAAAAAGGAATATCGGGGATGGCTTTGAATTATTTTATTCCGTACGGAGATCTAATTAACGTTAAAATAACCAGCGCTGATTAAGGTCGTCTCAAAACGGTCACCCTTTTTTAAGTCTGAGATCGGCCGAAAAGGAACTTCGCATGTGAACGTGAGATTTATTAGCTCGGCAAAGGGAAAGGGTGATTTTTGATGACTTCTTCCGGACATTCGATCAAGCCCTGTAAGGATGCCCAAACTAGGTTGCGCTAGTGCTGCGATTAGAAACTCTCCCGTTGCATAAGCCCAGTATCGTTGCCTTTCAACATTCATCTCCGTTTACAATAGTTCCCCGTGACCTTATTTTTGGTGTAAAACCTGCCGATCGAAATGCGGTTTATCTCTCCGTGTCCTTTGTCGCCTTAAAATACAGCAGTACCAGGATCTCTCTCTGAGCACTCTCTCATAAAGTAGCATAGGAAAACGAGCCTGTTACATCTCTTTAACCATTTATTATATTTAATTCTCAATTAATATATGTATATGTTGCAAGTATATGTATATGTTGCCATCGGACGATTAGTCCACTTGTAGCATTAATAATAATAATAATAATCTAACTAAATATTTCCTGACAGATTGAAATTTCCACTAATATTATTTCAAAATAAATTAAAAGAATCGATACTTTATTTACGACATAGCAATGACTATGGATGAAAGGAACGATCACTATGCAGCGGTAGTGACGACTAGTGAGACCAAAAATCTGACATGAATAACTGAAAATCAAACGAAGAATGAATATGAAATATTAATTTCCACCTAATTATCAATTTCGGTATCTTCTTTATTTATTCCGTATACCCAACAAACATCCATTTCTGGACCCTTACAGTGGAAGGTAAATAAAAAACACAATGAACAATCACATAAGACTATTCCCAAATTCGAAAAATCCGACTAGCCGGGATTCGAACCGGGACCGTGGGGTTGGAGCGATAACCTGCGAGTTCGCTAACCAATCAGCCGCCACGGCCGGTAAATTACTATTTATTTAGATATGTCTTATATAATATCTCTATTTATTTAGATATAGAGATGTTACGTTTTTGGAATATCATTAGAACTGTATCATAATCATTCAGTAAGTATGACAGCTTTCGCTTCTGGTATATGAAGTATCATCTGAACTCATGATAAGGAACTCACTTTTATCTGGAGGAAACTTTGCTGAATTACTTCATAGAAAATTAATTTCCAAAAAAAAATAAAATACGACGGAAACTTCTTCGTAATTTCTACAGTTTTAAGGACTTAGTGCGAAGCTTTGCCAGGAGATCATCATTATCCTTCACACTATCGAAACATTCTCAGAATATCTTTCACGAAGTGTGGCTTAACTGAAAATAATAAATTTCAGCTTCTGAGTTAATCCTGTAACTTAACGGTGTTCGTCGAAGACTACAGAGTAGGAATGACGTAAAACCGAGAAAAATGAAAAAAACATATCCAACGACTAAAATCGACGGTTGTCTTAAGTATATCGTAGAAAAGATGTGTCAAAAAGAGTTATTTGCTGGACAGATAAAATTCGCTCAGTAATTTTGATAGCGGCTACTATTATTTCATATAAATCTTTATCTCATTTAAGTCTTTATTAGGAAATGCAACATAGAACGAATTTTTACCCTAAGCACATACTCCGCCTTTACTACAGACCTGTGAGTATTCGTTACTAACATTTGGTGAAGTAGCACCAGTAATATTTGGTGTAATAACATAAGGCAGGATGAATAAGCATAGAAAACCCAACACAACCAAATTATTATAAGGAATTCAGACATTGCCGATGTATAGCATGCCATTTAATATAGCTATAATGTCATTCCTACTTAAAACTCAATTCCAAAACTCCAATAATTTTGTTTGGTAACTTGTATAATTTTCTTATATTGCTCTATTGTTTATCTCTGCTAATTTAATGTAGATATCTGTTAATGCTGATAATTTTGTACGAAAATGGATATATATATAGTCTTACTTTAGGCTTCTTTCCAACACTAATATTCCATGTATTTCTCCTTTCTTCATTCCTTTTTAATTTTAGCAGCAACCGTAAGTATCGCACGCCATTTACTTTTTTCCTAAGTACTGACTAGATTTTTTGCAAACCCAAAAAGCATATCCCTCTTTTTTCTCTGCTTTTTTGGATCCTAAAAAGATCTATTTTGAAATATTCTATGATATAGAATTAAATGTAAGAAGAAAGTCTCAAAATTGCCTTCAAGTAATGCACTTAACATTTTTTTATTAGAAATGATATTATGGCTCGGTTTTTTCTAACTAGGGCTTTCCGTTTCCGAAACCCGAACCGAAATATTAGATTATTTAAACCCGTACTAAAACCAAAAACCCATATTGACTCAATTCTGAATTTTGGCTCGCAACAATTGTTACCATTATCATCAAGTATTATAGTTCCATATTATTTCAATAAATTGCCTGATGATATTCAATGTGAAAGTAAATTGAAAGTAATAAAAAAAATAATAGCATGGCTAGTTGCAATGCAATTAGAGTAATACACGACACATTACTATATATAACCATGCTTAAATTATTTGTAATCTAAAAACAAATTTAGATCCTGATAAGTATAAGAAGAGGAGAGACGAGCCCAAGAAAGGGCTCTGCGAAACCTGAAATTTTTTTAAAGTAATTGATTTTTCCTGTAAAAACAAAAGATTTGTTTTGTAGCTATCTCACTGTCAGCATTATCTGTTCAAGTTATTGCTCTCTGAGCCAAGCACTGGTATGGATTCCTGCTGACAATGAATGTTGATGTATTGTTTTTACTTTTCTGGAATTGCTTGATGTCTTATTTCTTGCTTGATTACTTATTTAGCCAAAATTGTAAGCTCATCACGGGCAGGTTTCTTTTCTAATTCTCACTGAAATTAGAAATAAACGTTCCTTGCATTATCATTTAAAGAAGCACCTAATGATCAATCGCTCTGACGAATAGCCGTTACTGTAGTCGGATTTTTCCGATTAGGGAATGGTCGTGTTTGAATGTTCATTGTTGTTGTTGATTATCCACCACTGTAAGGGTCCAGCAAAATGGATGTTTGTGAGGGTATATGTAAGTTAAAAAAATAAATTGAGCGGTTTCGAGAGATCCCGACGAATCACCGAAAATTTCCCCGAGAAAAATTCTATGAAAAATGAACCAACAATCATTATCCATATAATAATTTCTTCAATTCCAAGCTATTGGAGGGGAAAAAGATCACCCAAAGCACAAGTTGTATCAAATGCTTTTTCCCCTTCCACACGGTCGTAAGTTAAATCAGGCCATCGTGCTAACTCCGATAAAATTGAGCTTAACCCAAATTGAAACTGAAGAGACTTGCACGGACGCGAAGAAAAAAGATTCGATGAAAAGATACTCTGATTGGATTTGTAATTAATATTTGGGTCTATGTCCAAGTTGGCGGCATAAATTAATTATTTTTGGGACGCATTGAAATATAAACAGATCGCCTGAGAGTTTCAATTAGGTCCAGTTTACCAAATAATCAAAAAATCTGTCAACGATTTAACGAAGTAATTAAAAATCAATTTGGATTTGATGAATAAAATAGCGTTTATTCGTTTGAGCCTTGGATGTTTCTATGGATCCCATTTAATAGAGCCCTAGGGAATCTTAATGAAAATGAGCGAGCTGCGATTGTCACGTAAATAAATCAGACGTCCGCTGAAAAATTTCGCTTGGCAAAATTCACGAGCACAAACACCTTTATTCGAAAAAGTACGCATTTATATTTAAAATCCACCGAATCACGAACGCGATT
This sequence comes from Sympetrum striolatum, assembly GCA_947579665.1. Taxonomy (NCBI): domain Eukaryota; kingdom Metazoa; phylum Arthropoda; class Insecta; order Odonata; family Libellulidae; genus Sympetrum; species Sympetrum striolatum. The sequence continues at coordinate 81,004,828 of OX388352.1, forward strand.
CCGTACGTATTTATTTAACTCGTTCTTCTATACCGCGTTCTTTAATTAAAAACTACTCGCATCGAATGCGATTTAGCGAGGAAAACGTTAAAATGGGGGATAATTATGGAATAGAGTCTTCCTAAGACTGAAATACCACTCCCAATTACCACGCTAAAATCATTTTCTACAGGTTTTAAAAGGACGCGCCGTTAAAGGTTAATTTCGAGAATTATTTCACCTAGGTTTGATCTTCCACGGTCTCTCAAGGAGCACTCGTTTTAGTCGGAAAACTGCAGCAACACGAGGAATCGTTACCGGGATTATCCTGCCGTAAGTAAACACGCGGAACAAAAAGACAGCGAGCAAACACTTGAGAGGATGGCTCAATTCCCCTCTTTCCTTACGTTCTCGCTATGTTTCGGCGTCGGATGAATATGATCCGATTACACACAATTTTAACACCTCTGGCATGAGCGCTGCTCGGCGGAAGCTGTATCGGTCGACGTTCGGATACAACTCTTCTCACAATTGGCGAGCATCCCGTGTTAACAAACGTTACATGACTCTACACTCAATAACTTCGCCAAATACGCTTCGGAATGCATTCCATCGGAGCAAGTCAGTCTCTCTCTCATTCGAAACAAAGAGATGAATGCTTTCCCTCACCGTCGAGCTAAAAATGTGCCTAAAGTACTGTACACTTGAACAGCACCGCAAAATACTCTCGTAATACCCTCTTTCTCGGCTTATCGCGCATTTTTTATGAGAACATGATTTCTCGTCCAAAATGACGGAGCTAAAATTAACTTCCAAGCAAATGCTTATCTTCCGCAAGAACATTTATAGGGCGTTTGTTTACTTGGATTCTAAAAAACTCCGCGTTTGTTGATATCGCATTGATAATAATTTTACCTTACTAATACTTGATTTATTTTCGAATATTTTACATTTTAAGAAAATTTTATTTTACGATCAGTACCCTCTTTACAAAATAGCTCGTCTGGATGTGCCCTTGCGTGATAGTTATACAAAACTACAATATGATACACTACAGTGCAATAGAAGAATATGATTAACTCCCTACTAGATACATACTACAATAAGATACACTACAATAAAGTATATTACAATAGTATTTTACAGAAAAATAAACAATTGTTCCAAAATACATTTTAATTAAACAACATAGTAAAATAATCACATTGTACACTAATTACATAGCGCACAAAATACATAGTACATCATCCACATAGTAAACAAAAGTAAACTATTTCACATTCATCTTATTTTTCATTCACATATTTCCAAGTTAAATAACCGTTCATCACAATGTTTAGTTGTGACATGTTTTTGTAAATTGTTAATTATATGGTAGATCACATAGTTATAGAAACGTCCTATAGTTCGTAAGCCCATATAATGAGACAAGATTAAAGCTCCGTAGTCTTTTTCCTTTATCCTTTCTCGAAAATAGCAGCTATTATAAGTATTTGTAGTTTTTAATTCTCCGGTTGAAAAGTTACATGGAGAAGGTTTATGGAAAACAATATTTACCTGGTGAATTAACAATCTATTTTACCGGCGTAAGAACGAAAAAAATATTATTATGCAAGAAATAGTAAAAATTTGTAATATTGTATTGACACATTAGATGGATGAGCATGTAGATGAAGTAAAATTTCAAAATCTGCGTTCTTCACACCTTCCCTCCGCATTTATTGGCCACATAAAGAAGTTGAACTGGATTCGAATAAAGTCATATGACTCCAATACTAAGAATATTCATACATGGTACATTCCACCAGTACAAATAACTTAAAAAAATTAGTTATTTTATCATTGAGGCAGCATTGAGCCTATTTAAAAATACATTTACTGTTACCTCATTATCAAACAAATAATCTTTAGGTGTTCATAATTTATACAATAACTAAATTATAGTTAAAATTTTACTTTCTCATGGATTTATCTCCAAATTTCTACAGCTAATTCACACAACGACTCCCACTTCGCTCCTAATCATTATAAATATTGAATGGCGAAATAATCGCTAATCATTTTTCGCGTATTTCTTATCAGCAGCGATAATAAAACGCAGCTGAGCGAGACAGATCTTGCCACTAATTAGAATACACGTAATAATTCGTAATCATAAGCTAAAATTTGCCGATGAAACGCTTTAATGAGCTTCGATATCATACTAATCAAAGACTTAATTTTGCACTCCCGCTTCGTTCCATAGAAGAACTGTGTACCATCAGTAGCGCTTAGAGACGCCTAAAAATGGCTACTCGATGCGTCAAAATTGGGTCCATGCGCTGGATAATTTCGTCAGGATATTTATCGCGGTTCCGGTTCAACGTACCGTAACTCGGCGTAAGACAAAAAATATTAGCTGGCTTGAATTAAGTGGAGTTGGACGGAGGTATCGTATTAATAACCTCGTCGAGAAACGCTACAGATATAGGAGAAAGTGGTGTACCTTGATCATGGTGTACCTTGTACCACTATCAATAATGGTGCTACTTCATAGCACGAACCTATCCAACTACTTCGGCCATTACATCAACCTCCTTCGCTAAGGTGGGCTTAATTTGTATAGACTCGTGTGCCAGTAGGAATGGTTTTTTTATTTTTGGCAAGTCAAAGTAATTTTTTCGCATGTTAGTTAGTGCGAAATATTTAGTTTTTGCTGTGCAAAACGCGGGTAAACACTACAACAGTTCATAAAACAAAATACGGGGAGTAAATTGATATCATTATTTTACTGGTTTAAGCTAAGGTCGGGTAGTCATATTTGTTTAAATTTGCTACGTCGTGTACCTTGAAGCCAAGTCGCATCTTGCACCTTGAACCAGTATTTAAAGATACTTTATGTTGCAATCCTTTTTTTTATTCGTTTTAGGTGTAGTGTAATGTGCCACCAAGCAAAGTAGGGGAAAAACGTGAAAATTTCAGGGTAAGAACGGATGAAAGGTTTTTTACAAAGACATTCAGATGAAATTTGATAAACACATTATATTTGTGCTGGAGTTGAAATAAGCGCTTGGAAAACATACATTTGTGACTTTTGTAGTAGACTTAGGGATAAGTTGGAAACATGAGAAATTTATTTCTCTTGAAACTTAATTTTTCTAAGTGTCCCAAGGTGCACGAGCATAATGTACCTAGGCCCACTTTGTATCAAATGAAAAAAGTATTTTTACTACGTTTTACAGCAAGTTTTATTTCAACCATGCGCATTAATATGAGGGAGAAAAGTCAGAGATTTAAGTGGTATATTTTTATTAAAATTATCTCGAACTAACTAGACTTACAGTGAAAAATAAAGAAGTGGTCCAAGGCGCAACAGCTTCCCCTAAATAGTCACTTGTATGTACTAGTAGCAATGAAATCTACCTCGCGGTTCCACGAATAGCCGTGCTCCGAGTTGACTTTACCACGATTTGTTTTTCGACGAGTTGACTTTACGCCGACTTGACTTTCGACGAGTTGACCCTACGTCGAGGTATCCTACGACGAGTTGTCACCGAACCATTTATCGCAAACACCATTATGGCGGAAGCGCGTAATATGGTTAGGCCCAACCTGAGCGACACCGGAATGCACTCCAGAGTCAAAATCTAATCAAGCACAAGCTCTTAACCACCACGCTCATAGATGTTGGATGTGACCGGTAATAATAACTACACGCTTTTCCCTCGTCGACGCCAGCTGATGAGCCAGCAGATACAATAACTGATTTAACGAAATTCGAATTAAGAACACAAAAACTTATGCTGAATATCAGATAAGAGGAGTTATCATTAAAGATGACATCTCCTTGAACGAGGATGGTTCTCGGGAAGTTAGTCCAGAAGCAGTAACGACATATTCTTTACGATTCTCAGAGATCATCCTTACTCAGATATGTCGGAAAGCTACACCTATAAGTGAGGTTTGGTCAAAGACCTGAGCACACTCCCGAAAAATTAAATAAGTAAAATACACTTGGTAATGTCCTCAGTGTATTTTTTGTCAATGCTATATCTCGCATTTCCAAAATCACATTCTGTAAAAAATACTTAGTGTGTATTACTTCACTTATTTAGAATAGATTCGTTCCGCAAAGCTCCTCAGAAGCTTGGATATGTCATATTTATTCAAAGAATGGTTACTTGCCCGACCGTTTCGCGAAATAGTGGTAACCTCACGGTAAAATTAATAATAAAAATAATAATGATTGGACGCCTTTATTCGGGCAAGATATAGGCTAAAAGTCAGTACTCCTATGCCAAAATTCGATGTAAAACTTTTCCTTCCGTTTTCCGTATAGAATGCACAATAAATTTATCCACACCCACATATTTATCGGCACATAAAAGCAATTAATATGGTAGATAACCTGAGGCTTTAGAAGGTACACTGAATTGTTAACTTACATGCAATCATTTTTTAAACCTATGATATATACGGATTATAACATACGTAAACAATCAGAATAGCCTACGCTGTATTTTCTATTGCATGAATGTACCACTGATTAAATAATACACTCCTCCGTTCTCAAATTTCCCGTACTCTGTCGTGATTATTCTCAGTCTTTACTAGACTCAGTTCCTGAAATTGCCTTAGATAGAAATACAGTCGCAAAAATTCGTAAATATTGGTTAAATGGGCATTTTTTCTTAATAAAGTGGGCATATGAGATAGAAAGTGAAACTGTGTGTTCCCTTAATCACCTTTGACATTTTTTGACCGTTTACTCCCACGCAAGCTGCCGCTCAAATCAATGTTTACTACGTCAGAATCTGCGGATCTCCCGTAGAGGCAAGTTGCAATCAGTGGGAGTATCATTTAATTAAAATGCACAATAACATGTATTTTTTATGGTGAGCTGCCCTCTCTCCTCATTTCAATCGCTTTTAGTCAGTGACGTAACCAGCTGCTGTAGAGGTGACACCTATGAACTCCAACTCCGTAACTGCGTTGTAATATTTATATCTACGATACAAATTAATTCTCAATTTTAATTAACACAGACACATGACTGTTTTTGGTCCTACTATATCTATACAATTTATGATGAAGCATTACTCAACTGCATAGACGATTAACGATAGCATAAATGCTGCTCATTGTACGAAGCAGGTCGATGAACTGTGGGTGGCGCGCATAGGCGCGCTACGACAAAATTTTCGAAATCCTGATGGCCCCATACGTGCCATGTATTCATCAACAGAATCATAAATATAGACCTGAATTTGGGTTGAAAAGAATCATATAAATCAAGAATATTTTTTTATCGATAACAAGCATCGAATCGAAATAGTAAGGAAAATTTTATTTTAATACAAATAACACTACTTCGGTAAAATGTAGGGTGACTACTAAACTTCTACCTCAGATGACTCTCAACGTCGTACGTTATACTTCTGTGACATTCCTATCGCAATCAGTAGCCAGTAATAATAGTATTTTGCATGCTCTTATTGTTTGGACGACGTAATAGTTTATTTTAAGGGAAAAATTTTCGGTCACATTTCTTCTAAAATTAAATAAGATTCCGTGAGGAAGCTTTAATAGCTCGTGACATCTTTTAACCAAAACTTTTGGTAATAAGTGCGGTAACAGGATATATTTATATACAAAGTATTTCATCGGACCTAAAAATGCCAGCAAAACGAGTAATAACGTATATAGGCCCCTGTGTGTAGGAGAAAACGAATAACGCCCAATTACTGGACCTTCGGAAATACCCTGAGGCACGTTATCCTCAGTGGCCGAGGACATCGAGTTCCAGTTTTTATTCTTTTCGTCAAAAAGAATTTTGAGAGCCACAATTCTTAAAGCACTACCTCTAACGTAGTTTACTGTATGTAAATCAATTTATGACGGAAAACTTGGTAAATGTATAAAACTACAGAATTAGACGGAATAAGGTTTATCGATGGGGTAAGGATGAGCTTCAAGGATGCAGCAATGTATTTGAAGATAAACATGAATAAGAAGAAAATTGATTTTTGGTTTAGCGGTCACAAGAAATTGTACAGAAATCGGAAGCAGATTTTGAGTTTATAGTAAAAACCTAAATAAACTGCATCGAAAGTTCATTCTATTCTATACACTTTTTATATCTTATTAAAGACCTTGGGAAGCTTTTCATTTCATTTCCCGATGTATAGATGGAAGAGAAAATGCATGAAATATTCTAAGGATTCACTTTCACTGTGTTTGAAAGTGGTGAGATGAATTGTAGGGATGAAATGTCATCCTACTTTATAAATAAAATCAGAAAAGCTCTTTAGAGCCGGATTTAAGGTAAACGCCTAGCAATATTTCCTTCTCCGAATGAAGATAAGAATAAGAGAAGTCTGCTTCCTTATTAAATTTTCACAAGGTCCTTACTACACAGCCTCTTTTGGTGAGTTACTTTTTGTACACCAGGAAACTAAAAACTGATTCCCTCATATCCTGCTAACACGACAGTGAATTCCCTGAGGATTGTAAAATAAAGGAATATGAAAGGGAAAAAAAATTATTTCGTGTACCATAATTTGTGAACACACTTCTTACAATATGGAGGGGGATCTTAGGAAAATCAAATAGTATTTCTATTAGGTAACAGATTATAAGAACGTATTTCCACGTTTTGAAATTAAGAGTAATTCCTAGCTAAGCAGCGTCAATTATCATTTTTACTTCATTAGACTACTAAATTTTTAGAAATAAATAAGCAATCCTTTTGGTATCTTGTTACACGAATATTGACTAAAAATGAAGTTTAGATAGGTTCCTGGAGGAAATAACTCTCAGTTATTAGTAAAATTAGTAAAATTATTTCAAATTTAACAGATAATAAGCAATTCACCTCAAATATATTATACAAAGTAGATTAAAATTTTCATTACAGAATGTGTACCTGAAATTTACGATGATTGCTTCGAATCCAAAAGCCCACTCTTATTTTAAATTATTATAAGTCGAGCTTTACAATATTTCACGATTTTATTAGATCAGTATAGCCGTATCAAGATTTTTAAGGACTATTTAGCTTTAAGCGGTTATATGGCAGTGTCAACTCAGAAATTAAAATGTCAACAAGTTTAAAAATGATCAAAACAAATATTTCAAGGAAATTCGCTCCGTGCAGAATTCATCTTTTTTCAAAAATATCACTGGTACTTCTGAGAATTCTAGAGGAAATCTATCTCAAAACGAAACACGGAACGGAAAATTCTGATCTCATATCTCTTGATTCAAGGACTTCCTTGTACTGGTTGCTAACAAAATCGTGGTAAAAGAATGGAAGAAGAAACAATGGCTCCTTAAGCTCTGAAAATCTTTTTCCCGTTATAGGATTATTTTACAAGCCTCCCATTTATAGAGAAACAAATCCTGGTTAGTATTTCTGAAGAATACGAACTGTTAAAGATTTCACGTACCTCCAAAATAAAGAGGTAAATAGTAACTCGGAGAAATTCCAGAAAACATTCATTGTATATAATTAACGTGGCTTATTAATGTGAGACAATGTGATAGTAACTGTTAATTAATAGTAATACCATGAGGATGATCACGTGTCCTCAGCGCAGTTTCGCAGAAAAGCTCGTGAAAAGGTCGACGCAAAATTGAGCCGTAAGTCCCTATAAAGAGGGCGACCGGAATTTCATGAATAAAGTTCATCTCGAGGCGAGAGCTTAAAAAAGTGACACTTCGCCAATGATGAGCAATGTAATTCCTGCGAGGCCTCCGTCAGAGTTCCTCTCAAGATATAAACAGTGTTATTGATAATGCACAAATGATTCTGCGCAAGAGCTGACGATGTAACTTTTGGTCGCGATAGGAAATATTTCATAGGGATTCTGGGTTATTTTCGCGAAAATATAATCTGAACTCGGTTTAAACCTACATAACAATGAAAGCATGGAAAATAGGCAAAGAATGTTCTACTAAGAGAAATGTATCAACGCTGCAATTTCCTGTGATTTGGTCCAAAATTTATTGTAACATTTACATATTCTAGCCTTACTTTAAAAGGTTAATTGAAGGAATGCAACAGAGCGAAAAACATTCTAAATTTGGAATAAATTGATTTATTCCACGAAGAATACAAAAATATAAAAAACTGTCACTTAACGGCAATCCTTCATGACGATATTTCACGAATCGGTTCATTTTTCTTCTTGTACTTTAGTTGGTATTAATTCCTCCTCATTAGAAAACCGGAGCTTAATCGGGTGAACACTACTCATTGTCAGATATCCTGTTATTTGATTACTGTATACTATTTTACGACATCCCTCCTTCATTTTATTCTTTCGATACATAAACCTCACGAAATATGACAACCCATTCCAACTTTGAAGGAAGAAAAAATTACTGGCAAAACAAACATCCTAACTCGGTTTAAATGTCAAGGACATTGAGCCATAATACATAATAACTCCCACACGTATAAAATACACAGCTTTGTGATAGTGGTTTTTCCACAGCTTCATTCAACTTCGGCGGCTTACTGCAGGAAATAAGGTTAAGTAAAAAGTCAACAAGCACATCTATTATTATTATTATTCTACTCTTACGGCAAAATTAGGTAAAAATGACTTCTTTTCCATCTATAATTTAGAGTTAGTTTACGAGAGTAATAATAATCATTGTCTTTAACTGGGCAAGATTGAGACTTAAAGTATTTTCTTCCATCTAACCCAATTATACAAGAAAATAATTCACAGATAAAACAGAAATATTTCTATAGTTAAATTACATCAAGAAACAACGAAACGATACAACAAATAAGCGACTTGTATTAGTGTGTTAATTGAAAAGAAATAATGCATACAAACTTATGGATAAGTTAGAGCAAACATATAGTTGCAAGCTAGATATAGATACAATTAAATAAAGAAAGGATTGGTTTACAGGGACTAAATTCTTCGAATGAAGGTTATCGGAGAAAATCTTACGATGCGAGAAAACGCCTACACAAGAACGTGCACTTAAGCACAAAGGTAAATAAAAACAATATTTTTCGTTGATAGCTACTACAGGAAAGCTTCATGATTAATTAGATCCTAGAGATTTTGACTGGTGATAATCTATGAGAACAGCATATGGAATAAAAAATTCATTTATAGTAATCCACACATGAATTCAAAGAAAGAATGACAATGTTTCCAATGCATCAACCCTGGCGTAATTACCATATGATGATAATTGATGTAAATAAATTTGGTGATAACGATCTGTCCATTCTTCATTGAGTTGCCAATAGTTATAACCTATATACCTATAAAAACATTGAGTAACAAATATTATTTCGGTGGTTTATTTACTATAAAGAGCTTTTTTACTACTACAGGGTAAATTAAATTTCAGGATTAAATTTACGATGTTAAAAATACATTGAATAAGAAAAAATATAGGGTCAGCTTTATTTAAATGTAAAGCTTTCATTTTAGCTAGTTGCAAGTCATTGTTTACCATGCAAGAGCTGGAAAACTTAGGTTTAGAATGCCTTCTTGCATTTACACAAAGTCAAACCAGTATTGACCTGAAAACCGGAACGGAATAAATAGCGGGCTTCGATATCGGTTCATTGTCAATCGTCTCGATTTATAGGGTCTAAATTCAATTATCACTTTAAAAAAAATTAAAGTTTCTTCAGATTCTGTTCGAAGTCCTGGATTTTAATTTTGTATGTTGACGTTGCGTATGAAATTCAGTTTTCAGCGGAATTATCGACCATCTTGGTGCTTTGAACTATTGAGCCATTAGCTCCACGACAATTCCGCTCAAAACTCTAATTGTAAGAATGGTTACGTTTGACTAAAATATGCTCATCAATAAAGACGAAAATATTATCATTATGCATGCTTTTCTCACTTTGCGTAGTTTTTTTCAGTCCTGTGACGGGCTTTCGCCAAGTGTTTTCTACTGTGGTTTTAAGAATTTTCAACCCTTTATTAGTCGCATGGGGTCAATATGGCCGCAGATGGTGTATTTCCTTCGGTAACACATAAACCAATAAATATATTTCAACCAAATTTTCGTTTTGTAAAGATATGTGCTACGTCATAATTATCTGAAAATTTCGTTAATCTAAAGTAATATAAACTACGCAATTTTAGCAGTGTTACCAAATTTACAAAAATAAATTTAAATGATTATCTAAACAATATTTTAATAATTTTTAAGCGTTTTTACATAAAATACTTCATTTCTAATTACCACAAAATAACAAACTCCATATCACGCATACCGACTGAAAAACAAATTAATTTCCAAAACATAAGTTTTTGCGGATATTTAAAGATTATATCGAATATTTTTTGAAGGTATCTATAGTGTTTAGAATACTTTTAGGGTTAACAAAATACTTAACTGATGCTCAATGAGTAAATCTGTTTTCATATATTTCCAATAAGTAACACAATAAAAACTTTTGAATAATTTGTTTTAATTTGTTAATTTGAAAGAGGTCTAAAACATTTAGAGAAAAATGGGTCATATTGACCCCACGCGACTAATTAGGTAACTATTTTTGACGCGACTAATTAAGGATAATATGGATACTGTTTTCAGAATCACCGCCTTTTGAATAATTACGTGTATCTTTTTGTGAGATTTAATTTTTCAATATGTACATGGACGATATTACACGATAGTATTATAGTTACTATTACAATCGCAAAAAAGTACACAATATGGATACTAATATCTCATTATTTCTTCTCTCTTTGGTTAATAAAGATATTAGATATAAAAATATATTAAAACGTAACATTTGATTGAAAATTAAATCCCTGTTTACGGATTATGGTGATCGTTCGCGGTGCCGAAAGGATCTTAAGTACCTCATTACCGGTATACTTCAAAGAATACCAATCTGATATCAAATATATTTAACAGAACGAATTCATCATCCCATAAGGTAGGAGAGGATGGATTACTTCCATATTATTTCCCCGAATGAGGAGCAGACGGATGAAGTATGTCCGCGACCAACGAGCGAGCCTACATGGCATATCGCTAATGCGATGTTCCTTTTATACCAAGAGACATAAGAAATGCATTACAGTCCCTGGCCGAAAAGTGCAAAATAGAACGGGAAAAAACGAGTGAGAGGGCGCGATTTGAAGAGCGGAATTTTGCCCAAGGAACCATTTATCTATTTTAAGGGAAATCGTACCCACGTTCTTTCGAGACCAAATAAGGGACTTCGATGAAAATTTTCTGCTATCAAAATTGTCTCATTGGAGTTTGGGGGGCTTCTATTTGTGACCGAAAAACGATGAAATATCTCTTGTATCGGGAGCGATAAATCACTTTACTGGAGTTGACACTGATGCCCTGGTTCCTCGTAAAAGATTGGTGTCGTGTCACTCAGCACAGGTGAGCCCAATTTGTATGGAAAAAATAAATTAAAGTTAAAAGTAGATTTAACGATGGTCATTATAGACGGTCGATGCAAATCTCATTTCAGAATTGAGCGGTGGCTTTCGGTCGAAAACCTATTCAAATGCACTAGGAACGATTTCGGAATTTATTACTGTATTACGAAAAACTTTTAGACGGATCATTTTAGTACTTATGTTTTACCTAAGTAACACATATTAAGGATACGTTGATTTGAAATACAGTTATTTTTTATTCTGTTTATATTTTAATGCAATGAGGATTCTCAGTCTGATATTTTTCCGTTCTAAAGGAAATGATATTCAATAGCTTACAGGGAAAACATTTTATTCATAAACTATAAATTACAGATCATATATTAGATATAGATAATATTAGAAAAATTATTACTGACATGTATTAGGGATTTTACCCTGTCGCAAATAAGTATATGAATTACTATGTTGACCTAAATTCCTCCACGTATATCAAGAAGATCGTTATGACCTCTGCATAAATGTAACGTGCAACAGTTTTCCAATTACATAAAAATTTCAACCTGAGCTTTTGACTCAACAACAATTCTTCAAGTTAAGTGAGTACAGTATTATAATTTTACATCTAAAGGAGAGAGATTCGCTTCTTCTCTAGCCATTTAATACTTGATCGACTACGCTCAGAAAATTCGGGCATTGGCTAGTTATCCTTGGCTAGCGTAGCTAGCTTAAAAATACGTACCTGTCCTTATATATAATTTCCGAAGAGTCCGTCTGTCCGTCCGTCCCTCTTTTATTTCAGAAACGGTTAGACTTAGAGATTGGAAACAAACTGCATTGTGTTTCTACGAGTAAGAAACCCCTAGGAAAAATATTCCCTTTAGTAAGAAAGCCCGGGTTCGAACCCACTAGTCTATAATACGATTCCATAAGGAATACACGTAAACTTCACTTTTATCGGTTGCAGGCCTTATTTATTTTTCAAAATTAAATTAGAAAGAATCGTTGTTAAAAGTCGGGAATACCATCAACAGAAGGTAAATTGAATAAAGTTTCTTATTTTAGTCGTGGAATAACGATTTCGAGAGGATGATTTGCATGAAAATATTTCTCATACATTCTCTGTGCATCATTTTAGAACAAGAACGCATCGCTAATATTGTTGCATCAAAAATAACAAAGTGTTAGCAGACAGAAATGGAAGCTAAAAGGAATCTGAACCTCACTGTGGTGGTACAAATGCTCTTGCTTTAGTTGTTAGAAGAGAAGAAGGCAATCTTAGAAAATAAGAAGAGTGATGCAGTCACCTGGAAGCAGAAGGTATGCTTTCAAATAAAAAATTAGCATATTATAATATTAATGTGTAGTTATACCTAGATATTCGTTGTCTAATTCGCAGGAAAACGTTTGGAAATGCATTGGGGAGATATTCAATGCATGAATGGGTAGCGCCAGAGAATAGAGCAAGCTTCGAGTAAAATATGACTGTAGCAAGAAAAATACGAAGAAGATTATGGCACAACAACGGCCGGAAATACTCAAAACTGGTGTTGGGTCCTTCGCTCGTTATATATAATTCCTTCTCCGGATTCATTCATAGACATAGATAGGATAATAATTCACAGGCTAAACCACAAGCGTCATTGACTTGACGATTTTACGACGTATTGGCAATAACGTTTAACCGTCAGAAAAATTGCGATTTTGAGCCTCAGTGTCATGGGTTCGATTCCAGAGGGCCCCAAATTCCCGATTTTTCCCATTTAAAAGTATTGCTTTGATTTTCAAGAATTAAAAAAAAATACTTCCCGGATAGATAGAGAATCAAAACTCAAGGAGCTTTTAGATACGGTTATGATCTATCGAAAACACTAATGACTTTCACGGAAACAATTCTTGGTTCGATGCTAGAATGATTCAAATATCTGCCCTTTAAAATACATCGAGGTAGTCATTCATTTTTTTTGATGCTCTTATCGAAATGATAGGAAGTTCTCACTCTGCTAGAAGATGTATATTAAGAATCCGTTTAAGAAAAAATATATAAGACCATGCTGTTCCTGGGTTCAATGCCAGAGCTCATTACAATTTCTCACATAAGGAATATATGTGAAAAGTAGGACGTCGTTTGAGGCAGTTGCAGTATATATTTCTGCTTGAATTTTAACACATAGTTAGAGATCTTTTATTGTGCAGTATAGAGTGTATCACCAGAAAGACCCGGGTTCGATGCCGGGTGGTAAATATATATTTCCCATACAAAACACATTGGGGTAGTTTTTCATAATTTTTTCATACACTTATTGAAATGATAGGAAGTTCTTTCTCAGATAGAAGATGTATATTGAGACTCGGTTTGAGAAAAAAATTTAGATAAGACCATGCTGTGCCTGGGTTCGATGCCAGAGCACATTAATTTTTCTCACATAAAGAATATAAGGGAAAAGTAAGACGTCGTTTGAGGCAGTTGAAGCAAATACTTTTGCTTGAGTTTTCACATATAGTTAGAGATGGTGATCTTCTGTTGTGCTGCATAGTAAGTATTGCCAGGAAGACCCGGGTTTGATGCCAGATGGATAAATTGCAACGAATTTTAAGAATATTTTCAATACCTTTTCTACTTTTGAGGACCCTCCCGATATTATGTCGACTTGTAATTTGTGTTATCAACATGCTTGCAGAATCCAAGCAACATTTTACTTTTATATATTAGAAGTATACCCGGGGCGTGGAAAAGAGGTTACTTTTCAATGATAGTACACGATTTCCTCATATAATTTCGCGAAGCGAATATCCGACACAGGGCATATTATTAAATGAAAAGCCATTAGGCAAACTGTATCCTTCGAGCGATATTTTTCATCTCGTGGAAAAATCTCCAATAATACGCGCTCATACGAAATACAATGTAAAATAACCTCTATTTAGAGATTTCTAAGGAACCCTTGCCTATTAGCTACGCATAAAACTCCGAACAGGCAAATCCCAAATGAAAATGTAATAATGACGATAATGCAGCGTATTTATGAAGAGCGAGATGGAATCTTAATAGACTCTTTTCACGTATTTTTCTCTCTTAAATCTTTTAGTGATTTAAAAGGGATTCCAGCCCATTAGGTGCGCAGAAAACTCTGTACCAGGAAATTTTCGAATATAGACGTAATAATGATGCGTATTTTTCAAGGGAGAGATCGAATCTTATAAGACTCTTTTCTCGTCTATTTTTCTTTATAAATTTTAGAGATTTAAAAAGATAATATTTTTTGGAAGTCAAAGAAAGTTTTAAAAGCAACAATAAGGGAACTGCGGGATGAGTAACAGAAGTCGGCGATAAGATTAGATCTGTAGACAGCAGCAATAATGAATTGCTATAAATCTGCGAATTCTATTGATAAAAAAACTAAAAAATGTTCAAAGGGGAAATAGGTAAAATGTACAAAAAACTAGAGCAGAAAATAAATTATATAAATTTATACACATTATTGTGCACAACGTTTTCTCGTCAAGGAGGGGAAAGTGTACTTCTGATATAAATGCACATTCATACGATAAAAACAAATTCGTGCTTGCGCGTTAACGCTCCAACCTCACGGTCCTAGGTTCGAATCCCGGTTAATACGAATTTTTCAGCTAGGGAATGATAGTTTCTGTGTTTGTCCATTGTTATTGTTTGAAGCCCACCACTGTAATGGTCCAGCGAATGGATGTTTGAGGGGGCATTTGGAAATAAATAAATTTTGAAATTTTCGTTCGTCGAGTTGTTCTTACGCCGAGATGTTTTATGTTAAGTTAACCCGGAGACCTTAAAAATAGTGAATAAAGAGAACCAATGACAAATAACGTTAGTTCAATGCAAAAAAGGCAATTCTAAATTATTCATCTCAACTGCTTTAGAGACTGGGTAAATAGATTTTTATGACACATATAAAGCAGCGAGAGCGAAATTTTGCAAATGGGTGGTTAATTTAAAACTGTCGGAGATAGCATCTCGAGGCCGTAGCGTTTCCAGCCGTGGAAGACTTTATGAAGCCACTCCGGAAAGTGGTCCACGGTAACCCTTCCCTCGTGCTATATGGACTCTCCCAATTCCACTTCGCAGCTTCTCTTCCACCCGCTTTTTTATCCGCGACGAAAGATTTTTTCCACCCCATTTCGAGCTATTCCTTAATACATCGCCGCGCCTCACAAAAGAATTAACTTAATTATCAATTAAACGAGCGTCCTTTGACTCCAAGCCACACTCAGTGCTTCAGGCTAGCTTAAGTTTCTCTTCCGGGGAGGAATTTTCCGCTGAACAATGTGATCAACATGCTTGGAAATGGCACTCTACCAAAAATAGAGCAAATAGAGGCCGCGGAAGAGTCAATTCTGTCTGATTTAGATACAAAAACGTCATCCTTTGTATTTTGAAAATCCAGTCCGAAGAACGATGAGTTCCCAAGATGTGTTTCCTTCGCATAAATTATTTTTAATCGATGAACTCCCGCGGTGACTATAGAGGAGAGGTGGTAAGCCTGCTGTCTTGAAAGCTAGGGTAAATGCGTAAAGAGTTCTATTCTTATTAGTTATACACAGCTTTCTTGAGCATCATTTAGCTTATACTGTCAGTAGGTTTGCACAGGATTTTCATACCCCCATCTTTGTGGGTGTTTTACTGCAGTGGATCTTTTTTCTAAGATTCCGCCTCGAGTATTTTTACATCCACTCCTTCTAAGGTTTCTCTCTCCATTTCTATTTACCTACACAAAATGATTTATGTTTATAATGTCATTGACGAAAGGTTTGATGGAAAAAGAGAATTTATAGGCTCAATCTTGCCTTAATAAAGACCTTATAGACATTATTCTTATGCAATCTACAGTACTCCTAAGCTGTGTGTGTTTGTGTGTGTGTGTTGCATAAAATCCGGGGACCTCCTTTCTAATCCGTTGTGGATTATTCTACTTGCTCTGATTTTACGGATATGTGAGATAAATGATACATTCGCGTTTCGGGGCGTTAAATGTGGCTTCTCCACTTCAAACCTAAATAAACATTATTCATGGTGAATAAAATTCCGAAGTATTGACACGTATATTACAATCATCTCAATCAATACGAAGTTTCATTAAACCGACGACTAGTTTCGGCTCTTAGGCGTCGTTCTCAAGTTACAAAACACTAAAAAAAAACCTTTTCCTGTGGAAACCAAAATATTTAGGAGTTTTTATTAACCATGAATAGTATTAGAAGGAACCACGAAGTGAACCATCACGCTTAATAAGCATCTCTTGGATAACCAAAAGTTCGGCGCGTTCGGGTTAGGACAAAGTAGATTCGGGATCGATTCCCGGTGGGAGTTTACGTGCCAAAAAAGTATCAAAGCACATTTTAACAACGCTACTACTGCTGACATGAAGAATCAAACTTGCGCATTTAATAATTCCGTATTCAATGTATTATATAACGTTGAGCGCAAATAAAGGGAATTGCACAAAGGATAAACGATCGTGGGACATACTGTGGGAAACTAGAATCGAACCCGGTACCTCACGCCTCCCAGTCTTGCCAATCTTAGCACCTTCCTATATCTCTATGCTCACGCTATCTCACGTCATACTGTGGCGGCCTGGTTTCTTTAGCGGCCTTTAAATGTTTCATACGGTCAGCTGAACACAATAGGAAGATGACGAGTGCCAATTCACTGACAGTTGAACCTCTGAGCACTTATGGTGAATTAGAAATTACCATCCGAAAACATAGTCAAACCTAACAATCTTATTCTTTATCTTATTAATTAATCAAAGTGTGTAGAGTTAAACGCGAGAACTTGGATACAAATTCCTCTAATGGAAAAATGATAATGAAAAATCACAGATTCGATAACCAAACCATCCCTCATCCCTGGAAGAAATTGAATAGTGATACCATATCTCCTATTAGTATTATTAGTATTCGATGGTGAAAGGATTCAATTTTGTTTCATAATTTATGATGACGCTTCACTTATGATTCGGAAGCTAATTAAATGAAGGGCTCCTAATCGGTTGTTCATGAGCACGAGAAGGATGGCTATAATATCGGAGACAAAGGTCGTCCTTGAATATAAAGGATATCCGGAAGAGGTTTTCAATCAATACATTTTCGCTAAGATGAGTTTCCATGATCCCTGTAAGGCCTTCTTCTTTCATTGGGGATACCATTATTTGAGATTGGTAATCCTCCTCCGACTTATCTATTTTGCTTGCTAGCAATCAAAGATCCCGAAATTTTGTAGTAATACTTTTTCCCGAATGAACCTTTTGGTATTTTAATAGGGAAAAACTCATTACACTTTCCTAAGTTTTTGAATACATATTTCATAATTTGCATGAGCTCGGAAAAACTCATTAAGCTTGGACCTTTTCTGATATTTGGCTTTTGATTCCTAAACTGAGAGATTACCAGAATATCACCCATCGATTATCCATTCAATCTCGATCATCAAAGTCACAGTTTTCAAAGTATTGTGAATCTGTAGAAAGCAGTTGGTGGATGAAATTCTCTTCTCTTTCAATTCTGTTTCATGAGTACATCCTTCGAAGTGGTCTGGTTGATACGCGAAAGAAAATGGCGCGAGGATGAAAAATCTAATAAATGACAAGATGCGTACCGGAAATGGAAAGCTCTGTAAAAGATGGATCTCGTCGAAGGAAATACCCAGAACTCAATGGGAAGATGACAAGCCGCCAATCCACTCTCAATCGTGCCGTTGAGCACTTACGGTGATTCAGAAAAAAACTTCTAAAAACATCCTCTATTTCTCAAAAATATATCTATTCCCTCTAGTATCTTCCCCATCGCTATTTGCAACTTAAATGATGTTGTCAATTACTGTCTGTAAATAATTCAGCCCGAAGGCCGGTTTATGCCTCACCCTCTCTAACACAAGCTACTAAGAGCTTGTAGAGAGGAATGAGGTTTACTAGAGAGGATGAGGAGTGAGGTAGTTTGTCCTTGCTTTTCTCATTGAGCCAGAATGCTATAAGCAGAACATGTCAACGTAAGTAAAGAATAATGATTCTACGAGTAACACTTTCCTTGTCAGTCTATAAGGAGAGACCTTGATCACACCATATTGTGCAATTACTCACACAGATACCTCAGTAGGTTTCATTTCATCACAGCCGTGATCAAGACTGTGAGAAAGTAAATCAAAGATACATTTTTCTCTTTCCTGTACCAAATGACAAATCAATATTGTTAATTGTCCAAGATGAAATCAACTAACGGTGACAGTAAACGTTTTACTAACCGAGCCTTTATTCAGTGAATCCAAGATTCATCTCGCGATACGGTAAACTGGAAAATCTACATGAAGATACGAGGCTAACAAAAGCGATCTGATATTAATCCTAAAGTAACGCGATTTTCACATTTAAAATGAGCGGAAAGGTGGCAGAATGTTATGATAAAATCCTTCGTTTTCATAAGAAAATAAGCTTACCGTATATTTTCGTTGGCAAGTCCAAAATCCAGAGTGGAGCCACTCACGAAAGAAAGATTAATAGCCATTTAAGCACGGTCTTTATTGAGATTGAGAAATGAAACCTTTTACGCTCTACCACAGAATAATATTCTACAAATGTATAGAAATATTGTTAATCAAATATATATATTTGTATACTATCATGTTTGGAGCAATATTTTTACTTCTATTGGTTTTCATTGGGAATATTTGGGCAATATTTTAATAATAATAATAAACACAAGCATGCATATCAAGCCATTTAAATCAGTTAATTAATTAATAGGGGGTGTTTTACACAAGCTCAGGCAAATTTACAAAGCATATAACCTGCCCCATATGCCTTGTGTAAACTTGCCCCATAGTCATTTTTACTTTCTCCATATACGAAGTATAGAGAAAGTATTGTTTTCATGAAAAAATTCGACTTCGAGATTTCAACGGAAATTCATGTTTTGGGGTCCCTAGAACACGTTTTGACTATTTTCGGAATGATGTCTGTGTGTATGTGTGTGTGTGTGTGTGTGTGTGTGTGTGTCTGTATGTGTGTGTGTGCTTGTGGGCGCTCTAACGTAAAAACAATTAGTCGTATCAATACCAAACTTCATATATAGTACTGTGGTGTGTGCTGTCAGAGTTGATTAGTTTTTGGAGTAAATCAGTTAACCGGAAGTCGAGCTTCATTCATCAAAGCTCATTTCCGGTTTTTAATATATCTCCATAAATATGAAAAATAGGTATATTGTATACCTAATAAAATTTTTAGATAATATGTTTTACTATAACTTTTGTATTTAACATATTTTTGTATCACTGGTTGATTAGGAGTTATTCGTGAAATACCGATAAACCGGAAGTAGCTGTTATGTACTTTGTGGGCGCTCTAACATGAAAACTATTCATTGTATCAACTCCAAATTCCATATATATGTTTTGGTTGATGTCTTTAGAGTTGATTAGTTTTTGGAGTAAATCGGTTAACCGAAAGTCGAGCTTCACTCTTCAAAGCTCATTTCCGGTTTTCAAAATATCTCCATAAATATGATATTTAGGTATATACTATTATTTATTATCGTTTTAGAAAATATAATTTACTTTAACTTTAGTTTGATACATATTTTTGTATCACTGATTGTTTAGGAGTTATTCATGAAATACTGATAAACCGGAAGTTGATGATTATGTACTTGGTGGGCGCACTGGGCTCTATGGGCGAAAGGCCAATTTCATCGTTTTTCATCGAGCATGTCCCGAGAAACATTATTTATAATGTTTGCAACCTAAAAGAAAATAGTATATAAATTAATCACTCATCTTCCAAGTTTAGATGGAATATAGAGTTCGAAATTACTGTCGTAGGTAAATATTTACATCTTATATATGGAGAAAGTCATGTGCTGGCCAATTCAGATTTTTTAGTTAAAACTCAATCTCAAAATTTTATTCATGAGATAGGCAAATAGCTGTTTAGGTAAAATTACTCGCAAAAGAGCAATCTATTCAAATTAAGGACAATGATCTGATGGTACAAGTTTTTATTAATTCCATTGCGTGGGTGCATAGATTTACTCGTAAAAGAAAAAATTAGAAAAAGTTGTCTTCCTCACCTCACAAGTGCAATAGTCTCTAACATGCGTGAATGCAAAACGTGGCCACGTTACTTCAACTGATATGACAACTGACTCGATTTAGGCAACGATATGTGAGCAATAAGCTCTGTGTAAACCTACGCCCATGCCAAATCTGCACCGATCTTCCATGATATAGTTTGTAAAATACGAAATGATAACGAACGTATGAATGTTAAACTTAAGGTGATGATTTTAACTAAACAATTAATAGACACGACCACACACGAATACAAGCATGACATGTGCACTTCACAAAAACTTCTCCCGAATAAAAAACTGCCCTCCACACAATTGACTGACAAACTAAGATTAATGCACCGCGAGCGCTATTACTGAAACCGTCAAATCGCAAAACCTGCACGAACGAGATAACAGACAGAAACTTTTTATACTTAATTGATCCGAGATAGCTCGAAACACAACGCTTCCAAGTCTTTCATTTTATCGTGGAACTGCACTTCATTTTAAATTCGTGAAGTAAGGTATACATTTACCATGGGCTGCTGCGTCAGGCTGAATCGATCACAAACTGTCTAACGGCAGGCGAAGTCAAAGAGAGAGCCGAAGGAAAATTTGAATGAAGGAAATGTTATTCTACCGTATAATTTTGTAACTATGAGCCTGACCTATTTTAGCAAACAAGGAAGCGGGATAAGGTGAACTCAACAGGAGCGACAGAACCTTCTCGTAGCATAATTATCCTTCCATTGTTCTTTCATTCATACTTAATCTATGTTGAAATTAATATCCCACTGACATTAACGCCTGAATGTAACATAAGTCGGAAGGCTGCAAACAGTTCCCCAGAGGTTCCGTGCGGCCAACAGACGATGATGGACGTTGCACATAGGGATCTTCCACGAAACAAACAATTCCTTCTTAGAGCCAAACGCAAAAATAAAAATGCTTTAGATTTAGCTCAGAGTTTCAAAATTCCTCCATGTACAACTTCATTCCGTCCTCATTAACCCTCAATTGGTCGCGTCGGGTCATATTGAACCGACCGGTTTTGCTTCGATACTTTTTGTAATGTTTCAATGTCTTTTTCTGTCGTCCTTCACTCTAGCCTCCCATTCCTAGTTTTTCTATAACTAAGTAACGTTTAATTTGTAAAATAATACTTTGTTTCTCAGAAACATAAATTTCACCCGACATGACCAAAAGCGTAACAGTCTTTTCTCGCCCATGACTCCATACTTGTTTAATATTTTTATGACAATTGGTATAGAGCTAAATCTATTTAATTCTAATAAAAGAATGGTGTTACTTTAAGTTTCCAGCGTAACAAAAATTTAAAATAGGAAATTGTTGTAATACAACGTATGTTTATGATTTTTTGTGTAGAAAACAATGGTTAGTTTAGATAAAAATATATAAATATAATGCAAGCAAGTTCATTTATTAAAATAAGTCAAATTAATGCAATATTATCGAGAAAAAATTTATTAACTGTAATTTATGCATCTGTCATAATGACCCGACGTGACCATTTGCTCAATTTTATGGGTGCGACCAATTAAGGGTTATTCCTTTTATGTTATAATCGATCATGTTTGATACTTATATTTTCTAAGAAAAACATTCACTAATTCCCATCTAAAACAGTATTATATGATCTAAAGGCAACAAATAGATGTTCCTTCAACAACAACTCCATCTTCTTTGCAAGAACCCAAGACCCGCCTTTCCAGAACCCCCTGAATAATAAATAAGTCCAGAAGTCCTCTGATTTTTTTTTTCTCTTTTCTTAAGTTCCACGTTTCACACAAAAGATTAGTAAAATTCAAAATGTACATTGCTCTACATTTTGAATTTTACCAATCATTTCCAGATTCATTTTCAAGACCTTACTTTACCTTACGTTACAAAGTGTTTCTAATTCAGACGGTTAAAGTAACTGAGGGTAGAATGCAAGGAAAAAGATGATGGGGGTGACAATGACAATAAATTTTAGATTCCTTATAGATTAGGGTATATCACCAAGAAAATAAAGAAGTGTTTAGTGAATATGAGATATTTAGGCACATGAACCTTCCCAATGCAAGACAAATTACGTATGTATGTGAATGTATAAGGTAATTCCGGGGGATATGCCCCACCGGGATACTCTACTGACGGTGTGCGTCAGTTAGTTGGAAGGCACCCGTCTATCTGCAAGAGTTTCACGGAAATTAATTTTTTTACGCAGTTTTATAACACCATTTAAAGTAGGCACTGTTTTTTCCGCCCTGTTATAAGATAGGCTAAAATTTTTCTGGTTGGCATATGTTTAAATGTTGGAATATTTTGAATTAAAGGGCGGAAACTAGTAGCTATAGGTTCATCTATTATCCATGTACAGTGACTGGCCATCTTGGACAAAAAGTAGCCTCACTGGCTGTAAGGTCATCTCTCCCGTACTGAAAGGATATACGCCCCAGTGCTCTCTTTAGGTATATGTATCCTATTAATATCAATTTAACTTTAAGGTGATACTGATTAAGGCTTTTTTCAAGAAAACGTTTGTAATCTACGTTTAAATTTCAATTCAATATTAAATCCACGGTCGAATGCATTTTATATACGATCAAAAGATGATGTAGTGTTTATTAAGCACTAGGGTGGTTCGTTTTGCCACTTTTTTGTGATCTAAATGTAATGCCCGGAGAAGGTGGCACACCCACATTGAAATTACAAATATAAATTTTTTTCGAAATCAAAAAACATCTGTGAGAATATTTGCCTCGAAGTTTCGACAAAAACATCAAAATTGTCATAATTTTTTTCGGTTGAATCGACAATATTTTTGCGTGAGAAGATGTCACTTGCAAAAAACTGATAACCAAGCCTCAATATGCTATTTACATGCTTCTAGAGGGGGCTGAGATGCCTCCAAAAATTTTTGCAAATGAAAATTTTAAATAGGTTTTAAAGTTAACTTAAATTTTTTCTTAGATTCTGAATTTAAGTAATATTTAACAATTTTATGTATAACAAGCCCTTTCCAGATAAAGTTCAGTTTAAGCTTATGGGGTACCTCTTCCACAGAGGTGGGGGGTCTCACCCGGACACTCAGGAGAGATGGCCAAATGCATGGATGCAGAAAAACCTTAATAATTTGTGTGAAAAAGTTTTTAAACAAAATTTGTTTACATCCATTTAATAATCAATAAATGTTCTATTATATCACGCAGTTTCACATTCTTGATATCGCTTAAGTCATTGTTATGAAGTAATTTCCTTAGGTGGGGCATCTCTCCCGGAATTACCTTATGCTCATAATACGGTAAGGAACTCTATAAACGCATCCAAATGAGCCCGCTCTTGAGAACATCTCTTTTCTCCCACACGGCAATTATGCAAAGAGAGATCTTCTCGTAAGAACCCCTAGTAGATGGTACAATGCATTTGAAACACCAAACTAAAAGCATTCTCGAACCAAATACCATCACTTAAGCGGGTACTAATATCGACGTCAAAGGAAAACTCATTGGGATATAGGACCGCGTCCGCTCTCCACTAAATACCCCTCTTGCTCATGACGGAAACCAAAACAGCTTAGCTGAAAATATGGTCTGGAAATTTTAATTAAAGAGCCTGCAGTTGTACGTAAAGGAATGATCAATACCCTATGAATGGAATGGAGAGGACGTCGAAGATCTCGCTCATCCTCGGAGGGTTTCTTTTGATGCTTTCACGTACAAAGAGTGATGCCACTTGCATTGCAAGGAGGTAATAACCACCCTGCTCCTTCCTTCGGAGCAAAATTGCACCCGGGACTTGAATGAGATTTACCAGATAAGAGAAGCTTATCATAATTTGGCCGGACATTATAAGAGAAGCTTATTTCGTTTTGAGAGAGCGAAGAAAATTATTATTTTCCTCTTTCAAATCGTGCATCCATCCGGGACTACGACATCCCTTCCCACTAGATCACGCATCTCCGTTTTATTTTATATTTTAAGTCACAAAGCCGGCGGGACTCGTCTCAGACCTCTCCTTCTAAATGAATTCTATTCATCGCTAATTGGGTAATGCGAGCTTCTCCTTGACTCCTAATACTCCAGCACACGTTCCCATTTCCCTCGTTTCACAACATGCTGAAGGCACTCAAGCGCGAGGGTTTGTTTCGACGCCTATCGCCTTCCGTTGTCCACCTCTCATTTCACCTCCAACGAAATAGCATCCTTATAGAAATACGGCTTTTCCATGTTAGATCTCCGTCAGGTCATTCAATACTCTGAGAGATTCTGTTGTGCTCTGTTTAGCTCTTAAAGTACTCAAATAAAATCGAAAAGACGACGAAGATGTTGAATAAACAATTTAAATATTTTACTTATTCTTGGTTATTGGATGTTACCGGCATTCCAGATGAAGCACTGCATTAATCTTTGCAGCTGTGAAACTCCTCAGTGCTGGAAATATTTCAGCAAAAATAATTATCTCAATATAGTGCGCTATGCGTCATTTGTATCCTAAATTTTCCATCATTTCCATTTTGATCGAATTCGATTATTAGTGAAATATAATCTTTTTTTAAGTACCTAAATATATTTCGTTAAACCCTATATTTTTGTTGGATCGATACAATATGGGGGATAAGAAATTGGGACACGATTAATTTTTTAAATCTTAAAAGCGTTCTGATTGAAAAAAAATCAACAACCACTGTCTATAGGATGAAATGTGCACATTTGCGACAAGATACACGATGGTTTTCATACGGTGTATGGAAATTGAGGCTACCATCAGAAGCTAATATCATATATTTATTTATTTAACTAACCGGTCCTTTCCTTCGTGATTTCCGAAGACAATCTCTTATATAATCTTCTACTTAATTAATGTGTATGTATAAGAAGAAAACGTAGCATGGGAAAATAGAATTAATATTCTCTCTGTAATATATACAGTCTGACACCCGGTTGGTGCCTTGCCCCCTCTGATATAAGCTACAAAGTGCTTGTAGAGAGAAATGAGGTTTACCATGCAGGATGAGGAGTGAGGTCGTTTGCGGTTGTTTTCCTCACTGAGTAAGAATGCTATAAGCGGAGCATGTCCACGCAAGTGAAGCATAATGGCTATACGAGTAACACTTTCTTTGTCAGTCCATAAGGAAAGACACTGATTAGTGAAATTATCCGCTCATGCCTCAGAAGCCTCCTCCACATCACAGCCATGAGCAACAGTGCCATAAAATTAAATGAAAGGTACATAACAGCAAAGTCTAACGCATACAGCGTTTGCATGATGTGAGGTCACAAGCACAATCTAAAATCATATAAGTAAATCATAAATATAAAATCAACAACAATTCTTTCTAAAATCGTATAGCTCACCGAGAACTTCCATAACCTAACGCTGCGGCACACTGCTTGAGAAGTTCAGCTCTGCGCATCGAGAGTTAATAACTACCGTATTTCTCCTCTGGGCCCTAAACTGTACCCGGCACTTGAACGAGATTTACACCTCCCAAACGAAGAATCTGCAAGTTCCCATTAATATTTCCGGTACATAAATTTTCGGTCCCAGACAAGAAAGGGCAAGCTGATTTTGAGAAATAGAGTGTCTTAGCGGTAAAACGTACACTATGTTTGCTGAGGCCACGGGATAAGACAATTTATAATATAAGATCCCGTAAAATTGAAAATTCCTTGCAATTGGACCTCTACTTTTCTTGATTTATAATCAACGACTCTTGTGACGAGATAGATGGCAATGTTGGAACATTTGCGGAGGACTATATATTCTGAAGAAGAGTGACCGTTTCATTATAGACAGACGTGGGGTATTCTAGGAAAAAGCATCAGATATGGGAGTTGTTCTCGATGAAAAGAAAAAAGAGAGAGCAGGAATGGTGAATCAACCTTGTTGTTGATACCATCATATAGGAAGGTAATGTCGGAGGGAGTATGCGAAGTATTAATAGAAGAAAGATTAAGATGATTTAGAAGATCTGTTTGTTATATTTCTATAAGACAGCACTCGATAACGAAATATTTTTAACTTGAAATTGAAGACACGATTGAGATTGTAAAGGCTCGATTCGGAAGACGTGGCTCATATAGGAGAGCAATAAGTTGGAAGTGGAAGAAAACAGCTTGAAAAATAGGTGCGGAGAGAGACTATATCGGTAAACCGAATAGGCAATATATAGATTAAGTAATATACAAAGAAATACCAAGTTAGATAAACCGCACATCTCTCTCAAACTATTTAGTCCTCGTTCAAAGTTGGTGCGAAAATTGGGAATTAGATATTTCTGTACGTAAATGCTCCGTAGTTGATTTCTTCAAAAGGAAACAATTGCATCAGAATTGCCTGTATAAAGTAACGGATTAAATTTAAACGTAGTAGATTCAGTTGAATATCTCGGACTCACCATTACTATAATTTAAATTGTAGAATGCATATTCGAAAAATCTGTGGCAGAGCAATTAAAAAGCTCGAGCTTTATAAAGTATTGGCAAATGTGATGAAATGAAATATGAAATATGCAGTAATTCTATTTTATCCGACGAAGGAAACATGCGCCCCTTAAATAGAGAAAGTGCAGCGCAAAGCGATATGTTATTTTCGAAAAATGCTACGATAAAAAAGCAAACGCTACAAAAATGATCTTAGACACAGGTTGGGAAACCTTGAAAGACAGAAGATTGGAAGCTAGGCTGCGATTTATAGATAAACTCAAGGAAAGTACATTTTCGGCAAATCATGCAACCTCCTTGAAACTTCGGCCGATCCGATAATGAGGGTATACCAAGAGAAAAAGATGCTAGGACGATTAGTTTTGAAAATTCATTCTTTTCGCGAGCAATACGGGACAACGATAGATTAAAGATATAGTTCGGACGACTGGAGGTTACAGCCTCTACCACACGCATGCGGGTTTCGCTGTATCAATGCATATGTAGACGCTAAGAACGAAATTTGTAATGAAATACGGGGCTAAAATGGAGCAAACGAGATAGATTCTTATATTCATACTTCTACCTGATTCAATATTTAAATTGCCACTTATTATTCGAATAATTAGTTAAGTTCTACATTGATTTTCCAGCCACCCTACGTATATTACGACTTTTTGAATGGTCCTTAATCTATTATTGTTCGAATGGGCAAATGAAATGTCCCATGGCTAGAAAGGGTAAACCCAAAAGGGTTATGAGTCTATAAAACACTAAAAAGCTCTAATAAAGTTCAGCATGTTGTGTGATTCTATTTTCAATTGAGTAGTGATCATTAATAGTTAAATGGACAGTTACGTGCGACACGGAACCCTGTGGCAACTCCATCTTACCTCGCGAAGCAGTAAAATTTTTAGCTAAGTCGGTCGTGAATATACCCTCGAAATAAATCAACCTTTTCTCGAAATAATACTTTTTCATTCAAATTGACTTCCTTTCCTAAGCCTCGCTCTGGATAGAGAGCGCTAGTCTACGGTTAAGTATGTGCATGAGAATTTTGACCGCAATGCAGCAATCGTTATCAATACTTGACTCCAACTAGAAATGCCAGTTGAATCATTATAATAGCGGGTTTCTCTTTTAAATGTCAACTGTATTCGTAATATTTACCAATCTTTAGGCTATGTAGGAGAAAACTATATTATTGAAAACCAAACAATCAGACCGACGTTGAAATTTTATCCAAGATCCCTGAACGTTTCTTCTACTTATTCGACGCTCTATTGAATTTAAATAGACAAGGAAATGAGAGAACTGCAGGGTGTGAAAACATTTTAATGTTACTAAATTTGACTTTAAAACACTCTCGCAGACATACCATCTTCGGAACCATTTAGGTTATTTGGATCCTCATCACATGCAGAATTTTTTCTAGAGCTTTGGAAAGGAGAATATTAGAATTAATGCATTTTGTCTTAGATTTTCCCGCGGAGCAACTATACTAAATGAGCAAAATGTCCACATATATGTTGCACAATGATCCCATGGGTAACACTTATAATAGTATTTGATGAGACGTAGCAAGAATAAATATCTTCCAGTTTAAATTGCATCGCCAAAGGCTTCATATTATAAAAGAATCATCAACATACAATCATGGGAACCATTTACATGCTACTGTGTGGCAAAATTAAACATTCAATCAATATCACTCCGCTTAAATTGTCAACCGTGTGGGGCGATATTTTTGCTCGGATTCTAGAACTGCTTTTCCCGAAACAGGTCAAATCGCGAATTTGCCGGTGCTACAACTATTTCGAAGGAAAACACTATCGAACTTCCGAATATCGTGCTCGAATCAATTCTTAAAGCGGAACCTCAATTAAGGCCCGTTTTGGGGGCGCGTGGTTTCGGAAATGAAA
The DNA here is from genome assembly GCA_947579665.1 of Sympetrum striolatum. Lineage (NCBI taxonomy): Eukaryota > Metazoa > Arthropoda > Insecta > Odonata > Libellulidae > Sympetrum > Sympetrum striolatum. The sequence continues at coordinate 81,033,607 of OX388352.1, forward strand.
CATCTTTTACTAGTGGGGCCGAATGGAAAAAGGCGAATGTGCTTTCACACGAAAGCAAACAGAAAGAGGAAATGTATTTCCATAATCTCCGGGAGGCAAATCCCGAACATTCTCGCCAAGTGACGTAAACGAAATACATTCATCATGCACGGCCGATCAAGTTTAATAGTGTGGCTCGACACACTCCCGCTGAATCACGATGCATAATTAAAAATTTACCGTCCAATAGGCAACTGTGCGTATGTACGAAGTATTTCATTCGATCGGACCTTATCTTTGGAGTGGATGATGTAATGACGGAGGCTCGAATTTGAATCGTACAATAATCAAAAGAAATTCCCACTTTCATTCGTCAAATAATAAAGGTCGATTAAGTCAATTAGAAATCAATCTCTTCGATTCGATGCATAGAAATCATTCTGAGAATCCTAGATGAGTGAGATTGTGATATGCAATATCATACATAACATCGTGAAATATCATACATTAATTGTGAAGTTTTGTGAATCTTAGTGACTCAGATTTAACGAACCAACATCTAAATTTTTACAAGTCAAGATACTTATACTTTTAAGTCGTGCTAATAAAAGTTAACTTTATAAAAAAACGAGAGACTGTATCTAATGATGATTAAGACATCACCAGTATTAAGTTAACGTAAAAATAAGGTAACGATTGATATTGAACTTATAGTAGCGAAAATTCACAACATTCGATGAAAACCTCTACTGGACCACGCGATGAAGTCACCGCGTCTGCAGCGATGCAAAGTGAATCTACCTCGACTATTACTTACTTTTACTTGACTATTCACATAATATGTTGTTTATAACCACCGCCACCAGATGATTAATATATTTGTAGTTTCTATGTAATAAAAATAATATTTTACTTTTCTGGCATATTAATTTTAGACACTATTTTTAAAATGGAACTAATTAGAGATGTTGTTCAATCAAGGTGTTGGTCAAATGAGCATTCGCTCAGTCGAGCAGTCGGTCAATCAAGCAGTCCTTCAATCGAGTAGTCGGATAATTGAGCATCGGTCAAATATGTGTCGGTCGAATGAACGTCGGTCGAGTGAGCGTCGGTCGAGGGAGCGTCGGTTGAGTAAGCGTCGGTCGAGAGAGCGTCAGTCGAGAGAGCGTCGGCCGAGTGAGCGTCGGTCGAGTGAACTTCGGTTGAGTGAGCGTCGGTCAAGGGAGCGTCGGTTGAGTAAGCGTCGGCCGAGTGAGCGTCGGTCGAGTGAGCTTCGGTTGAGTCAGCGTCGGTCGAGAGAGCGTCAGTTGAGTAAGCGTCGGTCGAGAGAGCGTCGGTCCGTCGAGGGGATCACTCGTCTCGATTTCCAATAATATTTAGTCAAAATTCATGGCGTGACCTACACCTCGATCCTCGAGGAGCTTCTTCGTCTCCTCCTCTTAGTTGATGGACCCGTAAACGAGCGAGGGACACTTTTTCCTCGCGCTGAAAAAGCACTTATTATCGCGCGCGGGTTCAATCAATGGGAGCCGGCGGGATAGCGCTCACCCCCGCCGTCGATTTGAATTTTTGCGAGTGGAAATCACTCGTGATGGAGAGGAAATTCATTGTAACCAATGTCACGAAATTCCTCGTGACGGATCGGAATTGGAAATTGAAATGGAGTGAGGAAGAATCTAGGTGACGAATGACGGAATATGGTTAATGAGTCAAAAGGCAGTTCGCACTTCGAAAAATGATAAGTTAAAATCGCGCTTGCTCGCCCAACCTCCCGTAAACGTATGGAAGTTGAGACTGCCCATCTTAGCCGTGGAATATTACTTTTACACTGAAATGTGACATTTTCTTTAACCCTTAATTAGTCCCATGGGGACAATGTGACCTCAAGCGATGTATTTCCTTCCATAAAACGGTGATTATAAAGATATTTCAACAAAATTTACATTTTGTAAAGATTTTATTCTATAATGATAAACAGAGAGTAAACTTTTAACGTTAGAAAGTATGAAATTCAAGAATGTTTACCAAATTTACAAAAATAAATATAAGTATCTAACAAACATTTGAATGATTTTAAGCATTTATATAAAATAATTCATTAGTGAGTACAAGGTGATGAATGAAAATAGAATTATTCATACCAACTGAGAAAAATTTAAAAATCTGAAAAAGGTTTTTGAGGATATTTTTAAAGATTTTGAGCACAAAACTCATTGAAATAAATTTTCCCCTACTTAGGAGAATAAATTAATTGACAAAATTAAAAACAAATTTCAAAGAAATTCATTTTTCACTTTCCTTTGTCACTGTCACTCCCCACACTGGGTCCAATCATAAATATATACGAGTAAAATGTTGCTTGCATAGGAGCATTGCATAATTTCAATTCGGCATCATATCAAGAGGGTCCTCAAAAGAAAAATAAGTATTGAAAATAATCTTAAAATTCGCTGAAATTTAACCGTCTTTATACTTACGATACTTTCAAGGCGCGTGTTAAAATATTCAAAGCTAATTTATTTGGAATACTTATAGTGAAATTGGAGTTAGAGTTTTAATGAATTTCTTATTCCTACTCCTTAATGTCATTTTCATTAAAAAAACAGTCCATAAGCTTAGGAAACAATGAATTCAAAACAATTGATTAATAAATATAAAGAGGGTGTGGAAGATATAAAATAGAATTTATGGAAAAAGTATCAAATTAAAATGTAAATCCTATATTCGAATAAGTGCTCTTATTCGATAGTGAGAATGTATAAAAGGAATCATACATATGAAGGACTCTTTTAAGCACGTATGCACGCTGAAATTTGAATAAAGGGAACGTAAAAAGTACAGAGGTGAGTCTCCATTTCGCACGAAATATGATAAGCTTCCACATGTTCAATATGACGCCAATGAATTCATACTGGCTACGCAACCTTTATTTCATCCCGCATTGGCTCATTTTATCAATTTCTCCCCTGTAAAAAAGAAACAAAAATCGATAAATTAATTTCTGTGAGAAATCGTGATAAATTTATATCGGCGTTTCTTTCATCGAAATCAGGGGAGGAGTGCGAGAGCGGATATCCAGCTCGGTGGATTTTTTTTTCGTTTTTACCGTCAATTTCCGTTTAATCAGAATTCCTCAATTTGTTCATCCTTCTCAGCGAGGTGAGATTTGACGCCGTGCTCTTTGGCCTCAGACCACTGAGCTGCGATCGACGCTACCGGTATTATTACTAGCAGCACCTCCACTCAGCCCACCCAGTCACAAGCATTCAGCAGTAATTGCCGCTGCTCGCAAGTTCATTGGAATGTAAACCTTGACCGTTCTTCCTGAAGGCAGAGCACTGAGATGCTAAATGAGTTATTTATTCGATAGAGTAGTGATGAAGTTGCAAAGGAAACAGATGACCGTTCCCGGATCGCTAGTGTAGTGGTAGAATTTTTATATGGGCTTTGACAGCTAGGTCAGGGGAAGAAACCTTTTGTGGGCGCATTACAAATTTTCTCAGGTGCGCAGGTCAGCAAGGAACTCTCGATTTATGGGACCCTTATATTCATGTGAGTAAAAAAAAGACCTTTGTATGTACTTCTTTTACAGTTAAGGGGGATGTATAATACAATATCTATTCACATTATAACCCAAATACAAATGAGCATAATAAAACAACGTTTATATATTAACAAAGGACAAAATTTTTAATGAGGACTCCGAGCCTTTTTACTTTCTCCTTATACGAAGTATAGAGAAAGTATTGTTTCCATGAAAAAACTCGCCTTCGAGATTTCAACGGAAATACATGTTTTGGGGTCCCTAGAACACGTTTTGACCATTTTTGGAATGATGTCTGTGTGTATGTGTGTGTGTGTGTGTGTGTGTGATAGTGGGCGCTCTAACGTGAAAACTATTAGTCGTGTCACTGCCAAAATTTATATGTAGTACTGTGGTGTGTGCTGTCAGAGTTGGTTAGTTTTTGGAGTAAATCGGTTAACTGGTAGTCGAGCTTCATTCATCAAAGCTCATTTCTGGTTTTCAAAATATCTCCATAAATATGATATATAGGTATATTATATACGCCATAAAATTTTTAGATAATACGTTTTACTATAACTTTTGCATTTAACATATTATTGTATCACCGGTTGATTAGGAGTTATTCGTGAAATACCGATAAACCGGAAGTAGCTGATTATGTACTTTGTGGAACCTCTAACATGAAAACTGTTTGTCGGATCAACACCAAATTACATATATAGTATTTTGGTTGATATCGTTAGAGTTGCTTAGTTTTTGGAGTAAATCGGTTAACCGGAAGTCGAGCTTCATTCTTCAAAGCTCATTTCCAGTTTTCAAAATATCTCCATAAATATAATATTTACCCACAAACTATTATTTATAAACGTTTAAGAAAATGAAATTTACTATAACTTTTGTACGAAACATATTTTTGTATCACTGATTGTGTAGGAGTTATTTGTGAAATACTGATAAACCGGAAGTTGCTGATTATGTACGTTGTGGGCGCTCTCGGCGCTGGGGCGAAGGGCCACTTCATCGTTTTTCATCGAAAATGTCCCGAGAAACATTATTTATAATTTTTGTGACGTAAAAGATAATATAAAAGAAATTAATCACTTATCTTCCAAGTTTAGATTGAATATAGAGTTCGAAAATACTGTCGTAGATATATATTTACATCTTATATATATGGAGAAAGTCATGTGCTGGCCACATCAGATTTTTTTACTTTCTCCATATACGAAGTATAGAGAAAGTATTGTTTTCATGAAAAAAATCGACTTCAAGATTTCAACGGAAAGACATGTTTTGGGGTCCCTAGAACTCGTTTTGACCATTTTCGGAATGATGTCTGTGTGTATGTGTGTATGTGTGTGTGTGTGTGTGTGTGTATGTGTGTGTGTGACAGTGGGCGCTCTAAGGTGAAAACTATTAGTTGTATCAATACCAAAATTCATATATAGCACTGTGGTGTTTTCTGTTAGACTTGATTAGTTTTTCAAGTAAATCGGTAAACCGGAAGTCGAGCTACATTCATCAAAGCTCATTTCCGGTTTTCAAAATATCTCCATAAATATGATATATAGGTATATTGTATATCAAATTAAAGTTTTAGATAATTTGTTTTATTATAACTTTTGTATTTAACATATTTTTGTATCACCGGTTGATTAGGAGTTATTCGTGATATACTGATCAACCGGAAGTAGCTGATTATGTACTTTGTGGGCGCTCTAACATAAACATTATTAGTCGGATAAACACCAAATTTCATATATAGTATTTTGATTTGTGTCTTTAGAGTTGGTTAGATTTTGGAGTAAATCGGTTAACCGGAAGTCGAGCTTCATTCTTCAAAGCTCATTCACGGTTTTCAAAATATCTCCATAAATATGATATTTAGGTATATACTATTATTCATAAACGTTTTAGAAAATGTAATTTACTATGGCTTTTGTATGAAACATATTTTTGTATCACTGATTGTGTAGGAGTTATTTGTGAAATACTGATAAACCGGAAGTTGCTGTTTATGTACGTTGTGGGCGCTCTGGGTTCTGGGGCGAAAAGCCACTTCATCGTTTTTCATCGAACATGTCCCGAAAAACATTATTTGTAATGTTTGTGACGTAAAAGATAATAATATATAAATTAATCACTCATCTTCAAAGTTTAGATGGAATATGGAGTTTCAAATTACTGTCGTAGATAAATATTTACATCTTATATATGGAGAAAGTCAAGTGCTGGCCACATCAGATTTTTCTATACTAGTACAGTTTATTCGACGAGGACCGCGAGTTGGACACGTCTGACCTAGGTAATTTTGTGCTTACGGGTCCCCACCCGGTATCGAAACCGGGACCACTGTTACCAAAAGTAAAACAGCTACCAACTTGAATATCCGCCAGCTCATCGACGGATTTTTCAATATGTTTCATATCCGCTTTATATTGAATTTAAAATAATTCTACGCACCTTTTGGCAATTGAGAATATGTACATGTATTTGTATAATTGTTCTTGTTTCTCCATTCCAACCCAAACTCCATGAATTCAATTAGTATGCCAAATACTACGTTGAGCATTTTCCTTCATATTCACTGAAGTTTTCATTACGGATTTGAAATTAGTTTAAAAGCAGTTTTCCGGGAATGCATTGAAGCGCAACGAATAGAATCCAAAAAGCAATTAAATTATCTCTGCTATCAACTATATATTTGTCAATATATTTGATTTCCAGGAAATAATTTATCCAGATAATAATTAATCTTCCGCGTATAATTTAAGGTTATCTCATAAATTCATAATATGGCTTGGTGCAATATCGAAAAAGAAAAATGTTACTTATAAAAATAAAACATTCCACACGAATAATAAATCCATTGCAATGACGGTGGAAGGCAATGTAGTACTTCGCATTCTAAGGGAAACATTACATTTAGAAACAAAGGCCGTATTATTATGATTTTTGTCAGCGGCGGCGTAGGGGGGAAAATGAAGCCGGCGGCGGCGGCGTAACGGCGTGAACGCTGACTGCTTAATCGTCGGCGGCGGCGCGGCGTAACCGGCGGCGTGTAAAATTTCGTTCGTATAAGGCAGAAAAAAGGCGAATAACTCGAATATCTGAGAGTATATTATTATAATTATATCATACCAATAAAGACAATGTAGAGCTATCTTGAATACGCAGCACAATGGGCTAGAATCGAAAAAACCTGGCAAAAAATCTTTTTCTTGAGTGCGGACTTTAGTCCTGGCAATTCTCGAATAAATCCTGCCTATTACTACCAAATTATTTACGCTGATTCCTACCTATTAAAATTCTACAGGTGGACAAAAATTGACCAAACTTCACGAATAATGCAAGGTTTAGATTTTTGCAAAATTCTTCAGCCTCAAACCAAACCCAAATGAGCAGAATTATCGGAAAAAATCAATACAGTGTTAAATAATCAACCCTTAAGCTTAATTATGATTTTTTAAGTGATCACAGTTGAATATTTGAATTATTGCATAACCTCCATCAGATCTCTGAATATAGCTTCTGCTGGTGAAATACTTGCTTCATGTAACATGTCTTTTAAGTCATATTTCTTTCTCTTATCCTCTCTCGGACCCTCCGATTTAAGGAAAACGAGCTCACATAAGACGCTGTCTGGGAATATTATATGCAGAAGTTATTGAGGTATGGCAATGCGAAGTTTCGAAGTTCACACTCAAAACTATTAACTGGCCAGCATTTTTCGATTCTAGCTCGCTCTGCGCCGTAAAGGGGTTAATTTGGCAATACGTTGCTTTCGTTTTTTTCACAAAAGCATGCTTCTTATAATTACGCTACATTGCTTCAAGAACTTTTAAAGAGTGGTATCTCAAATTGTGCACAAATAGCCGGTAGAATGTCTATCAATGGATGTACACTCCTGGCCAAAATTAACGCAGCACCTCCCTAGCGGTTCTAACGGCCGGTGCTGCGTTAATTTTGGCCAGGAGTGTACTATTGTTGTGAATTAGTTTTAACATCACATTTGCACCACATTTTACAAGTATGGAATCCAGGAATAGGCGTTCAATTGAAATTTCCAGAAAATAAAAAATGTATACCCACACGCACCCATTGTATGTCATCAGATCAAATATACAAATCGTCAAATAACGGACAGAACCTCAGCTGATTTTTCATATGTTTTAATAAAGATATTCAAATCGATTATAATGTTTTAGAACTCTGGATTAGACGTTTTTATAAATCAATAGATACTTCAATTATTAAGAATTGAAGGTAATCCAGGAAAATACTGTTGTACCCTATGAAGAAAATTCTCTTCTTGGAGTTAACATTTTGGTTTACATGTATGTTCAAGATTGTTTTCATCAAAGTATTCACATAAATTATGATACGTAATGAATACACATTACTTACCATTACTAAAGCCCAACGTATCTCAAACGGCCCCACGTTCATAAGAGAGATTGATGCACGTAGTAGAAATATACGCGTTGAAAGTGAAAGTTAGCCTAAATTAATTTTAATATTATACCACATGGAGATACAGTAATTGAAAGCTGTTCAGTGAAATTTAATTATAGTTAATTATTATCATATTTACAAGGAAAAATAAGAAAAGAAAAATATTTAAAATGAAAAATTTGGAAATTCGTAGCGAATTTGTTTGTACTTGTTCTTTAATACTCACTCTCATTTCAGAAACGAAGAAGTTCCTATTCTTGATAATTTGCTTCCTTTTATGATCTTTTTTCGGTACTTTTAAATTTCCTGGTAAATATTCTGGGAAAATACACCCTGAAATCTTTTAAGGGAATGTCGAGAGGTTTAAGAAAAATGCGTTCAAAAAAGTAGTTGCCTACTACTTTTCACTATACTTCATTCATTAAAAACATCCAAAGAGATAGTATTCTGAGAAAAGACTGAATTTTATTTGTGTTATTTTAAATCCCTATTTTCTATTATAAACATTCTAAAACGAACATACATTATGGAGGTTACATCTTCCGCAATGTATTGTATGAATTATATAACGTATGAAATGTATTATTATATATGCGTATTATGAAATATTCTACCAAGAGAGTACTGACTTGTAACGTCCTACTACTCATGGCGATAATAGCCCGAGAGGCTGATTCGCCAGCAAACACATACATACATACATACATTCTACCAAGAGCTTGGTAACGAAACCAAGTATGCAATCGTACCTACTTTCATTGCTGAGAAAAAGTTGTTTTACATAATCGGTAACAATTTTTTTCTGGCGGCAAGGAAATATATTTAAATTTTTAAGTTTGATTAAAAATATATATTCCAATATTGTGTTATAATTTTGTGTTAATTACATTAATATTTTATGAGATATAATTTTTCAAATTGGGCGCTCTGTTTGAGAGCGCGAAATAACGGGAACTTTAACTTTTTTTAACTTTATTTCTGACTGCGATAAAGTACCAAAAAGATTTTTTTTAATTCTATTACATAATTACACATGCAATGTATCAACCTAAAATTTGATGGAACTTGTTTTTCTGTGGACATTCTTGTTTAAGTTTTATTCAACTCAAAACTCAAGTAACTATAATGGAAGGCCGACAATAAATAGCTTTTTCATTTATTTAAAATAACTTTGTTAACTAATAAGATATGATATAATGATTCATAATTCCTTTAAAACTTATGTCTGATAATTAAAAACAAGTTTCCGCAAATTCTAAGGCAAACAATTGCTAATATGTGAAGAAAACTATGCGTTAAGTGATAGCCGCCTGAGTAAATTGTACCCCACCCTGGCAAGGCACACTTGTCAAGTGAACGCCACCTTCCGGTGGTACTCACTGTACAGTGAGTCCTGCCCGTTAAGTGCTCCTCGACTCCTACACTAGCACCGATTTTGCCGGTACGTGTGCAAACGGCCTAATCGTAACACGTATCGATATCACGTATAACTCAGCGCCCTCGTGTAAAGCCCGAGATGTGTTCTATCAGTTCAAAGCGTATCTCTTCGAACTACTTGTCAACATATTTTCGACTGTGGGACTTCGTTTTTAAATACAAGCCACGCCGCGCCGCCGCCGATAAAATTTCCGGCAGCGGCGTGCCGTTGTTATGCGGCGGCGCCGTGCCCGATATTGTCAGCGGCTGGCGTAATCGGCGCGGCGCCCATCTCTAGACCGTATAAATAGTAGAGTTTTATGATTTACTATGGAAAATGGTCGAATATGCGAAAGAAAAAACTACTCTCTACTAAGGTCTTCTCACACATTGGAAGAAGCTTAGAAATTACAACTGAACTTTCGTAAAATATTGAATCAAGAATGTCAAAAAATACACACCTAAAGAAATGCAAAATTTACGGAGGCAGCAGAGATGTTTCGTGAATTCATTATATTAAAATGATGTATTTTTTCCATAAATTCTGTCGATCACGATCGACCGTAGAATATGTTTTAAATTCGATGATTAGTTCACAATCGTGAAGTTTATTCGATCTACACTGACATTTTTGACTTTACATTAAATTCTATAAGCCATCTTCCGCTGTGTGTCGTTGGTTATTTACACCAAAAATCCCAACCAACATTACGATCGCGAAGTTTACACGATCTACACTGGTATATTTTACTTTACTTTACTTTAAATTCTAGAAGGCCTCTTTTGATGTCTGGCGTTGGTTAAAAACCTCAAAAAAGCAACCAATTTCTTCTATTCACAATAAACGCGGATACTTCGTAAGAAATGAGCAACAAAGATTTCTCTTCGCATCTCTCTCATTTGACGTTCATTGTCGTATCGTCTAATGTAGCGGCACACTCGCATATTTTCTGTCTTCCGTGAACGGACAGAAATAAGGTTCTTCTGAGTCAATTCGCATCTCTAGTCTTTGCGGAATATGCGACATCTCTATCAACATTTAGATGAGCCTTCAGCTCAGCACTTTATATTACCCGTGAGTCAAACGAGACAACTGGAAGGAGGGGAAAATTCTACGGAGGCAGGAGAGGAGAAGGTATGGAATGGGAGGCAGTTGTTACAGGGTTGTTAAATGCTCCAAGACCGTTTTCTTCATCCGTTTTCGTTCTCCTTCATCTTATGTACGCAAAAAGGTAAGTTTAACTCAATAGCTGCACCCAGAGATACCAATTTAATTGCGAAAACTTTAATGGATCCACCCTGAAAAGTGGCAAGACAGTCGCTTAGCTCAGCAAAATTATATTTTAAGCATATCAAAGAAAATTCTTAAAAATTTTCCAAATTTATTCATATTGACCTTTTTCGCTTTCGCGGAAGCATCTTTGGGTGATCCAATGAAATCGACTTTGACACTACGGCATTCCGTTGAGTCATGCCTTCTCAAATTGATTTCATCTTTTAAGGGTAGTCAAACAACTAAAAACCATAATTTTACTTCTAAAATGGAATGCTAGTTTCAAATAGCAAAACTTAAACGTATAAGGTAAACATTGTGTCATTTACAAACTTAATGCTGTTGAACTTTTGGTAGTACTGTGAAAAGTGCTTCGACAGCTTTGGTCATTTCGCACATGGACTCCCACTGGAAATCGAAATTGGGACCACTTCTACCAAAAGTTGAAGTTTTAAAACAAATCGTAAATGTTAAGGTTAGAGTGCCTAGAGAAGGATCAACACGACGGAACATCTTCCAAAATGCAGAGATATCGCTCAAATAGTAAAAAGATCGCTAAAATATGGTCGCTAGATCTGAGTACAATATTTTGAATTATTTATTATTATATTTGCTTCAAGTAGAAATTCTTCCAGTAGTAGCCCCAACCATTGTCTATAAACAACTTAATTCAAACCCCAATCTCTCACACCAGACGTTACACACAAATAAATATTCCAAAAATAACATCGCTACCCACAGACTATTCGAAAATCGCAACACTACAACAAGACCAAATTTACAGACATCTCCCCAGTACCTCCACCAAAACATGTACTCTACTTATATCCTCTAATCACAAAACTAAATTTCATAGTTTTCAGTGTTATTTTTAGGCCAAAATTTCACTTCGTCGTTTTCACATCGTCACGTTTACAGATATCCAATTGATGCAAAATATATCGATATTAAATCCACTTATTTTTGGCAATTATGGCTGCATAATCTCTAACTATTATGTTTGACGGCATATTAGATGCTCTCCATGTGTGAACTTTAGTGCAAAAGATTCAGAAAGAATATTAACTGCACTGTTAGAGCTTAAGTTATAGTTGCGTTTAAACCGAATTGAGGACAACTACAAAGTCGAGGTCAGATTAGTGGATTCTTAAATGTTCAGTTTTAACGTAATGCAATCGTATACGACAACCGCTTAACAAGATTCAATACTACCAATCCTTCATCAGTGTAAATCGAACAACACGGTAACGAAGGCAGTCTTCGCATTTAAGACGCGGGGGGGACTCTCGCATACGGCGCTCGGCTTTGGTAAAAGCGGTCCCGGGTTCGATTCTCGGCGGTAATAACACTCTTAGGTCAATAATTTGTAAAAAAATATGTGTTGCATATTCCATCAAAGACAGCGATCTAATTAACTTATTTTGGCTTGAATTTTTCTCTTAAATAAATGATTTTAATCAGAGTCAGTAAATGTTCCGGTAATGCTTTTCAATACAGAAAAAAATAGGCGTTGACATAGCTACATATACATTTTGGCCAAAATTAATTTAACAACTAATTTTGATAGTCCGTTAGCAAATAATTTTTAAATTCGGACATATATCAAGGTATAACTTAACATAGTGTAAAATGTTAACATTGCACTTCATAATGAAACAAGCATTCAATTACAATAAGGTAAAACCTATATATTTTACTGTTAAAATATGAACTTTTTGGTCGTGCTAAGAAAATGATTGCTTTTCAATAGGTTTACTATTTTATTATTAACTTACAAAAGATAACATAATTAACCTCTTCATTAAGACAGAACACTGACTAAAAATCAGTTAGCGGTTGAAAGTTACATGAATTAATGAACTTTTGTCTTAGATATGATGTAAACATTTATTCTACAACTGTATAATATACATCAAAGGTCAAAATAAATCATAGTTTTATAAGATTTTTAGAATAATTTTGCAACATAAAAATATACGAATATAAATTTAATAAATAACGTAAACATTCAAAATAAAATCAAATAATAAACATTCAGTCAATAGAAACTAATAATAAATTATTGATTTAAAAGCTAATCTCTAATTTCAGTTTAAACCTTCAATATGATCTTTAGCTTTAACAATACATTTGATAATTTATTAAACTCAGTGGGACAGCTAGAAATACAATGTACTTCAATTTTATCACCACCATTTTAAACAAAACGCATCGCAGTAAGATTCCAGAGTTCACGAATGCAGGTTACATCTCAAAGATCTCAAACCGTTTACCGCTTCGTAGCTTCAATGTGCAGCATTCTTTTGACGCATCTTTTAAACCCTTAACATAATAGCTATGGCTAATAATTGCCACGAGGGGAGTACGCGATAAAATACGGTATTTAATCTTCAAAAAAACTAAAAGCGGACTTCATTACGCCTGGGCTTATTTTTTTAATTCCTCAGCTGTTATTAAGCCACATAATATGTAGAGCATGGAGATTATTCTAAGAACCCATTCTCGCGCTATTTAATTTTTCATTCCACGCTCCCCGCCTTCCTTCCATTGTTCGACGCTGTTTTTAGATACCCTTGGCGAATATTTTAAGGCTTATCACTAGGGATGCCGGAAAAAGGGTGCCACAAGCAGAATTCAACAATAAAAGAGCTCTATTTTGCGAGTTCAATAACAGATACCCAAAATAATTTCGGAACAGATTTGGTTTGCGGAATAGCTCCCGAAATCATCCAATATTGCGCTGTGTTAAGGCACATCGAGCAAGTGGACTTTTATGCGACCCGATAAGGTCAGAAAAGAGGCGAACGACGTAAAGGAAGAAGTAATCGCTATAAGGGGAAAACATCTTCCAGAGGTTTCTCTCCTTGCAGAATTAACAGGAAAGGCAGCCGGAAAAACGGAAAATATTGCACGTCAAGTTCAGCCCTTGGAGCATTCCGAAATGACTGCAAATTACGAAAGCTCGCTTTTTTATTCCAACTTCGCACGAAGTAGAAACGTGTATCAGATTTCGCTCACCCCGACCGTAATTTAGCTTCTTTTAAGGCTATCGTTATGCATTCAAATGCCGCTAAATTGCTGTGAATGCTTTATCCGTTGCCATTTACGCATTCGGCTCGTCAACCAAACACACAAACGGCAATGCGCGTCAAATGCTGAACTTCAAACGAAAGAAATTGTAAAGAGCATCTAATTTAAATTCCGTAGGCCTTCAAATTCAAGTGAAGCCGTTTCGCAAAACATATATGCCTTATTTCTTTTCAAGACCGAGGTAAGTGAAAATTAAACTAGTAGAAAAAGCTGTACATTTTTAAGTTTCGTTTCGGCAACTAGTTTTATCGAATAGCCGCCATACAGTTCGTTGAAAAAGAACAAACAACTCCTGCTTGTTACATCACCATTAAGAATTTATACTCGATTCGACCAACTTAATTTAAACCAAATTGAGAGTACTTATACTCCTCATTACTAAAAATTTCCCGTTAAAAGTCTAACATTTGTTATGTAGCCAATGGTTAAATGCAATTGTGCATACTTTCCTTCAGATACGAGTAAATAATCTTGTTGGTAGACCAGAGAAGGGAATCATGGAAGCACCTTACTGATCCTGAAAAATGTCCAGTACATCAAAGACTCATACTTATCAAGAGATGAATAATTTATATTTATTTATATTAATCTTTAACACAATATTATTTTTATTTATTACGATAATGCCATATTTGTTACTCATAGTATTATCACATTAATATTAAAACCAAGAAAATAGAGTTATTTATAAAGAGTGAACATTAAAATATCGTTCGTAGATTGTTTAGGAGTTTTCATGCATTCATAACTTCCAATGTTATCGCAGTGGAATTGTTTTCCCAAGAATTATTTTTATTTGTATGAGTAGCGTTTTGCTCTTTCGACTTTTGCGCCATGCCTTAATATGGATTTAAAAGATAACCTTAAAATCATAAATGGAGGATGAATTACTTCTTGAAAATAAAATACAATCGCTAATTTATATCGTAAAACAAAGATATTTCTTTGCTTTTTTATTATCTTCGTTTTGTCTTGATGCCTTTCCGTAATTATAATTTCGAAGTGAACCTTTCCATGATAGATAAATGAAAATGCTCAATATAGCATTCAGCATACAGGCCGCATTCATTGGGGTTAGATTTTACTGGTTGGAGAAATAGAAACAATTATACAAATAAATCTCCAAAAGTCAAAAGGCGCATTGAGCCACTAGGGCGGTGACGGAATGTGCCCTAGGCAACCAACCAGCTTACCTACGTCTTGAGCAAGCACTGCCGAGGAATGATGTACTTCGAAATCATTTGAAAATTACTCTGATGAACTATAAAGTGGGTCTTAACACATTATTTCCCTAAAATCTTCTTGTATTATTTCGCGATTGATGGATTATAATCTTTCTATATTAAAATTGGAAACAAATGGGAGCTGAGATTCATTCAATAGGTCTCATTAGAATATGGTAAAGCCCACCTCTGTCCCTTATGAAGTTCTCTCGGAGAACGTAATTCTCACTTGGTTCATTAACGTTTTTGGTGATTTGTTGGTTTCTTTAATACATTTGAATACAAAATGTACAGTCGACTTTTATTTATCACCTAGGAAATCCTTTGACACCCAACATACAGTCTCGATGGATTGGACAGGAGGTTAAAAAAACTTCCACGATCACAGTCACTTCTCGCTAGTAAATCCAGCAGACGTTTATTCTTCCCTAATCTTTTACTTCCACATCCATAAAACCTCTCATGAGACCTTAAGCAACGGCACTATCTCATGCATTTATCGGTCGTCTTTCGGGTTCTCGCTACATCGTTATTAGAGGAACAAAACCCCGCGCATGCGTGCACAGGAGTTTCTGGGAATTAACGGCACAGCGAAGAAGAAGTTGACGAAAGACCTTCGAAGCGTTTGCTTGCTCGCTCTACCTTAAAGTGATTGGTGGCGAAGCATGCACAGAAAGAACTACTGCAACACGTTGTGAACATACAATTTCTGTCCCGTTGAGTAAAGTGCGACGGGAGAGAGGGTGCGATAGAAAAACGAGCGATGCGAAAAACATTTCGAGAGAAATGGGATTGGACAGAGAGGTTAAAATGGGAAAAAAACGTTCCGATAGAATTGCTGGACTTCCCTATAACCTAGCGTATTGAAAAAGTCCCTGCAAGCCTACGTGGGGGAAAATTTCGGATCTTCGCGACGCGTTTCCAGTCTACAAAAGATCCCCGTCCAATTTCCTCATCTTTTTAAAAGAGGCACGAATATTGGAGTAAATAGGGGCGGAAAAATATCCCGGGAAGACATGGAAAACTCCACGAAATGAGACCTTTGCAGTAATAAAGTTTCGAAGGTCTTCATTCAACGTCAGTGGACAAACGGTCCCGGTGTCGAGTAATCGACCATTATTCGATGAAGCGTGAAGAAAGGAAACCTTTATAAGCTCGGTGGAAAAATAATATCTCCGTCGCCAAGTTCAGCAACCATTTGCTCATGACGCTTTCATCGTGATTACAGCGAGAAGGAAAATCGTTCGGGAGGTGGAAATAAAAGAGGAAACCAAATTTTTGGTCTCCACTGGGAATACTTCATATCTCCCGAAAGAAGATCTTGGAGGAGTTTTCTGGTGTCTCCTGCGAAAGAAATGCCTAACAGAATTCGGCGCAAGTTGTATTTCAAACATCCCGGGGAATGAAGGACAATCTCCCAGAGGGAGAGTCGGCCGACCCTAGCTGAGCTCTCCCATTAGAGCGAGTAATCACTACTTGCGAATAGAATGTGGAAGAGTGTACCTGAGCCTGTAGTAGAATATCAATGTTCGTGACTCTCTGCGCGCTCTATAAATAGATTAAAATACGCCGACCGTACATTCATGCCGATCTATGCCGGACATTTACTCTTAGAATGTATTTGTATTAACGAATGTAACCATGCAGTTGTGGTGATGTATCTTGAAGGTACCTCGACAGCTAAGGTCATTTGGCACCTTATCAGTAGTCCATATTTGTACATATTATAATTTACTTTGAAACTTTCTTTCCCATGGGAAAGTAAAAATAAAAACTCATTTTGAACCTTGCATGTCGAACAATGCTAAAACGGAAGTTTATCATCAATAAAAATATAATACATTATAAATAAAACTACTTCCAAGGGGGTTTGGTTTTTAGACAATTGGGTTTCTCTCATAAAGGAATACAACTTTTTTTATCAATTTATCGTCATTAACAAATATTCCTTTCAATATTTCCTGCATTGGTTGGAGTACGTTAGGCATTATATGAGAAAATGTTCCACATCGAGGCTGGAATTACACTCCTCACACTGAAAAGGTATTCTAGGAGTGGAAAAGAGGCACGAGTGTAGTATTATTATTATATTACACAACTCGCTAGGTATCCTATCCTCAATCGAGTTAGAGCTTCCGTCTCTTGTTTCTAGAAGAGGATCTCGAATGTTTGATATAATTTTTAGCATGCAGCTTGTTTCCAACAAAAGAAGACCAATACTGCCCCCTATAGAATAATTTTCAAGTGGGACTTCAGATCTATAGAAACTATTGCATACCAATCTATCACAGGCTACTCAAGTTAGCTTACACGAACTTTGATCGGTCAGTTGATGGAAATAATTCACGCGCGATGACACGAATTAGAGAATTTATTTATTTATTAAAAATGCTGCAAGTTGGTGTTAATACCAGGTGGCAACGGTTGAGGGGGATATAACAGTACAATCTGTCCGGCATTCGCCCAAGGACGGGAGGGAAACCCCTCCAAAAACCTCCCGTGGACAGTTCACATCTATACAGTAGCAATAGGCCCAATTAGTACAACAAGTCAAATAAACAATATACAGACACCTCCACCAAACACATACAGTCGGATATTGCGATCTTACCGGGAAGCCTTAACGGGAAAGAGCCCTGCAGCGGGTTTATTGCGTAAATTTCGGTTCGGTATCGGCAACCCGAGTCGAAAATACGTCCGAAGGGATGTCGTTATTATCGTAACCCGACAGCTCAGAGTAAGACAACTCATCGCTAGGATAACTAATGGCTACGACAACTAATCGGATAATAACTCACCGTGCGACAACTGACCATGCAACTACTCATCACGTCGTCAACAGATTTGCAACGAAAATTGCAATAATATCAAATTTTGAGCGTTAAAACAATTATGCGGTACTGTTGTTGCCAATTACTAATTAAACTAATTAATTTATTAATAACAATTGTTGTAGCGATCTGTTGTCGGCGTGATTAGTAATCGCAGGATGAGTTCTTGAGTCTGATGAGTTTTCGCAACTATGAGTTGTCCCAGCGATGAGTTGTCGTACTCTAAGTTGCTGCACTCTTAGTTTTCGCGGAACCATGCTTTACGTACTTATATATATGGCTGAAAACGACAACATCACTTCTTTCAAGAGATTCCTTACCTCGAAAAGCCTATCGAATCTAGCTGTGTTGAGTCGGTTCAGCTTACTAGGTCGCTCAAAAGCATACATTTGTCACGGGTTCAAAAATCGATTTGGTTGCCGAATCCGAAGCTTTTTCAAAATGTACGCAATTTCCACCCTGATCAGAGTAATGCTGGACGTATATGCGGAGCTACGGGTAGATGATGAGCGTCCATAGTAATGAGTAGCATAGTCTGGAATTTCACTAATGCGTTATAATTATTGACTATTAAAAACTTGTCCTCTTGATAATTTGAAATTGACTAATCCCGCGAAACTAGAAATTTTACGGGTCGGAATGGAACAGCTTTTCGGGAAGTGCTGGGTGAAAAGAGGGTGCGTTGTTCAAGTCAAAACAACTCGCTCCTTCATCGGGTATTTTTTTCGGATAACGCAGGCTTTTGCTGTGAAATTTCAAGTAATGAATGTTAAAGAACACCTGATGCGGGCAAACAAGCAGAGATGGGGCGGTCAAAATGTTGAAAGGCGAAGACCCGTAGAAATGGATTTCGTCCCAGCAATAATCCCCAATGAATCAGATTTAGGAAAGGCCGTAGCGCTGAGTTAAAAAGGATGTTTTTCAAGGGTTTTTCTCCCGACGTGGGTGAATTTCGGGCAGAGTATTTAGTCCACCGAACGCTCATAGGCTTCTAACGCAATCACAAAAATATTTAAACACGAGCGCGATGGTATTGATGCATGATTGGAAACTGACTTGTCTGTCTGCAATGTAATCAGATCAATGGCCAGACTCATTCCCTCCATCCCTACCAGCCTGAAGCTCCCGAAAGGGAAAGAGGCATATTATTTAAGGTGAGGATATTGTCCTCGATTTTCTCCCTGAGCCAGAATACTGTAAGCAATGAAAGTCTTTGACTATAGAACTATGTGTAAACTTATACATTCTATACACATCAAACTCATGAACATGACTAAGTAAGACCAAAGTGCATGCGTGCATTTTACTCTATTTTATATGGAAAAAAGAAAATACTCCTTCCTCTAAGAATGGTAGGTGGAACTTGGAAGTTGGAATAAATCAATTGGTTGTACAACTATAGCATTGATAAATTGATGCAATTTATACTTAAACTTTCAAAGGGCTAAACATATTAATCGAATGGACAAAGTTATAAGCTCCTAAATCTACTATACTGAGGGGAAAATTTTACGAGAGTAGCCGGAATAAATTATGCGAAGTTTCTTGCGTGTACTGGATATGTATATAAGGTTCACTATTTTTTTATTTTGTGGCTAAAATATGTAGTCTTTTAAATTCCATTTTCCAACCAAGCATTGACTAGAGTAGTGGTTACAGGTAGGAAAATCGAGGGGAAGAAATGGATATTCCAAATCCTCGCAAGGTTGAGTGGTAGATAGTACTCGACTGGCTCAGTGCCTCCACAGAACTTTACCGTGTAAACTAAGATAGTTCATATAAAAATCGTGAGAATATCAAGCTGAACATATTGCATGGAGGGAAATAGAAATTTCCAAAGTAGGATAAGAAGAACAAAAATTATTGTTATAGATAGATTGAAGACAAAATAAAAGTTATCATACTTAAGAACGTCAAAAAAGTATACATATCACTCAGAAACTCTAATACATCAAGTTATTTATCTCGGTAAGCTTTCTAGAAATCAACGTTTTCAGAATTAAGCTCTCAAAGTAAAATTTCAAGGATTCTACAATTGTTGACGTGCAAAGGTATGACGCAATGGAAGAAAGATGTAATGAACCAAACTAAATTAAGGTGTGTACTTACCAATTAAGTCCAACTTCATACCCAATTAAAACATTCACTTTCGCTCGAAGGATTCTTCTATTCTTCACGCAAATTGTACAATTTATTGCTCTTCCTGAAAAAGTAAAAATTCGGCATTTACATACTTGCCTCTCAATCAAATCAACATTTGAAATAAATATAGAAAGAGTCGGCGTAAGGCGTAAGGCGTAAGCATTAATAATATTACTACAATTACAAAAGAACTTCTACAGGAAAGACAATAAGACGGAACCTGCGGTTAGCGGACGGAAAAGTATAATCATTCAACTTCGCTTAACAACTAGTATTTGAATCTGTGAAAGGCGAAACATTTTCTTGGCTTCAAAATAATTTTCCATTGCCTTGCTTTTCTTCCAAGTTCATCTCGAAGGGATTAGCGGTCAATCCTAAAATAAAGATTACTCTCAAGAAAACCACTCGCTATATAAGACTTTTTTTCATGTCTAGCTATGGTTGCCCTTCACTAATGAAGTCATCCTAAGCTCTGATGAACTTTAGGTTGACATGAGGTGCTTCACCGAGGGAACAGTAACAACGAACGCACATAACCATTCCTTAAATCGGAAAAATCCGATCAGCCGGGATTCGAACCCGGGACCTCGGCGTGATAGCTTAGATGGCATGCTATCCACTCGGGCACCAAGGCCGGTAAACTTAATTTTCATACTTTACGCTTGAGGTATGAGTATATGAGCAAAGCTCGCCTCAAGTGTTCTCACACTCCTCTTTCTCACTCTGTTGCTGTTTTAATTTAATCCGCCAGTGGGTCATTTGTTAATTAAAATAAATTTCACTTCTACCAATGAATTTAGAATGTTAATTGCAATATATTTTTAATTGTGTTTCCATTTCAAGAAACAGCTATTCCTTATAGATAAATGTACTTTGTGTTAACCTACTTTAGCCGAAAAATTTATTCTGTCACTTGGGCTTCCGCCTTAGACAGTTTTTCTGTAACGGCTTCATTCTATTGATTAAAAAAATAAATATTGATAGATTGGACAACGTCCCGAATATTGGAAACATGAATTTTCTAATCGCAAGGAAGGAATAACGAAATAGGTCCGATGCACCATCTCCATAAAGTGTTTGATTTTTTCTTTATAAACCGATATTATTTGAAAGACTTGGAGACATTTTGTAGATGAATATGTCATTTAAAGACAAGGATTCCCATTTCTAATCGTGAATGGGCACAGTAAATTGAGTTTGATATGTATTAGATTTGAAAATTTTCAAACGAACGGGCAAATGTTCTTCACCACTACCTAAATTTCGTTTGAGTTAAAGATAACGATCATAATCTGAATGAAGTCCACAATAAATACCTATGCATACCTTTAAAATTTCCTATAAATGTTAAGTATTGCATTTACAGCATACGGTGAACATCTAAATGTTAGACTATCCGAGAGAAAACAGGGCATTAGGTTAGTCTGTCAGCAGAAACTCTTAATGGAGCACATTGAAACTAAGCCAATAATTTGAAGTCCTTCATCATTTTCCTTAAAACAAAATTAACAACACTACTTAATGATGGTGTGTAACCAATCCGAAATTGGGAATCTAACCGAAACCGAATCCCTAAACCATTAAATTTCTGGAATAACAATACAATATGAGCAGAAGAATTAAATTTCTCAATCCCAAGGAAAAACGGACTTGAAAAGAATCTGACGGGACCGGGAATCGAACCCGGGATCTTCCTTTATCAATTAGTAGAACCAATTGAGCTACCCGGCCATACATAGTCAATTAGTTTAAGCAGCCTCCCGGACAGAGGAAGATCCCGGGTTCAATTCCCAGCCCCGTCAGACTTCTTTCAAGTCCATTATTCCTTGGGATTTGTCATGGTTTCACGCTCTCATGTACAAGGTATAACCCTTTCCTTAAAATTACTCAAGCCTGAAAACCGATATCTCAAACTGCAAGTTAGTTCCGTCAGATTTTCGATTCGCATTCTATATCAGCTTAAGAGTACTTATTTAATGAGTAGCGAGTACGTCCCGATCTCCAGTCAAAGTATTTGTATTTTGGTAATTGAACTTGTAGGAATCCGTTATAGACAATAACATTATACAATTTCACAGAACTTATACTTCGATAATTTATTTTGTAGTCTTGAATTTCAATCTGACATGTAAGGTAGTGTTATCTAATTAGATACACATGATGGATAATTGTAAGAATCGATGCTCGGATCGAAAAATACCGGATCAAATCGGTTAGACGGTGGCAACCGGAGAGAAATTATACGAACCGGAATCTGATCTGCATGGAAAAGGAGAGAAAAAAGAACACAAAATTTAAGGCTCCATGACTTGACGGAAAATGTATTTGTTCTAAATACATATTCCGTTTCATATAAAAAAGCCTATTCTGAATTCGCTTCCCTCTTCGATTGTAACACTCGTAAGTTACCCCTTCCCATATCGCTCTAAAGAAATAGTTTAAAATAACGACAAAATTCTAGAAGTTGTTTTATCAAGTACGGAGTTCGACAAATATTTCTATAAGTAATGAAGTGTTCCGAAAAAAGAACTACTTATTCCGAAAAAAGGAGAACTACTTATTGACACAAAACCGATAACCGCTTTACAACCAACCTTGGAATCACGTGTGTTCAACTTTCATTGCTTCTCTAAGCTCTTAAATTTCTTCAGAACACGACGAAGTTTAACGAACACCTATATACACCACCATTGCATTTTTTCCTCATTACCGAAACAGCGAGTTTTATGCAGGACTTTTAATGAAAAAGCCGTATTTTCAAATAAAGCCCGTTTCTAGTAAGGGTTTCATCGATAACCTCAACTTAAGAAAGGCGCGGAAAAAGCAAAATAAAAGCCGAAGAAAAAATACGGGGTGTTATCGATTGTGGTTTTCCTGAAGAGAATGCTGCTCATCAAGAGCGTGCAAGTCACGGAATGGATGGAGCCAAACAAAACACGTAGCCTATCACTGATTTGAGGGAAGGGTTCGGGGAATGAAAATTCTAGGGCAAAAATCATTCCGGTGAAAAATGGCGTGTCCCGGCTGCAGTTGCAGCGACGGAAAGGAGAAAATAGCCCGGATAGACCAACAGCGATGCGTGAATGGGGTGAATCTAGGAGGGATAAAGGGGCTATTGGAACAATGGAAGACTAAAATCATCATCTCGAAACGAAAGCTTGCGACGGACGAACGTCATTGCGTTTGAGGACCTTCTCGGACGAGACAATATCGTTGGAGGGTCCTAAACGGATAATGAAATGAAGAAGCTGGAGGGAGGAGTGGAATCATATCCCCCCGGCTTTTTTAGGGAGGGCTCCGAAGCGCAGTTCGCAGTTGAGGATGCTCGATTGCTCGGTCCATCGAAGACTACGCTTAGGGACTGGAGATGAAAAAGTCGCACCGTTGAATGCAAGAATGCGATACAAATAGTTTCCGGGAAGTTAATAAATTTCATCGTGGAATGTACAAAGGAGGGGCCCTCGACGGCTGCAAAAACTTCTCGACACGTAATTTTGGCGCATACGCGTTGACGGAAATAAATGACATTTCGATGGAAGGAGTAGTTGGAAAATGAAGGATACCGGCTTATACCTCTAGTGGATTATCCAGCCTTCAATATCTCGCTTCAATGCGCCTTGGATTCAAATGTCAAGACCCATTCGAGACTGAAAAATAATCAAAAGGGCAGCGATTTTTCCGGCTTTGATTCCCGACTGATGGAACAGAATGCATGGAAAAAAATTATGATTTCAGAGAATAACCTTAAATGCGACTCTTGATGCCAAGTATCCTTTCGACCACTTCACGCTATTCTTCAGACGAGTTTTCACTCATCTGCGCGTATCGGTGATTATAAAGTTAAAAATGAAAGAGATTGAGTGAGCCTCGAACTGGATATGACCGTTAGTAGAAGTGAGGGTCTTACGGAGAGTGCGGATGAGGTATCGAGACCAAGTACAATATATACGCTCGTACAAAAGAAAGCTATAAATGGCTCGTAAATGATTTAGCTGTTCCAGATTATGCTCACCTTGTGTAGGAATTTTATTGATTTCTCGGAGTAGGAAATGGCCTCCGAGCATAGTCAATATTTCCAATGGCGCTCTCTTCGTTACTTATACATTACATTTTTCCGCAGTTTTCATACCAAAAGGTCCATTACTCTGGGTTTGCAGGCAGAAGTTCACTGAAGCTGCTGTATGACAGAGAGGGAAGGGAAGCGGCAAGTAGGACAAAATGCTATTCTAGCCTACTTTCCCTTCACAGCGCCGCAAGGGATTCAATGTATTTTCCCCTAATGATACGCATTAATTCATTTTCTTTCCGCTTTACTTTAAGATTTTTTAAGTTCATCGTTATTTCTCTTCCTCAGAGTCACCAGAAGTAAATCCTTTACGTGTGACACATTTTGGATTCATTTTACCTTTCGAAAAACTCGTGCATTTCAAATAAAGCCAGATGATGATCTTCCGTTATTTTTTAAATGTAATATCAGATGAAGTGACTTTAACGACAGATACTAGCAATAGAGAAATGCACTTTGAGAATTAATAATTACTCACTACTTCAGTGGTATGATATTTTGGTTTACATGACCTTCCATTATCGATTAAGATTAATACTTGCTCACCACCTGAATAAAAGGGGTATTGGATTAATTACCGTGATAAATTGAGAAACAAAAATTCAATATTGCACCTTCTGCTCCGCGAAGTGAAAAAAAAATACGGCAAGTTTTCATTCTCCTATGTAACAAATAGAAACTCAAAAGATTTCAATTCTCTCAAATTAATAGTTGAAATTCTCCCCATCCATCTCTCTATATAATTCTACAAAGTTAATATTCATCGTTTTTGAGCCACTGTTCGGGATTAATGATACCTTTGCGCCAACTGTACATTTGTCCTCTATTTCTGATTCTCTCTCTTTCATAACTTCTCGCAAGTGTATAAAAGAGTTTTCTCACGAGGAAATGGTCTCGGACGCGAAAGGGATTCTTATTAAAACCTTAACCTAGGCCTATTTCGTCCGTCTACCCACTTACCTACATTTGTAGACACCGAAACATAGCAGTCTTTACCTTCGTTTATGCGGCTGGACGCTTGCGCTCTCCGATACCCCCTCCCCATCTTTCTCACGTGCCGGGGATGAGAATCCCAACGTAAAGTGCACGCCGATGTTCCTCTCCCTCTCCATGCGTAACCCGATTAATATGTACGCGTCTATGCAGCAGACCAGTTGTTTTTTCGCCGGCTACATGGTGCCTCCACATAAAGACCTTTACACCAAAAGGCTCGGTCTTTCCGTCAATTCTTTCATTCCCCACTACTTCCACCATGACCCCATACCCATCCCTAACTCCGAATCGATCTGCAGGCAAGTCTTCCCCCTCCGCGGCCCCATGCATCTCACTCTCCCGTTCCACAACCTTTCTAACGCCTTCGTTGACCCATTTCCTTAGCATAAGGTAAGAAAGTCTGGATGGTCGGACCCGGAACGCGTGTTGCTCCTTCCGAGAGAAATACAATAGAGGAGCGGCGGTCATAGGTCCTGCTCCCGCATCCGAGATTACGTTCGAAAAAGGTCACGCCTCCTATCATAAAGTGCCGAGGAAAAGGTAGCGCCTAGGTTAGCAGAACACGCCACGGAGGGATTTTTTCCGGGGAGGAGGATTAGCGCCAACGAGGGGAAGCGGTAGTTGTTTGACCTAGCGGAGTGGGGAAATTTCTCGTCAATTAGGTTGTGGTGGAAGGATGGAGGGAATTTTCCTTTTATATCGCTGGGTGAGAGTGCGTGGAAATAAGATTAGCGCGCGGTGTCCCTCCCTCGCGACAGCGGTGCCAATGGCTCTGGTTATTTTGGACGAGGCAGATTCGCGTCCGAAAATTTCCCGATTCTCGGATGATTTTCCTTCCGCGCTGTTACCTGAGCGGCGAATGAGTGATACTTTGAGGATCCGCGAGAGAGAGATAAAATATCCGCTCTAGTTTCTAAATTCGGGAACCCTTTCAGGCTAAGTGAATTAAGGGACGTTGAGGAGAATTTTGCATAGAGCGGGGCTGTTCGCCCCCGGCGGACCGCATTATGGCCTTCGTAGACTTCCGGGCCGCAGCCCTTATTTTGTTCGAAATTAATTACGATCCGCCGAATAATGTTACTTTCTATGTTTTATTGTAGAATCATTGGGTAGATTTTTCATTTCTTTTATTTTATTATTGAAGTATTGGAATAAAAATGGAGTGAAACTCCCTGACAAGAAAAATCTGTTTGATCGAAGGAAAACTAATGAGGAGCCGAATGTTGCCGTGTTTCCAGCATTAGACACTCGGCATTAAAGGAAAACTAGAAATAAAACGCGACTAGACAACCTTTTCCACCGGAAATTTTTTCACTCCATTGGGGCATTAACATCTGAAGAGCAACGACTTCGTTGGTGACTAATTACATGGACAGATACGGAGCACCCCCTATGGACAAAACACTTAATTGATCGCCTAACATGCTTCTATAATCTATTTTCCCAAAATTACGTCAAAAATTCGCTACAGAACTCAGCAAGTAACTTGTAGCTATAAGAATTATAATGATTAATTGTCGACATAATATCATCGTTTAGTAAATTAAATGATATATTGATAAATTATAATTTTAATTAACTAATATCCTGTATTATATATCGATTTATATCATTTACTCATATTATTGGATAAAGGGTGTTTAAAAGGCAATAAATACTAACTTCATTAAAAATGATTTCACACGAGCTCTTTTTTATTCATTTGAGATAATTTAGGTCATGTTTCAAATGAAAATCGTCCCAAAGGATTACTTTTGAACTTCGTGACAATATCTACACAACAATCAAGCAATTAGTTTCCTCCTCCTGTTCCCCCAAATTCTTACCGATTGAACAGTATCCTGGCTGTTACTGCAATGATTTCATGGGATCAGCAGTTGGAAACCATTCAATAAAAATCGACCTATTTTAACTTACCGTAATTATTTAAGGCTTGCGAATCATCTTGAATGCTTTAAGATACTCAGCAATACATAAAAAGACGGGTATAAAGCCGTTCGTGAAATTAAAATGAAAAAATGCTCTCACATTTTACCGTAAGAAAGTTTCGCGTGTGTTTAAATATCATAGGTGCAGGTTATCCTATTTGGGTGTCTAAATTCAGTAGCGGAAGGCGAGAACTAAGCAATAAAATAGCCCGCATAATTTGAAAACGCCTCCAGTTTGAAATCTGCGGAATATGAACGCATTAGGCGAGTAATTAAAAATGAAGCGGAATGGTTTATAAAAAGGCCTTTAAAAGAGCGATATCAGCAGAGCAAGTTTGAATAGTTCAGAGTTCAAATAGAGATTTGGGTCAAACAGAGAAGAAAGTTATATATTCCCCAGCGCCGATTTCCTTTCTTTCGCGTTCTATTTGCATGCGGGAAATCCAAGTTTTCCACGCAGCGACTGAAAATAAAAGCATGAACACGAGCGCATTCGTGACATACCTTTCGGAGCGCTTACAATTGCTGCGTGCCGCTGCGTTTATTAAATCTCATTCTTACGAATGGATTTCCTTTCGCATCGGACATTCCGGTATGCGTTCTCACAGTAGAGAGTGAATTTCATATCGACGTCTATCGGAGATTGAACCCTCTCAAAACGTAAACATTGCGAGGGAAAGCTGCTTCGTAATTGATGCTTCCGTGTCACTACGAGAATAGACGATTTGTTTGGCATTCGCTCAAGGAAAAGGAATAGCGCATCCCCCGCATAGCTTTGTGATGTACTCTTCGGTACAAAATAGGCTTACCGGTTGAAAATTTCTAAGAATCCGAGAGTTCGCAACACTGACTATTTTTTAAACTAAAGTTGTACACCTCATATATGGGTATACATAGGTGAAGGAGTCTTTATCAAAATATTAAAGCAATTAATTAAAATAAAATTTATTAAAGATTAATTTTTGACTTTATTTTTTGCTAAAGCAAACGGTCTTACAGAGAAGGTACACGACTTAAAATCTTTCGTAATAAATGAGTAAAGAAGCTTTAAATGTTTGCATATCATTTAAAATAATTAAAAATAACGTTTATGAGTTCTAATATTTGTGTTATCTAATATTTGTCTTATTTATAGCAGTCTTATTTCTACAAAGAACTTTAAATAAGCTCTAGCCTACAATAGCCGTTGTTATAATTGAGAGCCTGGCAATACTTGGCATCCGAGAGTTTTTGGCAAATTACAGCATTAACTATATTTACGTGTTAGAACTATATGCACATCTAATTTAACGCCATATGAAATATGACGATAAACCTTTTTATTTTAAAATTTACTTGACTGAATCCTATTCAATATATCATTATTTTTAATTTATAGCAAAGAGAATGGAATACTGATACTTATTTTCTAATTATGAAGAAACGTAAATATTGATAAAAGTAGTAGAAAACCAGCACAAATCATCCGAAGTAAGAGTATATAGCGATTTTTAAGTATTCTTAAATTTATTACTAGGGCAATAAACAGAAATATATCAAGCAATGGAATGCTAATTTTCTTATGCAGGATTTTTATTCGGTTAATATTATTGTTTAATTAAATTGAATATCCGTATTCAGTGTTTGTCTAAAAAGGTTCATTGTTTTTTCTGAGAATTAAAACTACTGCATTTCAGCATAAACGTTGCTCATATTAACATAAAAATGGAGATATTTTGTTTGGTCGAGCAACTAACTAGAGATATTTTATTAAAACACAACTTATTACAACGAATAATTAATTCTAATTTGGTGATTAGAGGGGCCAAATTTAGCTTGAGCTCATGACCGGGGTGAAAATTTGTCACTTCGTTAAATATTTCAGATAACTGTCTTGAACAGAAATAATGCGAATTCCTACGATTCATAGCGTGAATTTTCTAGTTTAGAACTCTGCTTGGAAACCATGAATAAATAATAGAAGAGTTCGCTCGGTAAAATCTTTTTCATCAAACCCAAACTATTGGTAAATTTATCGCCGAAAAATTAAATCACTCTTGGTTAGCGTATTTTGTAGGGCGATAGTCTGAATTCACCCCTGAACTACGATAAAATACAGCCACATTAATGTATCCATGCTCAGCGACATAAAATTCACCAAAAACCTTGTCCGTTTAGAGTAAAGAAAGAAAATTTGGAACATGGCTATCAAAGCACTGTTAGAGGTTGAAAATTTCCAATAGCCGTCTTTGTCGGCGTTCCTCGTCTCATTCACCGGTGAGAACTGGGAGAAAACAAGAGAGGACACCAAATTTAAATTGATTAATTAATCATTTCACGACAGCGATGATCAAGACTGGGACAGAAGAAAATGAAAGACACATTTTCTCTATCATATACCTTATGACAAATGAATATTTTCCATTTATCAGAGTATGGCGATAGGAACAGTAGTAATATCAGCCCCGTTGCTTACACTGTTTCCGAACCCCGAAGGGGGGGTTGGTTTATAAGAAGTGCTGGCGAAGAAAAGCCGCTTTTATTAGAAAACCACTGTCATAACCTTTGGAAGTATCAATGCTGACGGTTGGTAGCACTGCTTATTAAAGCTGGTATCTGGTGGAAAAAGGATTGAGAAGGGGTCATGCGCAGTCATTGGCTCTCCGCTCGGGACATGCAAACTAAATCTATCTGGAAGACTAATAAAAACTAACTGTGAAATTTAACTAAATTCCAGTGACGATACCCCAACTTAGAAGAGGATTCACGTATATGCCGATGTCACGAATCGATCTGCCCCGGCCAAAACCCCCAGTACGGTGTCTCAAGGCAAAATTCGAGTTTTTTGTACAAAAATTGATCTCATAATATGTTAAAAGACGATTTTCTGGATTTTACAAAGACATTGAAATCTGCCTCGTTAAATATTCTAATTTCTTCATTAGCGTACATTTGTATTTTACAGGGGTAAATTTCCTAAGCGAGTTTATAGTATGAATGGTCTGGCCCGAAGCGGACTATATAAACATTTCTTATTACGGTCGGTAATAATGGTCTTGAATCGAACGTGAGACTTTTAGTTGGTAAAACGTACAGTGATCTAGGAGATGGCAAAATTGAACGATGGGCAAAGTTTAAAAAATGCGCAATTCACGCTTTGAAATAAAACCAAACGTTGCTTCGTAAGAATTAACGAGTAGGATTCCTTATGTGTATTAGGAGCTGCATAGCCTAAGTTATATTACTGGGGGTGAATTGTTTATTATTGTAAAAACGAGCTCCACTGGCTTTGTTTTATACACATCCATTAATTTATAGCCCTTAGTCCTTTCTCCCATCACAAGTGTTTACGCTCATGGTAAAATACACAAAATGCTTGCATTACTTACTTTATCAGACCTGTCAATTATGGGCGGAAACCATTCCGATGAGACAAACGCGGAGCAACTGCTGAAAATCGAAGAGAGCGACGAAATAATGTCAGCCATTCCGAGTGACCCAGATAATTACAGAGGATGGAGTGCCGCCCTTCCGAGCCACGGTCCACTCGATTTTTAAAACTAATAAGAATTGCACATCCGTACGCAATTCTAATACAGCATTCTGAGAGAATGTTGTCCAAGTACAAACTGATTCCGACTATGCATTTGACTTTCTATAATTATCAAAAATATGTTACAATTGGATTAATCGTCCTATGGCAACACATATTACATTACTGTGGCAACTCATATTACATTAAATTATTACATTATATTAGTACTTGGGACAACGTGTAACAAAAGGAGATAAAAATAGGATTAATGAAGTAAACAAAAGAATGAAACTCGGCTGGAGCGCATTTGGTAGGAACTCGCACATTCTGAAGTCAAGAATGACAAAGGCTTTGAAGGTCTTCAACCAATGCATTTTTACCTGTCCTGACCTATGGTACTGAAACTTGGGTGTTAAATGCTGCAATAACCCAGCGACTTCAGACAAACCAAAGGACTAAAATGGAGGTGGGCCGGCCATGTTGCGAGAAGAAACGACAACCATTGGACATCTGCAGTTCTCAACTGGATACCAAGAGATGTGAAGAGACCAAGAAGAAGACCTATGGAAAGGTGGAATAGAGATATCATCAAGTACTTAGGTGTAACGTGGCAACGAGAAGCTCAGGATAGAGAAAACTGGAAAGTACTTGGGGAGGCCTTCATCCGACGTCGGATTAAAAATGGTTGATGATGATGATGATATTCATCACATTTATAACCTAACTATAACACGTGAAAACAATACAATAATACAAAGCATAAAATTGTCAATTACAATTTTATACGTTTACTATTTCAAAGCAATATTCTCACTGCGCATTATTTAAAAAATACATAAATTTACATATAACTATACGCTAACTTATCGATTTCTTCCTTTTCCACGTAATAAAAATATTTTCAGGGTTCCCAGTAGGCCTTCACGGCTACCGTAGCGGTCCCTAGGACAAGTTCCCACCGTACATTCCCCTACTCCACCTGTACTCGTAATCGGCAAGCTGACTCATCCTTAATAGTTCTACCTAATCTTTTTATGAATTCCCTACCATGTTTTGGGAAGGGCTCCAAGGCAGGCAAATAATTCCAATATGTAACAGTACGATTTAAAAAGGAGAGTTTATTAATATTTTTTCTAAGTTAAATTAATTTAACTTTGTGTCTATGGTATTTTCTGACATGAAATTTTGCCATGAATTTTGTATTATCGAAACTAATGTTAATGGGAGTATTCTGATCGACCGAAAATAACTATGTGAAATTACGTAGCTGTCGCATGGGTGTGTAAGGAGTGTGAGGTTTTGAATGAGATTCGGCGACTCGAAATACACTTATTTCACTGAAAATACGAATCGGTGACGCGAAGAAGAGACAGTGGCGTGCAGAGCGAATCGCGTGCCTCTGCCATCCCCATACCACCTTGATAAACGGGGTTCCTCAGAAAAGGGTCACATATAGGAGCAGCTCGAGGTAGCTACGTTTAGAACGAGAAAATGTGGCACAAAAAGGAATGAGCTATTATTACGCGATTTTAATGGAGATCGATATGGAAAATATGTAGGTAGTTTGCTATGCATGCCAACGTTAAGGTTTGGGGACTGTTAACCAAACTGGATCAGTATGAAAAATTAAACGAAAGCGGAAGATGAAAACACTGCAGGATATCTTAATATTTAATTTCTATTCCCTCGTTTTATTTAACATAAAAATTGATCCGTGAAGATCTAATCAAATAGAGGTGTTCCACATTGTATGTTTAAGATTATAATCAGTAGCGCCGAAAAATATTTAAACAAATTTTGTTCACTAAATGTAACTTTACTTCATTTAGAATTATGTCAGAAATGTTTATTCCAATTACGTTTTAACGAGAAAGAGATCTTCTGCGTATGAGTAATATCACGATTGTCCTTTCAGTACAAAAGTTAAATTCTTTGCTACTTTTAAATTTGGACCGAAAAGGGTTAAACAAAACGATTCTCCCGGGAATTCCCAAAAATTCTCGGGACACATTATTTCCTGTTGCCGAACCCCGAAAGTTTCTAAATGTCGGGAATTTGGAACTTTTATATTACAAATTGGAACTTACAAAGGCAACAAAAAGAGTGGTGATGGCGATAAAGCGAAACGACTCATCGGCACACTCGTCGGCCATAAATTTACGCGTTACCAATCTGGAACACGGGAAAGGAAATTTCAACGCTATCCACCGAAAGAGAATGTGACTGTCATTGACGGTATCGCTCTTTCCGTTGAATCTCGTCGCTTGTCTCGCCATTAAGCGAAACCGCGAAAAGTTGGCTAGGAAAAGGTTAACGCTCGGACTCTCCGAGCTTTTGAAGGACAGGTGAATTGTCGTGACAGTACAGCGCTTAGCGTCAATCAATCGATGGACTCGGCCGTCCACTCAGAAATCTCAATTTGTATAATCGAATCACTCCAGAATTTCACTATATTTTATAAGCGGACGATTGCGGAGAAATCTGCCCATTAGCGGATTATTGAAATAGGAATTTTTTTCGATGCTTTTTAAAATCTTCTTCTATAAAAACACTTTTTTGCTACCATATTCTGACGAATGGAATATTTTCATTTGTTATTTGGTACAGGATAGAGAAAATGTATCTTTCAAATACTTTTACTGAATTAAATTATTAAATATGAATGACACAACTAAAATTGATACATAAGATAAACAACAGGCAATGTGGCGTAAGTTTTGTCTGACTAGAGTTACATATATGTGGCTGACACGAGTAGTGGCTGAAATAAAGTGAGCTAGAAAGAGTAAATGACATTTATCGGATGAATGCAAATATGTGAACATTTTTCGTTAAAACTAGATTGAATTTATTTTATTAGTATTATCTTTAAGGTTCTTACTATCATATTCTAATGAATGGATTATATTCATTTGCCATGTGGTACAGGATAGGGAAGCATGTGTATTTCATTTTCTTTTGTCCCAGTCTTGATCATGGCTGTAATTAAAAGAAAGCTATTGAGGTATGAGTGAATAATTACACTGATCGACGTCTATCCTTAGGGATTGCCAAAGAAAGTGTTACTCATAATGTCATTGTGCTATACTTTCATGGACATGTTCCGCTTGTATCATTCTGGCTCAGTGAGGAAAGCAATGGCAAACTACATCACTCCTCATCCTGCCTAGTGAACCTCATTCCTCTCTGCACGCTCTTAGTTGCTTATGTCAGAGGCGGTGTGGTACCAACCGGCCTTCGGGCTGAATACTTTACAGAGATATAAAACACTTGCTTTCATTTCCATTCGATCATGAAGCGTTTCAGTCTATAAGGGCGAAACGAAGGGAGTGACGGTGACCAGAAAGGGTTCATAGAATCTCTCTATAGTCACAAGAGGCTTAAGACCGAATATATTATTATTATTATTAGGGTCTTATATCAGTCTATTCATTCCTGTGAAAATAACTCACGGTGATGAGGTAATTCCATTCTCTTACCGTAAAATACGCGGAAGTAAAAACGCCAAATTTACATAAAGGAAGTGTATCGGATGGTCAATTACAGTTTTTGAACCATATCCTGATGATAAGAATAATCTTCAGTGTTTATTTAGCACAGAATGAAGAATAATGTATCTTTCGTTTATTTTTGTTAAAGGCTGTTCGTTGCTGTGATGACATGTTAGCTACCGAGATATGAGTACGCTGAATAGTGGTACTAATTAAGGTCCCTCCTTATGAAATGCCAAGAAAAGTGTTACTTATAAATCATTGTGCTTCACTTATGTTAACGTGTTACGCTCATAACATTCTGGCTCATTGATGAAAGCAAAGGCAATCTATCTCACTCCTCATCCTGCATATTAAACCTCATTCCTCCTAATCTCTTGGTAACTAATGTTCGAGGGGGTGAGGTACCAACCGGCCTTGGGGCTGAATGCTTTGCAGACATGTATCATCTACTAAAATCTTGAAATATCTTCTAGCGTTTCCTATCTCAAGGGAAGGAAGTAATTCTGGTTAGAGGGAAGAATACTTTACAGATAATCAATTGCAAAAAGTAAAAATGATTGAACCTCTACACATAAGGATAGAACGTTGGAATCAAAATTGACTTATACGTTAGATACAGCCATTAAGGTTCAGAATTACCTGAGAGTCACAATTTAATAATAATAAAACGTCTTTATTCAATATCTTCATAATTTAAGATCATTTAAAAAATGTTCTAGCACGCATGCAGTACTGTCCAAAATAATTTGGATACACCGTGGAAAATGACCCAGTTATTACGTACTACTACTAATCAGGCAAATCATTGTTCGTATTATATTCGTGTTGGTGATAAAAACTCAAGTTATCAAATATAATCGATGAATTAATATATATCAATAATGGAAATCACTCATCTTAAAAGCATACAGCGTAGAAACGTGTGTTCTACGATGTATTTTCGTCCATATTATTTCTATGATATAATAAATTAATTACACTGATTTACTCCTCTTAGATTTAATACCATAGAAAATTATAAAAGTAGTTAGAAATTGGTAGTACGAAATTATTAATACTCAAACATGTATTAGTCCTTTCATCAGTCGTGCCTATGTTCATAGCACGAACAGTCGCGCGTTGTATTTCATACAACAGATCGTTTTTCGGCAAAAATTGTAAAATTAATTGAACTAATTATTATTTCTGAGTAGTAAACTTTAGGTAATAATATGATTTAAGACGAATAATTTAAGAAGTAAACACCTTTTAGTAAAAAATAATATTATTCACCTTTATTTATTTACATGCGTTCAGAGAATACCTAAAAACCTAGATGTCTATAGTTCCGAAATTAAAATGCGTCTATTAAATTTGAAGACGAAATAAGTGAATAACTCCATGTAAACGTTATAATAAGCAAAAATGGAGTTGACCAACGAAAAACTTACCCAAGCGGTTGCGCGTTGTATGTGTTACAACAGTCGTTACTTCACAGATTTACTCGCTTTCGCAGTCGGTTTAAGACTAAAAAGAAGCATTGGAAGACTTTACAAGTTAATGGTAAGTGCGATAAAGGAATATACCCGGGCATGAGGTTCAAGGGACCACCCAGGTAGAAACGGGACCCGAAAACCCGTTTGTGCTGTACAGAATACAACAGCGCGTCTGACGGAGGGTTAGAAACGTTTCATCAGACAAGATTAAGTTAACTCAGAAAGTGTAATTAATATGCTTCGACGAAATTAATTGCTGAAGACAACAATTCGTGGAATATCGTAATGAAATTCAACTTAGTAAATGAATTTTACCTCTGCTACTGGTTTTTATTGTGAGTAAAATAGGATTCATACTTAAGTAAATTTTTATTTCAATATGATTTGGTTGTACTTCTTAAAAACCCATGACTAAGTTATGAAACATTTGTTCCTTAATTTTCCTAAGACCAAAAATCTTAGTAAATTAAAAGCAAAGCAAAACAGATACAAAAATTCAAATGCGTACTTCGTAATTTTACAACTTTACTTCGAAATACGCTTTTGAATTATTTTAGATGACGTTCCACAATATTAGACCAGAACACTTGGAGAAAAAACATACACGAAAACAACGTGAGACATTAAGATGAAAGATACAACAAGATTTTCACGGAGAAGATTATCTTCTAAATTATCATCACAAAAGATACGGCGACCTGTATAGGACCTCTCAAAGAATTAACTATCAAAATATTTACTTGAAAGTAACTGAAAAGCATCAAAATAATCTGTATGCTGAGATTGAAGTTTACCATGCAAATAAGATGTTAGTCTCCAACCCTTATTCCACGAGGCGAAAGCCATTTTCGATTCAAGAAGATATGAAAGGTAATTGCGTTCCGCGACTCGATAAATGTGTTCGGGGGAAGGTGGGTTGGGAAAACAGAGAGGGCTTCACTCGGTATTGAGAATTCTGTCCATGATTTCCACAGTTGCATTGGAAGATACCTCTCCCGAAAAAGCACGTTTTGGAACGTGACATTTAGAACTTTAGAGGAACGCAGGATCGTTCGCGATGTCTTCGATTTTCCTACGCCCCCTGCTTATGAGGCAAATTTTCGGAATGAAGCATGTGCGAAGGAGTTCTCATCGACTTTGGCAAAGAAAAGACTTTCCAAAAATTGCGGTGAAGTTCGATTCGATTGACAACCATATTCGGCGTACCTTCGCCTCGAACATATATCGGATAAAGAATTGGAATCGCCAATTAGAGTGTCTTTATCTGTATGTTTAACGGGATATCACCTTCAATTTTTCCTTTCCCATCTCGTTCGTTTTCCTGGTAATATAATTGGAAATTAAGTCATCTGGAATAATCAGTCCGTTTAGTGTGTGCGTTCGCTCATGATTAAGAAAGCAAAGAGAGATAATTTGTGGGTGCTGACAAGATTTCCGTGCATCTAAATGCCCACCGTAACTTTGTATCAACCTCTCGCTCGCTTTCCTCTGAAACTTGCTCTCCATTAGCGTCACTTTCCAGCAATTCTAGTGAATGCATACTACAGACCATATCCAACAATCAATTTCCTCGAAGTACTCCTAAACTCCGATTATTTCGAGAACTAGAGTCAAGAGCAGAAGCCCAATTCAATTTCATAATCATTGTTGTACCCGAGAGAAAACAGAAACAATACTAAAGAGCGATAGATCCGAGATTCAAAACTTTTGATTGAAACATATTGTAGAATGAATCTTGGTATTCGATTTATGAAGTAATCTGAAAGGGATTTATGTTGACGAACGAGGTATTGAGGTTTTTAATGAAATTCTTTTGAAGTGTAAGCAGCAAAATTTAGGGATTATATTACTAAAATACTTATTATATTTAAAAAGTTCCCGAACTTTTAGATCGAATTTCCCGATTTTTTTCGCAAGAATACAACGAACAGGAAAAATGTAAAGTTCTGGTGGTAGATATTATAATTACAATTATTATTATTAATAAGGGACTTTATTTGGCTAACTTTTGACTTTTGAGTCCTATCTCTTATTTAACCAAGAAATTACGCCCAAAAATTAAAAAATACGAAAATAATCGCTGGAACTTTTGAACGTAACGTATATTCGATCTTTAAGTGTCGATCTTAGCAATATAATTGTTAAAAATTGCACTATAAAGGTATATATAGATATAAAGTTTGTTAAATTGAAGAATGCCATCAATACACGGACCATTTGAAAAGTGACAAATTTCGAAGAAAGGAATACAAGAAAGGAAAGCTAAAGCTCCAAGAAGATTGTGAAGAAGAATCAGACCGATTACTTTTTTAATATAGGGGAAATTTTAAAATTCTACAAGAGAGGAAGGTATAAACACAGCATAATAATCATGAATTGTAACAGCCGATAGGCATTAAAGGCTAGATACGAATAGATATGGAAACTGCAAGAAGAAGTGCAATAAAATTGTGAAAGGAAAAGATCGAGCAGCAGAGAAAGCTATAAAGTCTTACTTCTATAAATTAAGAAAAAAAGAATCCTCTTCTACACAGAAATTGTACAATTCTTATCGAAGATTCATAAAAAAGCACGGCGGTGATTCGAATATTTGGAACGTCTTCATAATCCACATAAACCACTGCCACCTTATCCTCTTACCAAACTGCAGCGATACAATTAAATAAATAAATAAAAAATGGGTTGGAGATGGGTATAAGATGAATGGAAGTTTTTTGCAAAAAAGGAGGTGAGGTAGTTGTGGTAGAATATGGAACCTTATTTCCCGGACGGAGTTTAAACCTTCACATAAAGAAGAAAGAAGAAAATGTGAACATTTCCTAACTATCGGCTTGACTCCCCAAAGATTCTTACAAGAACGCCTATTCGGAGGATGGAGAGAAAAGCGTTAAAATATTTAAGTAAAGATCAATTTGTGTTCAGAAGTAGAGGGGCAAGGAAAACTATTCCTCCCTTAAGATTAATGAGAGTAGAATGCAGAAAGATCAACCGACTTTCAGTGCCTTTGTGGATACAGACAAAGCGTTGACACTGTAGACTTGAACAAAATGCTAAGGATCCTAAAAATATTGGAATAAATGAGTTAGTTGGCAGAATGATTCATGCTCAGTCTACAGTGCGAGCAGCACAGATCAAACGTGATGATATAAACAAAGACGTCGGCGTAAGGAAATTTATAAGACCAGGATGCTGCTCATCGCCACTTATCCTCAAAGTAGTCAATGCGAAAGAAATTTACTAACTAGGTCAAACAGAGACAACTGTCATCGTATTTTACGAATATGAGTATAAACGATACGATAGACCATAAGTTCCCCATCAAGCTAATTCACCTCCATTCGGCGGTGATATATGGATTTGCTTCGAACCAATGGTTCCGATTCAAAACTTTTCGAATTGCTGCAAAATCTGCTCTCAGAATATGAAAAGAATCATCATCTAAGTAAACTATTAACTATTATAACTTTGTTTTGAAGTTAATATATTTTAACAGAAAATCTATCGAATGAAATTAAATTTTATGTTCTGATAAGTAATTCTTTTAAGAAGGAAGTATTTCTTTCCCGGAGAATAGTATGTAGGAATAGTTTTCGGGACTCCAACCGGGTAGCGTCTCTCCGACGTTTCGGCCGCAAACTCGGCAACCATTTTCAGGACAATGATGAATCATTCATCATTTGTATATATCGTAAATTGAATTGAATCATTTGAATGATCGATCATTGTCCTGAAGATGGTCGCCAAGTATGCGGCCAAAACGTCGGCTGTATGATGAATCCCTCCCCGGTTGGAGTCCCTTGAACTATTCCTACAATTCTTTTAAGAGTTTTAATTAAGAGCAATCTCAGAATTGCATTTTGTTTACGTTAAATATACTTTTTTCCAAATGTTCATTGTTATCTGAAATGTTACCACCTTATTCTATATTTACCGACTATCCCATATTATCCTACATGTGCAACTTAAAAAAAAACGTTTTCTCCCATGCGGTAGGTTTTTTAATATTTTAGCAGGAATGAAAATACTTATTGCCAATCAGCAGAAGTCTATAAAAAATTATGTTAGAGAGCTGAGAAGGAGTTCAATTTGGAGGTACAACTACGAAAGTAAATGGTATTTCATTAAACCCTAACTTACTCTATAATTATAATTCTCATAAAATCACCTATATACACTGTTTATAATCTATATTTGAAAAGCCATTTAATGCGCAAATATGGAAAACGCATTAAATGGGTTACCTTTAAAGCTTTCTAAATTAAATCAACTTTCTCGTTAAAATTGAAAGCATGTTAGATCGATAGACGGATAGAGTGATGCTATTTTCATCCGCAAACAATTTTCGATAAAGGTACCTATTTCCGGGTAATTCTCGCACTAATTCCCAGGATAAGATTTTGTGAAGAATTGAGAAATCTGCCAAAAAATTATAAACTCGGTTCATATACGGTGAAATCTTTGCAATTTCTTTTAATCAGTTGCAACTTGCAATTACAATTAATAAATTATTTTAGAGAAGGTATCGCAGAGAAAAGTATCTTTACCTATAGCGTTTAACATTAACATTCAGTTTTTCCGCTCCCTCACTCCGTCCTATGAGCTTGCTCCATAATAAAATGTAGCATTAATTTTGCAATTTGAGTATATATACATAAGAGTTAAAGTTTCTTGCAAGCAATTGCTAGTATATTGATGCTATATTTCTACCTTCCCCTACAAACTCTTTAAAGTGATAGACTCTGCATTTATATGCATATATTTGGAAGGTATTCAAACGAAATTAAATTCCGTATTCCCTTTTAATTGAATGGTAGAATGCAAATGGTTGTCTGGCATCGAACTAATGATCATAAGGTAATCTTTTTGAAAGATGAAATTGCATATAACTATTTGGTAGGGAGAACTCTGACCGTTTCTAAAATTCCAAGTCATTATATCGGGAAGGTCCTCAGTCTAAATTCCGTATTCCTCTTTAATTGAAAGGTAGCATGCAAATGTAGCATGAATATTTTAAAGTTAATTATAACACCAATTAAAATGTTAATGATTATAGTTAATGCGATAATGACTAACTTATTTTCCGCTGCTCCCATGATATAACTTTTCAAAAACAGTAAGTAATCACCGGTGATAGATACGTCCCAGTTTGTCTCTGACTTCGGGCTAAATATAATTTTATGATTATGAGTTAAATACCATGACGTGAACGATGAGAAAATTTGACGGAGTATACCCGAACAGTACAAAACTCTACGCTAATAAATGCACGATCTTTTAGTTTAAAACTAAGACAACTATATAATTTTATGCTCAAGGCAGTTCGACAAGTTGAAAAAAAAATCTGCATTAAACGTCAATTCAAACAGACGCAAAGTGGGGCTAAATGCCTTAAAGTTAGTCATAGTAAGTAAATCTCAATTAATCGGTTTGCAGTAAGGTATATCAGAGTTTTTGAGGTCACTGATTCCGAATTTGACATTGAAATTTTTTAAATATTCTTTTTGCATTTTATTGGCAAAATAGACAGTAATCGTATGTCATACCCATAAAAAACGTGTGCAAAAGTTTCGAGATCATAGATTACGAATATGAAACTGATTTCTGTAAATTATTTTTTTCGTGAAGGCATTGCAGTGTTTTAAGATAATGTAATTTAATAATTTCATTAGTTTTTTAAACCCATACTTAAAATTTTATGCGTATTTCTAATTTGAAAATCATTCCAATTTAGTTATTTTTAGATATTATTACATATATCATAACAAAAATGTATTATATAAATATACAAACTTATAATTTAAAAATCTTGATAGGAACATAAAATAAGATAACAAACACATTTACATAAAAGATTATTATATAACAGCTTATGTATGTAGAATATGAACAGGGGTGAGAACACCCTCATACACACGCAAACACTTATTAAAATCAGACGCTGATCCGTCCAAAGAATCATCAGCTGATTCTGTCAGGTAGGATACATATAAAATTTGGACGGCCTTGGAAGATAAAATTTTTGATGGCTTGGAACGCATCTTAATCTGACTTGAAATAATAGGGCTGAATGTAACATCATTTGCACTAACAAGTCCTCCATAGTCTTCTTCCTCGAGCACTTTCGTGTATATCTTTCCTGAATTTCCTTAACAAATTATTGCATGCTTCTTGTGCTTCCTCGGACATTTGTCCGATTGGCAACAGTGAATTTTGTATTACATCCCTTCCGTGCAACAAAATTTTTATGTACCGTTGTTGGCATACAGAACCAGTGATATAGCAACAACATATAGCCACACGGTTCTGATGACATATTCCTCGCAGACATCTACATTTTTCTGTAGCCAGAAGATAGTTCTTGCAAAATTGTATGAAATCTCCGAAGAAGCTCCAAATTGAGGCTTGTTATACTGGTGCAAATTTCAGAGTTCTCAAGGAAGGGGCGAACTGTTAAGCCATCATTACTACTGTAAAGAAAGAAAAGTTGGGACACGGCTGTTAAGGAATTAGATGTTTAAAATCTCCAATAGCCGTTTTTGGCGGCGTTTCTCTTCTCATTCCTCGGTATTCTGAGATAAGTGCGGTGTCTTGTCTTGTTTTCTCAAAATACCGGAGAATGAGAAGAGAAACGCCGACAAAAACGGCTATTGGAGATTTTAAACCTCTAAATCATTACTACTACCATATACCTGCTTCGGCCAAATATACTAATGAGGCTTAATATACTATTAAACTGAGCTGCCTTTTGAACCCTTCCTGAATCTTCTTCTTGCGCTCCTCCGTCAATTCTTTGTTTTGCGAATTGCGGATCTGCCACGTTTTAATATCCAGTCGGTAAGCCACTTGCAAGTAGCATTCGAAAAGTCGAATCCATGCATGCGAATCCATGCATGCTTAACCCATACTGGAGATTATCATCCTTTATTTGATGAGATATGATGTCATCAATATCATTGAATTCCTCAGATGTAGCATTGCAGATATAATACCGTTGTATTGAGGTTGTGTCCGTGAGAGCAATGCAGATCTTTCCGTCTATCATTGTAAGTTGCAGCTTGTAGGAAACATTGACTTTATTACCATTAGCTTCAGTCTCCAATGCTGACAGATGGTTGCGCGAGTTTTCAACTTGCAATTGTGAATGCTGTGTTGATTCCTTCTCGAACTCGATCTTCAGAGGACGGTAAAATCGAGGAGATGAAGATCTGCTGTTGTGCCAAACAATTCTTCTCAGACTTCCTTTGGTCACAAGTTGTAGAGAAAAAAATAGTCCTCTTAATCTGAATAGTTGTCCTATAAAATAGCATTCGTTCGAATTTCAGAGCGAAGTTTCAAAGACCGCACTCAAAAAAGCACTTTTCTATTTTTGTCCAGCATTTTTCGACTCTAGCCAACTG
The DNA here is from genome assembly GCA_947579665.1 of Sympetrum striolatum. NCBI lineage: Eukaryota > Metazoa > Arthropoda > Insecta > Odonata > Libellulidae > Sympetrum > Sympetrum striolatum. The sequence continues at coordinate 81,076,409 of OX388352.1, forward strand.
TACGGCGTTATGCGTATTAGAATAAATGTTAACTAAAAGGTAAAAATTCTTGGAAGGTATTAAGATGAAATTTAATTGTATTTCTGTGATGTAAAGCTTTCAATGGAACGTTATTGTATGATTAGTATTGACACTCGATTGATTAAGTCAAGGTTATTATTGATTTAAATCGCGCCAATTCTATAACTTGCAATTCCTCCGATAACTTTACAGTTTTCTTCTCTGATTTCCAGTTGCGATTCCTTTTCTTCGCAGAGATCATTTATTCACATTTTTCAACCTATCAAACATTTCATCTTTTCTCCTTTCTTATTTAATCTTTTACTCATATTTTTAAGATTTCTGAACAGTATTATTGGTACATGTTTACGATTGTATTTTATTTCGTACTTTATTTGCCTATTTGCATCTATCGCTGTTATTAAGAGCCGCATTTTTTATTATTCAATTTCCTTGAAATAGATTCAATAGAAGACGAGACTATAAATCTTCAATTTAGCGGGATATAAATTCAGTGGATGCATGATGAACTTTATCTCTAATTAGAGTGGAATAATCCTAAAAATACTATAAATGCATACGCTTACGTGCCAGGTGTCTCATACTGGAAACACATAACAAAGATACACACAGTAGCCAGCTACATAACGTCTGGCATGTATTGAAAGAAGAAATCTTAATACTCGATCCCGGAAACTTATCTTTTAATTGATGAGAGGTGGGAAAGGCTCGAGGTAATATTTTTTCGGAAACACTGATTTCTGACTCACTTTGTTTAAAAAGGGAAGCAACCGTTCCTTTTACTGGACTATTATCGTAAATATAGGTTATCAATAATAGCTCCGAGCCATAAAACGGCAGTTTGCGGTAGAAATCTGCTCTGGCGATTGTTTCGTGCAGGTGAAAAAGTTGCGATAGAGGATCGATTTTCGGAAGACTATTACAGGTTGAGAATCTGAGACAAGAATAGTTTTCCGAATTACATATCATGTTACATTAATATCTTTAAGGCTGGAACGGAGCGGCACAAATGTATTGCATCTAGAGCGATAAGTAACAATAGCATTAAGATTCAAACATCCCATTCTAGAATGGGTAATTAAAGAAGAATCGCTGATTTTGCATACATCAGTAGTTTTCATATCACCAATACCAATAATAACAGTCAATATTCAATTAGAGGTTTAAAATTTCCAAAGCCCAATACTTATTTCGAAAGCGATACTGTCATCTTAGGTATTTAAAGTGCGTTTAGCCTTTCTTGTTTTCTCGGAATACAGGTGAATGAGACAAGGAACGCCGACAAAGACGACTATTATTTATGATGGAGATTTAAATCTCTAACTCTTTATTAGCCATGTTTCAAATTTCCTTTATTTAAAATATAATCGATATTAATAATAATCAATATCAATAAAAACAATATCTATGAGCGTTGGAATACCGAAAAGGAAAGAATTTTTTCTCTTTACTGCGCTAAAAAGATGAAGAGCACCACATTCATCAAGATACGGTTGCAGAAACAAAATGGAAATGTTAATATTTTTTACACACAATTATGCGTCAACAGCTCAAAAGGTAGCTAATGAAGAGTTTTTTGGCCCTCTGACGAAAAGCTTCGAATCGCATTTAGATTCCTTCTGCTTTGGATAAACCACTTATACTAGACTGTCTGAGAGGGTAATTATCCAACGTATTTTCAGCGCATTTAATCCACTTAGCGTGTTTACCCATCATGGCATTGGTGTTTTAATTCTCAACCATCACAGAGACTTTATTATCCCACGCGAATACCAAGGGTCCAGAAAAAAATGCAATCACCAAATCCATCATCAGCCCAATTAATTTCTTCCTCCTTCACCCTAAGCTATTAACCTCTCCGCACATGCTTCAATCCAACCTGTAATTGTTCAATTAGATTTCATCTTCAACAAATAGGCTTTCCTGAATCGTCTCTCATTTTTATCACGCCAAACTCATTCATGCAACTCCGCGCTCAAGATCCATTCGACTGCGAGAGAAAAGACGAATTCCACTTCGAAAAAATCACAGTCCCTTAAACACTTGGCGCGAAAAAAGGGAAAATCTAATCAATTTATAGGATTAATTCGTTTCCGATTACCATCCGTGCGAGAGAGTTAATCATTGGCACTCTTCGCAGGAAAATTACAGTCATGCGAAGCTCGGCAAAGAATTTCATTGGAGGCGGAACGTCGAATGCTCCTCCAATTGTGCTCCATAAGTCGCTTTTTGTAACTAGTGAAACTTAAGGAGGGGATTTCGTGTGCAGGATTATGAGGTTTATTTTCGGAAAGTCTAGGCCTTCGTCGTCAAACCACTTCGTCTGACTCCTCTCGTCTCTCCGGAGAGCACTTTATGAAACGCGTATTACCGAGAATATTGGTTGCATTTCAAACCACCGTTTCGTGCAAGCGCCATTCTCCACGTGTCACATCAGTTCCTGTCCTATATCACTTTTGTACCAACTCTACTCGTTCTCCACTTCAGCCGGTCGCTCATAAGTTCCTTATTTCAATTAACTGTGATACTATTAAACTCTAGCTCCCATAATTTTTTACTTCAGAAACGCAACGAAGTCCTTCAGTCTCTACTGTTTGCCCTATTAACCCATTTCTTTTTCTGCTTCAATAACCCAACTATGAACTTCTACCCTTCTCCACCCAGGGTTCATTACCAGGGCATCGAATCTCTAAATGTTTGTTTCTTTTATCGGTTCGAAGAAAACAGAATTTCGGTTTGATTCTGGTTGTCATTCATTCTATAACCGAAATGAACCGGCTTCTTCGCTATAATTATTAAAAATTGGTCTGGAACTAGTATACTTCTTCAATAAGCACTCATAATATTTTTTATTTGGAGTTGCCTTTTTAAATTAGATTATACTGAAATAAATTTAAGAACAAAACATACGATATAAAGGACAAAATATATTCCAATTATTATATTGGAAACATGTAAATAGCAAGTATTCATTTTAGTTAGAAGTCACTCACTGTTAACCGTTCAGAAAATCTTCCTCTATTATTCTGGTGATAAATATAATGATTTTTGGAACCGCAATTCCCAAATTTGGATATTTTTTAAGAAATTTAACTTTCGATTCGTACTGGACATTACCTACCGTTTTTGTTTTCCTCCAAGTTCCCATTCGACACCCACACCATTGCACACACATAATTACTAGGATAGAATATATAGGCTATATAGGATAGAACGTAGCGTTTCATTGATGATTATGTATATTATTGTACGAATCTATATTATTCCTTGCATTATACGAAGCAATTTTAGATTTATCGTTCACAAATTGAGCGTTTATATATAGCTAAAACTGATGATGAAAAGGCCATAATAGTGCAGTAGTTTAACAAAACGATTTTAATTGTTTGTCTAACAACGTTAAGGAAGGGACGGTTAAAAGACAAGGTGAACCATATCCTTCCCACTTCACACCAAAGATTTTCTCATATTTCTCAGACTACAACGTGCCAACTTTTCTAATCGTGGAATAAACCGCGTTTTGAGCTCTTAATAGTCCACACACGTTTGAAGCTATAGCCATTGGAATAATATACTCGTCGCATAACAGCGATTAACTTGGCGGGAGATTTTAATTTTTAAATATCTTGTGACCAACTGCGATAGTGGAAGTTTGCTGGTACATAATGAAACAGTATTGATCTTTGGGGGAAGGGTGCGCAGAATAAGATGGTTGTATGGTGTGCCTGAGGCAGAACCGTGTAAAGCGGTGCCATTTCCATTCCTTCACGCTATCAAAGGAAAACATTCCAACACCTCGCTATAAATATCAATAACCAAATTCCCAAACTTCTAGTATTTGATTATTCATTTCTCCACAGAGGGAATGAACTAACCAATTATGATCCAGTACTTGATAAAGATAACGTACTAATTACTACATGTTAGAGGACATAATCGCTGACATGAGTTTGAATATTCAGTTCAAATGAGTCTGTTCAACTTCTTGTAAAAGCGACTTCCATCGTAAGAGACTCGACAGCTTTCTTTTCCTGAATAAAGGACTTGCGCGACAAACCCTCCGGGCAGAAGTGTATTTTTAGTATTTAGCCTATAAATCAACAAAGCCTAAATTATAGGATAGTACGTTGCATCTCATCGATGATTCAGCACGAATGTTTATTATTCCCTACATTATACGGGACAATTTTAGATATATCGTACGCAAAGTGAGTGTTTCTATAAACAATCCTTTAACAATCCGGTAACATCCTTTTCTTTGTCAAATACGGATTTTACGCCATAAAATTTCTACGTAAAGATAAACAATAATTTTACGATGAATTCTTTGCCTGATATTTAGCTATCTGCGATCATATTTTATTAATGTTTATTAATTAAATAAAGACAAATTACAAATTGATTACGTCTTTGTGCAGGGACATCTAAAATTGTGACGAGTAAATGTAAGATAGATTTCTCGGTACTGAACCTGAAGAATAACAGAACTATTCCGAATATTTAATCACGATGGAATACACCATTAAAATTGCGTCCGCATTTAAAAATTCGTGAATATTCTCTACATACGTAAATGCAAACGCCTATATTGGGCGGACAATGAAGAGAAGATTAGACAAAAATGTAACTCGTTACCCATATTTCATATAAAATTTTAAACTTCGTATATTCAGTAACGCGTTAGGATGCGAGGCAATCAAATTTAAAAGGTGACATACATTTGAAATAAGGAAAAATCCTGTTTTGTGGAATCGAAAATGGTGTTATTGCGCGATCACAGGAAAATTAAATACACCACAGAGAATATTTTTATTATTTTTAATGGGGAATGGATATGATCGGCAGCCCAATTAAGTGGCGATGGAATCATTAACTGGCATAGCGGTACGCATAACTTCGCTAAAATCGCGGCATCTTCTTTCGTCCAATTACAAAATGAAGTAAACACCTTTCTCCCGGCAATTCTCGAGCCCTTACAATGAGTAATGAAACGGCCATCCAAAATGAAATTAGCTCGTCAGGACATTTCAATTTTTGCGAAAATTAAATTCCTCCCTCTGGAAGTGCGTGTGGAACACCGGGTGCCCCATGTGAACTTTTTCATTGAAGCCGTAAGATCTCTATAGAGAAGTGCTTAATTACTCGCTTCTGAAGCTCAAACTATATAGATTTCCGGCTCATTAACATTTCTAATATTCCCCGAAACTCGTGATTTAAAAATCAAGGTCGTGAAGAAAAAAGTGATAGGAAAAGGAACTGCTGCAGTAAACTTCTGCATGACGACGCTCCCGTTTTACGACGACCTTCTTATAGAATCAATAATCCAGTTAAAAGTCGTCATATCCAGTGTTACGTTTGCGGCCACCAATACCATCCTAACTTATCTACCTCGTGTTCAATCGTGGTTTTGACAATCGCAGCCGATTATGCATTTATATGTTCTTGCTACCATATCCTGATGATATCCCTTAACGAAAAATAGATAAAAGTTTAAAAGTAGATGCTGTAGTTAATGTAATTAAATAAATTCAATATTGTTATGTTTTGATTTATTTGGGTATTTTTAAACGTGACGATGTGAAAAAAGTATGTCTTATGTGGAGAATATTAACGTCCTAATATTAATTTATTCATCACAAATAGGTTTAAGGGAACCCTACTACATGTGATGTAACAAAAAATTAATAATAAATTAATTAAAAATATATAAATTAAAACACATTAAAAATGGAAAAAAGGAAATTGAACAATAAAAAATCATTAATTAAGCAATTTAACGAACATTTTAAGTGTTACGGAACCCATTCAGTCATTTAATATGTTAATATTCCTACTCAGGACCTTATTACCGCTCTCATGAATGACTCAAATCTGCAGATATTGACCTTCCCTAACGGTTCGCGGAAAAGCCGTAATAATGTTTATTTTAGATTTAAGGACAGAAAACTTCCGACTTCATAAGTACAATTTGGAATTTGAATTCAAATTCAACCAACCCCACTCCATCCAACCAAACCCCGGCTAGCTAACATTTCTCTGAATTTAGTTGGTTAACTAGTTGGTCCGAAATGCCAATGGGCCGAGGTGCTAGAATACGCTTAAAACATTCTAGATTGGGGAGAAAAGTAAATTACACCACTCCTTCTAGGCTAGTAAGCCTCTTTCCCCCTTATTCCCCCGTAGCTAATGTTACAAGGGGTGAAATATCCCAGCCTTCGGACTTAATACTTTATAGATACTCATTTCAGACAATTTCTAATCGAAGATACAACGAAGGAGAAAACAGAGAATAGCATAGAGAGTGCATTTCGTTAGCTTTAAAGTTGTTAAAAATATTTTTCCCGTTAATTGAGTAAATAAATACGCTCAACGTACTTGTAAGTTCTAAAGACTCAAAGGCTAAATATTCCATTCCTAAGCACTTGATACCCCGTCATAGGCAGGCGTCGGAAGTTGAATCTCAATGCGCCATTGAAATCATTTACGTGCATTCTTCACGTGTATTTTCATTTATTTCTGTGAAGTCTGTTTTCCCTCGGCTCGGATTCTAAATGAGATTTTCAGTCTTCCGAAGGTCTCGTTCTCCTCTATGACGACGCTTCGAAAAAACCGCACTTTTAATTTTCAATTTCCGAGCGTTTAAACAGTCGTACAGAAACTAAGATCGACAAACTATCATACCACTCCCAGTAAACTCTATCTTTCGATATCAAAATAATCTCTTCTAAGTACGAACGTACAGGCTTAGAAAAACGGGCAATATTCGACGGCTACGTACATCTGATCGCTGAGGTTAATGTTGAATCACTTCAATCAGAAATGCACACTTTTGTTACGTGCCAAGTTAGTCACTTTTTCCTGTGAAAAAAGAAACAAAGAAACGAATGCGTTCTATTGAAATTTACAGGATCAAGCGTTACTTTAAACAGGGAATAAAGCATGAATATCCATTACTAATAGGTCAATAAGAAAAATTATATATCCTTGCTGTATACTTATGGCTTTCGTTCTCCTTCCACTTCTGCTCTATACATGCACAACGAATTGCCATTTTAGTCTCCATTTGACCGTGAGTGTTGCTCTCTCAAAAGTAAAAGGTTTGATTTTTTTCTTTACTGGGAACTATAGTACACCGACCACTCAAAACAACAAACCTCGAACTGAGTTTTTATAGTTTGATTCATCGATTAATCAAGATCGCTCTTAAACTCAAAACCTTTTTCATTGAATAGGCGATCATCGGCATATCGCAGTTGCTAATACCATTATTTGTACTCAACACGAAACAGAAGTAAACAAACATATTTCTCATTCAAAACCTAACTTCGTGGTAGCTCTCAATGAAGTTGAGTTTTTATTCTCAACTCGTAAGCGAAGGATCATTTATCTCATGGGTTCCCAAAGGTTTACAGGGGGTCCATGTCAGGGAGTAAAATAATGGGGGTCCATAGACCGGAGAGCAGTTAGTCTGCACGTATAGTGACGCAGAGCAATAAGGTTTGCTAAATGAGCCCACTGCACACTGATAGCCTACATTTGCTACAAGCACGATCCTGTGCAAGATTTTACAAGTTTTCATACCAGCAGCATCGTGCAGTAAATAAATAACACTTGTCATGTATAGTACCAAAGCATTGCCATTTCTAATCTCATTTCGATAGATTTTAGTGAAGTTAAAATTTTCTTTAGAAAAAGGAATATGTTGCAAATGATTTAACGTGGAGATTTCTCACATTACCTCATTAATTTCAACCCAAATATTGATTAATTGCTGTAAGAGTATCGTTTTCATCCCCATTATTTTAACATGTATTTTTGTATTCATTGTAAGTAAGAAATTTACTAGGATCCGTTTGTTTCCTTTAGAATCAAAATATTTAAGAGATGAGAAAACCTTTTTACATCGTCTGATGGCGATACACATAGCTAAAACTTCCTTTATTGATTCTATCAAAATATTAGTATTTATTGCATATTTACTTACATTTAATTTATTATAAACATTAATAATTTCGCCTTATACAGGCTGTACTATATTAAGCTTTTCCTTGTCAATTACTTTGATAAGTATGATTAGAAAGGAGATCAGTATGCTGAAAGAAAATAAAGCTCACGTTCCCAAACTGACTGTATCAGGCTTATATCGATACCCTAGAAACTTTATTTCCTCACTGTGTTTCTGCTATTCCTTTTTGCCTGATGTTGTTTACGTGTAGACGGCAAATTTTGTGAAATGAATCATAGCCAACTGTCTCGTTTGTGAGGAAGGTCCCACACAGTAAAGACTGATTCAATTTTTCTTTTACAGAAATTTATATATTTTACGCTTCAAATTGAGATGAATACTATAAATTTACCGCGAATATACTACTATTACTATACTACCAGGCAAATATTATAAAAAGGGGTTGATAGGCGAAGTATATAAAAAAAGAAACTCTTTGGAGGCATTAGTGAAGAAGTACGATAAACTGGCTCACCAGCTGTTTAAATTTGTTTGGGGATAAAAGACCAGATCTATGAAAATAGTAAAGGAAGTCGTAAGACTCGGCGAAAACCACTTAGGACGCAAACGCCTGCCAAACTCCCACACCTTTGTCCTTTTCCCCGAAAACGGAACGTACATACTTTCGCAACATCCGGCGCGCAAGAAAGTGAATCTTTTCTAGGAATCCTAAGAATAGTGCATTTACGAGGGAATTAACCAGGTCACGGAAGCTCTACGAAAACGGAATCTGCGGTGGCATAGCTATTATTAAGAACTTGAAAAACGTTAGAATCATCCCTTTAACTTTTATTCCCGATGGCATTTTTTTCATTCTTACCCCCCTGAATCCAAGGATGATGCTCCATTGATATTTGAAAGGAGAAAGCATGTGAGATGTTTTCTCCACATATAACAGGTAGAAACCGCCTCCATCCAATCCACGCTCCACGGTCCGCTTTGAGAGAACGTTTCGCTGATATTTCAGATCGTTTGGACTCTTTCAGCCGACCGATCGATACATCTATGAAGTAACCGTGATGGATTTTTTCACCGAACTTTTCAGTTATTTTACATCCTTTCCCTGGAAAATAGAAGGTAAGGTATATCAACATCGTTAACATTCCTAAGAATGCTTCCATTAAAGACGCGTCTTGGAAACGCCGCGAAAGCTAAGGCCGCACTAATGCGAAGAAAAGAATATTTGCGGTTGGAAAGAAGTACCACATTATGTGTACTTGCAATCTACCATCTGCTGGGATTTTTCCCAGTAATGCGTGGTGCTTCGCCGTCGTTTGGTGTGGACCTCCGCAGGGAAAAGTCGGAATCTGAGTATCGTATTTCGGACTGATATTGTTTTTCACGGAACATACTACAAAAATCGGAACGGAAGCGAGGGGAGAATGTTCTATCCCAAATTTCGATTGTGTAAATTAAATCGCGAATCGAAAACGCTGATAGAAGAGACTTCATGAAGTTTTTCGTTCCGACTTCACTTTTCGAAAACGAATTATCCATGTTAGGATACAGACGCTAACTGACGCTAAGTTAATAATACATCAACTAAAAGGAAATGGCCAATTCAATTTGACGATCAACAATAATGATGATAAAAAGATCAACTTAATAAACACTCATGCAAATAATAAACCTAAAAAACGATATTGCAGAGATCAGAGGTACGTACAAAGTTCCAAATACCTCTCTTAGCCATATTTAGGATTGATTTCAGTAGAAGGTAAAATGGATCAAAGTTTTCATCGTATGAAAAAGAATTGAAAATTGAGGGCATTCGGAAGAAGAGTGACCGTTTTATTATAGACAGACGTGGGTTATTCAAGGAAAAGGTATCAGATAAGCGAGTTGCTCCCGGGTAAAAAGAGAAAAGTGAGCGTCGGAATGGGGAATCAACCTTGTTGTTGATAGCATTATAGTACAGTACCAGGAGATGAATATTGCTCAGTGTATGTATGTCCTTATTGCCTATTTTAATTATAACGGGCATTCACGCAATGTATCACATTTCCATTCCATGCCTAGGATGCGGTTTCCAAGTAAATTAAATATACAATCGTTCAAGTAGCGCAAAAATTTGAGATACACGGCATGAAAAAATCGACGATAAAAGCGAAGGGTGTACGGAAATTGAATTCAATAGGTAATTAAAAACTTCGGTATTTCATCTATCTGAAAATCAACACTTAAAATTTATATAGTGAGAGTAAGTAATAGGACAAAGCAAACAAAGAAACCTCCGCACCAAATCCGATGATTATATTATGAGAGTAAACGTTGGTAAAATAAGCCCCTCACATGGATCCTGTGGCCTGTTTAACGTAGTATATGTTACGCGCAATCGATTTCTGGCGTCAAAAAAACGTTATGTTCAAATTTTCTAGATAATCGTTACAGCCGTACATGAGGAAGATGTAACAAACATAACATAAGGATTGCTTGCTTAATGTTATAGGATAGGAAAGCAATTTTAGAGTAATTATGAGAACAAGGTGAAAGGTGACTTAGCACGTTAAGGTCTTGACCACTTCGGAAATCCCAAGTAAGAATTTCCCAACGAAAAAAATCCGACAAGACCGAGACTCGAACCTGAATCTCCCGATCAGTTGCTACACCAATTAAGCTATCGAGCCAGAACATTCTAATATGCTGTTCGGGAGACTTTGTAGGCAAGGGCGTTGTGATTTCGTCCGAATATACGGCATCGTCCACTGCCAACGTCCTCATGGTGGAATCGGCCATACAAAGAGGTAAAAAGGAGGATTTTTTCATGTCCTCTCTTCCTTAGTAATTACGAGAATCATTTATAGAAAAAGATTAAGATGATTTAGAAGATGGGTCTTTGACATTTTCCTGTAAGATAGCACTCGAAAAAAATATTTTAAAAAATTGAAGGCACGACTGAGAGTTAGAAAGAGACTTAGAAGTTAGATTCGGAATACATGGCCAATAAAGGAGAACCATAAGTAAGAACATACCTAGAATAATAGGTGCGAAAAGAGACAGGATCCCTGATTCCCGTAAACCTGCAGAGCATGCTTAGTCGAGACATGAACGAAGTTTTAGGAGCAAAATATCCTTCATTATCTCTTTATGGTAAGCTACGATACCTGTATTGAAGCCAATTTAACGATAAACCCCCAAGCTATACGTCATACGGTGGATCGCGGAGTTCAAAATGAAACGTAAATATTATATTGGAACAGGTCAGGGCACAGTAAACAAGTCAGGTAAGGAGGGGTAATATTTACGACCTGAAATCATATTCCCGAAATAAAGTTATCAAGTTGTGAATTAATTCTGAAGTGTTTGTCTGAATGAGGATGATTCTTCCGAAATTGGGTCGCATGGCCGAAAGACGACAAAAAGAAAGAACGGTCTAGGTAAAAGACTTCCATTTCAGCACTCCAATATTAAGAGGTCGCTTCAAAAGCCTAGCTAAATTTATTAAAGAACTTATACCGTAGTACTCCATACTTTGGTGGATATTTTTGGGAATATGGGCGGAAAATGACGTTGAGTTCTCAAATGTTGTAAGTAAAGTGATACCGGAATTTGAAATTTTCCTTCGGATGTTTCATTAAGTTTTTGCTATCATTTGCTCTTCCTCGCTCTATATATCCGCTGTCCTCTTTAAACTTAAAACCACATCATCGTAAATCTTACGACCGAGGCCTGTTTTTGCCACACGCCATTAACAAAATGTTTCTAATTCGTTGAGAAATAAAATAAGCTTGAGTTATTTATTTATTAGCGCCACAGATTATCAACGGAGGGAAATTAGGAAATTTATTGTATATATCTTTCTATTCTTACTGGCAATCGTGCGTTGTCATTATATAAAAAAATATGATAGATGTATTAAATTGCACATTAACTTTGATCAGAGACTGGATTCCCCTCTTTTTAACGTCGTGAAAAAATACACTGAGCTCATGCAGTTGGTTACTATAGACTTTTTCATGTGATAATTAAGTAATTTCAACAAGGCACGCTCTAAGACATTCTATTAACGTACTTCTCTTTCCAGAAAATTCCGATCCTGTTAGTATCTAAGTGATTTGCTAACTTCACTCGCATTGAAATGACTGATAATAAACACTTTCATGGGCGTTAATAATGAGCCATGCAGTTAGGACTATCGAGCGACCAGGTTAATAGCTAATGCTGACAAAGCTATTCTGAATGTTCTAAACAAATGGATGGTGGCGAAACTAAACTAAGATATCTGAAGCGTTGAAAGTATAGCTATGTTAGTAACGCGCACGTAACTAATTATAATTGTAATTAGTGGGATTTAACAAGATATGAGAATCTTTACGACACGTGTTTCGAGTTAAAAATGAAATAATCTTTCACTAACGAATTTCCATTATCAATATTTATTTATTTATATTATTTAACTTATTTAAAAATATATTGCTCCATTTCTACGTGAAATCTCTTCCCATGCCCTTTCACCTCTCTCTTACCAACATGTTTCATTCTCGTTACTTTCCCTCTGAAATACCCAGTCTCTCGTTCTCCATTTCACTTGGAGACTTCCGAATGGGAGTTTATTCGGCAACTTGCCACGCATTTTTGATCTTGACCTTAGATCCTTTCTTTTCTTCCACCGCAGATTCCTCGCCATTTGGTACCCTCTCAAGTGCCAAATCACCAAGAAGCGCGCCCGCTTAATGATCTTCATCATCTGGATCGTGGCCCTCACCACCACCATCCCGTGGGCCCTCTTCTTCGATCTGGTCACCATCTTTCGCGAGATGCCAGACACCAGGCTCTGCCTCGAGGTGTGGCCTCCATCCCTGGACGGAGACCTCTACTTCTTGCTGGCAAACCTAGTGTTCTGCTACGTGCTGCCGACCATCCTGATCTCGCTCTGCTACGTGCTGATTTGGATCCGCGTCGCCAGGCGCAACATTCCCACCGATTCCAAGGATGCAGCAGCTGAGCGCATGCAGCAGAAATCTAAGGTAAAGGTGGTGAAGATGCTGGTCGCCGTGGTGGTGATCTTCGTGCTGTCGTGGCTTCCACTCTATGCCATCTTCGCACGCATCAAGCTAGGAGGAGAAGTGGGTGCTTGGGAGGAAGAGATCTTGCCGGTGGCTACACCGTTGGCCCAATGGCTCGGCGCATCCAATTCCTGCATCAATCCAGTCCTGTATGCATTCTTCAATAAAAAGTACCGCCGAGGATTCGTGGCCATCGTGAAGAGCCGCCGCTGCTGCGGACGGCTCCGCTATGAGACCGCCATCACATCCAGCATGAGGAAGTCTTCTTACTACATGAATTCTTCCATGCGCCAGGACACCTCCGTTGCTTACATCTACAACAACACGGGTGTATAGGGAAGCGGGAAAGGTCACCACCGTAACAGTGGTGGCTGTTTCCCGCTCACTCTATCTGAACCCAGCACATCACGCACTCGAGCCAACCCCACCTCTGTGTAAGCTACACATCTAGTCACTTTTTCTCTTGGAATGGATTGGAGGTTTACACCTTGAAAGAGTTGCGATGTTCAAATCAAATTCAAAAATGAGGCTGATTTTTAAAAATCACTCTTATTTAGTCTCCTTGAGCTCTATAGAAGCATAAAAATTTCAATTGGAAGTTTTTTGGATGATTGAGACGGCATAAAAACTTTTCTGTCCAATTTCAATTCCACGGGCTCAACCCAGATTGTCTACGACTTATACGTAACATATACGGACTCGGAAACCCAGGTATAGAATTGACAGGGTATCTTCTTGACGATTACTAAATATGACCTCTTGAATAAAGTGGTCTTTTTACCGTAATGGTAAATCAGATCCTATTTAGTGAATAATTTACATGGCTGTTAACTGGATTGTTAGCTTTTCCGAGTCCGATAATGTGAACTGACCCCTTAACCATTCGTGGTATCAGTAACTTTGCTGTCATCTCATGCCCTCTAGTTTAAATGATAATGACAGCATACTTGAAATTGTGGTAAATTCAAATCATATACATGTGTACGTATATTTACGCATGTAGTTGGTGATGCATGTTTAGGTATACTTATATATTTATGTATGGATATATACATATGTGTACGTATTTAATCTATATGTGGATATATGTATTTATGCATATGTATATATGTATGCATGTGTATGAATACCTGTGTGTGTACATGTGTGCATGCGTTAGTTTATATAGATGTGTAAACTTTCGCATTTATACATGTAGGTACACACAAATTGATCAATACGCACGCAGACACATATACATATATGAATGAATGTCTATATATATGTATGTGTGTATGTATGTATATGTATATGCATGTATATGTATATGTATACTGTACGTATATGTATATATGTGTGTATATATAGTTATATGTATATGCACGCATATGTATACATATATATCTGAATATTCTATATATGTCATATGTTACTATGTTTTATAATCTATATGTCATATATATAAATATATATGTTATATACGTTTCGACGTGGAGATAATACCCTGTGCATAATTTGTGTCATGTAAGCATTTACTACGTGGACTTTATATTACTTTTCATGTTGTACCATACAGTGATTCATGTGTCACAATTTAATATTTATGTATCGACATACAAACAGAAATTTCTAACGTATTAACTGTCTATTTAACTCTCCCTGAGTGTACATTATCGCATAGTAACAAGTGCGCAGGATATCTAATCAATCCTTCCCGGTAATGTTGTATTTGACACTCGAGTTTAACCAGGGAGTTGAAGTCTATAGTGTGTAGAATTCTTTGACAGTTATCGTAAATCGTCTCTTTGTTTCTATTAAGGAGAGATGCTTTGAGAGATGGAAAACGAGGTGAATTTTTGGCCTATAAAATAACATCAAGCCTAATATTGAAAACCCCACTGAAGCTCGATGACGGTACACCTAAAAAATTATCAATAAATACGCTTGTGTAGAGGATAATAATACTTCAAGTTAATAATCTTGGAAAAATTCAAAAGTCTTCAGGTATCACATGCGACAATTAGTCTGAATTGATGAATCCACGAAACTTACATACACACTGCTACCCTTTCACATTATTTGCAAAATTTTTCACAGCATTAACTTTCTTTCTCCCCAACGGACAACGCAATACATATCTCTCATTAATTATCCAGAAGGTTCGATAGTTCGTTTGGCATTCAATCCGAACTTTGGAAACCGTTATCAGCCATTTTGTCATAACGAACCTCAAGAGCTCGACCAATTTTTTCACTAAGTCAAACCGAATTTTTGACGAAATACGGTACAATATCATAACTTTCGCTTATTTCGTAACATATAAAATGGTACCTAATTCGGTATTTTGGTAGGATAGAGATTGGATAGTCATGTCTACTAAACTATACGTTAAATTTTCCATTTTACTTAAATTATATCCACGGAAATTTTTATAGAATCGTTCCTGGTACAAATGCCAAATGGCCCAGGATTTGAAGGTGTCGGATTGTAAGGAATTTAGCGATCTAGCCCAGGCATTACTGATTTTCAGCGATATGCCGCAAAGAATCAAAATTGGTTTTTGTGAAATATCAAATGTGACGAACAACATGAATTAAAATTTTACCCTCAGTCTAAATTAAAAATAATTTTCAATGCTTCTAAGAAGCACCCTTCCACGGGTGAGACTTAAGGAAATTGTTCTTGGCATCGAAAGCATGGAATGACACCTTGATTCAAAACGAAATTTGCTTCGAATATTTCCTGAGCTATCAAAAGAAAAATAACTCCCCTTCTTTGATCATGGAGCTGAGATATTTGATAATAAAAACACATATCTTTCAATCTAGAAAAACAATTCAGATTAATTTTTCGCATCGCAAATCTTAAGTATGATCAAATTTATTTGATGGGTACAAAATGATAAAGTCATAACTCTTGTATTTTAACACCGTTAATCGTGCCTTTGCGATCCTTCAAATATTATTAATTTCTAACGAGTTTTGAATTTGACATGACAAATACTAGAGAAATCTTTATTAAAATTTTAATGGGGCTGCAACCGCTTATTTTAAGTAATCTGGGTCACGAGACCAATAATTACAATAATTAAATGACGTGGGCCAAAATGCAATTGAAGGTGAAATTGAATGTGTCAGATTATGATTGATTGGAGTGACGATAAAAGAGGGGTGCCCGATTGAAGCCGATCCCTATACGCACTCCGAAAATATGTTTGTAGTAATTTTTGGATGCCTCCGTCCGGTTAATGTCTGTCATTAAGTGAGATGGCATTACATCAGTATAACCCAATGAAATTGTAAGGAGAGAGGAAAGGGGCTGATAACATCTCTGATCTGATTACCACTGAAGAACGAGTGAAATACAATGATTGATCAGGAGAGCGAATAATGTACAAAGCATTAAACATTGTACCGTAGTCTTACGAAAGAGTAATACTTATTTATGTTATAAAATGTGATTTGTGATCCCTTGGTGCTGATGTAAGACCAAGACAAATGATTTTGTAAATATTTTCTGAAAACTCTTACTCTTTAAACGCTCTTCATCCCTAAATGATGAAATAATCAATGGAAACATTGACTGAGGTATTAATTTCCTAAAGATAATGTTATCAGTATAGGGACATTCCGTCAAGGAGCTTTGATGTTTCACAATACGTGATTAAAACCGTAGGATAAAGTAGAGATACTGTACTCCAAGGAGTGTGTTGTTTGTTGAAATTATAACAAATGTTGGTCTTTTTGAAGAAATTGGGATAATCGCTTAACGATTCGAAGCTTTAGCTTTCATTCAAGTCTAAGGGTTTCCCAATATTGACTGCACGTACCGTAAACGCTTGTTAGCTTAGCCGCAAAAGTATTTTGTTACATGTGATAACAGTCGTGACGAAAAGTCGCTGACGCAGCTAACCTAAAAAATAACAAAAATACAAAAAAATCAGTCGTAGGGATTAGTTCGTTGTAATCAGCGTTTAGGCATATTCATACCACATGCCAAACAAATACATGCCAATTTATGTTACATGTGCATTTAAGTAATTCATATGGATACATAATATATATTAATGGTATATCTACGAGGGGTTGTAGTAATCAAACAGAAAAACCCTGAATCTCGTCATAAGTATTAAAATTCATGTTGCAAATATATGTTGTGGTTTATGGCATTTAAATGGAAGTTATCGTAAAAATACATATACTGACCGACTATTTTCTCTGGAAAACTGTTTTATGTTCGATTAATTATTGAAATTGTTTACTATTTCTGCACCTAGCGGCTTTAAATATCTTTAACCCGTTGTATTTTTGTTTGATTGTGTTTCTGTTGTATTTCATGATAGAGATTCAACTTGCAGCTACAATTCAAATCTTCTGACGGTCATTTACTAACGCTGGTAATATACTGTTTAATTTAGGCCTAATCTATTTACATTGAGTTATCGTTCGCTGCCTCTTTGTGCACAATTATTCCGTGTATAATACACAGAAATTAACCTCTACGAATAAATACACAAAGATACATACATACAATTATTTATTTATTGATGTTGCTGAAATGTATTAACGCAGAATGTATTAAAACGTTAAGCAGATAAATAATGTTTCATTTCATATCCCTTGTATCGATTCTGTTTTCAGGTGATCGAAAAAGTCATTATTACTGCAGCCTTTCTTGGATTTTCTCCTCCAACTTTTCTCCTTAAAAAGGCACAGCTTAATGCCCTAGTATGCACTTACAGTATTTACATTTCAATTCGATTCAGAATTCAGACTTTGGTACTCATAAAGTGTGGCTCCTTTTTATTACTATTATCCAACAACTATAAACAAGGTTTTAATGAGGATTTGATTCCTTTTCGTTAGAAAACTTTAGAGACGGAACGGGAGATATTATGTGAAGGTAAGTGACTGTGATCATGACGCATCGAGAGTAAGAAAATAAACCATTTTAATCTCAACTCCATAAATTCCGCGATAAAATTTTTGAACTTAATTTCACGGTATCTACAATTTCTGCGTTAGTCAAGTCAAAGCATGAAGCTGAAACACGTGCTGGTAAACTGTTACGTCAAAGATGAGCCTGAAAATAACTTGATGAAACAACCCACGAACATCGAGAGAAACGGTAACAGATACCTTAATAGCAACGTAAAATTTCAAAGAAAAACTATACAATCTAATCAACTAAAATCGATTGCTATATATACAATAGATATTGATATTGCAACGTTTAAAGGATTGAAGGAATTACATTTAAAAAAGCAGCAGAGTGTACGCTTGAGTACATGGTTTTATGTCTATTGCGAACTACCACACATTTTAAGACATCTAGCCACTGAATCCTTCAGCATTAAGGAATATTATTCGAGGAATTCTACAACATAAGATACACATATATAAAGTTATAATCACACTAGTAAAACCTTTCTTTTAACTTTGTTAAAGTTTGGCTCCTTTAGTTACAAATATCCAACATCTATTAACAAGGTTTAAATCAGCATTTGTATCCTTTTTGTCGGAGAACTTTGGAGATGAAACGGGAGATTTGCGAAGGTAAGTAACTCTCATCATAACACATCAATATATATTTCATATTTAAATTATTTCCATAAGCAAATATTTTCTATGCTTTGACATATAATAAAATGTCAGCTATATTATTAACTGATAGAATGGATTGATTTTAAGCTCCTCCGCCATCAGCTAAATCAATTTTAAGAGGAAATAAGGCTTACTGAACAAGATTAGGACTGAGACAGTTCGCCCTTGCTTTCCTTACTGAGATAAAATGCTATAATTGGAAATGTCTTCTTATGAGTCGCATTTTTCATTTCATTTGATATGATGTAACCAAGATGATAGTCACTATCCAGAAGAACAAAAATGATCAAGATTGAATAAGTGAAAGTAGTTAAATAAGAGAAAAACTCATTTTCTACATTCCATACTGAAGAACAAATTGAAAATATTTCATTAATCGGGGTAAAATGGACGAAATTTTGTATCAAGGGTGGGAAAGATAGAAACCCATGGTGTCCACCATACCCCCGTTAAGAAACGAGTATTTTGCATGATTTGTCGTTGCTCTTAAGGGGGGTATGCTGTATCATTATCAAATTATAATTATGATATTATGCCTTGGATGGGACCCCATGCCTGGGCCGTAAAGAGGTTAGCAATATCAAGGGAAATGAGTTTAGTGCTTGGAGGTAAAGTGAGGTTTCAAATTTTTTCGGCGAGATCACCAACATTTTTAAAGCCGTATGTCGGTGAAAAACACGAAAATTGCCTGCCTTAAACGGGAATCCATTTTGTGGGAAGGGTACCATACACCCAAAAAAACCGGGCTGATAATTATGTTAGGTATATGAGCGTACATTTCTTCCTGCAGAATGGTGTATCATAAATTTGAGCCATAAAACAAAATATCGCATGATATTTCTAAGACACAAGCGAGCTCATTATTTACGTAAAAAATAAAACACATCTATTGGTTTTAACTATCATCCTTCCAGGCTAGTGTGATACATAGTATAAGAATTATATAGCACTTACCCAAAGTTTTACCATACATAAACCTAATTTAGAAATCTTCAAACAAACTCACATATACTAGTTTTACGCAAATTTTCCTGAATAAATTTGCTCTGAAATAAAAGAAAATAAATTCTCAAGAAGCCTTTGATAATGGCTACTTACTAAAATAGATATTCAAAATTCTCACTTTTCATAATATGATGGAAGTTAATTTTCACATTGTATTTTTGGTTAACATTTGCAATTTATTATCATTTTTAAATTTTTTGTTGAAATTTTCGTATAGTACTATTATACCCAATGTTAACCCAAATAGGTTTATGTCATATCGTTCTATTTGCATAGCTATCAATCTATATATAACACGAAAACATTTTTGTCACGAGTAAATGAACTGCGTATTTTTATGCCTAATAATTGAATTTATGACCAATTATCAATGCTGTAATATGTGAAGGCAATCCCAACACGATTTTTTCTTCTGAATGCTTATATTTCACTCGACTATACTGTATTCATTCGTTCTGTAACTTAATTCTCGGAGTGAAATAAATGTATTATTACAATTAATATCGCTAAGCTATTAGAAAGGAAAACAATTAGCCTAGAATGAAATAATGCGCAATCTGTTTGGGTGATTATTAGTATCACGCACGCACGCTAATTAAAAAGGATTAGGTTTCAGAAAAATATTCCACTTTTTAAATCTACAGATTAAATAGAAAATAAACAAGCGAATTCGTAACATGCTGTGATAATCCTCTTGATTGTGAAGAACAATCTGTGGTGGAACCGTCAAGAGAAATACGCTGTCTAATCCGAAGAACTATTAATATATGTTACGAGGTAACCGCGTCTGAAATGCGGCACGCAGGTTCTCACGCTATAGCTGGATCGATATTGTTTGGAAATATTGAATCGCGGCACATAAGCACAGGCAGAAGATAAATTCCACACTCGCATATCAGTCCAGGATCAATGAAATTCTATTATATGACGCAAAAATGCGAAATTATAGAAATGTGCCAATATTTAATGACAACCATAGTTATCAGGGATCATTATTCAGAGCGACAATCCGTCAAGGATCACAGAAAAGATTTCAGACTAAAATTAAGGTGAATTAAGGCCAAAAATGCTGAAAGCATCTTACATATAAGGCTTTTAGCCTTACAGTTTTGTTTAAATGTCCTTGCAAATGAACCAACGAATGAATAAATTAGTTAGATCTTTAAAATAGCATTCAGTTTATTTTCAGCAATCATGGAATAGTTTGGAAAGTCTGATTATATATGTTATTTAAATACGTGTTATTAACGACCTACAATAAATTATAATAAAAAGCAAAAAATACTTGTAATTCCTTATGATAATTGTTATAGATGCCATTGTCCAATTACATTAATACTCTTGGTTAAGCAATTATGATATTTTATATCTTTATGCGGATGACATTAGTAATACTTAGTTTAACAACGAAGACCGTGTGAGTATTTTCAGAGTAAGCATTTTTCGGTGAGGACTTTTCGTGTACACATTTATGTCCGTGAGTATACTATTCACGGTGAAAACACTTGTGGGGGCTTTTCATTATAAATATCCTCAAAAATGACCCATCAAATTGATAACTTTGACCATTTGCATAGCGTTTGTGTCATCAATAAAGGCGCTCCTTATTGAAAACACATACACATCTAAGCAGATTCTCCTAAAGAATTCGAATTCAAAATACAGGGTGTCTGGATGAAAGGTATCCAAAATAAAATATTTATATCTTGGAAAGTATCACTTATAAACATTTCCGGTTTTCAGAATTACAATGGAAAACTCTGAAAATTTTGTTTTTCACGTAATTTATTTCAATGTGAGCACCCTTGGTGGCACGACAAACATGCAAGTGATATTCGACCTCATCCTACGTCGCTTGAAGCATGTCGGGTTTTACCGTAGCCTCAGCGTCCATTATGCGGGTTGACAGGTGCTCAGTACCGTTGATTTTCTTTTGGTATATAATTTTCTTCAATTTACCCCACAGGAAATAATCTAATATGGTTTCGTCTGGCGATCTAGGAGGCCAAGCAATCGTAAAAGCATCTCGTAGTTCTCAGTTGGTCACAGAACCGGATGCTTTTGCTTCTTGGAGGCTCACGTCCATATTGAGTTCTAAAACGACACTGAACAGCTGTCGCCGTCTTTAATTCTGCAAGCCATAACACGCATGCAACCCTGTGGTGTCGTCATTTACTTCGTAGGAAGCGAACCTCAACAATGGACAGATATCTGCGAATACGTTGGTTTCTGTCCATTGTTGGAGCGAATTGTTTAAGTAAAAAAAAACTTAGAGAGATTTCCTTTCAAATATTGTATAACAGATATGTGTATATATATATATAAAATAAATAAATTCCAAGATATAAGTATTTTATTTTAGATACCTTTCATCCGGACACCCTGTACAAGAATCACAGTAAGTACTCCCGTATTTCAGGACGAAATGGAATGATTCATTATAATAATAAAAAAGCTACTTTAGTAGGGGCTAGATTGAGACTATTAAGTCTCTTCTTAAGTCCGTCCCTACGTGAAATAAATTTGAAGAAGGAGATAGCCTGAAAAAAGTACAAAGAAGAAAACTACCTAGCAGATTTGGAAACCTAAGGTTTCACTTAGGAAAGCATTTACTCCGCAAATAGCCGAAAGAAGGAGGGTGTGAAAAACCTGCGAAACCTACGGATCATTACGCAAATTTATCGAAGAAACAAGTTTAAGAAAGATCTGAAAGGCAAAAAAACAATGCAAATACATGGTTGTACAAGAAGTGAAAAATTGTGACTTGACTGGGACATGTTTCATTATTTTTCACTTCTTGTATAACCTGGGGTTAAGTTACACGCTTTCACGTGCTGAGTAAAACTTCATTTCCATTATTAATACAAATACATATGCACACAGATAAATCAATATAAATATTTGCATAACAATAAAAAGGATATATCATGTCATCGAGAGCAAATAATATAAAAATAGAACAAATAGAAAGAACTTGCAAGATATTAATATATAGATACTAGCTGAAGTGCCCGTTGATTCTCAGCAGGGAAATAGAAGCATGATTAAATATATTTGTCCTATTTTTACAGAAGAGAATGTTTAATCTCTCATCTAAGCTAAGCGTTTACCGGCTGAGTTGGCGGAGTGGTAAGCGTGCTAGCACTTCGATGTCGAGGTCTCGGGTTCGAATCCTCGTAATCGAATCAAATCAGGCTGTTTGTCTTTGTAAATTGCAATAATTTTTGAAATGGATGTAGTTGGGGTCTTCATTTTCCATTAGATAAGTTATTATTATTATTATTCCCTAAACTGATGAATATATATAATCCCTAAACTGATGAATAAATATAATGTGCATAGTCAAGTATCTCATTTGAGCAGCACAATATGTCGTAAGAATTTTATAAAAAAATCTTGTTTTAAAACAAATGATACTTGAAATGTAATTTTATCTGTTCTTTTTGCTAGAAAAAATTATTATGTTGTCCCTAAGGTAAATAATAGTTTTGGTGAAAGACAATGAATGTTTATAATCCCTAAACTGATAAATACTTATAATGTGAAAAGTCAAGTATCTCTTTAAGCAGCACAATATGTTGTAAGAATGTTATAAAAAATCTTGTTTTAAAACAAATGTTCCTCGAATTGTAATTCCATCAGTTGTTTTTGCCAAGACTGAACTGTATTGTACCAATGAAACTATTTAACCTTGTTTAATTTTTAACTTTTATCCTTGTTCCATCGACAGGCGTTTTGCCTGATGGAACTAATATGTTCTTATTGTATTAATAACTAAATAAAAAATAAAATAATTATTATTATCAATAGTACATACATCAAAAACAAAAATGTTGTTTGCATTCCAATGTGAAAATACGTGAGCTCGGATTCAACAATCCCACTGGCC
Source organism: Sympetrum striolatum (assembly GCA_947579665.1). Taxonomy (NCBI): domain Eukaryota; kingdom Metazoa; phylum Arthropoda; class Insecta; order Odonata; family Libellulidae; genus Sympetrum; species Sympetrum striolatum. Next base: position 81,099,917 of record OX388352.1, read on the forward strand.
GTCAAGGGGACTAGTTTAGTTAGTTTAGAACCTCAAATGTTCGCATTTTTTGTTGAAGTTCTCGAAATTTCGATTCGAAAACTACATTTCACGACCACAATGAAGTTAATTTTCTTAATCTTATTCCCATACTCATGGAGTCGGTTAACGGTTTGGTTTTGAATTGGTGGTGAAGATGAATTTAGCTTTGGCACTGATTTTTACGGCCGGATATCCTTCCCGTCACCAACCATTATCGGGAAAATTTGGGCTCCCACCGGGAATCGAACCGCGAGACCGCTTTCGTCGGATCTAACCTCCGAAAGCCGAACCAAAGCCCACTTGGCTATTCGAGAGCCTATTTTACGACTACAATAAGAATTTGTATTCAATTTCCGTTCTCTAGGTGCTTGTCCCGACCCTGTGCGACTATTTCTTTTAATTTAATTTTTCAAAAGAAATAAAACCTGCAACCTATAAAAGTGACTTTTAGATGTATTTCTTATGGAAATCTATCTGAGCGATCTTGATTCGAGGCCAGTAAAGTTATCGAATTAAAATACAACAGTACTTCAATTCTGATACTAAAGAACGTATGTAAAGGTTGATACAAATCGGTCAAACAGTTTGGACTCTAATCCAAGACAAACACACATACAAACAAACAAAATCTAAACTGTAAAGTGTGGTTCTTTATAGAACTTTTTCTATAAAACTTGTCTTGAGCTCATACAATGATTCTGAATTATTTAATTATGCAGTTAAAATAGAGACAATTGGCTTTAAATGAACTTATTGTGGGAATGCTCTGAGATCGCACGACCACTTCAGTCGTGTACTCGACCAAATGAGAATCAGCGGTCGTGTAACTTCTAGTCGTGTAACTTCTAGTCGTGCATGACTTCCGGGATCGGTCCGTGAATTCTTGTGAATCTTACGTGAGCGACATGAGTTGAGCATGACTACAACTTCTTGCCTGTGGTATACGCAAGTCAAGTTTAAGGTCGAGCAATCGACGACGTGAATACCATTTTAATACGACTAGAATCCAAAGCTATTCTCATGGAAAAATGTGAGCTCTGATTCAACAATCATATAGATCGTCACGGAAACGGGTTGTTGACAATCTCAAAATTTGTAGAAATGTTTTGCGTGCTTTGTCAAAATTCTTGAAATTTCGATTCGAAAACTATATTTTACGAGCAAATTTAGAGTCTATGATCAATTCCCGTCCTTTTGGTGCTTATTTCGACCCTGCACGACAGTTCCTTCTAATGTAATTATTCTAAGGAAATAAAGCCTGCCACCAGTAAAAGTGAAGTTTACATGTATTTCTTATGGAAGTCTATCTGAGCGATAGTAATTTCTTTCTGATCCCGGAGATTACTAATGCTAAGTTCGGCACAAATCGGGCCAACGATGTGGACTCCAATCTAAGACAAACACCCATACAAACACAGAATTTCTGCTTTATATATGTATGAAACATAAATAGTCACAAACATATCGGGAGCTAATTCCTGATGGTAAAAATGAACCGACACCTTTATCTATTTTAGGAAGGTATTCACTCAGTTGCCGTGAGAAATCTCACGACGAACAACTTTATCTCATAAATTAATCTCCATAATACTGCGGCGCGGAACGCTTCCTGGCGTTGCACGTTGATTAGAGGAATGACTGAAACTCGGCTGCCGCTCAAAACAAAGATGACGCGCACGCGTGGAAACCTTTGAAAATGCATACCAATTCAGGTGCAGGAAGGATCACGAGGATTTGATCAAACAATAACATCAAATAGTAACGTACTACGTCCCCGATGAGGAAATTAAACTATTAGCGATCGCGGTGTCGACATGCTGCTATTCAGAAGCCCTGCGTAACGAATTGAACCCACCATGACCTTTAAACCCAAGGACACGCTTCCTAAAGGGCCCTATGCAAAGGGAGTCTCCCCTTCATAAAATGAGTTTCTGAGAATTTCAAACTGATTCACTGATGTCCTTCGATCGTTCGCGTGGGAGGCGTCAGCATTTTCCGCTTGCTTCTTCCAGACTTCTTTTATCCCTATCTCCCGTAATAGACTTCGATCTCATTCCTCGGCGGATTACTACTCTACAATACCCATTATAATATAGCGTCTCTCCAAAGTTTATCTTCTGCCTCTTCTTTCCGCTTAAAGTTGGAGGATTTTCCTTTATGAATAGAGAATATCGAGTTATTACGCGGGTTTCTCGAAATTGCATTCCCCGTGCTTTTGGAAGTAGCTCGCGACTCTCAAATAGGTGGGTTTGCTATTCTTCTCTCCAATCTTAGGTAAATCAGTTCGCGATGAATTGAGGCGCGTATTTCTATTAAAACTTTCGCGGAAAAGGGCGATACTAATTCGCGGGAATACTTCTTTCTTAATCCACCGGATATCTTAGACTTCCTCCAATGCACGCGCTGTAGGAGAGTACTCAAACTTAACTTGCGGTCGCACAGATGAAGCTGTCCTCGTATTCAATTGTTAAGCTGAAGAATTGAACCAAGGATCTCAATCGGTGCATCGGAATATATCAACAAGCGTCGAAGTGAACAAACCAATACACTTTGAGATTACCGTATTTCCTGTTGGCTGAGTTCCTTGCTTACGCAACCTATCGCTTTGATTTGCTCTGATATAAGTTTTCGTCACCTATCGTATTAAAAGGCATCATAAAATTCCATTCGTTGATCATTTATCCTGCGAGCACAAAAGATGTTATCACAAAAATTAGCACATTCCTCCGACAAAATTCAATTTAACTTATGAAGGCAAAAATAAGTTAAACGTATACACTTTAGCGCAGAATATTCTATTTGTCTACATAATGGCAAATTACTATAAGGATGAAGCTAAGATATTGGATTCCATTAATGTATTAATTTAACTTCTTAAACATGCATAAAAACTATTAGTTATCAATGATAAAACGCAGAATTTATTCATGCTAAAATGTTATGAATATCAATAATGTTAATATTTAAAGTTAAAATTGTAATTGGAATTCACAAGCGGGATTAGAACGGATTTCGAATATAAAGATGATGTATACTTTTCCACAAATTTATTTCTAGTTTTCTATGAATCTGAATATGGTGACGTAGCCGAAACCGGTTATTCTCCGGTTAACCGGAACCGAAAAAGTATACGCCATCTTTATATTATGAATTCCCACAACATCACGCCCGCCTCCGTAGATATGATTTTGAAGGATTGGTAATTTAATCGAATATTATCGACCACGTGACACGATGATTAAAAATATAATTTTACTTCTAAATTTTGCTAAAAGTCTATTCCTCTCAAAATACCTTCCCTCTCCAACTTCTGATATGTTATTTTATGACCATTTTGTCCTTCACAATATAAATTATAACTAGTGCATGAGCGACGAGATTGTCCGTACCGATTAGTAAACACGCGTTCATAGTGCGTACGCGTTTGTCTCTACGAAATGTTTACCATAACAGTATACGATCGAACCGTAGGATATTGTTTCCTCCTCAAAAAGAGAAAAAAACGAGATAACTGACGGCAAATATATGAATAACTAATATTTAACGCCAAAATTGATATCTATTTGACACAAATTTCAAAGAGGTCTAAATTCCCAATGTATTCTGATGGGAAAACGTATAAGCTCGGATTTAAATATTCGCTAGGTTTTCAAGTGGAACTGTGTTATAATCACGAGAATCTAAAAAAATGTCGTCTCCTTATCCAAATTTCCAAAATATCGACATTTAATACTAATGTGGAAGAAATTAACCCTGCGAGCAGTAGAAAATAATTGATTTTACTATTAATTTAAAAAGCGTTCCACAAATTTTGGTCTGAGCACCTTGAGTTTAAACTGTAAAAGAAAACTTTGTGCATTTTTATGAAAATGTGTTAGAGTAATCTGGAGTCGATTCAAGGATACGTTTGGTAAAAATATCAATATTCAATTGGAGCACAAATGAATCCCCTAATATCATATTTGTTTCTCAACGAGAAGTGTGAGACGTTAGTATTTAAAACATACGTTCTGAAATATCGTCTCATAAAGAGTTAAAACATAAAATTAACTTTAATATAACAAGAGGAAGCATTTGAGAACATCGCACACTATTGCACTATTAGTTAATCTCTACTTTCTCCTCTATTTCGAATAACCCTACAAAAGCTGTTTATTACCAGCCTACTCTTCCCCTTAGTCTAATAGGTAGACATTAATTATTTCAACTAGTGATATACCTGTTTTTATTAATTTCCATCTGTGTTTTTGCGTTCATCTTGTGTGACCTTTGTCTCGCATAGTGAGTTTTCCTCCAAAAACCTTCAGCCAAGGAGTTTTTTCCCACTACCCCATTCTTTCATTTACCTTTTCTGTATTTACTCAATATATATTTACTAACTCATTCACTACAGGAAGAGCCTAGTTACAAATATTGCGCATTGTTGAAAGTCTTAATAATAAAAACGTAATTAATTAACATCAAATAACATATTTATGTAATTCTCATGGAAACACATCTAGTAAATCTAGTAACTATCAATAACAAGGAAAAATATAATGCAGTTATCCTTTCAAAGTATATTCGAATTTGCTTAATTATGTATTCGCTCTCATTGTCAGCCTCGACTGTTGATTTCACGTCTGGAAAATACGGCCCTGCTGAATACGCCCACCAGGGGGCGGTAGGTTGGGGACACTTGTCTAGAACACGGTTGTCCAAGCTTCAGCTCCCTGCATTAGCATTTGCATTAACCCTTCGATAGACTGCGCGAACCGCACACGACATGCCTTGATATAGTTTGAAAGAAATAACCTTTGTGAAACTTTGATGACTGTACTGTTCCGCTGCAATAATATGTACATCGTAGCGACTCCCTTTTCGTGGTGGATTCGAACCTCTATATGATTTTTCCACTTTAGTTATCAAGAGTCGGCACTGAAATTCGGATGAAACATTCGGGCAAGAATAGCCTACTGAACCGCAAGAAATTCGTTGGAGGCCCGTATGCGGCCCACCACCCGCACGGTTTGATACCCTTGTTCTAGAACAACCCGAATCTTTAATAGAATGGATGAAGAAGCTCCTTATAATGCAAGATCTCTCTCATGCACAGCTTCAGTTGTCAACGTGCATGTTAATATCCATGTATATAATTATGATAGAGAAGGAAATGCAAAGGATGCAAACAACATTACATGAAGAGATGAGATTTTTATGCAGTCGATAAGGACTTGATCAATTTTAATGTATTGAACAGGTATATTTCAACGAATACTCCTAAAAACATTATTTACGTCTAATTTTACGGATTTTAGTAAAATGAGGTGAATAGCGATAGCAATCAGCATTTTTGTTAAACTCAGAGTTGTCGAACTTGGCGATAAAGTTCTTCGCAACGTTTTACGACATCCTTCAAACATAACCACTACCGCACACTACTTAAACTTTTCTGTGATGATTCTGACAGCAACAGTTTTATCTAGGAGGTGGATCTATTTTAATTTCCGTTGTAAATTCCTTTCTATTTCTCGTTCTTAATAACGAGCCCAACATTTATTATTATTTTATCCTGAAGATATTCTATCCTGAAGCCCAACAATAATTATTATCCTTTCCTGAAGATGTAGCTTGGCCACGAAACCTGGTGGTGTTTGTAATTTTATTGTGGTGTAGTTAAAGTATTTTATCATGAAGCCGTTTTGTAATAATTATTATGGCTATAATCTAGGTTTCAGGCAAATTCTTCGAGAACGAATTTTTCTCGAAGTTATATATTATTAATATATTTTCCGAGTGATTGATTCCCTGATGCAGATAATCATCACTTATACTTACACTAATAATTTTGCTCTATAATTAGAAAAAATTGGAGACAATAAAAAACGTTTGACTGATGCAGCGGAAGCTATATCGTCGCCCAGAACATGCTGTTTAACTGCAGCAACTTTGGTGGAGACATTAAAATCGTTTTGCGACCTCGATTACAAACTTTTATATTTTTATGCTGTTATATTTATTAAAAGTGAAAATTTTGGGATGTATTTTTACAAACATTGCTGCTTCATATATTATTTTTTTGCTGCACTTCCTTCCATCTAGTCACTCGGAAACTGAGGGGGCACGTGTCGGAGCATCTAGTTTATTAATATTATTATATTATATAGTGTCTCAACCTAAGCTGTTTATTACAAACTCTTTAAATATTAACCTTTGGAACTATTAATTGTATTTTAACATGCACTGTGTGTTTGTATAAATATTGATATGTAGTTGTATTCAACTGTGTTTTTAATATTTTTTTGGTTCTCTACATCTATTAAACTCTTCTTTTTACATTCCTATAATTTTACTGTAGATTACCCAAATGGAACCTGCTGACAAGCATTTTGCTTAGCAGGACCAGACTGTTTCTATGTAAGTTTGAGCTGTGTATGATAACCTATTCTTTGTATTTTATATATATTTTTTTCTTTCATTGTTGGTTACTTTACAGTTGCATTTCTTTTTACTTTCTCCATATACGAAGTATAGAGAAAGTATTGTTTTCATGAAAAAATTCGACTTCGAGATTCCAACGGAAATACATGTTTTGGGGTCCCTAGAACACGTTTTGACCATTATCGGAATGATGTCTGTGTGTATGTGTGTGTGTGTGTGTGTGTGTGTGATAGTGGGCGCTCTAACGTAAAACCTATTAGTCGTATCAATACCAAACTTCATATATAGTACTGTGGTGTGTGCTGTCAGAGTTGATTAGTTTTTGGAGTAAATCGGTCAACCGGAAGTCGAGCTTTATTCATTAAAGCTCATTTCCGGTTTTCAAAATATCTCCATAAATATGATATATACGTATATTTTATTACTTGTAATAGTTTTAGATAATGTAATTTACTATAGCTTTAGTATTTAACATATTTTTGTATCACCGGTTGATTAGGAGTTATTCGTGAAATACTGATAAACCGGAAGAAGATGATTATGTACTTTGTGGGCGCTCTAACATAAAAACTATTTATCGGATCTATACCAAATTTCATATATAGTATTTTTATTTCATTTGTTAGAGTTGATTAGTTTTTGGAGTAAATCAGTTCACCGGAAGTCGAGCTTAATTCTTCAAAGCTCATTTCCGGTTTTCAAAATATCTCCATAAATATGATATTTAGGTATATACTATTATAAATAAATGTTTTAGAAAATATAATTTACTATAACATTTGTATGAAATATATTTTTGTATCATTGATTTTTTAGGAGTTATTCATAAAAAATACTGATAAACTGGAAGTTGCTGATTATGTACTTTGCGGGCGCTCTGGGCTCTATGGGCAAAAGTCCAAATTCATCGTTTTTCATCGAGCATGTCCCGAAAAACATTATTTATAATGTTTGTGACGTAAAAGATAATAATATATAAATTAATCACTCATCTTCCAAGTTTAGATGGAATATAGAGTTCGAAATTACTGTCGTAGATAAATATTTACATCTTATATATGGAGAAAGTCATGTGCTGGCCACATCAGATTTTTTTAATTGTATTGAATATTGTATTGAATAATTATTATCTCATGTATAATAAAAATTATTTATTATAATTATTATTATTATTATTGTTATTATTATTATTATTATTATTATTATTATTATTATTATTGTTATTATTATTATTATTATTATTATTATTATTATTATTTGAGTTTTTGCACTTTCTCAGCGTTTCCGCTGGAAAATATTCACCTGTCCATAGATGGTTAGGACTAGGCTCAGTCGACACGGAGAGAGAATTCACTCTAACCCATGTGATCTTATTATTAATTGCTGAGGAACTTGCGCACAATGTGACATGTTTGCAGTAATACTGCTTTCTGTGCTGCATCGATGGTATATTCCTCTAAACCAATTTTCTCCATATTTTTACCAAAATTGTTGGTCATCAATCCTTCAACAGATATTACAAATGGGACAACCTGGACCTCTACTAATTTCCAGATATCCTTTAATTGCCACGCAAGCTCTTCGTATTTGTCCCTCTTTTCCATCTCCGTTCTTAGTATGTTATGAGACAGTGGCACAGCTATATCAATGATTATTGCGGTTTTGTTCGCATTATTAATTAGCAAAATATCTGGTCTGTTGTAATTAATCGTTTTATCTGTTAAAACTGGTCTATCCCAATAAAGGATGATCTTGTTCCTCTCTAAAACAGGAGCAGGCTGATATTTATAATATGGAACGATATCCTCATCAAGGAGTTCATATTTCATACCCAGTTGTTGATGTATGAGCTTCGCCACCTGGTTGTGCCTTCCTAGGTATGCTGTGTCTGATAGATTTGGACAACCAGCCATTATGTGTTCGATGGACTCCCCTGTTTTTCCACATTTTCGGCATCTATCTTCCACATTTAGCTTCAGGATATGTTTTTGGTAATTTAACGTTTTCATTACTCTGTCTAGGATTGCAAAAAGGAATCTATCGGTTTCAGGATACAAGTATCCTTTGTGTATCCATTGTAATGAGGCCTTTTTGTCGATATAAGGTTGGTCTAGTAATCTTGGGAACTTTCCATGTATATCCATACTTTCCCATACTTTTTTATCCTCTTGAGTGTTTAGTTCTTTACTGGTTCCTTCCTGTTGGAGATTGAGGGGAGTGTATCCCTCATCAGCTTCTACCGCCATCTTCATAAGTTCGTCAGAAGATGTTCTTAGTTTCTCTTTCATTTGAGAATCCTGGACATTGCACATATTCTTGATGTTCAGCAGGCCTCTTCCACCTTCCTTGCGAGGTAAATATAATCTCTTGACAGATGAGTTTGGATGAAGGAATCTAAACTTCGTCAGGAGAGTTCTTGTTTTCCTGTCTGTTTCATCTAAGTCACGCTCAGACCATTTTACTACCCCAAAGGAGTAAATAAGGATTGGAACTACCCAGCTGTTGATTCCTTCAACTATCCTCTTCCCTGATAGCTTTGTATTACATAATTTTGCAATTCTCCTTATGTATTTTTCCTTGAACTCCCTTTTCAGTTGGGTGTGGTCTATTCTACCGTTTTGGAGAGATCCTAGATATTTATAGATCTCATCCTGTCTTAAATTTTTTATTCCGAGGAAATCCTCTTCGTGTTTTTTAATAGTTCCTCTTTTAATGCTGACAGTCGCACATTTTTCCAATCCAAAGGACATGCAGATGTCTCTGCTAAACAGGGCTACAGTTTTTATTAATGATTTTAGTTTTTCAGGTGTTTCTGCATAGAGCTTTACGTCGTCCATGAACAGCAGATGGTTTAGTCTTCTCTTTCCATTTCTGATTAGTTTATAGCCGATTTTAGTGTCCTTCAAAAGAGTAGATAGGGGATTGATGGCAAGACAAAACCATAAGGGTGACAGCGAGTCCCCTTGGAAAATGCCCCTTCGTATATTAATTTCACCTATGGAATAATTACCTCTCATCAGTCTGGTCTCCCACATTGACATGATACTACTTAGAGTATTTCTAATTTTAGGGCAGATCTTATAAATTTCCAAAACCTTAATTAACCAGGAGTGGGGAACCGAATCAAAGGCTTTAGAGTAGTCAATGTACGCCATCTCTAAATTCCTTTGTTTAACTTGTGCCTGCTTCAAAATCACCGCATCAACCGTTAATTGGTGTTTACAACCTAAAGCTTTTCTGATACACCCTTTTTGCTCTTCTGAAATCAGATGGTTGATCTCGCAGTGTTGGTAAATTTTGTCACATAGTAAGGCAGTGAATAACTTGTAAATGACAGACAGACAGGTTATTGGTCTGTAGTTTGTAGGATTTGATGGATTTCCCTTCTTATATATTAAATAAGTTGTTCCTTCCGTAAGATGTTGTGGTAGTTGATCAGGATTCTCCAATATGTCTGTAAAACTTAGAGCAAGTGGTTTATGAGCGGCTGTGAAATATTTTAACCAGTAATTTTGAAGATGGTCAGGACCTGGTGCCTTCCAATTGCTAGTTCTTTTTACTGCTTTTAATAGGTCATATTCATTCAATTCTATTGATGGCATTGGAATCAGATTTTGTTGTTTATTTTGGATATCCTTAACCCACTCTGCATCATGATTGTAGTGTTTTGGTATTGACCAGAGGTTCCTCCAGTTCTCAACAACTTCTTCCGCATCAGGTTCTCTGAATTATTCAAATACACTACTTTTCTTGATTTTACATAATACATGCGCTCTATGAAAGGAGATATTTCACGGTTAAGTGTGATTTACTTGCAAAACATAATATTTTCCTTCCTTTTCGTATTTTTTGATTAATTTTAGACAGGAATTTACAGTGAATATAACAAATACTAAAGAATTTCCATGGAGGAAAATTAAGTTTGGAGCGCACTCCAATAAACAATAATTACTCTTGATACATGAAACATTGTAAATTCTTAGAGACATGGGTATATATGCTCGTTTAATCCTCTGGGACTAGAGATCAAATATTTAAAGATTTTTCAAAGCATTGTATTTTATCGCTCTGAAGATAAGAAATTACCTGTATGTTCATCGCAAGGTAGGCCCGAAGGACTGACATTAGAAATGCACCTAAAAACCTATTGTCACTTAGTATTCTTCTACGACAAAAATTAATTAAATGAAATGGCTGTAGGAAGTGTCGTTAGCTACAATGTGTAATTCATTGAAAATGTAAATTTGCAACGTGAAGTGGTCTTTAATGATTAAAATACTCCATAATTTGATGAAATCTGGTTAGTTCGGATAGTACCACACTTCCTCTAACATACGCTACCAAGAATTGTGGAGGATATAAGGCTTTCTCACTTAGTGTAGTTAAGTATTGCCCGAACCTAACGGTTGTATTTAAGGTCTTTGTCAATTTTAAAACATAAGAGTTATCCATAATGGTTATTGCTCAATCTTTCTTAATTTTTAGTAATTAACTATCTGCAAAGTCTATTTCTTTATTATGTCACCTACCTGTCTATACAGAATGAATGAATAAAGATTTATGATTAATGAACTTACTACTAAACTTAAAAAAACTACAAAATTCTTGTGTTTGTTTTATTCGTGAAATGTAACCTTATATAGGAAATGGAAAAACCCTAGGAAATGTAACCTTATATTGCCATTCTATAGATAGCTATCGTTCCTCAATTTGGATAAGTTGAAGCATCATCTCCTCCAACTCTAAGATCAATATCTTTCCTCACCATTCCATAGTATGAACACAGTCCATTAAAGTAGAACAAGGGGTAAATTATTAAGTATCACTCATGCATCCCTTTTCCTGCTGCCATGCTCTGATGAATGGAATATTTTCATTTGTCATTTGGTACAGGATAGAGAAAATGAATCTTTCATATATTAATATCACGGTATTGATCATTGCTGTGATGAATTCAAAGCTAATGAGGGTTGAGGTTGATAATTACACTGATAAAGGCCTCTCCTTACGGACTGACAAGTGAAGTGTAACTCATGGAGTCATTGTGTTTCACTAACGTGGACATGTTCCGCTTATAGCATTTTGGCTCAGTGAGAAAATCAAGAGCAAACTACCTCACTCCTCATCCTGCATAGTAAACCTCATTCCTCTCTGCAAGCTCTTAGTAGCTTATGTCACAGGGGGTGAGGCAACAACCGGCCTTCGGGCTGAATACTTTACAGACAGACATACATCAGTAGCTTTCGATTCATCATAGCATGCAAAAGTTAACGAAGAATGTATTTTTCTCTATTCGGTACCAAATCATGAATGAAAAATATTCCATCAAGGCATGTTAGCAGAAATCTTGAATAATCTCGTAGTGGTTTCGTATCGGTGCCTGCGTCAGTGTATCGGTAAATCTGTACGTTTTTCAATTACGTGCGACGGACGCATGGGGGGAATTCCATTCCAGCCGGCAAGCAGTTGAGTTAATGGATGGTTCCGTGGTGTGAGGCCGATAACGACCTATAGTTACGTGATAATGAAGAGAGAGATTCTTTGACTGCAGCGGGGGCACTTGCGCCGCTCTCCAGCCACACGGGTCTTTGACCTGGATTCCGCAGAACCGTTAGCTACGCAACTTTCATTAGATGGACAGAGAGGCGGAACCAGTTGCCGTCAGTCGTGTGGTGCATCCCCTCAAAGCGAGACTGGATAGCAGTGGACGTGGTTCAAAGACGAAGATTAAAAGTATACAGGTAAAGATATATTTATTACTATAACTGCTTATATGATAATTGTACTATCTATTAAATGAACTTTTTCGCTGAATTATGGTATGAAATGATCCGAGCGATATACTACAAGGTGACACGTGGATAACCATATTCGAGTGCGATCGATTGTGGAGTTAATAAGGTGGTGAGGCCTCTCCTTGCCTCTCTCATGAAGCGTTCTTTTTGCCACGCTAATGAAGACGCCAAATGTCCGTATATAATCTTCGCCTTCAAACTCGGTCTCCTACGCGATTAATGGGATTGTTGACGTCGAGTTCATGCTTATTTCCCCACAGTTTTCATCGAATTACGTGGGTAAATCGCCTCCAGAGCATGGTTGCTAAACCTGCTGCTCTTGCACCAATTCCATACGGCCCATTAGATAATTTTTCGTAGACATTTTTATGACATTCTATCCCGAAGTCATCTTCCCGGAAATAGCAATATAATGGAGATAATAACGATTTTTTTAATTCCATTAAAATCTAAAAGCCTTAAACTTAAAATCACCTTAAACTTATCAAAGGATGTTAATCGAATTCTCGGTATTAGAAGTAACCGCGACTCCTTCTGATGAGACTTTAAATGGTCTCCTTCTGATGGTTTAAACGGCTAATGCGGTCCACCGAAAGTAAACAGTTCAGCCTACAGCGGAACACCTCAGCTCTAGTCGAGTCAATCGCGATTGGAGGTAACCATTTCTTTAAGACCCCAAATACTAAGCATAAAATTAAGGATTTAAGACTCCTCACGTTGTCGCGTTCTCAATTCACAGTTTAGAGGAATATTTAGCTCCAGCTATAGCTACAGAGAAGGTGGAAGTCTATGACGAGGCATGTGAACAGAAATAATATATTTTTCATAATCACCGTTTATCCTATGATCATTGGTTCGACGCCACAATTTGCATTCTAGAATTCACTTTAACGCAAATACAGAATTTCGTTTGAAGACATTCCAGATATATAGACATGGAAATTAAGAAACGGTTAGAGTTGCCCAAAAAATTAGCCATTTTCAATATCATCTTACAAAAAGGTCCTGGGTATGTGGATACAGAATCAATTTTTTTAGAGAAATATGAGTTCCTATATCCTAAATTTTCAAACCAAATAGAACTTTGCAAAATAGAGTACTTTAAACATATTCTTACAGTCTGCAAGCTACTTTTACTCGTATACAACTATGTTTCCTCTGTTGAGTAAATTGACGGATGTAATGGTGTTGATTGTATCTGTACCATTTGATCATCATAAATTATTAGACTACTATTGCTTATCTTACAAATGAAGCTTAGAGGTTGAGTTGTAACGAAAACATGGTAATGGGACGAATTTACGCAAAGCACATGGGGAAGATTTGCACACTTTATATTTGTATCCAGCGCTTGTGTATATCACCCCCTATATATTAATTATTAGTTTTAATATATATACATATAAAACTATTATACACATATATAATTACTATATTATTACACAACGTAATTAATATATATAATTAACAACTTAGTTATATTTTTATATATAATATGTTACATTATTATAATATAATTGAAAAACTATTAATTAATATATAGGAGCGATGCACAAGAGCACAAGGTATAAGTTAAGCAATAGTAGTCTAATGATTTATGATGATCAAATGGCACAGATACTATTAATTAGAATTAGGAAAAAATCCAAATCACCGATAACGCGTGCAAGAAACTAATTACTTCTGAAGATGAATGCATCGCATTCGAAATACGAATTGGGTGCCCTTAGAAAGTACGATGTCCTGTGTTTTTTCCAAATACAATTAAAAATGAATGAGACGAGGAGCGCCGACAAAAACGGCTATTGGAGATTTTACACCTGCAATTCATGTTGTAATGTTTGAGTACTGTCTAAGGGTAGTAATTTTATTACTGGAACATTTGTTTGTGTTTAACGTCTGCTCTGAGAGATTGGGGTTTAAATTAGGTTGTTTATAGACAATGATTGGGGCTGTCGCTGGAAGAAATGCTACTAGCAGCATATATAATAATAAATTAATGAATCACAATTTAATGTTATATCCAAGTAAGACTAAAATTCACGGAGGGTAGACATACACAGATATGGCTAACATACCATATTGTATCGACAACGTACATATAACCTGAAAAGTTTGCTTCAGAAGTTCTTATGTAATAATACGAATTGCATGCTTATTTACCTAGCTTCTGTTCAACGCGTCCACTCTTCGCACGCCTCTCGGGGGTTCTTGTGCCCCAGGTTGAAGACTCCTGGTGTATATGGTTATGAAAAAGGGCCCTCAGGGCTTCTTTCTGGTGCCCTTTCTATTTGAAACGGTTTGGTATTGAGGAATGAACTGCAATGGATTTTCTCTCCGTAGAAAGTTTCATGAAAGCTGTTTTTCCCAACACAAGGAGCCGGGTTGAAATTTAGGGGAAAATATAAGTTTCCAGAAGTTTTCCAACGATCCTCCACTTTCCCAGGCGCTTTCTTCTCTCACTCATTGTAATTATTTAATGATATGATATGATCATTTTATTTGGGTTAAATATCAGTACCATTACATTTATGAATTTTCCTAACGGGTCTAATCGTGGGCAATCTCAAAGTATGTGCAAAGAATAAATATAGATTGATAATGATTTCGAAAAAAAGAATGGAAATAAACCGTCTACACGTATTTCCAAATTTAATTAATGGCTGAGGAATACTCTATAGTTTGATTGCTTTTTCGATTACTATTTTCACCGAATAGGTTTTTACATTTTGTAGCAGAGGTAGCACTGCTACGGGCTAATTGATAACACGTTAAATTTACGTGGTTTTATACTATATCATATGCAATTTTTATAGTAACTAGCGTGATGTAATTTCGAATTGTTAATCAGTAAGAGGCTTTCTAGTGTGAGGAATTGTGGAATGAATGTGTGTTGTAAATGTTGTTTGAAAATTTATTTAGGTGTAGCAGTCACTTGACGGTAGCCAAACTGCAGTATATATATTAATAAATAAATGGTGGTATTTTTAATGCACATCTGTATTAATAACTGATCAAAAAATTTTTCGTCATATATTTATTCATCTAGATATCGTTATACTGGGAGGGAAAATGTGTAGTTATGAAATGACTGCAATTATGTTTGCACTGTGGACCTTATCCTTTTACTGATAAGTTAAGGAACGATTAGTATATACTTGGAATCACCCTCGAATGGCATTCATTCATTAGGGAGAAATTATTCTCGGCCATCATAACTGACCAACTTAACAGTGACTCCCTAAAGAATAATTTCGTCGGAACCGTTAAAACAAATCAGTTGCTCTTTCTTCTTTAAGTTCTATGTATCGATCTCTACCATGTCCGCGATTGTCGACCTATTGTTCCATGCACTCATCTTGAGACTCGCAAACGAATCAAAGCAACTATATTGGAAATAAATCTGCCGAACACTTACTCAGCACTCCATGTTTCCAACCCGCCCAAAAGCGTTTCTAGAGCCTTCTCAACGCCGCATGTTTTGCAACCGAGCGCTCGTTATTAAATTAACATCTCCCTATGTTTTAATTAATTGTGCGTGATTTATACGCGGGGCTAAATTTGGCTGGTATCTCTTTGCGGCTGACATCCAAATTGAATTTTTATTTACACTGTGGAGTATAATCACGCAAAGGGTATGTTATGCAGTTTAAAGGAAGCCGAGTAATTAATTATAGGAGACTTTGCTCCCATAAGAAAAGGTACGCCTCCATTTGCTGTATGATTCTGATGTTTTCTACAGGAAAGGATGTTAACTAAATCCATTATTTAAATTACCTATACCGATATTTGCATATATAAAAATAGTTCATTATTTAATGACAACCATGCAGTCATACCATGATAATTAGGGGTCGTTACCCAGAGTAACAATCTGTCAAGGATCGCCGAAATGATTTCAGCCTAAAAGTGTGGTGAATTAAGGCAAAAAGGTCTTTTATCATAATGTCCTTACAAATGAGCCACCGAATTAATAACTTACAAGGAGAACACCAGGTTTGTGGGAAACGGATTCAATCGAAACTTTCAGGGCACATTCTCTGCTGAAAAATGATGGACACTCGTCCGACCGTCCAACTCAATGGGCCTTTGTTTATGAAAAATTAGCAACTGAAAATCGGATGCATGTGTATGGCATTAGATCATTTACATAGCATTCTGCGAGTGTATTTTCAGCACTCTGGGAATAGCCTGGATGATCTGATCATATACATTATTCAAATAATTGTTATTAACGACACGCAATTATAATAGAGCCCAAAAGACACGATAAAATTCTATATGGTAATTGCTGCAGATGATAGTTGCATAATAACATTAATGGTCTTGGTTTAGCAATTGTGACATTTTACTTCTTTATGTGCGATAACATTAGTAATTCTTAGTTTAGTAACGATGACCATGTGAGCATTTTCAGTGTAGGCATTTTTCTGTAAAGACTTTTCATGTACGCATAAAAATACATAATAAGTGATGTAATTTCGAATTGTTAATCAGTAAGAAGCTTTCTAATGTAAGTGATTGTGGAGTGTATTTGTGTTGCAAATGTTGTTAGAAAATTTATTAGGTAGTAGCTACCAACATAGGTGACGTATGTTAATTAACTAACGGGGGCATTAGTGGCCGCGCGTACAACGATTATTCAACGCGTGAAATCAGGCCTAAAACTTGCTATGCCGATATTTACATTCATAACAAATCTTTTATTAATATACCCTACAATTTCAGCTACTTTTGAAAAAGGGTGGAGAAAATTTATATTCATTATATGACTTCATTGCTGCGGCAACATAAAGCTACTGAAGCATGAATAATGATGAACAATAGCATTCAATCCAATAGCTGATGTTTTACAAAAAAGGGCAA
Organism: Sympetrum striolatum; assembly: GCA_947579665.1. NCBI lineage: Eukaryota > Metazoa > Arthropoda > Insecta > Odonata > Libellulidae > Sympetrum > Sympetrum striolatum. Next base: position 81,117,019 of record OX388352.1, read on the forward strand.
ATTATTTCATTCCTAATCCACCCTCATTCCCTCTACTGTTCTGATTGCAACGTAATTCGGGAGAGTTGAAAATCCAACCAATGTTTGGGTTCATGATTGTGCAGACCGACATTTAGAATATCAGAGATTTATTTCTTTTTCACGCTAATTGTTCGCTTGATTTGAGTCGGAAGTTATTTTTATTCCGTGCGGCGCATATGTCATCACAATTACTGTCGCGTATATAACACAGTTCAAAAAATGTATAGCTAAAGTGAGTTGTGTATAATACAGTTCCATAAATATATATGAAAAATAAATTCGTTTCAAAAATCGTGCATTTATCTAGTATCTTAACGTCGCCATTACGTATCATTTTTCTTTTAAATAAGGAGAACATTCTCGAAAGTATACAGAATTCCGGTAAATACTTACTAGTATAAAAGCGCAAGATGAATAGCATTTCTAATGTTTAAGTATGAAACCTCATCGTGTTTCCATAAGGATTATTTCAAAGATAATGCGCAGCCTTTTTCGACGACGTTTACACGCTATGACAATCATTCTTCAGAGCGCCCAAACTTTGCTTCCTTAGAAATAAAAATCCCTTTTATAGCACACTCTGCGACCTTTTCCCTCGTCCCAACCCTTGTCCCGATCAAATTTGTCGATAATGGCGGAATAGGTGACAAATTTGCCTCGATTAAGGCTCCTGTAGTAATACATTGACAAACTTCTTATCGATTTCCCATTATTTTTCCTTTATTTGTTGAACATTTTCATTGATTTCTTTATCATTATTTCTCTTCGGCTAAAACAGGCAGGAAACGGAAGGAAAGGTCGCCGTCCACTCCCTTTCCATCGCATGTGAGGCAAAATCTCCGCCTAAGTAAGGCTTTACTTATTTGTGGGTTAACTTCTCGTTGAGAAATGTTTGTCCCCTCCACTAGCAGCTTATCACTCATCTATTCTCTCGAGATTTTTTTTCTCTTCCACGTAGGAGGAAAGATTCTATCGATACAAGGGAGATTAAAAATCCGTCAGAATCGTTTTATTCATCGTGACACTCGAATGTTTTTTGCTTTACGTTCTTATCCCCACCCATCTCCACGTCTATGTTTTAATTCTGAGGCTGAATCAATTCTTGAAGTGAAGATGTGAGCGATATAACCGTGGGATGTGTATTTATTGAGAAGAATTACTTCATAAATGTGTCAAACTTATCAAATTTCGCTTTCGCTACTCACTTCTTTTATCCAGTGGCGCACTAAGAGGCATGTGGTCCCATCAAAACCAACATCGAAGATGGATTTTTATGCGGTCTAGGAACTTAAAAAGTATATCATCCACTTTCATTCGCATAAACACGTGAAAATCGATATTCCCTCGATTTTTTGAATAGCGAGTAAAAAATGACTAACAATTTTTGATGGCCAAAAGTCTTCCTGTCTATCCGATAAGTCTGTTGAACATATGTTTACATTAGTGTTCACAACAGTGGGTTTCGAAGCGGCCATTGAATGAATCTGAGGAATTAAAACTCGTTGAACTTGAATATTTGGCATAAGGTTATTTCGGGAGAGATGCCCCACCTCAGGAAATTACTTCATAACAATGACTTACGTGATAATAAGAATGTGAAACTGAGTGTTAGAATATAACATTTATTGATTGTGAATAGTATATAAACAAATTTTCACCCATAATATTTTAATTTTTCTGGATACATGCATTTGGCCATTTTTGCGAGTGATATCTTTTTACGCAAAAACATTGTCGTTTTAACCGAACAAAATTATGACAATGTTGATGTTTTTGTCGAAATTTTGAAACCTCGAAGAAAAAATTCTCACAGAAGATATTTTTTATTTATAAAAATGTATTTATTTGCCGGGTATTATATTGCGATCAGAAAAGAAAGCGGCAAAACTCTCCATCCTAGTGCTAACTAAACAATACGTCATCTTTTGATCCTGCATAAAATGCACTAGACCGTGGATTTAAATTTGAATTGAAATTTAAATGTAGATTACAAACTTTCTCTTGAATAAAGCCTTATCCAGTATCATATTAAAGTTAAATTGATACTAATAGGGCACATATACCTAAAGATAGCACTGGGGCATCTACCCGGAGAAGAAGTCTATCCTTTCAGTACGGGAGTCTATCCTTGCAGCCAGTGAGGCTACACTTTTTCCAAAATGGACAGTCATTGCACGTGGATATTAGATGAACCTATAGCTACATGTTTTAGCCCTCTTACTTCATAATATTCAAACATTTAAGCCGATGCCAATCAGTAACATTATACTCTATCTCACAACAGGGCGGAAAAAAACAGTACCTACTTGAAATGATATTATAAAACTGCGTAGAAAGAATTAATCACCGTGAAACTCTTGCAGATAGACAGGTGCATTCCAACTAACTGACGCACACCGTCAGTAGAGCAATTTTGTGGTTTTCCTTAAAAATACTACGACTGGAGCATCTCTCCCGGTGGGGCATCTCACCCGCAATTACCTTATGTGTTTATTGGGATCAAGTTTGCGGCACAAATACATTTTAAGTTAATTTTCTTGTTCAAGTCGACCGTGGGTTTTTCAAAAATTAGCACTGTAAATATTTACGGTAGAATAAGATCGATTAGAGCTTTTGAGCTTTTACAGGATGCATTTTCTCACGTATAATACGAGCTACATGTGCTATAGCGTTAAATATATCAATCACTTTCATAAATGGACAATTCTTTCGTATACTTTGCAATCATGTTATGGCCATGTAGGTAAGGATTTCCCGCGTTCGATTCCCGGTAGGTTCAGATTGCCTCTTGAATCGCATCTTCCGCTTAAAACAGTCGGTCAGATTAGACGCCTCTTCCTTGGTAAACAATTTTTTTAATGCACTGAAACATATTTTGTGTATTTATTGCTGCCTGGATTCTATTTTAAACTCACTTGTGTGCAACTCAAGATTTTTTCTCTCTCATTATGTATCTAAATGCTGACTCATGCATATTTATTTTATTTGCCAAATCGTCCATGAAATTGTCAATAAAAGTGAAAACCTATTTATACCGTTTTAAGTTTACATTGCAATATCCCTAGGGTAGTGCGGATACTCAGCATTGTGTACAGACGGTTTTTGAGAGTGAATGAGACAAGACAAGGCGAGGAGTGAAGTTCTTCACCTTTGATTTCCTCACTAACCCTGAAAAGGAAGAAAGATGAAATAAAAGATAATTCAAAGCGTAATCATAATATTTGAAACGCTATGAAGAGCTAAAGTTTGTAAACTAAAAATATAATAAGCGTCATATCTCACTAATGTCTATATTAAATAAAGAAGCCATTCTTTTGTACCCGATAAATATAACTCAGTGGATGCCGTCCGCTATTACATTTCGATATAGAGAGAATTTGGATTTGATAATTGCCAAAACAGCGTGCGATGACAAAACCCGGCGTTTTTGGAATAACATTAGATTCTAATTAATAACAGCTGCGGGATGCATATCGAACTGACCAAACAAGATGCTTTGCAATTAGCAAAATGTCACTCAAACGACGCTCACTCGGATATTTAACGTAGGAATTGGTTTCCAATTATAATTGAAATATATTTAGCATTTTTGGGACGAATTTGAATTCGTTCTTTTTTTATTCCACTTCGCTCCGCAGGCAGTATATTAAATTGAAGTTACCTCGCTAGGATACATCGTCATAATTCCACTGATCCAGAGATTCCCTCGTAAAAACCTGATACGGGCAGACTGAAGAAGGAATGGTAAAATCACCGCGTTCAACATCAACAGTCAACCCTCTTATTAACAATCCATGCTTGCAGTGTTCTTTCAAATGCAACCTGCTGCCCTAGTGTCCATTGTCCATCAAAAAACCTCCGTCGCCTCTTGAGTGACAGTTTCGTCCAACATTTAAACCCCTGCTCTAAAACATGTGCCCCTTCCTGTACATGCCAACGGTGCTCTGCACCTCCAAAAACATCAACCGGATTCATTCGATTATTTACACTTGTGCACGGGAGACGGTGGTTGAAATCTGCCACACATATGCATGCAATATGCTTGAAAGAAAACTGTGACAATGATTTTGATGGAAAATAAAATGGAAATGAAGTTCAGTAAAGGAGTGTGTCAGACAGCTCAAAACTTTAATGTTAAAACAATTTAGTCTTATTTACAATTACGTTAATAATAATAATAACTACGGACTTCATTCACGGCGAGATTTAGACTATAAAGTCTCTTCTTGCATCTAAACCATCGCCATGATTGGTACGAAAGAAAGAGATAGTTTGGAAAATTATACAGAAGAAGACTAAATTCGGAATTTAAAAATCCGAAGCTAAGAGTTTAGGAAAATATTTCCACTGTAGGAAAACACCCTCAAGAAGGGGGTGTGAAAAACCAGTGAAACCTCTTTTAAGATAGGGAATGCGTCATCGAATCTATTAAGGGGAACTTTCTATCGATTAAAATTGTGTTCACTCTTTGTGTCATTTAATTTCTTAATTGCAGTCGTCCTCTCCGAGAAGAGCGGTCTCCTTTGATTATTTCTAAAATGCCAACGTTGAAGTATAGCACCCTATCCTAAAGCAGCGCAAAATAACTCACATTTTCCACCGGTAATAGAGCTTTTGCCGAAAATGCTTGTGAGTCAAGTGACCTCCTTTATGACTGAGTTGACATCGGTTTGATAGACGCAGCTGATTGAATCGCGGGCGTTCTATCGATCAAAGAAAAAATGGAGTCTAAATGAATTCCTCTCTGAATGCCATCCATAATATGACTTCGAAACATCCTCAATATTATAATTTAGATAGTTTTAAAATGACGCGAAAAAACTCCCAAACTATGGACGCGAAAGATTATGCTCAAATTACAACATTTACATAGACTCTTTCTTCTTTTCAACTAGGCAACGATATGCCCTTCCAGCCTCGTTTATTTCACAAGCTTGATTGTTAATGGTAACAATGTGCACTTATTGTGTTTATTTATATATAGTGTTTTAAGTTCGCCCAACAAAAAAATACTGGGCAAAGACCATTACATATTGTATACAATTAATTATAATACATACTTATACATAAAAGAGAAATTTTTAGAATATAATTCATAAAACAATTTTTTTCAGCTGCGAGAATAAAAGACTTTTGAAACTAATCAAGTTCGTGGAAATACATGTCAAAGGTTTGGCACAATATAATGTTGAGTTGTTTGTACAATATTTTATTTTCGCATTTTATAAATAAAATTCCCTTTTTGCCCTACCTTAGAATTAGGTACATAAAAATTAAATTACTCACAAGGTTAGCATTTTTCCCAATATTAATTAGGTCAAATAAGTATAATAAATCCTTCTTCGTTCTTCTTCCCTTAAGACTTTGATATCCATACATTTTCAAAATAATAACATAAATTATATAATTTTGGAACATTAGATAAATATTATTATGTAAATACTCTTCTGTACATGTAATATTATGTATGTACTCTTCTGTGCATTTTCTTTATAATTTACATATTTCATTAAATAAGGATTCCATACAATAGAGGGATACTCTAATTTTCTCCTAATCAATGAATAACATAGAATTTTTATCGCTTCTGTCGATGATTGATTTTGATAATATTTTGATACTCTATGAAAGATTTGAATAGGTTATATATCATCAACGTCAGCCTGTGACTTCTTCACTTATTACATACCTCCAATTCAATTACTCCGTCCCTATTGAGTCAAGTACGTCAATGGCCTAGTTTATTTACAATACGCCTCCATATTTTCCCATCCAATCAATCAGAATGATCCATTCTGAGTTAATTAATTCCATAAATCATCCTCATTCGTAATTAACTATGCGTGGGCGTTTTTTCTGCGTTGTTAGTTTTTCTCCGTAATCATTCGAAGAATTTCCTCCAAGGATTCACTGCGAATGTTTTTATTTTTTGACATCATTGCGATAGTTGCTAGCTAATTATATACAATTACCGCTGTTTTACATTATACACTCCTTAACTTAAGTCCCATCTTCCATTTAACTCTTGCCAATACTTACATAAAAGAAAAATTATAACCAGTAACAAACAGATTTTTTACAAAAATGCGGAAATAGAGAGGAGATTAGGAAAGAGAGAATGATTTTGTGTAAAAAATTGTTCATTGCGATCACAGAAAAAATTTTCCACTGTAAGAAAACACCCTAAGACAGAAAAGCCTGCGAAATACGTAGGAATGGTTCAAAAAAAGAGAGACTATGATATAACTCAATAAAACAACCGCAGCCTGTAAAGCATTCATGCAAACTAATGAGATTTAGTTAGAGTTGGACACCCTTGCCTTATATGAACTATTCAAATAGGAAAACTACAAACATTGAAAATTCACAGAAATTCTGTACAAGCGTAAAAAGAGATATTTACAAAATATCGTTCCTGTATTTGCTATATGATGGTATTTTGAACAACGCTTGAATATTTTTACATAAGAAAACGAGAAAATTAATAAAGAATTGTAAAGAACATATAGGTTTATACGTGGAGATAATGTTTTCGATTTAATTACGTGAGCAAAATTCGGAAGGAGAAAATATATTGGAAAGAGAGACAATTTCTATGGTTGAAAATTTACAAAAGAAAATCCATAGTTATTCCTTTTTCTTTTCCGAGGAAAAAACTCATTCAAAACATCTAAAGTTTCAACAAAGTGGGGTATGAAATTTAGCAACGTTAATAATTGAGAACGTAATGCCATTAAACAATTTTATGTCATAGAACTAAAACAATTAAATAAACTGGTACTAATTTTATTTGAAATAGACTTTGGATTGTATTTAATATAAAACGGACTGCGATTACGGAATAAAATCAGAGAATGTAGGTCGGAAATTAACGTACTGACGTATTTAATCGAAGTTTCAACGAATTTAGGATATTTGAGCCCTACGTGAAACATTAGTAACATAAAACATTCACATCGAAAAATCCATCCATCTATTCACTGGATACCAATAACCCTTTAATTTTTCTCCAGGAAATGATTTTAAGTTGAGAAAACGTCAATACGACCAGTCTTACTTATATACAAATCATAATAAATATAAATATTGAAGTAGAATGATCCTTAGAATGGAAACTTGTAGAAGAACTCATAAATTAATGAAACAATCACCATAAAACTAAGATTTTCTCGTATCGACAAGAACAAAGAACAAGAAGCGAAATTTGCCACCACTTGCAGCACTGCCACTTAGTAGCAAATATAAGCCGTGGATTTTCACACGCTTCTGCTGGGCGAGTCTAGTTCAGCGCAGTGCAGTTCACTTCCCTTGAAAAATCGCTCCTCGAGAGCAATTCAAAAGGTTCGCTTGAGGAGCAGTAGCGCCGAGGCTTCCTCCACCCTTCTGCCATCTTCCGGTGGCGAGCGCAAGTACGGAGAATCGCAAACTACCTTGCGTTTCAATTGTTAGCCGGACGATCTTATTCGAAAGGACGATCTTCGAAATCGCACATACAAGGCCACATTTAGGCTAATAAGGAGTAATTGGAGCAAAGGGTATAAATTTATTACAGATTTAAAAGTTAATTACCCTTGATATGTATTAGAGGTTTTAAATTTCCAATAGCGGTCTTTGTCGGCGTTCTTCGTCTCATTCCCAGGTACTTGAAGAAAACAAGAAATCAGAAAACAAGAAATCTTGGATACATTTACATAGAAAAAAAGAAAGGAATACCGCACTTTTAAAAGTGCTGTATTGTCTATTACCCATATATTTACGTTTCTCCGGATTTACCTATATATCTATTATCTGTTATGTATAGATGTTTTGCCGTATATCCCTTTATATTAACCACCGAAGACATTGTTAGTGTAGCGTATGTAGGGGTAGTAGTGTAGTTGTGAGTGTAGGGGATGAGGTATACCACCCAATGAAGTGTTGTAGTGAGCGTGCGGTGGTTGCTTCGGGCTCAAATTAAAGCTAAATAAGGTTATTGCTTATTATATTGGTATGAGCACTTGTCACGATATTTGCCGAAATACACGACCAAAAGGAAAATATTCCACTTTTTGCAAAAAATGCCAATTTTCGAAGAGCTGTTCTCAGAGAATTCTGAACGAACTGAGCAAATTTCACGCATAGATTGAAGGAAATTTTATCTTTATTAAAAGGTGTAAGCACAACATTTTGGGTAGAATCCAGTTTTAGCACAGTGCAGTTACAATTAATAGACTTTTTTATCTTAAGGAAGAGGTGCAATGCTTCATATGCGAACTGTTGCATGGAAATTAGCACCTGCAAGTACAGGTCCTTTTCACCCGACTGAGTATTCTGATTTTCTAAGATTTTTGGATGCACCTAATACCATGCAAGACACGAAAAAAGTAGCTAAGATATTAATTTCACTTTTAGCGAAGAAAAAAATGAAATCCGAAAAATAGGTACATTCTCACCAACAATTGAACCGATGTGAAGTTTAATTAAAGTACAATTTTTCACCTCCCTATCGTAAAAGCATTCACACGACGTTGTATAAAGTAAGAAATGGCTTTAAAATGATCTCGTGTCTACATAGGATAGATAGGATCATTAGGGAAACCATAAAACTCTTATATGAAATATATTTATCATTTCTATTCACATGCCGGATCTTACGTTTGCATATGATCGGAAAAGAGATTGAAAAAAATTCTTTTCTATCGCCGCCATGTATTAAAATAGGAGAATTTTGCACTCACCTGGCGTGGATGGCCAGGCCAGATAGCTCTACCATTATATTTTCATACCGGCTCTAACGGTTATATTTTTGTTTTTGTGCGTATTTATAATAAACAAGGGTTAAATGGAAGATGTGTCTTCCTACTTTTAAAGTCAGTAAAAAATTTGATCCCTGGGAATTTAAGTTTAAGCAAAGTTACATTAACTAAATAATTTCTTCTACTCCTTAAGATGATAGAATGGCTATTGAAATTCATCACGAGTGCTTCTTAGGTCAGTAACCCGGGCGTTTTCAATTTTCCAGAAGGCTGGCAATCCAGTATACGTACAACGCTGCCAAAGACGGCGTTTGGAAAGTTTTTTAACCTCTAATTCATTAACAGCCGTGCTACAATTTCTTTCTTTACAGATCTAAAAGTATGGATCATTGAAAACTCCGTCACTTCACTAGAGGAAGAATAAAATATGGGCGTTGAGTATTACTTGCATTTAATGGAGACCTAATGACATACGAGGGTGGTTTGAAAAGTTTCCGACCCCATATTTTTCAGAAATCTTCAGAAAATTTTCAAATATCTTCAGAAAACATGTCGAGAAATGACGAAATGTCGGAAACTTTTCAGACCACCCATGTACATTAAGTTCTTTCTTGGGGAGAATCTTGTAAACCTTCCTTGTATAACGAATACGTGAACATCTATGCCTATATAAAAATTTAAGAGTATCATACTGAGTACATATTTAAGTACAATGTTAATGAGGACCTGTAACGGAAAAGGCTCATCATAAGTCGCCTAGTACGCCTAATCATAAATTCTAACCCAAAAAAGTGTTTCCACCAAGTGTATGATTGTCACCTGCTCAGTTGTGACCCTGAAAGATAAGACTTTTAAACCCCAATCTGTCTCCAAATTAAATCTCAGAATTTTCTGAATTGAATTTCCGTCTCAATGAAAGCAATCCTGTGAACCAGTCAGCGAGAAAAATTCCAATCTCAGATGTAGTGGAAATAGGATAATTCGAGCTTCTACGAGGATAATATGTCTTTAATTTGAACGTTTTCCTTAGTCCGTTGCATTTTTTAACCAAAAAATATTAAAAATATTGTCAATTCGAGTTTTGATTTGGTTAACTCGAACTACTTACAACCTGCATAAAGTGAACTCACGACACAACTTCCCAATCGGCAGGAGTTGATTAAGTGCTGCCCAAAGTCTAATAACGTCAGTGAATCCATTTTCCAATCAACAACTCAACTATAAATATATACTATTACTGAGAAACATAAATAAGCAAGAATCTCAGACTTTTTGAGTGAATGTAAATGCAGTTCTTTTCTAAATCCCGGTTCTTAACAATACATTAGGTGCCATTTAATTAATTTTATCATTTGATTTCTATAATTCGAATTTCTGTATTAAAAAATCGATGAAACAGAACGTGTTATACACTGGTAATTTAAAAATAATTAACTAAGTGTGTTTTAATAAGTATAATTGAAGTAACTTTCAGCCCTCACTAAGAAACTTCAATTATACGAATTTTTAAAAGAATCGAATTATTTTACTGGTCCCTTCATGTACGAATTATCCAAGTTACGCTGTATTCAGAAATTGAGGAGCAACAACGCTAAACAGACGACATCCCATTTCGCAATAAAGCGATACTTTAACTAATTTCTAGGGGATCGACACATTGCTGAGCCACAAAACTAGCATTCATGCCCGCAGCTGTCAGAGTATTTATATAACAAACTGCGAAAGCGACCTCATGATCTTCAATCCGGTCTTCCGACGAAAAATATTCTCTCACCAAATACTTCCGCCGAATCAAACTTGCAAACAGAAAGAGCGAACCTCGATGGGTATTTCAAGTCGGAAAGCTCATGGAAAATAATGGCCCAGAAAATTTCAAGCAAAATTATGAAATATTCATTTTTATGTATACTTTCCGCAATAAATGTGGTGACCGGTGCCAATAAAAATGTTATATTCATAATCTTTCGGAGATCCACCAAATCTCACCATAGATTTCTCCCATATCATATTTTTCCCTTCGACGGATGTTCATGTAATTAATTTCTTTACACAATCGCGCTATTGAACGAGTACTAAGCATACAAATATTCAGGCTTCATTAAGGATGGGAGAAGGGCGAAGAGTAGCTACAGCTTCTCTACCGAGTCCCTAATTCGAGCAATAATCCATTGAATGGATATGATTGTATTGATGTACAGTGGAGTCTGCCGTGCTGGCGCCAGGGTTTCCTGCAACCCCTTGCACTTCGGAAGGGTGAGAGTGTGCTTTATGTTCAGCAAGGGGTTCGCAGTCGGTTTCCCCCTTTGGAAACTATTTTTCCTTTTTTGGGTTCTTCTTACGAACATTTCTTTCAGTCCGAACGACTAGCGGCTTCCTTGTAGAATAGTAAGTGTGGCACGACAAGTGAAACCGAAAAATTACTTTCGAATACACTAGCATGAGACAGTAAGAGAGACTTTCTCTCGCAAACGTGTTACTAAATTTTTATATACAAATTTATGACGATACTTATGGTTTAATCTGGTATCCTTACATATCAACTCATTCATTCCTTAATCCAACACATATTACACTTAAAGATGCGTTATTAATAAACTCAATTATTATTTTCATTCACTCAAGGATGTACATAAGATATTCGTTTTTTAATATTGAAACTTCTACAAGCTTATATGTAGAAATTTAAATTACGAAAAATATTAGCTGACGTAGTTCAATAGTTGGATTTAGTTTCAATTTGTCTTTCGTTACAAAATTGAGAAAAATCTGTTTCCATTATGGTTCCCCTTTATGACTAAGATTTTATGAGACTGAAGTATGTGTCATACTAATACAAAAGCTTTCGCGAAATGTATTGAAACGTAATTCAAAGGTTTTTGGTGCCTTAATCATGAGGTTCTTTCCACTAGAAGCTCTAATTTAATTTCCTAATTAACATATGTGCATTCCGAAAGCTTTCTACCATCTAAACCTAGATTAAAGGCCTAGTTTACTTTTGTCATTCAGTAAAGGATAAAAAAGCGTTCCACTCACATATTATTGTCTCGGTATTGCTCACGACCACAATAATACAAAGGTTACCGAGAATGTGATTGATAATGATAGATGAAATTCATTTGCCCTTTCCTAGTGTAAAGCTATGAAAAGTAATTTCCATAGTATCGATGTGCTGCACTTACGAGTGCCTCTTCCACTCAGGTGATTATGGCCCAGCAGGAAAGGAAAAGCAAATCAATTCACTCATCACCTCCTCCAGTACACTTCATTCCTTCTTCTTTTTTATTATTTTCGCATTATTACATTTGTAAGGAAAGAAAGATAGCCTGTTTTTCCACCACTGAGGATGATAGCATGGCTACTGAAACGTACATCGGGTACCTCTTAGAAGGTCACTGACCGGGGCCTTCTCGTCGATTTGGGAAACGACAAAGACGCGGTATGATAAACTGACAAAGACGGTTTTCAGAGATTTTAAAACCTCCAATTATCACATAAATTTGATTCATTTATATAATATGTAACTATTTTCCGTTGCAGACGTATTTAACGTAAATGATATATCCGTTATAACTATTGGAACGTCAACAAGGTTTAAAATTGAGACGGTCTACCCTCGTTATAATTTTGCTAATTCTCACCAGGAAAAAGGCACTCCTTAAGAAAACTTCTCAAGAGTCAACCACTCCTTAGCCTCGAGTGCTTTCCAGAACCACTCCGAATGTTAGGTTTCCGGGTGTACATTTACACCGGTGCCTACAAAACATCCACAAAATGGAGTCAATCCCAATACTTCACGCACCCATTCCATCTGTCAACTCCTAACTACTTCAATTAAAACCCTGTCCTCCCAAATTACATCTAGCTCCTTGACGCTTTATTTCTTATCGACCTAACTCCTACACCAACATTTCGAAGACCTACAATAATTTGATTTTCTCTTTTCTTAAGGTCTACGTTTCACACCCATATAGCAAAGCACTGTATACCAAGGATTTTACGTATATTTACCTGATTCATTTATTAAGGCTCTTAATTCCTTCGCCTCACTGAGACTTCCTTGGCCGAAGCCATATCTTTCGAACCTCATCTTCACTTCTTTCGTATGAAAGAACACCATCCCAGTAAGAGAATGTATCCACCTGCTCTAGTTCATGTCCATCAACCCTTAACGTTAATTCAGCTTTCTTGCTGTCGGTAAAACTCATAACTTCAGTTTTACTTATGTTTATCTCCATCCAAAACTACTTGTTTTATCGTTTAATGCATTCACTACGAGTTGTAATCCATTTTCGGAATTACTCACGATAGCTTTGTTGTCAAATTTTTTTCTGAAATGGGAGTATTCTCCGATAAAATGATAGTTGATAGCTAACGAAGCGAAGGGCTTCCGGATAGCCAAGTGGGCTGCGCGTTCGGCTCTGATGAACGCGGTTCGATTCCCGGTGGGAACACATGCACGGAATGACCTAAGATATCAGAATAGTCTTAAATAAACAACAAACGCGGCGAAATAGTTGCGTTGACTTGTATCTTTTTCTCCTCTCACAGGAAATATTCCTGAAATGAATGAGTTACTTCTATAAAACATACAAAATCCTTGTCTTGAGAAGTGCACCATTCAAAGTAAATGCTCACCGCGGTATTTCGTCGAATTTTGCTGATCAGATTATTTATAAAATTATTCCTTGCATAGTCACGACTCTGAAAAACGCTGTTCAATTTAAAATGCTCCTGTAGATATACTGAATATTAACTTCACAATGGAGAAAACTTTTTTCCGAAAAAAGAGAACTGCACGTAGCCTATGATGTTCCGGAAAGTAGAGGATGAGGGATTCTTCCATTAATAGTTCCTGGAATTATGTTCATGGAGCACAGCCGTTCATCACATAGAGACATTAATGTCCACGAACGGATGATCTGTGTTCGTAGAGTTTTACGATGTATACTCATAGGATAAATATAAACTTAAAGTGGACGAGGACGGAAGGACGTGGTCGGAACAAAGGAGAAATCGGTAAACAAATGTCAGTGATAAGTAAGAAAATGGCTTGAAAGATATATGTTTTAAGAAGCAGTTGAGAAAGTGCGCAGAAAATCCATCTAGGCTATCTTTCGGTCGATAAGTATGCCAGGAAAGAATTTAAAGTAAAAGATGGCAGAGAAAATAATAGCAAAATTATGTTATATTTTAATATATCCAAATGCAAAGAATCGCTAATTGTCATGATTAAAAAAAACATCATTCATCAAATGACGGTGAAATAAAATTCAAAACTTCCACCTATCTACAGAACCAAATTGCTTCCATACGGTGCAATAATTGACGGATGTATACATATCTTAAAAACATTTTCGATATAATGTATACAGTAAAGTAATTCCGGGTGAGATGCCTCACCGGGAGAGATGCCCCAGTCGTAGTATTTTTAAGGAAAACAACAAGATTTTTCTACTGACGGTGTTCGTCAGTTAGTTGGAAGGCACCTGTCTACTTGCAAGAGTTTCACGGCGATTAATTCTTTTTACGCAGTTTTATCACATCATAGTAGCCATCTCTCCCGTACTGAACGGATAGACGCCCCACCTCTTCTAGGGATAGATGCCCCAGCGCCATCTTTAGGTATATGTGCCCTATTAGTATCAATTTAACTTTAAGATGGTACGGTATAAGGCTTTATTCAAGAGAACGTTTACAATCTACATTTAAATTTCAATTCAAATGTAAATCCCCGGTTGAATACATTTTATGCACGATCAAAAGATGATGTATTATTTAGTAAGCACTACGGTGGAGCGTTTTGTCACTTTTTTCTGATAGAAATATAATACCCGGCAAAAGTGGCTCACTCACATGGACATACAAACATAATTTCGACAAAAACGTCAGAATTTTCATAAATTTCTTAGGTTAAATTGACGATTTTTTTGCGTATAAAGATTTCACTCACAAAAAAACTGATGACCAAGCCTTAATATTCTATTTATATGCCTCTAGAGGAGGCTGAGATGCCTCCTAATTTTTTGAAAATGAAACTTCTAAATATGTTTTAAAGTTAACTTAAGCGTTTAGTTATATCCTAATTTCAAGTTCAAGTTAACAATTTTGTCATATTACAAGCGCTTTGCAGTTCAAATGCTGTTTAATGTAGTGGGGCATCTCTTTCTCAGAGGTGGGTCTCACCCGGACACTCGGAGAGATGGCCAACTGCCAGGATCCAGAAAAAATTTGGGTGAAAATTTCTTTAAACAAAATCATCATAAAATTTAGGTACGAATAGCTTTTCCAAGAAAACCTTTATGAAGCGGAGGCAACCAATTAATAGAGGTCTCGATAAAGGAATCAATAAAAGATTGCTAACATTTTTGGTGTGGAGTGTCTACTGCACAGGTATGAAACATGGACCTTAAGAAATCAAACGATCGGAGGCGTTCGAGATGCGGGTATGACGCGGAAAGGGAAGAGTAAGTTGCGTCGATAAGAAAACAAACATAGAGGTGCTAGGGATGGTTGGGGAAGAGAAGGTTTCAATTGAAGTAAATAAGTGCTAACAGAGGAAATAGATGGGTCGAATATTAAGGGAAGAGGGACTGCTAAAGAAAGCAATTGAGGGCAGAATTCAAAGGAAAAACAGAGGGAAAGACATAGACAAAGATGTTGGATAAAATAATGAGTTTTATAGGGATTTTTGAGTTTCGATGCTCATGAATCTACCGAAATGTTTATTTTAGTGCACTCATGTACGTCAACAGAGGAAATAGGTGGGTCAAATATTGAGAGAAGAAAGGTGGGATAAAGTATCACGAAGCCCTAAATAGCCTTAAATAGAGAATATTGAGGCACATGAACATGCCGTAAGGTAGCATTTATGTATGAAATTTGATTAATTTCGTGGGAACCGCAAGATATGCCACTGATGTTTCGCCGTCAATAATATTTTAAATATAAAAAATTACTACATAAACTTATTGATAATTTGGGATTTTTCTTTCGCTTATTTTAAGTTATATTTGTAAATGTAATCGAGAAGAAAATTAATGGCATATGGTACTGTAAATGTGGCGTTTGTTTCAAAACGGGAGAGTCTATTCTTGCGATTGGTTGAGTTTGGGTGGGTTAGGCTGTGGAGTGTTGATTTCGTGTGGTTTGGATTGGGTTCGAGTTAATAATTGTCAGTGCGTCAAAAAGAGGTTAAAATCCACAGTAAATATTATGTGGAATGATTCGTAAGTACTGAAAAACTTTCTACTTCAATCTCTCGGAATTGGAGTGACCATCAAATTGGAGGAACAAACATATTTTATATATAAACCATGAAATACTCTCAAATAGCGATATTTTCTCAAATGCTACAAATATATATTACCGTATAATTCCGCAGATAAGACGAGATATAAATTTTCGTCGAAGTTTAATCGTTTTCGCATGTATCTGGCCTGCAATATGACCCCCGAGCTATCGAAGGCCTATGCATTTATTTTAGCCCACCGTTTATCGTCTGGATAGTAATACTGTGTACCGTACATGGAAATATGCCCTATTCGTAATTTTTCGAATGTATAAATTCTATTTCGTTGCATCTGACAGCAATGTCTTGCGATTGCAGCAAACATTCGCACTGATTAGTTTTTTAACTTTCCTGTATGAGATTCACAGAAATATTTTCCATACCTACCTTATCCGCTGTCTTAAATGAAATATAAAAGACAAGAAGAGAACCCAACAACAACCAAAAAGAAAAAGGAATAATTTTCAATTTACATATAAGAAAGTGAAAGATAAACTGATAAATAAACTTATAAATAAACAGGCAAAAGGAATAAAATGATAAATTAAGTATAGAAGATAAAATAAATAAAAATAAATCCATTATTCTCATTTCATCACTAAATTTAGTTTCTTATCTGTAAGTTACGCAGGTTTTTCACACCCTCCATTCTTGAGGGTGTTTTCCTGCAGTTTTTCTAAATTTAGTTTCGAAGCTCTTAGATTATAGTTTTAAAATCTACAATCTAAATCAATCTAGTCTTCTTCAGGGAACTTTTTTTCAATCTCTTTCTTTCTATGAAATTTATATGACGAAGATTTGATGTAAGAAGATACTTTATAGTCGCAATCTCTCCCTGAATTAAGGTCTTTATTATTATTATTATTATATGACCCCAGCTTTGGGGGCTATTTATGGTTCAACGATCGTCTTATCTGCGTAAACATAGAGTTAGTATAAAAAGTTAGTATAAAAAATGACCTAACAATCAGAAAAATATTGAAAATTATGACGATATATGAACAATAAGTGAATGGAAATAGAGAGAGAGAGTTTAATGTGAAAGTATCGCATGAAATATAAGGTAGATAAATTAGATTTAACTCCGGACTATATTATCGCGGGTGTAAAGAACACCTATTTTTACAGATTTGAAGACATGACCGTTCTAAATATAGACGATGCCTTGGAACTTTTCCAATTCTTGATATGGTATTACTACTTCCAAGAAGACGGAACAACGAGCGATGACGCAGCTATCCTTTTAAAAGTCATTGTGCATCATTAAACAAAGAAATGACATGGTAATCAGACATTGACATTGAATCAGTTATTGTAATGTATATCTAAAATATAGTTTAACAATAACCTTCACTTCGACTTCAGCAAACCGTATTATCGACAGTTAAATTTAAAATGATGATAAACTTAAATAGTAGTTAGTAGAGGCAAGTTGATACAATTTCTAGCTGAATTTGCTAATCGACTAATCTTAATATTAAGCATAACGGCTATTAACGGAGTGTATGTTAATTAAATATAATTTTAAGCTCCCTGAACTTAAAAATTTAAAGTGAAGTTTCGTACATCAATTAAAATACAGCTTTTCAAAGTTAAAGTGAAGATTAAGGTTTACCTTAATATCAGCTATAAATTATAATACCTAATTCCAATTAAATGAATCTTCCAACAAAACCTGAAAATTACGAAGTTTACCAATTTTCTGGAAAATATAAAGATCTTTTAGCCAGAACTGAGGGTGCCCACAATTTTCCAAACCTTTATTATAAAACTATATTATGTAGAATATTAGGAATACTTCAAGAGAAGAAAAATTAAGCAATGCTGGATTATTTTCGGATTCCGAATCGCGATGCTTCTCTGATATTTTGATTCAGATATGATTCTTGCAATGACTGAAATTTATTATCTGTTGTTAATGTTGGCTTGTAAAATATTCTTAATGAACCAATTATTTTTATTAATAAAACATTATATGATTGAAAATCATGAATAATTGGAAAAACCTATAAATTGAAAATCTAGAAGTAGACACAAGTGAATGTAAATAAAACGTGTACTTTTTTCTATCCTGTGCCAAAACATAAATGATAAATATCCCATTCATCACGATATGGTGGAATTTCTCATATAATTCCCCATTTTCGAAATAACTCCGAAGGTGATAACTTAATGAAGGAGGGAGGAATTCCATCCAATTTCATCATTGCCACACCTAGTACCAAGGGGCGCTTCCCATCATTGGCACTTCTATAACCACTTGCCTATTCGTATATAATGACCCGATAATCACCCAACTTCACCGTATCACCTCAACTACCGGATGAGCCACTAAAACCCATCGTTTGAGGCGAGCGCCATCTAGTATCGATGCGATTCGATAGTACTTCTCCCTAGTACTAGCGGATATAACCACGTTTTCTACTACCCCCAATAAGGAGAGACTACAAATAGGAAGCAGTGGGGAAGGGATTACGTAGCGACGTACGTTTACGATGGGCATCGTGTGTGGCTGACGGGTCGATAGCTTGCCCCTTCCCGACACACCTCCAACGCTCCCCACCCTTGCGACGCACGAGGCGAAAGCGCAAACGTTTCCCCCGAGGGTGAAGAGGGATACGAATTGCGAGCATTTTGGGCGGCAAACCGTCGCAGGACGGAAGGCCATGGGGAGATCCTCCACGCTGAGGAGGGCGAGTACGCAAATCGAAACACCTTAGAGCTTTGAAGATGGAAAGGCGTCCTTCCTCCAGCTGCACCCGCAGACCCCTTGTGGTCGGGAGGTCCGCTATGAACACTAACCGTAGGAAGCTGTGTTGAATCCAGGAATTTTCCCCCGAGGAAGCAAACTGCATGAGTCCGTGAAACTGCGCGTCCAATACCATTCGATATCGCCAATTAAAGAGTAGGCGTATTTCACTGGGGCAGAATTTGTTTCGGCTGCTGGCAAGCCCCCTCCGAAAACCTCCTGGATTCAACAATGGGAAAAGGGCGGGAATCTTCGCGGCCAATTTCAAAACGTGTTATTTTTTTAGGACGATGCCGATTCTGCTGTATTCCGTATCGGACAGCCCACCTACCCTGGCGGTGCGGCTTGGCTTGGAAGCCCTTGGATTAGAGCATGAACTGGTTGATGTTGACTTTGCCAACGGCGAACATCTGAAGGAAGACTACGCAAAGGTGTGTGCCCTTCGAAGATCGATAGAATATTTTGCGCTTGAAAAATTAAATCGGCGCCCTCTTGAGCGCGAGACGTTTATCTTCTTATGTTGATCGTTTTACGAGAAACATTAAAAAATCTTGCCTCACGGGCTCTGGATATATTTGGATAATCGCTGCATGGCTCTCTTAATGACTTTTATGAGTATGCGGCACGATTGATTCCCGCGAGTTTTCTTTCTTAAAATGCATGCTTCCGAAGAATTACTATGATGCGCACGCGAACAGCTTAATTTTGTTACCTCCATATGTTTTATATTTACCCAAAGTTAATATTTATATAGCAGTTGCAAGGTTTTTTCCATTGGCAAGAATTTAAAATCATCTAAATATATGAACGATACTTCATTGAGAGTTATAATTTTTAGGGTTCCAAATTTTATTCGCTATTATTGTTTATCACTACATGAAACACATGATCAGGATGTAATTATTAGGTATCCATGATCATCACTCAAGCATCTTTCTCTGTCTATATTCATTGTTTAAAAAGTCAACGGCTCACTTATACCCACATAACTATAATATGTAATGAAATATGTGATTACTCATTCATTCATCCTGAAGAAAATACTTGTAGAAGGCAGGTGAAGGGTTTACTCTTAATTTATTTTCTGACCTTTGTTTTGAATTTCCACTTATTTTGCTTATACATTTCCTATTTTTGCAGAAAAATCCTCAAAGGGAAGTGCCAACTCTGGATGACAACGGCTTCCTGTTGAGTGAAAGGTAAATTATAAAAATTAAACCCTAGAGGCCATAGAAAATTTTAAAATGAAATCAACTGAATACATTTAGCTTTCAACTTCAATTCATATGCAATTCAGTTAAGAGACTAGCAAAAATGAGGCATTTTCTATCAAAACACCTTTGTGTTATACTTTGTAGAATGTTTTAAAAGCAAAGAATAATTTTCAGAGAGATACACTGGTATACTATTTATTCTTTCGATCTGTTAATGAGAGGTACAGTAGGTGCACAAAAATTATTTAAATATTAAACGACATATTTTGATGATATCTTACAATTTCATTATCTCAAGAATCATTAGACATGCTATGGGCCATTTAACAATCATTGTGATGTGAAACTAATACAACCCAGTTTTATAATTATGGGATGTAGATTTATATTTATTATAATGATTTACTAGAGTAGTAAGCATTAAGTAGTCTAATAGAATAAGAAGTAGTAGAAATACAGTAAGTAATATAGTAGAATAATATCATTGTACTCATAAATTGCTATTTTCCTACTATCCTGAGAGATAAAAATCATGAATATTAATCAGAATTGGCACCTATCAACATATTAATCCTAATTTCCAAATTCTTGAAAATTTATCACCAAGGATATTATAATAAAACACCTTCCTTAACAGTCATATAACCAGGGCATATGGAGTTTATTGGCTCCAAATTGGATGCAATTTAAAATTACATTTTATTAAAAATAGGAGGAGAAAAATATAAAAACTTCATCAGGTAAACAAGGTGTGTCTATTTCATAACAATATAGAAGAAATAATTTAACTTTGATTATATTAATCGAAATATAACTTGTTCCCTGAAACATATTCTTCATTTGCACTAACACATAATTGCAGTATTGTTTTCCACTGGTGAAAGGCAAGGAGAAAATAAATATCCATCAGCAGATTTAACATATTCATTGTTTTCTTCTTTATGACTTTCACTATCTTAAATTGCAGTCCTTATAGCAAATAATTAAACTTGAACAAACACCATGTTCGCCCAATTTAGTACCATGAAACTTTTATCTTTCCACAAAAGTTAAATCAATACTTAAAGGAACAAGTTCCAAGTCTTTTGACACTGTAAAGAAGAAAAAGTTGGATGTGTTGAAACGACTGATAAGATTTGATTTTCTTTGCAGCTTTTATCAGTAGAAAAATACACTGCAGTAATTTCTTAGTTCATAGAGGAGAAATACTGAATAGGAAAATCATTTATATTGTTGCACCATTTGGTATTCTTAATTTTCAATATCTTCTTCATAAATCAAACCATTCAATATGCAATAGGAAGAAACCTAAATACTGGATTTCTAATCATAATCTCTTCAAAAAACAAGGAAACCATTTTTTGACAACCATATAATAAAAATAGGACCATCTGAATTATGAGATATATAATGAAATAATATACATTCAAACGAATAAGAATTTAGATATAATGGGAAACAATTGACATTTAGGTACAATGGGATAAATTTACACTTTAAGATTTTTGTACTTTAGATCATTAGTATTAAACTTTTCTATTCATTCCTTTTTCAGTGTGGCAATTTTGCAATATCTGGCTGATAAATATTCCAAGGATGATAAGATCTACCCAAGGGACCCGCAGAAAAGAGCAATTGTCAACCACCGACTATTCTTCAACTTGACAACTTATTACAGATATATTTCTGATCATGTGGCAAGTATCCGACTTAGAAATAGATAATTTTAAGAAAATTTGATAGCTTTTTTCCCAACGTTCTAGCTCAGAAGTATGTACAAGCAACTACTGAAAAATACACAAACTTGGTAATAAAAAATCGTGCAGTAAAAATCAGATTTTTCAATCCAATTCATTTAAATTAGCAATTCAATTTCAACCATTCAAAATTTTTGATATTAAAAAACACTGATTTTTAGTAAGGATTAATTCCTGCCCATATTGTAAGACTTAAATATAAAATAATATTTATGATTATACCTGCAAATTTGCAGTGAAATCTTAATAAGAAATAACACCAAAAGGAGTTAGGGTGATAAAAAGCATTTAGTGAAGACATTTTCCTTCCCATTATATGATTGTGGCAAAAGGGATTGCATAATTGCATGGACATTGGAAGAACATTATGAAAAATGACAAATTTCTATAGTCTCAAGAGCAGCAAGCTGCTTTAATTTAAATTTAAATTTGAATGCAGTATTAGTATAGAATTTTGAGCAAGATAACACAACAGGAAAAGGCAGGCAAACTTCCAACCACTAACTATTAGTAACCTAAATTTTACGTACAGATATTAAGACTAAAGTCACATAAGTGTCCAGTCCGGTTTGTTACTCAGGAAATGTTTTTGGCTAGGATGAAGGAAACTTCTGGTATTTTGGTTGCACCATCAGCTACACAAGTTTTCTTGTCCAGTGTTTATTAATTACAGGGATCCCATCCACTTGTCTGATTGGATTTGGTCCTTAAAATCCTTAAAAATAGTCCTAGAGGATGCATCCAAAACATTGCAATTTTCCAATGCCCTAATGCATTTTAAAACCCAAGAATGGTTCCTGATAAAAGTGATCTGTTATATTTGATGCAATAAATCAGAGAGCACTGATTCTTCTCACATTACTTTTCTCATAAATATCTTAAATTCTTAGAATATAGGAGATTTTTCAGTGAACAAAATTTTATAACAAGCCTCTAACATGAGAGCTAGTAACTTGAGTTAGACTAAAACAATTAATTCACATTAACTGGCCTTCTGAATTATAAAAACTTTATTTTGTAATGTTATTAAAAATAAAAATGGTTTTCCTCCCTACTCATTCAATAAAAGACCAAATTATTAAATCGCTAAGATTATGTTAAGCTCAGTTTAATTTGAGAATGTAAACATATAGAAGTTAGACTAAGAGGAATATAAGAATTTTTATTCCAAGACAGAATGCAGCTTTTCTTGAATTGACTATTTCTTGAATACAAGTGCAACCTGATTGTAAAATGTTTTTGTTCAGTTCCTTCCACAAATGAATTGAGGGTTCTATATTTTGCAATGGAATGTCAAGAAGCATTGTGTCATTAAAATACAATTTAATAATCATCCTAATTATTAATGGATTGATTTAATAACAAATTTAAAAACTTAATTTTTTATTACTCAGTATGAAATATTTACAAATTATAATTACCAAGAACAAATGTTATTAAGTTCATTTGCAACAATTTCTTACTACAAGGTAGGTATCCCTAAATACAGATTGCTTGGTGTGATTCCTCAACAGAAATATTGGCATCTGAGTTTCAGCATCATAAAACCTTTTTATTTAAATTTGTTCCTTGGGATTTACTTCCCACGCCTCAGAGCTATATAAAATTACCAAAGTGATTGTTAATGCACCTATTTGCAGATGGCTCCTATATTTTATGCTTACAAAAGGACACCAGAGACTCTGAATAAGATGGAGAATGGCCTTTCTGTTTTCAACACACTATTTGAAAGAGAGGGAACAAAATATGCTGCAGCAGGTAATAATTTTGTGCATCTTTAATCTAGCACATTTTACCAAGCTTCCAATCAATATACCAAACCCAGTTGGACATGTTAAAATAATTTTTGTCTAGCACCAACATTGAGCACCAAAATTTTAAGAAGCACATCATAATCAATTTTTATGTTTCAGATCACCTCACAATAGCAGATTTTCCTCTTGTGACTGCAACTGCATGTCTTGAAGCCATCAACTTCAACATCAGTTCCTACCCATTAGTTGCTAAATGGTATGAAACTTTCAAAAAAGAAAACCCACAGCTTTGGAATGTTGTGAAACCTGGAATGCTGGAGGTCCGTGCATTCGAACAAAACCCACCTGATCTGTCACATATCGCACATCCTATTCATCCAACGTTTAAAAACTGAAGATGGATCTTGAAATACAAATCTGATTCTTTTGTTATTAGCTGAATTTGAATGATTGTTTTGCATATAATCTGCTTAACTGAATGTATGCAAAATCTTTACTGGCTGTACCAAAGAATGATGGATATGAATTTGAATTAAAATTTAATGAGAACCTGTTTTGTAAAAATAAAACCTTAATTTTTACCTACAAATGTTTCCAATGAGGCTGAATAAATATTGGTGAAATAATTTTTAAGTTAATTTTTTTCCCTAAAAAGGATCCATCCAGCAATTAGTATAAGGTAGATATGTATTCAAAAAACATCATACACTAATTCCAATCAATGATCTGTATGAAGATGCATATATTACAACCATGATTTTTCATTCAGCAGTAAAGAATTGTATATTTCAAATTTTCTGACTGAAACTTGAGATCAACATATCAAAAATATCATCTGTACATATGATGTGAAAGCATGTATTTCATGTTAGTAGCAACATCCAATAACAGGCTCTTGAATATTAGAAGTAAACATTATGAAATTGGTGGCAGTAAAAACACAAAAGAAAAATGAGATAGATAAATAAGTTTCACTTTGGTCAAGGTTTTGTATTTTATGTTAATAAAACATCCAATAATAGGCTAGTGAATATTAGAGGTAAATATTATCAAATTGGTGGCATTAAAAACACAAATGAAATAGATAAATAAAAATTATTCTGGCCAAGGTTTGTATATTCACCGGAATCTTCTTATTGTTAGATGCATATAAAAGATAAAAACCGAGATTTTCTCCTCTGCATATAAAGAACTTAAAGTATACCATTGGTTGAAGATAGATTTTTTCCTAATGTAGAGATACATAACATTATAAGCTGTAGTCACTTATTCTAACCACATTTTAACTTCAATAATGAGTGGTACTTCTAATTTCCTTAGAAATATTTAATTTTAACAAAAAGGACCAAAGTTAATGAAATAGAAGATAGGCACCTAAAACAATTGCCTGTGTCAGTTTTTTGTCTCATTTCTCAGTTTCAGTTGTCGGCAAGGAGAATACCCAAAGATATGCAAAAGTAATTAATAAACCTCTGCAAATATTGTGTTACAAACACAGGGTAGAATATATTTGAATTGAATTTGAATATAATTGAATTGAATAATTAAGCCGTCTACCTCATTTTTTAAGGTAAATTTTAATTATAATGCTGCAGTGTAGTTCATCTTCCTAGAAAAATCACTACTTCAAAGCAATTCAAACGCCTCACTCGAAGGGGTGGATAGAGGAATATCATCCATAATATGAATATCATCAGGAATAACATCCAACTTACTGACATCGACCGACTGAAAGCAGAAAAACGAGGATGCGCAAATGCCCGGACGTTTCAATGGCATTCCAGGCGATTACAGTGAATAAAATTAACAAAAACTACGAACGTAATCGAATATTATACATATTTCCACTTATTATGTAAACATCAGCCTACAGAACATAACGATGTAAATATTACTGCATCTTAAATGTCCGATTTGAATGCACTTTACGAAAGAAATCATCAAAACTTAACATTTCAACTGGAAATTTTCGTGCAAAAGCACTATTTTACGATTATGAATTAAAATTTGGCGATCGGATTTTATAGTAAAATCATACGTAAAATATATATATTTTCAAATTATTGCTATTAGCAGATCTGAATCATTGTAGGGATCGTGGCAATTTCGTATTCTGAGTCCTAAGAAAACAATGCAAAATTGCCCATCATACCTGTAATATACCCAGGGCCAGTGGTGTAGTGGGAACGGCGTTCCCACACTGGTTTTCCACAGTTTAAAATAGCCAATTGATTGCTAAATATTGATTTTGGATAAAAGACTCAGCGTTATTCAGCGAGCACAGATATATTCTAATTCTATGCTCTTGGCTATAGTAGGCATTCTAGGAAATCATATAAATACGACCTTCATTATAATTCGAGAAATATATTTAGCGTTCCCACACTGGAAAATTTGCACTTACACCACTGCCCAGGCCTATGTATGTTACAAATGTAAATTATTGAGAGAAGACTAGTACTGTTTGATGCATTCATTTGATGACTTATTTTAAGCCGCTGTCACCTTCTTATCACCTTTTGCGGATAGTAGAGGTGTTTTCATAGCCATTTGTCCCACCAGAATCAATTCAACGAATTTCGAAATAATACAACTCGCGAGCAATAAGAAAATATCTCAATCCGCAATCCAAGATAGAAGACGGACGCAATATTCAAATTCTCGCGTACAATTCAGAAGAAATATTAAGGACGTGTGTAGAAATTTCCATACAAACTACTTCTGAATTCATCGTATTACTATAACGATCTGTCTCCTCTAAATATTCACTTTCTCCGGCAGAAATGCACACGAAAGGATTGATGATCACAATGATGACGGCAGCCGCTATAGACAGGGACGGATCTAGAAAAACTTTTTGGGGGGGGGTCCGATCGAAAAATTTAAAAATAAAAGATATTTCGGCTTTCACAAAACGTGACGTTAGAATTGTGTTAGACAAACTCGAATTTTTTCGCTAGTAATTGCTTATTAAATTGTGTGTTTATTTGCGTTATTTGAGTTTCATTTTCGAAAAATAGGGACAAGAATAAAAAGTTTAATAAAAGTAACTGTCGATTGTGATCATAATTTATCAGAATATTTTTTTATTACATGTTAATAACACACAATATAATATTATAAAATATCGAAATGACTTATTGACTGTATATATTGATAGTATATACAGTATCTACAAATAGTCTACGGACATCCGGAGACCGTCTCCTACGGTTGAAGGACCGTGTACGGGTATTGAGATTTGAGGGAGTCTGATATTTCGTGGGGGGGGGTCCGGACGCCCAGATCCACCCCCCTGGATCCGTCCCTGGCTATAGAGATTATTCACCTTAGGGCTTCTATAAAAGACAAAGTCTAACAACGCTATGACTGTGGTTCCAAGAGTAAATACGTACATACATTTGGAAATCGTTCGTCGGAAAAGATCGCGTGTTAAATTATGCTGCGTCTCTTAGGAATTCAAATATGACCGCATAAATATCGAAACGAAACGCCAAATACAATCTGAGAGATAGTAAATTACGAAATTAAGGCTGTAGAACGCTGGATATGCAGTAGACTCAACACAATTTTTTTAAATGTAAATGATTATTCGAACAGCCTCCGAGGGGTAAACTTCATGACAGTAGAATCTTCTTGGAGTAACTCTCACGAATAATGTATCATGGATTTCCTTCATGAGTAATATTTGTGGAAAAGCTCGACTTCGTTAAAAGAATAGTCGGTAGGAGCGAAGTAAACGTTCGCGAGCGGTGTTGCTTAGCGTTAGTTAGGCCTCATCTTGACCACGCATTTAATGTACGGGATCCTGCCAATATATCATATTCTTGATTAAGAAAAGCTACAATGAAAGGTGATTTGATTTGTGAATAATTGATACGATAAAACAGTGAGTGTTACTCAGATGATACAGAACGCGGGGTGGGAACCATTACCATCTCAAACGATGTAACCACTATAATGCGACTTCCCTGTTACATTGTTCGTTCTGATACTGCGAGGAGGATCAGGGAAATAGATGCTGGAACGAATCGTTTAAAGAAATCGTATTTTCCGCGAACGATACCCGATAGCAATTGATAAGGAAAATAGATTCAAGGTGCTTGCACCCCCTGCCACACGCTGAAAGGCGGCTTGCACGAAGCTTACATACAAATATACATAAAATCAATAAAAAAATATCGTTCACACTCGCAATTTAAGTCTAACTGAAAAAATCATTTGAATTGATACTCCACGTCTTCTCCGTATAATGATGTATCGGTCTTTACTCCACCTCTGTCATTTTCTGTTCCTAAAATACAATAGATTAGAGAGATACAGCATTCGAATGCATCTTCTCCACTGCGTTCCTCATTTGAGAGATAATCTATCGAAGAGATTGTATCGATGTAAAGTGTAGTCTGCTGTGCTGGCGCCAGGGTTTTATGCAACCCCTTGCACTTCGGGAGGATGTGAGCGAGTTTTATGTTCAGCAAGGGGTTCGCAGTCGGTTTTCTCCCTTAGAAGAAATCGCTCCTTTTCCGGAGCATTACGATCTTACGAGCATTTCGTTCGCATTCAATCCAAATGACTAGTGGCTTCGTACTGCCTCGTAAAAAGTAAGCGCGGCACGACAAGTGAAACCGAAGAATTATTTTCGAATACACTAGCATGAGACAGTAAGAGAGGCTTTCTCTCACAACCGTGTTACTAAATTTTTATATACAAATTGATGACGATACTTATGGTTTAATCTGGTGCCCTTAAATATCAATTCATTAATTCCTTAATCCAACACATATTACACTTAATGATGCGCTATTAATATACTCAATTATTATTTTCGTTCGTTCGAGGATCTAGATAAGAAATTCGTTTATTATATGGGAACTTCTACAAGCTTATACGTAGATATGTAAATTAGGAAAAATATCAGCTGACGTAGTTCAATAGTTGGATTTAGTTTCAACTTTTCTTTCGTTCGAAAATTGAGAAAAAACAGTTTCAATTTTCGTTCCCCTTTATGACTAAGATTTTATGAGAGTGAGGTATGAGTCATGATGATACAAAAGATTTCGCGAAATATATTGAAACGTTATTTAAAGGCTCATTTCGCCTTAATTATGAGGACTTTTTCCATTAGAAACTCTACTTAAATTTGCCAAATGCATACGTGAATTACGAAAACTTTCTACCAACAAAACCTATATTAAAGGTCTAGTTTACTTTTGATTTCAGTAAAGAGTAAAAAAGTGTTCCACTCACATATTGTTGTCTCGGTATTGCTCATGACGACAATAATACGAAGGTTACTGAGAATGTGATTGATAATGATAGGTAAAATTCATTTGGCCTTTCTTAGTGTAAAGCTATGAAAAGTAATTTCCATAATATCGATGTGCTGCACTTACGAGTGCCTCTTCTACTCAGGTGATTATGGCCCAGCGGGAAAGGAAAAGCAAATCAATTCACTCATCACCTCCTCCAGTACACTTCATTCCCTCTTCTTTTTTATTATTTTCGCATTATTACATTAGTAAAGAAAGAAAGATAGCGAATATTTCCACCACTGAGGATGATAGCATGGCTACTGAAACGTACATCGGGTAACTCTTAGAAGGTCACTGACCGGGGCCTTCTCGTCGATTTAGGAAACGACAAAGACACGGTATGATAAACTGACAAATACGGCTCTCAGAGATTTTAAAACCTCCAATTATCACATACAAATTATTCAATTATAAAATATTTAACTATTTTCCACTGCAGAAGTATTTAACGTAAGTGATGCATTCGTTTACTTTGGTGCACTTACATTTTAATTCATCCATTACTTACTCTTATACACATTGTACCTAAGAATTTGCAAGTGATATTTTGATTAATTTTTATTTTAGCAAAGACATTAGAAATTTAAAAATCAGTTTCGATGATGGCACTTGTACAAGGTCATAAGTTAATACGTAGATCAAGAAAAGTTTTTGATGACGTACTTTGATCGATGGAAAAATGTCAATTCGTTTATTGTAACAGAACCGAGAAAAGTACATCACCTTTCTCCTAAGTTGGATCCTAGAGGAAAGTAAGGGACAACAACCACACCCTTTATCTAGCATATAAAGCCTCATTTCTTCACCAAAGTTTTTCGTTTAAAGTGATGGAGAGTTTGAAGTCAAAGCGACCTTCGAACAGAGACTTTTACTTACACCAAGACAGTCTTTCCTTAAGATAACTCCCCTTCCTGAGAGTGCATCTCTAACTCAGTCTATCTCTAACTTCTAAGATCTAATGCGAATCTAACATTTACTGAACTCTACAAGGTTGCAACATCGATAAGAATGAGTGCTTACGATAGCATTTTATAAACCTAAATCCCTCCAGCTGTTTACATACCATTTTGTAGTGTAGAATCTAACACGTATAACGCTTTTGTAGAAAATAATTATGGAAACATGCCAATTTTTTACCTATACCGATACGAATCGCTACGCTTTCCTAAATTTTTTATTTCTATTATTTTAACCATTGAAATTCATTATCTTTAGTTACTGTTGGATTAGAATACATTCTTAATGAACGAATTATATTTATTGAAAAAATACTATATAAATAATGATGAATGATTAGAAAAATTTATAAATGAAATCGATGAAATCGATAAGTAGAAACTGGTCAAAGTAAATAAAAAGTGAACTTTCTTCTATCCTGTGCCAAAACACAAATGATAAATATCCCATTCATCAAGTTATGGTGAAATTTCTCATATGCTTCCCATTAATGAAGGAGGGAGGAATTCCATCCAATTTCATCATTCCCACACCTAATACCAAGGGGCGCTACTATAATCACTTGCCTATTCGTATATAATGACCCGATAATCACCCAACTTCACCGTATCAGATGAGCAGCTAAAACCCATCGTTTGAGGCGGGCGCCATCTAGCATCGATGCGATTCGATAGCGTACGTTTACGATGGGCATCATATGTAGCCTGACGGGTCGATATTGTGCACATGCTCGATGCACAACCGCGCTTTCCAATCCTACTCACACGTTTCCCAGAATCACGAGTTTATTGAATGGTAAACCGTCGCAGGACGGAGGGCCATGAGGTGTTTCTCCACACTGAGGTGGGCGACTTCGCAGAAGAAGTGAAGGAGATGGCGTTGAATAGGGATTTTTGAATTTTGATGCACATGAACCTACCGAAAGGTAGGCACTCATACATGTCTTAATTCCAAGAAAATTATACTAAAATTGAACCATCTCTGACTTTTCAAACAAATCATTAGAAGCATCCACCTTACACCGTGCCCTACAGAAGAGGTGTGACCAACAAAATTGTCTCAGTAAATGGGTGGGAAATAACTTAACAAAATTCCACTGTTTAAAATAACTTTTTACTTTCTCCATATACGAAGTATAGAGAAAGTATTGTTTTCATGAAAAAATTCAACTTCGAGATTTCAACGGAAATACACGTTTTGGGGTCCCTAGAACACGTTTTGACTATTTTCGGAATGATGTCTGTGTGTATGTGTGTGTGTGTGTGTGTGTGTGTGTGTGTCTGTATGTGTGTGTGTGTTAGTGGGCGCTCTAACGTGAAAACTATTAGTCGTATCAATACCAAACTTCATATATAGTACTGTAGTGTGTGCTGTCAGAGTTGATTAGTTTTTGAAGTAAATCGGTAAACCGGAAGTCGAGCTTCATTCATCAAAGCTCATTTCCGGTTTTCAATATATCTCCATAAATATGATATATACGTATGTTGTATTAAAATAAAAGTTTTAGATAATGTTATTTTCTATAACTTTTGTATTTAACATATTTTTGTATCACCGGTTGATTAGGAGTTATTCGTGAAATTCCGATAAACCGGAGATAGCTGTTATGTACTTTGTGGGCGCTCTAACATGAAAACTATTAGTTGTATCAACACCAAATTTCATATATAGTACCTTGCTTCATGTATTTAGAGTTGATTAGTTTTTGGAGTAAATCGGTAAACCGGAAGTCGAGTTTCATTCTTCAAAGCTCATTTCCGGTTTTCAAAATATCTCCATAAATATGATATTTAGGTATATACTATTATAAATAAAAATTTTAGAAAATATTATTTACTATAACTTTTGTTTGAAACATATTCTTGTATCACTGATTGTTTAGGAGTTATTCATGAAATACTGATAAACCGGAAGTTGCTGATTATGTACTTTGTGGGCGCTCTGGGCTCTATGGGCGAAAGGCCAATTTCATCGTTTTTCATCGATCATGTCCCGAAAAACATTATCTTTAATGTTTGTGACGTCAAAGATAATAATATATACATATTTATCACTCATCTTCCAAGTTTAGATGGAATATAGAGTTCGAAATTACTGTCGTAGATAAATATTTACATCTTATATATGGAGAAAGTCATGTGCTGGCCACATCAGATTTTTAATATCTGCGACCGGTTTTGGACGTTGGTCCATTATCAATATATATATACGAGTAAAATGTAGCTTGCATACTGCAAGCAGATCGACAACACTAATTTCATATCGGCATCATATTGGGACGGTTCTCAAAAGAAAAAAATCTGATGTGGCCAGCACATGACTTTCTCCATATATAAGATGTAAATATTTATCTACCGCAGTAATTTCGAACTCTATATTCCATCTAAACTTCGAATATGAGTGATTAATATTATATATTATCTTTGACGCCAAAAACATGATAAATAATGTTTTACGGGACATGATCGATGAAAAACGATGAAATTGGCCTTTCGCCCATAGAGCCCAGAGCGCCCAAAAAGTACATAATCAGTAACTTCCGGTTTATCAGTATTTCATGAATAACTCCTAAACAATCAGTGATACAAAAATATGTTTCGATCAAAAGTTATAGTAAATTTTATTTTCAAAAACTTTTGTTATTAATAGTATATACCTAAATATCATATTTACGGAGATATTTTGAAAACCGGAAATGAGCTTTGAAGAATGAAGCTCAACTTCCGGTTAATCGATTTACTCCAAAAACTAATCAACTCTAAAAACACTAACCAAAGTACTATATATGAAATTTGGTGTTGATATAATGAATGGTTTTCATGTTAGAGCGCCCACAAAGTACATAAAAGCTACTTCCGGTTTATCGGTATTTCACGAATAACTCCTAATCAACCGGTGATATAAAAATATGTTAAATACAAAAGTTATAGTAAATATTATTATCTAAAACTTTTATAAGTAATACAACACACGTATATATCATATTTATGAAGATATTTTGAAAACCGGAAATGAGCTTTAATGAATGAAGCTCGACTTCCGGTCAACCGATTTACTCCAAGAACTAATCAACTCTGACAGCACACACTACAGTACTATATACGAAGTTTGGTATTGATACGACAAATAGTTTTCACGTTAGAGCGCCCACAAACACACACACACATACAGACACACACACACACACACACATACACACAGACATCATTCCGAAAATAGTCAAAACGTGTTCTAGGGACCCCAAAACATGTATTTCCGTTGAAATCTCGAAGTCGATTTTTTTCATGAAAACAATACTTTCTCTATACTTCGTATATGGAGAAAGTAAAAAAGGATAAAAATATTCTTAAAATTCGCTGCGACTTAATCGTCTGGCATCGAACCCGTCTTTCAGGTCATACTTACTATGCAACACAACAGAACATCACCATCTCTAACTATGTATGGAAATTAAGGCAGATATGTTGGCTGCAACTCCCTCAGACGACGTCCTACTTTTCCCATATATTCCTTATGAGAGAAATTTTAATGTGCCCCGGAATCAAACCCAGGAACAGTACGGTCTTATCTTAATTTTTTTCTTGAACCGAGTCTTAATATACATCTTCCATATAAGCAAGAACTCCCTATTATTTCGATAAGTGCATGAAAGAAATAATTAAAAACCTTCCCAATGTGTTTTATATGGCAGATATATTTACCACCCGGCATTGAACCCAGGAATGGTTGGTTTAGCCTGTGAGTTTGTATCCTATCTATATACCTATCTATTATAAAATGATTGAAAACATTCTTAAAATTCGCTGCAATTTAATCGTCTGGCATCGAACTCGGGTCTTCCTGATGAACTTATTATGCAGCACAATAGAAGATCACCATCTGTAACTAAGTGTGAAAATTCAGGCAGAAATATTTGCTGCAACTGCCTCAAATGACGTCCTACTTTTCACATATATTCCTTATGTGAGAAATTGTAATGTGCTCTGGCATCGAACCCAGGAACAGCATGGTCTTATATTAATTTTTTTCTTAAACCGAGTCTTAATATACATCTATCTAAGAATAAAACCCCTATTATTTCGATAAGTGCATCAAAATAAATAATGAAAACTAACTCAATCAACCCTTAAAATGCTTTCTGGTGTGTAAATACAGTAGAACCCCGGTAATCCGGACGAATTCAGGCACATAGGCGTCCGGATTAGCGGGGTTTCCGGATTAGCGAGGTTTTCAAAAAATAACGTAAAAAACATTTTTTCTCAAAAATTTTATTGTGCAGATAATGCATGTATATATTTCATAAGGTATTACAACATATAAAGTGAATGAATATTATCAGCGAGCAAAAAATGTCAGTTATTTTCTTTTGTGCGACCGTTCTTATTTTTAAATCAAGTGCGCGGTTTCTAAAACGTCTAAAGAGCATAATTTCATGGGCTTCAAAATTTTGCTCCTCGGCCCACTTTAATGATGTACTGAGTTCCGCCAAAGCCTCAGAATGAGAAATTTTGACGGAGTCTACAGGATTGTCATCGTCGTCGTCATCATCATCATCTTCTGCCGTTACTGTTCTGATAATTTCGTCATCTGTTAAAGCTTCGTTTCGAGCCAAACTCGTCAGCCTCAGCAGCCCGCCGGAGAGCTTCAGGGTTAGATATTGGGTTCGAATTTTGTAACTGATTAATGAGTGGCACAAGCTGAATTTCTTCAGTTCGCACATTTTCTAAAACTTCCGAACCAATAAAATTTGGGAGTAAATTTTTCCACGACTTGCTGATCAATAATTTAGTCACAGATGCCCATGAGTTAGCTAGATTGAACACGACATCTTTTAAATTTACCTTTTTCAGTGCAGTTTCCAAATTTTCATTCTGCACAGGATCATTAAGAATATTTGTAAGAAGCAACTTACGATATCCTAACTTAATGCTTTGAATAACATTTTGATCCATGGGTTGGATCAGCGCAGTCGTTTTAGGGGGTAAAAAAATTGCGGAAATTTCACCGTCATCAGTGCACAATTCTTCTGCAGAAGGATGGCCAGGACAATTATCAAGCAACAATAAAGCACGTTGTGGTAAATTGACGGATTTTATTTGTTGTCGAACTGATGGAACGAATTCTGTTTTAAACCAATCCAAAAATAATTCTCTTGTGACCCAAGTGTTTTTTTGCCCTCGATCTCTATAGCCCATGCATGGTCATCCTCATTGGACGTCTATCAAAGGGAAGGATTGTTTTTTACACCTCTTCTCTCATAGCTGTTTAATGAATGTGATACTCTGCTGCAACTGAAAATTTATTGTCTTTCGAAATTGTTTAGTCTCGCACATATTCCTCTAATGGAAAAATGCTGTCTCAGAAAAGTATCACAGCTTAGATGTATTATCACAATAAACGAAATACTTCACTCTCCATCACATCATTGCAGCTAATGGAGAAATTTTTCAAATAGTCTGTCCACCTCTCGTTTCTTGTTGCTATGTAATATACGTGTTTATATGTTCACAAGAAGAAGTTGCGGGTTTGCATAACTCCCAATGGACCGTCCGGATTACCGAGGGTTCCGGATTAGCGAGTGTCCGGATTACCGGGGTTCTACTGTATGATGAAATATAAATAAATCAAAATCAGAGATATCATTAGCTGGTACAGGTCCAGAGAGTAGGACAGCATCAGAACAGATTTTAGAGACTAAAACATATATAATTCCAAAATTCTGTCGAAAATAATATACTGCCATATTAGAGAAAGGAGCAAGAAAAATGTAAATTAAAGATAGAAAAACGTCATGAGTAGGGATCAAATATGGGAGCCTTTCTGCCAGAGCTGAGTACCTTACCACGCAGGCTACCAGTAGTCTGATATGCGACACATGCACTCCATGCAATAAGTAGATATGCAAAATAAAAGACTATTTCTGGATAAACCGTAGGTTTGCTAACCCCAATAGGGTGGTAATTTGTGAATTTTGCATTAAAACCTATATCCATGCCAAATTTCAACCAGATCTGAGGTACAGCTACCGTGTCCTCCCCTTGTCAGAAATTATAGTTAGCCCATGTGCAGAGCTTAAGATCTATTTAATTGCCATTAGTTAGTACAAAATAAATATTATTCACACAGCATGTACACAGACATAAGTCAAAATGACTTCCCTTTAGAGCAGAGTTAGAAAACCTGAGGCTTTTTAGCTACATTTTAAAACTAAGACCCATATTAAAATATTTCTTTCCAAACCTGCTTACGATTTAAAGTGAAAAATGAGAGGGAAAATCCAATACACCGGTCATGTGGCAAGTTTTCACTTCTGTAAAGCCTTGGGTTTACCAAGCACAGATTCTTCGTATTATGTAACATTTCATTTTCTTTATTTATTTGACCCTTTATTGGCGAGGTTAAGCCCAAGTGGACCTCTCCTCCACCTAACCTCGTATGTCATTAGAATATGAATAATTATAAATTAAATTCAAACAAAAAGACAGAGTAGTGTGTGGGGAAAAATCTTTGCAACTGAAGGTTGCTAAAAAAAACCAAACCTAATTTAGCAAATTAAATTGATTTCACGCATAAAATTTCAATATTTAGCAACTTGAACCAAGGCAACATGTATCACTAGAGTGACCTGATGGATGAGTACAAATTCTAAATTTGACCATTGGCAAAAGGTTCCCCACCACTATTTAGAACAATATCCAAAACTGTATTTTGCTATTCAGAGCCAAAATGCTGAGAGCAAATAAATCCAAATTATTATTATAAGCACTGATTTTTCAATGAGTCTAAAAACATCCAAGCTTGGTAGGTCTGAGTCATAAACTTACCACATAAACATTTTAGTTGTTGAAAAGGAGAAATCAAGAATTGTTAAAGAGTATATGCATGAGCTGTTTAAAACTGTCGCAATGGAAAGTGTAGTGCCACAGAAAAGAGATACAAAACATAAAAGGTAAGAAATTTAATTCTAAGGATAGTGTGAAAACTAAAAAAAAGCTTGAGGATGTATTTCATTGTGATCCGAATCAAGGAAAAGAGATTTTGATAATGAAGAAACTGGATGCATAAAATATTGGGAAGGAAATGGGGTAAAGATGGGGCAGAAGCAGCAGCCAATTCATTCACCAGGCCATGCAAACATGATCTTAGAATTTCCAAGGTTTATTAAAACAGTTGCAACAACTGTCTGAGGCAATTGTATAAGAGACGCATACTTGCAATACCCTCTTAACAACTAGCAGAT
Organism: Sympetrum striolatum; assembly: GCA_947579665.1. Lineage (NCBI taxonomy): Eukaryota > Metazoa > Arthropoda > Insecta > Odonata > Libellulidae > Sympetrum > Sympetrum striolatum. The sequence goes on from OX388352.1 coordinate 81,154,046, forward strand.
GATTTTGATGATGGATCATAAAACACTCCATTCTCATTGCATCTTCATGTTTATAAAAACAAATTTAAATTACAATTATAAGGGTAAATGGCTTCAGATTGATATTCCTTTGTATTAAGAATCAGCTCCAAATACTTTTGTATAACACTAGCAACTAGAAATCATGTGATACACAAGATATTAGGGTCTTGCATGAGTCAAAAGATATTATAAGGAGATGAAAAGAGTATTTTTAGAAGCTAAACTATGGAAAAATTGACCGGATGCAAGTTAAAAGAAGTGGCAGAATGAAAGCTAGGAACAAATATATGTTTGTATACGATGTTACTTAGCGTTAGTTAGGTCTCACCTTGAGTATGCATGTAGTGTATGGGACCCCGCCGAGAAATGTCATATTTGGGATTTAGAAAAAGTACAACGAAAGGCGATACGATTTGTAAAGAATTGCTACGATAAAACAGCGAGTGTCACTCAGATGTCACAGGATGCGGGATGGGAATCATTAGAAGATAGAAGAAAAATTCAAAGGATAAATTTATTAAATAAGTTCAGAGAAATTACGTTTTCAGATGATGTACCCGATATAATGCGACCCCCCTGTTATATGGGCCGTGCTGATACTGCCCGAAAGATTAAGGAAATAGATGCTAAAACGAATCGTTTCAAAAATTCATTTTTTCCGCGAAGTATACGCAAAAGCAACCGTTTAGGAAAATAGAGTCAAGGTGCTTGCACCCCCTGCCACACGCCGAAAAGCGGCTTGCAGGGTTCTTACATAGACATAGACATATAAAGATTGGATAAGATACAGCTCACCGAATACATGAATGAAAACCTGTCAAAGATGCAAAGAATGGGGGAGTTACAAGAGAAGAGGAAATATTGGTAGAGCTTCTAAAACTTTGAAAGGGGGAAATAAATTCCATGAAAATGTGCAAAGCAGGGTCTTTAGTGGATGAACTGACTATAGACTTCCATGAAATAATCTTCATTCCCTTATATATGTAATGACAATAAATGAGAGGAGCATTGATAGGAATGCAGGACAGATTTTGTAAACTCGCGCATATCAAAACATTATTTAAGGTGATTAGTAGAATACTGTGCAGAAAGTAGGTATGTATCATGAGATATTAATGCTTTTAATTCAGATAAGCATTAGGAATTAATTTCACTGTGGGACAGCTGAAAGTGGTACTGGATTTTATCTTTTAATAAACAGGAAAAAAATATGTCACTTGATTTAATAAACATTTTAACCCATAGATAAGATGACAAGATTTTCTGCTAAACATGGAAAATTTGGCGATTTCCTTGAAGCATAGGTAATTTTAGCACAACCCACAACTGTGCAACAGCATGCAATATTGTCCAAAAGGATTTACACAACCATGAGTAAACCCCATAACCAAATTTGGAATGTTCTATGGAATGGATTATGCAATGATAACTCAGGAATCAGAAGAGCAGTACAATGAAGTAATATTCATTTTATCTTTCAGGAAAAAAGCCCCAAAACTGAGAATTACCAGTCAAGCGTGTATGTATGGCCACCATACCATAGCGGTAATATTTGTTAATTCCAGTATTAAAAGAAAATGTCTGAAGGAAATAGAGATAGATGAAAAATCTCAGCATAAATTAGAGAAGAAAGATGGCCAGAGATATTTATGGTGCCTTCATAGAATATCACATCATTGAACTATTTCTCATTGCTATTAGACTTCACATATCGTGGCTACTCCTACCGCCACAAAATTCCTGGTTATCTATCAAGCCAGTCCACTCCAACTTCGCAAATAATCCAATATAATAATACTTGATGCACCCTTCAGTGAAGACTATTAGAATTACAAAAATTTTAAGGATTGACTCAATTTCCTACTTACGAAATGTTGAAAAATTTATAAGTATCTTCAGTTGAAATTTTCAATTGCACTCTCAATATAATGAGCAAAATATTCCATAGATATTAAGCTCTTTTTAAATCTACATTTTAAAATGTTTATCTTGTCATAAGCAATGATTTGCCTTTATGTATACAACAAGCTACAATTCATTACAGTACCCACCAAAAAATTCAAATTATTCATGCTATCTGAAAATGAGCCAACAAGGTCATTATGAGAGAAGATATCCTCTAATCCAGACAATTATTACAGAGATACCAAAGAAATTGTGACAGCAGAGTGAAAGGCTTACCTTAAAATGTAAACTTAAACAGTTTCTGCATGCTTTAAAGTCTCTTTCTATCCAAAGGATCATAATAACAATAAAAGGACTTTATTTAAGGTGATATTAAGACTATAAAGCCCCTTCTTACATCTAACTCTTCGTAATATAAATGTAAAAAAGAGATAGCTAGAAAATACAGCACAAAGAAGAAGTTTACTTCGTGGTTTTAGAAAACCTGCTTAAGAGTTTAAGGAAAGATTTCCACTGCTGGAAAACACCCACAAGAAGGGGGTATGTAAAACCTACAGAAAGGAATAAATATATTTAGTAATGAAATCACATTAAATAAAATTTTTAAAACAAAAAGACATACCAAGAGTATCATTCAAGAATAAAAAATTATAGGATATGATTTCCTAGGCTTTAGCTTGAAAATTTTCTTTTGATACCTCCATAAGGATGAGATGAGTATGGTGAACTGCCCTGGCTAAAGATTGTGCATGATTCTCTTACATGTTTTTTATGGAATATAGTTCTAAATTTTTCTACTAATATAAATATTAGTAGAATTAGTTTAATTAGTTAATAATTGAAATAGTTCTACTTTTCAAATATGGCATAAAGTGACTTCGACATTGAAGAACAACCCAAGTACAAAGAAATCAGCAATGAAATCAATATGCTCAGGCATGACTTTGTGGAAAGCCATAATAAATTAAGATACTTAGCAATTTTCCACAGATTTTATTGCACGAACGGTTTGGTAAGAATTTTTTTGTTTTTTAATAAAAGTAAAGTTTAGTTTTGTAAAATTTTTCATTTTGCCTGAAGATGTAAGAACTTCTTACAAAACCGCAATAAAATCTGTGGAAAATTACTAAGTACCTTCATTAATTTCAAATCAGCAATGAGTAGTTGAATACTCAGCAAGGTCCTGATATATATACAGTTAAGTGTTTCAGTAGGTATTAATAAACCAATATAGAATAATCAAATAATTTTGCTCAATATAATTCCACTGACCAATAAAGAAGACCACTTAGTCCTACTAAGATGCCTGCTCTATTCTTTGGCTTTCCACAAAGTAATGCCTTCTCATATCGATTATATTCCACCGTCCATGTTCCATGAATGGAACTATCATCCTCCTTGTATTATCCAAGAATTAAATTTCAAACACATTCACAGCAATGACATAATACTAGAAGATATTAAAGAACTTAATGAAACAGAATGGAGGCATCAAGTAATAAATTACATAACCTTGAATATAGCATAATTCAATAATCATAATTAAATAACAACTTCAAAATAAAGATCCTAAATTAAAAGTTCTTTTACCATTCATCAGTATAGATATTTAACTTTTTGGTGCTATTCCTAAATTCATTACTGCCAAGTGTATACATTTATTTGAAGATTCAATCAAATCAAATGTATGCTAAAAAGAAATATACATTTATGAAGGGCACACTGATGAATCAAGAACATCAAGAATGAGTAAGAACCCTAAAACTTAAGAAAAGATAAAGTTTTGAGTCATAGATAGAGCAACAAAATGAGGCAGCAAAGTGAAAGAGTTCCTAATGTTTACAATGAATGAAAGTATGAATATCACATAATGCTGAGAATTTAGTGATTTTAATGACATATAAATATAGTATTATAATATGAGAATGCTGAGTACGAAAATGGGCATCGAGTATCCATAGGATCAAAGCTTTCGAATGTTATAAGTCACTAGAGAAAACGTGATTCAACTGAAAGAATGATACAATGAGACTATATTTTACATTACTATCGAATACTTGACCAAATTTCACAGACATTAAATAAAGTGAATATGTTACAGTACAGTAAGTCACTAATAAATGTATCTTATATTAGATCACCTTTTCGTAGCAAATTCATCTTCAGTGATTTCTTCATGATGTCTTGCAACAAAATATGACGGGTGATCATATAAAACATCTAACCCCATGAACATGATAGGTTCCACTGTTTTTGTATTGAATCTAAAGGGAATCAACGAGCAACAACTTCCATTTCTCGGAATGTTTGCGTCGTACATTTAATAACATTATTATTAAATTACAAGTAGTAACGCATCATTGAGGGTTTCATTACTCGAAAATATACAGAATTTCTAAAACTGGTAGTAACTGATTAACTGGAACTTACGTAAGTCTCATACAAGAATTAAACGATCTCAAGCCTCATACGAGCTCCATGGTTGATCAAGAGTTATCATGTTATACGAGACAAATATGCTAACAGGTTCATTACTTATCTCCTAGAATGGCCACGTAACCATACATTAATTGTCGACATGCCAATGATGATAATTATTTTACTTATAAATTATATTGAGAATACTATGGAGACTTTCGAGACGTCTTTTGAACTGCACCATCGTACGAGCTTTCACGGAATAGTTCTCCACCAGAACTTCCGGTAAATTTCTAGTTTACCGAACTTCCAAAAGATTAAATTTTCCGAAATCATAATTTCGATTCTACCACGATTTCATGAATTTAATCCATGCAAACTTTTAAATGAGTAAAAAAAGAACGACTAAGATAAAATATGCATTGTATAGTTTAATACAAAATATTAAAATAATTACAGTTGTTCACAAGAAATAACATCTTGTACACAAAGACAGGTGCATAATAGGTAATCGGCTATCGGCGTTTCTTCGAAGTTTCAGCAGTAGGTCCTTTCTTATTCGTCAAGGAACTCTTTCCACTTAAAGCTTTAGATCTGAGCTCTTTTTCCATCGACTCATTGATTGTTTTCGCAAGTTCTTTCTTCAGTTTTGCAGATTCTGTGTTCTTTAGCTTGCTAGGAAGAGCTGGACGATCTAAAAAACAAACATTTTAATTCATGATTCCTGAAATTCAATCGCAAAGAGAGCAAAAGCACAATACTTACTTGTTTTCTTCACAACTCCTCTGTTTTTTGGTCCTTTCTTCCCTTTTTTAACAGATTTTGGCAACTGAGCCTTAACTTTTAGTTTTCCTTGAGCCATTGTGTCAAAATTAACAAACAATTACGAACTGTTCACCAGCGTGGGAATTTGCGACCGTTAACAGTTACAACCACAAAACTTGCTTACGCATCACCACAGTCAACTTTTTTAGGGGGAATTCGCGGCTGTTCATTATGTTCTGTAGGCTATGTTTAGATGGCACTGTCCTCCTCTTGGTGAAGCGGAAGTTTTGAAACTACGCATTTCAGAAGAAAGTTATTAAATTTCGAAAGGCAATTTACTAGAACGTTTCTTTCAATCCAATTCGATCCAAAAGAGCATCAATCATTTGGGTTCTTTCCAGCCAGAGTCTTATACATGCATAAGAAATATAGAATAAAAATTAGGTTGTAGTGAAAATAACATAATATTAACACAGGCTGACAAATGTTAACTTTTTTTGGTAACATGGATATTAATAGCTATTATTCACTTATTTTGGGTGTTTGATTATAGGTAAGAACTCGAAAAAGCTCAAACACATAAGGATTTATAGTTTAGTTGACGTTTACCTTTTTTCCTCATCCGTAATTCTACATGTGTTTGCCTACACCGTAATCATTATGTTAGAATATTTTTTCTCTTTTTATCAATGTTATATGAAGTAAGATGACACTATGAATATAACAAAGGTTGAGCTAATATTTCCCTTTCATAAAGAATAAGCATTCATCTCCGTTGTTTACCCACCACCTGTTATACTTCGCATCTCCATCCTCCTATCCAATTCTACACTACCATGGTTAAATACATCAGCTACGCCTGGAAGAGTGTCCTAGATATAACAATAAGAAACACCTATCCCCTAAGTTTTTTTATTACTTACTGGAAATCACTAGGATACTGAAAGTATACAGCTCGAAATGGGAACTTATTGATGGATACGAGGGCGTCGGGCCGAGGATGGAAGCGAAAGACCAGATAACCGTATTTTGCCTAAAAATAGACGAGGGCTAATTGAAATAAAAATGTTTATTAGAATGAAGGTCAATTTTTGAGCTTTAAGATGACTGTATGCGATTCTCTGTAAGTTTAAAACTCTTTGTAAAACGACCGTTTTAGTGAGCTTGTGGGCACCAAAATCCACTCTTTTTAAGATCTTGTAAACTCACCATTTTGTAGCTCTTCCGATTCGGTCTAGGAATATAAACTTAATGTAATTATAGTGGAGTAATGATCTGATAAAAAGTTTAGATATACATTTAGAGCACTGCCAACCAAAAAAATTGAAAGATAAAAATTAACGGAGAAATTACTTCGTTTTTTAAATGTGTATGCAGAATTATCGAAAACTGTACGTGGTTGACGATTTCCACAAACACGGCTGAATTTATTGCAAAAAATACATTACGAAACAAGCAACTTCGTCAATGTTTCCAAAACCTTCTTTGATTGTCGTATAGTATTACGAAGGTTTGTCGGTTATTATCAAAATATTCGAAGGACATGAAATCAATCCTTCTTCTCATTTTCTTAAAAATTTTCTGAAACTGAATGAAAATTTTAATTTCCTTCATTTCTCCAGGCTGAGATTCAAAATTTGGTTTTGGTCATGTTGTACACGCATTTTCTGGATCATGAGCTGATTGCCGTCTCAAAAATCTCCAATGAATCTTAATCATATAAAATTATGATGAAAGGAATACATTTCAGTTGTAAGGCAATGGATAATTAATGCTACTACATATCATGCGGGCATAGCTTTCGCCTTTGGTGAAAGCGGACTCGGGTTCAATTCCCGGTGGAATCCCACGTGCGAGATGACCTAAGCTGTAGAAGCACTTTTAACAATACTCATACGACTATTGGTGATCTATTTTTTCAGTCACGCACAAAATAACGCTTATGAAATGACTACGATTATAGATTGTTCGTAGGGTTGGGTAAAAGTGGATGTGAGGGAAGCGAGAAAGAAGATCATAGGAAAGCAAGGAGAAAAGGTATATTCAAGGCCACGTTGTTGAAAGAGTTTTCAAAAATATTTGTTTAAGAGTGTAGGTTTGTGTTTTACCAAGGGAATCCAGCGGTATATTTTATTCAATTGTAAATCTAACATATGTTAAGTCTGTCACTGCCAAAGCCCTAAGTTCGCAAATTGTCCGGCCAATTTGGAAACTGGGCGTAGTATGTCTATTATTGTCATTACTAATATATATGTTTCTTAATGCGGGTATAATCCTTGATTTATTTTTCTAGTATTCTTTCGATTGAAATAAATGTAATTGAAGGCATTATTACATATCATGGATGGGTTCGTCCTCTACTTGATGAAATTAATACCCTATGATATGATATAATATGATATCCTACTTCGATTCCCGCTTCTGTCAAACTTTATTCATGTACGCTTTTTCCTTGGGAGTTATCTTAGTTATTCGACTTAGCGTGCATAACCATCGCTTTCTCTCAACTCACGTAAGCTCGTTTAACTCTGAAATGTCAAGTATGAATTAAGACTTAAAATAAAATTATGAAGAATTTTCGCCCATAAAATAATTTATTATAGCAAAATTATTTTTCCTCTCCGCTAAAGATAAAAAACAGTCCTAACATTAGCAACTAGCTCTTACATGAAAAGATATTATGAATACCCTTACCCCTCCTTTGAACTCGGGACCTTACACGCATTACAAACAGGCAGAATTTGCTCTTAGAAATACTTCCATAAATATTCTAATCATAGCTATAACAAATTTAACATACCTAAGCAGTTTTCTGTACAAAAACAAAACAACATAAAATAAACTATTTTCGATGAATCTAAATCCTCCTGATTGCTAATAGGCTTTTCGCAATTGATAGATAAATCAGTTTAAATTCGTTGTTTGATTTAGTATTCCTTGAAACCTAGTGAATAATGATTAGTGGCTAATTTAAAACAATGCATCAGTTAATGGGCCAAAATAAGCATCTTCTGCGGTTAAGATCAAGTGACTACAGCTCCAGCGCTCTTTAAATTTTGAATGGAAACTTAAACTAAAAATTGTATCGTGGTCTCAATACCAGGGATATATTTAGAAGAAATATGTTAAGATTCAGGGGAAAATTTCATCGTTTGAACAGTAAATCTTTTGGCTTTATCGAAAGATAAAAGTATTGGTACTTCCCTCGTACGTTAATAGAATTTTTTATCTTACCGCAATCTATAATATAAAATAGAGTGTGGGTATGTATGTGTGTGTGTATGTATGTTCGCTAAAAACTCGAGAACCGAGCGTCGCAAAACTTTAACATTTTTTTGCATTATTAAAAGTCTACCCCACGAAGAGTATAGGCTTCTTTTTATTTCCCTAAAGTCCCCGGTTCGAACCCAGATGGGTAAAAACATTTTCATAAGAAATACACGTAAAGTTCATTTCTTTCGTTGCAGGGTTAATTTCTTTTGCAAAATTAAATTAGAAATAATGGTCCTAGAAAGTCGAATCAAGCACCAAAAAAAATTGAATAAGAATTCTTATTGTGGTCGTGGAATATCGTTTTCGATTCGAAATCGCGCACATTTTGATAAAGTAGGTGAATATTTTATCGACATTTTGAGGTCGTTAACAACCCATCCCCCTGGCGATCAAAGCGATTGTTGAGTCCCCAGCTCATGTATCTATCCGTAAGAACACATTGAGAAAATATGCCTATTTCAAATTAATGTAAAAAATAAGTGATAGATTATATGAAGAGGGAGAAATTTAAGGAGATATTAGTAACTGCAGCTATGAACGATATACTGTAAAGAATCGAGCGGACAAACATACGAATACCAGTATTTACGAAAGATATTTAATTTCATGGAAGCGTCTGTAGCAACCAAGTTTTATTTACATCAATGTAATTGTTTACTGACTATTTCGTGGGATAAATGGGTTTATAGTAGTTTGTTAGATGAATTTTTTTCTCTCGATCAATACAACAGAATTCGTAGAAAAAACCTGGTAAGTTTTGTATGTTTTTAGTATAATCTTCGGCATTAAGTATTACAACTTATGAATTTTAATCGATAAATATTTAGTGATTGACGAAAATGGACTTCGTTAAATATGGTAAAGATTTCCCAGATTCAGTGTTGGAGTTAAACGGCGATTTGTAAAACTGTTGCAAATCTCCAACATCGTATCTCTCCATCGAAAAGGTAAAGCAAGTTTATGTTTTGTTACACGCAGAATAAAAAAGTTATTCATTGTGCTTTTCTTAAGTGCTTCCAATTCTTATTCATTCACTATCTTTCTGTTATTGGTGTTTAATCTTTGTTTCTGTTTTGGCTTTGTGATTGCATTTGTGTTATTAGATGAACTTCATGTTTATGTTACGCATTTTAGTATTGGGGTACAAGTCAGCTATATAATACACTTACTTTCTGCAAAGAATATTCATCGGTGGTTTTAGAATGATATATATTTCTGTTGTATCGTGACATCGTTTCCGATATCCATTTGGGTATTTCTGAAAATGTCTCCTTAAATGTGGTGCAGCTTATCCTAATGTGATCTTCAAATATATTTTTTATAAAATTTAGACGAATGTTTTCTTTCTCGAAGAAATTTTTCATTCAAATTACAAAAAAATGAATATTTAGGTGACACTGTGACGTTCTTCATTTCATTTCTTTGTTTATTAGTTTGGAAATAATTAATGCCTAATATCTACCTAAAATTATGAGACGTGTTACGATCCAGACTGAAGCGATAGTATTTATCAATTTAAATTTCCCCGTTGAGAATCAACTGGCACTACAACTAGTATTTTATAAATACTTACATTAAAAGTCTCGAAATGCAGCCTTCCTTCCTTATAATTGTAACGAAGAACGTCTTTTATAGGGCCGAGATGGAGACTTCTAAACCTGTTCTTACATCTAATCCTATTTTAAGAGAAATTAGTGAACTTTTCCTATCGCCTCTAATGGTAAGCTAATCATCCATTCATTGCCAAATGTAGCAACCGATTCCGCTCCACTGGTGCAATAATTTTCGGTTGCGTATCCTTGTTACCCATTCAATCCTTCCCCGAAGAAACCCTACGTGCCCACGTGATCTACTTCTCTCCGACCATTGGTGGAGGGCACGCGCTCTCCAAACCCCCTACCCTCGATAACCCATGTGGCTACATTCCTCCAAGCGGTATAAACGAAACCGCTTTAGGTTTGCCCACTCAGTTCGCAGAAGGTGTCTGCAGGGACCGGTGTAGCTAAGAAAAAACCACTAGTTGCTCACCGCAATGGACCGATAAGAAGGCAGACATGGCAGCTATGTATCCCTATATTTACGTGAGAAATCACGACGAAGGGGCCACCGTCGAACACATTAGCAGCGCCTTCCACTCCCCGACAGCCGCCGGCACCCATTACCCCCTTTCTCCCCCGACTTCGGACCAGTCGACGAGTAATCGGCCGTCGCTGATTCTCCGCATCAGAGAAGGAGAGCACTCGGACGGATGTCGCACCCCGAGTCCCGACAGCATAAGCCGCGGAGGACCCCTGTCTGCGTCCGAGACGGACTCGGAAGGATGCGGCAACCTCTTCGCCCCCGGTTCCGATGCAGTCAAGTGCGGAAATGGACGACGGGAAAAGTATAGTGAGTGGGAGCCGGAGGGTGCGGAGATAGTGCGGATGGGTGTGGAGACGGACAGCGAGGACGATGAGGGGAAGCAAAAGTGCGAGGAGGATTGCGGGTGCGGGATGGAAGGTGCGGTGGGTAGGAAGTCCGGGGGCAGATCCTCGAAGGCCGTCAGCCCCGTGGTGGTGAAGAGGAGGAGGCTTGCTGCGAACGCGCGGGAAAGACGGCGAATGCAGAATCTGAATAACGCCTTCGATCGACTGAGGACAGTTCTACCTTCGCTTGGAAACGATCGGCAACTGTCCAAGTACGAGACGCTGCAGATGGCGCAGAGTTACATCAGTGCGTTGAGAGAATTAATTCATTAGTATCAGTGAGATTACGCGCGTAGGTATTGGTGAAACCCTGAACTGCTTAGATTTTATCGGTGAAAAGCGTGCCTTTGGCTTGCCCAAAAGCAACCGCTGGAGCTCATTAGTTTTTGCGAGACTGCAATGCACGGCCTGGAAAATTATCACACAGGATTTTTCATTCACAAACGGTCGTTCGGTTACTAACGAACGTCGATTAAATCCTCAAAAATCTGCCGCTCAATGCGTTTGATCTCAAGTAGATGAAATGAAAACGAACTGTGATAAAAACATTAATGGTATACGATCTCGCTGGTATATGGGATTCAGCCCATCGTGATTGTGAGGCAATAACCTGTCCGTCCTGAAATTCTCAGCCATCGTGAATTATTTCACTAGGCTGGTTTTTTGATAATTTTAGGAAGGAATGGCCCGCCCGTTAAATATGGCTTATCCAAAGAAGAAATTTATAATTTTATAACATTATATTTGTAAATAATATTTATAAAATAAATTAAGAGCTATTCTTAGGAATTAATTTTTTAATGAACTCTGCAGTCATCGAATCCAAGTTTTCTAAAAATAATCTTGCCTAAAAGGTTAATCTCTTTAAAAAATATTTTTGTGCTTCAACAGTGTGCATTCGACTGAAAATTTTACTTGGTTAGCACTTAGTATGTGACTGTTACTGATAAGATCTAATTCATAGATTCGATGTAAAACCCTGAAATGTCTTCGGTTTCTTTTGAATTGGTTCCTGGTATATGCTGGGATTGTTATCATTTTCAGCTTTAAATTTTCTTAACATTTCTCCATTCCTCTTTAATCTGACAAGATCCATTATTATAATAAATGTCATAATATTGTCTATGTGCAAGAACAGTGATAATTAATTCGATTCTAAAGTGCTATACAAAGTTATCCTTTAGTCTTAGTCCTTCCGCGAAGGATATAGGGCGAAATATCAGTTGGACGCCCTCAAGACTGAATATTCTGTAAAATCTTTTAGTACAATTTATGAATGAAAATCACATTAAGTACAATCCTTTTTCTTATGGTACCTGAGCTGCTATTGCCGTTCAACAGTATTTCATCCGTAATATTTTGAGTTAAGTAACCGGTATAGCTTAAGAGAGTTTTAGTTTTGAATGAAGTGTGAAATACATTATCAAAAGTTGAAGAATTTCAAATTAAGCTGATCTAGAACAGAATCGATAAGATATCGATAAATCCTTAAATTAATATGATAATTCTTCGCTCTTACTATTAATTTTAGTTTACTTGATTAACGAAATATTTTATAATTTTGAAACATGTTACGTTACTATATCATTCCTGATAATTGTTGCTAACATCTATGGACGAGAATTTTACTTCTAGGAGACGATAAATTTTTTCCTTGTGCAGTTTAATCAACCGATCAAAATCGATGTCCTGTTCAGAACATTTTCATTTTTCATTTCAAAAGCATGTACTTTAAATTTTCGCAAAATATTTTAAAATTATAATTTCATAAAAAACGTTCAAAACGTGAGTAATATTGTGAGATGTTGACACAAGGAGTTGGAAAACTTTGTAATCTTGTCGTAAAATACCATTTTTCGTGAAATTTTGTCAAATATCTTAATATTCTAAAAATTCATGTACAGGCTATGACTCTTTTTCGAAATTTTGCGGAGCACCACTTCAAAAATTTACGTGACTTTTAAAATTTAGAAGTTGTGAAACTGTGTAATAGAGACTCTATATAAATCATTAAAATTTTACTTTATAGAAGGGGTTAATCTCTGTCATCAACTGCATTATATATCTATGAAAACGAAACGAAAAGTAATCTCGTGTAATTGTGAAGTAATTCATGATTGGAAGAACTGAAGAAATGCAAAATCATTTTCGAACTTCATGGCTAAAAGCAAAAATATTGTGAATAAATAATATATACAGATAATTGAGGATGCATAATAAAAGAGAAATGACTAAGCTACTCAGTGTCAATTAATTGAAGTGTCATCTACGTAATTATTCTTCATCAAGTTTATGGAGGTTAAATTAAGTCGTTCCGCTAACAAAGCTGATCATTGATTCTCTTGAAAGTCCATAATGAAATTCAGTATATCATTGAATAAACTATTATCGATCTACTGGAATTCATTTTTTCTCTATGTGGCATCAATGATTACTTAAACCGATGTATTTTATATTTATACTTTCAAATAGTAGAGGGACTGAAATTATTAATTGGTTCTCCCTGTCTTTACTAATTATTAAAATAATCCACTACGAGAACATCAAATACCTTGTAAACATTCTCAGCTTTACTTTTATTGGTCTATGGCTTAACTTTCATTAAAAGAAATTATTTACGACAGAACAGTACACAACTACTGTAATATATTTGAAAAATAAATTTTCCAAAAACCTATTTTATAATCTCCAATGATTTTTATTGTATGACCAGCATAATTCACCTACGTTATGGTTGAGGCGGATCCGAGTTTGATCTCGGTAGGAGCCATACTGGAGGCAAAGGAGGGGCTGTAAAAATCAGAGGAAAAACCTCAATTGATTACTATACTTGTACATGAAACTTAACATCGTCATAGCCATCGGTAGGCCCCATAAGAAATGTGAAGAATTACGCTAAGATGAAGATTAAAGTACGTAGAAGAAGATTCTTAAATTATTGAAATTATCGAACTGAAAATATTTGTAATTTATAACTGTCACATTTCTCGACTTAACTAGGATAATAATGGTTCACGCGCAGCACAATGTGAAACCACTCACACTTTGAATGTATCCGAGTATTCCTGTGTAATCAAAGCAGAAATTTCTTGCCGATATATTCGATACCATCAATTTGTGAATCGGAAAAAAATGAGACCAAGTAAGGAGATGAATTATGAATGAAGAAAAGGAAGAAAATCCTGTTGTGCTTAAATGGTGTTCAAAAACTATGTGTTGACATCAACTACAATATACACGATCAATTTACGACGACGTCACATCCAAATAATGGTTTAAATTTCATCTTTCTTTAAAAATACACATATCCTTTTTAAGGTTTTCTTCCACTTGCGAATGAAACCACTTCATAATGGGAGCCTCATATCAAAATGTGTAACTTTAAGTTTTAAAAACTTCTACATTCCGAAGGAGATCAAATATTAGTCCTGTCATTAATGGCATAACTAATTATAATAATAATAAATACATTCATTATTCTCTAGGAAAGTCCCGGAAAAGCAGAAAAGAATAATTCAAAAGGAATATCTTTTCACATAAATATTACATAAATAAGTTTGAATAACAAATAGACATAAGATATAAATTAAAATAATCCAAGAGTAAAATTTAACAATTAGTCAGAAGTAACCAAAACGTAATTAAATAAGCTTTTTTTAAGATAGCATCGAGGTGGAGTTTTTAATTTGTTCAGGTAAGGTGCTCCAGAAATTAGAGGCAACAATCAGGAATGATTTCAGGTAGACATTGGTACGAATGATTGGATATATAAGATGGTTTGGACCAGATTGGGTAGTTTTTGAGGAAACATAATGTTTATAGGTAAAGTGGTTTTAGATATAATGTATTTGAGATTCATGAAATACAGAAAACAAGCATATATTTTTTTCTTATATTTGGTTTTAACAACTTCAATTCACGACAATGACTGGAGATATTCTCATCTTTACGATGATTAAATATAAATCTCATGCAATTATCAAGTAGTCGTGGTAACTTAAGGTACTACTGTAAAGCACCCGTTTGATTTTTTCTCATTAAATGAAAAGAAGCTCTTGATCAGTGAGCACTGAAGCAACTTCCTTACTCCTCGTCATATCCAGTCTCCTCTTCAAAGCTTTTAATAGTTAACTGTGGAAGGGAGATAATACAGCTATCCCTCGAGATAATGAATGTATAGGCAGACAGTTTGAGCTACATACTCACATTTTTCTGAAGTTGGGGAAACTGTAATTTTAGCAGCAAATGCTTCATACCCACGGTGGAAAATATTCCAAACCCTAAGACAATAATCTGTTAAGTATTCAGCTCGAAGGTGAACTTTTGCGAGGGCAGGGATGGAGGGGAATATGATGCAGGTGATGATGACCTGATGATGACGATATATCGCTGATATTTCCACAGTCTCTTTGACACGACATTTCCACTCTTTCGTTGTTGACATTTCTATATTTATCATCAAGTATCATCACCGGATGATGACGATGTATCGTTGAAACGGGCCGTGTCAAAAAAAACTGTGGAAAATATTACATGCTCCATTTATTCTCTTGTGATGGAGCTCCAAAAAACAACCCCTTTGTACGTGGAATTTAAATTAAAGAAGTTAAAAATGTTTTTGAAAATTTATCAGCCTCCATTTTTGATGAAATAACGTGCGTAGAGAGTATTTATATCTAATTGTACCAACACGCTATGAATATCCTACGTCCAAATCGACTTACGACCGGTCTGTCGGAACCGAACGTGGTTGCAAGTCGACGACTAATGTAATGTCATCAGAGCCATATCAAGAACAAGAAAATATTATATATAACTATTTTTATTTATTTATTCAAAGATTCACATACAGTTCTGCAACCATTTTACAGTGAATGCACTTAACATAAAAAATTAAAAAATACATGATTATGCGAAATAAAATAAAATAACAAATTAAACAAAAAAATAACATATATATATACAGAATACGACCCAAGCAGAAAATTATTTACAGGAATTTACAGAATTTAAGAATGCCTCAAGCGACAGTCTGAAGGGGTCTATGGAGGGAGGTAGGGAATTCAAAAGGTTTGGAAGTCTATAAAGTAGGGAACGTTGAGCAAGGGACAATCTAAATGAAGGAACATGGAGAAGAGGAGTTAGTCTAGTTGCTCTAGGTGGAACATGGTAACTAAATAAGGAAAACAGTTCAGGGGAATCAATGCGGGAATTAATTATATTAAATATTAATGAAAGATCGGCCTTGATTAAAGTATTATATATAAGAACAATAAAATTATATATAATCATATATTTTATAAGTCTAATTTCATCGAATTGCTGAAACTAGTCGTAAATTTGTTATTATTTGTTTTAAATAAAAATTGTGGTAAAAGTACAACCATTCTTTTCTTCATCACGAAAGATATTCCATTCATCAAGATACGGTGGAACGGGAGATGCCTAATTCCGGATAAAGGTGTCTAAAAGTGAACTTTTCCGACGGCAGGGATGGAGGGGAATTTGATGCAGTGCCCCTCCTCCTGTGACCGGAATTCCATTCCCACGTAGAGGACATGCAAACTCGATTTTTGGAGGGAATCTCGGTCAATAAGATTGGCGTGCAGCGGGCGGGGATGGTGTAGTGTTTCGGCCCTATGTATATGGCGTAGATGAGAGCGAGGATGAGGTGGCCTCTCGCATGCTAACACATCTCTCAACAGAAGCCCATTCACCCTACTTGAAGAGAGCTTTCCGAATTAGAGTGGGCGATTTGGCGCAAAGTCGAGCGATCCGAGGAATTATTATCCGACGATACTTTCGCGTCCGCTGGACAGGGGAGAGAGATGTTTCGCTTCAGATGAGGGACGAATTTGCATTACCAGAGGTGAAGAAGAAATCATCTTAGCGAATTGTTTCTAAGACCATACTCTGATGAGTTGAATATTTTCATTTGTCATTTGGTACAGGATAAAGAAAAATGCATCTTTCATTTTTTTGTCTCAGTCTTGATCATGGCTGTGATGAAATGAAAGCTGCTGAGGTATGAGTGAATAATTGCACTAATTATAGTCTCTCCTTATCGAATGAAAAGAAATTTGTTAGTTATAGAGTTTTTGCGCTTCACTTGCGTGTATATGTTTGGTGTATAGCATTCTGGCACAGTTAGGAAAGCATGGGCTAACTACCTCACTCCCCATCCTGCCAAGTGAGCCTCATTCCTCTCTGCAAGCTCTTAGCAGCTTATGTCAGAAGGGTTGAGACACCAACCGGCCTTCGGGTTGACTACTTTACAGACATAACGCATTATTCTCGAAAAGACAAGCTTTATTTACGAAATGGGGAGAATTAAATTGCATACAAAATTGAGATTATTTTGCCTTCGTAGAAGGTCATAATAATAATGATGTAAATTACTCGTACACATTGTAGCGACATGTTTCGCTTGCGAACTTTGATAAGCCTGATGATGCTTATTCGCGAGCGAAAATTTCTCTACAATGAAATATATAGATGTGTACAAGCAATTTACATCACTATAATGTCGATTAAAATAAATCAAAATAATTGTTAATTTTATCTATAACAATAAGGGAATGAAAAAGAAGGAAAAGCTCCTCCTTGAAGTATGAACTAAACACAGGAAATGAAAGGCGTGTCTATGAGTGACACAGGTGGGTTATTTTTATATGGAAGATAAGTGAGGTCCTAGGTCCCAGAAGACGCAGACTTTTAAAATCGATTACTAGCAACAATATTTACTTCCCAAGAAATAAATACATGTATATTGAATAAGGATGATAATTTGTAAAAAATAGTGTCTCGCATTACGGAATAATTAGGGCCACAAACAGGCAAAACGTATATTCCAATCAGATTCAGGAGAAAAACAACGAAGTGAACGTGAGCAGAGACACAAAAAAAACTGGTAATTGAGTAATATAGACTTAGAGAACAGCTACAGAGTGTTATAGTGGAGTGCTGAAAGAGCTTAGTCTGGACTTAGAACTGTTCCGTCATAAAAGCGATAAAAGTTAAACCACGTAGAGTACGGAGCTGGGTCTCCGAAGACCCACAATGCTAAACGGCCCTCGGAATCTTATAGTTTAAATTCAGGTACACTTTTGTGGTCAATTCTTAATTCTAAATATGATTCTCTTGGAATACGTGAAGTTTCAATCACGACAAAAAATTGAAAGAATTATTTGCGAAAACGTATTTCTCGGGTCTCTGGAGACCCGAGGTCCGTACTCTTTGTGTGTGTTAAAAGTTATACGCAGAATCACATTGAATTTTATTAATAAATGATAAAGTACTATTGTTAAGAATAAAAAAATATGGAATAAGATTAATCTCTTTATTATGAGAAATATTTATAGGTCCTTGCAGTTTTTTCCTTCCTTCCCACCTCTTACAAAAGTTATCATCTGTTTCTATACGAGTTATCATCTCTTATAAACGTTATCATCTGTTTGTATCGTATTACTCACCGTTTTTGATGCGCGATCTATTTGAGGTGCGTAACTCGCTATCCTAACTTTTTACATTTCAAGACAGAGAGAAACTTTTAAATATTTATGTACTCAATTTCAAAATAATAGCAAACAACCACATGATCTGTATTTTTATGCCAGGCATCATCATCGGGTGAACAATCAGCAAAAACACAATATACAGGTAAAAGCACTCTTCCCTATTCCCTTCTATTTAAAATTATTACAATAATCGACACCTTCATTCCTGGTTACGGATCGCTTTTTTCCTTGCAAAGATCAATTTTTATGCGTCATATCACTAACCAGAGGCTCAAGATAACCGATGGATATTTCAAATACGTCACTAATAACAAATTCAGTTTAAAGTATTCATGTATAACTTCAGTGACCATCCCATCCTCAATTCATAAGAATAGACCCAGCTTCTACTTTTTAGTAAATTTTCAACCAAGTACACCAAAAATGTATACTTCATAGTTTAAATAGTGTTTTGATTTCTTTCGAGGGCATTTTGTTGAAACTTCTCGTATTTTAAATTGACAAATCATTATCATCATCTTGATACAAAAACTTATCTACTGATCCTTTTTGTAAATTGCGTTCTTCGTTTTTGATTCTTCGACACAATTTCTGCGTCAAACCCGAAAGTTGTGCAGTTTCAAAACGATGGAAATAATTTTCCGTCGTCATTAAAAGATATTGTTACGAATTTTTGTTGAGTTTAATATTTTTGCCCTTGGATAACGGATGGAGAAAAACTTATGCTATTCCAAAAACTTTCGTACTGGTTTTCCTCAGGTATGAGATGATGTGACAGACATTTAGGCATAAGCAATTCTGAATTGTGACAGTTATTGAGGAAAAAAGGTAATTTTACCTCATAATTTATCTTACACAGTAAACCTCACTTTCTCTCTTGGACTCATAGTGCTAATGGTGAAGTGAATGAAGTTTAATCAATTCAATGACAGTATCAATCCCACTTTTTACCCTGGAGAAATATTTTCTCATTTATTGCAATCGATGCGATTTGGTATGATTACCAGGTGGCAACGGTCGAGGGGGATATAATACAATCTGCCCGGCATTCGCCAAAAGAAATGAAATCCCAACAAATGCATCCCGTGGACAGTACACATCCTGACATTAGCAATAAGCCAAATTAGTACCGTGGCACAAATATACCAACACCTCCACCAAACACAGATAGTCTTTCGAATTAACTTCTACTATATAATTTACATACATACATTGCACTACCTGGAACTATTTTCTTATACTAAATATTATAAGGAGATATAAGCTATACATTATACATACATGCAAATACTTGGGGAGGCCTTCATCCGACGTAGGATTGAAGATAGCTGATGATGATGATATGTATATAAATTTAAATTTTACCATCTTTATGCTATTTTTTAAAAAATTTTAACTTTCTTCAGCATTGGAGTGAGAAGTTCTCCTGGTGACGCATTCCATTCTCTTATACCTCTACCGATAAAAGAATATTCCGCCAGAACGATTTTCTGTTCACACTGCTTTACTTTTAATTTGTGAACGCCGCATCCTCTATTGTTTGGAGAGTGAAACATGAAAATTTTCATTGCGTTATGAGTTTGTCCATCTCAACCTACATTTAAGAGATTATTTCGCACATTTTGCTTCAAATTATTGGATGTATTATGTTTCTTACTAGTTTCAATAGTTTTCCAACGGGGTCTTTCTGTCGCTCTCGTCTGAATTCCACCCTCATCTTAATTCTTCACAAGGGAATTCGGTATCCGTATCCTTGAAAGTGAGCGTGTGTCACCTGTAGAAGCAGTATCACCTGTTTTTGCTACTCGCGAAGATTAACTATTTGGGGATAAGCGCCTTTGAAGGAGCCGAGGACGAGACGAAGCTGTGTTTCGGTTGTGGCTGCGACAAGCCGATTGAGAGACGTTGGGTGGCAATGAATTCATTCGATAGAGAAGCAGCTGTTGGAAAAGATACCACCATGCACCACTTGCGGCTTTTTTGGAATAGTGGTAAGAGTTGAAGTTTTAATAAAGCTTTTATTAGGAGTAATATGAGAGAGAGAACACGCTGATATATGTTAATCCATAGCAAAGAGATAAGAGTGGATGAATCTTTTTCTGTAGAATATAAATGGGTGAATCCGATCCTATCTTCTTCAAGATCGATTATTTTTACCCGATTCCAAATAATTTTGAATCGATCTTTTGGATCTATCTTTCGATCCGATTCGATGCATCCAACCGATCTATACGATTCGATAAAGATGTATGCGATCGTTCTCTGCATGATTCTAGGGTATTTACCGCGTTGGATCAAATCCCGCTAAAGCATAGATGGAAATTGATACAAATAAGTATATTAAATATTGCGTTAATTAATTTCTACTTATTTGTCTCGTCCAATGATGGAGTGGCATAACACTTGCTTGGTATTTGACTAACTACGGATGTCATTTACCTGACAAGAAAGGAGAGGAGTAGGCAGAAAATAGATAGCTTTTGCAGGTGTTTTCGTAAATGGGAAGACAATAAAGATTAACCAAGATTATTATACTATAATAATGTGAGTAATAATCATTATCAATCGATTTGAATGATGTTAAAACCATAATGAAACCTATTTCATAGACTACGAGAAAAATCTGGGAAATAAGTGAGGAAAGCTCGTTTCAAGGAATCATATTTTCCTCCAACGATACGCGAGAATATCCGAGAAAACAGACATATGTTTCATATGGGTTTACCTCGAATGATCGAAGCTCACTTGTCCGACACTCACTCGACCGACTATCAATGGCACGATTGCTCGATTGATCGACTATTCGATTGATCGACAGCTCAGTCAACCGACAGCTTGATTGAACGACATCCCAACCCAACCAAACCCGAAGTATCCCATTAAGAATTATATACATCATGTATGACATATTTATTTGCGACAGCGCATTTACAATGGAAATAAGTCGAGATATTGTTCAATCAAGCTGTGGGTTGCATTTATCTCATTCCGTTCACCATAAGGTAGTCCCTAGGGATACGCATTTAGATGTAAAATATTCTGTGAATATAGATGCACATACGGAAGGCTGATTCTTGTTCCATGTGACCGGGTACGGGAGGAAAAGACTACTGTAACGACTAGTGTAATCAGTCAATTGCACGTACAACGTCACGTATGTAATGATCTAGTCATTGCCCGTCTGGGTCGGAAAATCCTAAGCTAGAGACCGTCCAGTAACTTTGCTTCCAATTGTTTTCTTCATGGAGTAGAACCCGAGTGCTAACCATCTCATATGCTGCGACTGGATTTTGGGTTGTTTTATTTGTTTTTAATAAATGAGAATCCAGCTCAGTTTTGTTACAGATTCAACAGCGCCCATATAGAGAACATACTATAAATTACTCATTTCAATATTTGATTTCATTAACTTTAAGGCCAACATCCCGCAAAGTATATTTTGCTTGAATGAATTCCTCGCTTTGCCATACCTCACGCAAGAGGTGGCAGGTTAAACAATTTCTACTCGAAAATCACCGCTACAAAGCAGCGCAAATTTACTGTTTTACTGAAGTAAAACTATCGGTTAAATAACGATTGATTGATAATAATGATAATAATTAGCTCATCTCAGAGTTTTCTCGTGTAACTTTATTACTTTTCAGATATGGATAATGTTATTTTATTCAAAATTGAGGAAAAAACTATTTTCCTTCAATTTCTCAATCATATACCAGATCTTGAGATCAAAATGGAAAATTCTCCGCCGTTTGGACTTCGAAGCTACGTTAGCAGATTTGAGGAAAAGTATTTTTCAAAAGAAGATGATATTCTATTACTTGATATCATTAATTTTACTAAATTAATTTCTTTCGTTACAAGAACATTTCTTTAACTATCATTCTGAAGATGCCTGTGATGAAAAACCAACACTTAATTACCTGTCTTCTTCTACGGCCTCAATTATTTCCGATGTTCATAAACCATTGGTCATACCTAATTCCATTTATATCAGGTATTTTTCCACCTCAACCAAATACATACGTATTGAGAAAATGCCCTGTCTCCCATCCAATTCGTTTCATTTTGCCTCTGTTCCTTTGTTTCTAATCTCAAAAGGATTCCTATGATTTCCTACATACAGTTGAGTACTTACAATTATTTTAACAGAAAATATTTCAGATTCTATTAATTTTATTTTAATCGTTGTATTTTTCAATTTTAGTATTATTATGTTTTCCGGGAGTATTGAGGAAATTGAGTTCACAATTTAACACTGTCGAAAGCCTTAAAATATCAGAATGTTAAAATTTATTTGAACCACTTTAAAATGCTTTACAATAACTTCTCTAGATAACTCCATCTTAATGCTAAAAGAATATAATAAATAAATATTGCATGCGAATAAACGTAAATATCTTCTATAAAATTCACAAAGAGAGGATACATTCTATGAAACTTGATCATTTGAATAGAAAGAAGAATTTTGAATTTTTCGACAAAAATTAATTGATTTACTTTGTAGAAGAAGCGAAAGCCTACTGAAAGTCAAGGACGGTATCCAACGTACTTATTCAAACCAAAGCAGATATTGCTTCCATTATCATAACGTTTGCATAAATCCTATTTAAATGTGAAAGTATTTAATTGATTATATTGCACATGATCATAATATTGTAGTAATAATGTATGTAATTGTATTTTACATAATGTAATGATGAGAGTAAGGTGCTAAGTTCAGAAATTGCTTGCTTGGTAATGTTGTTCGGTAATGGAAATAATGTTAAATTTTTACTCTAGAACCACCCAATTATAAGTATAATAATATTACATTATAATAAAACAGGATGCAACTAATATAGTAAATTAGCATTAGTTTAAACTGTAGATATGTTGGCTAAATATGTAAGGTTAATGAATGTAAATATTTTGCAATGTTACACCACCTAACAATTGTATTTCTACAGAAAAAAGTAGCATGAACATAACCAAATTACGATTTTTATGTGTTGAATATTTTCAATGACCTCGGCTACAGTATTAAAAAATATGAGCCCCCATAAATGTTTGATTCTTAAGTAGTTGCGAAAATTAATACAAGACCCGGTCCTCATACTTTCGGGAAAAAACGGCATAGTATAATAATAAATATGGCTGCGATTTTAATATGAGATAAGTGACGCAATTTTGCTCGCATTTCCAATCATCTGCTAATATTCGAGAAGAAAAAGAGTCAACCGCGAAGTTTTCAACAAAGAGATCAATGTGTTAGAAGAAGAATGGACGTGAAAGAGGAAGTGAGTGCAGAATGCATTTTTATCTGTCTGGAGATGAAAGAGCAGACGGAGGTTGGATGGATGAAGTCCCTCCGGTGATTGCTGAAGATCGTTTAAGACCGACCCCTGGAGTTTGCGTGTTGCCTTTGACACCTGATATTATACTTGGTTTTAAGTTTCCCGTACCTTAAATTTGGTACGTGCTGCGCAGCTGATGTCGAAGAAGCTGGCAGAATATTCGGTCCCAAAGACACGACATGATAGTAGCTGATAAGGTGCCCTTCCGCGGAACTAAATTATCACGAACCATCATTTATGCGAATATCGGGCAAATTTTCTTACCGCTACGAAGGGGTTACACTCAGACGCCTCTGAATGAAAATGGCGCTGAGATGTTGAGTCATCTCCGTGACCTACCAGAGAGGGAATGGGAAAATTTTGTTTGTATCGCCTCGACTGCTTATGATAATGTGTGTGAGGCGGAAGGTGGGGAGAGGAGCGTACGCTAAATTCCTTCACATGGCTCACATCCTGTGCACGGAATGTGATCAAATCAGTAGTACCATATGCCAAAAAATCGGATGTCATCGATGAATGGAGCATGACGGGACCAAATTAATGTATACCAGTTGGGTTTTCAACTGCACTTACTGTACAAGGAACAATTATGTGTGGTGTTTCATCGTACTACGTATTAATTACCATACCTATCTATACCATCGAAATAGGACAAAAAGTAGCAGGCGACTACATTTCTCAGTGCATTTTTTCGAAAGCTGTAGACATTCACATGTATTTCCCATAGAAGTTTGTCTCCAAAATTATCAATAGCAAAATTGATAACGTTGTAAGGAAGAACACAAAATAAGGTAGATTTCGATAACAGAAACTAGTATGTAACTCGAAAGATAGTCCCAAAAACACATTGGTTCAAAAAATCCCAAATCATTTAAAATCTTCCTGAAATTATCAATTTCTTGCAGAATGAAAACACTTCGTACTTTTCCACAGAAAAGTACGAAGTGTTTTAATTCTGTAAATGGCTTTCCACGAAGTCACGCCTTCTCATATCGATTATATTATCAATTTCTTCTTTCTCTTTCCAATACGATAAAATTAAATCTTGTTTAAATAAAACCATACTATCCAGAATCACTTTTAGTCAATGCTGAGTGTTTTAAAAATCAATTTTCGCTAACTTGACTTTTTATGCAAAAGTTGCAACAGCGTACGTGATTCTCTCGTAAGAAATACATGAGGCTACAAGAAATGCATTTTCTCTTCATCACATTGGACATACTATAGAAAGTTATCATTTGGGAACTTTCAAAACAAAATTTCTTGTTACTTTACGCACGATGAAGCATATGTTAAAACCGCTAAGATGCTGTCTAGTTTTGCTGGAATAGCTCGAGAAATGTGTAGTGGTGAACTTTACATTCAGCCTAAACATGGAAAAGTATTTAAGGAGTATATGTGCATTTAATATTTCCTTATCGGTAAGGTTTCTAAACGTCACCATTCTTTTGTTTAAAACAAAACTGAAAATGTAACGGTAACCCCTAACTTTTAAATTAATAAAATTTGAAACGTTTTGTTGATGAAGGCTGTAAAACGGGACTAATAATAATTTCCATTGGAGGATAAAATGCTCATAAACAGGCCAGTGCCAGAAACAACGAAACGTATTATTCTCCTAAATAAGAGAAAATTTACCATCTCGAAAATTTCTTAACCCTAACTGTTCGTAGTTCGAGGTATCAACTTATTGAACATTCCCTACGCCGTCAATGAGGAGAAAAAGTGCCGAGTTTTGTTATTTTAGAATATATAATATAATAAGAAAAATGTTTTGTTGAATGGACCATATCTAGACCACGCCTGCTTCGAGGAAGAGCTGATAAGATCTGGTTATGGGAACCAGGGGATTGATATCAATCAGTTTCCTTATGTGTGCTATCGTTGAAATGTTTAACTTTGACTTTAAATTCAAATTCATATATGATTCTGTGCCTTTCTATCACCTTCGTATCCTTTTATAACGCTCTCTCACCCGGAATTAAGTCCCCAGTTTCCTATACTTGCATTTATAAATACCTTTGACAAACCAAAGAAAGAAATCGAAGAAAGAATTGATATGATCGATCGATATAAGAATGGCTTTCCAATCGATCATACAAATCCAACACACTTAGTTTTCCAAATACTCTATTTCAAAACTCATCGAGAAATTCCTACCTTATATTAACTTCATTCCTATCGAACTATATCTTGTTCATCTCGCCGTGAATATCTTTATGAATAAAATCGATTGTGGCAGGCTTTACCGTGTGGAAATCCACAGGAAAAAAGTATTTGTTAAACCTTATTCTTAACATCCTCTATCTTTATGAATATGTGTGTAACATTTACTTTAGTATGTTTGTTGTTTTTAAAGAGCACAATTAAGGATCCGCATTGGAGAATTTGGTATCAAGATATTCTTAT
Organism: Sympetrum striolatum; assembly: GCA_947579665.1. Classification (NCBI taxonomy): domain Eukaryota; kingdom Metazoa; phylum Arthropoda; class Insecta; order Odonata; family Libellulidae; genus Sympetrum; species Sympetrum striolatum. The sequence goes on from OX388352.1 coordinate 81,180,152, forward strand.
TTATATTTATTTCATTTGGTAAATTTTGCATATTGCATATGGTGATGTTTTAATGAATGAAGGAATTTTGAGCCACCCGAGTCGTAGGAGAAAACTGAATAGTCTTGAGTTAATTGAATTAGGATGTCCCGGAAGACTTGACGGGATAATAATAATAGTTACCTATTATAAACTTTTAAGCAACGTTTGCTTGAGCGAGATTATGACTAACAACCCTTTTATATCTTAACTCTTCGTCGTTGAAAATGTAAAATAGTGTTTTTTGGTAACGAAGTGAACTGAAAATACTACTTTTTAAGTTTAAATACCTAAGTTTTCCCTAAGGAAAGTATATACCAAAGTAGGAAAACACCAGCAAGGAGGCGGGTGAGAAAAAACAGTGAAACCTACGAATAGTAAATTAAATGTTTAAGTAAACAGATTAAGATAGGTCTGAGAGACAAAAAAAAACATTACGGGCGTTTATTCCTATTGGTAAATAAATAGAAATATATTTGCGTAAAAATATGGGAAAGCAAATTTTTAGGTTCTAAAATACATTCTTTAGTGTTCTACCCTTCGGTAGGTTCATGTTGATAAAAAATCAAACGTCCCTATTCAACAATAAATCTCCTTCACTTCTTGGTAGTTTACCCCTTTAAGTCATCCATCATCTTCTGCCTTTATCTTACCCTCTATATTTTCCCTTGAATTCCGCCCTCAATCACTTTCTTTAGAAGCCCCTCTCCTCTCAACATTTGACCCACTCATTAGCTCGTCGTTGTTTAATTATTTCATGTTTAATTTCCCAACCATCCGTAGCATTTTCGTGTTTGTTTTGCTGTCGATCAACTTACTTTTTCCATTGGACGCCTTAACCACATCTCGAAGGACTCCAAAAGTTTAACCTCCACTTTTCAGTTCTCAGGCTAGAGTGGAAAATAGCTATGAAAACAAAAACTAAAATGAAATAATGCATATTGAATATTTCACCAATAGCAACCAGATTGTTCAATGCTAACAGATAAATTTTATATGCATAACTCATAATACTAAGTTTCCAGGGAAATAGATATTAGTAAATACAATTATTTCTCTAATAAGCCATTTTCCCGGATTTTTATGGGGTCGGCTGATGAATGATGGTTTTAGGTAAATATGAGATTTGTTTTGGCGATGAAGTGACTTTTACGGCCGGATTGTTACGGCCTATTGTTCTTGCCGCTAATCCCGAACGGGAAAGTCAGACAAACACACAACCATTCCCTGATCAGAAAAATCCTCATCAGCCGGGATTCGAACCCGGGGCCTTGGGATTGGAGTGATTGCACTTCACACGCCAACCACTTGACCACCAAGGCTGGTACCTTAGTAAACACAAATATAATCATGTATTCGCGTACTGAGCCATTTTGAAAAATACAGGAATTACAATGCGTTACTCAGTAAAACAATATTCGCAAAAGTTTCAGATATATGAGGGCATTCTCAAAGAATAATAAGATATAAAAAATAAATTAAAAATACAGCATAAAAAGGAAATAGACATTTGAGAGTAATCAATACAAAGATTTAATAAATGATCTACCTAGTTATCGGAAATATATACATGGCAGACCAGATACATAGACAGTCTTAAGAATCACAAAATTGATATGAAAACAGAAAGACGAATTAAAATTAGAAATATGAAGCTTTAGCAAAATAAAAATACAAAATTGTGGGTTTAAATAACTAAAAATCTTACGTAGAAATAATATAATAGAGGGGAAAAAAGAGAAAGAACACATACATAGTCTAATAAATACTACATAGACAATTAACGGATGCTTGGTGAAAGAGAACAACGAGATCTGTAGGAAGTGGTTGTGTCACTTTAATCTTGTATGTTGTTAAGAACAGAAGACAGGAAAAACGTAGACGAACCTTCGGGATTATATGAATAGTTTTAAAAGGAAAGAAGTACGAGAAAAATCCAGTTGCATACAGCTAACGATATTCTGAAGAAAAGAGGTATGCATCATGTAAAGAATAAAGGGTAATGGATGAAGAACTAAACAATGTGCCTAAATTAAGATAGCTTTGCAGGAAAACGAAACTGAGTGGAATACTGCTAATATTTGAAGTTATCAATGGTTCGGGAAATATAGAATAAGTTTTACATATAATACGCAAACCCTCATACTGAACCAAGCATTTTGTCGTCAATACTCATTATCCGAATGAAAATTTCCGGACTAGAAAGAGAAGTGTATCGGTATCAATTCAAATTTTAATTAGGTAAGGTATTACCGTAGAGCTATAGTTAAGGTTAGGTGTAGTATACTAACCCCAGAATATGAGAAGGAAATCGTCAAGGAACACTTGATTAGCAACAAAGCTACGCTCTGGTTATATTACTATCTAGATATTGCTGACATTTCACGCTCATTTTATAAAAATTACGAAGTGAAATCGCCCCTCGTTGAAATTCATGCAATTATTTCTCCTTCTAAAATGCTCAACTCCCAGTATTATTTTAATGTATCTATTTTTTGGATAAATGTCTTGCTATGTACATAAATACGTTACGTATCTGTGCATGCATTGTGGTAGTAGTGGAAAGTAGGATCCTCGAATTTCTAGTCGCCTTGATCTTATGTACCCTGCAATACGTCGTTCGATTTTTTTTTAACTAGCGGTAAATTCATATTATACAAATATTTACTCATTAAAACGTAATTTTTATGCTCAAATACATGGTTACATCAATTTTTATAGTCCAGTAGTATAACATGTTTACCGGCTGCTATTCAAAATGTCTTGTAAATTCGTTTACGTACTTTCGCCTTTACTTAAAGTATGTTTAGCATTGTAATATCACAATGCAATACAGAAGTAGCTTACTCGCAGGGTTAGGGAGCAAAGGGTCATACGTCATATTTCACAAGCAATATAGAAGATATGTTTACACTTTACACTAGAAACATATTATTTACGAAATTCCTGTTCAGATAAACGAGTAAATATCGAAATTCGCTCTTTTTTCTGATTTTCGTGTAGAAATACGAAAATTGTATATCCAAAAAATATTATTTGTGTACAGAAAAATATTTTAACACCCAGAAAAGTCTGTCTAGAGATTGAAGAATTATTTTTAAAATTATCATGAGCCCAACCTTATGATGGTACATAGATGGTACGTATATACGCTTCTTTTTACATAATTACACTTGTATCGCATCATTAATTTACGGATTATTTTTCACTTTTTCTTTTCATCACATATTGTGCAGCTCCGTATTTAACGTTTTCTGTCCATTTTCTTAATTAAACACCCGCACAATATAAGGAAAGAGTTGAGGTGACTTTGCACATAAGGGCGTGCACCTTTCTTTGGGAATTTACCCGTACGATACTTTTTAATTTACTCGATTTTTATGAATTTCCGAGCCATCACCACGTGTTACCTAACGTCCTACGCGTTATTTTGACATTCCTCCGGAAATTTTCCGATCGAATATTCACAGATGCTCGGTGATGTTTAGCGTGAATTGGGAAATTGAGCGGTTGAGTGAGGGGGAAACCCCTGGCATTGTAAAAGGGAACGGATGCCAGTATAAGGGCGTAGGAAAAGTGAGGGCACGCGACAACATCAGATGGCCACCGTAGCGCATTAGCGAGAAGATTCTTTCCATCGCCAAATTGCAACATTCGCCACTCCTTAAATTTCCATTAAGAATTTTCAGCCAAGGGTGTCCCCGGCTTTGATTTCCTATTGGCTTGTCGCTTTGGAAGTTACTTGAAGAGGAAAGAGGGATATTCTGTCTGTGTCTGGAATAATGAACCTCTTTCCACCGAATACCCTAAAACAGACGTGTCCAGCCCACGGTCAGCGATTCGCGTTTCTTAACCGGAAAATAAACGGTACTACTTTCGCAAAAACAGATATCATAGTCTATACTGAAATTTTACGTCCTTTTTTTGAAAAAATGCTGTACTGCTATGCTCATTTGTATTTTGGTTATATTGTGAATAAATATTGTATTGTATTCCTAAACTGTAGAAGTACATATAAAAGATTTTTCTTTAGTTTCGTTAATATAAGCGATGCCTAAATCAAGAGGTCATTTCCGGCTCGTGCGCCCGAGAAAATATTTAATACGGCCATCCGCCACCAAAAGATTGTACATCTCTCCTCTAGAATGATATTTATGAAGGCAGCGATCAATAGTTATTAAACAACTATTATACATGCATGTATACACACGTCTTAATGGGAGGAATTGGAACTAGAAGTACCATCTACCAATTAACCTTTGTCTAATAGGAATAAATATAAAAATATAACAAGTATTTTATGCAGATTTTTAACTATAAATCAGGAAATATGAAATGAAAGAATGGTTTTGCGGAGCAGATAAAAAAAAATTGATAATTTTTATCATAGAAAAAATATTTCTACTGCCGGAAATCGCCCGCAAAGAGAAGGTGGTTGTGAAAATCCTGCGAAAGGTGTAGTAAAGAGAGAGATAAACTGCAACATAAAATATGATAATATTTTTAAAAGGTATTAAAGGATTAATAAATAGCAGAACAATGGTTTTCTTTGCTATAGTAGTGGTATGAAAATCAGATTCACTGTCAGCTATATATTAGATACTAATATAATGCAGAATAAAATTAAAAAGGTGGTTGACCAAATTTTTGGTCATAAAGATTAAATTATTAAGAGATGCATTATAATGTACAATAAAGTAAATAGACATGGAAAATATTAAGGAGATAAGGATAAAAGAAAGAAGAAAAAGAAAGAAAATGTCATGATACAGAATTTTAAGAAAAAAATAACACATATAAATTTAACAATTTCCTGTTTTCATGAATATAACTATAATAAGACACTTCTTGCAGCATTTGTGACTAATTTGAAGTCAAATAAGTAATTTATTTAATTTCAACAAATACATGTTTGATACATAATGAAAGCTTCGTAAGAATCACAATTTGACATATAAGGTATTTAACATCATCATAAATCATAGCGCGAATGGAATGAAAGAAGGAAAGCAAAAATAATAAACATAATATTACTATCACTGCCAATTAGTATCGTAATTACCAAATTTATATTCTCAAAAATCTGTCATTTTTTCTTTTGACAATATCCAAGACATGGCCTACTATAGAAATTTATGGCGTTTCTCATTTTTAATTTCTTCGGGCAACAATCTAAAAATACTATGGGGCCATATAAAAAATGATCGTATGAAAACAGTTAAATTCGTAGATTTTTCTCAAATTCATAGATAAGTCCATTTAACCTACCCATCTACAAGACCAGGCACAGCAGTCCTATCGACATGCAGTCGGAACTCGTTAAATCGAACTCCTCGGAGTCGAAAATTTACTAAGTCGAATCACTCGTTATTTCCCGGCCAAATTCCCATAACACCAATATCTTTTAGATTAAGAGGAGATAGTTGAGCGAGATACATCGGCATTTCGACGCTTAATTAATTTAACTCGCTTTTTTCTGCAAAGGTAAGCTATTTCATTGTACTGTTTGATAGCAAATGTACATGTTGCAGGTACATGCACTTTTATGTAGACTAACTGCATTCCTATAAAACGACAATATAGTAAACTGGTATTATAACTAAGCCGAAAAACATTCTCTTTTGTCAACCGCGCCTATTACGTCACTTTTCCTAGCTCAAAAACTCCGTCAGTCCATTTTTTAGATCCCTTTGCAATCGATTTAGCTATGTCCGACCATTATTTTGCGTGCGTTTAGTTTTTTACTTGTAAAATGCAATGTTATGACATGGTAAGTAAATAAACTACTTAACCTTCCGAATGAGGTATGCGGTGGTGGGCCCATCTCTAGGAACGCTGATAAGGGTGTTGGCAATTTTTTGCTCTTCCCAGCCAAGGATTTGCCAAGGCACGTGAGGCTGTGAGCGCTCTGTTACTTTGAAAAGACGTCCGCCATCTGCTGATCATCCCAACACTACCGTGCGATACTTAGGAGGCTTCGAACTTTCGTGGTAAAATAACACTTCTGGTGTAAACGTTTTGAAGAAAGCCAAACAATGACAATTATTAAATTTAACGCCGTCAAATTCTCCCCCATCCCACCGTCGATCGGGAGATCTGTCTTGAAGAGCACCTGGCCCCAAGTGGGTCGAGCGAAGGTAACTCGATTATCTTGGGGTTGGTTTTCGGATACCACGATGAAATAAGCATCCTGAGATCTAACAGGTAAACCTGAGATGGAGAGATAATTAATGTATTTTGGCGATGCGAAAAGATGGTAACGTAACGTAGCAATGCTAAAAATAAATACGCAGAAATTCGCCTTTTCATTCCCTGACCCGCTTGTATTTATCCCAGGTAAACGATGATTAACTTATTCGCAAAGTACCATAATTGCATGGAAAATAAGGAATGAAAAATAGAGGATTGATACGGAAAGTAAAGGACTAATTTTAATTGCACAATTGAGCCCTAACATTTCACCACGAAAAATGTAAGGACTAATAACCAGAAAGAAAGTACGATAGAGAATGAACTTTATTGGAAGGAGTTAAAGTGGACAAGAGGTTAATGGAGAGTGGCGTGAGGAAATAAGGAAACCCCTAAGAGCGAGCTTGCATAAATTTATGAGTTTTTACAGATATGGTCTATAAGGTCTTTCTCAAAACGAGATTGAGACTGATAAGTCTTTTCTTCCATCTAACCTTCCTCAATGGTGTTATAAACATATATGCGTAGGTGAATAGAGATAGAGAGGAAAACTTTAGAAGGAGTGGATGTAAAAAAACCGTAAGGCGATATCTTAGGATAATAGATTCACCGCAGGAAAACACCCACAAAGAAGGGGGTGTTAAAAACCTGCAATACCTTACTGACAGTACAAGCTAAAAGATGTAAAAGAAGGCTGTGAATAACATGCAATTAAAAGTCTTGATTAAGTCTCAGATTGGTTAGAGAAATTGCAATTCGATACGGAAAGTAGCATACCCAAACAGAATTATTTATAGCCAAATTAGGAAATATCACATTCAAATTTGTTCAAAAAGAGAAACGGAAAGGATTGGAAATAATTAAAATCATATAAACTTCTTTTTAAATATTGGATAACTTATGACTCATTTAGCGATAGCTTTAAAGCATGATAGATATGTTTACATTGGAATTTTTTTAGAAATATATTGAAAGAAAATTTTTGAAAACATTTATTTCTCTTTCTAAATTCATTTTGGAATATTGATTTTTCTATAGCGAATACCAATGAGTCAATATTAGCTCTCCTAAGTCTTTGTTCTCTAATCATTTTAGGTTAGCTGTAAATAGATATGCTTCCTCGAAGAATCGTAATATTTTTGGTGATCTTTTAGAGTAATGACTTTGTATAAGATTGAGATCACAAGGACACAAAAGAGTTGAATAAAAATTGTTGTGGGCATATGTGGAATTATGAGTGGATATTATCAGAGATAAAAAAATGTAGAAAATAAAACCTCATGGAGAAATGTTGCCAAAAAATATAATATGACGCATCTCGAAAGATATGGGACTTGTCGATGCTGAATGATCCAATAAGGGATGGTAGGTATGAGCTCTTTGAGATATTTTTATCGATTACACCCTCAACAGGTATTTTAACGTAACTTTCAATATATTTTCATAGAACGGTAACAGTAATTGAAGACACAATTTTGTAGGAAAATTATGAAAATGCCTTCAATGAAATTGAATGCTTTATATAAAATGTATAAACATACACAAATGGAAATACGCAATTGGAAACTATGTTGAGAACTAAACCATGAAATAGCTACTTCGCAAGAAGAAGAATGAGATACTGAGGTTCCCTAGAATCCTAACTATGAGAAGTCTAGAGAAGTTTACTATGGAAGTGGTGTTCGTGTATTTTTCATATAGGATCCAGCCTCATGAATCAACGAATTAAACATTAAAATCATCTTTTTCAGCAAAATTCCTCAGCAGGTCAAAGCAAGTTTCCTCAGGAATTCAAAATATCCGTTTCAATTATTAAATGCCATACATTTTTATGCCTCTTACATGAAATGTAATCAATCAATACGTCTGACTAATATTCTGCATGAGGGGTCTGCACCCACTTTGTGCAGCATCGCTCTATCGATATTAAATCGAATCCGCGTTGCACAGATTGAGGAGATAGGTGGATTTGGAAACGTAGTGATTAGTATGGTATAATATGCGTTAAAGCTGCAATGGTGGTGCGTATACGCAATTTATGTCAATCGAGTACTTTGCAACTTTATGTTGTTTTTTTATATTCTCTACGTTCCTTATGTTTCCCATAATTGAATCTTGAAGGACGCACTCCTTTCAATGAGCCGATAATCACTCAATTGATTCACCGCCAAGAGAAATATTTCAAGCCCATATTTTAAGATGAGCAGAATTCATCATCAAAGCCAACAAATGTTACTTTTCGCGGGAGTAAAGAGGATGTATATTGAGAATATAAAATGTTAGACAGCTAAATTGTGAGTGGGACAGGAAGCAGTGCTAGTAGTCTGCTCGATAGCGGACTCGTTTGATTATTACACTGGTGGAACCTCTCTCGCTTTTTTCATATTTTTTTGTCACTAGATCCCCTTCTAGTAGAGCTAGGGTCTATCAAGAAAATAGTATGGCAGTACGAATCTTTTTACCTTATTTTCAAGACAATTCCCACGTAAGCCTTCAATATACTATCCCAGAGAGGCCGAATTCTGAAATGCATTCTTTGAGGAACTTATAGTTCTTAAAATTTCCTCACTTTCACCGGAGCGCAAATGCGTCTACAATTACCAATAAGTTGCACAATTACTCTGTAGCACATTATTACGTAACTATTGACCTATGCACACCTAAAACATGGTCGTTGGCACCTTTTTCATTAATATTAGAAATAATTTTACGTAGACTTTAATGAAACCCATTCCATTTATCCTTCCATAATTACATCTTGTTAGATGAAAATATGCTTTGCATTCTGACAGTCCGTTCACTAATAAGCGAATCAAAGAAGCTAAAATATTTTTAAGACTCGGATGCAAAATACGGATTGATTAGGTTAGGGTGGGGCCAGACTAAGGTTTACTGAATGTTCTAGCTAACTTGCAATCGATTATAAATTTATAAGTCATAAAATATATACATTAAAAAATACAGTTTATGCCTGATTTTTACTTTCTCCCTATACGTAGTATAGAGAAAGTATTGTAATCGCAAAAAAATTCGACCTCCAGATTTCAACGAAAATAGATGTTTTGGGGCCCATAGAGTTCGTTTTTGCTATTTTTCCGAACATATCTGTCTTTGTGTCTGTCTGTGTGTGTCTGTTTGTCTGTGGTAAAAAAGTGTGTGGGCGCTCTATCTTAAATACTAATTATTTGATCATTTCCAAAATTCATATTTAGTATTTTACAAACAATGCCAAGAGTTGATTAGTTTTTTATGAATATCGCTTAACCGGAATTTGCTTTTAATCCGGAACAAAATTTTGTTTCTTAAATATCTCTGTCAGAATGCAATGTAATTATATACAATTATATGCAAAAGTTATAGATAATGTACATTACTACAACTTTTTTAAGCATGTTTTCGTAAAACTGATTGTTTAGGAGTTATTTTTGAATAAAGGTTAACCGGAAGCTGTTGTTTATCCAGAAATGGAAGTTTTTCATACATATCTCTGTCAGAATGCAATGTGGGTGTATACAGTTACATACAAAAGTTATAGATAATGTATTTTACTACAACTGTTGTTTGAAACATTTTTCTGTAATACTCATTGTTTTGGAGTTATTTATTTATTACCGGCATTGGGTTCTGTTTTCAATAAATATGGAGAAAGTCATGTGTTGGCCCCATCAGATTTTTTGTCATGGAAGGGAGGAAAAGTACCAAAATAATCAATTTTCTGCAAAGTACCCAAGTGGTCATTGTGTCCGCAGGGGAAGGGTATACTGCCACAAAGGTAGAAGGTGGAAAATAAATTTACAAAACGAAGTTTGACTTTAAATTATTATTAACTTAATTATAAAATTTGAGGCAAAAATGTTTTTTCCGATACTTCCTTTTATTTCAATATATATAATAGAATAACTACTAAACCTTTTTTCAGTGCATCGTTCCAGCGTTTTGCGGTAGATACCAGAGGCATTGGCACAATATCTTTCGGGCTGACGGAAAATGATGACCCTACATTCCAGTATGTCAAAGCTTCCTTGCGATACTGTTTAGGAACATTTTATCACGAGTGGGAAAGTAAATAGAGATGAAAATAAAACAAAAGTAGATCATCAGAAGATGGCTCAAAAAGTGTACATACATCACGAATTATTAATTTTGAGCGGAATTGTCACAACACAACGCTTCCCAAAAAAGGGGAAAAAATTGCCTAATCGGACCCGGAGTTTTAATTCGTCATCGGGTGTATCAACGAACGGATTGATAGTCAACATTTTTTGAATGGTGGTCTTTCATTTGTATCGTTTGATAGCTCGCAAACCTCACAAATGTTCACGAATTTACGAATTTAATCATCAATTTTAGTGAATAAAAATTATTTAATGAGAATGGGTGCATTACACGATCCGTATTTTAGTTTAAAGCTCTTCCCTAACCGTAAAAATCGAAGCAAATTCACACTTTGGACGCAGATTATCAAATTTATCCTACTCCGTAAGAGATGTTAAACCTATAACTTAATCGAAAGCACCAGATAATATAAATATGTAAAACTTATATACGATGTTAATTAGGAGAGGTCCCCCTGGGCCTAACCTCGCCTAATAAGGGTAAAATAATAATTTTGAGGACATATACACAGATTAACATAACGCAAATACAAACAATTTTACGTACTTACTGGCTTTAAACATGATGCACTTATGGAGAAAAGTTTGAACTGTTAATATTCAAAAATATTTAGAAAATAAATACCACAAGTTTGAACATACATCTTGAATGTACGTTTGTGCATTCATGAATGAATTTACAAATCTAACTAACATAAGAGAAAAATAAATTAAATCGAATTAAATTGAATTTAAGAGATGCTAATCTTCTAGGTAAAACATATTTCAAAATATTATACTGAAACGATATAATATGAAAACTGGAAATTAATAATGAGGAATACTCTTAATATAATAAATTGAATAAAGAATGAACATTCAAATCACAAGCATTCTTTTCACTTACGTAATATATACTTATCCTAAGGATATTTTCGACAACTGTATGTATCAAATATCCTTATGCACTGTCCCCTCCTTCACTTACCATTGGGATGAAACAATTCACTCAAAAACACTAAAAAAGGGATATCGAGTTGATATGAAAGTGTTCTGAAGAGCCGAGATGATGTTGCTCCTCTTCAGAAGACAAAAAAGGATTCGACGATGCAGCCAAGGTCAAGAGGAGATTAACTCTAACTCTAGGAAAATAGAGTCAAGGTGCTTGCACCATCTGCCACACGCCAAAAAGCGGCTTGCAGGTACCTTACATAGCCATAAACATAGACGGTTGTGAAACGGATGATGGTTTGGATTTAATCCCTAAAAATGTAGTTTCGAATTTATCGAGCAGCTAAGAGCCGTGAAAGGCGAAGTCCAGTATTTATTTATCTGATAAAAAAACAGACATAGTCACGTGCTGCTAAATGACCTAAGTCAGTGCACCAATGAAAAAACGAACAGAAGAAAACATTATCTTCTTCCTTGATACGAGGATATCAAGAGCATTTCCGAGCCAGAAATCTCGAAATTTAAATCAGAGATGTCTATGATTTACCTCCAGTATTACGCATCAAGTTCTATTATCATATCTTGATAAAATTAAGTAGGTAATCATCATCATAAATAATTAAACAGCTTTTTAAAAATCTCTATGCGAAATTTCACTCTTCGGAAGATTGACGAAGATCATTCATCGACATCTCCGAAAGAAGCTTTCTAGGAGGGCAAAATTCGTTTAGAGGTTTTTCTAAAGCTTTCTGATGGTTTTTGGTGATGATTATTTATAAGATACACCATCAATGGTCTTATAATTTATATCCTGGCGAATGGTATAATTTCCATTACAATAATAACACCCTTCTTGCTATTTTTTATGGGATGAAATATTCGCGCATCCACTCCTCCGAGGGGTACAACCCCACTCACGAGAACTCCTTACCCCGTGTACTCTATGGCATAAACTTCACTTCCTCGTGTTGTCTGCTATCGCTACTCGTTATCCTGTTTATGCTCAAAATATGCATTATGAATATGCCTGAAGAATTTGTGAATTGAGTGAAATTGCCAAATATTAATATAGGCGACACATGCATAGATGTATGTTGAAGGCATTTTCATTATATTCCACTCCCTTAAAACCATACATTAAACTAAGCATTAGTACGATAGTTTCTTTTAGATACAGTATTATTATGATGATTTCTATTAGATAGCGAGGAAATATTACTGTAGTTAACAGTATATTTTGGTGCTGAAAAGGCCCTCTAAAGAATTTACTGGACAATATGCGGTTATTTTCTGACTGCAGAACGATATTATGATTCGCTTAAGTGACTTTAGGTCGTACCGCGCCTATCCATCCAACCCCGGGGTACTCAACCTTTTTTGGTGCAGGGGCATTGCACCCAAGGGCATTTCAGAAAGCGAAGCGGGCACCACATAACATTTCCGTCCAGGGTGATATTCAGGCCATCTCTTGGCAATATTATCACTTAACTAGTTAACCGCATGCCTTAAACAACGCTTCTTGGTAAATAAGATAGAGAAAGTTACAACGTACATAATTTCATCACAGTCTCTCAACGTGAGAAAGTCTTTATCTCCGAAGGTTTTCGCTGCATGTGCACCGCTGCGTTCCGAGAAGCAGCATTTAGTAATTTGTGCGAGGTCGCTGTGTTATTGTGATGATTTTCATTACGAAAAATGATAAAATCACCAGAAACGAAAGATTTATTTCTCTTGCCAGAATTTTATTTACTACAGTTTGATGATCATTTGTGCTGCTTGATGACGTAGTGTGTATAATTTTCGCAGATTTTCCTTCGTTAAGAAAATTTAAGTAACCTCTTACGAAATCTATTTTTAAACATATGTTCAAAAAGTATATCTTTAATTAAAAATCTTTAAAATTGCTGTCATGTTGCTTGAACAACATGGAGTATGTCGTTATCTATGTTTAGATGCGAAGAAAATCATGGGAAATTGATTTAATTCTGAGAAACTTGTTTTATTCTTAATTAAGTAGTGCCGAGAGTTGGTCAATTGTCGGCAGTTTATTTTTATATATCAATTATTGGCGACCGATTATTTAAAAAGAGTAGCTTCAATTGTACGCTTTATAGATGCTGCGAGTGTGGACACTCGTATTACTAATTTCATCGCCTTGTGGAATTTAGTTTATGGCAATAATAGATTCCTAAAGGAACACATTCTTCATAATCTTCATCATTGTGAATATAGATACTGACCTTTAAGTTACCTTGTATAATTGATTCGCATTCATTAAACATTTGTAAACATAGTCTTTGTTCATTAATAAAGTTAGCAGATATAAAATGATAAGTTATCAAAAGAATTGAAAATCATACTTTGATGAAGGAAGCCATTCCGTCGAGCGGAACCTCTATTTCAATGCAGAGCTAAGTGATTGCTCTCATTTATCCTTCATCCATCGATCCATCACGTAAGGGTTAGGTGTAGTCGCTGCAGCAAGAGGTTTTGCCCTCTGCTCTTCTGTTTAGTCTGGACTGTGCACACTCTCTTATACTTGGTGAATTTCCATTTTTCCATTACCTCTCTTTTTCATCTTCTCTAATAATAATAATAATAATAATAATAATAATAATAAATGGACTTTATTCGGGCGAGATATAACACAAGTTCATCGAAAATTTTTCCAATAAACCTGTTAGCATTTATATTTTATCATTTATTTAAACATAATTCTCAGGTGGAAGTACAAAGGACTGATTAAATTTTCCGGTGTAAGCAGAATTTTCGGCTTAGGAAGGTTAAAATAAAGTACATGTATCTCTTAAGAATGGGTGTTTCAAGAAATGGAAAACACAAATAAATATAAAGATAATGCAATGAATTTGGGAAATTTTGGAATAAACTAAAGCAATTTGGGAATAAATTAAAGCAACAATGCTTAAGCAGAAGAGATTTTGAAACACTCGAAGCGAGCTAAGTTCAATTGGAAACCTCTATCAATATTAAGTCCACTATATCGAGTGTTGCTCCTGCTACCATACGCTTATGAATGGAATATTTTCATTTCTAATGTGGTACAGGGTAAAAAAATGTACCTTTCGTTTTCTTTTGTCCCAGACTTGATCATGGCTGTGATGAAATGAAAGCTACCGAGGTATGAGTGGATTATTGTACTAATCAAGGTCTCTCCGTACAGAATGCTAAGAAAAGTGTTACTCATAGAGTCATTGTGCTCCACTTGCGTGGACATGTCTGCTTTCAGCATTCTGGCTCAGTGAGGGAAACAATGGCAAACTAACTCACTCCTCATCCTGCCTAGTGAACCTCATTCCTATCTGCAAGCTTATACCGGGGGGGATGAGGTACCAACCGGCCTTAGGGCTGAATCCTTTACAGATCGAGTGTTTATCATCATAGTATTCTTTATTTTAAGATTAATTTATGAACCACGAAGACCCAATATTAAATACCTTTGAAGGCAACAAACAAAACAATGGTCAAACAATTTGAACAAAATAATGGTCCGTCTTTCAAAGATGCGAACACAAATTGTTCATAAGCGAAGTAGAAGTAGTATAGATTTCTGTCCGCGTTACGCAGGTTCCGCCCTTACAGAGGGACTTCCTTGTGAAAATCCTTCCGTACATGTTTTCATCTCGTAAACAGGTTCCGTCTTAAATACAACTTGAGAAAAAGAAGAACACTTAACACCTTTACCACAGTTATTACTGTGATAAAGGTATTTCTATAGTGTTCTTCTTATTTTTTCTCATTTTTACTTTCTCCATATACGAAGTATAGAGAAAGTATTGTTTTCATGAAAAAATTCGACTTCGAGATTTCAATGGAAATACATGTTTTGGGGTCCCTAGAACACGTTTTGACCATTTTCGGAATGATGTCTGTGTGTATGTGTGTGTGCGTGTGTGTGTGTGTGTGTGTGTGTGTGTGTGTGTGTGTGTGTGTGTGATAGTGGGCGCTCTAACGTGAAAACTATTAGTCGTATCAATACCAAACCTCATATATAGTACTGTGGTAGGTGCTGTCAGAGTTGATTAGTTTTTGGACTAAATCGGCCAACCGGAAGTCGAGCTTTATTCATTAAAGCTCATTTCCGGTTTTCAAAATATCTCAATAAATATGATATTTACGTATATTGTATTACTTATAAAAGTTTTAGATTATATAATTTACTATAACTTTTGTATTTAACATATTTTTGTATCACCGGTTGATTAGGAGTTATTCGTGAAATACTGATAAACCGGAAGAAGATGATTATGTACTTTGTGGGCGCTCTAACATGAAAACAATTTGTCGGATCAACACTAAATTTCATATATAGTACTTTTATTACAGTCGTAAGAGTTGATTAGTTTTTGGAGTAAATCGATCAACCGGAAGTCGAGCTTCATTCTTCAAAGCTCATTTCCGGTTTTCAAAATATCACCATAAATATGATATTTAGGTATATACTATTATTTATAAATGTTTTAGAAAATATAATTTATATGAAAATTTAATCTTTTGTATGAAAAATATTTTTGTATCACTGATTGTTTAGGAGTTATTTATGAAATACTGATAAACCGAAAGTTGCTGATTATGCACTTTGTGGGTGCTCTGGGCTCTATGGGCGAAAGGCCAAATTCATCGTTTTTTATCGAGCATGTCCCGAAAAACATTATTTCTAATGTTTGTGACGTAAAAGATAATAATATATAAATTAATCACTCATCTTTCAAGTTTAGATGGAATATAGAGTTCGAAATTACTGTCGTAGATAAATATTTACATCTTATATATGGAGAAAGTCATGTGCTGGCCACATCAGATTTTTTATTATGGAGAACTACCACAAAGCCGAGGCCAAGTTCGCAGATTCTATTATGTTTCGTCTTAGACAGGTTTTGTTGTAAAAATTCCATTCATTCATAATTTGATGTGAATTTATGTAATATATTAGGTATACTGATTCCTTAATTATAAATTCCTGCAAAAAGTTTCTTTGGCAAAGATTTTCTGGAAGGTAAAAGGAAGCTTTTCCATATACCTGACATATATTAATGCTCATTCTTACGAAAGCAAATAAAATTAATGATATCTCAGCTCATGACCCATGTATTCAATTTTCATTTCCTCTTCAATGTTGCATTACGGATCTATTTGTCGATTTTCCAAAATATAAGAATCCGTCTTTCATTCCGTAAAACTTCCGAAATAAAATTCTCACGTTTATTTAAAATTTCCGCCTTTGCTGCCTCAGATCAAAGTACTCCAGGGGATTGCTTCCACAAATTTTTCCTCATCGTCAAATCTACGGGATTGGGAAAGGAGCAATACTTGGTTCCTCGATTAATTAGCTGCGACCGAACTCGACTTTGCGGATTAGAATAGCGTGGCGATTGGAGCTCCCTTCGTATTTCCTCGGAAATTTTCATCGTCTCCTAGTTCTCCCTTATTTTAGTCCACAAGATGCCTTCTACGCGTATGCGAAACTAGTCGCCGATAAAAATTTCCGCGGAAATACAGAGGCTGTTTCACTAGTAAGTCATGGCATCTTGTGCAACGTGATGTCGCTCCTAAGGACCAGGTCGAGTTCTCCATCCCTCCCATTTATCGGAATTTCCGATCGCCTCATCCGTAAATCGTAGTTTTACGAAGGGGTTAGCTTAAAAACCGGTAGAATAGTATCCCATTACGGGTGAGTCGACAACCCGAAGGGGGCGAGGGAGAAAGTGGGGATTTTCGGCTGCAGACGACATAGCCCTCCATCCTTCAACACCCTTTTTAATACTTCCACAATTTCTCTTATTGTCTTGCCCAAATGACGAAAGGGACAAAAAAACCGACGCAGACACGGCAGCTCATGCGTGTCATCTTAAAAGAAACAGAATATCGTGGAAGGATTCTTATTTCCAACATTTCATTCCCACGAGTGGATGACGTCGGCTTCATCTTCTGCATGCCACCGGAGGGACAACGGAGCTCTCCAAAAATCATATCGGATGACGGAGATCCCAACTCCACCCCCACTTTGCATCCCACCCACCCTCCGGATCCTTTACCCCGTTCCTTATAAACCTCCGGAGAAAATTGATTGTGTTTTGTTAGGGAAGGGCCGAAGAAGGGAAAATGTCACCTCGGAGAGAGCAGGGAGCTCTGGACGCAGTCAGTGAATGAAGTGCGAAAGAGGCCGAGTACGTGATAGTAATTGGATATGAACGCGTGAAACAATCGGAGAATTTGTGTGTTTGTGGATGAACAGCGTTTCATTGAACATGGTTGAAGGTCAATGATGTTCCCTCAGAAGTAGAGATGGGCGAATCCGATCCAATCTGCTTCAAAATCGATTCTTTTCATCCTATTCCAAATTAATTTGAATCGATCTTTTAGAACCGATCTTTCGATCCGATTCGATACATCCAACCGATTGTTGCTATAAAAATGCGGTGCATTCTACAGAATACTTAGTAGCTCATCATCCCCTAACTTTGGAATAAATATTGTAACAAAATTATGATGACTGTAATTATTTTCTCGACGAAAACGTACAACTTTAGTAATATATACCAATGGATGATAAAAATCCCGTGTCACGTGACAATTCCAGCCAATCGACGTCGTCCTAAAGGATACAAGACAGCCAATATGATATAGAAAAGAAAGGAAAGTTGGGACACGGCTATTAAGGAATTAGAGGATTAAAATCTCCAATAGCCGCTTTTGCCCGCGTTCCTTTTCTCATTCTCCGGTATTCCGAGAAAACAAGACAGGACACCGAACTTTTTGAGATCACTCTAAACAGTGTCTTGTTTTCTCGGAATGCCGGGAAATGAGAGGAGGGACGCCGACAAAAACGGCTATTGGAGATTTTAAACCTCTAATATGAGATAGCACAACCGATCTCATCTGATCCAATCGATCTTTCGAATACGATCTCGTTGATTCGATTCGATGCAATCGATTCAATTCGATTCGGGAAATAAATATTTTCATTGAAAACTCCCATCTCTACTCAGAAGTTTGATCGAAGTCTTGCAATCAGCGGCTCCGTAATAGTGCCCCTTCCTCGGTGATTCGGAAGGACGAGTTCTACCGAAGAGGCCACACGTGGCCCATCGCCTATTTCAGGGCTCCTCGTTGTCTCATCGAGCTAAGTGGGCGGGACTGTTGCTTTCAGATCGGGACTATACAGCTCTTTAATCGATATCCTGCGACCCGGAGTCTGATTCCATTTCTTTAACCCTCAAGCCCTGATGAGGTCTATTCGCAGCTCCCGTTTTCGCAACCGCGAATTCCGTTCTCCGGAGGCCTTTACCGAAGTTCAATTCAAGATATCGGCCCAAAATAAAATATAAAGGAAAATACCTACATTTCTCTCAAATTTATTTGCTAAAGTTCTTTACCACGTGAGAAATAAAAAGGTTTTAGGAGGTATTTATGTATGTACATTGTGCTGCACGAACATATTTCTCTGAAATTACGCTCCATGTAAAGAAGTTTTTTGCTTCGTTTAGTTTTCTTTAAGCTAAATAATATGCTGTTTTTATTCGTGCTAATGATACAAAAAGAATCCGAGGAAGAAATAAACAAAATTTTATCTTGGATTGGTAGAGAGTAGTTTCAAAAATGGTACGGTTGAAAATTTTGGGATAAATGTTCTTAACCATTAAGTTGATATTATGCATAAATATATAAATAAACGCATATATGATAAGAACAATTCATTTTAAGTGAGAATGCATGTTTATTATATAGAATGAAACGAAAATAAAGCTTGAGGAAGATAAGATGAAGAAGTGAAGAATAACGCCGGACGTAATGGTACATTTTAGGGCTTTTAGGGGTTAAAGTATAGATTGACAATTCTCTGTGATGAAATTCACGCTAAGAGACGAGGTATTACGGAAAATCATCCAGCAAACTGAAGAGAGACGTTATACTTTTTCCACAAATATTTTTCCTTAAATGGAGGACCGTGACCAGGTTTCGACGAGCCATCGTCATCGTCAGACCTGAAGATACGAATAAAAATTTTCAGTCCGTAAAACTTGATGATCGAAGAGGAAAGAGACCAATTATGTATGAGGCTGCAACAAAACTGAAATGCCATGCTCACTTTAAAAAACCTCTCTTCTGCTACTATCTATCTGCTGTAATTAGATGTTCATGATCAGAGTACAAGAAGGAGATTTATCTTGATGATCCCATTACATAACAAGAATAAAAATAAAGGACTTTATTCAGGGCGAGATTGAGACTATCAAGTCTCTTCTTATACCTAACACTTTGTCATGTGAGAACAGAAAGAAAGAGATAGATTGCAAAAGTACAGAGAAGAAAACTACTATGTGGATTAAAAAACCTAAGCTAAGAGCATAGGAAAACATTTCCACTGCAGAAAAATACCCTCAAGAAGGGGGGTGTGAAAAACCTGCGAAATCTACAGATAGAAAACTAAATTTAAATATGGTAGTAGATTAAATAGCAATTTAAGACAAGAAAAAAAGAAAGTCGTTAGAATGTACAGAAAAGAGCAAAGTATAACATATTTACATAAAATTCTGACACAAAAGTATAACTAATTTAGAATTGAGTTACTAGCTTAAACTAGTTTTGTCAATTACATGTTAAATTATATAAACATAGTAGACATACTGAACATATAAACATTATAAACATAATTTCGCTTGGTAAAAGCTCGTTAAATATTTAGATTATAAATAAGTAAAAACGGTTCAAATCAAACGATCAAAATGATGTCGTCACTCACCCCAGAATCTCTAAGAAGCGAAATAATCAAGTCCACAGTTTCTCTTGTGGGAATAGACGGAAACAAATTGAACACAGCAAAAGATGGAAAGAATAGGCTTGGTAGGAGAAATAAAATTATTACAATTGACTTTGGAATTTGTAGATAATACTTATCATGATTCCCGACATAAAAGTTTCATTAAAAATGAACCTCATACCACTGAGGTTATTTGTATGAGAATTAGAAATACTCTAATGACATGTCATACAAACTGATTATGCTCGAGCAATATTTCCTGGACGCAGCACATATAATATTCTCAAATACTACCTGAGAAGGACAATATACTAAAACCTCTCCTCCATGGACTTTTCAAGATCCAGGATTTCAAGCGAGCTTATGAAAAATTAATTTACATTAGGCCGTTACAGAAAAGGCATTATCGCTTTTCAAATGCCGAAATTCTCTATATTCCGAGAGATACTTTGCGATTATCAATGTTGGATATGTCATCTCACTCATCCTGATTATACTTGGAAACGTCAAAGAAATTTCATCACAAATAAATACCTTGATATTTGTGATGCCATTCATGCAGCTCATGCCCAACGCTCCAGATTTTTTATCGGGCGACCCAAAGATATTTGTAGCGCGATATAGGTTGTTTTTTTTAGATCCAACAGGATGCTGGTTTCCTTCCAGACCTCAGAAGAAATGCGGACTCGTTAACAAAATTAAGCAAAATCCTTCTCCTCCTTTATTATTTTCATTGAAGATCATATAAATTAATATTTTTCTTGTGATTAATCCAAACCGATTAAAATTTATCATATTAGATTAAGCAGTAATAAATTTTATGGTCACATTACTGTTAGTTAACCAGTTATGGTTTCTTCTACCTTCGATTTCATTTGTGTATTTTTTTGTCGATTGAGAGATAATACCGACATTTTATGATATAATAATCATAATGTATGGAAGACCACGGCAATATTGCAAGTTAGCAATAAATACATGATTAAATCGCAGTCGAATTCGAAACAGCATTATACATCGATACAAAGACGTACAATGCAGAAAAATGTTTTTTTTATATAAATGACCCATCCTATATACAATTCACATTGAATGGTTAAACACGTATTCGTATACAATAATTTTAAACTTCTCGGCAGTGTGTTCTTCACTCATTGTAGTGGAATTCCAAAATATAATAACAATTAGAATGAATGACCTTTGAAAAGTAGAAGATTTGTGGGCGGGACAGACAAATTGTCATCGTTAACATTTTTTACTCGTACATATTTATCACAATTTAACATAGCCCTCATTGCTCTATTCTATGTTGGATGTGAGGAATACAAAAGGGAATTGGAAAGGGAATTGGGAGATCATGAGTTACAAAGGCTCCATCATCGGCGGGAAAGAGGGCAAGCGATGCACGCAATGAGTGCTTTGATAAAGGCAATGTAAATATAGGGACCCCCGCAGGGAAGGACATTAATCGATCCGCAAGATTGGATGGGTTGAGATTCATTTCCGCGAACCACGAGAGGAGATTGGTTAGCGAATGGGTCACCAATGATCCGTAAAACCGCACACGCTAAATTATGCACACTATAAAAAGAGCGCAAAATCAGAATGTGGAGTACTTGTTACGCCTCGAACTCCATGTCACAGCCCGCTAAACGAGGAAGAGGAAATTAAAATTTTGGCAAGAAAATAGAAATTTTTTGCAAAGTCATACGCATGTCTTAAGGGGTCATTAAGGAAATTAATGGCTTATATATTAACCCTTTCCGGTCCAAATTTTGAAAAAATGACAAAGAAATTTATTTTTCATATTTTTTACTTAAAATATCTCATACCTCATTTTGCCTAGTACATCTAATGCTATGTTCAGATCTTTTTTTACTGATAGCGAAGGTTTTGAGGTTTAAGATAGTCACGAGGACTTGATACTGTGCTCTACTTCTAAGGGAGATTAAAAAAACAATAGTACTTACTTATTCTGTAAGGGAAATAGTATTTGCGAAAATTTTCAGGTAAGTTATCAGAAAGAAAAAAGGGCGCTAGAATCCCTCCTTGTTGTTTGCTATTTTTCTGAAAACTCGACACAAATTTTAAATATAACACAATGCTTTTAAGCTGCGATTACATACGGGGTTGGCTAAATGATGAGTGCCATCAAATGCATAATATATTTCTCGGGTAATGAGTCATTACTCTCGCGACGAAATTAATTAATATTATTATCAAATAGCCAATAAGCTTCGTTTTTCCATTTTGATTGTATAAAATAGTGTTCTGCTTCCCTTTACTTCCTTCAACACGTTTGACATCGATTTTAGTGATTTTCCTCCAAATCCACATTTCAGCATCGTGTATGTCATCTTGTTTATGTTTCTCTAAAACTCGCAATCATAAGCTAAAACACTCCATATTAAAATCTTAGGAACCCTCTTCCTTGCATCCGTGTTTTGAAATAAGAAATAATAAAGGAAAATTGTGTCTCTTTGAAATGCTTGTTTTGCGCACCGAAAATGAATGAGCGCGAGTTAAGTAGAGCCAGTTTTACACGGATCCCAATCCTTTGGGGTAAATTAGTCAACGAAATATATCCAAAACAAGGGAAACGTGGATAATGAAGGGGTGGGAAAAACAATAAATCTCAAGCCTTTGTTGATCCTTCTCATTCTTCTCCAACAAACCCTTCCAATCCGAAATTCGATGACGAGTTGCGGAATTTGAAAAAAATGAAAAAGAAGAAATCTAAATTGCGAGTTTAAAAACCTAAGGTTAGCTTAGGAAAAAATATTCACCGCAGCAGGAAAACATCTGCAAGAAGAGAGGTTTGAAAAACCTGCGAAACCTACTGATAATGAAGTAACTTAAGGTTACAAGAAAAATAACTACAACGCTAAAATGACAATAGAGTAGTGGATATTAACAAATTCACTAGTATAACCAAAGTTGTCAATACTAACTATATAAGATTAATAAAAATGTGTCCATAAAACCAAGTCAATACTTTAAAGATAATACGCGATGTAATAGTAAATACATTTTAGTTCAGGGTATAAGCATCACAGAAAAACATAAATAACAGTACATAGATAATATAATAGAAAATCATAAATACAGTACATAAATAACAATATAAATTTTACATTATTATTACACAAACTGCAGGTAGGCTGTAAGTCTGGTGGTAGCTTTTCCTATATAGTATATATATTTGTATCAGTTATAACATAATAAATATAAAATACATACATGATAAACATACAATTCCAACAGAATGATTCCATGCATATATTAGATTTACCTTACAACTAAATTAATAAAATTAACAATATTATTTATAACTGTTTTATTGGATTTTTCGCGGTTCATGACAGGCCTTCTCGGCTACCGTAGCGGTCACGGGGTAGAACCCCATCGTACATCACCCTGTCAAGCCATCCCTTACTTTTTCAGAGGTCCCTAAACCACTACTACACATTACACAGAATTAAAAAACATTACTATTACATATCGTTTCTTTTTGAAAGATTTTTTATTTTCAGGCAATGGCCTTAAGAGTGATCCAGGTAACTTCTTCCACTCAGATATACATCTATTGAGAAAAGAATATTTAGCTTTGTCCGTTCTTTGCTTTATAAGGGGTTCAATTTTAAATTCATGACATATACATGGATCACAAATGAGATGGTGGACAAAAACCGGACATAAATGTTAAGGGTGGAAAGAATCTTCCATCTGAAAGGGGTGTGCATTTAGAGAATTAAGGTTTGGAGCAATGATAGTAAACTTAAGTAGTTGGTGTGCATTTATTAATACTCAGATTTCGCTTTTTTCAAATGATGAAGAAATGGTTGCGGTATTTGCTCTTAATGCTTTGCATGTAGGACAAGTTTTTCATGTGCATATAAATATGAGCGATGAGTTTCATTTGGAAATAAATCCTAATGAACGGGATGTTTGTTGAAAACAATGGATCTTTGTTTTTCTCCCGGCCTCCGAAGCGGATATGTCTTGGAGGTTTAAAAAAAGCTAATATGAAGGAAAAAATATAAATTCACCCTTCACATTGAATTTTTTTCATGAATAATATTTTCGGGTAAATAATGAACACTTTTGAAATGTATGATCGAAATTCCATTTATTCAATCATATATCGAAATCCAATTCGACATGTGTTCGAATTCGACATGTGACTAGATACGAATATTTCGATTAATTAATCAAAGGATAAAACATGGCCCCCACGATTCCTTATTTATGGCACGCTAAAATTCTTCTTCGATGGAAACGAGCCAATTCCGAATAACCAGTCAATCGGATTTTTATCAGAACAATCAGTTCAGCTGGATCTACTATTTTATATGACAACCATCTCTTCGCATACATATAAATTTCTCCGCAAGTAAGAAAAATTCCGATAGTTTTTATTTCCTCGTTTTAAACTGAAATACTCATAGAGATAAGACTAATAAAATAGTACCTTTCCTCAAATTTTATTTTTATTTCTGTTGACTAAAAATAAAGCTTGTAGAAAAAGTACTATTATCTGAGTTTTTCCTTTATGGATTTCCACAAAACCTCGCCCGATTCTGACAAATACATATAATTCCTTCCTCATCCGGTATCGGATGTTTTACCAAATTCTTCGGAAATTTTGCGAATTTACCGCAAACTTAGCTTACCACTCATGTCAATAGTTAATCAAATCAAATCTGTGTCAAATGTTAATCTGTGTAACTTTTTGGTATATTTAGCTGGCACTGATTGAGAGATTGAGGCATAGCGTAAAATATTTGAGCCAACGAGTGCCAAAATCGTCACTTCTTGCAAGCTGCGGATTTTACGCTAACTATTCAATTGCAAAGAAATTTCACGACTTCTAGAAAGTGAATTGTGTGAAATCTTAGTGGCACGTAAGCTAATTGTATCGAGACTTATGAAATTTCCGAAGATCAATTTCATTACTGTTGATCGACGCAAAAGTTTGAGGGATACATATTCTTATGTTTCCTCTCGTTGATGAAAGATGAAAGGAAAAGATGAAATTTTGGAAAGGGCTTTCCGGATAAATTTTGTACCGTCATATCTAAGAGGGAGTAAATGAAATATCAGACTGAAACATTACATAATTGAATATATCCATATTCAAAGATGAATGAAATTTAATTAACTATTACATTTTCCCCGTAAAAACTGTTTTCCTGTGAAATCGATGATGAAAGTCCAAGAAAAAAACAATCTAAACAATAAAAAGGTAGTACGGTAAAGTTAGTATGGTAGTTCTCAGAAATCATAATTGGTTTAAGTAATTTTTTGCATAGGGCCGAAAAATTACTTGTTGAACGGAATAAAACACGAGTTTTCGTATTAAGATTTTAGGCGCGACTCATATAAGGTTAAAGAGTGCAGACAGAATATGAAGAAGCGAGTCACAAGGGTACTACATGAGAAGACGCATTGGGAAAGAGGAGGGAGTTAAGTTTCTTCAGTAAAAGATAGATCAGGCAAGACTTGTAGAGATCGAGCGAAGTTGCAGAAGCGGCGATGTACGATAAGATGGAGAGGGAAATTAGGAGGGATGTGAGGTCGCAGGCAGGTGGTTGTGGATATAGAAGTAACGTAATCCTGTTGACAGGACCGAGGCCTGGACTTAATTTCCCATATTTCTACTGGACAGAACGACAAATTTCTTCCACCCTACGATGGACGGCTCGTGTTCTTCTATTTTCTGTGTTACTGGTTCCTCAACGCGGCTGCCACACCTTGATACGAGGTAAGGTAGGAGACGAAGCTCGACTGAGATTGGTTGAAAGAAGCGAAAGGATGGACGGACGTAATGAAAAAGCACGATCGTGGATTTAAGAAAACGGACGTTTGCACTAATTTTCTGTCATTCACGTGAATTTGCGAGAGCCCAAAGAGTTTGCCGGCGGTTCCGAAGAGACCTTCGATCCCAGCATGGATTTTTTCATTAGTGTTTTAATCGTGTAGGTGATAAGAAAAAACTGCCATGGTGAATCTTAAGACCTAAATAAACTGTTATCCCAAAACTCAATTTTCAACTTCAAAACCGCATCGATTTATAATCAGCAATTTCCGACCAAGGATAATGATGCACTGCTTGGTAACAGGTATATGTAAATATTTCTCGTGAATTCATCTCTTCACCAATAATTTAATTGAGATAAATATTTACTCAATTCTGATTGAAAATAAACAGGCAAATATGTAACTTTAGGAAAAAGGTTAAGGTAACTTTGAACATTAGGGCATGCATCCAGGAATATTTTAAGGAAAAACGGACTTCAAAAAGTCTGGCGGGGATTGGAATTGAACCCGGGATTATCCGGCTGCTTTAACCATCTAATTTCTGGCCGGGTAGTCTAGGTGGTTTTCAGCTACTATCTGTTTCATAAGTGGAATATGTTGACGCAAAGTAAGTGCCATTTTTTCCCAGTAAGATATAGTTTAAATTTGGATTTATCAAATTCAACGAATGCGTTCGCCAAGAAGACACTATTTGCAGAATTTACTAGATAATTTAATTAGGACGATTCAATAAAAATACGTCTTTATTTGGGCGAGATTGAGTCTAAAAGTCTCTTTTTTCATCTGAACTATCGTCATAAATTATATGTACAACAATTAAATTCGAAAGATACGATGAGAAAAATAGAAGGATTGTGAGTGTAAAAACACATTATACTAGATATAAAAAACAACTTGAAACAAAAAAGTACATACATTCATAACTATGCAGTAAGATAATACACAAATTTATACATCCTATAAAAAATTATCCACAAGATACATACGGTGTATAGTAAAAATTGCAAAAAAGGTAGACGTTAAGTTATCTCTAAATAGAAAAAGAAGGAGATGAGAATGATCATGCAAAGACAGAGAAAGCACCTTATGCACTGAAAGGAAAAGCAGAATGAATGAAGTATTTACAAGACAACAGGGATTCACTGAGACAAATGCATCATTCACACCTCAGCAAATTTCATATTATCACAACGAATAACTGAACAGAGACAAGAGAAATATACAGATGCATTTTCCTCTACGTTGTACCAAAGGGAAAGATATACTCCATTCTCCATCGTATGGCAGTAAGAATAGGTTTTGCGATCCTTTTGAAATAACTCTAACATATCCCATATAAGGGCGTATTAAGGATTAATCTGAATTCCGTCAAAGTTTAAGCCATAATGAGTGAGCTTTCCGTTCGCTTTATTCGCGAATCATGGCGAAAATTCAAGCGGCCCGAAAAAAAATCGAACTTTCCGGCGTGAGCGTTAAATTCTCACGCATTTCCCGGCCTAACCGTCCCGATAAATCGTCCCTATCACTGCTAACCCGATTCAAAACCGCGCAAAAAATTATTTTTTCATTAGGATTCCGCAACGGATACATCCGCTCTCCCTCACGCCATGGTTTTCATCCGATATCCCCTTCCTTCGGAAAAGATCACCATCCGCGGTCCAGGGACGCTTTTTTTCGGCCAATCGATGACGACGAGGGACGCTCATCGCCACCCCTTTCCCATGCATTTGCATCACTATTAAAGAGGCAGTCGCACGTAAAAGGAGACACCTGGTACAACTCATCAAGCCCTCGTCAAGCGGATTGAAAAAAAGATCGGAATAATAAATAAATAAGCGATCAATTTCGAAGCGCGCGAGACAACAAAAGGAAATGATTGTCGATGGACAAGAAGGTGCACTTAAGAACAATGAGTTGGGGGACGAATCGTAGACAGGGATTCGATGGCGACAAAAGCTTTAGATCGGCGAAAGCGTGCGGCAAAGAGCCTATTGAGCGGGACAATGATTCAAATCCCGAAAGAGCGTGCTCCAGCCCCCCAATTTGTGTGGGGGACAGTTTCAACATTATTCCGACAAAATACGCGCCCCCTTGCGACGTCATCGATAAAGACTTCCAAGAAATGGCACTCTTTGACATCAGGGAATGGAGAACATTTATTGAGTAGGGTGTGGAGTTTTTAAAATTTCGGCGGGTGCACTTAATTAATAATTCGATTTAAATTAAAATACGACTCCTCGATTGTTTTCTGTCAGATGTCCAAATGCTAATTTCCTTATGATTCCTGTTTTTTTCTGAATGAGAATTGCAAACTGTCCTGTAATTTATTTCATTTTATATACTCTTTGTATATATATGGATACATATTACATGGATATATATACATATATTACATGGATATATTTATATATATCCATGTAATATACATATCCAAGTAATAAGCAGCTTCCCTTTACATCTTTAAGCTTATCACTAGGTTTGCACTGAATGTTCTTCTTCTTTTAATCTATACAGTGGTTTTCCTGCAGTGTATGTTATTTCCTGAGATGATTAGTTAGGTTGGTTTGGTTTTGGTGGACTTTGGTTTCTTTTACATCCACTCCTAATCTTTTCTATTCTCTTTATTTCTATTGATCCATAATTTTCCATGTTTTTATTTATATCATTGAAAACAGGCTAGATGGAATAATAAACTTTGCAGTCACAATCTTGCCTTAACAAAGACCTTAGGACCTTAATTTCCTAGCCAATGATAATAACCATGCACGTCCTAAAGCAGGGATCCAAATTTTTTCGATAATTTAATTTTTAGCCAGGAGGTCAACTTCGGTCAATAGAAAATAATCAATGCATCTAACCGAAAATGAACTGAAATAACTGAATAATAATAACCGAAGGAAAAGAAACATTTTCATAGCCAGATTGAAAAGTAAACCCGAATCGAAAACCATAATTTATTCCGCCCCGATATTCGGATCCCAACAATTCTACGGGAAGGAAGCTTAATCACTTTTTCTGTAATTCCGTAAATGTTATTCTAAAATTTAAATATAATCTTGTCTCTCTGAATAGATCTACTTCTAGATAAAACTTTCAAGGTGCAATATTGCTGTGGACGAAGTAAAACACCGATTCGCTATTCGAAAACCGGGACTACAAATTCTGCGTACAATACGCAGGGAAAAAATCGCGAAAATTTCTGATAAAATGAAATTTAAAAGAATGTTAGCGAAATAATAAAATAGCCCCATTACCGAATAAACTGATAAAGTTTGCATAATCCAAATAGTATATATTATGAAATATATTTTTTTAAATCGCATAAGCATCTTTATACTCCTGAAAAATAAATTAAGTCACAAAATTGTGGATGTGTTCTAGATATGGTCACTGAGGGACTCAGTAAAATACTTACATTTAGTATGAAGTAGGGGCATGAAAGAAAAATCTTTCGAAACTATAGCTTTTTAGAAGCAACCTATAGGTTAGGTGACAATTCGGCTTAGGACAGCTCATTGAAAATCAACACATCGCCGTCAATATGTCTTTCGACGAGTTGTAAGTCGAGTTGTCTTATGACTATGTGACCCTGAACCAACTTAGGATTTCATCGTAGAATTCGCAAAAATAGACAAGCACAAAATAGCCAAGCAGACCGCATGCGTTCTCCTGGTTTCACTTTGCTCACTTCTGATTTACATTAGGAGTCTCTATAGGATGTCAATTTGTTTAAGAAATGAATTTTGGATTTGTCCATTGGAAAGCCAAAGAAATATGGTGGAAGTATAGAAAAGAAACGTTCTACAGAGGTTTTATAATCCCTCCCTCGCACCCTTCGTGCGGCATATGATTCTAAGAACTATATAAGACCAAAATTCTATATAATATTTCTAGTCCTAAAAATATATTAATGTGATTTTAGAGAAGTCTATAAAACATTCAGCCTGAAGTTCGGTATCAACCTAAACCCCTCAGACGAAAGGCATTGAGAGGGAATGAGAAGTTCTTAAATGGATGAGGAGTGAGGTAGTTTCTCCGTACTTTCTGCACGGAGCTGGAATGATAAAGGCGGTGAAAGTTCACGTTAAGTACCGAACGATTAATAGCAGCACTCAGAGTGATCAATATGACAGTCGTCAATCAGCATCATTCTTATCAAAGCAGCTTTCATATTATCACAGCTATGTGCAAGAGAAAACAAAATTAAATTAAAGATGCATATAATTTTAATTCCGTTCAAAAATATAAAATACATTCTACGCAGCGAGAAAGAACGTGAATCTGTGAAGCAGTTTTCCAAGTAAAGTGATTGTTTTAATTACATACAAATCACCACTGCCTAACCTTATTGAATGGCTATAATTGTCCACCGCCATAGCATCGATCGAAATTTAATTAGATCAAATCGGGAAACAGTAGTTATATGGGATTGCCAATCAAGAAATTTTAAAGATTTTATTTTAAAATTTTAAAGAAATTTAGAAATCACTTCCCAAACATGGACGCAGAGATTTCTTTAATTTATGATTTTCTTGAGTCTGATTTTCTAATATCCGGGTCATTCTACGTTGTTCCCACGGAAAAAACACCTGCTTTCCCCTGCAGAAAATCTCCAAAACAGAGTGTAAATACAATCTGGCCGGGTAGCTTAGAAGATCAGCCTCCCGGAGAGAAGAAGATTCGATTCCCGGCCCCGCCAGAGTTTCATTAAAGTCTGATCTTCCTTGGGAATTTTCCTGGGTACACGCCCTTATGTGAAAAGTTACCTTAACCCTTTCCCTCCATCGTGGTTGTAATGACCCATTGTAATGAATGAATGAATGCACCCAATGAATATCGTAAATATTTTCTGTGAGAACGCCGCTAACTCATCAGTTTGAGTTCCAATCCATCAATTGAGTTTATAGAGGAGTATGCCAACGATGGAATTAAATATTCATCGCGAAACACTTAAAAGCACTGTTCAAGCGAATGCATCATTATCGCAGACCCCTATGACTCACCTCAGAGTTGGGGAGGGTGAGCCCGGCCTTTGAAAATGTATCGCCCCAAACGTATTCAAGCCGCAACACCGATGTCTGTTATAAGCTGTACGTAACTTATGCAAGACATGGTGAATTTAAGTCAGCTACAAGTCCAATTACAGAGCCTATAGAGATAATATTTATTTCTGTAATTGATAATCTAATTCAGCGGACAATTCAGTTGTATGAATTTAGAACTGCAGCCGGGGCTGTAAACTAGAAAAAAATCACAGAAACAAAAGGAAATTTAAATAACTTTATAAATCTTAACAACATAATTTATCAGTTTTACATTTTCCTTCGCATATCAACTTAACACATAACAAATAAAATATTTTCCAGAAATAGAAAAGTTAAGTAGTGGAATTCCTTCCTTCTATTCCTTCAATATATCGTCGATCGTAGTTATCCAAAACAATTAAGTATGTTTCTTACCGCGAAACCTACCATAACAGGTTAAGTTCCACAAGGATGGTCGAGCCATCATTGAGAAAATTGGTAAACCCCCTGAACTAATCCAGAGGGATTCTTGGGAGAGCCTTGGTTTATCATAGGAAGGAAAAATTTGCCTGTAAAGTACTCAGCTCGAGAGCTGAATGGACCGCCAATAGCTTAGGAAAGGAAAGATGAGGAATAAGTAATTTTCCATGGTTTTCCCACCTGAATTTTGTCTACCATTAACCAAAAGTCAATCAATGAATTCATCAAGGTAAGATAACAGAAACCAAGGAAAAGTATTTCGATCAAAATTGAATACGACCGCTACGTTTATTTTTCTTTACTTTGATTACGCTTTATCATTCTTTTTAGTTAGCCCTTTTATTAGGGATGAGCTCATCATTTACGTATTACCTAATTCGTTATTTTATTTATTTATTATTTTATTCGTTATTTTAACACCTAATTCGTGTATCTTATGCTCTTTGCATTTCCTAGGGTGAAATTTCGTATAATTTTCATTTAGATTTTCAGTAGGAAATAAATTTTGCAAAGGGGAGAGAGCGGCAAAACCGACCTGCTAATTATTTAACAATTACGAAAAATCTATTTTTGTATATTTCTACGTCATTCTTTTATTATTTATTTATTTTTTGTGTCCTTGAACATTAAACAAAGGAATATCCTTAGTGTAAATGAAGTAAAGCGTGTTATATTAAAAATAAAACATTTTTCCCTACAAAATTCTGCAAAATGATAGCCATATAAATACCGTAAAAAATTTAACTCTGACATTTTTTTTACTAAAAAATAACGCACTATTTTGATGCATCATGATTATCAACTGATAAAATTAACCCTTATGTTGTTCTATAGAATCAAAATATAGTAAAAGAGAATTAACAAATTTACAAAAATCGGCTATGAAAAATTTTAACATTCTATTTTCTTGCTCATAGAAAGTGTTGAGGGGACACATTGAAAGACACGTCCAGAGGATTAAGACAGAGACTTTCCCTCCTCTTACTTCAGTGGATTATTGTATGACTGCTATACTGTCATTACTGTTAATTTATGGTCAGTTAAATTCAAAATTATGCCTGAGAGAATATTTTATGCAATTATGCAATGTTTACCTTCCTAATATATACTTACAATATCTTTATCAGTTGTCTCTAAGAAAGGACAAAAATGTAAATAGTATTAGCTGAAATGCACTTATTAGAAGTTATAATTTGAGATAGATTTGATGTGGGAAACTATCAAGAATTTGCTATCTCAAATTAGTTGCTAGTGTGTCATTTTCGCCTATATTTACAGACTTCCATTCAACTTCTAGATTATTATAGACCCCCAACTCATTGTAATCAATCCTAAAGGGTTACAAATAGACCATTCTGCAAACTCTTGAGCCAATTAATAACACGTTCGTCAATGGTGAAAGCAGTCACTTGCAACTTGCACTTGAAAATTTAACATCCTAATGTAGATAGATGGCAACAACAACGCCCAAATATAAAAATTATGGACAAAATCATGAGTATTCACCATTTCATCATGACCATTATTATCATCCTGACTCACACCATCTGGACCACCCACCTCATCTTCTGGAAAGTTTATAAATGCATGAAGTCTGTAAGTAGTATATAAGGGATTTAATTTTAAGGAATTAGGAAGGTACTCTCCCATGTTTTTTTAGCATTTTGCAAGGCTTAAGCCAAGATAAGCTTCCACTGAGGATACTTCAGAGCTACTCTCTTGAGTTGTTGGCTTCAAGGAGACAAAAGTCAAGACAGCCCCCCACTGAGGAGCTCAGAACACTGTGACCAACAGTGTCAACACACCTATGAGCCGATGAGGAGCCATGGTGCGGAGAATCCTTACCACTTGTAAGAGATTGAGCCTCTACCAAAGGAAACAGAGATAATGGTGAATGAACTTATGCCAACGACTCTGCTTTTTTATTTCAAACCTGTACATCACCATGATATTATGATTTTACAGTTGAAAAAGAAAATGTGATGCAAGAAGTGTATATAAATACCATTATCAAGTAATTATGAGAGGGCAGACAAATATAAATTAATTTATGGTCACAGTAATTTATTTTTAGGAATTCAAATTATTATTGAATGATGTGAAGTTATTAAAATAAATCAACATTTAGAATTAACCAACTCAATATGGATGCCTTACATGTATTGCTGGATGGCAGAGCCCCCTTCAAACACTGATGCCTTGATTTAAAGGTATATATGCAATTTGTTCCAAAAATGTTATTTACTCTTCAATTTAATCTAAGAAAGTTTCAATCTTTTTGTGTAATAGGAAACTATGAAATAAAGATTAAAGAATAACTTTCATATCAGGGACAAATTTGCTGAATTGAGTACTGCTAGCTTTGAGTGAGAAAACAAAAACACTACACTCAGGAGTTGCCATGCAACTTATAGTAGCAGAATTTCAATAAAATATGTATGATTAAGATTAGTTGATAGAAGGAAATCAATGTCTAGGCAAAACTAAACTTTCAAATAATGAAATAACATAAGATGAATAAAATAAGTCCTAAGACAGAAATATCTCAAAAATAATAGTACCTTTAGCAAAAGCTATTGAACAAGTTTTATCAACTGGAAATCAAACATATGAAGGGTGGAATTTTAAAACCATAGCATGTAGCGTTTTACCAAATTTTAAACTATATATGATTGGCAAGATATTCATACAATAAGGGAAAGTACAAAGAGTAAAACGTTGCACGTTAAGGAATGCATGTGATAAGCACCACCTCTGTTAATCCCATAGGTATTATAGGGACCGCATGCATACAATATATCTTCCTATTTTCTAATCGTTAAAGGGAGTTCTCCTACGCACCACTTTCTAGATTGGATTTTATAAGAACAGTGACAGTCTTAGCTGCTTCCTTGACTGATTCAACACTTACTCAGTTTACAAAACATTATATAGGTTGTGGTGAGATTAATCAGCATGATAGCTCAATTAGTACTAAGGTCCAACCAGAAAGTGGAAGACCGAGTCAACTTTTTCATTTCTGTTTACTCCTACCGTACAGCAGAAATCCTTTATAACAAGAGCTGACAAAAGTTACAAAAGTACTCGTAATAGCTGATTTCTAATGCTTAATGTGCGTCCCCTTGAATTTAAGTAACAGCAATGAGTGCGGGATAATGAATCTGTAGGGAATTTTTAATTGTTACCCAAAAGTTTCAGAATGCATAGAAAAGTATATTTACATCAAAAATATTTCAACGATTCATTAACATAACCAAATGCTGCATGTACTCACATCTAATGATCAACGGATGAAAGAGTTACCGTATTTGACGGCATATAAGACGCACCTTTTTTCCTAAATTATGTCTCGAAAAATTTTCCTGCGTCTTATATGTGAAGGTTCAACCTCCACGGGTTAACTATCAATACTGAATGCTATTTTAAGCCCAGATGGTCTATACTACCTATTTCATAATTGCATTCAATGATTGTGTTAATATTTGGCTTTTACGAAACGTGACAACTAAAAGAAACTACATTTTAAGTTATTGTGGTACCGCGCTTTTGCAAGGACTATAATAACGTTTTTTCCTTGTGAGTGGCCAACTTAATGAGGGTGCGTCTTATACGCCGGTGCGTCTTATATGCCGTCAAATACGGTATGTCCTAAATGTAGAAACGGTTCACATCAAATTGCTTTCTCAAAATAGTTTTCATTCACATGCCTCATAAAGCAATGACTGTGTCCCTAAGGATGGGGAAAAGTTACCATGGGAACCTGAATCAGCACTGCTTTTATCTCCTATATCCCACATATCAGACAATTTGGTGCCAAGTTTCATATAATAACATATGACTTTTGTATGATAAAGTATGTCTTTGAATTTGTCGTTAGGTGGCTTTCCACCACAGGAAATCAATAAATATATCTTTATTATTGTAAAAAATCCCATGGGTGTTTGCCAATACAAGAAATCCGTTAAAAATGTCGACGCTGACTAGAGGGGCCAAAAAGAAACAAGAGACAAGGGGTTAAGGTGTATTGAGGGACAAAGGGGAGAGTAAAATTCATGAGCATTTTTGCCTAGGAATGGTAAGGCAAGTTATTGGAAAGAATTTCATGAATTAACTGATAATAAATTTTTCATTCAATTTTTTGAAGAGCTCATTGAAGAGATACACACCTTTGATTACTGTTAGCTGGTCCGACTTCTCTCACGTCCATTGAGGATACCGAAATATGCCTCCAATAAAAATGTATAAACAAATATAGAAACATGACACTCATTATACTGATACTTCAGAAATAACCACTTGTAATAATGGATGTTTGATCATAAGAGGAATTAAATAGTTTTAATAAAGAAAAACATTGAAAACTTTTACAAGTTACAATATGTATATCATCCTCTTCACCTACCTGGCAATAACATACTCTAAAACTTTTAAATGGGTATCATTCTGTACTTTTATATTGATTGCTTTAGTATATAATATCAGCTATCTCTCTTTTTCATTGAATCTTGAATTGGAGAAACAATTATAATTTTCAGGCACTGGAAAAATAATCTTCATTTTCATAGCAAATAAAATTTGATGACCATTTTTGGCAATTTGAACTATAAGTATTATAAATTATTGTGTTCTTATCTAATTCTTATGCTCTAAATAATATTACCTAACAACCTTTGAAATGGTTGGCATATTAATTAAAAAATGTACAAATTATCTAATTGGTAATTTCTCTTACTTTTCACTTTAAATTTTCAGTTTGATAACTTTTGTTCTGATAATATCTATACTAATGAAAATAAGAAACTTAAACATAAAGAAAATTTCAAAATA
This sequence comes from Sympetrum striolatum, assembly GCA_947579665.1. Classification (NCBI taxonomy): domain Eukaryota; kingdom Metazoa; phylum Arthropoda; class Insecta; order Odonata; family Libellulidae; genus Sympetrum; species Sympetrum striolatum. The sequence goes on from OX388352.1 coordinate 81,216,334, forward strand.
AAATTGAATATCCACAATGAAAACACATAGCTTACAGAATAAATGAAATGGTGACATTTGATTCTTTTATAAGAAATATTAATGGAATTCTAGGATTGATGCCAAGAAATTTGGAAGTGATTAGCCTCTTCTCATGATACCAGAACTGTCAATTTGTCTAAATAAATGTCATGGTAAAAAGAATACATTTACAAAGGCATGTATCCATTGCCTCTTGGGCCAATAATCAGATTATAAATATATGGGTATTAAAATTTCAAACCAATATTTCAGAGGAAATATTTCATAATTTTTCCCACATTCTATGGATTCAACAGTCCTGATTATTGTCTTACTCAAAGCAGTAACTACGAAAGAGTTTCCAAGGATGAATAAATGATGATCAATTCAACATAAGTGAATTATACGGATTAAAGAGTTTGATTATAAAATTGCACAGATGACAATTATAAAATTTAATGTTAGGGATCAAAATTGTTCTACAAATAATCAATATGAAATACAAACAAAATTCTGTAACCAGAACTAAATACATTCGTGTCCTACGATCAGGACAAATGGAGAATGTACTCAACCAACATGGCAGATTTAATCTATAAACTGTCAACATTAATTATAATCATCAAAAATATAACCATGTTTAAACTAAACGAATGAGCAAATATTTAACATAACACACAAACATTCTGTGTTCAATCGCATCAACAAAGTATTTAGTTATAAACTGCAAATATCTATGTGGAAAATTCAGATAAAAGAGTAACTATCAAAAATAGTATTGCATGCTACAAGAGACTATTTTAATATTCACCTCTCCATTGCAGCATGCAGCCACGGCGCATGAATGATTCCCACATTTTATACATTATCCCCCAAACAACCAAAATAGATCAAGCCTCCATGACAAGAGATTCGATAGCACTTATGGTAAATATTTACAGCTGTCATTAAACAGCACAATATCTCTCCATAATGAAATGAGCAAAATCTGCACAATGAAAGTATGTAGAGCAACCTTTTCCAAATACTGTATATCTCTGTACTATCTTTCAACTATAGTCCACAAAATTCATTATGGACAATAACAGTTAAATACAGAATTACCAAGCCGTTCGTGCAAAAAAATTCAAGGAGGTACTGAATGTTCTAACAATAGCTACAAATATATAATGTTCAACAAGTTCAGCAAAAAAGCCATACAAGACAAAGTTCGTTCAGTAATATGAATGCAATTGACAAGTTTCCATTTACATTCATCAATACAAAAATCTCTTGAGCATCATATAAATTCAACATAATGAAACATTATGAGACCACCCTTTGAATTGAGAGTTAGGAACATAAAAAGGTAAACACAAGAAAGGCTAAATCATTGCCATCATAATTCTAACGAGACAAAATTAACCACTAGATAAAAGTATTATAAAAAAACATAAAATCCAAAGTCTTACAATTCAGAGTTTTCTATGGGATTTAAATAATAATCAGGCTGCAGAGTATGAAATATCAACAGAATAACAAAATGAAGTAAAAACAGTCCCTTGATAAAACGAATCTGCAAAAGCTATAGAGGGGAATCAGTAATTTGATGAATAATTATAATATAATCAATAAGAAAATATGTGCACAATAACGAACACAATCACTGCCAAGATTGTGAGTTTTATCAACTTGATAGTAGATAATACCTTAGGATAGAGTTTCCTTTTGTGCTACTTCATAAGACTGAATAGGATCCAAAAACTTTGAGGAAAGACTATCATTTTGAATAGAAATTACACATTAAAAGTTTTGATAACTACAGAATTAATCAAATGATAATAAAATCTTTGTCATAACGACCACTTCTTCTAATACTTAATAAGGGAAGAATATTTTTACAAATAATGAAATAAAGATACAAACTCACAGCATACATCAAGACTGAAGATTACCATTTACTTATAAGCTGTGATTTCTGGTTAGCATGAATACTCAAATTTATAAGTTAATCCACCTTAACCAGTATTTTTGAAGCCATTTCAGCCACCATGAGATAATTTTGATAAATAATAGAAGTTTTGCATTGACTTAATTACAGAGGAATAAATTTATATATATGAGAAAAAAAGTAAATAAGGTATCTAAGTGAGCATGATGTTAGTAATGAATCATTAACCTTCCACTTCTATGATATACTTTGATCATGATGGACCCCGTAAAGAAAGATGATACCTGAGGTTCCATATCCACCCATTACACAACCCCTGATGACAGTATTTTTCAGAGGATATCATTACCCAAGGACTGCAAATATTTCGAATATGAAGTCATATTGAAAGACACTGATTGAACTGAAACTAATGACTGACACTGTATGAAAGAACATTTTCTTAATATCCCTGCCACTTATTATATTGGTAATTTAAAAAAAAACGTAAATGAATCTTTAGAGAAAAACGTGGTTGGCAGTTTCAGAACTAGCCCTGATCATTTTATGTCTATGATCAACTGTTTTTTACTTAAAAATGTCAAGATATGTAAAAGTGAGGATCATGCTCCACCCTAACATAAAGTTTGCTTTGACAGATATGTAATGTTCTTGGTTTTTAATAATAAACTCAACATGAAATTTACAAGCAATAACCAAGCTCGACTGTAATGGAGCAATTACAAATCACCTTTCAAACTGGAAAAATTAGATAGCTGCTACTTGTTCACGAATCGAAAAAATTTGGAACAATGAGTATAACGTATAACATCATTATAATGAAATTTAAGTTATTTTTTAGCAGAAGCCCTATGATTGCAAGAAGTAATGACCAATAAGGATGCTTGCTCAGCATATATTACAAGATAAAACAAGAAGATCAACAGTATGACTTACTCATTGAAGCTACATATGTTCTTGATGACTTAAAAACAGTAAAAAGTACATGAATAATGATAAAATATTTCATCACCATGATTTTTTAGAGAAGATTTTGTACACAAAGCCGAAGTAACTTTGAGTCTTGTATGTGCATGCAAGTGTGCACTAATATGATTACAGATGAACATATATCTTCTTAAATAATTAAACTACTGTAAATCACAATTAAAGCATAACTGATCTTCCATAGAATATATTTCATTAACTGCATGAACAAAAAAAATGGACTAGTCATGTCTTAAATATAAACAGCTGAGCACCATTTGAAAATTTAAAATTCATCACAAAAATTAAAGTTTAAATAGGACTTCGTTAAGATTGTTATCTCGGGCAGTCTCAAATATTAAAAAGTGATAATAATAATAATACTTTACACAATACCAAATTACAATTCTTAAAATATTAAAATTGTTCGCAAAAATTTTAATTCCAATACTCTCCCTTACAATTAAAAGCTTTCTGCTCGTCTTAACAAATATAAAATGAATTAATTCAACAAAATGTCAATATAACAAACTTTAATTTGGAATACTTAAATTAAAATAGTGGACTCTGAATTTCGGTCATGCTGGATGACTTAAAAATTAAATGTAACTGATGTTTCACGAGGCGATGTATTAAATGCCCATGTTAACAGTAACTCCTTGGAATGATACTTTGGTATAAAAAAATATCTGTGGAAAATCAGCTACAGGTTGAAAGGCACTCGCTCATAGATTCTACGGTATTTTTCATCAACCCCCTTCAAATACCAAGTGCCAGGAAACAAGTCTTCAGTTGGAGCCATTGGTGTATATGGAGCTGTAATGAGAGGAGGTAAAATTGCATTTTAGTGTATACAATCGCAAAGCAATCACTCAACTTTACGCAGTATGAATTACCTGTGTGATGACTGCTTTCACGAGATTCTAGTATTTTAGAAAACTCTTCTGGAGTTATCTTTTTCCTCGATTCAAGTTGTTCTTGGATATGAGAAACACTTTTCACTATTCTTTCCAACTTGGAGCCAACAGACCCATTGTCAGCCACTTTGATGGAATAAAATGATGAAGCAAGTCCAGAACCATATGAAAACAGTCCTATCCTAGCACCAGCCAATGATTCAACAGGTTTTCTGTAATAAGCAAAGGTAACATTGAGAAAGGAAAAATTATAAATTTTAACTATCAGAGGTCTAAAGAGGAGATCAAGGAATCTAATATAAATTTTCACAGTAAAAAGATGAATTAATTTGGTTGGCTATAAGCATAGATAGAAAGTCATACTACAGGTACTTTAGTCACAACTTTGGGAATAAATAGGAGGGAAGATAGATTGTGTGATACTTATAGAAACTATCTGGTACACATAAAGTGTTCGGAATCCTACAGAAAAGTGTTACCTTTGAGAACTAGGCAAGGTTCAGCAAGTTGCACACAATTCATTGAGAATGATGATTATATTAGTTAGCTTTAAGCAGAAGCTTCAGGACATTGAAAGGTAACTTTTGGGAGAAATTATACTTAAGCAGGCTGATTTTGCTAAATAAATTCAGAAATAAAGTGGTCTTGGAAGATTTATTAGATGTTTTCTTCCTGTTATAAGAAACATTCTGATATTGCAAGAAAAGCCAAGAGAATAGTTGTGACAATAATCAATTAGGGGAAGAGACTGAACTGAGCATGCAGCTCCTACTACATCCTATAAAACAGAATGCAGGGCACATGTTAAAGTAAAAGAACCATTACAGCACTGAGAATAAGCTTTCCCTGTTTGGATGGACTTACTTTGTAATCAAATGGTATTCTTAAAAAAAATCAAGTATGACTAAAGATTTAGGGAATAGGGTTAGGGATTATCTAGAAGGTTAAGCATTTGTAAGGCAATACCAAGTTATCATAACCTTTTCGCTCAACATTTGAAGCTCACAATTGATGTAAAAATAATAACAATGTCTCCAAATTATTTTATAGTTATCTTGTAAGCCTCCTTTTTTGTAGAAAATGGCACTTCTTTAACAAAAGTGCATTTCTGTTTTATGCTAATTATACCATAAATGTATTGATGCATTCATCAATAACAGGATATGTAATATCACATGTTATTTCTTTGTTACGATTTTCACTATCCACATTTAGTTTAAAAGAATAAAGTCTTCAAAAATACTCCAATTGTCATTATGTAGCACTTCTCATACTTTTCAAATGCAAACATAGGTTTTAGTTCGATAGTAAATTTTGACTTATTTTATAATTGATTGTTTTTCAGATTAAGAATTAATGATATGGGTAATAACAGAGCATTCATCTCAAAGTAACAAATTATTTATAGTTTCTTGCTGCAATTGTTATTGGACAAGGTCCTCTACCCAATGCACTTAAAAATTAATCAGCCACATGCTTGCCAAATATAATTTATTGTTTGATTGGATTTGTATTTTTTATAAGATCCCAAGCAATATTGAAGAATGCAGCAATGCAACAGCAAAAATAAGAAAAACAGAAAGAGCTCATGAATAAGATAAAAAGGAAAAACTACATCAAAAAGAAGGCACTGGACAGAAGGTCGTACTAATTCTAGAGACGAATATATTAACCTGAATTTACTTGCATGCTGTTAATTATCTGTCAGATATATTTATTTCATTTCATGGATGTTGCTGTGGAATTTTTATATCTGCTATACCTTAGATTAATACTTATTTTGCTGTTCTTGATTTTTGGTTACAATTTGTTAAAAATAATATGGCATACAAGTAACTGCGAATCGAGTCAAAGATGCAAGCATAAGTAAGTTGAGAAATAGGGTAAGTTGAGAGAGAGGGAACTTCATATAAGAAAAGATCTCATTTGAAATGATAAGGAGTGAAACAAACTGCTTCCATTCATGCACATCCGACTTAAACACATAACAAAATCTTTTCAGCTAATTGAAGAATTACAAAAAATATACTATAAATAGTCATTCCATTCTTACTTTATCAATAATGAAACAAGGCCTCCATAAAGAGATGGGGTGTACATATTTCCTATTTGATTTGCTAGGAACAAATATGGCTCCGTCTTGGCTTCAAAACATTCCTTGCTCTGCTTCATAAAGTCCTTTTCTATATCTTTGTCAAAGTAGGTATCCTCCAATTTCACATCCCTGAAAATAAAAATATGGCAAAGTAGGACTAGATTAAGACCACTTGATCACATTGATTGAGGCACTTTAAGACTTACATATGCTTCTCCAATCCTACGAATTTGCTCTGCTTTCCAGTTTTCTTTGAGCGTACAAAATCATTCAAAATCAGTCTGGCTAAGCTTTTCTGAACTAACTTACAGTACGGAGAATGGAACAAAATTGCATCGAAGCGGTTCACATCCCACTGTGAATCAGAAACTAGAAAAAGTAGGATAATATTAAAATTAATTGACTATTTAATAGTAATTCAACCCATTTTGAATCAATAGTTACTCAAACTATTCCCTCTTACCTGGTTTTAGTTTGTCAGCTTTCTCGCAGTACATCTGATAACAGTTATCCAACGCACTAAGGTAACATTGTATAGAAAGCTTGCCATCAACAACTGGATATTCAGATTCCATATTTGGTTTGTAAAAATCATATACATGTCTCATGTAAGTAGAGCGCAGACCTTCAAGAAAAATTGTAAGGTTATTAGTAACTCTGAAATACAAATGCAATATACCAGATATGAAAAAAACACTGTTTAATTGCTTCATAGTCTCAAAAATACTATTTACCACCATATACAATTGATAATAAATAGACACCATATTAGTTCATCTTTCTTGGCAAGAATCTTTGAAAAACTACGACAACTCATAGGAGGTAAGAATAAAAGAAGAAAATGGCCAGACGGTACACTCAACCAATAACAGGACCAGAAATATTAAAATTCAATTTAGATTTGCCCTCTCCTTTACTGTACCCTTAAAATTATACACTAGGATACAGGCAAAAATATATAAGCTTCAAAGATCCGAAAAACTAAATTAATTCTTTACAATTTACCTCTGACCCATTGTAATGAACTCAATTAGGTTGAATACATAATAGAATTTAATGGAAACAAGAAAGTGAAGAAATATCAACAATTCCTTGAATGCAAAATCATTTGCCACTTGAGAAATATAATGACCTGCATTTCAAAGAATAATATAAGTCAGAAGATAAAAGGGTCTGAGTTGTTTCTAACATATGTAGTAATTGTTCAAACAGGCTTACCATTTTTTTACTGTTCAATAAAATAACATGAGCAAAGCTTATCGCTGGAAAATTCATACACACAAGGGAAAGGAAAAACATGTCACAACAAAGTTATTTTAATTTCTGCTTCTTTTCCAATGTATCCCTTAATGTTATCATTCTGAAATTCATGATCAATAAAGATGAAAGATAAGGTAAAAAAAGAAATTATCAAACATTTTTACCTCTTTCGAGAACAAGAGGGGCATCTGGTCCAACAAGCATAGCTACAGCTCCTGCACCACCAGTCGGCCGAGCATTACCCTTCGCATACAGAGCAATATCTGCAGCTACAACAATAGCCAAACGTCCTGTGAAGTATTTAGGGCTTAAATAGTAAACAGTAATTGCACCTTCATTGAAAAGAGACAATAAATTCTGAATGTTCTTTCCATGACACAGATAACAAATTGAGTTTATAGAATCCAATAATTTTGCTTCTACTTCTTTCTTATTTTATACAGATATTGACCATACAAAAAGGGAACAATGACTCCATAAACTTTTTCCGAAGGCAAATTAAATTCTAGCAATAAATATACTTTTATTGTATATTTAAACAGCCATATTATTAAACAGCCATATTATTAAACAGTTATATTTCAACAGCTTTGGTTAATTTATTGTATGTAAGCAAATATTTATGAAAAATGTTTGAACTCAAAAATAAGTCATTTGTGTCAAGACAAGGATTATAGTATCACATCAGGAGCATGCCTACATACAGAATCATTCAGTTTCCAGTTGAGGAAAATATTCAATCATTCAAGCATTCAGTGAAAAATATAAAATTTCAAATTAACTATTTAATATTAGCAAAGACACTTTATCTTCCAATATTACTCATCCTTAACTCCTAAATACCATTTACTAACGGGATAATTACTCCGATAACAGTCTACATACCATCCCAAGAACTGGATTCCACCCATGATATTGCATTGAAGAGAGCTGCTGTTCCTCCATAGCAAGCATTTGTAGTATCTATTCCTTCGATACTATAATTTCCATGCTCTTCAAATATTTGCATAAGCACAGATTTGACACTTTTTGATTTATCAATAATTGTTTCAGTGCCTACTTCCAGCCGACCAATGTTTTCATGCTCTGAAATCAAAAACATAGACGTTGAAAATCTAAAAATCAAGCTGAGATTGAAAAACACAGTTGAAATAAATTATATCACTGATTTACTTATATTGTTCCTTTCTATGAGTCGAGAAACCACACTAAGACACAAGGAATTGATGTCTTCACGGTCAGTGCAAAATCCCATCTTTGACTGTCCTAATCCGATTGTGTATTTCCCAGCTGAAACTCCATCGAAGACTTCCAATTCTTCTTGATCGACATAACGGGATGGAAAAATCAGCTCTACTGCAAGTATTCCGACATTTTCAGGCCAACCAGTTTCTTTAGCCATATTATTGTATCTGAAAGTAAATTTAATGAATGAGACAAATTATTACTTTTGAGATTAGAAGTCCAAGAAGTAACCTTAAGATCAAAGCACACAAAGCCTTCAGATTAATCTTATATTATTGAAGAATGCATGTCGAGTCATTGAATATAAATCATAGAAATCAATACAGTATTTTACATAAGCTTTTTTCACTATGGCATGAATCTTTAAAAAAAAAAGATAAATAAAAGTATCCTAAAAACTGTTTACCATTCACTTTGAAATATTTCTAGCAAATGATTATGGGATTATTCACAAAGAGATTGGTATCCTCAGTCAGAAATGCCAGAGGTACAAGTTTTTACAGAAAAAATGATAAGCTAATAACAACATTAAATTTTCAGCTTTAACCTGTCATTGATGCTAACACATATATTTTCATTTTCTATGATTAGTGCATGTATGAATACATTAAAGACAAGTTGTTACTATTTGAAACTTTTCATCAAAAGACAGAAGATTAAATCAAAACCAATGCAAAAATTTTCATAAGCCTCTTATTAATGCATACGGAAAGTACTGAGATGATTTTAGGAGTCGAGTAGGAAACAATTAAGAAGATATGATCTTTTTTTTAATGGATAAAACTAGTAGAGGTTAATAAAGCAAAGAGAAATATATGGCTTCTGATTATTATCTGTCTCTCTGTAAAAACTTAACATAAATACGGTTAATTCACAAACAAAAACGATGTATTACTAGCGAGGAACCAAAAATTACACTCAAACAAATACGTTATTATTCAAATGATGAACACTAAAAGTTTCTAATCAATCACACTTATATTTCAACTCCACTTTTGTCCTCCTTCTTTGCCGATAGGTTTGACTAAACTTCACGATCGATACCGAAAATTAATTGATGATGCAAGGTAAAAGAAAAAAGGATCACCTCACTGTGACTGTTTGCCTGACATTAACATAAGTTTGCGAATATCCTATTTCTAAAAAAGATTAATTAGTACCGTAATATTTCAGTTTGCTCCGCTGTTTACTGACGTAATCGACTCGAACTCGCTTACGATATTTGCTTTACCGTTCTCTCACAATCCACTGATTCACTATCCACTATATCTTCACACATCAGCTGTATCATCACATATTTTGACCAAGCCTTGCCAAGAGCGGGGAATTTACAGAAGTCCGCATTCCGAAAGAATGTGACAGACGCAACACATTTCCAGCTGTCGTGCCATCACGAAAACAAAAATTAAATCCCCCGCCGGTTGCACCACATACTTATGAATGGAAATCACCAAAATGATTCATGATTCTGCAGTACGAAAACAGCATACGATTTTTTTAATAGGCAGCCCCAACATGACGTACTACAAAGACAATTATTTGACTCATCGACTCGGGATGGGATAAAAAAACACAAAAGACCGTTCAGATGACGAATGAAAATACGGAAATCCCTAACTGTTATTTCGAATTCCGAAAGTCCATTCCTCGAGTTACAGCTCATCTTCATTTCGGTAGAATACGAAGTAAATCCGCGTTCTTCTCCGTTCACGTTTAAGAAAGAGAAGAATACGCAGCGAAGAATTTCCATACGAAAGAAATAGGCGCGGGAACGCCCATAAACCAAGCAAGAAAATATAACACGACAATATTTACCAGTTAAAAAAAGTGTGTCAAAATATTAGGTTCCAGATGGGACTTCCAAATCACTGCTGACTAGAGCCACTTCCAAAATATTTTGCAGTTCATCCTGTGCTACTGGCCTACATGATAACTACCATCAAAGAAAACTTAAGTGGGTCGATGAACCTTTCCCAAGCTATTGCCGAATCGTATGAGTTTCGCGGTGAAAAAGTGATCAAACACGACTGGAACTTCAGAAGTTTAGTGTGTATGTATAATCAACTCTAGCCTTTAATCGCACCACAAGAAACTACGAAGCATGGATAAAAAACAGCGGGTGTATCCTTCAACCGAAACCTCCGTAAGTTCGATCGTTAAGATTATAGAAGAATAAGACGCAAACCATTGTCGCCCACAAGATAATTCGGAGTTTTCTCTCGAGAATCAACGCGATCGAAAAGCTCCTCGATAATTAAACCACGAAAAAACGACGGAACCATTCACGGAGAGCATAAACGAAAGTAAGATGCTTCGGAGAAGACAAGACTTTAAACGAACGGGATCCAAAAAAGCAAATAAACGAAAAATGCGGTAAAAAAGGAGGGTACTGGAACAGCACCACAGGGAGAACTTACTGCTCCATGATTCCCCAAGGCACTGCACAGGTGGATAAGTTATAACACAGACGTCCCGTCTTAGGTGAAAGCAACGGTAAGCGTACACCTCCAGACGGGAAAGGTATGCGAGAGGGTCTGTTGACTATCTCCCGATAGGTCGGTCACTTTAAGGAAGCGTAGGGAGGCGATTGGTCAAAAAAACTCAACAGGTGAGGAAGGATGATACAGGAAGAGAAACTCCTGAGAACTCGGAGGAAGGCGGTTAACTGACGATGGTCTTGGGCAGAATAGGAAGACCTGAGGGAGGGGAACGCGTCAGCCGGGGAGGGGGCGGGAGAGGAGAAAGCCTGGTTAGTGAGAGGAACTGGCTAAGAATGGAAAAAAAATCTAAAGATTTTAACACGAACAGTACAGATTTTTCTATTCTCCGGGAGATTCTGAGTGGCGAAGCGCCTTGAGCGCAAAAGCTGGATAAAACTTCACGAGCGTAAAGCTTCCGCTACGCGTAATGAAACGTATTCGTACTCGTTCAATTGAGGGAATGAAAGGTCCGAGCGGGAGATAAAACTGAAGTAATCAGGGCTTGACGGCCATGGTCAAGGGTCCCGCCACGAACATGGACATTGTTATGGCAATCAAGGCCGAGATCTTGGCTCGTTCTCATAAGCCTACGGAAACACCTAAGCCAGTTTATTAACGGGGTCAAGTTTAGCTCGAGGGTCGCGTTTTCACATAGGATTACGGGGACGCATTCCTTAGTTCTTGGAGGAGAGACACTCTCTACGATAAAGTCGGCCGCATTCCTAAATCGGCCCCGCGGTATTGGGCACGGCGGCAATAATTAAAGAGCAACCCCATAAACGGACAATGGAGGATCCAAATTCACATAATAACCGCTCGGACGCACTTGGAATATGGGGAAGGAAAGTTACACATCGATTCTCACAAGGTTATTCACGTTCCGTGTGATGAAATATGAATCTTGGGCACCGGACGATACGCGTTCGATTAATTAAAAATGCGTTGAAGAAGTTAATCGTGAGAAGCGTTGACTAGAATGTGCCTTTGCTGGAAATCCCATTCCTGAGGACTTCGCGGCGGCCAAATTTTTCTTGGTTACATATGCTTGACTACGGCTGGAATTAGTGGTAATGGAAAGAGAAATGCTGGCAGGGAATTTCCACAAACCATTAAATTATGATTAAATAAGCGGAATATTGCCAAACTGAGCATTTCGTTCATTCGAAGTGAGTCCAATTCTGAAAGCTACATTAAGAGAAACTAAGCTCGACTTGGTCTTTAATTCGAAAACTAATTGACATCAGCGGCGAATCCAATTCCACAATTCAAAATCCACTTCAGCCATAGCTTCAAGGAGCCTACTTAAAAGTACAATAATAATTAATTATAAGTAAAAACAAAGGAATGTATTGTTCATAATGAAAGACATCGCCATATCTTTCGATCAATCATAGATTTCCATAAATATTGCTCTACAGATACAATAGATTAAATGTTGGATATGGCGTAATTCACATAGATAAAAAAATAGTGGTAAAGTTTCTTGTATAAATAGCTGAAAATTTGAAGAGCTAAAATTTTAATCCCAATAATTTCTTCGAAGAAAGAATAATCATACCGCTTTTCCAATAAATCCGAAAACACTCTCAGAACTTACTGAATCACATTGATTTGTTCGTATGTAAAGTCATAAAAAGAGACTTCACGGTGTTATGATATTCTAATTAACTTTGATTTTTTTATCGTCATTGTTTAACAGAAGCAATTGCGTACTCTAACGTCATCTACTGTTTCTGGTTAGCAGCAATAATACACAGCTTACTAAAGGTAGAATTTACGCTTGAAAAATCTAATACTTGGGCGTAAAATTCCTCCAAAAATGTCTACTATTTCCATGGGAACGATAATTTCACATTTCGTAGTTTATAAAAGGATATTTTTCGACGCGTATAATAATTAATATACGGAAACGCGTGAAAAAATCCAAAGAACTTTTTCATGTTGACTTTTGGAATTTTTTACTCGGCTCGAATAACTGTAAAGCAGTGGGCAACCTAGGGAGAAAAGCGATTTGCGCATTCTTACGAGATAAAACCGTGACGACCATTGGTCACTGGAACTCGCTAAGGAGTGACACGTACATTTCAATGAAATAACGCGACGGTGGTTGGAAAAAAGTGATTGAGTTGTACCTAAGTAACTGATATTGAATTAAGCGGTCACTTCCTTATTACCACTACCCCTTTGAACTCGAAATTCCATTGGAGGAAAAACTTGAGCCGATTGTGACCAATGTAATTACTTAGAAATGCGTAATGAATTCAATTTGTGCGAGCAAGAAGTGAAACAACATGGTTCATGATATCATACATGCGCCGAATTACGTCGAGACCTTACGCAAGCCGCGTAAGGACGTATAGTCGAGACGAGAAATTAAGTATTATGATCACGGTTACATTATCTAAATTACGAGGAATTAGAGACCGATCATTGAAGGGAAATGATTGTTGGTGATAATGAAGCCAATTATCGACCGATAAATTATTTATAAACCTAATATTCTTCAGTGAAATACTTCCAGGTGAGATATGTAAGATATGATAGTAATTTTGTTCACAGTGAGAGAATAAAAAAAAATAATTAAATCTTTGGACTGGAAAACAATCCATAAAAAAATAAAAGGGATTCATTCAATGACAAAGATCCTTCATACAATTGATAATGTTTAAACACGAGAAAATTCGACAGTTTGATTAGAACATTATTATAATACGAATTTGCAATTTTAATTACATGGAAACTTAAGATTTAAATAGCCTAATTTTAGAAAGATAACCTATTTTGTAAGCAAAGCTATTCTCTTTTTCCAGACTAGCTTATTTTAGAGGTGAGACAAACGGAAGATTAAACGAGACTATTAGAAGAAACTGTAAACAAACGATAGTAATTCGGTAACTTTTATTTTATAATAATGATAAAACTTGAGACCATCCCTAAACTTGTATACGTACATTCACAAAAAGAGAAGGAGTATTCTGCGGCGATACTTAAGTGTTTTTTTCTTAACTCTATTAAAAAATTATAAATCGCTAAAAAAAGAATACCGCAAGATATTAAAGAATTTAGTAATTAAAATATTATTATTGATAGTTCACGCTGCAGAATTTGAACGAAGCTAACTTTGGGAAAATCTCTCGCTTTGAACAGTTAACGCTCTAAAATATTTTTAAAAAACTTATAACCATTAATGTAGATGCGAGCATATCGGAAACAAGCTGTTCTTATTATCTTTGAGAAAGAGAATATTGAAATATATACCAATTTTCCGCAGTTAACTAACCTGAAACACAGGAGCTAAAAGAAATCCAGGACTCGCAGAGAAAGAAAACTGACGTAATTCATCCGTAGCGTACGATTCATAAGTTCCGTACACTAACGCCGTGGTCTGACGAATCTGACGAAATACGAATTCGCCGAGTTCAGATAGCATTTACACCCAGATGATCCGAGGGAGCGGTTGTGACTAAGCATATTTGATGCGAAAAAATTGAATAACCTACATAACAGAACGAAATGAGTAGTGTTCTCGAGAAATAAGTACGTAACAACTTACGGGAATCCGTGCTCGGTCCGGCGATCTTCCGGTTGACGCAATATATCTCGGAATAGAGTTCACGATAGCGAGCGACTGCGCGTCGAAGGGAGGTCCTCCGCGCACATTGTTAACGCCGCGCACATATCTTGCATCCTACACCGCTGCAAACTCCTAAGAATCGAGCCGTACTTTATATCCACCACCAGCTTCTAATCAGCAAAGCCAATAAGAACGCACTTGCTAATGCGCGGAAAAAATCGAATGAACTATACGTTAGAGATGCGACGGCCGACGAAAGAAGTTGGGAATCAAACCTTGTTCTAGATTTGCTCTGACATAATTCGTTACGACATGATTTAGTTCTATCGTTGATTGAGATAAGCCCTCAACTGTACATATAAATGCCCGAACGGATTATCCAACCTCCGTTACACGATCGGTAGATAAGCCCATTGCGATGGATTTCGAGGAATAAAACTGCGAGCAAGTATTGAGGGAGGACGTAGAAGAAATTGTGGACACAGGAAATACATTCGTTGGACTTGACTTCAACTAATGTAAGAACGAGAGAGATTATCTTCCGATTCAGCAAAACAGTCTTTTGGATACGTTTTGAATTTTATATTTTAGAAAATAGAATTCCTCGATAGAAACGGATTTATTGTATATTTACGCAGGTCCTCACGATGTCTCCTGGTGTATTTGTTATACGCTGATAATTTACCTATTTAACGAGACCATCATATCTTACCTCTGAGCACTATTTATAAGATATCAGACTATTTATAAGATATCTGACTAGTTATAAGATTTATAGTTATATACATGTACCACAAAGAGTGAACACTGTGTGAAGGTGCAGTTCTTAATGGATCTCATACGACTTTTGAATCTGTTCTGTATAAAAATTCAGCTAATGTACCGGCTTCTAAATTAAGGGGATATTTCAAAGTTTAAAAAGCATTTTACTTGAAATTAAGAGTCATTCCTAAAAATTTCCTCTCTCCGTTATTACCTTTCTTGACAGGTGGGAATTGGTTACGTTATCCGATCAATTTCCATACAAATTCTAAATTAAGAAAGGCGTTTTTTTTATTGATTCACTTACTGAGAAGATTTAATTAAAGTTATCTTTTTATAATCACACCCTAAAATACATAGTTTTGGCATTTTTCTATGGTTCTTTATCGGGGTGATAGTGGATTATTGATTAATTTATTTGGCAGTGGTATCACGCCGAATATGCATAGGAATATGTTTAGTTGGAAGCATTACTGTCTTAGAAAACGAAACGAAACTGTAACGAAAAACATCAAGACACGTGAAA
The DNA here is from genome assembly GCA_947579665.1 of Sympetrum striolatum. Taxonomy (NCBI): domain Eukaryota; kingdom Metazoa; phylum Arthropoda; class Insecta; order Odonata; family Libellulidae; genus Sympetrum; species Sympetrum striolatum. The sequence continues at coordinate 81,232,089 of OX388352.1, forward strand.
TATTTGTAGTATCAACTAAACAATCGATTCGTTTCTAGAAATTGCCTGACACTGAATTCTTCAGTAATTTTTCCTTATCTCAATCAATGTTATCCGAGAATGAAATTATATAAGTTAAGAGCAAACACGTCCACAACAATGAGATAATATAACGTTACTAAGGGAGAAAATTATTTCCGGTATGCTGGAAATATGTTTCGTATCGATTCAAAAACGAAAATCTCTAACGCCAAATGGCAGAGTTAATATTAAAATTAAGGCTGAAAAATAACCACAAGAGTTTACACAAAAATATAAAAATAATAAAAATATATTTTTATCGAATAATGAAACGTTGCAATTAATTGTACACCATGTGGCAACGATCAGGGCGAACGAAAGAAAACTAGAGATGATATCTGTACGGCATTCGCCTAAAGACGGGAGGACAGATCTTATTAAGGTTTCCATCACAGCAATCAATAATTATAATGAGTAAATGCATCAAAACACATCAATAATTACACCGAGTTATTACAACACCGGCACTGAAAATACATAAAATGTTCATAAATCACATATAATAACTTATAATTACAAGGGATATGTATTAAAAATTAAACATATCCATAAATAAATTAATATACAATATGCAACCAATTAAAAAAAAAAACTTCTTAGTTTGTGTATGATTTTTTTGCATTTACTGGTAGCGAAAAATTATAATAAGTTAAAAATATAAATAACATAAGAATAAATTAAAATATAAAACCAGTAGAAAATATTTAAATTATAAAAAGTATGTACGGAGATGTAAGAATGCATAAAAAATTTGAGAGAGCATATAGAAACAGAAATTAAAGTTTTGAAACATTTTTCAATGTTCGAGTATATATAAATAGCAGTAAAACCGTACGGTCAAATATATACTAAGCAATCTAAATATTTCTCGGAATGATTGGCTGGCATTCTGAGCCAAAGACCTGACAACACTTATTGCTGCAGACGGAGATCGGGTCTAGTGCCCTCTATAAACGGCCCAACCGGATTCACTGCTTCTAATTTCAGGAAGTTCCTCGAATTCTTCATGATGCTGGGCAATCTGAGAAAAATCTGAAGGCTCTTTGAGGGAATAGAGCTATTAATCGAATTCCTAACGTTCGTCTGACTGAGGAGAGAGAGCATGAACCGAATTTGAATGTTGCAAACACGTATTTAATCATTTTATTATTTTTTGCATTCGCTGCGATTTGGTATGATTACCAGGTGGTAACGGTTGAGGGGGATATAACAGTACAATCTGTCCGGCATTCGCCCAAGGACGGGAGGAAAACCCCTACAAAAACCTCCCGTGGACAGTACACATCATAACAATAACAATAATCCAATTTAGTACAATGAAATGATAATAATATGTCTTTATTATTGAACGTGTTTTTATTCAATGATGACCATTCTTACAAATTCTTTTTTTAACACACACACATATATAACCGTACCCTAACCAGGATTAGAACCCGGGATCTCATATTTGCAAGACTAGCACGCTAACCACGACACCACCGAGGTCGATTTGCTTTTTACCGAGTTGTATCGCTTGCATAAAAAAATATGTATTATGTTATGAAATACGAAATTTTAAAATCAAACTTCATAAAATGGTGGATAACGAATAAAAACAGTGTAATTTTCCACACTTTTATTTAGCTGACGACCGGTTTCGCTACCGGAGTAGCATCATCTGGATTATGCTACTTCGGTAGCGAAACCGGTCGTCAGCTAAATAAAAGTGTGGAAAATTACACTGTTTTTATTCATGATCTAAAATGGCTTTCCACACAGTAACGCCCGATCATCTAGATTTCATTCATAAAATGGTTCCTAATATTTCATTAAAATGGAAATTAAATTAACTGGATCAAAAACAATATCCATATATGCGAAAGAGAATATAAATTACGATATCTACTTAAAGTTTTCAGTAGGGACATAGGATAGCATCCAACAAACATGTAATTAATCCACTAATTTTGGGTTTGAGTAGCTTATAATCCAAGAAAAAAACTGTCAAATAGTGATTTCATTAATATTTTTAGTATATAATGACAAAAGCTACGAGCTGGTATGCACAGGAAAAGGTCTCGGCATTTGCAGTTTCTACCGGACATGTGTATCTTAATATTTATTCACATACATACAATCACGTAGATTCGTACATTGTACAGATCTACGTGAAATCGAATCTCCGAAAGATGTCTCAATTAGAATTGAAAACTATATTGATGCTCGAAATCAGACCTATGTTTAGTAATCTTGCTGCTTTTCCATTTACAAGAATATGTCACTGCTGGGGTGAAGGGGGAGATAATTCTAAACATAGAGCTAAAAATGGCCACCAAGCGTACAGGGTAGGGTCAAAAAGTAGTAGGACTGAATTTCTGTAGCGCGAACAGAGCGGTGGAGGGCGGTCGGACCACCTGGCGGGAGCGGGAGAGGCGGGAGCTCGTTGAAGATGACCAGGGTGCCGGTCACCCATCAACTTCAAGGATTGATGAAAATGTGGCCAAAGTGAAGGCGCTCCTGGACTCTGACAGACGCACAAACATTCGTCTGATTGTTGATGACTTAGGGATTTCGTACGGTAGAATCAAAAAAACTTATTACTGAAGATTTGGCCATGCGAAAGGTGTGCGCCAAGTTTGTGCCAAGAGTCCTGAGTGATGAACAAAAAGTGAATCGTGTGCAAATTCCCCAGGAAATTCTGAACGTTGCCCCACCTCCCTACAGTCCAGATCTGGCACCACCAGACTTCTTCCTCTTCTTTAGGCTCAAGCGGGACCTCAAGAGAAACCGATACAGCTCCGTAGAAGACATCCAAGGGGCCTGACGGCGTCTCTGAAGGGAATCCTGGAGAGCGATTTCCAGAAGGCGTACGCACAGTGGGAATCGCGTTATACGCGATGTGTCAGAGCACAAGGGTTCTACTTCGAGGACTACTAAGGATTTGTACCGAATAGTTCAATAAAAAAATGTACATTTATTCAGTCCTACTACTTTTTGATCCTACCCTGTAAAAAAATTGAGCACTTTATTTTATCACAGAGCCATCTTATAGAACGATTAGAAAATCACGAGACATTTCTTCATCGTTCTTGATAGCTATTTCAACCTTAAGAAATGTATAACACAAGTGACAATTAACTTACTAATTTTTTGTTTATTCTTGACTATGTATATAACGTACATTTTATTTCTATATTGAATTGCAATCCACAACCACCAGTTCCTCCACATACTTGTAGTGATATGTAAAATAACAAGAATAATAATAATAAAGGAAAGTATTCCTAAGATGGTAAACCTTATAGTTTGTTAAATTGTGTTTTGTTTTATCTACGAATTTGATCAAAAATTATTTATTTTCTCGAGGATTAAATTCGATATTTACGTTCTGAGACATATGAGTACAGGGGAATGGGTACATATATACATGGGAATGGGTATATATACATGGGAATGGGTACATGGGAGTTAACCATAGGAACGGGGAGTTTATAATTTTGACAAAGTGTAAGAAAAAAATGACAATTATTATTTCCGTCAGGATGAAAATTTCGCAGGAAGCTAGTAAGATATCGATATTGGCGACCGGTTTGTGCACAAAGCCTTAATGGTGAAAATGAACCAAAGAAACAACTTTGAAGGTGCCTAAGACCAAATTGTGTTAGAATAATAATAAATCGTCATTCTTAAGCGAAAGATAAAGACTTGTCAGTTAAGTTAGATAAAAAAAACACCTACTTACGCACATACGAAAAAAGACTAACAGCAGACAAACAAATGAGAGAAATAATCTGCTAAACCTATTGACAGTTGCAGGAGTAAATAATAATAATAAGACAAAGCAGCATAAAAAAATGGTTAACAAAAAATATTTTTGCAGACACAGTAGTAAATATAACTGACAAACGCCAAAAATTTAATATTCAGGCAGAAACAATAGAGCACATCACAAGTTGATACAGTGTACTAGCAAGTGTGGGGTGCACACAAAGGCATGACAATATATAAGAGCAGGTATATCTTGCTCTTGTTAAAAAGTACAATGCATCACTTGGGATCAAACTTTGGTGCCGAAGTACTCCACCGCCAGTTATTGAAAATGAAACTCTAAAGAATTACTACAAAAGAAGTATCCTAACAGAGCACTACCAAACAATAGACCGGATTTAAATCTTCAGATAAAACAGGAAAGAATAACATATCTAACAGACATCTACATCACAAACACAGTAAACGTAGAATCCAAGTATTAAGAAAAAATCCAAAAATGTATACCATAATCCGAAAAGATCAAACAAATATGAAACCAAAACGAAATCAACATTGCCTCAATAATAATTCCAGCTACAGCAGTAACAGCAGCAGCAGTACCCAAGCATTTACATAAAAGTCTGGAAACAATAGAGATAGATAACAAGATTTATATCAAACTACAAAAAAAACAATAAATACCTTTTCTTAAGGAAGAAAATGTTTAATTAATACTAAAAATATGAATGAAAACAGTAGATGTACCCCCATGAGATGTTTTCCAGCCTTAGTACTGAGAAGTGAGAAATTAATGATAATGATAATAATCGACCTTATTAGGGTGAATTTTGGTCATATAGACTACTCCTGCAATTAACCCCAGACATACTTGACGGTCCGGAAAAATTCGGTCAGTTGGGACTCGAACTCGGTACCTCAATTTTGGACCGAACCAACTATTCCGCCACTGAGGTTGGCAATATAAATAAATACAGACTATTAAAATTTATAATAAATATAATGGATTAATATTTTTTCCGTATACTTTTTTCTTGTCTTTCCAAAGTAAATGGAATAAACTCGTATATATCGTCTTTATTTGGGCGAGGTTGAGGCTAAAAGTCTCTTCTTCCATCTAACCCATCGTTATTAATTAAAGAATAATCAAATTAAAAAGAATAGTATGAGAAAAAATAAAAGAATTTTGGATGAAAAAACCTAGGAGGTTCTTGCGAAAAAGCTTATCTACTGCAGAAAAACACCCACAAAGAAAAGGATATAAAAAACCTGGACAAACCTACCGATACTAATATTTAAATAGATGAGAAAAAAGAACATGACAAAATATTGAAATACCAGTAAGTATATGCATACGATATATCAATAAAAATAGTCAGTTCGTGTTAAAATAAATGGTATCAATATAGATAATAACATAAATCATAAAATAAAAACAAAAAAGTGGAAAAAGTACATGAACTTGCATCCATACGGAACAATAATAGACAGAATAAATACATATTATAAAAAAACATTATTTATACAATACATACAGTATACAGTAGTTAAGATTGCATAAACATAGATATTAAGGTAACTCTAACTATAACATATTACGAGTAAAATGTTGCTTGCATACTGCAAGCATATTGATAACAGAAATTTCAAGTCGGCATCATATCGAGAGTGTGTTCAAAAGAAAATAAAAAAAGGATTGAAAATATTCTTGAAATTCGCTGCAATTTATCCGTCCGGAATCGAACCAGGGTCTTCCTGGTGAAGTCGTACTCTAGCAAAGCAAGAACTTCCTATCATTTCGATAAGTGCATCAAAAAAATGAAAAACTACCCAAATGTATTTTTTAATGGGAGATTTTTGCATCGTCCTAGCATCGAACCCAGGACATTTTCTGTAGAAGTCACTAATGTTTTCAATAGATAATAACATCTGTAAGCTCCTTCAATTTTGATTCTCTAACTCTCCGGGAAGTATTTTTTAGAAATTCCCGAAAATCAAAGCAATAGATTTAAATGGGAAAAATCGGGATTTTGGTGCCTTCTGGCATCGAACCCATGACACAGAGATTCAATGTCGCATTTTTTCTGGGGGTTTCCCGTTAGGGCCTATACGCTGTAAAAATTTCAAATCATTACGCTTGTGGTTTAGCCTGTGAATTAGTATTCTATCTGGGTATCTATCTATCTATTTATCTATATGAATGAATCCGGAGAAGGAATTATTTATAATAGATACCTTCAATTAAGGAAATCTAATCTATCGGTAAGAACGTTACGGATTTTGAAAACCTTTGCTTTTACATCCTTGAGTATTTTTTGGAGTACGCTCTGAGCCACAAGAGGTTCCTTTGTGCATCGCAGTAGATCCATCACTCCTTCGAAAGAAATTCAACAGATTTTTCTGCTTGGGTTAACGTGGAGAGTATGAGAGATGTTGTTGAGGGAGAAACGAGAGGAATTAAAATGAGCGGAGAGAGAATGAGAGAAAGCGATCTCAGTGAAAGAGAGAAAGGAGAGAAAGTTGCGGAGGGAGAGAAGGGATTCATGGCCACAGAGGTACATACAATGGTAAATAATGAGCAGCGGAAAAATGTGGCCGCGAGGAGACAGCATGTGAATACCGCTGAAAAAGACGATTGCGAGATCAATGATATCGAAATAGCGTCGAAGAGAAACGCATCTTTAATTGATGACCTCGATAAAGGATAAAAATGTCCGCGTATGACCAGACTTAAGAACCACATATCCTAATCCGGCTATTGCAGGGGCACGAATCCTACGAGCCATGTCACGCTAGAATGATAATAAAATCCAAATACGAAAACTGTAAGAACCTATTCGACATTACCTGCAGTTCCAAATTACTGCGGAGCAGGTCAGAACGCCCATTTCTGACGCAAGTATCCTTCTTTTTAATCAGGTAAGTAATAATTCCAGCAAAAATTATATTATATTAAAACAACTGAATGTCTTCAGTATGCAATGAAGCAATAGGAAGAGTAACTACACTACCTTTTTCAAGCCAAAAATGTTACTTATGATAAACGAGCAAATATCGACAGAACAAAAAGACTATATTATACTGAAGAACATTAAAAGTAGTAGGGCTTATTGATGAACTACATCACTGCATATTTCAGAGATATGATGAAATAGTTGAGTTTTATACATACACAACTACATCTACAATACTTGATATTACAGAAATCGAGTTGACAGTGTGAAAACTCACCGAATACCATGAATTTTGGTATCCAAGCCTTCACCGAAAGTAACCCATTGTACCTCCAGTAAATTATTTGATGATAGGTTTTTGCATTATGATAGATGACAGTCAAAACATGTTTGGCAATGAGATATTTTATCATATTTTGAGTAAGAAAAATTTTTCTGATTCCAAACCAAAGAACGAGATTGGCAGATCGTAAAAATGGCATTAAAGTTGCTACTAAGCCTTCTAAAACTTGACCGTCGCCGTTTAATTCCTTCAAAAGGGAAATTTTGGGAAAATGGGATGGAAAATAGAACGACACATCCGGGCGGCGATTTCGCCAGCTGACTGGAGCGTGAGTTTTTTAAACTTGCGGGAGATTGAGCTGCGAACAACAAAATGTGACACGGATTAAAATGGATTAAAAGTCATTTTTCATAATTTTCAACCTTTCATTCTACAATGGCACATGGGATCATGTTAAGAGGAAACTCCCCCGATTGGAAAAATATATTTATAATAAAAAAGAGTGTTATGAGAATCATGGCTAAAGTACCCAGAAAACAGTCAGTCATGCGAACCATTATTCAGGGAATAGGGGATAACGACTATACCTTCGGCATTCATCTATGCATGTGCAGTCTTTATCTATCATAATGCAGATAGTTACTTAAAACAAGAATATCAACATAGTTACTTAACTAGAGGAAGAGGCGATGTGAGGACCCCACCCCATATACTTAGTTTAACTGGAAGAAGCTTTGAGGTGATGACATTAAAATTGTATAACAAATTACCAGGATTGATTAAAAATAATAAAAAGGCACAATTTTGTAAAATTTAAAAGAAATTTCTCGGTACAATAGCCTATTATAATGTGAACGAATTTAAACGAGAAATATTTATGATATCGTATATATGTATTTTATATTGTAAAATGATGTGCTATATTATAAAATGGAAATGTTGAACGAATTATAAATACTGTAATTCATATGTTTACGTTGTTTTAATTTTATATTATTATTAATTAAACTGGATTTTCTAGATCGTTGACATGTCCCATATATGTCTTTGGATAAAGAGTTACCATTATCATTTCTGAATGCAACACTGAAGATAGAAATTGTGCTAGGGTATAAAAGCACTACAAATAAAACAATAAAAGAGAGAGTACGAAAAGCAGAATCGTTTTGTTTGATAAAACATGTAGCAAGAAACGCAAAATCTTGCGGTTTTATAACAGGAATAGAATGAGACGAAGATGTACGAGATTCTAGGAAGCGACCGAAGGTTTAAATGGAAACCGCACCAACACTGGTATCAACTTTTGAGCGATGAACAGCTATTAGAGGGAATGCGAAAAATAAAGGTGACGGTGGGTGAAAGTGGAAGAAAGGAAGACATTTTCGGGCGACGTAGGAAATGGCACGACGCAATTCGAAGAAATGCCAATTTTTCTTTCGACGCTCGGAATCGATGCTCTCATCGGATGCGTTACAGGAAAAAACGTGAATGGGAAAAGTTACTTACAACAATGTATTGATCGATATCCATTAAAACTACACTTAACAAATCGACATGAATAGAGGAAAAGAGCGAGGAAACTACCGGAATGAGAGGACATTCCGTTAAATTAAACGAAATGCATGCTTCCAAACAAAATTACTCGTATTAATGGGTATGAGGCAACCTAATTTTAAGGTGAGCGTAAGAGAAACCTGAGACATCTTGAATCTGTAGTGGAAACTAATCGCGTTAACAGAGCGTGCCTTCCATTGAGATGTTAATTTGAAGCATCTGAAAAGGAGATTTCTAAAAGAAATGCGTTATTCTTTTTTTAGGTATTTTTTTGGCGGAAGGAATTTGGTACTGAACAGCTTACAAGACTAAGACCTTTTTCGTTGAAATCATTAGGGGTTTAGAAATTTGAACGAAGTACAGATGTTATAAGAAGAAAGATTTTGTAAGAGATATTAATATGGACCGCAAATCGAGGACCGCAATCATAAAGTCGCTACTCTTAAACAGAGAAAACACGTATGCAAGTATTCATTTCTTGATCGGGGAATAGTAGAATGCAACAATTTACTTGGAGAAGTTTTCGAACCTTTTCCCTCTTCTTACATTGCATTCATAAATAGAATTACAAGGGTTTCGTGATTTTATTTTAATACTGTTGTAATTAATTAGACATTGAAATATTGAATGATTGTTGTAAACTATTTATTTATATGTAATACGTACTGCCTTCGGGAGGGCTTTTCCTACCGACTAGAGTGAATATCAGGCTGATTATTTTATTTTTCCCTCCACCCACAGGAATGACCACCACCTGGTCTGTTGCCTAATTGTCGTCCTCAAGAAAAATTCTTTTTCAGAGACAAATAACCAGTTCGAGGATGACTGACGGTCGGAATCCGGATTTTGAACCGAAATTTGATTATTGAAACGGAACGAAGAAATATAAGAAAAATATTAAGAATCGATGATTCCCTAATAATGAACGAATGAGCGCAATTCCAGAAATCACCGCGTAAGACGACCAAAGATGAGACGATGGTCGCAGTCAGTATTACGGCAGCTTTCTCCACTTCCTCACATCGACGAAGCATTACGGCATGTTGGGAATAGGTTTAGAAGTTTGCAACATCCAAACATCTTTTTGTTTGCCACCGAAGAGCGAAAACCACACTTTTTCTAGGTTACCCCACACGGATATCTCAAGAGAAGAGGTCAACAGAGACGAATATGCTAAGGAAAACCATTCAAGATGAAAATGAATGGACAATAGATAAGAATTTGAAGGGAAGTGGACGAACGGAAAAGTCAGATGCGATGACTTAGGCGTTAAAAGGATCGGCGATATTAGCATTTTGAACCTTTGCGACGTTTCCCAAGAACCTCTCACTTCTTTTGAAACATCCATTTTGATGCTACAAATACATTCTGACCTTTGATCTCGTTTTCCTTACCAACTTCGCCTTGTTTTCTTTTGCGAGCATTTAATAATTCACTCTATGTTACAAGCTGAAAGTGAAGTCTGGAAGTCATCCCGTTCTTTTATTCTTTCTTCAGCACGGACTGAGACGAACTGAATAGCAAACAACCGGAAGTTTCATAATTTCTCAGCGGTAGCCCATCTTTTATTTAAAGGGTTTGAAAATCCTACGGAGTAGAGGGGGATTCTCGTACGAAGTTCGTGGTTAACCTATCTTGAAAATCATTCAGCCAACGCCTAACATAGTTGCGATATGACCGCTATTCTTATATTATATTAAATGATTGGCCATATATTTACCGGCCATGGTAGTGGAGTGGTCAGCGTGCTAGCGCGTTAACGTTCCAACCTCACGGTTCCGGGTTCTATCCCGGCTAATCGGATTTCTCCGGTTAGGGAATGGTTGTCGGTGAATGTATATGAATGTGTATGTTGCGTTTATTAATCAAGGTAAAATACGAAAAAATAACAAAATGAAGAAGGGGTTAATTGGAAGAATAGCTTTCAAAGGCTAAAATGTCCATGAAAGTACGGCATTAGTATTATTATTATATAGAACCCCATCTAAGGATACAAGAAACTTTAAGAATTCTTATCCCACTGACAAAACTACAAGGAAAATCTTTCCCCCTAAACAGGTATATCTTGCTTATTTATTACTAGAAGAAGGGATATTAAATTTCATAAATACCAGTTTAACAATCTTAATTGTAACACATGCTTCATAATTGTCGGTAGATAGCAAATACAAGACTTTCCAATCCAATATACCAAGAAACTTAAGTATCAATTAAGTATGCAAAGCTGTATCAACTCAATATTCAATTTCATATACTTTGAATAAAAAATATCTTCAACTAAGACAGTGTAAAAATATATTCTAAGATCACATTAAGATAACCGATACCATGTTTAAAGAGACATTTTTAGCCAGATACAGGGAGACAAAGTAATCAAATATTAAATATAAATGACAGAAATAAATTATATCTCACTCTAATAACCACCGATGAATATACTTTGCGGAAGGTAAATGTATAATGGAGCTGACTTGTATCTCAATCTTAATACGTGCAACATTAACACGGAGTACAAATAACACAAAAGTAATTGCAATGCCAAAATATAAATAAAGAATAAACACCAATAACAGAAGGATAGTAAATTAATATGGAGTGGAAGTTCTTTAAAAAACAACGAATGAATCACTTTTTGCATTCTGCATATAACAAAATAAAATTGCTTTACCTTTTCGGTCTCTTGTAAGATGTTGGAGATTTGCTATAACTTTACAACTCGCCGTTCTACTCTTCAAAGATTACAAACACCGAATCTGGGATATCTTTACGTTCTTCGCTAACTCCATTTCCGTAAATCGCTAAATATTCATCAATGCAAATAGATTAGATTTAATACTAAATTCAGAAGAATATATTCAAAGCATCCGCAACTTACCAGGATGTTTATACGCAACCAGTTGAATTGATCGAGGGAAATCAATATTCAGTAAACCACAACTGTAAAATTCATTTATTTTACGAAAAAAACAGTAAGCAATTACGTTAATATAAATAAAACTTGGTAGCTATAGTCTCTTCAACAAAATTCGAATTTTAAAAATATTCGTATATTTTTCCGAAAGATTCTTTACAGGATACTGTAATTGCTAATGTTTGAATCTCATAAATAATAATGTTTAAATCTCTAACTCATATAGTCTATATCTTACAGCATTAATTGTATCTGGGCATTCATTTTCCATGTCTTCTTAAGGAATTACGTATGAGCTCGAAATTGACAATCGCCTTGATCGTCAGGGGGATGGGTATTTTACTACCTCAAAATTTCGATAAAATATTCACGTACTTAATCAAATTGTGAGCAATTTCGGATCGAAAACGATATTCCACGATACAAATAAGAATCTTTATTCTAATCTCCTTCTTTAGGTGCTGCTTCGACTTTCTAGGACCATTATTTCTAATTTCATTTTGAAAAAGAAATTAACCCTGCATCGAAAAAAATGACCTTTACGTGCATTTCTTATGAAAAGGTTTTTACCCGTCTGAGTTCGAACCCTTGACTTTAGGGAAATAAAAAGTAGCCTATTCTCTGCGCCGGGTCGACTTTTAATAATGTAGAAAATTTCAAAGTTTTGCGACTCTCGGTTCTCGAGGTTTTAGCGAACAAAGATACACACACACCCACACTCTATTTTATATTAATAGATGGCACAAATCAGTTCATCAACGGGTAGAGTGAGGTATGATTAAGAGTCATGTATGAAATCCGATTACATTTTGATCTCTCGGTTTAAAATCTTATATTAATATATTTATAATAAAAATTAACTCGTCTATATTTGAGCTAAATTGAGACTGAAAATGCCCTCCTCCATGTAACTCTAAAATATTTTAGAGATAAAACGATAAAGGTATAATGAAAAAGCCGATTTCATTTCAAACTAATTTAATTACTCTGATAGGTACACCTTTGCATCACGGTTTTCATTCGTCTTAATGCATCGCTGAAGTTAGCTAAATGAGAATGTTATTATTCTAATCTACAAAAGGGCAACGAGGTAGTGAGCCATAAGGTTAATATAGAGAGAGCTTCTACGTCTTACCATTAGCATTTAGTTTATAGAATTATTTAGTTTTATTCATAATTAAATAATTAATTTGTTTTTTATTTAGCTTATTAAATTACATAACGGAGTAATAACATATAATGTCCAATAGCAACATGTACCATTCAAAAAAATGTTCGCAAATATAGACTCCGATAAAGCCAATCTGAATTAAGCAACATTCCGAATTTCAGAGGTAATTAAGAAGCATACCTCAAATGATTGCTCTAAACTTGCAATGCCTGATGATGTCAGAGCACCCAACTGGAAGATCCGAGTTCGAGAGACGATTTTTCTTCCTTTCCTATTTCATTATTGCCTTAATGTACTCATCCCGCTAATTAGATGAATGTTCTTTTATTTTCTCAATCAACACTTTCACCGCGCCATCTTTTTATCCCAGTATTCCGTTCAAAGTCACGACTACGTTTCGCACTTTTATTTGCTAGCTGACTCCATTTGCATCCTTTTTTATATCAACCCAATTTAATTTCTCTGATCTACACCTTTTCATCACGGTTTTCATGCGTCTTTATGCATCGCTGAAGTTAGCTGTATGAGTGACGTTTAGTTAGCTAAATGGTAATGCTGTCAGTGTACGTTTATCCAAGACTATAATTTTTCAAAGAATTCCAAAAATTAGGAGCGCATGCTAAACAATTTAAGTATTTTTTTATTTAACACACACTGGTAGAACCACAAAGATGTGTAATAATGTACAAATAATAAATACTTGTGATACGTCAAAATCAAAATAGAACAAAATAAATAAAAATAAGAGTAAAACCACAACATTCCAAAGTAAAGGTACTAAAATCATAGTCATCAAAATAAAAGTCTTAGAAAAACACGCACATTTCTCGAACTACTTTATCATAGATGTCTAAAATGACTGAAAGTCGTAGTTGAAAACATCTGCAGTTACAAAAGTGCTCAATGTAAGTATAGTGTTTACTTTTGATAGAATTCTGGGTATGGTCGAGTGTTTATAGTTATCGAAACAGCATGATGGAGAGTAAAATTGATAATATTATCGCATGGTTCTTGATGGAACTTGGATTTCAATGAGTTTACGCAGTCGATGGGGTCCCATATCGTACAACAATTTCCTTAAAAGGAGATCTGCGATGTCTCATCGGTGAGAAAGAGGAATTCCAAGTAGGGTACTCCTTGTTATAAAGAATGCTTATTTTGAAACAGTGCCATTTAACGAAACGCAATTGTAGTCTCTCTGTTAATTCAATCTTAGTATTGCGTACTGGGCTCCAAATAACGCAACAATATTTAAGTCAGGGTCTAATGAGAGCACAACTAGATTGAACTGCAGTATCCGTGGAAAATTTCTCCACAGCGCTCCACTTAATAAAACCTAGTAATTTAAAAGATTACTAATCATATGTTTGACCACTTAAAGTGAAAAATGTAATATCCAACGCTCTACTTAGTAAGGTTCGTCAGGGTCCTAAAATTCGCTTCGAAGATGCAGTGTGAAAGGAATGTCATGCCTCGTAACTAAAAAGGGATTATCAAGTAAAATACAAATATTTGTCAATGGTTTTCGATTTGTCTTACTAATACGTGTTGCCTTCTACGCGGTATCAATTCCCGATCCAACTTGAGCTCTAAAATTAATTAATAGTTTTAGTTAAGTTGCGTAAACTGGTAGAGATAATTGAACCGGGGGAAAAGAAATATTTCCAAACTTTCGTTTTAATTTTCCCTATCTCTGATTCCTCGTTCACTAATTTCAAACATATAGGTTCTATGACGAAGAGTACCACTCGGGAGGATGAAAATTCAACGAATACCTCTAGCAAGAACTATTTTAATTAATTATATCAATAAATCATCTTAACTCTAATGACCCTCGCTGTTACGCTTGATGCCAATATCATATATCTTAGTAATATAAATATTATCTTAAGATGAAAACGATTTTTCTACGAGTACTTTTTTTCCTCCAAATTATATGTTGGTTTTTTTAAAATATTTTACTCCTGGCCTCGGTAGGATAGAGCTTGGAGTAGTAGCAAAGACTAAGGATATATTTGGCGCACAAATTAAATGATGAACTTTTACAGAGATTAATATGCAAGAACGCACTTGAGTACCATGAAAAGATAGCCTGGTCAACGTTGCTTTCGTCCGTTAATTGTTTGAATAAATTATTAACAAAGGGAATTTCGAACAAATTGCAGAAAATTGAAGCGTATTGAAATCATAACACAGCAAGGATCTGCGAGCTATAAGAAACCTGTTTATTCTTGCGATACACACGTTAATCCCGCGCATGTCATGCGGATTCGAATCGAAGGGGCGAGACCGGCGAGCGGAAAATATTTACTCGAGGAGATCAAGCCAAACAACCCCACAAAAACAGGATGGAAGCAACAACAGTTCGAATGAATTAGAATATATTTTTGATTGAATTCGCCTTACAAACAAGCATAATGGTAAAAAAATTATGTGGAAATAGGTGAAATATATCAAGAATCTTTTCCTCGTAGTAGCTCCATCCTATTGACTATCACGCCATCTAAAGGCATGTTGTTAGAATTCTTCTCGTAAGTATGGAAATTAAAAAAAATGATATGGCACATTTTGGATCGCTTAGTTACACATATAAATAATACTATATTAATTACTATTTTAATTATTTGAATTCGATGCAAATAATATGATCCATAAAATGTTAAGCTCCGTTGGGAGACAGCCTATCTAAAAGATAAGAAAAATCGACTGCAAACAAAGGAAGACCAGAAAATATTTATTCGGAATTAAACAGGTTTTATACTGAAAAAAATGTTGAAGTACGTTAATAGAAAAACTTGGCAAGTGTAAACTGATATCTTAGGAAGATTTGAATAAAAAAATACCCAGTGGCACTGGTAATTAAAACGTATTTAGGCCGTGGAAATCCTTTATGATTACGCATTAAAGTTACTGAATAATTTAGATGGGAGATTTATTTATTGATTCACATTCATCGTCTTACGTTCATGCGTTAAATTAAATGTATATTTAAACTAAATGCATCGTAAGAAGTACCAAGTCAATTCGAAACCGAGAACAAAAGAAAAACAACTATTAACATATCTCAGATACCAACGATATGATAATAATGAATATGAATATATTCGTTATTTATTTTTATCCTGAGTAACGTGACAAATGAACTTTTGAACCCCGACTTGGCAAAAACGAGTTTTCTGCATTAGGCTTAAGGATGTATAATGGAAAGATGGAGCCAGAGATAAAAGGAAGGATAAAACTTCGTAACCTCTCCAGCAGTTGTTTCCTTTCACGTCGCTGAGTGAGATTTAGCAAGCAAGTTTGTGTACTTAAAACCTTTGAACCCAATTCTGTTCCAGCTAACATAGCGTGGGATCTGCGGATAAGCAAAGTAAGTTCAAGATTTGACAAAATATTCCACGAAAAATACATAAATCATCGTATATAGGTCGACTAGAGTTATATCCAAAAACTTCTGTTTATTTCGAGCAAAAGTCAACACCATGTTTTCCTGTAACTATTAAATACTGCTAAGTCTTATTTAAATTGTAGATAATGCACTTCTTTTCCTCAATTTTCGAGTAATCGAGATATAGAGGGATACACCGTAATAGCACCTGCCCAATTCTAAGAGACTCTATCGAAATTACAATTAATTAATTAATTTTGAATATAATAAAGGGTTTCGATAAAAATAAAATGCCAATAATTCGGATTATTGATTTTTTGGAAATATACAGCAACAAATTATAGATAGTGAATGTAAACATGGTTTGTTACCCTGTCGAAAAACTTTTAGAAGATCAACAAGGTAAATGTTTCATAAATGTTAACGATAATTCTTTCGCTATGGGACTTCATCGGTGGGCTCGAAGTGATTCAATAATACAGATGAGAAACGAAAATATTTAATTTATGCTTTTTTATTGATGCAAGACAAACTTTCTGTAAGTAATGAAAGGAAAATAGCATCGTCTTAGATTTGTACGCTAACGCTGATTCAAATTTTGTAACACACAGTAATGAATCATGTGATTTGAAACTAATTTCGTAAGCCAAGATACAATCAATTTCGTAACATAGCTATATCTACTGACGTTAAGAAATTGACCAAAATCGATATCCGCATAGATAATTAAATATTCCATTACGGCGAACTATTGGGCAGCAAATCACACGTTGCTCTAAACATTACAGCATGTTTTTGACCTGAAATTGTTCACGAGATCGAGGAAAATGAATTTTTTAACGCGTGAAAATATTTCGACAGGATATGTGGAAAATTTTAAGAGAATCCAGCGTAATAGTCATGGTTATCATAATTAAAGGTCCGCTTCTGAGACTAACATAGAGACATCTGAAAGTATACTTCATTCCGAATTTCTCAGAGTGGGAAAATGCTCCTAAGGTAACATTTTTCAATTACAAATAGAAAAGGACATAAGAAAATTTCGTAATTGAGTTCCGTTTCGCCGAAGAATGAGCATCATGAAGCAAAGTAGTCTGTTAAGATCCCACAAAAAACCACAGGGAAGATCGACACGGATTGGTATAGTTGAATACCCGGTCGGGAAAGTGGGAGACCTGGGTTCGAGTCCCATTCTTATTGATATTCTTCACTCTTGTTTATACATGGGTTTTAAGGCGTAACCCTACTAAAAAATTAATGCCTTTTTTCCCATCTTTTTTTTTAAATACCTTGGTTCTTTGAATCACACCAAGCCTTCCGCAGATTATATGCTTTCCGGAGAATAGCAACGCGTGCGAACAAACAGCAATTGAAGTCACTAAAAATTCTTACGTCACAGTAGTTAGTTAAGCAGTTACGCCACACCGCTTGCAGTTACCAAGTTAACGTTAAAACGCTTATGTGCTGTATCACTTACCCTCTTAGACGGATTATCAAACACCCACATTCCCTAGCGTTGATATTGTTGCTGTTAGGAGATCTTTATTGGCTCCAAAATTTACAACGATCAAAGAGGTTATTATGAACAAGCAGAGAACACAATGCTACACATCAAAAAAACTTAACCGGGAATACCAAAGTGGGAAAGAAAAGCAAAATAACAATTTATTAGCAAAGATTCAAAGTAATGCTAGGATAACAAGGTAGGATCGACCGTCTGAAATAAAATACTTAACAAGATCACTGCCCAGGCCTAGAGAGGGCAGAGTAAGACCCCCAAATTCAAACAACATTGGTGAAGAAAAATAATTGAAATAGATCTGCAGAAACTGTATGAACAAGAAATTTGCCTCCGCAGAATTCAATCCTCTTTTAGAGACCAAAAGCTCTGAAGAAGGAATTTAGCTTAGTTGGCGTGAGGTAGTTTGTCCATGCTTATCTGTCTGTGCCAAAGCAAAATTAGCGGGAAAATTGATAATAGGCCGAAAATTGAAGTGGAAATAAGGAGCTACCAACTGGTGTTCTAGGAACATAGAAGAGAACAGGAGACAAAGAGAGTCTAAGATGATATGGACCGTTTATGTAGAAATAAATGCATGAAACAGGGAATAATATGCAAGATATTTAGAAAGGTAATGAATATGGATAAGATTCAGTCTTAAAAGGGAATGAGAAACAATAACGCTACGAAAAAAATAAATTTTAAGACTATGGCGCGTATTCTACATCAAAAGAACTGAGTACCGAATATTAACTACAGACAAGTATAGCAGGTTTTATTTACTCCTTGGCATCGAATCGTAAATAAGTTTAAGACAAGCACTATTTCATTAATGATAGAAGAACTGAGCTTATGAAAATAGTATATATTAAGTAATCTTCAAGAAAAATTTTACTCAATCTCAGTTAAGGCTAGTAATAAATTAAAGAAAAATATTAATCCAGCTACTAAGGTGGAAAAAGATTTCGTGCAAGCCGTGGCCCTCAATGAGTATCATAAAAATTAAAGTCTAATACCAGAAGTACTGGTATAAGCTTCTTGATGCTAAATTGAGCTTTCAACAAACATTCTGGCCCTTCCTGTATGCTAAAGCATTCATTGACGATATACGAGAAGAAGCGAATTAATTTCATCTTAAGCGTTTCAAGTGGAGGATGATACTTGTTCTAAAAATGTAACTGCAGGTCCATTACTTTAGCTTCACCATATTTAACTTTCCTTTCAGTTACGCAACAGAACTTAACCATCTTTCTCTACTCCTCAAGAAACTCAACCAATACATATTTTGTTGACTCATTCCTTTCGATATTGCGAGTGAAAATTTAAAAAATCTATCGCCTATCTATCTATTTTCTAAACACCGGAGGTGAATAGTTAGATTAGATTTTATCGCAATTTACTAAGGCTCAAAGGTTCCTTCGAACATCACATTTGAGGTTAAAGATTAGCTTCGCGTTATCAACTTTGGGAATACCTACAAAGTTAACGAAGGAATTAGTCAACTAAGACATTCATTTTTAACTACCCCTGCTTTATATCCTGTAGATTATCTAATTAGAATTTCCTCACATTTTATCGTAAGAGAAGATCAACAAATTAGGACTGGTACTAACTGTAATCAACGGAGATACCAATGAAATTATAGTAGTGTGAGCGATATACGCCTCTTTCCAAATAAAATCTCTACCTCTTAATTGAAGGTTCATAAAAAGGTTCTTAAGTTTACTTGAGATTTTGGGTATCTACTTTAAGCGATTGAGATTTCGCTTATGTCAACTTCTTTGAGATGAAATTCTGCCGTTGACGTTTAAAATATATGACATGCCCCTAAAATAACTTCTACTTATGATCTGTAAGAGAGGAAATAGAGCACGGATATTATGATAATAGAGTTTTATAATACTCCTTAAAGTGTTATGCTCTGTCCCAGAGATCATCATGGTGAAAAGATCAAGAAAACCTCCCTCTGGAAAAACCTCAGTTCTAAGAAGAATATCCAACATGTATTTTAATAGCTAAGCTATCACCTTCAGGTTTTAGGAAATTTGCGCACTAGTAAGCATACCAGCCCCCGACCAGCACTTTTTCCAAAGGGTAACAGCGTGAGCTCTGGGCAGCCTCTTAACGGCATACGAATTGTTTTAAACACTATTCTACTAATATTATTACTATAACTTAATACGAATATTAACAGCAACGATCTAACTACATCTGGTATTAACTCTTAATACGTTCGATCATGATTATGTACGAACACAATTACCAAGGCAGATAAAGTGTAAATTGGATAACGCAAACTTATTTAAAAATAATCTTTAATTCAAACTATTCCCTGGTATATAGCGTGTTGCATCCAAACAATCTTAATTAATTTTAATTTGGTTGTTTAAAATTTTTACAACTAAGAAAAAATAATTTCAGAACACGAACTTGCCATAAAACTGACTAGCGACGTTAAAATGCAACAGAGAGCCATAATGATAAAAAGGAGTTCATTTTCCAGTTATTTAATGAACAATGATCATACATTAATTATTAAAGACATAAATCGGAGAATCAAGTATATATATCAGATTTTTTGGGGCAACATAAATATAGTTTTCGCCTCAATTCACATACTTAACAATGATTAAGGTACATAGGTACTATGCCATTTGTTTTGTCGTTTAATTCTTACCATCCACATTTTTTATTTCAGTAGAATATTAATTACATTATTATTCAAATTAATACAAATATGAATATTTTTATTTATTAAATTATTAAAATTATCGCCATATATCTTGTTTGTTATAGGTATAATGAAGTGTTTTCCATCCCTTACTAAACATTTTTCCTTGATCCAAATTTTGGATGGTTTGATTTTTTTCACTGATCCTTTCTAGCTCAGATTGTCCAAAATCCACTGTATAACATGCAAAGCCATCGCTTTAAATCCAGTTTTCAATTCCTGATTTTGGAATAGAAAACTTAATGTACCTTCGTTATTGTTGTAGTTAAGTTTCAATCTAACCTAATAAATAGTCCTATTCTCCAACAACTCATTCTACATCAATAAGTTTGTTTTTTGTATAAGGACGGATTCAATTTCGGTAGCCGCCTCTTCTGGAAGTCCTGGAGTCTCCCGGATTTTGGTATGAATAGTGTCATTCAAATCTCCAGAGATTTATTTTCGTCCGTCATATAGCTGAAATTAACTGATGTTTTGGAGTGTGGTTTATCAGCTTGTGGTACTCGCACCATTGATTGCATACGAAAACAAGTCAATGATCTTTGATTTAAAGTTTGCGACTTAAGATAACGGGCTCACGCTTGGTCCACTTTGTTATAAGATTTTGGCTGAAGCGTTACCGGGTTCGATTCCGTCGGTAGTCCAATTTTCTCAGCAATAAAGGGAATGCAATTTTATGAAGATAAATTGATAACAAGATAAGATAGAGCAGCATCATGCGTTTGTCCAACTTTCAGAACCTTTCACCTGGTAGTGTGTGAAAGGATTTTTAACTCATCAGAAATGGTACGGAAATTATTTTCTTTTTCGTGCTCACTCACTTTTGTTTTTTATCTATTTTTTAAGATTTGCGTAAATTTTAAAGGGAAATTCCAGCCTGCCCATAGAAATTGGAAGTATGAGCCCAAATAAATCAGTTTTTCACGAAGAATGCCGCATATTAGGCATAACCATGAACGCGCAAAAGTCAATGAATGATTTTACATGATAATCATTATAAACTAAATGTAACGAGTTAAAACACTGGTTACATATAATATTCTTAAATTAATCCGCTACTTTATTGAGTTGAGGTTTGTATAAACTTTAATATTATTAATATTATGTATTTGCATCATAACATTTTATGTTATTAATGTTATGCTAATATGTTATGTTATTATGTCATGTCATTATGTTATGTCGTTATGTTATGTCATTATGTTATGTTATGTAATATTATTATGTTAATGTATTATATTAATAATATTAATCGCTATGTTGTGTTAAGTTATTAATGCTATTTTTATATAAACTCCTACCTAACCTACCTTTACCTAACGACTTTCGCAAGAAAACTAAAATTAAATTATCAGTCGCGGTACGAAGATTGAAATTAAAGGGATGAACTATCGAAATGAATAGCTTACGTATTCGAAAATAAGCTATGTTAAAGGTCTCCCGGAATTCCTTCCCATCCTCACGAATGAAAAACTCGCTAGGCGGCAACTCTAGGCTCATCCGTTATGATCCGAGACAATGAAAACGAGCTCTAATTTGCGCTCTGCTCTGGGAGCTGAGGCATCGCGGAAGGGCAGAGGTAAAAAAAGACACCAAGGCCGAGGATGGTATAAAAAGAGCATTAAGCGCTGCCTCTTTCGTAGAGGAATACTTTTGTGCATAGATGAGGTTGTGAGCTCAGAAATTCTGATTTTGCCTTTTATGAATCTGTGAATCTGGTTTGGTCTATAGGCGTGCATCTTTGTCCCCAATTAAAGAAAAAGTTTGCTGGATCCGTAGTTTTATGAGAAATAACGTAAAGCTTTGAAAAATGGTTCCTTGTGATGATTTGCGAAGATGTGCCGAGATTTAATATAGCCTACATAGCGAGAGAAGTCCAAAACTGAGATGCTTTTCTAATAGATTTACATACAACCATTATTATTTGATAAAAATAGATAGTTGCACCACTTTGGACAGTATTTTCTGCACAGTGGTGCCTTTCCATCACCACATAATTCATAACAACTTAGGAATAGCAAGCACAATTTATTAACATAAGGAAAAGATATATCTCTTTGTTTCTATATTATAAATAACAATCTTGAGCACTCGAAATTATCACTGACAATGAGACGAAGAATGTAATATTTTCGGTTTGTGTTGGCAGGAGCTTTAAGGGAATGTTCCAAAAATTTCTAAATTTAACGCTATGTTTGAAGCATCTCCCGAAGTTTAATTTAATATTTTAAATTAAATTTGTAGACCTTGTGGTCTATATGACCAACTACTTGGAATGTAAATCATAAAAGTAAAGCCTTAATAATGGCATATAGAAATAGGAAACCTAATCGAGATTAATGGAAGAGAATTGGATGTTTCCAATGCAATCCGGTGTTTGGAAAGCATGCTGTCAAAGGATGGGAAGAAATTTCGGATGAATGTTCACAAGTAGAAATACCAATAAGGGAATCCTGGAAGTATAATCATATGCCGAAAAACTAGTAAGAGGAATAAATCTGAAATAGAAGAGATCAAAATGCACAAATCTACAGTTAACTGCATTTAATTTCATGGATGGCATGCCAGGAGAACACAGTGATCAAGATCAACTGCTAATAAGTGACAAAAAGATATACAGATGAATTTGTATAAAGACAGGCAAACAAAATAGGAGTGTATTTGTTATGGTTTCAGGTGGCCTACTGTTATCAAACTTCCAAAGGCTCTGAATGAAAAATGCAAGATAAATGTAGATGAATGAGAAAAGAGTGGGTGTATGAGGTAAAGAATGTGTACTCAAGAATTTGGAGTTATAAATAGCAGGGCCCTAAGAAGAGGGTATTCAAAACTGATATTCATGAAAGATTGCCCCCATTGTAGAAAAAACAGAGATGATGATGAAAAGAAATCATATGAGCTGGATAAGTTAGAATATTTTAGGATACCAGAATTGTTGCATTCTTGCTAGCATTTCTCATTGGATTCCTTCACTATCCCTGATGATTGTTTGGTTCCCATACTTGTCAAATAACAGCAGGTACAGAAATAAAACCTATTATTTTTTTTTAAGAATTCAACTGCAAGGCTAGAGATTCTAAAATTTGTTCTGATAAATCAGAAATTGTATTTATGCTAATAAATCATAGTATTTTTCATTGAAAAGCAAATGTACAGATTAAAATAAGTCATAGTATAGAGTAATTATTATTTAACTTTCTTTAAGTGAAACAGTTGCCCCCAATCATATACATTTTAAAAGTACATTCACACACAAACATATACAAACACCCATGCCCTAGCCAAGAGAATCCAGTTAGCCAGTAATCGAACCCTAGACCTCACCACTGCCGAAGTCAGTGGCAGAATCTTAATACAGTATTCTTTATTACTCTCAGTTATACTTAGTATATTTTCTATCCATGAAGATGATAGAATGACTCCTGAAATGTAAATTAGATGTTTCTGAGAAGATCAGTAATCCAGGCCTTTACATTGTTTCCGAGAAATGGCCACAATGCAGTACGGACCACTGACAAAGAAAGCTATTGGAGTTTTTGAAACCTCTAATATATTTAACTATTCTTAGGTAATCAAAACTTCTAAACCTGCAAATGTCAAATAATTTGTATTTGAAGCTCAAATTTGAATTATAATTGAATTTGACTTTTTGGATTACTAAGACATTACTGCCAAATGTTTTAGGTCTCAAGTTGGAGTAGGATTAGCAAAGAGGTAGTCAAGTAGTATAAAGAACCTTTCGTGAAAGCAGATTCCAGTTAAATTTCTAATTAGAGCCCCTGTGTGCAAAATATAATCAGTTATCTAAGCAATTTTAAAAGTACTACAACATCCCAAGGAAAAACGGACTTGAAAGAAGTCTGACGGGGCCTGGAATCAAACCCGTGATCTTTGTCTATCCAGGAGGCTGCCTTAACCACCTAGGCCACCCAGCCAGAACAGGCCAATATACCCTTTCCTAGTACTACAACAGGTGAGAGATATACATTCTCAGACCATATAAAAGTCCAAATGAATTTCTAATACCAAAATGATGGTCTCACACCTTATTACTACTGAATAAAAATATATAATGCTACTTTTTAATAAAAGTAGAATAAAATTTTCAATCCAACGGTTGAAATAAATTAAATTATACATGTTTCAATTATGTCATACAATAAAAAAATAGCCGAAGTTTAAAGAGCTGAAAACCACTGGTTGAATTTGAAAAGAAGAGTTTCTTGGACAATGAACTTATGAAGTTCTTGATTTGGTGTTTGTTAATTATAAGTGCACAAGTTACACTTCACAAAATTGTTAAGAAGTATATGTGGTAATCTTTCCATCTTGGCCATATACACTTTTAATTGAAGAAAATAGGATTCTATATAATACTAAATGGTCCATAAGCAGCCAAATGCCATTCAAGAAATTAAAAATTCTCCATCTCAGGGGAAAAAATACCCTCCAATTAATAAATAAAAAATGATGAGATTAAAGGACTACTGCAACATAGAAAATCACATCCACAGAAAACGAAATAATATTACTTTGTTATGTTACAAGAAAAACCCAAAATACAACTTTTGCCGATTTGAATATATCCCATAAACAATGCATTGAGCTAATAAAAACAAAATCGAAAGGACATACATTAAAAAATGTCACACTCTAAATAAATTTCCGTAAAGTTTTCAGTAAATTCTAGAATGATATAGGAGATAATTTTTACAAGTAAATTTTTATACAAGTCTTCCTGTGAAATGTATCGGTAACTGTGGTAATTACTTAATTTTGGTACAATTGATAAAACATAAACCCAATATTTGATGGATTCAATAATTGAAATTCTTCCTTTCTTTCAGATTGCTACTGTATATCATTATAAACTTTCATTCATGCCCTACCAATTCATTTAAGTACTATGTTCTCTTTCTTCTTACATTTGTTTCAATTAATCACAGAAAACCACGATGAATGAATCGTACTTTAATAAATCACACACATACATATATATTTACAATAATATATATACACAATACACAAGCATGCATAAATACCCAACATAGTGCGCTTAAAGCAAGCATGCCAATGGTATCTTTTATGAGGCTTACTGCTAAATACTTTCTTATTGACGAATTTTCACTTCAGACAATTCCTTACATATTTCCATTCACTCTTTTCTATTCTCTAACCACAATCATGAACCTGAGTTTGCATTAATTACATTAAAGCAGCTTTTCTTTGGCCTTCTCCTTTTATTACCACTCATATTCTCACAACCAACTTATGTTCATGCACTTCCTATGTTATTCTGCTTCTATTTATCCTCTCTCAACAATTCAATCCAGCACAGAACCTTTCACAATAGTCACTAGGACTTTCTTTACGTTCACATTCACTCATAACCCAAACACAATATATTCTCTCTTATTTAGGCAGTCATGCACCTTGTTGTCTCAACTGTCTGAAAATTAATGATTCATGGCTCCCAGATCATATAACAGTTGTGCTCCGACTCTGAGACATAAAAACCAGAACCAACCCACAGTACACTTTCATTTAGCGAATGGTGAAATTTGTAGCATAAGTCACTAGAGGAACTTAAATAAATAACTTTATAGATGAATACATGCACCCATCAAGCCTCAAGCCCTTGGTTCAATTCTATTCTAATGCCGTAAAAGAGGACTTGTTGGCTCTTCCACCTCAGTTACAAAAAAAAATTAGCAGACGATAGTATTGCACATGAATTGCTTGAATGAAAACCACCTGCAATGGATGGTTATTTTCATACTTAAAAATCTAGTGTATAACTGCCATGAAAAGCATAATTCAGCATTGAGTGTGACAGTTCTGTTATTGAAGTCTATCAAACTAATAAAAGATAAGATGAACTATAACAAAACGATAATAAAACTCAACTATGATAAAATTTATTTACATTCAAGAATTCATTGATGACATTACATTTAAAAACTGCACAAAACAGTTTGTAACCAAAAGCAGCATCTATCTAAATTGGATGACCAAAAAATACATAGCTCAAAAATGAATTACTTAATGGGTAAAACAAATCTATTAGAGCCATCATGTACAAATTCGAATACAAAATCTAAGTACAATTATAAACCATAAGCTAGTTATTTACACCATATAACATAGTTTTGTTTTCAAAGTTAATACCACTCGACACTATAAAAAGATTACCTTACTATAGGACATAATGCTCATGTGTTTTCATAGGCAAATCAACATGAAAAGAAAATATAACATGAAGAGTTACAACGTATTAGCCCTCAATAACCACCCTCAGTTCAATCAAAAGCTCAATTTTTATAAAAAGAATACGGAATGTTGCACTGCTAATTTTGAATTGAGCAGAAGTTTCAATATACTTTTACAAAAACTGAAATACAAACTGAGTTACATTAGCTAAAATCAGAATAAACGATACTCACCTAATTAACACTACGGACGAATTCTTCTACTGATTTTCAACTATGGTGAATACTCTTCATGTCAATAGACTTCTTTCTCCAATATTTTCATTATTGAAGAGCTAGGAGTGAATATTTGAATTAATGATTAATTTTTTAACGTAAATTGAGAGAATAAATAGTCAGCAGCGATGTATACTTGCAAAAGTAACAAAAGGTTTACTATCCGAGCCAACATTTTAAAAACACTATCATAGTAATACAAAAAATCTACGGAAATTAATCGAACATATAAAGTTTTAGAGGTAAGTGAAAAGTGACTGTGATGGCGAAATGGAAGATTGAGTATCACTTTCGATCAGCAGAAATATCAATTGTTATAGTTAAAGAAACCAACATGAGAGAGGTTAAATTGTTTTAAAGAAGGCCTTAGACTATCTGCCGTAGACAGATGTACTGTTTAATGGGATCGTTTTTAGGGTCAACTAAACTATCAGAAGCCTTACTTTAGAGAATATAATTTGATAGTACTAAACCATATGAATAAACGACGATTAACAATGGCAACAACTAGATTAGAATCTTTAGCCTGACGAAAAATACGGATTCGTTAAATTTGATCAACTTGGATATTAAGGGCGACAGTGAATTTAGCAATCACACTAAAAGACACTTTAATGAAAAAATTCATAACCTTAAATTATCAGTTCGGAATTACAACAGCCAGCAATGGTATTTACTTGATAAACATCTAATAAAATTAACACACAAAAATTCCATTGTAATTATAGTAGCTTAAATACATATTTTTGTTTATTTTTATGAGGAGAAAATGTCGTTAAATACTGGAAATAAAAAAGGAATAAATTTGGGATGTCACAGAAAGGAAATACAACAAAAGTAGAATAAAGAATGCTCAATTTTTTTCATGCCAAAATAAGCAAATACAACCAAATAATTTTTAAGTACCTTCCACTTAATAAAAGAGACTACTAATATTTTAAAATTACCTCTTCCAAACTTCGCAATAACGAAACCAGCAGAAAGAAAATATTCTCAAAATTTGTACCAAAACTTCAATTTAGGCAGTTCTAGTCGAACTAATAACTGAATTGAAATTATGAATACATGAGTTTAAATTGTACCAGAGTATCACAGATTCATGTAATTGCTACAGCAGCACTTTAAATTAAACGTACAAAAACTTGCGAGAAACGATATTCTTCTGTTTCCGATTTAAATGCGAACATGATATCCCAGGTTCAGGATCTACGATAATTACCATTGATTAATGTAACGTTTCTGAATGGAGAAGTAAAACTTCCGAATTTAAGAAAAATTAATTTAAGGAAACACCTACGTGCAATTCGATATCAAAGGATTTCAATTAAATTATTTAAAGCCTACATTGCTTACCCATGCCTCAGTTTAAATTTTAAATAGCATTCAGCTATATTTCACTAAATGTGAAGTTAAATTGTAGATATTTGAAGCTTCTCAGACTTATCACAATTGCGGATGAGATAACTCACTTAAGGAAAGTGAAAATAATAACTCTAAAAATACCTAACTAACCCAAACAGGTCACTACCCAAAAAGTAAACCACCTAACATCGAGAAACTAACTTTTCCTTGGGCAGATGGTTTAAATTACATTTATTCAGAATAGATTAAGGAAAACACGAATAGAAAATTACATAGCCGAGTCCTAGCATTACTTGATAATGATATGATCGCCTGAATTCACTCTCATGTTGAATTACTTTTATCCCTTTAATCTCCATATAGTAAAAATAGGAGGTAGCAACAAAATGAAACATTAAATATACTATAAATAATACAAGACATGTCCAAACAGTATAATTTACGTGTTCTCACGATGAATTAAACTACATACTTACGCTGTTGTTATTATTAGCGTTGTTATTATTTAAATTTCGAGCATCCACCTCAAAAAAAATCCATGGAAATAAGATTGATTTGAAACAACTACTTAATTCTTTACAACACGGACGATACCCGACGACCAGAAAGCATCCGACACCTATACACTTTTAAGATAACTAAAAGAACACGTGAAGGTCGTTAAAAAGCCGAAGTCTGAATTGTCTTAATCTTAAGGTCAAGGAGTGGGAGGTGACATCCAATGTCATCATAACTGATTCTAAGTTCTCTTGGATTTCATTCAAACACTAGCATTTCGCACATAACTCGATCTTGCTGAATCGCAGGGTAATTTTGCAGTTCTAACTGCGTAAAGTGGTGAATTAGTGTTCAGCTGATCACTTGGTGCTTTTCATAAAAAGTTGTTGGAAAAATTCAAACTTTTTCAGTGGTTTTCCTAATTAAGATGACATTTAAACGTATAGTAAAACATATCACGTGTTGAAGTATAAATAATAATCCACACATGCACAATAAAATTTTTCATGAAGTGCTATATCCTATCCAAATATTGGTCTCAAAATGAATTGAAAATGTAATTCATCTACTGTTTAATCATGATTATTACCAGCAGTCGTTTCTTGTAAATAGTTTCGACTTGAGTGTATTATGGAAAAACTGCTTTATCTCGCTCTTAAAAACAAATATGACTTGACAATTGATTAGGTAATAAATCAATAAAGACTCACCACTGACAGCAAATGTATAATATAAAGAGTCAAATACACCTTAAGTTGTCAAATATCATACAGATTATATTCAAAGATTATAGCTGTCAAATATACAGATAATATTAATATTTGACAGCTTAAGGTGTATTTGTGACTTTATTATTGGTAATAAATCAAAGGTTATTAAGAAAAATATGAGAGAACCATGCTGCTGGATTTGAGAGACTCTGAATCCAAGATTGAATGAATTGTATCTTATGTATACTCCTTATATATTTATAAATATCATGCTTTACATGGGAAATACATTTTGTCTAAATTTTTGGGTATGATAAAGCTTTTTAGGTTTAGTATCAAAAACAGAGTCACTGTTCTTGCTAAGTCAGTAACATAAAGTATGGCCGAAATGCACAATAAAATTGTTAAGAGGAAAAAATGGAAAAGGTAACCTGAATACTGAGTAATGAATTCCAAACAGTTGAACGAACTGCATGAATGGTGTGAAATGTGATGAAAAATCTGCAAAAAAATATATCAATCTTAAAAAGAGTTGATAGATGTATGGGTTAAAATGAGTTGTCTTGGAATTCATTTAGTGTATTTGAGCATCATTTTATAGGGTTAGGATTTTTTAGGATACCTTCTAATTTTGTAGGAAAGTATCCAATGATACCTTACCTGCTATTTTGTATATCATATTTTTTCTTACAGATTTCTTTCCTTTGGCATCCACTTCACATATTCCTTCCACATTTCCTTATATTCTAGAATTATACAGCCATGGAGTTATACTCCTAGCTTCTCTCTAATGGAGATACAATTTAATCTAATTAAAGTACTGATCCTTGCTGATCAGAGGAATTTCAAATTGTATCATTCTATTTATTTTGCTTATTTTAGTCTTGCCTATCATTTTGATGCAATAGAATAGCGACTTTCATCTGCTAACATAGCATTACTTGAGTTTTATTTATTTTATTTATTTATTTTATAAAAAAGAATAGCAAATAAGTTAATACAAAAAAATTAATATAACATTATTGAACAATCCTTACAGATTTTTCAAAATAATTCCTCATTTTCCACCCATGATGTAATATTTTTCTTAAATTCCCCCACACTCCCCACACCTCTAATTTCCAGTGGTAGATCATTAAAGCACTTTATACCCTCATAAAATATTGATTTTCCCGAACCGCTAGCCACTTAACTCTTCCAGTTCGATAAAAGCAGTCTATCTGTCTTGTGTTATAACCATGTATTTGACCATTTTCCACCAAGAATGATTGTAAGTAGGCAGGCAACAATCCATTTTTAATTTTAAAAATAAATAGTAAAACATCAGCTAAAATTTCCTTTCTGACCATTAAAATGTCTATCTCCTTCCACATAGCTTTAACATTACTCCGTCTATCTTTGCTCAACACCATTCTTGCACCAGAATTTAAAACTTTTTGTAGTCTTTCAACATCACCCACTTTACAACAAAATAAAACCGTTGAACAATATTTTACATGAGGATAGACAATAGGCTTAAATAACAATTCTTTAGCTTTTCTAGATAACACATCTCTTAGTTTGCGAATAATACAAATCTTCTTTGCTATCGTTTTTCTTATATAATCTATGTGTTCCCCAAATTTCATTTTTTCATCAATAATCACTCCTAAATATTTAAAATTCTCAACCCATTCAACTCTTTCATTTTTATTTACAATCACCTCACCTTTTTTCATTATTTCTCTCTCTTTTTTCTTTCCAATTACCATACATTTAGTTTTTTTCACATTTAGACATAATTTATTATTTTCTAACCACTCTCATACTATTATCAATTCTTCATTAATCATTTTAAGATTTCCCTCCGAATCATTTCCTTTTACATAGATAAGTGCATCATCAGCAAATAAATGTATAAAAGATCTATTTAAAACATCAGGCAAATCATTAATAAACAACAAGAACAATAATGGTCCCAACTTACTACCTTGCGGTACACCATCATCAATCCGCAGCTCTCTCGAAACACAACCATTAAAATCAAATCTTTGATTACTGTCAGTCAAAACATTTTCCAACCATTCATACAATTCCCCATCCACTCCATACCAGTTTTTGAGCTTTTCAATAATAATCCCCTATCTATTGTCTCAAAAGCTCTTTTAAGATCAAAGAAAACTGCCACACATATCTCCCCCTCATCTAACACTTTCCTCCATTCCTCAATCACCAAAGCTACTGCAGTCTCAGTACTATGTCTTTCCCTAAAACCAGACTGACAAATAGATAAAAGGTCATTTTTTTACATGTTCCATAAGTCTCTCATATATCACTGTCTCAATTAATTTGTCCAGTATTGGTAAGTTATTTACAGGTCTATAGTCTTCACAATTTAAGCTATTTCTAACTTTCAACTTAGGGTTTATTACCGATTCTTTCAATATCTTTGGCATTTTCCTCTCTGTCAATGACTCATTTACCAGCAAAGTTACTCTTTCCCCCAATTCTTCCCATCAATCTCTAAACATTTGAATACTAATTCCATCTGAACCTATTGTACATCTCATACTGTAAAGTATTTTCTTCATTTTTTCCTTAGTTACCCTCTCATATACCAGGGTTTTGTTCACATCTTTCACTTCTTAACTAACTGTTCTTTTTTGTATACCCTCCACTATTTTCTTTATACTATGAATGAAGTATTCATTTAACTTATTTGCAATAATATCATTTTCTTCTTCTATGATACCATTAAACTTTACAATCTTATTTGTTTTTTTATTGCTGCTGTATAAATCTTTTAACATTCTCCACATTGCCTGAGGGTCTCTTTGATTTTTTATCAAGCTTTCTTCATAAAACTTTTTTTTCTCTTCTCCAGGACTGAACACATTCATTTCTACACTTTTTATATTCATCCCATACTTCATGTAACAATTTATGATTACCATACAATACATTTTTTAGCATCCTAAATCTATCATAAGCCTTTTGTTTTCCTCTCAATTTATCCTGAATCCTAACATTAAACCAAGGACAGGGTTTTTTTTTAACATATCTATCAGGACCTTTTGAAACATTCATACAATCTAAAATATCTTTTATAAATCTTTCATATTTTTCATCAAAATTTTCAATTAACATCTCTCTATCCATTTTCTCATTTAATTCCAACCTCATTTTCCCCATATTAACTTTACCTCTCTCCAACTTCCATTTCCCTTCACTTTGCACATTCTGCCCTTTTACCCATATAATGTCATGGTCTGAAATATTTGGTGTTTTTAGTACCTCACATTTCAACTCTCTTACCTCAGAAAATACCAGATCAATTAGTGAACTAGTATTCACCAAAACTCTTGTCACCTCATTTACCAGTTGTTTGAGTCTGTAACCTTCAGTAATTCTCCTTAAGTGTTTCACTTGTTTATCTCTAACTTTTTTCCAGTCAATATTGAAATCTCCTGCTATCAAATGTTTATCACCTCTTGTCTTCTCAATAATACCTTCTAGCCACTCCTCCAGAATATTCAAAAACTCTTCTTTTATTGAACTTGGTGACCTATAACATCCTATACAAGTCCGCCACTCCCCTCCAAAGCATTTAGCCCTAACTGCCAGCATCCACCATTTCTTCTGTGCTACACATCTTTCAAACTCCACACTAAATATTTTATCATTAACATACATCATTATACCTCCAGTGTGTCTTGAACAGGAGACACAACTATATACATAATAACCATCAATTTTAATCAGCTCCTCCTCTTCCTCCTCCACAATATGAGTCTCTGATACTACTATAATCACTGGATTCATTTTCACAGCCAATCTTCTCATTTTATCAATCTTATCAATCAGCCCATTAACATTTATAATCCCCTTCAATTATTTTATCTTCTGTCATCCTTAATTGCTATTTAATGCCATAATCTACCCTTTTCCTCATAACTTCACATTTCCTTTGATAGACAGGACATTTCTTACTTAATACACAGTGATTAACACCTAAATTAAGACGAAGTTTAAGATTAACTTCATCACAATTTACACATTTTTCAAGAATACTTTTACAGTCATTGGTCAAATGTTCTTCACCACATTTTACACATCTAATACCTTTTTTTGTTTTCCTTGGTGTTTTTTAAAATCCTACTCATTCAGCCATTCTCCCCTTAGAAAGCTTTCTCTTATGTTATATCTATGTACATACATAGAACTAATAACTTACAGATTCTAAATGGAGCATTATATCATGCTATTTTTAGTTACATGTTTTGTTGTTTTTTTAATAGAAATTTTAAATTGCATAGGCTACTCAATGGCACCCTATTTTGTTCTGTCATTTGTAAATTATCTTCAGCTTGCAAATTAAAATTTTCATCATCACATTGTGTTCAGTCTTTGAAGGATGCCAATTTTATTCTCTGAGATATGGTCATGGAAGAAGGAGGATCCTCCTTCTTCCATGATATGGTTTCTTCCTTCCATCCTCTCAGTTTTAAGAGATCTGTAAAATTCTTTTGAGCTTGATTCTCCACTTAGTAGGGAGATTAAAGCACTAAAACATATTTCCCCGATTTAAAAAATTATTTTCTCACAGATTTGTTATAAAAGAACTGCATATTTTGGGGTCTACCAAAACTTTATCCCTTTACATCTCAAACAATAGTTGTTTTTGAGAGTCCAGTTCCAAATCGATGTCATCCCGTACATGTCTCTTGTAATGCTACTTACAAAACCCCCTTGATGTGAAATATATGAAACATATTGTAAGTCTTTGGTGGTTAAAGAGTCTTCAATATCCTGCTATATGAAATTAATCCAGTCATTTTCAGGTACTAAATTAAAATAAAATCTTCTTGGAGATAACAAATGCACATATATATCAATAAAGATATTTGTGATGATGTGTTCAAGCATGCAGGTGAATTTAAAAGTGTAATGGATGGTACAGGAATTATTTTGTATGGAACATATCTCACACAAAGCCAGGAATCGATTGTAAATTTGAGCTCTTGTCGGCAAGAAATGAAACTATTGATTATAATTGATTAGTTAAATTGAATTAAACATTGATTATAATTTAACCAAGGATAAGATAGCTGAAAATGTAACTGAAGGTAAAATAGGATCCTTTGTAAGTACTTATAAGTTCACTTTATATTCTTGATCGAAATATTTAAACATGTTACGAAGGATGAATTTCGTGAAAATTAATCGAAATAACCTGTGAGCTCTTCAAAATAGCCGCTCCGAGGTCATAGTAGATTTATCCAATCTCATGGTTATTAATAGAGTTTTTATTCGGAAATACCTAATTTTGAATTCATACTCTCAAATTACTGTACTTTGCGGTAAAAATTTATGGGCATTACATATGTAATATGAATAAATATCTGCATTATCATCATTCAGATGTTACAACAGTAAATCGGCATGGTTGACGTTACAATTGTGGATAATATTTCTGTGTTGTGACGTTAAAATGCTGAAAACGGCAATGGATCTCTATAATTTAGAGCTCCGCTTCAGAATCAAATCTTATTACTTCAATTGTATTCATTATTTGTAAATTCGATGAATTGTGAAGATCGGCTGTTTTTGTCAAAAACCTATGTAGTTCGGTTTCTGCGAGCAAGTTATTCTTAGATATTTCTACAATGAATCGCCCGAAAAAACAAGTACCGGTGAGTTTATTATGAATTTTTATGTTTACTCTTATATGTTTTAGCTAGTTATCTGCAGAACATCAGCCTACGCTATTGACAATGGACGTTAAATGTTTGTTTATTTTCTAAATCTCGTCGGGTGCTGCAAATAAATGAGCGAAAAACCATGTGTTTTTGTGAATTAGAGTCCCGTTCAATATAAATATTAGCATAGCGTTAACCATTAGTATTTCTTGGCTATGAATTCCATTACTTAATGTAAAGTTTTTCGTTATTTTAGGCTCAGCCACAGGGTTCCAAGGATGTCGACAACGTAACTATTACAGTAGTTGTACGTTGTCGTCCCATGAGTGAAGATGAAATTCGGGAAGGGCAAACATCGTGAGTGTAATTCTTTACCTTTCGATAGCTCGTTAAAATATTTTACGCAACGCTGCATGTAAACCTCTACTAATTTTTCCTGTTGGTGCGAATTATAATATTTATTTGCCGCACCATTTTCCTTTACATGTGTACCTACTTTATGCCCCTAAAGAAATTCAAATTCGCATGGTATGCTATGCTTAATTATGCAGCATGATGCCTACCCATTATTCATCGCGTCAAGAAATTGATAAATCTGGGAAAATTTTCGGGAAACATTCACAAAGCCTTTGATTTTTATTTTATGATATTCTCCTATGGTTATATCCCTGGGAAGAAAATTGAAGAAATCCAAATATTTGTTTCTGTTTCAAATAATGTTTCTGTTGTCAGTTTTATACATTATTAATTTCAAAGACATTAATTTTAGACTACTTGATTTTTTCCTGCTGCTTATGACTCCAATGAGCTATCTTCTTTGAAGTAATTCTGCATTTAAGTATTTTGAATTGTCTAATCTATTTCGCGTTATTAACTGTTAGATTATACCCCTTTTATGTTAATTTTAATCCTAGACTATCATCCTAAGTTTGCTTTGGCCCATAAATGTTGAAACTTCTTTGTTATTTGTCATTTTCAGCAATATAAATTCTTTCAACGTTTATTATGTTAGTTAAGCATGTCAATATTGATATTTAGTTGGTGTTCATAATTGTGGCTTATTAGGCACAATTATGAATATTAGTTTGCACACTTACCTTATTTCATTTTATAAGTTATGATCCTGTATTATTGCTGTAATAGATTTTATATAATTTATATACATTATTTACATACCTTATCTAAGATATATAAATTTTATTTAGTATGCGATTATTTGTTCTAGAATTATTGGAAGAGAAAGAGATCGTTTTCACTTAATCCATCTCTGGGAAACCTATGGGTGAAGGGATTTTGATGAAATTTTATGCCTTATTACTATGGGAAGATTCAATGAACCTGTTTAAAATTTAGCATCTGAAAAGGATATCACATCTATAAAAATTATTTATTTCAATCGAGAATGATCCATAATATAAACCAATGATATAGTCTATAAATTGCTCTCTTAACTAAGCAGGCTGTAGTATCCTTAATGTAGGACTATACAAAATCTTAAGTAAACCATAAGTTTTTGTCTTGTATGCTCGATCAAAATTATTAATTCAATTGCAGTATCTATCTGTACCCAGGTAACAAGCCGAAG
This sequence comes from Sympetrum striolatum, assembly GCA_947579665.1. Classification (NCBI taxonomy): domain Eukaryota; kingdom Metazoa; phylum Arthropoda; class Insecta; order Odonata; family Libellulidae; genus Sympetrum; species Sympetrum striolatum. The sequence goes on from OX388352.1 coordinate 81,268,710, forward strand.
CCCACATGACTTGAAAATATTTATGTCCTAATTTTCTTATGAACTTGTTGATCAAGAGAGTTGAAATTAAAGCATGTATGAGCTTAATCATACTTTTATAATAGCATGTTTCTATCTATAATTATTCAGGACAAGATTGGGTACAAGTCCTTATTAGCAAATATATTCATTATCACAAATTTTACTTGAATGAATCAGAACAATATAGTATTTTTAGTGATAGTAGTATTTTTTTATGAAGAATTTCCTCTATTTTACTGTACAGTGGAAAATGGTTATCATGAAAATAGAGTACTCAATATATTGGTTCACATGAGGTCTGACGTTGCTCCATTTCATCTACTATAACTTTCCTACCTTTCCCCGATTGGTTAACATGAAAATATGTCATAATCTGGCTATTATCTGAATTTACATAACAGCATTTGTTGGATAACATGAATCAGAATTTATAGTTTCATTCTACATAATATTATCATTCTCTTTTCCCAATTTAATTTTGATTTTGTATTTATGAATTTTAAATTGCCAATAAAAGCTGATGTTAGGTAATTAATTTTTTTATTGACTCTTATTATTAAAATTTTATTCCTATAACAACTGAGTACCAATGATGTGTCTTCATATAAGAGGCAATAAATATTCCATACTTAGTCTGCATTAGCAAGATATTAGGTTCATGTGAAACTTCATTTATGCAAATTGTGTTTATTGCTCCTCTACATTTCCTGTAAACCTATTTTTATTGCGATAATTTGGATTAAATTGAAATTTGTATTAACCTTTGAGTTAAAAATTTGAAATCCATGTCTCATTATCTTGTATTTCAAGCATTTTTCAGCCATTCATTGAATATTAAAAGCAGTCTTGATTACATAACATTTTTTTAGGGGATAAGATTTTAAGAAAATTTCTCAAAGCCTAATTATTTATTTATTTTTATTTTGTGGTGATTTTGTTGTTCGAAAAATTTGGGAAAATTCATTTCTACCCTTTAGTATTTAAGTTTTTGCCTTAGGAAAAAATCCTCCTCATAACTTTTTTGTTTTCACCATTAATACTGTGATTTACTTGTATGACAGTGTTGTGGAAACATTCCCCAAGAGAGGCGTTGTTTGCATTGAAAATCCAAGAACTGAAGGGGGGAAAATGCAGTTTACCTTTGATGCTGTTTATGATGAGAGGTAAGTAACTCTGTTTCTTAAATTTCGATTTGATTATATGTCCAGGACTTATATTTTGGCACATTCAGATTTATTAAGAGACTATGAGAGGAAGTTTCCATTCAGCACAATATGAAATGCATTAAAGATTAGCTCTTTTTATGGAGAACTCTCGATGAAAGATTATCATTTTGTATTATTCTATTTTCATGTACTCAATATTTTAAGATTAAAAAACCCAAGTTTCCAATATTCATGGTTGTAATGTTTGGCAGGTTGTTTTATTATCTCTTTACATCGATATAATGCTGATTTAGTGAAGATATAATTTGTTTCTCCTTTGGAAATCATAAGTAACCTAAATTAGTTAATTCTAACAAATTTATTCTATGAGGAATTTAAAATTAGATTTGTTTTCCCCCCTCCTGAGTTTGACAATTCTTAACAATAAGAAAACACTTTACTGTAATTGAATCTTAACTCAGGATTTTGGTATGCTCAGAATATTTCTCCATTTTGCATATTAATGAATAATATTTAATAATTATTTCTCTTCTCTATCCTCTTATTATCAACTCAACTATTACTAATAATATTTTAGTCTCATCTGGTTTATTTTATTTCTATATAATTTCTTTGCCTTGATGATGGTTATACCATTATCAATTGCTGCTTTGCCCAATTTAGTGTTGTTAATTATGGGGATTCAAATTTTATCTTCTTTTTCTATTGAGAATTATTCACTAGTTATTTATATTTTCAGAATTATTATTTTTCTCATATTTTCAGTGCTAAGCAAGAGGCTATATATGATGAAACATGCCGACCAGTCACAGATTCTGTATTGTGTGGATTCAATGGGACAATATTTGCCTATGGACAAACTGGAACCGGAAAAACATACACCATGGAGGGTAATGCAATTCAGACGCATATTCATGTGAAATTTCTCAGTTCTTTGAAAGGAAAAATTCTCCGTGTTTTAGCTACATAGTCTTATTAGTTCATATCTTATTTCTACTCAATTTATATTTTTATTTACGTAAAATGTTTAAGTTATTAAATTATTTAGTTATTCATGATCAAAGAAGAAAACCTTGGATCTTTGGTTAATGTCTCCTCGATATGGTTAATTAATTGAATAATTCTTTTCCTATTCTTAATGTGTATAAAAGTCCATTAAATGTAAATTTTGTTCAAAACCCTCATTGTTCATATTTCCAAATATCTGCATCTGATTGATTTGACTTTTGGCGTGTATGTCTTATATCACTGACTACTTTAGCCCAGAAAATGTTATTTATTGATGTATCAGTTTTTATTTTCATCACTATAACATATTCATAAAATTGTTTATGTATGAATATGTATGATGATTTTGCTTGTGAAATAAACTAATCCTTAAACTGGAAGCATTGAAAAAATTGCCCCTGGAAAATATCAGTGCTACTTACTGTCTGTGAGCTATAGATTGTTTGGGTTTCTTCCTCATTAAAAGGTATTTTGGTTTCTAAACTACCCCAAAAGGTGAAGTATATAGCGTATTGATTTTACCTTTTGTGGTAGAATATATTTGTGGCATTTTTCAGGAACAAGGAAAAACCATGAAAAAAGAGGCATTATACCAAACACTTTTGAGCATCTTTTCAATCAAATTGCTAGGTCATCCAATCAGCAGTATCTACTCAGTGCCTCATATATAGAAATTTACCAAGAAAACATCAGGTAACTACTTCCCTAAAATTGCTTTGGTAGGTTATGTGCACTCAAAAATTCCTATCAAGCACCATCTCCTTCATTTCCTTATAGTTAACCCCACCCCTTATGTTATCCAGCATTTTTGTCTTGGCTATTCTTCACTTTTCCCTTGAATTCTACCCTCAACTACAGTCTTCATCAAACCAATTCCTCTCCCTTTAATATAAACTAATAATTGATATCATTCTTTGCTTTTTGGAACAAATTAGTTTTATATTGTTGTTATAGCGGCTAAATTAATTCTGTAATTATAGCCACTAACACTAATTTTGCTCTGCTTCTCATTAAGTTTTCACCTATTGTATATTTTCACTCTGTCAAAATTGATCAACCCAAATAGTTTAATTTGGCAAAACCAGACCAGAACAAGAGTTATTCTTGTTTTTTCTTCATCTTTCAAATGGAAATGTAGAGTAACTGCAATTACTTGTGAACATAAAACAAAACAATTTTTGCATTTCCTTATGTTAGAATGGGAAACGGAAGAACACTTTATGTCCTCTATTTCTCAGCTGATTTCCCATGTAAGAATGAATTCATCCAATAGTATTATCAATACAAGTAGGATTTATATGCGAAGAATTTTACCAAGTGAGACATCGGAGAAAAATATAATTTACTGACCCATGGAAAAGAGCGAATCTAAATGAAGTCTGGAGATCTTCAGAGTGATATTGTATTTTAATAGTTGTATAGATTAAGCTTTTACTTTAATATTTGTGTATGCTAGCATTGTGATATTTGTACGCGATAGTATTTTAATTTTGTATAAGATTGTATTTAACACGTTCTGTGTAGAGAGTGGCATCTGCCGCTCACGTTGATCCTACCCTGTGGCTGAGAGCAGCATACCACACCATAATGTTAAAAAAAAGATAAATGTTAGTGTAAAATTTAAAATAATATATTGCAGCATATAGAGATAACATTCTACGTATAATTGAAATATTATTTTTATATTTTTATTATTATATTAAATTATTTTAATATGTATATATATATGTATATACATTATATTAAAAGTATTCTGCCATAGGATAGCAACCAATGAAATTGACACTGCACAGAACGTGTTAATATTAGAATAGATTTTTATATTGTATCATTTTATACAGCTTTATAGATTTGTATTTTTTATGATTTTGTATAGATTTGTATTTTGTTTTGTTATTTCATTTGTTTTTATGTGAATGTTTTAATGTAAAAAAAGTTTTTATGTAAATTTATTGGTTAAATGGAAGAAGGGACTTAAATTTCCCAATTTCACGAAATAAAGTCCCTTACTATTAATAATATTTTTGGTGTTGTAGTCTTTTCAAAATTCCTGCATTTAAATCAATGATATTTATTTAATTATTATTTATCAAATGAAATTAGGGACCTGTTGTCATCTGAAATGAAGAAGTTAACAATCCGTGAAACTCCAAATGGTGTTCGTGTCCAGGGAATGAGTTCATTTGTGTGTAAGAGTGTTGCAGAAATAGACAAGATTTATAAATCTGGGAAAAGAAATAGGACAACCTCGTATGTATCTGTTTAATATAATTGAATGCTCATTCTAATGCTATGTATCTGTCCTGATAGTCAATAGTTTTAGATGAAACTTAATTGTTCTATTTATTCTTCTCAGGTCTACTAGAATGAACGAACACAGCTCAAGGTCTCATGCAATATTCATGATAACAGTTGAGTGTAGTGATTCGTGTGATAGAATAAAAGTCGGAAGGTTAAATCTGGTAGATTTAGCTGGAAGTGAAAGGCAGTGCAAGGCTGGGACTTCAGTAAGTATTTTTTGCAGTTTTTTTCCACCTCCCTTTCCTTAACAACTTTTTTCAGTAATTCAGATGAAGTTTATTCTCTAATATGGTTTATTTACTTCGGTTAGATTTTAAACACTTTAAAAACAGCATAATAAACCTTTAAATGTAAGAATAAATGCCGATGAAACAGGTAAATTTGAGATCTCAATGTTGTTGACATATTTTTGATTCCAATAAATCTTAGATACCAGATATCAGGTGCCTCTGTTCTCTTTGAGACATGAGCGAGTGATTGATTTACTTCCCATTTTATTTATTTAAAGTTAGCTAATTCTAAACCATTCTTCTTATTCTAGGGTGACAGGTTGAAAGAAGCAGCAAAAATCAACCTATCCCTGTCAGCTTTGGGAAATGTGATATCAGCACTCTCTACAGGTAAAAGCCAACATGTACCATACAGGGATTCAAAATTGACAAGATTGCTGCAAGGTAAAATTATTAGTACTGTTATGTATTTCTGATATCAGTATTATATATTGTATATCTACTTGGTTCTGATGTGCAACCTTTGATCCTTAGGTCACATGTAACCCTATAACGAATTATTTATAGCTTTATCAAATTATTTCCTTAAAATTTTTGCAATTTTATCTCTAAGTCTTAATAATTGAAGTGGGAAAATTCTTGCTCTGGTTCACACATGCATGGAAAAGTTATAAAGTGATAATACATAATTGTAATAAAGCTATAGATTAAAATATTTTCAACAAACAATTATAAATTTAAAATAATGTGAAGCCTAATATCCTACTATCCCAATACCTACTTGAGGTAAAATGAGGACACCCTTTGCTTGTATAAAAAAGGCGCTCCTTTTTGTTTCAAACCATGAATTGTTAATTTATGAAATGATTTCTATTTGAGTTTCCCTGTTTAAACTTGGAATCAATTATCCGATTATGTGAAAGATCCTGTGGACATAACAATTTTGAATATGTCAATAACTTTGAAAGTAAAGTTTCTGTTAAAATTTTCAAGTGTAGATCATGTTATCGTCTGTTAGGCATGTTAATGATGAATTCTACATAGTTCTAATATTAACTTAAAAGTGCATGTAAACTTTAAAAACATTAAAGTGTTGGTAGGTTTGGCCAATTCTTATCAAAAAAGGACTTGCTAATTTTCCATTATATTATTTTTTATAATTCCAAATTACTCAGTCTCATTTATGTTGTTATGGCTTTCTGCCTAGGCATATTGATTTCGTTGCATTCTTAAGTGATTACTCTAAATGGCTTATCATCTCTGTTTAATTGTGTGAAAATTTTGGTGCTTTTCTTCATTTTAAAAATTCACCTTTTTATGTTTAACTTGAATCCTGTCTTTCTTGCACCTTTTCGAACATTAATGAGATTTGTTACAATTTTATGCTATAAAAGACAAACACCTTAAATATTTAACTTTAGTGTACTCTGCATTTCTTTCTTTAGAGCAGTTGATTTTTTGTCACATGTTGAGTTGAGGTTTCAACATTACCATATTTTATTTTTTAGATTCCTTAGGTGGAAACTCTATTACCGTTATGGTTGCCAACATAGGGCCTGCAGGTATCAATCATGAAGAGACATTAACTACTCTTAGGTATGCCAATAGAGCGAAAAACATTAAGAATGTTCCCCAGATTAATGAAGATCCTAAGGATGCTATGCTACGAGAGTTCCAGGAAGAAATTTGCCGATTAAGGGTTTGTGATAAGTTTAACTGCCTTTTAAATTATTTATCTCCTTACGTATACTAATTTATCTCCTTACATGTACTTATTTTGTGGGTACATGTACTATTTTCAAACTTTTCTTAATCTGATATATCAAGGCTCTTGATGAGGAATATTACTGTCGGTGAATAATTATAAAGCATTTCATGATTATACATCTATTGTCAAAAGGAGACAGACGATGTATTTCTCATGGCCATATGCATTACTTAGGGAAGAATGGCGCAAGGTGTTGCAATTTTTGGCGTAGAAAAGGAGGGTTAGCAGATATTGATTTTGAAAACTTTCAGCAATGTATAAAGTGATTCCAAAGATTGTAATTTAATTATGATTAAATACTATTGTAATAAATGGAAAAATAAGAAAGTGATCTTTGATCAGTGCCGCAGCCGAATATTCATGCTGCCTGCGGTAATGAACCTTCGTTGGACTCACGCAGAACTACAAGGATCCTCACTACGCCATGAAAAGTATTTTCTTTCGACTAGAATATCCATCGGCAATTTTCTGCACTTATCTCATGGCTCGGTTCTTAACGAGATTCTTATCGCACAGAAACATCCTCTTCTCTGACCACCATTGCCATTTTAAGTCTGTGCTGGCAGTTCTTCCCGTGGCCGGTAGGGATCGTTGGTTAGGTGCTGCATTAATTTTGGCCAGGTGTGTACATTCCTAAAGGTCCTGAACTTATTTTTTTCTGTGAAAATGCAGAGTAGGTGGAATCTAAAATTCTGGTGATGGATAGTGCCACATATTGTGGGCACAGCTGTTGTCAGTGCTGTATCTATCTAAATTGACAAAAGTATATGTACGCTCCGGCGGTTACATGAGCGTGAAATTCTGTGTTTTGCTGTTTGGTCACCTGTGATAAGTCTGTCCAAAAGGGTATGGTCAGCACCCACAGCGGCTATGTTGTCGCCAGACAACAGCATCCTCTTTTACTCCTGCTCAGCGGTAAGGTTCTTGGGGACCAAGTGCTGGCAGATGTGGTGCATCTGCAAATCATCATACAAAATGGCATGACAGCTTCCTACAAAGATATCCACTAATCCAGCTACATTCGTGATGGTTTGGTTACGATCTGTGCAGATAATGTCTTACACTCAAGCATTGCTAACATTATTAAATAGGAAAAAATAAGTTACGGAACTTTTTGAATGTACCTTGAATTTTTCCTCCAATTTTGATAGCACTTAATCTTGATTTAAGTTTGCTTTGATCTTCAGAATCACTGCAAACTAACATGAAAGTTTTCAAAATCAGTTTTCGTTCAATTTCCTTTTTCGATGGAAAAGTTGCAACAACATGTGCTATTCTCCTAAAAGTAATACAAGTGGAATTACATGTTCTCTCAGTGACCTAGGAAGGATAATAGATGGTTTCTTTGTTACAATTGTATTTTTATGTCATAGTCATATGATTTATCTTCAAGCCAAGATTTACATCAACAACCTAAAATAACAACTGAAAGCAAATTTTTTTTTATGCTGTCAGTCATGCTATTGGTAAGGTAAAGTGTTAATTTGAAAGAAAAATATGGAGTTAAAAAAAGATTTTTCTGTATTTTCTAATAGAAGCTAGGAGAGAATAATATAAATACAATTAATTTTTAATTAAAATAAATTCCAACTGGGTTGTTTTTTTTACAATTTTAAGATCAATTTTATTGCTTTATTTTTCAAACTATTTTATTTTTTATCTTTTCATAGTGGTTTTATTATTTTTAGTGGTTACAGTTATACAGTAGAAGTCTGTTTTAACGAGAAATGACAAAAATCAGAAAAGTACTTGTTATAATGCATACGTTTGTGTAAAAATTACCATGTTTACTCGAAAATAACGCACACCCTTTTGGGTCTTTTTTCGGCTAAAAAATCAGGGTGCGCATTAGAATCAACAGCACATTAGATTTGGGTGCAATACTACTCGTTGGCGTATCTTGTAGTGCGAGGCCGGCTGCGTCTTTGGCTCACCCTAGTTCCATATAACTCGTCAAACGTTCCACCAATCTGCAATTGATGTTTGGACTGTATACATGTGTTTTAACTGTATCAATGTTTGCACTATATAAGAATCTGTAGGCCGATAGTTTTTCATTGAAAGGCAATTGGCTACCCCATCAAACTTTTAAATGGACGATTTTGAATTGGCACTTACATGTGCTTACGTAGAATTATTGGCATATACGACTACCGACATTTTGTATACAGTGTATACGCACATATTAGTGTAAGCCTGTATAATACAGACATAAGGTACAGCAAATGTTAGGACTGCATATGTTAAGTTGAGCATTACATTTGCGGGCTAATGATTTTTCAATGTCAATATCAGGTGCCCATTACTTTTGATGTCACTTTATTTTCAAGTAAATATGGTATTATTTTATTGATTCATGCCTCATAATGAAACTGCATCCTCTAATATATAATGTGGAAAGTTATTGCTCAATAATCGTCGAAAAATAATGGTGTGTGTTTAGTTAATCTCAATTCATATCAAATTGCATAATCCAGATATTTTTTCCATTCACACTTTTCATAAGTAATGACATAGTTGCAAGGGAGGGGAAGAAGTTACCCTGGGAATCCGAATCCGCACTGCTTTTATCTCCTATATCCCCACAAATTCTTGATCAGTTGATTTAGTGCCAAGCTTCGTATGAAAACAAATCCCATGGGTGTATGCCATTATGATGGGAACTCAATTGAAAATTCCAGCCCTGACAAGAGGGGTTGGTGCCAAAAAGGAACAAGAGACCAGGTGATAAGATGTACGGAGGGAAGGAGGGCAGAGTGAAATTTGTGAGAAGTTTCTAATCAAAACTCCCTGAAGCATCTTTTCCGAGAAAGAGTTAGGCAACTTGTGGAAAACGAATGCATGTATTAGGTGATGATTATTTGTGCATTTAACACTTTTCTGTCGATTAAAGAGATAAATTACCTCAGATAACCGTTTGCTTGTCGGACTTTGTCTCTCACGTCAATTGACGATTCTGAGATATGCCTCCTGCATGAGAAACATAGAAACGTGGCACTCGTTATAATGATACTTCTGAAATGACCACTCGTTATAATGGACGTAACTCCCTATCCATTTTGCAGTGAGATGGACAAAACCCCAAAAATCACTCGCTATAATGCAACTCTCGTTATTTGCCATACTCATTACGATGGACTTCTACTGTATTAACAAATTCTAATCAATTTAAATATTGAATGATGCTACTTTCAGTTCAGTTTTACTTGTATGGAATTTGTCTGTGATGCTTCCTGAACATTCTACTGTCTCAGAAAACTAAATCATTTTCTCAATTTTGATTAAAAAGTGCCTCAGGAGTAATCCAAATGTTAGAATGACATTATCTGTAGATATTTTCAAATTATAAAAAAACTAAGCTTTTTGTTATGTATGCTATCACTACTCAAGCATTCCTTAAGTATTGGTGTTCTAAAAAAGTCTACTATGCTCACTTCTGTTCCCATGCTTCATCATGGAATAGTCATTTCAGGTTCCTCCACCCAAATCATTGATATTTTCAAGATACAGAAAAAAATTGTTAGGACTATCTGCAATGGCCTATATATAGCCCACTCCAAATCTCTCTTAAAAAAATTGGAAATTTCAACTATCCCTTCTATCCCCTTTATCTTGAAAACTCTTTGTTTTACTTGGCAAAACATCTCCCTCTTTAAAAAACATAAAGTGTATCAAGAACATTTCACCAGGAGGATTATCAATCTCCATACATCTTAACACAACCTGAAAACTTTTTCTCTTATTTCCAAAGTTTGTGGCATTAAGTTCTACAATGCATTAACATCCACAATAAAAATATCGCATCCTTTAATGCTTTTAAAAATGCTGTACGTAAATTACTCTTGGAAAAATGTCTCTACAATACAGATGGATTTTTTAATGACTAATATTTCATATGAGTTAATCTACACCTTGTAGAGTAATTGACAATGTGTACCTTATCTTCTTTTTTATTTTGTATATTTACTTGTATATTTCGACTTATTTTGTATATTTATATTTATTTTTTGTATACTTATACTAGTATTTCGTATATTATAATGACTTGATAATTCTATTTCTTTGATGACTCCTATACATATCATTGGACAATGCAAGTATTATTATTATTGTAGCAATAAAGAATGTACTCTATAGAAATTATTTTAAGTAATCCCAGCAAAGCAATGGAATAAAGTTGTACTCGGAAGGATTGCTCTACTTTTCAGCACATAATCTCCTTTCTTGTTGTTTCTTCATCTTATTTTAATACAATAATCTAACTAATACAAGGATACAATTTTTGTTATTTATTTCTCTTTCTTAGTCTCTCTTATTGCAAAGGCAAGAGGAAGTTGCACGTCGTCAACTGTCTGCTAATTCAACTCAACCATCTACCTCTTCAAGTAACAAGAAGAAACGGAAATCAAAACAGAACGCTGAAAAGATTGAGGAAGATGCATCTGAAAACAAAGAGAATACATCTGATAATTTAAATGAATTCCTTGTTTCTGAGTTAGAATTTTTGGAGAAAGAGAGGAAAAAAGTGGCGAATGATTCTCAACTTATATCTGCTGTAAGTATCATCTGTTACATTTCTGCTGCTACATTCTGTATAAAGCCCAAAATTTTTTAGTTTCTGTAAGGTAAAAACATTAATTCCATGCCAATATTTTCAAATGACCACACAAATTTCTGATCAAAACCTTTCTGTACTTTAATTTTAGAAATATAATTATATGACCTTAAAAAGTCTGTTTGCTGTAGATTTGTTTACATCTCTTATTCTGCAGATTTAAATGTGTTTATCAATCAATGTGGTGAATCGGCTAGCACTCGGACCCTAAGGTCCTGGGTTTGATTCCTGGCTAATCGGATTTTTCCTGTTAGGAAATTGTTGTCTGTGCTTACCAATATAATAATTTTTGGAAAGAAGTGCAGCTGGTGACTTCCTGTTTCCATTTAAGAAATTAAAATGAATAATTAATGTGTCAAGCCAGTCGATAGGATAATAAGATAGGATGATGCCAATAGAATTAAATTTCTTCTTAGTAACATTAAATGCCTTGGGGTGGAATGTATTTATATATTTGAACTTTTTCTTTCTAGATGTGGTGTTGCATTCATGCACCTCTAACCTCATTTGAAATACAATTAATACTGTCTGTTGACCCAAAGAATTTTCTATGTAAATTATGAATGTCAAGCGAGATGATTTATCATATTTCATAAGAAAAGTTTCTAATAATTTCTGTAAAGCTTTATATAATATTTGGTATTACCTTCTAAGCTGATATTCCACTCAAAGCAGCTACATGAAAATGCATTGGATGCATAACATATTGTGTTTTTTAGAACTAAATAACACAGGCCAACAAATTTTAACTTTTTTCAATAACATAGATGGTAGTAGCTGTTCTTAAATAATTTTGGGTCGCTGATTGCAGATATGAACTTGAAAAAGCCCAAACATATAGAGATTTTAGTTAAGGCTGCTCTAGTGCTCACAGAAAAAGCCATTTTCAGGCTGTTAGCTTTGCCCTCATTACGACAGCCTACTAATAGATGGAAGAATTCTGTTTTCACTGTTTGACACTTGAGCTCTAGTGCTCACAGAAAAAGCCATTTTCAGGCTGTTAGCTTTGCCCTCATTACGACAGCCTACTAATAGATGGAAGAATTCTGTTTTCACTGTTTGACACTTGAAAGATGTATGTAGGAGCTATTCGTTTTCATGTATGCATATTGCTATCCACATTTGAGAAAAAATTGGTGAAAATACCAAAATTGATCATTTTCAGCAGACTGCTACTTGGTTATAATATGCAAAATAGCCATATCAACTTTTGAATAAGTTATAGCCGTATCGTTTATCTTTGAACTCGGATACTACTCAGGTACAACATATTTATAAATTATGATAAACCTGGGAAAAGCAGAGTGCGTACAGAGCTTTTTTGAGTACATGAGGAGTAACTACAGTGGCGTTTCCGGCGGCCCTTTCCACCTTCCCCCTCCTTCCCCACCTCCAACAACTGCGCTCAGAAAACCGACCAACCCTAGAATGTAGGCTGACACCCAGATGTGACTGTGTTATTGATACTTTAAATGGAAGTCAAACAAGTGATGTATTGGGCAAAAGATGAAGCACAGTTTTGCCATCAGACTTTTGGGAATTTCTGTGGATTTAGATCTTCACCCCACGAGATGCCAGTGGTGTATGGCAGGGAGTGATTTAAAAGCAACATTGCTTATATACCGTGTTATCCTCTCTGATGCTTTGCGGAACGAACGATCAGTTAATTTCGTACCTTTATTGCAGTCCAAGTGTTAATCAGAGGGCTTTCATAGTATTTTTCCAATTGCGAGACTGCTAATAATCCTTTTCCCAACAGAGTAGTTGTTTAGGTAATGCATTCCCCAAGTAACCTGCATTTTAATGTATCATAACGAAAATGGCTTTTAATATTTACTTGGAGAGTGTAAACAACCGGAATAAATATATTATCCTCTGCAGTTGCAGTCCTATATATTATAGCTGCCAATTCCGGGGCGCTATAACAAATCCAATTGAACTCCAGCTATTGGAGTTGGCGCATGCTTGAGACCCGGAATTATCATATACATGAATATATTATGTTGAACTCTGGTGGTGGAAATTCGACAGGCACTTCATTGGTTATATAATCTTCATCACCTTCCCTCTATAACTGTTGACATTTTCTTGAGCATCATAATGCTCCAAGTATTGTCCAAATCAGAACTCACTTAATTTTTCAAGTGCTTTCTCTCGCCATCTTACTCTTTGTAATCCTCATTGTCAGTTAGCAATAACAGGTAATTAACCAATTCTCCATCTACTTTATCCTTTGTAGTAATGAAGTTGCCATTTCAGGTAACAAAATTAACACAAAAATAAAATTGTACATATTTGCTTACAGAATGCAGAATGCACACAGAATTTCCTTAGCCTAAAGAGAAGAGACAGTGTTTCTCATATTCTATCAAAAATAAATCCATAATTTCAAGGCAGAGGAAGATCATAACCCTATCACTTATTGTTAGAGACTTGCTGACGATATAATCCTAATACACAGAGCCCAAATGATTAGCTTGAAAGGATGATAGGTAAAACAGAAATGATTACAAAGCAATGTTTCAACATGAGTCGGATAAGCAAAGACTAAGTCAGCAGTTTTCATCAAAACAAATTTTCCAAAACACATTCAAAAATACCAGAAATAAAAGTTTATTTGTGTTTCGGTGCCATTTCATAGTGAAGAAACCAGCGTACAATTAGGCTGAGCTTTGAAACACGTAAATTATAGAATCCAAATTATAGTAAGAATTATGCATCATGAAAAGTATCAATAATTGACGATAAATTATTATAAATGTTTTGTAAATAGGAAGTTTATTCATACTTTTGATAGGCCAAAAAATACATTATCCAAAAAATATTTAAATAAGTTAAAGCGATTTTAACATGAGCCGATGTAGGCCCGTTGCTCTAAGAAGGAACAATATCAAACTTACATTTATGATGTTCTATCATTCTAAGTAGTAATTTCATTCAATATCTCTGTAATTATTGCAAAGTGTTCATCAAACATTGAGATACTATCATGCCTTTCCATCCAGCACATCTCTCACAAGATACCTGACTTTCCTCCCATTTATTTATTTAAAATTATACCTCTTTTATGAGAACAATGAAAGAAATTTATTACTTCGTGCATAAATCCTAACATTTTCTAACTACCTTTATTTCACAGGATTTAAACAAACTAATATGAGTGAATATAGTTGGGAACTCAACTGTGTAAACAGAAGTCTTACGGATTCGAAAAACAGCACCTCACTGTTCAAAAGCAATGGCGCTAAAATTTTTGGTATATGTAGCAGCCTAACTTCGAATATCATCATTAATTTTCTGAATGACTTGACAACTTTTTTCATCTATATTCCCTCAAATTTCAGTCTTTCTCATCTACATCTACATTAATACACTGCAAGCCGCCTTTCGGCGTGTGGCAGGGGGTGTAAACACCAGTTGAATCTATACTACTTCCTTATTCGGTTATTGTCACGTATTGTTCGTGGAAAGAATGAGTCTCTAAAACGATTCGTCCTAGCATCTATTTCTCTTAACTTACGGTCATTATCGGATCGACCGAGGTAACAGGGGGGTTGCATGATACCGATTGTATCTTCCGAAAATGTAGTTTCCCTGAATTTACTAAGCAATCGCAGTCTAGCTTCCAAACTCCTTTCTTTCAAGGATTCCCAACCTACATCTGAGGGCATTTTTGTAACGCTTGCTTTTTTATCGTAGCATTTCTTAACAAAACGAACCGCTTTACGCTGCACTTTCTCGAGTTCGCGAGTACATGTTACATCCGCCGGATCCCATCTTCTCTTATATATAATGCAAATATTTCATCGTACAAGACAACAGAACCGGTAAATGCTCTTTTACTTTATTTTTGTACGCATACCTAAAATGTAAGCTCAAATGAGATTGCTAAGTGATGACTGCCATTTCGTTAAATGGAATGGGAAAATATTTTCCTTTCTCCAAAATTTTTTACAAAGTTTCTTAGCGACACTTCAATCACCGCTCTCTACGAGAAAATTAGAAAGAAGGTAGGGAATCAATCCTTCGAGGAGTAACATTTTTTCGTCAACAAACACGATGCAATCTTACCCTAATGTGAAGGAAAAAATTCTGTTTTTAAAAATTTAAAATCTCTTGCCTCTGTGAACGTGGTCCTGCCATGTGACCATTTCATTACCGATCGTAAGGTGGAAACCTTAAGGTGTGTGTAAGGGGCCTAACTTCCGAACACAAAGTAACCATAGTCTCCAACTTCTCCCTCCTCCAAAGGCATCCCCATTCCACAACTGACGAGAGGGAATCTTCCCCTCCCACGGTGGATATTTTGCGAAATAAATCAGACAGCGGGAATCTCGGAGTGCTAGAGCAGCCTTAAGGCGACTTTTACCTTTTTTCTTATCCACCAATTTTCACAAGGACGGCTAAATTTATCAAAAATAAAAAAAAATAAGAATTGAATAACTACGTTATGTTACCGAAACCTTGTCGGCCTGTGTAATTGGAGGACTGAATTTCCCAGCCCATTTTAATTTTATTGTTACTTCTCCTTTCCATTACATTTTTGGTTTGTCCTAGTGATGACTTCAAACATCTTTGGTTAGGCTTTTTGAATGAGCTCAAATGAACATGAAGTCCTATGTTTTTTCCTTAGACCATTTAAGACTTAAAATAATTTGTTTCCTTGAACTTATTAACGTTTATTTAACTGGCTGTATTATTTAGTATTTTTTTATTCCAATGACCCCAGATCTTAGGAGTCGGTTGGCCATTTTTCAATCTCCACTATTGATTTCAGGAGAAAGAAAGATTGTTGGCTGAACTTGAAGAAAAGTCTGAGCAGTTGAAGCAGGAAAGAGCTCTAAGAGAATCACTCTTGACAAGAATAAACTCATTAGAGAGTCAATTGCTCCGTGGAGGGAAAAACATTATTGATCACACTAATGAGCAAGAAAGGGCTTTGGAGCAACAACGGCAGGAAATTGCTGAACAGAAGGTTTGTAACTAAAGAATTGGTGCCATTTTATGAAATATTTACTAATTTATTTCACTTATCTCTGATTTACAATTAATGAAATTGACATTTCAGAGAAGAGAAGTGGATATGCTACAGAAGCTGGAGGAAAAGGAAGAATCAACGTTAGATCTGAAGGAAACATTTTCATCGTTACAGCAAGAGAATGAATCAAAGACAAAGAAACTCAGAAAGATGTTTGCAAAGCTTGAATCCATTCAGCAGGAAATAAGAGATGTTTATGATGAAGCTAATGAAGATAGAAGAGAAATGGAATCCAATCAAAAAAATATGCTTAAGTATGCCTCTAGCTGTACCTCAAATCCTAATTCTATGATTTGGTTTCCATTAATGCCTTAGATATTTCTTTTCTGCTTCATTTCTTACCTTTCTGCACCTTTGACTTTTCCAGAGAATTGAAGTTATTGTATGTAATTATTGATAATTTCATACCGGTGGAGGAAAAGAGCAAGTTGCTTGCTCGTATTAGATATAACAATGAGGATGATTCTTGGTTTATTCTACCACTTGATAAGATGCCAGTTAACATTCCTAGACTGAAATCTACGCCTAATGACAGAAGACCTACATGTGATCACACCAGAACAGCTTCTTTGGCAATAGATAACCCAAGATACAAGGTAAAATTAAACTCTAGGTAATGGAAGGTTTGCAAGTAGTCAGAAGTTTTTCTCTTTCTAGAGAAGAAGTTAACTAAATTAGCATTTCTTAACTTCCAAGAGGTACTGTAATCTTTCCAGAAGGTTAAATTAGCATTATTTACTGTAGATTAATGAATATAGGAGATATATTTAAATTGACTCACTTAAACTGTAAACACAATGAACATACATTAATGATAACTGATGTAATATATACATCTATGTCTTCTCTATGTAATAAAGTAGCATGCTTGTGTCTGTGTACATGTTTACTCAAAACTCAAGAACCAAGTGTTGCAAAACTTTCTAACTTCACACATTATTAAAATATGGCAATATTCATATAATAAGCTACTTTTTACCTACTCCTGTTTGTCTCCAGATGAGATGAAATGTTCCCATAAGAAATGCATGTAGAGTTAGCATTTGTATTTGTAGGCTCTATTTCTTTTGCAAAATTCAATTAGAAATAATCATTGTATGAAATTGAGAAAAGATAGGAAATAAAATACCGATTTTTATTTTGGTTGTAGAATGTCATTCCAGATTTGAAATTGCAGCAATTTGGCAGAAATATAGAAAGTTTGAGGTTTTGCAATTATTATTGTTCCAGGATAAATATGTATTATAGTACTGCATAGTATAGAGCCTGGATTGAAATTTTCTCACATATCCTCCTTGGAGGGGTATAACCCCACTCACTCAGACTCCTTACCTTAATTCAACCATCACTTACTGGTGGTTGCCAACTATCAATAATCGTTCTCTTGTTTTTTCAAAATATGCCATGCATACAACTAAGAAATTTGTGAATTGAGAGAATATGTCAACACTGCTGTGCATAGTAGAAACTCACAGTATGAGAATGGGGAGGGATACCAAAGGTGGAGGTATTCGGAGGTTGGATAGGTTGTTGATGCTCCGCCCACTGGTGCCGGAAATGGCTTTTTACTATGCAGGACTATAATTACACTGTATTGTGGAAGATTGTCTTGTAATATTAATGAAATTTCACATCTCCTTTATATTTATCTATGGTTTTTGTCGAGTGTGTCTGAATTAGCATGGTATTTACATATCATTATTTCCTCATTGAGAATCAACAGACTTTCAGCTAGTGTAACATAAATATGAATTATGTGGTAAAAAAATTATTATTTTAGGGAGAAAATGTCCTGTTTCTTGAACTGGAAATGCCTCTTAGAACTACTCAAGATTATGAGATTAATGACAATAACCAAGCTGTAAGGGCAGTTCTTCAGGAAGCATTGGAACACGAGGTAGCTGTTCTTGAGATTAACTGTAATGCATCACATCTCACTAAGAGAAGAGCACGTGGATTTCAGAGGTCAAGAGCAAGGTACAAGAAAATTATTTTCTTTACAAATGAATTAAGTTTCATGAACAACTTTGAATCTAAATGTCACAGTTACTAAAAGAATTTTATAATAATACATAATTCCCTGTGCTACATAAAATGCTACTTTTTAGATGAAATATGGCATGAACATTGACAATTGCCAAGTGTTATTCATTTCCCTACAAATTTTGTTAATTATTTAAAATAAAATAATGATAGCTTTATTTTGTGTTGTGTGGTTTTCATGATATTATAATTTTACTGTAAATAAAACCAGATAGAAGTGAGTCTAAACTTAATCTTCATTACACCAAATATTAAATAATGGTTGAAGTTTGCATTTACTTATGTGTTAATCTTAGAAAAAACTACCAGTTTTCTCTGGGATGTCCCAATAATCTTGCTGAAGTGGCATTTTGGTAATTCATTATTTATACTGATAATTTCCTTAAAAATCTTACAATACCATTGCAAAAAACAATTGGTTACCTATTTTGCTAATTCTTGTTGGTTTACTTAAAACTATGAAAAGTTAATCAATTACTTAAAGTATGTTATCTTAACTTTAAAATCAGAGAATTCTTATGTATATGCTGTATAGCTCTCTTCGATCAGGTGACATCTATTTTTCATTTACTTTTGTCATGTTCTTGATCATGAATGTGATGCAATGAAAACTACTGAGGTATGAGTAGAAAATTGCTTTGATCAAGGTCTCTCCTTAACCCTTTCGTTACGCAAGCATGCCGGCACGCTCTCTGGTTCCTTACCGAGGGATGTAGAGAGTGCCAAGATGCTCCGACCCATTTAGTTTTAAATGAGTGGGGGAATGCTCGCCATACTCGGGAAGGTTTTCCTTTAGTCTGCCGTTAACCATGAAGGAATACGTACGAACTATATCATTATAAATGCATAAAGATCACAAATGTGGCCGCTGTAGTGAAAGGGTTAAGGACCGACAAGAAAAGCGCTTCCTGTAGAGTCATCGTACTTCACTAACGTGGACATGTTCTGCAAATAGTATTCTGACTCAGTGAGGAAGGCCAAACTACCTCACTCCTCATCCTGCCTAGTGAACCTCAGTCCTCTCTGCAAGCTCTTAGTAGCTTATGTCAGAGAGGGTGAGGCACCAACTGACCCTTGAGGTGAATACTTCACACACAGACAGGTCACATTTAGGTTAAACTAACTTCTCCATTGTTGTGCTCTAAACACTTGCTCAAAATTCAGCTTGGAATAAATGTTTTCCTATTTGGATGAAGTTGTTATTCTTAGATGATACTTTCTAATTGTGGCACAATTGGTGTATAATTGAATTGATTTTATCAATTGATGGTCTTTCATAAGAAAAACCTTCATGAAATGAAATTAGGTCTAGCCTATTGTCAAAGCAAAAGATAAAAAGACTTACGAAACCCAAAAAAACCTTAAGTATTATCCAAAAATATTTAGTCCAGGATAACCTCCACAAAGAAGTGGGTGAAAGCCTATTGATAGTTTTTTCCTGCTAAGATGCTGTTGCCACTATCTGGTGAAGTCTTCCTAAGCTCTCCTGAATTTATCAGGAGGTGCTTCACTAAGGCAACAACAACAATGGACAAACACGCACAACCATTCTCTGATCAGAAATATCCAATCAGCCAGGATTCGAACCCAAACAAAAATGTAAAGAAGAGCAGTATTTTTGGAAAATTTAATAACTTGGAAATTGAAAAAGCATTTATTGTAACAAAAATTACATAAAATAGAATCAATAACTTGGCTCATTGAAGTCATTTTCTTAGAGAAAACAATTGAAATCACAAGCGAATTAACATTTTAAACATAGTAAAAAATATTCTAAATTAAAGTAAAAAATAGTATTGAAAGTATAACGATTCCTAACAATAGGTACTTCCTAGTAAATCCTTCCAATGCGAAAAATAAGTTGTTTGACATTAGAAGTTTTAGTTGATAGTGTAAATGTTGGAAATATCAGCTTTAACAAATCAGTAATAATTAAATTGGATGGTTTTGAATTTATTCTATTTCTTTATTTCTTTATATTTATATTTTCTATTATTTTATTTTCTTTCTTTTTGCAGAGTTTGGTCTCTGAGAATACAGTTTTTATATTAGATATTTGTCTCCTTGCAGATTCCTTTTATGTGTTTCGTCTACAATATGTCTAAAAAGTATCTGATATTTTGCTGAAAAAATAAATTACTTACATGATGGAATTGGGACCCTAATTCCCTTATAAGTATGCTCCTTGCACTTAGCCCACTATTCCTTCTGCTGCCAAAAAAACTTCTGGAAAGCTTCTTTTGGAACTTTTTTGGAAAATTTAGAAACAAATTTGGAAAACAAAATTTCAAAACAAATTTGGAAAACAAAATTTAGAAACAAATTTGGAAAACAAAATTTCAAAACAAATTTGGAAAACAAAATTTGGAAGCAAATTTGGAAATCAAAATTTGGAAACATCCAGAAGTTGCAAGGAGCCATGTATGGAGTGTAGGAAGTTGGTGAATGACCGGAATTCCATGTTTTGCACAGAAAATCTGAATCAAGTGGGATGAATGAGGAGCACTGTCATAATGCAATTGGCCCTTTTTTGCCATTCAAAGTTCTGGACTTTTGTGCCTAACTGCATCATGAAGTCTGTGGAGAACTTCTTGGTTGTACTTTTAAGTCTCTGTATATCCTTCTGGTGCATATTCATGATGCAGAATTCTACAGTTATTGAAGAATTTGGGGAAATTCAAGGTCAGATACTTTTAGACATACTTCATCAGAAGAAATAAAAATTCGGGAAGAATAGATATTATAAGTTGCAGTATACAATGAAAGTTAGATGTACAACGGGTGGTGGAAATAATGGTATAGTATTTGAAATTAAAAATATGTGATTGAATATGTGCTCGCTTAATGAAATTCATACTTTTATCATTTGTATTGTAATTTTCTTTGGTCTGGTTTATTTGTGGGATCTGATGAATAAGATCACATTAATGAAGCGTTTATATTGTTAGCATAATTTTAATCAGTTGTATGGTTACATTAAGTTCATCTAACTAATTGTAAATGTTTAACAGTACCTTCAACTGTAAATATTAAAAGAGCATGCCAGTTAACATATTTTACACTGTCAATTTAATCTTAATAAATGTTTTATGAGTCAAGTGTTACCCTTTCATTGACTAATGAAGTAATGATGAAGGATAACTACTGCAGATTGCCTGTGATCAGTAATTCCATTTTTGCATGTTGTGGTTTTCTCTGTAACTGTAACATTTTTATTTGCAGGTCAACGCCACCCTCTTCGAGGCCACATTCCTCTGCTGGGCCTTCAAATCCTCCTCCTGTTTATCCAGTAGCACGTGGATTAGTCCCCAAGTAGTATATAAGGAAATGGGATTTTGTATTCTCAAGATTAGGTTACTTTTATTCCAGCTTTATATTTCAAATATAGATCATTGTAGAGAGGTTCCAGTAATATATTGCTATTATAATTTATTTTTAATTTTTATTTGAGGATATTGGATCATTATTTGATTAGGATTCATAGTGTATAACATATTTACCAGTAGACAGAAAGTGAAGAATTTCTGGATAACTTGTCTCAGATTTAATCTCTTGTATCCCTTTAAACAGCCGAGGAACCACCTGGCCCCAACATTTCTGATAAATGTGAATTGCTTACTACATTAACTTCATTAAGGAAGCAAACTAACAATTTTACCTATGATGGAAACCAGATCTTACTAGCTCAAGCAAAAATCTTGGCTTGCCACCATCCTTCATCTAAAATCCAGGTAGCAAATAAGCCTGAATCATCCTTGATAAGTACAATGAAGTTGTAGCTTAAATATATCACAATTTTGGATTGTCTAGTTAAGAAAAAGGTTTTCAAAATCAAGTTTGAAACTTTCGTATTAATCTGAACAAACACTTGAGATGCTCTTTTCTTGTACATTTATAATAATCATTCTGAGAATATGAGGGTGAATTTTTAAAATTTTTGGAATTCCTTACTGCTGTTGTGTATTTGCGCAAAAGTATAATGAGATGGGTATTCCTTGACTGTCGTATTATTTATTCTAAGCTAATAACAAAAGGGGTTGTCTCAGGTGGTTGGATTGGGTTATTACGTAGCTGCTAATTTTCATCCTTACCAAAAACAGCGATTTAGAAGCCATAACAGCTTTGCAAAAGTCAATAATTTGAATGAAAATGGTTATGGATTGGGTATTGTTTTATTTCGAGCTGCAGATTTGACTTGACATTTTGTCTGTATGTTCTGAAAATGCTGAATGATCTTTTATTCTGCCAGCAACATATTTATTTACGTCCAGTTGTAGATCGACAACATTAAAATTCACTGCTCAAAGAGTAAAATACGCCATCAAAATATGCAAGGGAGTGGTATTTTTACTATCACAAACCTCTTACAAATGCTATGAAAAATGAAAATATTTTTTTATTTCCTAACAAACTTTGACAATGGAATCTTGAACGATGGAATTTTCTAATTGATTGAAACGAATTTTTCAGGTAAATATGTTATACTCTCTATCTGATAATAATGAAGAATTTGGAGTAAATATCTTCATGAAAGGCTTATTCCAACATTGCCAAAATTTGTTTATAATTTTTCTATTGAAAATATGGTCCATTAGTATTGATTATCATTCTTTAATGTGAATTTCAGCAGCAGCAGCTTCTTTGGTTGGAAGAGCAAGTTCAATGATTCACCATTACGGAGAAGTTCCTTAAACATAAATTCAAATCAAGTTCTTATGTCATTGAGTTACTCATCATGCAATCAAATTCAGATGATACATAGTGACCGAAAAATGATTTTTAGAAGAGCAGAAGTATTTTTATGGAGTTTTGTATTTATAATCATCGTATATACTGTTAAAATGTTTATTTGAATGTTAGTATTTATTTTTCTTGTTATTTTTTCTTCAGCAAGATATAGAGGAAATGATTTAAATGAAGAGGCATAGGGTTTTCAAGTTTCATCCCTTTAGTTGAATCATGTGAGCTTTGGTTTTATTAGAAGTATTAAGTTAAAATGGTATTCCTTAGGTTAACTTCTTACCTTAGGATAAGATTCGATACCATTAAATATTTAAATTGCTTTAAGCAAATCTAAAAAAGGTGGGAAATAAGTTTTATGAGATTGCTTTCTAGTCATTATGTTTAAAAGCTGCCATTATATCATATATGTTAGAGTACTTTTGTTTATAAAACCAGTAAAAAATATAACTGCATAAATTGTATAAGTTTACGCACATTTGGAAAATCTTCAAGTACACTTAATGAATTTGCTTCTAGATGTAGTTTAAAGCCTTCTTAATATTTGTGAACATGCCCATAATTAATTCTAGTCATTGTTTATAATTATGTATTGAATTACACCACTATATTTTTATTTTTTTTTTTGCCAAATATATAATTTATTTAGTCAAATATATTTTGTAAAGCTCCTGTGATTGAGCTATTAATATCACATCATTGTATATGCTGAAATGGTGTTGGTTTACTTGGTGCTTCTGTTTTATTTCCACTTCAATTGTTATATTTAAAAGACAAAATTGATGGTAATTTTGAATGGAAATTGGATTGTGTGTATTATCTCATGGTAAGGTGAAATGTGACCACATTGTGCACTATGTAGTTTATAAAAAAATTCAAAATATCTTAGGCAATATTTATAAAAATAAGGAATTATTTCTTTACTGAATATATTTATTTATATAATATTATTTTGTGTAGCCTATAAACTCAATTATCCTTTATTTAAATTTAAATGAAATTAAAGTATTTCAGTGCTAGATAGCATGCATTTTGCATGTACATGAAGAATGTGCAGTTTTCAGTTTTTAGTTCCCATAGAGAATGAAAACATAATGTCAATTAACTTTATATCCTTAGTTTATTTGTTTTTTTTCCGATATTATAAATTTGATGTATAGAAATCCAATTTGTGCTGAGGTGATCATCATCACTTTATTAACTTAAGCCTATTCTAACTTTGTCATTCGTCAAATTTGTATTTTTTGTTATAAATTATATTTATTTATGGTAAAAATCTATAGATTTTTATGTGGAGTATAATATTTCTCCTTAATGTTTACTAATTTGTGAGCACTAAGCTAAATTTGCGCACTTTAGAGCAGAGGTGATTACCTAATTTATGAGTTTACTATTATTGGGCAAATACTCGAGGCAAATAATTATTGCCTTGTGAGCAAAATTATGATGCATGTCACCCACTAGATATAGAACATGGATTAGAACATATGGAACTATGTTTTATATGTGGATCAACTTTGTTGATCTTCCCATAACTCATCACTTGATTTTTATCATTTAATCCTAGGGAAACATGTTCTGAAGAAATAAAAATCTCATTCCCTGATGCTGGGAATTGCAATACAGTACATTTATTTAGTGCTTTACTTCGACACAGATTATATACTATATTTTTCAGGGTATAAGGTGCACATTTTTTCAAGTGTTTGCTTTGTTGTCAATGCTGAAATATATGCACAATTTCCACAATGTAGTTTTTCTTTGGAAAGCCACATCTTTGCTTGCAACGAAATACATCTCCCAATTCTTATCATGCTTATATTTCTGCTTTAGAAAGAACATGAGCTGATTGGTAACTAATTAGAGTCCTTGAAATTGTATGAGAATTCTCTAACAGAAATTATTTTTATAAATTAAAGAAAAAATATTTGGAGATATGTATTAGATGTTTCACCACAACCCTTTGGGAAGCCTCTAAAAGATAAGTGAGGCTACTTTGGGCTCTTGGATAGCCATGTGGGCAGCACATTCTGCTTCAGTAAATGTAGTCCCAGGTTTGATTCCCAGTGGCAGCTTTTGTGCTAAATGACCTAAGCTGTCGAAGCGCTTTTCATAATAATTATACTACCTAAGCCTACACCATATTTGACTGTGCATCTTATGCCTTGTAAAATCTGTTCATTAGGATAACAATTTGGGTCATTATTCTTTTAAATACTTGGTATACCTGATTATTAAGCAAAATTTTCATTAATATTTTTCTTTTGGATTCTGTAGAAAAACTGATTTGTATATCATCTTGATGTGATCATAAAAGTATTAGCACTTCTAAATAGTAAGTATTGTTTGTGATATGTAGTACTAGTCTTAATTTTAACTGAATATCTGTCCATAAGCTGAAAACATTCCTTTATTTATGCTTGAGGTTCACTATCTGTTGTTCATTTACTATTTCTGTAAACCAAAGAGTAAGCATTAAATTTATGGAAATGGAATGCACAGTTAAGAATGCTTAAGTGCCTGTGTTATACTGTTGAGATTATAATAAAACGTTCTCAAGGCTGTGCTTTCAAAACAGAAAGACTTCGATGTTTTGATGCTTGTAGTATTTCTCTTCTTGTTTTGTTCTGATGTAAAGTTATTGACCTTGATTTGTTTATGCGAAATTTTTGAAATAAATTTATGTTCCAATATTGTTGTTTAATGTTTAACATTTCAGCATACACTGGATTTATTTTGGTATTTTCTTTTTTATGTTTTTTGCTTAAACATACTATCCTCATGAGGAGAAAGCTGATGAACATCAAAAAATACCTAAATGGTTTAATCTATCTTTGCATCGATATATGATGAATAATATTTAAACATATATTTCATTGCCACAGACACCATATCAGGAGGATCTCAACTAGATATGTCTGAAGAAAATAAAGGGATCAGGGACAGAAGGGAAAATCTTAGAAATGCACTGTCTGAATGTTTCATAAATTATTGAAACCATTCTACAAATGTTGATCCCTAAAATGTATCCTTCATTTCTTGAATAATTTCCTATTGCATTTGGCATTTAATAAATACCTTACATGTAATAGTTTTCCCCTTACCCTGTGGGTTAGAGATCTCTCTCACAATCTCACTCCTGAACAAATGCATGGCTGAGATACTTCCTCTTCACCTGGTGATGTCATGTATAGGTAAGGTGTTTAGAGAACAGTTGTGCAAAACTGGGACATAAACAACTATAAGGATGAAAAATCTATCTGGGACAATGCTCTAATTCAGTCATTATCTTAGGAGAAATAGAATACTCTGGAGCATTAGAATAATTAGTCGATAGCTATTATTTTTCTAACAATTATATCAAAATAGACTTAAAATGTATTTATTGTCATATAATTCAATATTTTTTAGAAATACATAATATTTTACATTTATACATGTGAAGAAGTTGGAAATGTTATAAAGGTAGTAAAATTGAAAAGTAAATATGAGTTAGGAGGAATGTATTTCTACAGGTTTTTAATGAAATTATCATAAACTTAAAACAGATTTTTTGTTGAAAAACATTGATTTAGCATTACTGGTGCTCTTATCTTGTTTATCGATGAAAACACAGTTCAGTGATGAAAACGTAACTCAGCTGATCAGTAGAAACTAATTTAGTAAAGATTTTGCATAAACAGAACATTTGAAAAACCCAAAAATATTTTTGGAGTCCTGGGTGTAAAGATTAAAATCTGGGACAAATCTCAGAAAACCTGGATGTCTGGACACTGTATGTATGAGATAAGTGTGGTCTTCTTGTAAGCTTTTTCTGATGTCAAAAATGGAATAAATAAGGCAAGGTATTGCACTAGGTTTGGTTTTCATAAAGTTATGCCTCAAAGGGATTGTTAATTCAATCAAATTTATTAGTCAGCCTTTTAATGCCAATTATTTGTATCTTGGGTTTTATGAAATCTTTTGGTAATCTTTCTTTTGTGTATGATTTTTCTATTACTTCTAAAGGTAGATGAATGAAAACTATATGATAAAGCATGGCTTTGTGGAACATCATGAAAGAGAAGAGAGCAAACAACTTGTGAATTTCACAAATGCATTTTACTTGAGCATATTATCTTCTGGCAAAGATACATGGATGACATTTTGTGTATTGGGCAGTAATAAAATACAACTAATGTAATTTCTAAGTATCATGAACTCCATCCATAGCTCCATTATTTTCTTCTTATCTTATTTAAGTCATTGGTCAGAAGGCTGGCTTGACAGAAACTGCTAGTATGAAACTTAGAGAAGGAAAAAATAACAATAAAGATCTTCCCATAATTAACTCTAATCTCTTACATTAAAATTTCTCAAAATTCAACCTTCTTTGAAAAGGTAGTTCAATCTTTTCCAAATTATAGTACGAAGATATTTTGCTATACAGTGATATCTTGGATTCTGAACCTAATATATCCCAGAGCTGGATGAATCTATTCTTGGGTCCCATGTACTCAAATTATTTATTAAACGTGGGATTTAAAGATAAAATATATAAAAAAATAATAATGAAAATATTTGGACCAAATTAATTTTTTAAAGAAATAACTAACATGCTCACCACACACACGACAAGATGGACTGAATTGTATACTGCGTAACATGAATTTTTTTCATTCCAATACAGTTGCAATGAAAACTCTTTCCCTCTCCTCTTCTTGTACTTCCCATCACCCACCTGCAAATTCTAAAAATACCCATTGTATTATATTTTGAAAGTGATGTTTCCTTCTGGGGTTATTAGCCCTCGAGCGCCCACGGTTGCGTATATGCAACCGGCGTAAATGCAACCGTGGGCGCTCGAGGGTTAAGACCCACACTGGGATTAAATTAGATTACTTTGACCACACACTTAAATTATGTAATACAAACACATACATAATGAACCCTAAAGAATGAAGCATTACTTACAAAATGTACATTGGGTATTCAAAATTAAGGGTGGCATTCCTTTCCTGTTTTGCCAAATACCAGGGATTGAGGGGAGGCATGTCAAAAAATATGGCTCTTGGAGATTTAAAACCTCATATCTTATACATTGGCGTAATTAACAACTGGAAATTTTAATCTAGTTGTGAAGCATAAACAATGGTTTTTCTTCTGTAAAACTCTGTTTCTGATATTTGAGGTATATTATTCCATATGTATGTGGAGATTCTTATTATGGGATATTTAAATTGTACTTTCCTCTTTATGCAAGTATAGAATCACGTCAAGGATGATTTATAAAGATTTAGTTAATTCTTCTAGAAATATTGTCAATTTGAAGATTTTGAACAAATATTTATTGAAGGAAGAGTGCTCCCAGCAGTTGACCTGAAATAGATGAGGAAAATTTTGTGAGCGGTGTATGAAGCTGCTATTCCTTGCAGTTCTTAATTTAATCTATTTAAAATCTATTGGATATTTATGAGAAAACGTTTTAAATTTTACAAAGTGATTCTTTAAGTTACTCTCATTATGTATATCTAAGCTGAAAGATTAATAGATTGGACTATATAATGATGTAACTTTTATTAAATCATCATTAACCTGCATCATTAAGTGAATTTGTGCTGCAATGAACATCATTCTAATTGTTTGCTTGGGAATAATGAATCCTTGTAATGTCTTCTGAAGTTCTGTTTTTTTTACAATTTACTTCTTTTTGTGTGGATACATGAAGAACATATGAGTTTTAATGTCCCTTTACTGTCCTAAAAATCTTTGTAAACGTTGTCATCATGTGATTCAAAGAATATGACAGGTTAGCCCATATCTTCATAATATTTTATTAATTACTGGTAGCATAGAGTAACTATGCTGGTAGTGATTTTCATTAGCTTAATTAATAATTCTATAGAATAAAACTTATCACATTAATCCTTTTGCTCAAGAGTGTATTTTGTTAATGTTTTGCAGCAAGTTGGCCTTCTGGCTAGGAGGTAACATTACACCTCATAACATGAGGACCTCTTTTAAACCTAACCATTAAGGGTAACTAATATTAACTACAAATATGTGTATAAAAAGAAAATAATAAGAAAAGGTAAAAAAAAGAATTGGGATCTGGGGAAAAACTCCTCGGCTGGTCTTTTGGAGAAAAACCCACTGTGCGGGAAAACGCTGACATGAGAAGGGGAGCGAAAAACACAAATGGAAATAAATGCAAGCAGGTATATCACTAGTTGCATAATTGTTGTCTAATAATGTCGTGTAAATTTCTTGGTGGTTGACTACTGATGGTCATTTACCTGAAAATAAAGAAGAGTAGACCGAAAATAAAGAGCTTTCGGAGGTGCGATTTAAGTAATGGAGGCCTTAAAGATTAAGATTAATAAACTACTATAATGTAATTAACTATCCATGCTTAAATATTATATAAAGTTATAATGGTAAGGATAATTAAAGTTATATTGATAGATAAAGCATGATTTTCCTGCTGTACAAATATTAATAAATCTAATAATATTAATACTAAAAGAAAAAAAAACATTAGAGGGGAAAATTAAAAAAATAGTTCTAAGCCTGGCATTTGCCCAAAGACAGAAGGAAAACCGCTCCAAAACCTCCCATTGGCTGTAAAGAAAGACATTTTGGAACACGACTGTTAATGAATCAGAGGAATAGAATCTCCAAAAGCCGTCTTCGTCAAGGCTCATGGTGTTACGCTCCTAGTAGTCAGAGAAGCAAGAAAGGAAGCCGCACTTTGATGATAACCAAAGCACTTTCCGAAGACAATGTCTTCCTCCCTTGATGAGGAATACATTGTATAGTTCTTTGACTACCTGGGGAGTAAGACAAGGAGTGCCGACAAAGACAGCTTTTGGAGATTCTATACCTCTCTCTCTCTCTGTGAAAGTAAATTACTCTATACATTAAATATATGCTAAATATACTATATATAAGAAGTTAAGTATGATCCATCACTTAAGTAAAATAAGATACAATACATGGTAGAATATATATAGTCCCACTCATAAACCTAGATTGATTGAATAATAACTAATAGAACTCAAGATAATATTACAACAGGCAGTCGTAAAGTTTGAATTATCGCCTCGAAAAAATCAAGCTGCAACCATGAAACTTGGTAGTGGTGTTAGTCATTTTCTATAAAAGCACCCTTCAGTGCTACACATTTTTACTAACAATGGATGACCTGGTGTGGACCTTGATTGTAGAAGTCTGCATTTTGGGCATTCAGGAAACATTTCACCTCAAAAATCCCCTCTTCGTCATTCTGGAAATGCCTTTTACAAAGTGGTTTCTTCATTTGGGGAAACAGGAAGAAGTCACTGGGTGCCAAGTGAGGAGAATATAGACTTATGTTATACATTTGGTTTTCTTATCATCAGTATAAATGTCTTTTTTCCTCTGCAAGTAGTATGGTATATATGTGAAGGCTAGGAATTATTACATGTTTGTTTACTTGTTTCTTTCGTATTAATCAAGGACTGTTTTTGATAATATTACTATATCTTCAAATTTCTGTAGCAAAATTGCAGAAAATATCTTTATTAATTTTAATCTTTTGCTCTTAAATATAATCCTTAAATATATGTGGCATATTATTAAATAGTACAGCATATTGGTTCTAATTTGCATAAAATCTTTTGAGAAGAGGAGGGTATCCAGTTCAATGCATTTCTACGTTTAATTTTTATCCAACTTTTTTTTAAACAGTGGTAATGCTTTTGATATTCCAATTATTCATAAATGCTGTTCCAAAATGTAAATTAACTGTTCTTATGGCAAAGGGGCTCATGTATTCCTCTCCTCACAATCATAAGATTTTTTTAAAATTGTTATTAATAGATTTATTGGTATGGATATTTTGATCTCAAGAATTCATTCCTAACGTTTTCTCATATTTTGTAATATCTGATGAAAAATTATGTTAAACAATAAAGTTCTTACAAACGGGAGATGCAAAAATAAGGTTTGAAAGCATAGATTATGTCAAATACATGATCTTTATTTTCTTAAATTCTCTCTGACAAACCTAAAGTTGCATTTATAACTCACAAGTTGTAATCATCCTGTATGTTAAATTTATTTCCAGAGTATCAGAATATTTTGTGAACCGAATTTTTTCTCTCATCTTGAATGAATAGGTATCTAATTCAGTCAAAATGTTGGTCAGTAAATTAAGATTGCATGCATAATTTGATTCATTTCATGGATTAAAAGTACAGAGTTATGCACTTCAATTTATTCAGGGAAATTTGTGAAATATTCATGACTAGAAGTTGAACTGTCTTTGATTGTAGGACTGCACAGGGAAAAAAACATGGAATCAAGTCATGGAAAAGATTTGACCTTGAGTTTCAAAGAAAATAGCTTTGAAGACAGAATTTGGTATGACATTCACTACCTGTCATTAGCCGACATACACTATGTAGCCAACAGTAAATATTATTGCTGATAGGAAATGATTCTAAGTCATTACAAAAAATCCCTGCTAATTTATTAACTTCGAAGTAGTATAAAAACACATTAATTTTTATGGTTGAGTCTTATTCAAAAGTTGTATAATATCTATAACACAGAAGGTTTCCATTTCCAAAGTCATATTGATTATCAATGAAATAAAGAACTCATAGCGAAACTACTGCAGTAATCTTTAGTTTTCAGCAGCCCCATGCTGTGAATTACCCCAAATACTGACATTTCCTCAACAAGTTGATAAAGACGGCCCAAATCTGTCATTTATGGCCAAAAAGTGTAATATAGTTTACTTATCCTGCTTCCTACTCCACCAGTTATTATATTTGTGTCATGTATTCATGAAATTCATTATTTTGTCTAGGATTTTCTCCATTATGCGTATGTGTTAACAGGCTACCATTTTATTTAACTTTGAGAACATTCATGAAAATTTTTAGACTTATTCTGATTAAATGTCTAGAAATACGGTATTCACAATTTACTGCTCATATTCTAGCAAAAGGTTTCAAAAGTGAGATTGACAATGTAGAATATTAAATAAAGTTAAAAGGTTATGTATGAATTGCACCTCAGAGTCTAGCGTAGTTGTCCTTGTGAATGAAGAATATTCAAAAATGAATAGAGTACAAGTGCAGATGCATTCAACTTTATGATTTTATCTATTGTTAAGTGCTAATATTACTGGTCATATCATAATATCTTTTCATATTTCTTTATTATCAATGAAACATAATTTCTGATTTGTTTCATTTTCAGTTTTGAATGCATATACTGACTCAAACACTGTGTTAAATTCCAACTTATCACAAAGAATTTTGGTGTAAGTTCTTTCTAAATCTTGCTTGACTAGTTGTGAAACAACTGTGTGAATGATTCCATCACTAAGGTAAAATATATTTAGAGGTTTAAAAATTATTTATTGGTGTATTATTATTTGGCGTGTTATTATTAATTATTATTAGTTATTGGTGTGTTTGCTTTGGAAATTACTTCTTCTTAGGAAAAGACAGGAACAGCTGCATTACATTACATTCAGCTTCCAGCTAAGTATGAATATTAAAGAAATGTTTTGTTGGCACAATAGAAAATCACAATGCATTGATGATAATATTTTTTGAAAATGCTGAACACATAAGAAGATATTCACTTCATTGAAATTTTCCTTCAGCGCTGCTGTGGAATATATTTTCAAATATTTCTAACTAAACCAAAGAGACATTTCTTAACAGTAGTGATTCTTATTTACAATCTTGCACATGAATCAGAATTTACCTGCAACTGAATTTTCTTTTATAAATGGCTCAAGACCTTTCTTTTTGAAAGATAGGTTGACTGAGAATTATTCTTCCTTCACTCTCGGTCAAGAACAAATGGAAATCAATTTTGCTAATCTCATTAATGCTATCTAATCAATTCCCTAGGAAAAACGAACTTAAAAAGTCTGACGGGGCCAGGAAGAAGGCTGGGAAGATTCGATTCCTGGCCCCGTCAGACTTTTTTCAAGTCCGTTTTTCCTTGGGAATTTTCCTGGGTGCATGTCCTTATGTGCAAAGTCACCTCTACCCTTTCCTTCTATCTAATCAAGTTTCAATTTTTATTATTACTTCTGCATACTTTGTAAAATGTGGCAAATTGATCTAAACATGCAGTATCCCATAATATACAGGTCAACAAATTTAGCTGGATGATGATTCTAATGCTTACATGTACCTTAAACTTCTCGCATTGCTCAGAATTACTGGAATGTTATAATTTAAGTGAACTATTTCAATGTTCTTGATAAAGGAGGAATCAGTTCTTAGAAAATTTGTCAACACAATTGCATATAGAAAATGGCTTGTATATTATACGAGTAAAATGTTGCTTGCATACTGCAAGCAGATCGACAACACTAATTTCATATCGGCATCATATCGGGACGGACATCAAAAGAAAGAAAAATTTCAAAATATTCGTAGAATTCGCTTCAATTTAATCGCCTGGCAGCGAACCCCGGTCTTCCTGGTGTACTTACTATGCAGCAAAATAGAAGATTACCATATCAAACTATGTGTGAAAATTCAAGCAAAACTATTAGGTGCAACTACCTCAAACGACGTCCTACTATTCACATACACTCCTTATTTGAGAAATTATAATGTGCTCTGGCATCGAACCCAGGAACAGCATGGTCTTATCTATTTTTTTTCTTAAACAAAGTGTTAATATACATCTTCCATCTAAGCAAGAGCTCCCTTACATATCGATAAATGCATAAAAAAATTATGAAAAGATACCCCATAGTATTATATATGGGGGATATTTTTACCGCCCGGCATCGAACCCGGGTCTTTAAGGCAATACTTTCTATGCAGCACAACAGAAAAACACCATCTCTAACCGCGTATGCAAATTCAAGCAGAAATATTGGTTGCAACTGCCTCAAATGACGACCTCCTTTTCCTTTATATTTCTTATGAGAGAAACGTTATTGTGCTCTGGCTTCGAACTCAGGAACAGTACGGTCTTATGAAAATTTTTTTCTAAAACTTATTCGTACCATACATCTTCCAGCCAAGCACGAACATCCTATCATTTCGATAAGTGCATCTAAAAAAATAATGAAAAACGGCTCCCATGTATTTTAAAGGGCAGATCTTTGCATCGTCCTAGCATCGAACCCAGGATAACTTTTGTAAAAGTCATTGATGTTTTCGAAAGTCCAAGACCATAAATATTGGCACCTTGAGTTTTACTTCTCTACCTATCCGGAAAGTATTTTTTTTAAATTCCCGAAAATCACGGCAATGCATTCAAACGGGAAAAATCGGGACTTTGGGGCCCTCTGGAATCGAACCTATGACACTGAGGATCAAAGTCTCTTTTTTCCTGGGGGTTTCACGTTATGGCCAATATGTCATAAAAATTTCAGATCAATGACGCTTGTAGTTTAGGCTGTGAATTTGTATCCTATCTATCTATCTATATAGGTATATATATGAATGAATCCGGAGAAGCATCTATATATAATAGATAGAAATTGAATGCAAATCTAGATAAAATTAGTAGATGAGGAAGGATATTAAAATGGAGACAGAGAAAATTAGGATAGGGTGAATTGACTCAGAATAATGATCCAATCATATGATATTGGTAAGGGATTCAGAAAGTTAAAAAAATTATGTCATTCTCTATGCAAAACAAAACCAAAAATGAAACTGATAGGGAGTAATTCGTAAATAAAAATATAAGACAAATTAAATGGTAATTGAGGTGAATATTTTCTCTTCATAAGAGGAAAATATTCATCAAAATTCATCATATATGATTCTCCATATAGTGATTACAATCACTCTAGTGATTACCATAAATATAGTTTTAATAGAATTAAATATTGTTTAGAATCAAGGAAAACTGGAAAGAGTAGTTGGAATGATAAAGTTTACACTGATATTTAGATTTACAAATGATTTTATTAACATTTCATATTCAGGCATAAGAAAAAATACAGAGGATGATGGTTCAATCATATAGCACATTTGAATCCCTTTTTTGCTAGAATAAGAGAGATATTTTGACATAAATGCATGTTTTAAAAAGTGAAAAGGGAATTAGGAAAAATTACTTTAATTTTTTCACATTTCTGTTGAATCTGAAATTTTGCTCTCAGCCATTTGCCATCCTCAGACATACTAAATAAGGAGTATAAAATACATTTTGCCATCAATACATAGAATGAATATGAATATAATAATATGATGAAATATGAGTATGAGTATAATAATATTGTAAACATTATAGTATAAACACAATTCTTGGCTAACTAAAATTAGCAGTTCAAAATAGAAGGTTAACAATGCAGGAAGAAGAAAGTATTCATTAAAACGAATATTGACAAAAGGTTTTATTTCTTGTAGGTCAAAGATTGAATAGCTAACACTACCGGAAGGTAAATCACTTCATGTTCTCGCTTACTTACTTAGATGAAAGATTCCCTTATTTAATTTGGATGGAAGAGTTTTAGGAAGAGACTTTAACTGACGTTTGATCACTTTTACATCATCACCAGCGTAGATATTACCTTGTAGTTCTGCGCATCGTAAATGAAATATTGAAAACGAGTGTTGAGAGACAGGGACAGCGTTTACACAATGAACGAAAGTACTTACGTACCGCTTGATGGTTTATGATCAATCGTCTTCCGACCATTTGACGCGCTTTTTTATTGCTTTTTTAAAATTTCGCTCGTCAGAAGTAACGAAAACGAGTGGTAGTAATGACAAGTAGCTTCTTTATCGGTATAATTTACTCTGAGTGTCTTTCTTTCGGAATTGATGGACGTAGTCTTGCAGAAGCCATGAGGAAGTTAATTTCGAGAAAGGAATTTCAGCTACGAAAGAACGGATTTTTGCACTCATCTGGAAAGGAAAGCTGCTTTTATCAGCTCAGCTGATTCTTATTGTTTGAAGGTATGATTAATCGTAGGAAGGAATTAGATTTACAAAAATAGTAAAGTTACAGCCCAATGTCGTCTGTGGCATTGAATGTTCCTCGTTTCGTTTCCAGCATCTCATCTTCATCTTTTCTCCTTTTCGCTAGTAATATGTAATCGCCCGAACGAAGTGGATTGTGCTGTTCGAGATCCTTGCTTCTCAGTCGATAACGGGTTTCGTTTGCTAAGTTTACCCTCTCGATCCTTCCCTCTGATTCGACCACCTCTACCCGTTGCCAAGTCAAGACCTCCTCTAGCAAGACGATTGAAGTCGATGATGGAGAGACTAGGGGGTGGAGGAGACTTCACTAACTTTGGCACTGGTGCTGATGCCCTCGCGACGGCACCAATGTAAGATCTGGATACCGACCCTCCTCCACCCACCTTCCTTCCAGCTAAACTCTTCACGCCACCAATGCCAAGTAGGGTCACGCGTGACTCCATGTCGGCTGCCAGTTGCCGGCAAGGTACCGGTTGGCACTTTCTGGAGTTATCACCGGATTCTCCTATAGCCTGTGGGAACTGAAGAATTAGGTGACCTCTTCTTCTGGAGGTTAAAGGAGAGGTGCTGGCCTCTGTTCTCACCACTCCGCTGCTTTCGCTTCCTGAAGATGTGCTCCTGTGGGTCCATGCATGCTTCCGTAAGCTGAAAGCAGTCCGGGGTCGTGATGAAACCCTACGGCCAGAGCGAATGCGGGAGCGGCTTCTTGTTCGCATACTGCGATCTGAGGCTTGAGGGATTGTGGCAGGAAGGGATGTAGGCACTATCCCCATGGATTTGTAATAATCCAGATAGGTGCGTGCCAAGTTACGACCCAGGCGATAATCTGAACGGTAGTCAAGGTTGACAGGTGGTTAGTAAGTAGTAAAAAATTCGGATTAATCACATTGTCTATAGTTTTCAATTTATTTTTACTGATCTTTCCTATGAAAGAGGAAATGCTGCGAATAAGTATTTGGGCTTACAAGTGGAGACTCTCACTTTTGTCTTGAATTTGGATTTGGATGAAAATTTTTGTGGTTATGCAGGGAATGGAGTAATGAAACAATGTATTGGCGTTCTTGTAAATGGGCATTAGTTTTGTTGCGATAATTAATTGAAAATTGACAATTTGAGAACAGGTAACCCACATTAAACAACCCTCGCGTCGCACAGTGGACTAGAATCGAAAAAAAACCTGGACAAGGGGCGAAAAAAGTTTTTTTTAATGCGGAAATTGAAACTTGGCGTATTTATTGCAAAATGATTGAATTTTATGTTCCCACTCATCGTTTTTTTAATTTTTAGGCGTCAAGTTTCGGATTTTTCGAAAAAACGTTCAAGTTAGTTGATAAATATATGCTTTTGAGAGAAACTGTTGGTAAAAACAGCAATGCAGTAATCTAGCATAACTCTTTCAATTCGCTGAACGTTTCATGCTCTAAGATGATGCTTTGCTCATTTAAAGCAACAAAATGGCGGACACCTTTTTCGGACAAATTTCGAGATAAAGTATGGAAATCAACTAGATAAATAGCAATGGACTATCGAGTCTCTTATACCACGTCAATCTACAAGGCTTCTAGATATGTAATCTGAAAAAGACTGTTTCATTTCACCTGCTACCCTGTGATTGCGGTGGATTTTTCGTAAGCGCTGAGCGGTCCAGCTGGGCGCCGTAGAATCCCCAAATCCAGTTTGGGTGTCTTTTTGGTAATGTTGAGTCGAAAATTTGGCTTCTTTTATGATATATTCTGGCAAATCATATTAAAGACTTATTTGAATACACTTTAAGATATGAATTTGAGACCTTTACTTTAGATAATAAATGTAGAATTGAGAAATTTTGGCACATAAGAGAATTTTTTATTAGTTAATTTAATACGTATAAAAACACTTAAAATAGTAAATGTCCCTTTGAATTTTACACATATTTCCTTAATTGTCGGAATGGCTGCTTACATCTCAATTATTAATTGTAATTAACGTATTTCATTACCTTATTGTCTCCCTCTCAGTCGTCAGAAAATGCTTCCCCCCCATCGACGCATCAAATCAAGTTTTTGTGATATCAGTATGTAGTCGTTTGTTTTCTTTCTTTATTTAACAGGATTTTTAAAGGTAAAGAATATCAAAGAAAGATCAAAATCTCTTTCTTTACGTTACTTTCTTATATCAATAAACCCTGACGCGGCCACGGTCCATAACATTGCCA
Organism: Sympetrum striolatum; assembly: GCA_947579665.1. Lineage (NCBI taxonomy): Eukaryota > Metazoa > Arthropoda > Insecta > Odonata > Libellulidae > Sympetrum > Sympetrum striolatum. The sequence goes on from OX388352.1 coordinate 81,306,778, forward strand.
CGCGTGGATGAAACAGGTCGTTTGTAAAAAAACCCGAACATAATTTCCTGCCAAATTATTGAAAAAAGTTAATTTTATCTTTATTTTCTTTTGTTTGTTTGTTGCTTCAATCTGAAGTTTGCGATAACGGAAGATAGGCAATGAACACACCGATATGTGGAGGTAAAGGGAGGCATAAGATTCATCATCATGCGGTGTTCTACCCGGAAGCAGGTCTCGCACGCCACTGCCGTCCCCATTCCCTTCTGTCCATAGCCTTCTCTTTAGTCTCTCTACAATTCTTGATTTTCACCTCATTCACCATCTTTCTTCTTCTTCTTCCTTCCTTCTACCGAGCCTTCTAATGCCCATTGTAGTATGCTTTTTCCTCCAATTACGTGGCCTAACAAGTTAGCTTTCCTATTTCGTATTTCCTTCATCATCCTTCTTTCTTCTTTCACTTTAATTAATTTCTCCTCATTTCTCACCATATATACCCATCTCACCTTATCCATCCTTCTCCACACCTACATTTCAAATGCCTCTAGTCCTTTCCCACTTTCTTAACGTCCATGCCTCACATCCATACATTGCTACGCTCCATACATTGCTACGCCTCATACATAACATTTTGCTAGCCTTTGACTTCTTACAGCAAGTTTCTCTTTTGGCTGAAGGCCTCTTTTGCCATTGCTATTCTTTCTTTTATTTCTGCAACATTTCTCCAATCATCTGTTATAATAGTACCTAGGTACCTATAGCTTTTTAACTTTTCTATTATGCCTTCATTTATTCTCACATTTGTATGATCTTCACAGTTTACTGGCATCAGCTTAATTTTTCCTATGTTTACCTTCATCTCATATTCCTTCATCCCTTCTTCCAGAACCTTTAGCAACCTTTGGAGTGCTTGCATGTCATCAGTCAAGATTTCTATATCATCTGCAAATCTTATATTTTTTATCATTCTTCCTCCAATACTAACTCCTTGCTCTCTCCCATCAAATACTTTTTGGATATTTTCCTCAATGAATATATCAAACAATGTTGGTGATAGATAGCATCCCTGCCTTGCTCCTCTACCAAGATCCACCCGTTTCGTCAAATCTTCATTCATTTGCTTTCTGTTTCATATACAATTTTCTAACAAGTTTTTTCCTTCCATACCAACCCCCCTTTCTTTAGAATTTCCAACATTTTCTCACATTTGACCCGATCAAAAGCATTTTCCAGATCAATAAATCAAAGAGCCATTCCTTTTCCTCTCTACATTAACTTTTCTCCAACCATTCTTAGCAAGCTAATTTCGTCCCTTGTTCCTCTCCCTTTTCTGAAGCCAAACTGTTCCTCTCCTGCATTTTCTTCCTTTATGCTTATCAATCTCCTGTTCAATACTCTCAAAATTATTTTGGCTGCATTAGACGTATCGTTCTATGTTCAATGCATTTACCTGTACCTGATTTCTTAGGAATTGGTACCATCACTGTTCTAACAAAATGTTCAGGCCATTCACCATAGTGGTATATTTTGTTACACAATTTAACAATTTACCTCATACCCATTTATTTTAAGCACTTGAAAAATTCAATAGGAATCTCATACATTACTGTTGTCTTTCCTTTCTTCATTTCTTCAATTGCTTTTTCTACTTCCCCTGTCAACACTGATAAACCTTTATCTTCTGGAGATACCACTTCTTCCGCCTCTAAATCTAAATCCTCTGGTTTCTCCACTAGAAAATATAGCTCTTCCAAATATTCAGGGCATCTTTCTGCTATTTATTTCCTATCATGTGTTATTCTACCATCTTTACTCTCAATCTCTCTCATCTTACTCTTCCTTTTCCTGTTACCAGTTGTTACTGCCCTTACTTTCCTATACATAAGATCATGCTGTCCTTTCTTCTCTATGTCATCGCATACTTCTCTATTGCCTTTTGAGATTCTCTCTTCAATTCATTATTTAACTTTCGATACATTGTTCTTTCTTGTTCACTTCTCTTGTTTTTATACTTCCCCCTTTCTGCCTTATTTTTCAACATCTCTTCTGTTACCCATGGCTTCTTTGCTCTAAGAACTTTATAGTATCCTATTTACTTTTCTGCTACATATATTATAGCATTTTTTACCCTCACCCAAATTCGACTTCCTTCCTCTTCTCTTTGGTATAAGATTAGGGAATGTATAGGGGCGTAACTAGGTTCAACTTTCGATGTATATTTTACATCATCCTCAGTGGTTTCATAACGCGAAATGTGTCATCCTTTCTGTAATTCATTAATGGTTAGTTAACTTTTATTTAGCATGTAAATGCCGTACTAAAATAAAATAGAGCATATTAGTTTTAAGTAATGGCCATATTCAGAAAGCATGCTTGTTTCAAATAAGGATTTTTAACTCGTGAATATCGTTTCATTTCCTACCCCAAGTCTTTATTTTTCACTAAAATTCTTCCGTTCTACAACAAAATGAAATCCGAATGCCTTCCCTCATACCATTCTTAATCCTTATTATGCACTAGTTAGCTCTTAGGTAAGAAGTAGTCTTTTTGGTTCTCAATTTAGAGCCGCAGTTGATGGTATACCACATCCGAGTAAGAAAAAATGTCCAAGTTTCAAAAACCGTGGTTTCGGATTGAGTTTTCTTACTTGTAATTCGATGGTCAATTTATTAAGGCTATATCGAAAAACTGCAATGTATTCTGTAATTAAATTAATATCGATAGTGTTATTACAATAATAATATCTGAGATTAAAATTTCCTTCCTATTCAATACCATTTCTTCTGCTTAAATCTTTCAACGAATTTTCTCTGTCCTTCCTTCTACTCCTTCGATCTCTACCTCTCTGAGTTAATCCCACCCACCTCTCCTTCCAATTATTATTTTCTGTCAGAATCTTACTTCTACCTATCTTCAAATGTATTCGATTTACTTCTTCCAGTCCATTCCGTATCCGTATCATGATATACACCTTGAAATTTCTGATATGCTCCTTTCTTAGGGCCTTTGTTGCATATCCACACAGCAAAACACTCCAGCTTAATGACTTAGCTTCGTTTTCCATACTCCCTTTTCAAGACTCTCCGTCATCAGTCCTTTTCAATTCATGAATGCTTCCTTACCTAATGCTATTACTTTTCTAACCTCATTTACGGATCCTTCGTCCCATAGGAGAACCCAGTGGGGGAACTGATCTACTTGACACAGATGAACTTTAAAAACTTTGTATACTTGGATTTAGCTTTCCTCGCCTTAGTAAATTTCGAAGTAAATTAACCTTCACAACCCCATAATCGTTTGCTTTATCCTATCGATTGGTAGTTGAAAGTCTCTGTTAAAGTTTTATTCATCAAATTTATTGTCAGCAAATCTTTCCTAAAGTTTGTATTATTCACCAACTTATTTTTCTATTCCCTTGTATATTTACATCTAATCATTATATATCGATTTCATTTCATGCTTGCCTCACCAAAAACTCACCTTTCGTCACTTTTCTTCCATGGCTGCAATATCTAATCGAAGATACTCGGATTATTCTTAAAACCCCGCAAAAAGTTTAAAGAAAAAAAAATCCGACGGATTCGACTGATGGCTTATTCGAATCTGGCTTAGCCTTAAGGCCTGGAATCTGAGTTCGGCTTTCATGACCTTTTAAAAATATTTCTCTCAAAAAATCATTCTATATTTGCATTTCTACACACGTGGGCTGGGTTCCCTGGCATTACGGGACATTGTCATTTCGGACTAAACAGATCAGGTACTTAGGGTCACTGCATGACCGCGAGGTGGTTTATCCGAGGAGTACCATCGGACGAATAACGTTAAATGAAGTTTAAAGGATATAAAATTCCCGAAGTCATGCATCCAATCTTAAATTCATATGATGTCAAACCTCACCGTACCCCTCTCAACCCAACACAACATCAGCCAGCAAATTTTGCGAAAGCGAAATTTCATTAACTGTCTTTTATTGAGATAATCGTACCTTTAATGTTTCTGAAAATTGCTCAGTCAGACTGGCCTAAGTTGTAAATTGTTTTAAACTCAACGATTCGTTCCATAAACATTGCGACGAAAACATTACTTTGCTGATAAATCTCTCATTTTCCCAAGTGACCCAGGGCATATGACCAGTTCGTCGATAATATTTCATCTAAAAATGAAATCGCGAATACCGAGCTGAAATTTGCCTTTCCTGTAATAATAATGATAATAATGCCATCATTATTCATGGGCGAATTTTAGCCCTTTTCTTTTATGCCTAGCTGTTGCTGCCCTTCACCGGTGAAGTCCTCCTAAGCTCTGGTGAAATTATCAGGAGGTGCTTCACCGAGGTACAACCATTCCCTGAATCGGAGAAATCCGATCAGCCGGGGTTCGAACCTGGGACCTTGGGGTTGGAGCGATAGCTTACAATTAGATGGCTTGCTATCCACTCGGGCCAATTAACAATCCAATTAACTTCCAATTAACCCCCTTTTATATTTTTTTACAGTTTCTTTAATTGATGAACACAACATACACAGACAACCATTCCCTAACCGGAAAAATCCGATTGGCCGGGATTCGATGGATGGAGCGTTAACGCGCTAGCACGCTAACCACTCCGCCACCGGTGGTGGTGTAACGGAGACTCTTAAAGCTAAGATATCTGAGTGTAGCTGAATTCAAAAGAACTTTAAAGAAACTGTGTGGTAACGTTTTCTTTTCAGGGAGAGATGTTGTTTAGTTATAGCTCCGCGAGAGATTCTTAGGTGCACGCTCTGAAGAGTATTTTACGTTATGTCCTTCAGTCACGGAAAGAATTCTCAGCGACGAAAAACGTAAGATGTAACACAAGGATTCACCTCGTTTCTAGGTTTCCAGTTTTACAGTCCCGCATTTTATTCCGTGGCTACAATTGTTAGCAGAAGTAGGCCACAACTTTTCTTTAAAAGGCGAAGATATTCGATCCATGACATTTCGCATTCTCTGTCGAGCAGCCGTCCGAGAAAATGCCATCCTCGTGTTCACATTCGAATTTTAATTTTCCCTGCATGCTTAAAGTAGGATAGAAACTAGTTTACGAATATTTTTACACTTTATGCTTAATTAGACTTAAAGATATGTTTTTGTATGATTTCTGTCGTTTTTGCGGTTAAAATGTTAACACCTAAAACTGTACGAAGGATTTTATTTAAATTAGTTTTAGTTACTACTTTTACTAACAATTTTTCTACATTTAATGCTTTTTGTGATTACGGTTTCATAGCAATCATCAAATGTTGAGAAAGTTAATGAAACGATGTGTGAGAGGAATTATGCAATTACCTAATAATAATGGAAGAGGAAAATTGCAAATCCCGTTTTGACTATGTAAATTAAGCATTAATTAAACCATCATTGCGAAATCAATTGAGGGAAATTAAAGGATTCATTTCAAAAGTGGTCTCGTTACGCTAAAATTCGCCTAATAAAGAAGATATTATATTTATTATTATAACACTTCATATTGATAGTTACATTACATGCTAGTTACATAAATTTTGCGTTAGGATATCAAATGTTAGATCGTAGCAACAGCGATAACATCTAAATACTTTATATAATAGAGAGCAAATGTTAATTTAGTGGTCTTCCTCGCATTGCAGTATTTAAAGGTGGAGCAAATATAGGGTGAGTTTACAGATTCCATTTTAACCGTTTCGTTTGGTAAGATCTGCACCACCGTTTTGGACTGAGTGACTAAGTAGGGCTCCGCGTCTCCATTTGAACACGCGTTTTTAAGTACTTCAATAATCAAAGGAAAACAAAAGTTAGAACGAGAATTTTTTATTAATCAAATACCTTGGTCTTAAAATTCAATCATAAAGTATTAATAAAATATTTAAAAATATTCTGAAATGTTAACACATTTTGTTGGTAATAGTCATTCAGTTAGCTTAGTTTAATTTAGATCGAATCATATTTCTGTTTGAAGGATTAGTTTTGAGGGAGAGAAAATTGCGCTGCGATTTACAAACGCGGTTCAATCAGTAAATTGGCTTTTAAAAAATGTCAACAAGTGAATCACAAGATTTATTATATACAAAGATGAAATTCCAGGAGAAAAATGCTCCACCAGAACTAGACGTAGAATGATTAACGTTTATTTTTTGTAAATTTTACCGGTTTCAGAAAATAAGTGCTTGGAACTGTCCACCTTAGCCAAAAGATTATTTTTAACGAGGAATAATCGAGCGATTAGTTTTATATATTGTCTTGAACATAAATTTATGCATTTTTATAGCAGTGGTTGCGTAAATGCCAATATTACCTCTGATGCCAATTTTAATAAACCTTTGATTACTTATTTAATAAGAACACGTGGGCTTACATCTGTATTGTACAGGAAGGTTACACAAGCAGCTGCATACTTCTAGTTTGTTGATAATTTTTATATTTTCGCGAAGCATTAAGAAAAATCTCAAGACTGAGACGAAATCAGAAAATTTAAGTATCATACATTTCATTACCTCCTATGTATCTATTTTCGATTCAAAGTTTCTCCGTTTCAGCTGGTCGGTTATCGGGTCGGGTAATTATCAGCTCTGTAATTATTTTTTACGGAACATATACGGAGAAAACTGTAAGAGTTGTAGTGATATAAATTACCTTATTAGTGTGATATTAATATATGCTCTCTCATGTGCAATTTTTATCATCATTATGAGAACTGGGGTGAATTTGCCGTTTTATTGATCATTTGCATCCGAGAGCAGATGAAAATCAAAACATTTTACGTGAATAATTAGATAAGGGCTCGAGGATATTTACCGAAACAACCCAAATTATTGCTCAGAACTCGAGAAAGTTAATTATTACGTTATTAGGATTTATAAGTGATCCTTTAATCCATCTCATAACCAGCCCCAAGGATATCGATTCTTAGTTTGTACGAGTCTGCTTCATCTGTTCATATCGTAAGCCTCCTTATTGTTAACGAGATTTTTTTCTTCGTTTCTCTCCTCTTGTGGGACGCAATCTGGGATGTACTCGTTTTTCATTGCATATCTCCATCGCAAAAGAGGGAACGTATCAAGGATTAATGGAAAATTCCTCGTGTACACTGGAGCCCGTGGGCACCTACAGCGGGTGCAGGACGCTAACGACTCGGTGGTAATTGGACGCGGTAGAAAACCAGCGGAAATTCTACTACAGTCTTCAGTGGCTCAGCCATATTAGACTGCGGTAGCGCTCTCCGCAGACATCTTGAATGTGCAGAGTCGTTTTTCGCGTTAGAATAGCTGTCACAAGAGGGGCAAGTTGCGGTTTTTTTTACCTTTCAGACGCTATTTTTGACTCTACCCAATTTTAAGGTGCCTTGAAAAATGACTCAGAGTAAACGTCCCTTCTGGCTAGGACCAGTAGTGTGGTCATTCGATTGTCCGACTGCAGTTAATTTAGTTAAAGATGTGGACATGGAGTGTGGTGTCACGTACATCGCGGTGGATTAAATTGCGCGCTACGCTCGTCTTCGCAATTGCAAACATAAAGCGAAGCACAAAGGACACGGATTCTGTAGATATGTGCTAATTTACTATCTCTGATTAATTCATTAAAATTTACATATCCCGATGTTATTGCAGCAGATAAGTCGGTCTTGGTAGACAATGGCGGGAAAGATTAGCGTGATTTATCGCAACTATTTTTAACAATTAAAACTACTCTAATGGAAACAGGAATAAGCATCCAAATTATTACATATTTAGAATTTATCAGTCACCCTTTAATCCGTCTTATAACCAGATCAACCTTTAATTTATTAAATTAAACTAGCTGAAGTGCCCGTTGATTTTCAACGGGGAAATTTAAATTGATAAATACTATTGCTTCAGTCTTGATCGTAACACATGTCTCATAATTTTAGGTAGATACCAGGCATTAATTATTTCCAAACTAATAAACAAAGAAAAAGTTATAATTACGTCCACAATGGCACCTAAATATTCAATTTCATGTCATTTGAATGAAAAATTTCTTCGAGGAAGAAAACATTCGTCTAAAGTTTATAAAAGATACATTTGAAGATCACATTAGGATAAGCAGCACTACATTTAAGGAGACATTTTCAGAAATACACAAATGGATATCGGAAACGATGATTAAACACAATAGAAATATATATCATTCTAAAACCACCGATGAATATTCTTTACAGAAAGTAAGTGCATTATATAGCTGACTTGTACCCCAATACTAAAATGCGTAACATAAACATGAAGCTCATTAAATAACACAAATGCAATCACAAAGCCAAAACAGAAAGAAAGATTAAACACCGATAACAAAAAGATGGTAAATGTATAAGAATTGGAAGCACTTAAAAAAACCACAATGAATAACTTTTTCTTATTCTCCGTATAACAAAACATAAACTTGCTTTACCTTTTCGATGGAGGGATACGATGTTGGAGATTTGCTACAGCTTTGCAAATCGTCGTTTAACTCCGACACTGAATCTGGGAAATCTTTACGATATTAACTAAGTCCATTTTCGTCAATCGTTAAATATTTATCGATGTAAATCGATAAGTTGTAATACTTAATTCAGAAGATTATATTAAAAACACACAAAACTTACCAGATTTTTTATACTAATTCAGTTGTATTGATCGAGAGAAAGTAATTTCATCTAACATACTACTATAAACCCATATATCCCACGAAATAGTCAGTAAACAATTATGTTGATACAAATAAAACTTGCTTGCTACAGGCGCTTCCATAAAATTTAGAATCTTTCTTAAATACTGGTATTCGTATGTTTGTACGCTCGATTCTTCACAGTATATCTTTCATAGCTGCAGTTACTAATATCTCCTTAAATTTCTCCCTCTTCATATAATCTATCACTTATTTTTTACATTAATTAGAAATAGGCATATTTTCTCAATGGGTTCTTTCGGATAAATACATGAGCTGCTGACTCAACAATCGCTACGACCTCAAAATTTAGGTAAAATATTCACGTACTTTATCAAAATGTGTGCAATTTCGAATCGAAAACGATATTCCACGACCAAATTAAGAATTATTATTCTATTTTCCTTCTTTTGGTGCTTGATTCGACTTTCTAGGGCCATTATTTCTAATTTAATTTTCAAAAGAAATAAACCCTGCTACGAAAACACTGACCTCTATGAGTATTTCTTATGGAAACGTTATGACCCGTCTGGGTTCAAACCGTGGACCTTAGGGAAATAAAAAGTAGCCTTTACTCTGCGCGGGGTTAACTTTTAAAAATGTAGAAAATTTAGTAGAAAAAAAAAGTTTTGCGACTCTCGGTTCTCGAGTTTTTAGTGAACACGCACACACACACACACTCTTTTTTATAGATAATATTTTATAGATAGAATATTTTATATTATAGATAATTAAAAATTATATTAAATGATTAACCAGTAAGTATCAAAAAATTAAATTACATTATTTACAAAAACACACGCATATTTCCTAACCAGAAAAATCTGATTAACATGTCTCTTCGGGGTTGGAGACCTAACACGCTTACTACTTCGCCACCGTAGCCGGAAAAATGACTGTATTCAAGCATTTAAGAATTGAGATGGAGAGATATTTTCAATCGGTATATTATAAAAAAAATATTTTCTTAGATTTGAATATCAGGATGAAATTCTTTGCATATAAAATTGGAGTAAAACGTTATTCTAATGTGGAAATTCATTAATTCGTATGCTTTCATGGAATAGCATTATTAAGGGCATAAAATGCATGACAAGAAAGAAGGACCGGTGCAGAAGTTGCCTTTTGCATTTTAGGAAACATCCCTTTTTATCTGTATTCTAGTTTCTTGTGTCCTATTTACATTAAATGCCAGGATTTTTTAATATTTCTGTGAATTGGAGCGCAAAAATTAAATCTACGCTCGTAGCAATACCTTTTTATTGTCGTAGCATATTGTTAAAGAAAGCGATTCTTGGTATATACCTTTTAGTCTTTGGGAAGCATTTCTCTCCGAGATTTTATAAATTTCAGAAAAAAATAATATTTTAATGAACGTTGAATAAAGAGCTCTACGGCTTTTAATAGAATCGTGGAAAATTCATCAAACGCGATATTCCCAGCGGTTGGTTGGATAATGATGTTTTTCTATTTTAAAAATTGCAGCCCCACATTTCATGCACGTGCAATTTGAGATTCACGGAAAAGCTAATTAAGTTTCATGAGCGGTTTCAAGCGTTTCCAATTTAAAAAATAAAGCAATGCAATGCCCGATAATTTTACTTCATTAATTTGATTACCGCATTGACGAGTAGTTAAAATTAACGAATTTCTAAATTTGAAATTACTGAATCCCAATCAGTTACATAAACTTCAATTGATGTTAAATTTAACCCTTTTTTCTACCACTTCAAGCCCATTTCTATTTAATTCGTATGTCTTTTCTCGACTCCGAAATCTTACACATTGATAATAATTAAATATCTATAGATCTCTCATATTAAATATTTTCCTTCGGTTCGTTTTCTTTGGAGATTTTTCGATGTTAGAATGTTCTTCTTTAAAGCCTAGAACTTTTAATTTGTCTATCCTTTCTATTAAAATCTATCTCTTATTAATCTTCTTTTATTCTTTTAGTTTTTAAATACAATTTTAATTTACTCTAATCTAGGATCCTTCTTTTTGTGATGATGGATTTAAATCGCATTTTTGTTCTATATCAATGATAAAGCTAAGTTAACTATCAGGGTGGATTGGGAAAAACAAAAGCATGGATACCAGGTGGGAAGTACTCTCTCTTGGGACGGAAGATTTAAAGATGAGGCTCGTAAATTGGCCAAGGAAGCCTTTATGAAGCGAAGGGAACTGATGGCAAAGGAATCAGGAAAAGATAGGTGAAATCCCTGGTCTGGATTGTGTCGCCCTATGGGTGCGAAACGTGGACTTTAAGAATAGAAGAAGTTAAAACGTTTGGAGGCCCTCGAAATGTGGGTATGGCGTAGAATAGAAAAAGTTAGTTGGGTTGATAGAACAAACACGGAGGTGTTAGAGATGGTTTGGGATGAGAGGGCTTTAATTGACGTGATTAAGCATCGTCAGAAGAAAAGGGTGGGTCAAATATTGAGGGGAGAGGGTAGGTTATAGTTGAGGGTAAGATTTAGGGGAAAATCAGAGGGGAAGACAGAGACAAAAGTTGTTGGATGACAAAAGGAGTGGGGTTAACTATAAGGAAATGAAGAAGATGGCACGTAATAGGGATTTTTGATTGTGCATGAACCTACCTTTCGGTGGGTTCATGCACAATCTCTCATACACAATCTTTCACGATGATCAAGGATAAATACGTATTAGTTAATTGGCATAAGTTGTTCTTGTGAAGATACATCGATTTATTAAATAACTACTTAGATAAGGTATTTCGCATTTTTTTGCCGCAGTTTTCAGAAAAAGTGTAGCTCTTACCTGCCAGTCTCATCTAAGACTTGTTTATAACTGTGTCAATGATAATGATGCAGATGCCTGAGTGATAGTAAATAATGGTTTTCATTTTGATTACATTATATTGAATGCTATGGAGAACGAAAATATTTTTAGAGGAATAATTTTTTATACTCTTATGTAAATTATACATACATTTCTGACAGCATAATATGTGACAATGCATGTATGGTCAATGTGTGTATTCCATGGAAATCAATTTTCTGCTATTCATTCATATTGAAGTTTTCGAAAGTATTTCTATTCAAATAGAAAAAGAACTAGGTTACAGATTTACGATTAGTTATTGAAGCGAAATCTAAAATTATCGGAGTTTTCTGTAAACTGTTTGCCTTCTATTTCTGTGGCCTCCAAAACTTTAATAGGCACACTAATATTTGATATAACTTATAGAAGCCTCCGATTTCATTTCTGTATTTTTTATCGGATCTTTCCAACAATCATTTGAAGATTTCCTGTACCTATTATGCTCTTTGCGGAAAGAAAAAGTTCCGCGTCACTCACACAGTAAATTGATAAACGATCTTTATCCTTTATTTGTGATAGCGAAATTATAAAATTTCTCAACATTTCTTAATTTTTTCTCCAAGTTTTTCAATTCAAAGATATTTGCTCATTAATATTCAATTCAAATATGCTCATTATTTATTCATTAATCATAAGGTCTGGTATAATAGGGGTGAGTAAATCGTAATTATTGCTAACTATTTTATTAACTATTTAGGATATTTCACGTTTCGAATCAAAGGATACAACTTTCTTCTGTGTACAGCATCACTCCTGGATAATCTTTCCGTTGATAGCCGTAAAAAGAGACCTCTAGGGTATAACAGTTCACTGTGTCTTTCAGATTGTCGCAAAAGAACCTGTAACCAAACAAGAATAGTTTATGTGCGTAAATTACTACTACATCACTTTTTACGTTACTTAACTACTTTTATCACTAATTTAATACTTTTTATGTTTGCGTTATTACTACCTCCAGCAATCATATAATGAAGCTTGAAAATGGAAAAATATAGTGATGAGATTGTATAAATGTTTAAAAAACACTCGTATACGTTTTTGTTATTTTGAATATTATCGTTTATTTCAATTTAATATTAGGAGTGGTCGCTCTAAATGAAGAAATTTTGAAAAATATTTTGTTCAAAAATCAAGCTACTGGAATAATATGAAAAGAAAGTACGGCTATTGGAGATTTTAAACCTCTAAAATCTAATGGAATAATATGGTTATGTTATGATAAATGTCTAGTAGAAACATATTGATTATTTACTTTATAATGTATTGTGCTGGGATGGACTTGATACAATGGCATTAGAAGGAGGCTAAAGAAATACTTTGTAATTTTCACTTGATTGGCTGTGTGGAAATTAAGTGAATAAAGTTTTTCTTTTACCTCAGCTTACCTTCTAGTTGTCCCAGCCTTTACAGGATCTCTGTTGTACATGGTGTTCCCAAGACAGTAATCTTCAGCGTTGTGAGCCAGAATTTTAGGGAAAACAATGTGTCGTTCATACCTTTAAAATTTATAAAAATATCATAATTATTAAAAAAAATGCGTGAGGTTCAACACAGAGAATAGTCAACTTCCTTTACAACAGTGCTCCTTAAAACCATTTCACTTGACCTAAGTAATAGTGTAAGGTTTCTTTGAATTTCCGTGTGTATTCGTAAGTCGTTTCAGCTCTGCGTAAGCTATGATTCATGTCCTAAACATTAATAAATCCGGTTCTGTATGGCACGTTTACAAAAAGGAGAGAAAGAACATTGTTTTGTTTTTGTCACCTTTGGAGTATTTAGTTTGACATCTTTCTGGACGAGTACTGAATATATATCCCTTTAAAAATAGTTTACTTCGTGGATACAAACGCCATGGAAGTCTCATAATTAAGTCCGTGTTATGGCTCTCTCGAAAATAAGTAGTTTTTGTATTCGTTATTTTGACATTTCGCGGACCGTGTATCAAATCGCCTGTAGATAGAGATGCAAGGAGAGAACTTGAGTTATTAATGCGCTTAAGCTCCTTTGGAATGCATTACTTGTTTCATTATTTTGGCTCCCTTGACTTCGCCGTGAAGCATTGGTTTTGCGCCTCTCGGGTTGAAATGTTGCCAGCTGTACCTGATCCTATTCAAACGGCTGCGAAACAGAACTTGATCTATTGCTTCATTTTATATTGCGAGTGAACTAGTGCGATAATTACCAACTTCGGATAATCATCAACGCAGAGATATTTAAGAGACATTCTATGAAGGAAGGTATGTAATAATGAGTTGAGGATTATTTCTCTCTTTCTTCAATTAGTGTACTTTGATGGACATTGTTGACCGCAAATACAAAAATTTATAACGATACACATGCAATAGTTTTTAAATTCGTTCATCGGAATAATAACTATCGAAGAAGGTTATTTCTTGTATTTTAATTACATTTTTGTTCAGTAATTGATATGCGTTAGCAAAAGAATGTATATACACAGGAAATAAAATCCTAGAAATGAAATTCATCGCAGCATGATTATTATTGTTACTGTAGCATTTTGTTGTGTTGAGACACTAAAACTTATGGAGAATTTTAGCTGTACTTTATAATAAAGTATATATAAATAATACATGAACTGGGTTTTGGAAACTGGTTGAGAATTGTTAGAAAAAAGAACTCTCCCTGAAAGTGGAAGATCCTGGTTCGAGTCCCAGTCCCATCGTACTTTTACCCCTCCATTTATCCCTTGAGTTTTCCATCGCTCACACAAATGTGTGCCGGTATTATATCATTCTCTTACTTCATATGGACTATTTCCTACGAACATTCTTACTTTAGCATGCATATGTAACGCAAAGTTACTGAAATTTTAAAGTGAAAATCATAATTTGTTATCATATCATTCGCAGTTCAGGTCGCGTTCTCGTTTGATTTGTGGTCCGGATCGACCTGGATAGAGTACAATATCCAGCTTCTCCTTCCTCATGGCTATTTGTCGCTTTTGCCTAAGGCTTCAAACATCGAAGCCCCTCAGAAAAATGCCTCCAAGCGAGCCAGAGAAATGGTTTTCGAAGACGATCATTTGCCGACTCTTTCAGAGACGTAGGTCTAATGCGAAAGGCGGGGTAGGATTTATTTTTCACTCGGCGGAATGTTCTCTAGACTCCGATTTATAGGAAAGAAGTCCGTTCAGCCGAAGAAAAATATCCAGGCGATGTACGTTATTTTTCAGCATAACTCTTTTTCTCTGAATCAGCATTTCATGCAAGGGAAGACGGTCGATAATTTTTCTTCCATAAGTAGAAAAATCGTAGAAAAGAATATTAATTCTGGTGAGAGTAGATAATTGATTGGTGCGGTAGTAGGGGAAAACGTTAGACAAGGGTTGTGGCTTATACATTTTTAGTTTAATTCTCTGATTAGAAATAGATATTTTAACATTTTGGTTAGGAAATTCAAGGAACACGAAAATCCAGTTAAACAAAATGAGCTGAATAGATTTAAGATTTGGATTATACGTATGAAAAATTACAGGTAATTTGATGATATAAGCATCAAAATATGTTCATATGCCATATATATATGTCATATATGTTAACATAATGTTCGTATATGTTCGTATGATTTTAACATAATGTTCTAGAGATTTTGAAAAATATTTAGTGAAAATTCACAAAATTGCTTTCACACGTAGTCACACATTCAACTGTAGAAAACTTTATAACCAATTGATTGAATAAATCTTAAGTTTTTTGATGTGTGCTTAATATTACAATTCAGCCATGTATTTGCAATGCCTAAAGTTAGCCAAATCGTCATTGAGTACTTTCTATTAATCGACCATAGAAAAATAAAGTTTAGCGTTCGTTGTCCTGATTTAATTTGGAATTGATTTTAAACTAAAATCTAACAAAGATTTATTCAAAGATTATCGTTAATTCCATCAAATGAGCACGTAATGCTTCTTTAATTTTTTATTTTGATCTTCTTTCCCGTGCCAGGAAAAAATCATTTAACTCTCTTGAATTACTTGAAAGATCGTCCTATAATTTATACTCAGTAATCATACCTTTATTCAATGTTTTTTCAAAAAATAATTTATTTTTAGGCACGAAATTGATTCTTACGAATGCAGAACAAGCACATAAAGAAATAACGAAGAATCTTTCTGTCTGACGTAGAAATTTATTTCTCATTCCAAATCCCTGTAAAGCTAGAATAAATACAAAACATCTTTAAAATTTACATTGGGTACCCCTTTGACGACGAAAGTTTTCGTTTCCGGCACGAGTTTCTCCTATTTTTTACATCATTTGCATACATAGGGAAAATATGGCGCTTGGGGATGTATTAAGGAATCAGTGGAACTATTATCGTAAGAAACTTCATGCACATGAAAATAATTATTTAACAGCTACGGATGAAGGCTCAAATTCTTAGAGAAAATGTAACTTTGATAAGAGATTTTATTAACTTAATATCCTTTACTATCTTAAATTTCACGGTGATGTAAAATTTTGCAGAGTAGGATCATGGGAAATTCTATCTGTAGGAAATTTGTGGGTAATTCAAGCCAATTATTTTAGAGTAGATTAATGGCTTTAAATTATTACGTCGGAAATTGTGCATATAATGCGGTTACATAACCCCAACGATAGTTAATCTATACTCATTACTATTCAGAAAATTGTTAGGTTATACCATATGCTATTCGGAGAATTATTTAATTAACTTAATTTCAATTCTGATTATTTTCTTCTGCTATTTGTTTGTGTATTTTTTATATTTTATATTGGAATGTGCCAATTTTCTTTTTTTTATGATGTTTGCATTAATAATTTATGCGCGTATATTTATATAATTATGTACTGGTACGCTAACTTTCTATTTTTGCACTTATGGGTGATTTTCTCGAGAGTACAATAAATATAATTATTGTCGTGTTCTTCTAAAGCATGTATTCTTAGGAAAGAAGAAAATATTAAGGAATTTATAGGAAAATTCCAAAAGAATTTCAAGTATTTTGACTAATGAATCTCTCAACAAACCTTTCCAGCTACGAAATCCACTCGTGATAAATCTTGACTTTGAGAATCATACACGGATGATAAAAGATGTCAGTGTCAGTCAGCACATTTGTTGTAATCGATGTGGCGATTGAATAAAGTGCCTTATGAAGGTTGTTGGAGCAAGCATTTAGTATACCATACTATGATCGCTAATTTTTAAATGTTATACTTAATCGCGAAGGTAATTCAGTTCAAAAACTAACTGTTCATCTCGGCATTATTTTAATATAACCGTGAGAGAACGTCAAAATAAATTTTATACTTCCAGGACATTCACAAATTGCTTAAAATAATCGTAATGCCGCCGAGAGGGAGTGCGTTTATTTTTAACGCAATTTTTGTATTATTCGAGTCCCGGTATATGTTAATTTTTTGTTGTTTATGAGAAAAGAGCGGAGTATTCATTAAGTAAAGTACAGAAAAACTTCGCGGTTTTGGAATTACAAAAGGACAAAAGAAATTCAGTTTCGGAAACCCTGGACTGAACTTAAAATGAGTTTTAAGAAATATATTGATCTACCTTACAGATATCCTTGAGTAATAGTTTGAATTTTTGCCTTTATTTACGATATTTTCTATATATTCTCGTATGAATCATTCACACGTTCGAAAGTGCATCTAAAATACGATCTGAAAGACATGTTTAATGATAAATTTTGATATTTTTTACAATCATAGATATGAACCATGCTATTTAATTGTCCTAGCTCACGGTGATACTGTATATAAAGTCGGCCGTAGTGTGAAGTATCTGGCCAATCCGGGAAATGACCAATGTTGCTGAAAATTGGCCAATATCCAATTTTTCCCTTGATTCGGCGATTCGGCCGGCCAGTCTCTAATGGCATGAAGCAATACGCCAAAGTCGGAAGTAGAAAGTTACGAGCAGATTTAAGCGAGTATATATAATTAATATTATATGAATTGTATGTTATCATAATTTATTAATTTCCATGTATTATCAATCATAAATTATCATTTTTAATTTTGAAAGTATACCTATCTGTTCGACTTCGAATTTTGGAACAACCTTGACTGGGTTGCGTTGGCGAGAGTAACTGTAAATTAAATAGTTATTATTGTTTAAAGAGGTTTAAAAATCTCCAATAGCCGTATTCTTTATCGATCCGTAACTCGTTGCCTCTGGTTTTCGTAAATAACAGAATGGCACGGTATACTGACTTAATATGAAAACCGGTGACAGCCAGGTGCTACAAAGACCCGCAAAAATATCTTAAAATTTTCAGCTTTTAGCTTTTGAGTTTTTTGTTTTGCGTGAAATATAAGATTAGGGATACATAATTTAAGAAAAGGATTCGAGCGCAAATCTTGCAACTCCGCCGTAGCCTAGTACCGTTACCTAGGCCTGAGCCTCTTATCCCTCTATGAAACAAGAGGAACGCAATCCTTCCTGCTGGCATAAACACAAGGTTCCTATTCATGTTCTTCTTAAATCGAACGCGAGGAACTCTTCATACCTGTCACTCCTGGACTAAAAGCGTTCGAATACGTATATTTACCACAACTCCAGCTTGAATACACGAGTAAAATGCTGCTTGCTTTCTGCAAGCAAAAGGTAAAGTTTTAGTAAAAATATAGTAATTGGTCATCAGCATGGAGAGCAGTCATACTTAGCGATAATAAACGAAAAATTTATTTCCGAATTTCCCAATTCAGGACCCCTTGAGAAATATCCTTCTAAATAACGTTGAAGAAGATGAATTTTCAGCTAAGTGCAAAATTAATATGAAATGTGAATCACGTCTTTAACTGCTTTATGCGTCCTTACTTTCCCATTTTTTTGTTATAGGAGATTATTTGGCGTGACCTGGCTTGAACCCAAGATAACTATGGTTACAAACTAATTTTTTTCTACAACATAGTATAAATATTCATCAACGTGGCGCCTCTATATCTTAATTTTTAACAGGAGAGTTTTGCACCGGCCTTGCATCGAACCATGGATACATAATGCAATAGTTTCTACTGTTTCTGTTAGATCTGAAAAATTTCTTTTAGCACGTTTGAGTTCTCTTTCTTACCAAAAATATTTCATTTTATCCCAAAAATCGGCGCAATGCATTTTGACCTTTAACATATTGCACCGAATTTCGAGATTTAAAAAAATTCTCGGAATGACAGAGAATTGAAATTCGGGAATCCAACAGATGAAAACATTATCTATTGAATCTATTAGAGAGTTTTTCGAAAATGACCCAGATTTCCAATTTAGACTAGTGTAAATATATACTTCAAGGTGCTTAGAGATGTAGTTAATAGGAGACTCAATCTCTATATATCTCTAGGCAACTTGATTTTGAATTTTGTCTTTCCGGAAAGTATTTTTTATGTAATAGTTGGCGCAATGCATTCTAACGGGAAAATTCGTGATTTTGGTGGCCTCTAATTTCGAACCCATGATAGTTAGGAAGGATATCTGATTTTTCCTGGGGATGTGAGTTTGGGCCATTTACAAAAAATATAAGCTGCCCAATCCTTCCAGAAGTTTGGCCCCTGAATTTGTATCTTCCTACATATATGAATCAGTGAATCAGGAGAATTATCGACACATAATAGATAGATGTATGCATATATTTATCCGAGGAAGGGGTTATATATAATAGTTATAAACGAGTAAGGTATGCTAATCGAAAGGTATTTTTGAGCAAGTCATTTTGAGTAAAATGCCTAGAAACTAATCATCACCATGGTAAATAATCATGTATCTCATCGGTTAGGAGTTCACAATTAATTTTAAAATTTCTACAATTTATACCTTACGGAAGAATTGGGATGATCGTGGCGTCAATCTCAGGACGTTTTGGGTTATTTTCTTCCATATAAAATAAGATGATAATATTCTATGTGCGAAATGTAATGTCTCAACCTGGGCCCTCCTTTTCCTGTATATTCTTTATAGGAGAATATCTTGTGTGCCCTGGCGTCGAATGCAGGATTGTTATTGAAACAATTTTTGGTTTTCTAAATTATACGTATCACTGACTAAGACGCGTATTGGAGATTTGTAAACCTCTTATTCATTTATGACCGTGTTACAATTATCTTTCGAGTTAATTTGATTCTTCATCGGCTGCATCGGCTGCATCGGCCACACCTTTGTCTATGTCTATGTAAGAACCCTGCAAGCCGCCTTCCGGCGTGTGGCGGGGACGCAGGCACCTTGACTCTATTTTCCTAAACGATTGCTTTCGCGTATAGCTCGCGGAAAAAATGAATTTTTGAAACGATTCGTTTTAGCATCTGCTTCCCTAATCTTTCTGGCTGAATCAGAACGGCCCATATAACAGGGGGGTCGCATTATATCGCTTACATCATCTGAGAACGTAATTTCTCTGAACTTATTTAATAAATTTATCCTTTGAATAAGTCTTCTATCTTCTAATGATTCCCATCATGCATCCTGTACCATCTGAGTAAAACTCGAAGTTTTATCGTAGCAATTCTTAATAAATCATATCACCTTTCGTTGTACTTTTTCTAAATCCCGAATATGACATTTCTCGGTGGGACCCATACACTACATGTATACTTAAGGTGAGGCCTAACTAACGCTAAGTAACATCGCTCGCTAACTTTTTCTTAGCTCCTACCGACTATTCTTTTAACGAAGCCGAGTTTCTTAAGTGCTTTTTCACATATATTTTGGATGTGGGCACTCCATGATAGATTATTCGTGAGAGTTATTCCAAGATGCTTCACCGATTCGGCTGTCATTAGGTTTACCCCACGGAGGCTGTAAGAATAATCATTTATTGTAGATTTTTTTTAGAAGAAGTTAACTACTGAACACTTTCCTACATCGCCAATCATCGCACCTATTCACAATTCTATTATTATATATACCTTTCACGACAGTAATTTCGAACTCTATATTCCATCTAAACTTGGTAGATGAGTGATTAACTTATATTTTATTATCTTTGACGTCACAAACATTATAAATAATGTTTCTCGGGACACGATCGATGAAAAACGATGAAATTTGCCTTTCGCCCATAGAGCCCAGGGCGCCCAAAAAGTAAATAATCGGCTACTTCCGGTTTATCAGTATTTCATGAATAACTCCTAAACAATCAGTGATACGAAAATATGTTTCAAACAAAAGTTATAGTAAATAAAATTTTCTAAAACGTTTATAAATATTAGTATATACCTAAATCTCATATTTATGGAGATATTTTGAAAACCGGAAATGAGCTTTGATGAATGAAGCTCGACTTCCGGTAAACCGATTTACTCCAAAAACTACTCAACTCTGACAGCACAGACCACAGTACTATATATGAAGTTTGGTATTGATACGACCAATTCTTTTCACGTTAGAGCGCCCACTATCACACACACACATACACACACACACACACACACACACACACACACACATACACACAGACATCATTCCGAAAATGGTCAAAACGTGTTCTAGGGACCCCAAAACATGTATTTCCGTTGAAATCTCGAAGTCGAATTTTTTCATGAAAACAATACTTTCTCTATACTTCGTATATGGAGAAAGTAAAAAAGCAATTATACGGCTACCCATAAAACACGGAATAACAATATTAATAGTAATTTTAAGCAATATCTTTCACTATAGCCTATATGAATGTAGTAGATCAAGCAATTTGGAAGCGCAGCGTGTTAAGTTATTATAAGTTAAAAAATCATATTATTCATAGCGAATCTTCTATCCCCTAGCTACAGAATTCGTCAATTTCTGGTATAAGTATACAAAAATATAATTAGAAAATTAATTAAAATTTAATTTTTGTCTTTAAGAGTTGATAGCTAATCTTAAAGAACTTTCTCAGTTTTGCTCATTGTTTAAGCTGATATGAATTATACTCCTCATAGAACACTTAATTTGAAACTGTACCATCACCCAATTTTCAATTGACTGATCTGCGTGCTTCGTAATCTATACATCTTATTCAAAATAAGCTTTGCGAAAATTAAAAAATACTGAAGCACGACAAAGTAAGAAAGAAGAGAATCACAAGAAATTGAAGTATGGCAACAGGTTTTCTCGACTAAATTACATTATTTTAATACACAAACGGCGGGTAGGCTGTACATCTGTTTCTGGGTGGATGCCTTATGTATAATGAAATAGCTTCGGTAAATAAATAAAGATGCTATTTTGCGCAGGAAAGTAGTTACGATTTAACACTAGAAGGACGGTGACGGTTATTGGACCACGTTTCAATTTTACTTCAAAATTCTTTAAGTTAAATATTTGTCAATTTTTCGAAACTCTTGAAATTTTTGTGAAACCATCTCAAACCTAATATAAATGAATCAAAATTTTGTTAACACTGATGTGGAATATTTTACATTATATTATACGAATATGAACGGCCGGTGATCGTTTGACCACTATCTCTTTTCAAGCCAAATATTTACCCTTTTCTCCAATTTGTTTTTCAATATTTTCCTGTAGATGTTTATATTTGAATGTGTTAATATATTGGTGAACATAGAAACTCCTACAAAAATGTTTATATAGCTTGTATCAATACATTTTCCCTAAATGTTTAGTTTTATCAGAGGCTAATGATTCCTTATCACTAAGAATACACGTTGAAAAATTACATTTTCCAACTTTGAGTGACTGCATGATGCATCTGGATTGCTGAAATTTACAAATATATAATTAATATAGATATTATGAAAGAGAATATTTATTCACTGAATTCATATTGTTTTTATGTTTGTTACTATGATGCAAGCTTCAGATTTTTCTATCATTCTTACTTATTAATATTCACTAATTGAATGTTGCCATAAGTATATAGATATGCCTAACATATATATATATATATTGAAACAACTAAACGTCTCCAAGATGCAAAGAAGCAATGAAATAGGTATTTAGATGCGCAGTGGCCATTTGACTACTTCCCGTTCTTCTATGTGGAGCAAAACTCCAGTCCTTCTAGTGTTAAAGAAATAGCTCGGGTTTTTTTCTGTCAGATATCGTCACAATGGCGGAACTTCTATATCCAAATAGTTTTTGAGGGATATTTGGTAGCGAAGTTTATGATTCATATTAATGTCACTGGAAATTAACCACAGGTTAATGAGAATCACTCCATCACTATAAAAGGTTGTATTTAGGAAAAATATCAAAAGGAATTTCATGAGTAATCTTTCGTGTTTTGTTTTAGAAAATGAAGATATTAAATTCTACTCGAAAGAAAAAATTCTGCTGAATAAATACTCTTAGGGTAAAATTCGGTAGACATGTAGTATTTACTTGATTAAATTTGGAATAGAATGAAAATCTGAAACGGGCTAATGGTAGTTATCTGGGGGCACGCCCCTGAAGCTCCCCTATGCTGACTGTACAATCGGCTGACACCCTTAATGTCCGCAGTCGCGAGGTGGCAGCACTGAAGCTCGCCCTTTGAAACCATAATCTCATATGGAGTAAATGGAAAAAACAGCACGATTATGCTACTTTTTCCCTCTTTTTCTTTGCGGGAGTAGTATATACCAAAGATGGAATTCAGAGTTAGTGATTTATCCATTTATAAGTACTTAAAACAATTGAATAAAATTGGCAAATTAGTAAATCCGAAGAATAAGTGCAGGTTGCCTTCAAGGCACACCACAAGTAACTTCGTCGCTGTGAAAACATTATTCGTAGATCAGCGAAGTGCAATGTATTCTGCTTGGATACACAGAAAATAATTGATCCTTAATAAATTACCAACGTTACATCTACTTTCAACTAGGCCTTTTAAAACTAGAATCGCAGGATGTATGTACATGGGTGGTCTGAAAAGTTTCCGACATTTCAACATTTCTTGACATGTTTTCTGAAAATTTCTGAAAATTTTCTGAAGATGTCTGAAAAATCTGGGGTCAGAAACTTTTCAGACCACCCTCGTATTTACATTTCCTGAAAAAAAAATCGAAGTTCCCAGAAATAGTCTCCAGGAAATGAGTAAACGGTCAAATATTGTTGAAACATACATAAATCCAAAAGTATCAAATTTTAATGACTGGCGTGGACTTAATTTTATCTTGGGGAGGCTGAAATGTGAAACTAGGTTATACACTATACAAACATAAAGGATAGAGTGGTTTAAAAAATTTATTGACCAAACATTAAGTTTTAGACAGTTTCGCAGTTTTCCTTTTCGATGCACTTTCTTTAAATTTATAAGCTTTGCATGCTGTCTAATCCTCATAGTTACATAATATTTTATAATATATGCTATGATTTCACTTCCGTGCATGGGAAAGTTATCTCTTCATCACCTTCAAGTAACTCTGTAATTATGCACTCAAGCACATCATTTGACTCACGGTGTTTTACAAATTGTTCCTTTACTTTGAGGATGAAAGTATGAAGGTTTACATTAGGATGAACCAAAACCCCCATACTTTTCAGATTTGTTAACTTTGCTACTGGATGGCAAGAGAATGACCCGGATGAATTAATGCAGCCTGGCAAACAGCATACTTGCTGTGTTTCTTTATCTGGTGCAATACAACGATGACAAGACATTTTTAAGAATAAGGATACCTTAAGGATATCTTAAATATATCAAAAGTCTTCAAGCCCAGTAACGACAATGAAGATCTCCAACTCACACAACGTGGTCGCACTTTCCAACTCACATCAACGTTACCGTAGAAAGGGGTGACTTCGGCCACGCGTACATTGCTCCACAAATTGTAAATTTGTAGTACAATAAATTATGTAGTACTAAAATTTCACGAAGTAGCTATTTTTTCCTGCCCTTTAGAATTTAGATTGTCTTGACATATCGTCAGCCAATCCGTCTTGCTCCTTGCAACATTGACAGTACAATTGTCATTGGGAACTAAATTGAAAATCGTGCATGCTCGAGACAAGTCTACGAAATCTCAGTCTGTTAACTTCTCTCAGTAACACTCAGCAAGATGGGAAACATTTGAAGACAATTGGAGGCCAAACATTACTTCTTCGTGAAAAAGGGATTAAATTAGTGGAAGTGCTGTTAAATTTTACTACAAACGTATTTGAACAGTAAAAAGTAAATGTTCAGTGCTTTGACAAAAATTCCAGAAATTGTTTGGGTCGGAGATTCATTCGTAGAAACAAAACACTTACTCTAAGGCGTGAAAAAAATTTAAATGGGTTTGAGTGACAGTGAGTAGAAGTTTTCTACAAGAATTTTTCATTCTTTTTGTTTTTGGAGGAAAAAAATTAAAAAATGTAAAAAATTTATTTTTCTTTTGAAAATTTATAAATAAAGTGGAAAAACGTTATAATGAGTCAATAACTTCTTATCTCAGTACCTATTAAACAAAGATTAAATATAATAATAATTTAAAGATTTTAAAATATATTAATGGTCGTAATATTAGTATTATAGTTAAATTTATAGGCGATATTTAGGAAACATATTTAGTGGCCCAAATCACCCCATCGGTTATAGCCTAAGGCAGCTATTCTTTATTTCTAAAACAAATTCCGTTGCTTAAGAAAATTTTTTAGATACTATTTGCATAAATAAGAATTACCTTAATGTAATCTAAATTTTCTGAGCATAGAGAATGTAATTGAATACAGAAATATTAAAAAAAAATCTAAAAACGGCCAAAGTCACCCCAATTCTACCGTTCGGTTCGTCGCATTTCAGTGATTTACGAATAATGTTTTTACGGCGACAAAGTTACCTGTGTTTTGCACATAAGGCAAGCACCTATTCTTCGGATTTGCTAATTAGTCCGTCTTATTCAAATGTTTTGTATTCAATTCAAAAGTACCTATTGATGGATAAAACAATTACTCTTGAATCCATCTTTGGTAAATATTACTCTTTATTACATATGTATCATAATCGTGCTTTTTCACCGTTTACTCCATATAAGATTATGGTTTCATAGGGCGAACTTCAGTGCTGCTATCTCGCGGCTACCATCTCGCGGTTGCGGACATTAAGGGAGCCAAAAAAAATCAGCAGTTTCCAGTCCTATACTTTCTAAGTTCGTGTCTGGGGATTATACCATTACTTTTTTCAGGTAGAAATTTGGAGGGTCTCCATCCTAATCCGGATCCTTAGCTTGCCTTCGCAGCTAGGGAGTGCCGGCCCGCACAGCAGGGGGGACCATAAAAAACTGACCGCGTGGAATACGATTAAAAAAGTTATAAACAATTCAAATGAGCAAAAATTTATTATCTTTGTCGCCTCACTAGTCCAAAGAGATAAACAAGCGTCTTTTGATCGACGTTCTACGACGAAAATTAAGATTTTTCGTGATATTGCTAGAAATGACCCGTTGGCGCACGGCAACGTTGCCCCGGGGATGGGTTGGGTTGGGGGGAGGGATTTCTAGCAAAAATCTAGAAATCCTTCGATTAAAAGACGCTAGTATATCTCTTTCGACTAATGAGGCGACGAAGATAATAAATTATTGCTTATCTGAATTGTTTATAACTTTTTAAATCGTATTGCACGCGGTCAGTTTTTTAAGGTCCCCCATCCCAAGCTGCGAAGGCAAGCTAATGGTCCGGATTAGGACGGCGACCCTCCAAATTTCTACCTGAAAAAGAGTAACGGTGAAACCCCCAGATAACTATCATTAACCCTGAAACGTAATTGCCGTCCTTCTAGTGTTAATTGTTAAAACGTAATGAAAAGGCTAATAATTTTTGGCTAGCGAGGAATTCATGAATAACAGCTTCATTTCATTTGCCAGCGCAGAATAACATCGTTTTTTCCCCAAAATTATACCTCACGCGTTTTAGAGCGGTATGCTATCGATTCTGCTTTCATGGGAAGTCATATATCGCGATTGTATTGAATAGCCGTTAAGAAGTGAGGCAGAAGGGAACGTGGGAATGATAACGAGGGAGAGAGGCAAGTCGTTATTGACGGAAAAGGGACGCCTCCCCTTTGGAATGAATATAACACAGCGTTGGCGCAATACGATGGCGTCTTGGGACTCATTTTATGAATCGATCGGAGCGTGTTCTATGTAAGGATCAGTGGACCTCCAAAATGCTCCTCTTTCGTCTATCAGAGTAATTGGACCGTGTATTTCAATGTTAAAGATGCAGTACGCAACGCTGAGTTTTCTGCACGCGGAGCCTTTTGTGAAAATTTGAAAGGCGTATATTTCTACGGAAAGCTCAGAGTATCCATTTTACCGCTTTTGGATGATATCGCGTACATATTTAGCGGAAAGAAGTGAAA
The DNA here is from genome assembly GCA_947579665.1 of Sympetrum striolatum. Lineage (NCBI taxonomy): Eukaryota > Metazoa > Arthropoda > Insecta > Odonata > Libellulidae > Sympetrum > Sympetrum striolatum. The sequence continues at coordinate 81,333,509 of OX388352.1, forward strand.
CATTAATCCCAGATCCAACTGTGAAATACAGACTATTACAATGGGGAAGAGCGAATGTGCTTTGGGAGCAATTGTTAAGGCCGTTACTGAGTGGAATCCTGTAAGAGAAAAATTGTTATCCAACACCGTGTCATTTATTTTAAGCCAAAGGTAGGAGGGTACTTGCGAACCTTATTTTGACGTTAAATAGGCCCTTTTAGTCACTTCGTGAAACAAAATATTTAAATAATTTTTTCGGTCTTACTAATCATTCTAAGTGATACATTTTGTGGAAAATGCCCTGTTACAGTTTACTAATTTGATTTTTTATATAAAATTTTAATGTGTCTCTATTTACATGAAGCCGAGGAGGGATGAACATGATAAGTCATTTGGGGCCGGGACTCGAACCCGGGTCTGCCAATTGCTGGTTGTTTGCTCTATTCAATTGAGATATCCTGGCTGAAGATTCTAACATATTGTTCGAAAGACTTGTCCGGCACTGCGACAATTTTCAGATATTTTCCTAGGTTTGCGTGCAAATCATCTTTCACTCTTATCCTTGTATCTGCAATAAAAGAGAGGCTTAATGCATAACACTAAATGCTAAATGTGGCTTTCCAATGGTTAAAAGATTCTATCCCTATACTTAGTTATCTTCATTTCTATCTAAAAGGCTATTGAAATAATCCCAAGGAAGAACGTCAAGTGATAAGTTGAGTGGAAAATGTTTTTTCAAGTACGTTTTTCCTTAGAATTTTTCTGTGCGCTCGCCCTTAATTCTATTCAGCGCAGTAAATCTGGAGCATTCAGCTCACGGTTTAAGGAAAATTTTATATTTCTAAGTAGAAATTCATGAAGATAATCAGTGGAAATTACAGTCCAAAAGAAATACCTTAAGATGAGATATTTACTAGCGATTTTAACTACTCATATTTATCAAAAAGACAAATTATAATTATTTGTTGCTGAAACCGGTTGCTCCAACTGTCCATAACCAAATTGAAATCAGAGGGTGGATTGAATTCGCTAAATGTTCAGAAATAAGGACTGATTTTAACTTTCAGTTAATTTAATTCAATCTTGTTTGATTAATTCTTATAGTAATATTTGTTTATTTTAACGGACTAAGGAAGTTAGTTATTCCCGACCCCGTCAGACGTCTTTCTAGTCCGATTTTCCTTGGCATTTGTTTTGGTTGCACGCCCATATGTGTAATGAATGTTTAACCCCTCTCTCAGGTTTAGCTCGTCTAATAGAAACGCCGAGTAACATTTTAGCCAGCAAAAATTTATTTCTCTGTCGACCTAAATTTTATTTCTGTTAACCCTTAAAGGACTGACGTTCCCATATGGGAACGGACTGCAGCTGGGTTCTATAGGTAGCTAAACAATATCTTGAGTTTCATAAAATGGTCAGTAAACGATATTTTGTGAGCTAAGAGGGTCCTAAGCTTAGTTTCATTTGAGTTTTGGTGCATTTAAGTCAAGGGAAATATTTCTTGTGATTTTTCGAAAAACAGGGAAATTTTGAGATGGATCCTTCTGGCAACTAAATTTTATAAGTTTTACTGTTTTTAATTTAAAGTAGTATTTTGCTTGTATACCTTTAGTATGATGTTCTAATCATCCAAAGAAATTAAATAGAGCAGAGTTTGAGGTTATTTGTTGTTGTTATAACGTTGTTTATTGCTGCGTTCCCGTATGGGCACGTCAGGCCTTCCCACTACTACGCGACTTCCTTGCCGATGGCTGTCAAGGAAAGCTATATATAGTATATAAAAGAATATTTTGCGACATAATACATTATTTTTGGTGCAATTAAGTTAAGAATTGTTTTAGTTTTAAGTTGTGACAAGAAGACTATGGCAATTATTATTCATATTTATGAACTAAATCTCGGAAAACCTAAAATTATATAGTAGAATCGGCAACAACAAATATTAGCAAATGATTATTGTACATTGTACTAGATATACAAATCCTTTCAAATTTTATCAGCTTCACATAAAAATGATATCATTAGAGGTGTTATAGTTTCTATTCAGGAAAAACGTAAGTTTTCATGAGTCGACTTCACTGAAGGAGGCTCTCCGAATCCTTGACGAGGATGAAGAGAGTGAGGTAGATGTTACCGATTTCTTCATTTCTCCAACAGAAGAAAATGAGCGAACTGATGAAGCATTGGCTGATGAAGATGAGGAAAGATTGGTTGACAATTTTACTGGCAAGCAAATAAGGGCACAAGCCGAAATTCGGTTCGCAACCAACGAAAGTATCGGTGCTGGAGAAGACGATGGGGCAAAAAAATCTGTCCGGAGAAAGTGGATAAAGGGCAGCATTGAGTGTACGGGAAGTTTTTCTGAAGCAGATTACTTTTCATACTCTAAACTTAGCTGCATCTAATTGCTAGAGCTCTTCATCGATGACGAGCTCGTCGCATTCATAGTGTAACAAAGTGAGAATTACGCCCGATTTTTTAATTGCCCCAGTCCACAAATTACAGCAGAGGAGATGCGAGCCGTCATTGGCATTTTGATTGTATCCGGGTACAAAAGTTCTCCTGGAAAAAAATATTACTGGGACGCGAAAAAGGATGTACATATTGAATTGGTTAGTAGAGCGATGAGGAGGGACTGCTTCATCCAAATAATGAAATTTTTACACTTAGCGGATAATACTAAGTTAGACAGTCAAGCGATGGGTTCTACAAAGTCTGGCCTACGATGAAAAGAATTACACTGAGATGTTTGCAGCATTTGGTGCCTTCCCAGTTCTTAGATTGTGAAGAAGAGATGATAAGATACTACGGAAGACACAGCTGCAAGCGATGTAGTAGAGGTAAATCGATAAGATTCGGCTATTATAATTTGAAGTGATGAGAGTGGAAAGAGCATCACAGCTATTTCTACATGTTAAGGAATAGGAATCAATAAATGGCTGGAAAATTTGGTAATTGTGGCAGCTTCAACAGCGTATGGAGTTATGCCGTTGATGAAAGCTAAAAGATTTTATAGGAAACAAAAGAAAATTATTCAGCTTCCATAACCCTACTTCATATCCCAGTATAATAAGCATATGGGTGGAACTGACAAAATTCATATAAATTCACTGCATATTGGTAAGATATGATTTATATAAATTATTTACAACTCAGACAATCGAGTAATAATAATAATAAAAGGAAATCCTCAGATCCAAGGAAAAAATTACAGTTTAGACGGGAGATTACTCAGGTGTACTTTATTAGGTACAAGACGGAATAAAAACCACCCGGTGGAAGTCTCAGCAAGGCTTCCACGTCAAAAACTGGCTCCACGCAAGAGTTATGGTATGATCAATTAATCGGTGTAATCGGTGACATACCGCAGAACAAGGGAAAACGCTGCGCATATGAAGAGTGCGAGAGTCGTGGGAGAACAATGCGTAATAAGTGCGATGTTGGGCTCTGTGTTAAATGTTTTACAAAGTACTTAACAGAATAATTATAAAACAAATACTTATATATTCCAAGAAAAACCATTTCATACAATATTTTTTTGAAATAAATATGATTTTTTCAATAAAATGCTATTTTTAAATTTCATCATGGCGCGCATAATAGTAGTAATGGGAAGGACTGACGTGCCCATATGGGAACGGGCATTTGCAACGAACCTATTATTGTTAACTTTTTTAAAACAATTTTCTGTTGTTAACTTAGGTCATCTGAATACCAATATACTAAAATTAGGGTAATTTTTAAGAAAAAATAATTCTCGTCCTTGGAGGGTTAATGTGAGCCATGTAGAGTTAACGGAACATCATGCATATTTAATGGAAGAGAATTTTCCTCAGCGATACTCCTTTTCAATGCATGGAATATTTCAATGATTCATAATGAAATTCCTCGGTATCACCGGGGAAACGATTGAAGTTTCCCTCCAATCCGTTCCTGTTCACAACAAAGCACAGTGAACGATATTGAATAGCCGCGGAAATTTTGCGGAATCGTTCACTCGGAAAATGTCCCAGGCATTGCGAGAAATTACTCCATAAGCCTAGTTTTACCAAAGCAAAAAAATTATTTCGCACAAGTACGTAAACCAGTTTTTCCTCACAGCTTTATTGTATCTCATAAACCGCGACACTTTACGCGTAGATTCTGAACAGGCTGCAAAGAGACTTCGTGAGAGAAATAATAAAATAAATGATACCGATAAAGTTTTTATTGGTACTCTCCGCGTTGATTTAGTAGCAACTGAGATTTTGTAACATTGAGCCTTCAGTACACAGTTCCGTTAGAATTAATCGCAAAGCAAAAGGCAGTAACCGTCAAATATTCTAACCTATTGAAAAAGAAGGCAAATAGCGTATTGATACAATATGAGATCTTGTATAGACAAGGTTGCATTAAAAATATTATAGCAAGTTTGAGAAGGTTTAAAAAAAAAATTATCGAGAAACGAGAAAGCTAAGCCTCGACGGCAAAGAACGGATATAGCAAAGTTATTTTTCTCATTAGAGGTACTTCTTAGTGAAATAAGTTACTTGGATCATTTGAAAATACAAACTCATTCCAAAAGAAATGCTATAGTGTGACATAGTCATGCAGGAACCTGTGGATAAAGTAGAATTATTGATATATATAAGGGATTGATCGGCAGGGTGATGTACGGTGGTATTCTACCCCTTGACCGCTACGGTAGCCGAGAGAGACTGTCATGAACCCCGAAAAATCCAGTAAAAGCAGATACATATTACATATCCTTATACGCATGTATTCCGAGAAAAAAGAAAGGACACCGCACATTTTAAGAAAACCCAATACGTAATCCGGAAGCGATGCTTTCATCTACTGAAATGATTAGGCACGATGTTCTTAAAAAGTGCGGTGTCCTATCTTGTTTTCTCGGGAATGAGACGAGGAACGCCGATAAAGACGGCTATTGGAGATTTAAACCTCTAATTCTTTAACAGCCATTTCCAAATTTTCTTTCCTTATGTTTCTAAAACTGTATGGAAACGGGACTATTGCATGTTGTAAAACTGAATGAAGCCGACAGGAAACAGGGCAGGAACTGGAGGAATTAATTATTAGCTGTTTGCTGGTGCGCAAACCTAGAAGCTGGAGAAGATAAAATCATGCGCTACCGCTCTGCGCAGCAACAGCTGTTGCTGGAATATGTCCATATTAAGTTCGACCGCTCAATCCTGCAAGAGAGTGTTTCATGATGAAACTCTCGAAGAAGTGTCTATCCTATTTATAATTACCACTCTTTGATCTCTCGATGAAGAAATCTAACAAATTCCTTACCAGATAACTTCAACCAAGTATATATGTAACATTTTGTCGAAGGATAGATGGACGCCTCTGACACCAATATTACTGTATTAAAGTATTCAAAATGCTTGAAGAATATTATTTAAATTTTAATTGCTTTAATTGCTCAATACCTAGAATTTATATTCTTTCCCTTTTAAATTGGGCAAGATAGTAATAATTTAAATCTCAAACTATTGTTTACACATTATTCGCAATTCGTTCGCAATTAAACAATATTGTTTTGTAAATTAAGTTTAAAATTCTTCTCTTATATGTATAAGATTGTATTACAATGTATTGTATGTATCAGTGTTTGCCCTGTAATTTTTTTGTTGGGCGAACTTAAAACACAATAAATAAATAAATAAATAAATAAATAAATAAATAAATAAATAAATAAATTATTGCTTTCACTATTCTATGTTGTGTGTATGTAATTTTATTGTTTGCCTATACTATACATAAACCATTTAATTGTTTAAAATGATAAAATTGTGTTGGATCTTGCTCAGCTTACTGAAAGTGGTCATGATTAGTGACATGTCTTATGACACGATCTATAATAGACGTTGCAATAATCATAGACTAGACTAGTTAGACTTTATTAACATAGTATGATTGACAATTCTATTAGTCTAACTCAGGGTTTCCCGAACTTTTTCTGCAATGGAACACTTCGCAAACCTGGGAAGTTTAACGGAACACTTAGCTTATTTTTAGGTAAGTTAATTCTACTTATAAAATTTTAAAAATCATTTAATTAAAACAAATTATTTATTTAGGGATTATTTTTACATATAAAACTATAATATTATAATATATGCACAAAAATATGAATACATAAAGCATTTAATGACTTTTAGGATTTTGAATTCTTGAATTGCATATCTTCTTGATATTTAATTTATTACTTAAAGTTGATAGTAGAATGAATTCTATGAACGTAGCGATAGAAAGCTTTATTTTAAGGTTTTTCCGGTAGAATATTTTGGGAACCTCAGTGGAAACGTTTTGTCAAACTCCGACTATTGTACTGACTTTTGTCAGACTATGTATGAACTTCCAAGCTGTGAAGCGAATGCTGATGGTTTTGGAAACATTCCGAGTTCTACATAAGTAAACTTTACATTACGTGAAATGATTCGTGATAGGGTATGCCTTCCCTCAATATTAAATTTTGCAATAGTGCTGGGATTGCGTATTTGTAAAAGATTGTAAAATTATTGTCAGGTTCTTGATACTCTAGCACAGTGGTTCCCAACCGGTGGGTCGTGACTCACTAGTGGGTCGCGGAAGGGTTAGGTACAAATGGATCGCGACTCGATCCTAAAACTATCAGAAACCATCGAACAAACCATCAGAAAAGATAACAAACTGTTAAAATAATAATTGTTTGGCTACAAAAACTATATGGGAGACTCGGTCAGCCGGGGCTCTCGTCCGTCGAAGTCTGCGGAACGATTTGGTCAACGGAGAGAGAGGACTTTCCCCGTTTCCCGAAAAATGAGGGCCTTATACATTGCTCGCAGCCTAAACATTACCATATCTCTTTGGAACAGAAGGTTCCAGAAGGAATTCCGCACCTGGTGATGGGCGGGCGATAGCAATGGTATGTCACGTACCTTTTCGCGTTACATCTTTTGTAATGCTCGGTGGACGCAAGGGTACAGCATTGACCACTGTCCGCCGCGTCTTTCGTGACGCCATTGATCTCACTTCTTACCTGATTCTTAGAAATTCTTCGGCCACCAGCAACTATGCGCCGGACGAGGAAAAAGTCAAAAATCGCTTTCCGAGATCTATTCATCAACGGACCATAGCGTAGCCACGGGGAGACGAAATAGATCAGTAACATCAATAAAATGACCGACATAATCTCCTGCCAAATGCTTGAAAGAAGTAAAATTCTTCTTTCTTTTCTTTATTTCACTTTCTTTTCTTTCTAGGGTTTGTATGTTTCTTCACTCTGAAGTTTACGAGTAGAGCAGGAAGGTAGTGAGCACACCGATCAGGAGAAGTATTAAGGAGAGTGTGAGAAGGGAATTTAGAGGAGTGGAAATACGCTTCGACTAAACTATATCAGAAAATAAATTGATTTCGCCGAAAATACATATTGCGGAGACATCATCTCCGAAATTTCTAAAGTATCCATAATCAAGGGTGGCTAGAGGATGAGCTTGGAAGAATTGATCCATCTCCAGTCGATAATTACAAACGCTTAAAATTGTCAACATTCCCGCAATGTGACGTAAGAAGGCGGAAGAATTTAAACTGGAATAGGTATTAGAAAACGAATGCAAGATGGCTCTTCCGAGCACGCTCGCCGTCAGGCCACTTTTGAGTTTAGTTTCGATAAGAATCTTGGTTTTCATATTCTAGCGATAAGAATTTAGGCACACTTAATTAATTTCTATCAGGAAAACATAGCGAATCTAGTTACGCCCCTTTACATTCCCTTATGTTATACCTCGCTTTACCTCCGCCTATCGGTGTGTTTATATCTTATCTGCTGGTATCGCAAACTTTAGAGTGAAGCCACAGAGAAACACTATAAAAAAGAAAGTGATTAATAGTCGAAAAGGATGAAAAACTCCATTCCCTAATTAGGCAGGATATTATGTCAGTATCCCGCTACCTATCCAGCTTCCCTGGCAATGTGATATGGTTTTCTTAAGCGCCATAGGCATGGTATCCCCGAATTCAGTATCGTATATACCTATGTAAGCACTGAAAGCCACTATTCGGCGTGAAGCAGAGGGTGAAAGCACCTGGACTTTATTGTCCTAATCGATTGCTTTCGCATATTGTTAGCGGTAGAAACGAATTCTTGAAACGGTTCATTCTAGTATCTATTTACCTGATCTTCCTCGCATAATCAGAACGGCCTTTATATCAGCGAGATCACATTAAATCAGTTACATCTTCTCAGAACGTTCTTTTTCCGAACCCTTTTTTTTAATTTATCATTTATTGCAATCTTCTATATTCTGAAGATTTTAACCCACGCCCTATATCATTTGAGTAACGCCCACTGCTTTATTGTAGCAATTCTTTACAAAGCGTGTCGCCTTTCGCTGTACCTTTTTTAATTCCCGAATAGGACACTTATCGGCAGGGTCCCATACGCTACATGCATACTCACAAGGAGAAAAGACAGTACAACTATGTATTGGAAGTAGGGGAAAAAAGGCATTCATATACTGTATGCAATCACAGCCTCTGGTAAATTAATACCTAAAGTTTTCCTCTTCATGCAGGGAGCCGGAGGTATTTTTGGACCAAACTAAATTAAAAACCAATACACTCGCTTTATTTCACTGAATTACATGACTAATTACATTTCAGGAGCTACTTGTTACTAAATGTCACCAAAATCAGTCTATAATTAGCATCCACTTCAGTAATCATTGCAATAGAACCGTTTTTGTCGTGTATAGGAAGGTGATAATACATACACTTTGAGTATACCTTCACACGTCCATGAGAAAAGGCTAAACTCTTTAACATCGAATTCAAAGATCTCGTTATTGATTGAATCATTCACATGAATTCAATCTAAAGGATTATAGAACTTCGATATCGGTAAATGGTTAAAAAAAACTATGGATATGGATGTTTGAAGTGCAAGTGTCATGCATTGGAAGATATTAATTCAAGGAAAGTCTCCTAAGACTATTACGGTACACATACACAGATGTTCACATTTAATGTCATCCGCATCGTCACACGCCGGTCACAGGCTCTGTGGTCCCACTTTAAGGAGCATACGTTTCTCCTCAAATGCATGCTCATTTCTTGACTGAGGGAAGCTTCTCTTCCAGTATTCCTACATTTTTGGATAATTGTTAGGTTTCAGTTACGTTCAAGAGCAGAGGTGACGTCGAGGAAGATGGTAGATCTGGATACTTTCCCATTAACCAAGAAGTTACCGGCGCATACGTAGCCGTAGGTGATTATTAATCATCCAAACAACTATAAAGCACCTAGTGATTGGTATATTAATTAAATTCCGTAATAAAACCGCTACCATAATTATAAAGCCCCGAATTATAAGTCGAATGCAAGTTCCTTTTTCATTCTTGGGATAGTCGTTACGAACCTTAAATGAAACAGCGTTTGTGAATGCTGTTTTATGGGACTACTATCAAGTTTACGAAGGCAGCTAATGTAATTAGTAGCAACGAATACCGAAGGACTGCAGTAGGCTATGTGACGAGACGCCAATCATCATAATTTCAGTGAGGCTCTCCGTCAAAGAAATTCATTTGGTTGAAATAAGGTTATTCGATCGGATATTGGGTGCAACAATGGAAATATTGCCCTAATGTCTATGAGTGAGTAACAAGAAAAAATATAACAAAATAAAGTGAAAATAAAATTACATAATTACTCGCAAACAGCGGGTTTTTCCCTACCGATTTGGTTTGCGCGGGTGTGTAATGCGGAGTTACCTAAGCTCAAATTGTCAGTTTTCAATTATTTATTGCAACGAAACTAAGGCTCATTTACACAAACGACAATAAATTGTATCGGTACTCTACTTCCTGCATCAACGCAAAAATTTCATCTCAATCCCCCGACATAAATGAAAGTCTCCCTTTGTCAGTAATTTCCATTTTATGCAAGGGAAATTTCCATTTTAGGCAAGGAAACAGAAAATGGTCATTAGAAGCTAGATTTTTCTCTTTACACTATCCAAACAAAAATTAAAATGTTCCATTTATCATGCTAGAGCAGTGGTTCCCAACCTTTTTCAGTTGGCGACACACCTTTGCTAATCGGAATACCTCTAAGGTCCATCGGTCCATGGTGGAGTAAAAAACCTTAGTTGTATCGTATCCCTTCCTATGTATATAAGTGATTTTTTGAAGATACAGATTGATTAATGATAAAAAATATGTTTTCTGATTTTAAAATGGTTGACAAAATATAATGGCTCACTCATTAATAAATGATACGTAAATGTTATTTATAGGGCAGTATGCTGTGTTAACATGGACGTTTCCTCTCGTAGAATTCTAGTACAGTAAGAATATCAAGGGAAAAATACCTCAACTTCTTATCTCACCAATTAAGCCTTATTCTCTCTCAAAGCTAATGGTTGATGTTGTTGAAGGGAGAAGGTTCAAACCAGTCTCCAGCTGAATACATCATCGGTGTACATCAATCTTTGACTGTTTTAAACGAATGACTCACATTTCAGCACACGTATGCAACAGTACCTTTTCGATCTCCGAAGAGTTAATGTTTCAAACGATGGTGACTGATCTTTTCAAGCATGATGATGGCATTCTCGTAACAAAAGCAGAAAAAATAATTGCTCCAATTTATTTCCCCGCAGCGTTAAATAACGAGAGAAGCGGACTGGGGCGACATAAAGCCGTAATCAATTCACGTGGCGCTAAGCGAGGACTATGAGAAAAATTTAACGAATAGAATAATTACGTTTATTCGAATGTTTCAGTGCACGGTCCCCTCGCTACATTTGTCACTTAAATGCTCCCACTTATCTAAAAGGGGTTCCAGTCCGCGGCAGGTGGCCGCGACGCATGACCTATGGGACGTGAACGCTGGACGAGTAATTAATTCGAGACCACTTCACAAAGGCGGAATTTTGCGCACTAACTCTTCCACGTCTCTCGTCACGAACCGTCTAGTTCCTTTCGCCCTCTCAACCTCCTCAAATTGAAAGGGTTTCATTATGAAACTAGATTTTTCCCGTGGGAAAGACACCCTTTTTTCGTCACAAACGTTTATTAAAGGACGTGGCTGCAGCTCGAAATTGTCGAGCCGATGAGAAAGTCGAAAAATTCTAGGTGGCCATTACGGCTGTACTGTCCTCCGTGGTTTATGCTCTGCTTTTGGGGTTGCGAATGACGAATGGGAGTGGTGGTGCCGTGTGCAACGCTCCCCATGTTTAGAAGCGGTTCTGATCCGAAAATCCGAAATTTCTTCTACTCGCTGAACTAGTTGACGAACTATTTGATGTACATTTACATTAATTCCCCGCGAGCTGTATAGTAATAATAATTAAAGTCTTTATTTGGGCGAGATTGACACTTAAAGTCACTTCTTCCATCCAACCCATCTTCTTTAATTAAATTAATCAAAATAAATATCCACTGCAGTAAAACACACAAAGACAGGGGGTGTGAAAAACCTGCGCAAATCTACCGATAGCAACAACTAAAAATATAGAAAAAAGAATATGACGAAATATAGAAATGCAGTAAGTGTATGCGATACATCAATAAGAATAGTCAGCGAACATTTGTATAAATGATATCTATGTACATCTATATATCTATTATATATAGATGCTTCTCCGGATTCATTCATATATATACCTATATAGATAGATAGGATACAAACTCACAGCCTAAACCACAAAAGTGATTGAGCTGAAATTTTTACGGCGTATTGGCCATAACGTGTAACCACCAGAAAAATTGCGATTTTGATCCTCAGTCTCATGGGTTCGATTCCAGAGGGCCCCAAAGTCCCGATTTTTCCCGTTTAAATGCATTGCTTTGATTTTCGGGAATTTTTAAAAAATACTTCCCGTATAGGTAGAGACTCGAAACTCAAGGAGCCTTTATATATTGTCATGATCTATCGAAAGAAGAAATGAGTTTTACGGAAAATATCCTGGGTTCGATGCTAGGTCGAGGCAAAAATCGGCCGTTTAAAATGTATTGTGGCGATTTTTAAGATTTTTTTTGGACCCCTTCCCGATGGCATGGAAACTTGAAATTCGGAATGGAGTTGGAGATTATAAATATATTTCATAATCAAATTTAACATATTCGCTGATGGTCCTTGGTTTGATCCCAGGGCGCCATTTACATTTCTCAATGCATTTCTTATGGAGATAACGGAAACAAATTTTAGGTACTTCCCGGCATGCTATCGACTTAAAACTTAGCGTGATAGAAGAACCAGTCTTAGCAAATCAAACTATGCATTCATAGCTATCAATGTGTCCTGGGTTTGACACCAGGTGTCTCTGCAATCAGAAGTTGATCCGATTTTTAGGAATTATTTTGAAACCTTTCCCAATAATATAGAAACTTGAAATTTGGCATATGGATTGAGATCATTAATAAATTTCAGAAACATTTTTTAAATTTCCAAGATCGTCCTTGGTTCGAGTCCCGAGAGCCATTTACATTCGTGAACATTAGAGCGTCTTTTGAGGCAGTTGCAGGCAATATTTCTGCTTGAATTTTCACACGTATTTAGAGAAGATGATCTTCTAATGTGCTGCATAGTAATTTCACCAAAAAGACACGGGTTCGATGCCAGACGATTAAATTGAAGCGAATTTTAAGTATATTTTGAATCCTTTTTTTCCTTTCCGGGACCGTCCCGATATAATGCCGTTATGAAATTAGTGTTGTCGATCTGCTTGCAGTATGCAAGCTACATTTTACACGTATACCTATATAGATAGATAGGATACAAATTCACAGCCTAAACTACAAGCGTCATTGATCTGAAATTTTTATGACATATTGGCCATAACGTGAAACCCCCAGGAAAAAAGAGACTTTGATCCTCAGTGTCATAGGTTCGATTCCAGAGGGCCCCAAAGTCCCGATTTTTCCCGTTTGAATGCATTGCCGTGATTTTCGGGAATTAAAAAAAAATACTTTCCGGATAGGTAGAGAAGTAAAACTCAAGGTGCCTATATTTATGGTCTTGGACTTTCGAAAACATCAATGACTTTTAGAAAAGTTATCCTGGGTTCGATGCTAGGACGATGCAAAGATCTGCCCTTTAAAATACATGGGAGCCGTTTTTCATTATTTTTTTAGATGCACTTATCGAAATGATAGGATGTTCGTGCTTGGCTGGAAGATGTATGGTACGAATAAGTTTTAGAAAAAAATTTTCATAAGACCGTACTGTTCCTGGGTTCGAAGCCAGAGCACAATAACGTTTCTCTCATAAGGAATATAAAGGAAAAGTAGGACGTCATTTGAGGCGGTTGTAACCAATATTTCTGCTTGAATTTGCATACGCGGTTAGAGATGGTGTTTTTCTTTTGTGCTGCATAGAAAGTATTGCCTGAAAGACCCGGGTTCGATGCCGGGCGGTAAAAATATCACCCATATAAAATACTATGGGGTATCTTTTCATAATTTTTTTATGCATTTATCGATATGTAAGGGAGCCCTTGCTTAGATGGAAGATGTATATTAACACTTTGTTTAAGAAAAAAAATAGATAAGACCATGCTGTTCTTGGGTTCGATGCCAGAGCACATTATAATTTCTCAAATAAGGAGTGTATGTGAATAGTAGGACGTCGTTTGAGGTAGTTGCACCTAATAGTTTTGCTTGAATTTTCACACATAGTTTGATATGGTAATTTTCTATTTTGCTGCATAGTCAGTACACCAGGAAGACCGGGGTTCGCTGCCAGGTGATTAAATTGCAGCGAATTCTACGAATATTTTGAATTTTTTTTTTCTTTTGATGTCCGTCCCGATATGATGCCGATATGAAATTAGTGTTGTCGATCTGCTTGCAGTATGCAAGCTACATTTTACTCGTAATAGATATATATATAGAGAGGATACAAACTCACAGCCTAAACCACAAAAGTGATTGAGCTGAAATTTTTACGGCGTATTGGCCATAACGTGTAACCACCAGAAAAATTGCGATTTTGATCCTCAGTCTCATGGGTTCGATTCCAGAGGGCCCCAAAGTCCCGATTTTTCCCGTTTAAATGCATTGCTTTGATTTTCGGGAATTAAAAAAAAATACTTCCCGTATAGGTAGAGAATTAAAACTCAAGGAGCCTATATATATGAACATGATCTATCGAAAACATAAATTGGTTTAACGGAAAATATACTGGGTTCGATGCTAGGTCGGGGCAAAAATCGGCCGTTTAAAATGCGTTGTGGCGATTTTTAAGGTTTTTTTGGACCCCTTTCCGAATGCATGGAAACTTGAAATTTGGCATGGGGTTAGAAATCATATATATATTTCATAATAAAATTTTACATATTCGTTGAGGGTCCTTGGTTCGATCCCAGAGGGCCATTTGCACTCCACAATGCATTTCTTATGGGGATAACAGAAACACATTTTAGGTACTTCCCGGTGTGATATCGACTTCAAACTTTGTATGAAATTAGATCAAGTCCTAGCAAGTAATTTTGTGCATTTACAGCTTCCAATACGTCCAGGGTTCGACACCAGGCGTCTCTACAATCAGTCGCTGATCCGATTTTTAAGAATTATTTTGAACCCCTTTCCAATGATATTAAAACTTGAAATTCGGCATATATATAGAACTTATAGATACATTTCGAAAACACATTTTATATTTCCTAGATCGGCCTTGGTTCGAATCCAGAGAGCTATTAACATTCGTGAAAAGTAGGTCTTCGTTTGAGGCAGTTGCAGCCAATATTTCTGCTTGAATTTTCACACCTATTTAGAGAAGATGATCTTCTGATGTGCTGCATAGAAATTTCACCAAAAAGACCCGGGTTCGATGCCAAAAAATTAAATTGAAGCGAATTTTAAGAATATTTTCAATCCTTTTTTTCCTTTCCGGGACCGTCCCGACATGATGCCGTTATGAAATTAGTGTTGTCGATCTGCTTGCAGTATGCAAGCAACATTTTACTCGTAATAATATAAAACAAACAAAAAATAAAAAGAGAAATGGAAAAATGAAAAAGTACATGGACTTGCATAGAGTCGGTAAAATAATAGACAGTGATAAAAACATTATCGATACAATACTTTTATGAGTAGTATAGTAGTCAAGATTGCATAAAACATAGACATCTAGGTAACTGTAGTTAGGAAAAGGAAGTAGATGAGAATGATAATTTACAAAGACAGAGAGAGCATCATCGGCATTGAGAGGATGAGCAAAAGCAAAATGAGTCAAGCATTATTTATACTATAAATAATGCTTATTATATTATAATTATTGTTGTTGTTTTTTACGTAGGTAGATAAGTCGTTTATCTATATTCCAGTACGAGGTATACTCAGCGAGCTATTCATAGATTAGCAAAACGTAAGTCATATTATTCTTTCATGATAAAATTTCCTGACCAAAAAAAAACACTAAAGTGAAATATTGAAATTAAATTATCAGCCATACTGTGCATTTTTATGACAACTTTTTCATATTTACGAACAAATAGTGCAACAGCTTATACATTGCAGTTGATAAAAATTAAATTGCATTTTAAGTTAGTAAAAAACTATCTTGAAAAAGTGTCGGAAAATGGAATTTTTTAGGCACCGCATGTACGGAATGCTGCTATCAAAAGTTGGGTCTGGAAATTTATTTTCTTCATGAGCCTGTATCTCGAAAACTTAATAAGTGATTTAAAAAATAATATATTTTACTTATCTACCCATACCTCGCTGGAATGCACCTAATACTGAAACACAGTGTATAAACATAGTACGCATTTCACACCCCTTCTTCCCCCTTAAACTACACCTATGACAACAAGTCGATCGCGACAAACTTTTAAGTTAAAAAGTAGATCTTATATACAGAAAAGTTGGCCACCCCTGATTTATAGGACAGAGGAGATTTATTTTCATTTCTTATGAAAGGGTTTCTATTAAAAAAAATTTAAGCAAGAATAGAGGAATCAAAGGTGATCATTAATGATCCGAATTGACTACAGTGGGATTCAGTGAATACATATTGAAGGAAAGGAGTACTGTGCCTTTTTAATGCCATAATAAAGAGTATGGCAGGGTTTGTGAAACACAAAACTACCTAAATCTATATATATATATATATATATAATAAATCTGTAGAGGGGGTCGTGTCTGTACATTGATCCGATTTTAAAAAAAGTTGTATTGCTGGATACTAGGGTTGTTCCCGAGTCCAAAACACGTTTTAGAAATTTTCATGTCTGTCTGTCTGGATGTCTGTCTGTTACAGCATCACTCAAAAACTATCCAACCGATTTTGATGAAATTTGGTATGATGGTCATTTGTCATCCGGGACATAGGCTACCTTTTATCCACTTAGCTGTCTCCAGTTCGTCCCCAGTCGGGGTCAAAAATCTATTTAACGCTATAACTCTAAAGCTAAATATTTTCAAATTTTCAAAATTCGTACAATATTAAAAGTCTCCCCTGCGCAAATGATAGTCTACTTTTTGTTAACCCAACTGTACTCAGTTTGACTCCAGATAGTCGAAGAGTTTCCATAAGAAATACATGGGAAGACATTTTTATCATTTGCACGGTACTTTTCTTTAATATAATTAAATTAGAAATAATGGTCATTTGAAACAAAAACTAACACCAAAACAAAAGAAATAGAATAAAGTCTTTTATTTTGGTCGTAGAATATTGCTTTCACTTCGAAGTTGTGAGAATTTGGAAGTAAAATACGAAACTTATATGAAAATCTGACATTGTAAACAACCCGTCGTCAAGTCCAAGCTTTATAACTTTAAATTTGAATTCAGGTTCGTTAGCATTAGCGAGCCATCAACAACCAAGTTTTGTTTATAGCAACGCCAATGTTTGTTGATTCTTTACGTGAAATTAAGATTCATCGTCGTATTGAATGAATTTTCTTTTCTCATATAAAGTAATTATATTTTCTTAGGTTGGTAAGTTGATAACTTTGTCATTCTTATTTTCCAATCTAAATAATAATCGTTTCATTTAGCGTCCCGCTGTGAATTTAATCGTTAACGCTGAAGTATAAATAAATCAAGATATTTGAAATAGCCCTGAATTCAGTGATTGCTTCCATTGAAGTGTCAATAATTGGGCTTAAAGCAGCAAGGAATGACAATTCTTTTATACGTGACTGGAAAAAGGTAAACGAATTTTGATCTTTTAGATATAGAATTGGAAATTAAACCAAGAAATGTTTTAGTGGATCATCTATTGGTGTTTTTTAGTATAGGTACTATCCACCTATATCTTTTGTTAATGGTCATAGTAATACTCATTGCTATTTTGTTATATCATAAATATTGTGTTTAAATATTCAAGTTAAATGATTACCGATACGTTATTAAGTTTGTTAGACTATAAAATATGGAACACCTCTCTCAGACTATGGGCGGCTGTCCTTTATTTTTATGCTTCGGTTCTATGTTTGCAGCTCAAATAAAATTATTACGAATACGCTTCAATATGTATTTTGTATATTGCATGGTTTAATTATTCCAAAAAATCAAAGTAGTATTCATTCTACGGACTCCCAGACAAGCATCGAAAGAAATAAAATATACATGTATTCTTTTCGTTGCTTTAAAAATAGATTGTTTGTCTAGGTAAGGAAAAATTGGATAAACTGAATATGAATCGAATGAGCATCATTTCGATGAATGACCTCTAACAACATATTTCACTTTCGAAATCTTTTTTGTTAATTTACTTCACATTTTAAGTTACATTTACTATAGAAATTTCCTCTAAAGAAGTATTGCTGGTATTCTGTTTGCCTTTAGTTTAATATAAAACTAAGTATTTTTTCAGATATCTTACTCTATACATGAAAATATCATCTTCGACAATTTTCACTATAGGAATCATGTCCCTGAATTTCAATTATTTGCGAATATCACCGAAAACAATTAATTAATTAAATTTTTGTTATTTAGATTTTATGAATGTTTGAGGGAAGATCGCGAGAAAAACTTGCGAGCATTTCTTATCACTACCGATTACATCGCTTAAATGAGATAACTCCTACACGTTTCATGTCTACTTTCGCTTGGATTACGTTTCGTCATTCCACGTTTATAAATATTCAGAAGACAGTATTTATTGTCAACGGGATCTGAAAAAATAATAATTAAATTAAATCCTACTCAAGAGAAGAAAGTAGGAGTTCACTCTGATTTTGAAACATAATGCTCAAATTATAATAGCGATTTAATTAAACAGATGCGCCGTTTACATTATTAATAGGATACAAATTTTCTTCACAATTTTTACTGTTAATTTAAAGTCCGAATGTTAGTAATAAAGTGTTAAGTAATGTTATTATAGAACAGCCAACGCCATCTTAAGGAATAAATTCGGAGTTAATTCTTAAATAGACGCGTTCTTATTAGAATAACTACTTTACATTGTAATTCGTTTGCGGGTTTTTTTTGTTTATTTGATAGTTGCGAGGATTTCACTCGCTCGCTGTTCGTCAGACATATTGGACGTGCTAAGAGACTGGTATATTCGTTTTCGTTTGTGGTTATTTTTGAAATTCTGTCTCCATTCATTTGGTACTCAGTTGTTTCCTCTATTTGTTGTAGCGACTGGTGCATTTTTTTAGTCTGTGATTTACATTTGTGTAGCTGTTATGTGATTTCGTAAGTCACATAGGATAAAGAGAAGTATTGTTTTTTCATAAATTTAAGACTTTTCATGTCCTAATTTTTACATGTCTAAATTTTTTCATATCTAAATTTCATTGCTTTCGGTTTACATTCATTTTTCCGTTGAGAATCAACGGGCACTCCGCTAGTATTATATATTAGAGTACCTTATACTATCCGGAAAAGTAGAGCAATATAGGCCATCTATTCTCGATATCAAATATTTCTGCTGTCTAACTGCGAAAATCGCGTTCGCGGAGACAGAGAATCACGACATCGTGTATTTCCTCGTGTAAATCACTGCTTAAAAACTTCTCGTTTAATTTATGCCTATAATCAGTTCTTCTATTCTTAAGAGATTCCCAGCCGAGGGCTTCGATAATCTCGGACACGCTGCTATCGAATCTTTAGTCTCTTTCTACGAAACGAGCCGCTCTACGTTGTACGCGCTCTAGCTCCAAGATCAAACGAACCTTCCTCGGCGAGCCATAGAGAGCGGACCTATCGAGAGAACTCTTACAACTGCCCACAAACGCGTGCAATTTCCTTTGCGTATACTATTTTACCATCCCGCGATCGAAGTTTTTGATCCAGCAATTTGCGCTTCTTCGGGCCTCATTGTATCCTGCAATGAGACCTCCATCTGGGGCCCCAACCTCATGGTAAAGGGGGCACGAGAGATCCATGATCCCGCTCAGTTAGCTCTGAGCGAGAATACGGTCAAACGGCTGCCAGAAAAAGCAGGGACATCAACCCCATCGGTGATGCAGGAGCTGTTTGACAGCCCAGCGAACTCGCCCGCACCGGGAGATAAGGACACCACCTCGAAGGAAGAGAATGCCATTAGCCAGCCCACTGAAGAGCAGCAGTCCTCGTTGGATGACCTCACCGATGCGAGCGCTGAAGAGGAGACGAATACCGACGCTAGTGCGACCGCACCCCACCTCCCAAGTGAACCGACAACAATAACTGAGTGCTGCAATTCGGAGGACTGGAAAATTATCGGCGAAAAAGGTAAGAGAAGACGTTTTGCTTCGGGCACGTTTTTAAATTCATCGATGGATCCATCCAACCGTTTCTTTATTCACCGATGGATTTACGATGCTTTCCACCGATGTCCATCGCTTCCATCGAGGTTAATTCCCGATGAAAAGCCGATGGTACTGATAACAGTAGCGGGTCATTCAAATGTCAATATCAATAACCTCATAAAAAGCAAGTAAATGGGAAATATAACGTATTTATAATGCATCAATCGACGAACACAAACGATGCAATGAATTACGTTGCAACAGAGTGTAAAGAATTATGGAGATGGAACAAATTGTAAATGCAACAGTAGCCATCTTGTCAAACAGCGAATAAACCAGCGGGCTGTTCTTAATGGTTCTTAAATTCATCATGAATCGATAACTCATCGAAGTAATCAGACAAACATCGATGCAATCCATCGCTCATCAGATTGCTGAATTTAAAAACGTGCCCTTCCCCTATCCCCTCCACATTCCCCTAATCCCGTCCTTAAAAATCTAGTTTGGCGCAATTTCTCCCCACATAGTTCCTTCGGGACAGCCCGAACAAATGGAGACAAATACTCTGCCGAAAAACAAGAAATCCTCCTGTTTTACTTGTGGTTAGTAAAAACTGGTCCGAGAAGTTCAAGGTAATCCGAAAGGAATGCGACTTTGTACATTCAGCGGAACTATCGGGTCAAAGAGTGGTAGTGAGATGTAAAATATTTGAATCTCTTCAGTAGACAGGGTGGTTCAAAAGTCTGGAAACGGCGAATTTATTTCGCGCACGGGTAGAAAATTGGAATTTTGATACTGGGGTCTTTAGTAATTTTGCCCGGGGAATCGAATGGGCCCATCAAATTTTTGGCCCGATGGTGCCATACGAGATATGAGTCCCAACTTTGAAATTTCAAATGCAAACCTATATTTTTTATTGCAGATTCGGATTCAACGGGATATTTTACATCCGAATTGATTAAAACCCAAAATTTTTTTGGTCCATTTTTGGGCCCTATGCTGCGTTTTTTGTTCAAAAACCCGGGGGCCTCTATCCGGAGGAGAAGTCTATCCTCTCAGTACGGGAGAGATGCCCTTACAGCCAGTGAGGCTACACTTTGTCCAAGATGGACAGTCACTGCACGTGGATAATAGATGAACCTATAACTGCAAGTTTTCGCCCTTTAATTCAAAATTTCAAGCATTTAAACTGATGCCAACCAGAAACACTATACTCTATCTTATAACAGGGCCGAAAAAACAGTACCTATTTGAAATGATGCTATAAAATTGTGTAAAAAGAATTAATCGCCGTGAAACTCTTGCAGATAGTCAGGCGCCCTCCAACTTACTGACGGACACCGTCAGTAGAGCAATCTTTTGGTTTTCCTTAAAACACCGGGGACTGGGCATCTCTCCCGGAATTACCTTAACTGGGTTCCAGTTACAGTCATGTCGCTAATTTTCTTGTTTTACCTTTGAGCTCAATTACTTTGAATTCAGGCTCCCGGATAGTCATGTGGACAGCGCGTTTGCCTTTGGTGAAAGCGGTCCCAGGTTCGATTCCCGGTGGGAGCCAATGTGCGAAATGACCTAAGCTGTCAAAGCACTTTTAACAATACTACTTTGAATTTATTATTCATGCTCAATTTATGTAATATTAGACGAATGCGATACGCTATGCTAGATTATGCTGGTTCTTATTTTCAGTTCCAATAGAAAAATTCACGAGCTTGTATCGAGGGGGCATTTTCCTCCGTCGTATTATTTATTCAAGCTGTGAAAAACATTTCATATTCGTAATCACACGTGTAAAAGAATTGTAGAAGGCGCAATATCGTATGCCTATATACATGGTTACAAAGTTTAATACGATTAAACAGCATACGGGTGTTGTTCATTTCTCATTGAAAAGGTTTGGTTAAAGAGCGAAGGTTTGCTTCCGTAAGTTTTTAGGCTTTTCTCGTATTCTCATTAATATTTCCCACGAAGAACGGAAAAGTTTCGGTGTTTGGACTTAATTAGACCCGAGATCCTTTGGTGGTTCGTATACTGACAAAAAGAGGGACCGGTGAAGATCTGCGGAGCCCTGGGAATACGTGGAACGAATTCTAAATTCTTAGATTGGATTCCTTTGAGGGTATGAATGATAAGTCTTACATTTAGCAAGAGAGTATGTGAGATAAAAATTTGACACCCTATTCGCTTTATCGTTTGACTAATTCAGATTTTTAACTATACTGTGAATATTGAGATGATTCTTTTTTTAATTATTTAAATGCCTAAACGTTGGCGTCAGTGCTATTGGTAATTTTTTTACACCGCAAACTACTTCTATAAGACAAAAATAATGAAAATAAAAGCATTTCTTGATAATTTAAATTAGAGAAACTCGAGCGTTAATATAATTTCACATCATTTTTATATTTAGCCATTATTTTATCTCATTAATTAGTACTTCGGTATCATTTTTCTTTAAAGCAAAAAGTATTCTACACCTTAAAATCGAAGAATACTGAATTGAATTGGAATTTTGTTCAGTTTAAAGCAAGAGTATTCAATGCTTTTGGTTCCCGCTCCCCCTAGGCCTTCAGTACCCACATCTCATACTTCCTATTGGTTAAGAATTGGAATGAAGCCTTTATTTTACAGTTTATTTTCCTTGGATATGTAAATATTTGGGCTTTAGTTGTACCTAATGGACAATGCTATCATGAAATAACGCCGGAATTTTGGCATCACATTAACTAAATTTGATTTTGAAATTATTCTCTTCCATAAGATAATTATTCAATAACTATTCTCGTACCCTCAGTGGAAGCTTCCAATAATACATACTAAAGAATCAAAACACTTGGTAATTACCACTATTAATTCAACTCTTTATCAATAACTATTTATTTAATGACTATTTATTTTTAAAATGCTACTAGTTTCATCTACAAATGGACATCTTTATTCTTATGTAGAAAGGTATTCGTAGACAAACGAATCGCCTCTGAAAATAAATAGTCTGTGCTATAGTTGCTGATTAGTAATTTCCTGGTACAACATAAAGATAATTAATAATATAATGTAATCAACAAATAAAATTGAAGAGTAAATAAAAAGCGAAAAACTATAAAGCAAGCATAAAACAAAATATGCAGGAGCATTATTAACTATCAGCACAATTGAAAATTAGATCGAAGATGATTCCTATTATGTAAATGGATCTGAAGAAAGAGAAAATTAGAGTATACTATTGTACAGATAAAATTAGCGGTTTATGAAGGACCGTCAAGCGATGGAAAGCCGAGATGTCGGGCAATGAAATAAAGAGTTGGACGGGAAAGCACACGACGAGAAAAGACAGAAATTAAATCATTGGCCTATATTTACTCTTAACAATTTTCTGAGAGAAGTTGAGGTTATTGCGGGCTGAACGCTTAGTGAGTGTTATTATTTTGAGTATATGCAATAAAGTGCGGCCGGATAGCTTCACATGCAGCGCTAAGTTTTCTAGGTTGCTTTTTCGTTTATACAGCCTTCCTACATAAAATCCTTCCACATCTATGGCTCAAGATACCGTATGGATAGATAGAATTAGAATTTCGTGTATCTTCTCATTCACCTAGGAAAATTTTAATTAATGCTGGAATCTATATTTCCGAGAATTGGGTCACATTTCCACATTAAACTATCCATGTGCTGCGTGAAGATGCAGTATACGCAGTTCACTATCATACTCTAAGAGGATTAACGAGTTAATACTCCGGGATTGGGTGGAGAGAGAATTATGCATCGTGAATACCTTCGTCTATTTCGTAATACGGATTAGGTATCAAAAGGGATAAAAATACGAGATATATCGCAGATGTAATAAGAGATGGGTCACTCGGATATAAACAGGTTCGAAACTGAAAAGTCTTTATTCTTTCTCATACAGTTTGGATAATGTTTTAAATTACTTCCTGCTTCCGTAGAACATGCAACATAAAGCCTAGTAATTAAGTTCTGGAGGAAAATAATTAGTTTCAGAAGGCTTTGTAAATGCCTTAAAATTTTCTTTTGATCCTAGGCAAGGATGAAGCTGTAAAGTCGCATACAAACTAATTAGTGTGTGGATTAATTTATATTCACCAAATAAGCAAAGGCAGCTTAAAAATTCGACGGAATGACAGAAGTTAATTATATTTGCGACAGATATACATGAACCGGAATTTCATGAATTAACTATACCTATCAATAACTACACTATAATTACATATTACCATACTATGAAATCACTAACCCTAGTGTGGCATGATAACATGCCAGTCGTTTTCTGTGACTTCTCTGATTTAACAGCTTATCAGTGATAATTATTATTTTCTCATAGTCACTAGTGCAGTTTTTTCTTTTTTATTCTATTTTACTAAAATTTTTGTAATTTCGTTATAATACTGTTTTAGTAATTTCCATATTATACACAGCTTTCTTTTACCTCTTTTAGCTTGTACTGTCTGTAAGTTTGCGCAGGTTTTCACACCCCCGTACTTTGTGGGTGTTTTTCTCCAGTGGATCATTTTTCTTAAGATATCTTGAGTTTTTCTCTCTATTTCTATTCACCTACAGATATATTTTTATGTTTATAATATCATTGACAAAGTTAGATGGAATAAGAGACTTTTCAGTCTTGATCTCACCTTAATAAAGACTTTATCATCCCTTCAAATCTTACTAGTTTCCTGTCATAGAGAAAGTGCCGTTCAAATTAAAGGAATACTCTGCGTATTCTCATTTGTAGCTCATTCCGCAATCAGCTGAGAGAATTCATGGTCCGTTTTCTTCATTCCTTATATCCTGTATGTATAATGACCTTCTCTCTCTTCTTCATCTAACATTCCAACGATTTCCAATTCAATTATTTTCTTCGTTCCCCGTAATTATGGGTTAAATGGAAGATCGGATTTTTTAGTCCCAATTTCTCCCAATTATGTCGTCAATAAATAAATAAATAAATAAATAATTTAATTTATTCGATAAATTACGGACGTATTTATCGTGATTATCGGCGAACCAATAAAATCTCCGTAGTAGTGATAGTACAACAGTACAGTAGAACTGTAGACTGATGGTACTATGGACTAATTTATTGATATATTTTTGCATGCGTAGCTGCCTACGGTGAAGTTCCCAAACTTCCTCTGATGGTGTAAATATCGACATTGCTCGCGCTGTGCGTAACACGAGAATATGAGGTGTGTGCGAGTCCAGAATTATGTTAGCTACTAACGACATACTTCTGCTTATGTGTGTAAAACCTCGTGCGTTCGTCTGGAACCAATACTATTATGACAGATATATGTTGCTTAAGTTGTACCACCGCGTGTTGGGCCAGTCCATTTTAGGAGACTATTGAATGATATAATCAAGATATTGATTAATTTTTAATAATAATAATTTTACTTCCACGATAAATATTTAATATATTTGGGTGAATATTTTTAAACGTTTTCATGATGGAAGAAAGGGCACATACGGAAAATGAGTTGAAAAACATTTGCAGATGGCTGTGGCAGCAATATAAATTCTGGCTCGATGAAGAATGTAAAAACAAATGACTTCATGTACTATCTGTACGTCTTATAAGCCTCATTTCGTATACTATAATAATAATAATGATGGCTATACTAATCATCTCTAATCATTTTATGTATGTTCAATCTTTTATTTTGAGCTTGTTCCTGCACGATCATTTTTCTTATTTTCCTAATTATTTATTCACACTAATAATTATTATTATAAGTAGGCAAAATACTAGTTTGCCAGGGAATACTGATGGCCTCGAGTTTTTGGCTGTTTTTTACGTATCTGTTACCGAAGAAAACAATTTTTTACTGTATTTTGAACAGCGTCGGCTTAATGAAATCCAAACATGTTACAGATGATTGTAATTAATGAAGTAGCGCGTGTCGCTGAAGATTCTGCTACCTCACTAACTAACGTTGGCCTATCGGAAATCGCTTGAAACTTCTACGGAGCGTCCTTTGAGGGAAATTAGAAAATTCGGTAATAATTCACTCTGCTCACTCGTACGGAATTCTGCGGAGGGATTAGTTAATCCGTCGTAATCGCTCAATAGCCCTTTCAAGAATATGAGCGGACCTCGGGTTGCGCGTTTTGCCGCCTCCATTTTCTCCCGAGACGTTTCCGATCGAGTAATTCTTGCCGCTGCGGCGCAAAAAGGGATGATTTACCAGCCTAAGACCGCCGAGGCCAAAGATTGATCATTAATCAGAGATTCCGCCCTCCCTGGTTCCCTAAGTCGCTAGGATATCGCCATTTTCATCGCCAAACACTAATATCTACGACCGTATCAGACTGAAGAGGAGGAATGAAAACTTCCTATAATGCTCGCTCCTAGCGCAAGATTTACTACCTATTATTCGAGATTTAGTACATTATCTTTTCCCATGAGAAGTTACGCTCCAAAGTATTACGGCGCCCCGAGCGAGGGGTGATTGCGGCCCCTCGAGCGAGGGGTGATTGCGGCCTCCCCGTGGGTAGTATTTTTTATTGAAACTCTTGCAACTCAACAATATTTTAAATTTCATAGAGGCCGCTAATTTGTAGAGTTTCGGCATAGTGAGGATTTGCCGAATAAAATACAGTTTTGAATCAACAAAAAGAATGATTACTTTTACTATTCCGCTATGTAAATTTATTGTCGACAGATAATTTGGGCTATTAATAGCCATATTAGTCGTTACAAAGCTGCTAAACTGTAAGACATTTAAAACCAACAAATAAGGGAAGGTGGGGCAGTACGAAGTACTTAATTTCCTCAGATTTTAGTAGTAGTATTGCTTCTTGGGGGTATGAGTAAAGTAAAAAGTAAAGATATTATGGTATTAAAAAAATTATTATAATGTTAACTTTGTGAAAAATCATATATTTGTTATTGCACGTTTAGAATTTTATATTATTTATGGTTTATCAATAAAGTCTAACCATCCCCGTTTTGCCCCATAAGGGGATAGAGGAAAATTAATATTTATTTTTTATGGTCTTAGTTTAATTCCTGCTTTTATGGATGTATGTATTATGTATGAAAGTACGAAAGCCTTTTAGATATGAGTGATGTGGGAAGATCATCTGGGTCTCCTCATATTTCCTTTTCTTCCTCATTCTCTTAGAAAAAATCTCATATCCTCACTCATTTTCCCACATTTCGATTACTGCGATATCGTCTTCCATGATTTATCCCACGAACTTGCGACGAAACTGCAGAGAGCCCAGAACTCCTGCATCCGATTCATTTGCGACCTCAGGAAAAGCGATCATGTAACCGAATCGTACGAGCAATTATCCTGGCTTAAGCTTGATGCTAGAAGGAAACTTCATCTCTTATCCTGTCTTTACTCAATTAAAACTAACAGTACACCACAATATCTTTCCTCACAATTCATCCCTATGAATAATATTCACGATCGCTACACAAGGGGAAATCAAAATCTTCAAATCCCAAAACATAATACCGGAATTTATAATAAATCTTTTCATGTGACCACCTGCAGACTTTGGAACGTACTCCCGCCTGAAATTCAAAATGCTCCCTCCTTACCATCATTCAAGAAGCTTTGTATCAAATATCTCTCACAGGGATAACTTATATTTGTTGTACAACTTTCTATATGTATCTATATACTGTTTAATGATTTAATATTTCATATACTAGTAATTTTCCTTATATTGTATGACTTTCTGTATATACCTTTGTATAACTTTGTATAACTGCCTGTATATACCTTTGCATTATTTAGTGATTTCATTCTGTAAATATTAGTGATTTAATCATTTAGTTATTTAAAAATTATTTGTAAATTCATAACCATTCACAATATATGTATGCATATGTAGAAGGGTTAAATGGAAGATGGGACTTATTAGTCCCAATTTCGCCCAATTAAGTCGTTAATAAATAAATAAATATTTCACTGTATGAAAATGTATGAAATGGCTCTTGCACTATACTTACATTGGCTTGCAATAGCATCCCCTACCACACGCCTAAGTACGGCTTGCTAGGATCCTATACAGACGTTCAGACACAGTGAGGAAAGGGAGGACGCACTGTCTCATCTTGCCTAGTTGCCTCACCCCCTTTTTAAAGCTTTTTGTAGTTAAGGGTTGAGTATCCTACTAGCCATCGGGGTTACGAATTTACTGTTCGCTGCAATCTGCCAATTCCCATAACACGAAACATCAATCGTCAGCAAGCAAAAAATCAACAGTGATACATAAAATTAGCAGGGAAAGACGGACCGGAAGAGTCTTTTTCGTGCCTGTTTTACCTTGAGATGTTTCGTAGGACAACGCCTTTACGAGGTAAATTCACCTTCACCCTTTTCTTAAATAAAATAAAACTGACATGTATACTATCATATTATTTCATTAAGCAGAATATTCTTACATGCAACTTTTCTGTATTATATTGTATGTACTAAAAAGTATATGTGAATACTGTATAAGGTAATTCCGGTAGAGATGTCCCACCTAAGGAAAAGACTTCATAACAATAAATTCAGTGTTAACAAGAATGTGAAGCTGCTTAATAAGGTACAACATTTATTGGTTATTAACAGCATACAAACAAATTTAAAATAAAATATTTTCACCCAAAATATTAAACTTTTTCTGCATCCATGCATTTGGCCATCTCTCCCGAGTGTACGGGTGAAACGCACCACCTCTGTGGGAGGGATGTTCCATTAGCTTAAACTGAATTTAATCTGGAAAGCGCATGCTATATAACAAAATTGTTAAATTCAACTTGAAATTTGGATATAACTAAACATTTAAGTTGAATTAAAAACCTATTTAGAAGTTTCATTTGAAAAAATTAGCTAAAAAGTACATTTAGAGAACAATATACATTTAAAATTATAATAAAATTTGCAATTGGTATGAATGGGGGCTAGAATAAACACAAAATATTGTCGTTTTAACGGAAAAAAAATTATGACAATTTTCTTCGAAATTTCGAAACTTCGAGGAAAAAACTGTCACAGAAGATATATTTTGGTTCAGAAAAAAATTCATATTTGTAATGTCCGTGCCCATGTGGGCCACTTTTGCCGGGTATTATATTTCGATCAGAAAAAAAGTGGCACAACGTGATCGTGCATAAAATGCATTCGACCGTGGATTTAAATTTAAATTTAAATTTAAATGTAGATTCCTTGAAAAAAGCTTTAATCAGTATCACTTTAAAGTTAGATTGATACTAATAGGGCACATATACCTAAAGATAGCACTGGAGCATCTATCCCAAAAGGAGTTGGGCGTCTATCCTTTCAGTACGGGAGAGATGCCCTTACAGCCAGTGAAGCTACACTTTGTCCAAGATGGACAGTCACTGCACGTGGATAATAGATGAACCTATAGCTGCAAGTTTTCGCCCTTTAATTCAAAATTTCAAATATTTAAACTGATGCCAACCAGAAACATTATACTCTATCTTATAACAGAGCGGAAAAACAGTACCTATTTGAAATGATGCTGTAAAATTGCGTAAAAAGAATTAATCACCGTGAAAATCTTGCAGATAAACAGATGTATTCCAACTAACTGGCGAACACCGTTCGTAGTGTAATATTGTGGTTTTCCTTAAAAATACTGCGAATGGGGCGTCTCTCCCGGTGGGGCATGTCACCCGGAATTACCTTATATACTGAAAGGTGTATGCTCGATATTTTTGCTTTTTAAAACATAACGTAATTTCCCCATTTGCAAACCGTAAAACTGCAAAAATTCGCAGGGGATTTTGAAATCGTTTAATATGGCAAGACTAATACCGAAACAATATCAGCGGGTCTCCCGGTTAGTCTTGTGGGCAGCGCGTACGACTTCGGCTAAAGCGGTCCCGGGTTCGCTTCCTGATGCGAGTCCATATGTATGGAAAGACCCGAGCTGTCGAAGCATTATTAACAATACTTCCAAAAAATTAGAAGAACATGCAATCCTCTTATCATGTTTATGAAATGAAACTCAACCAAACTCAGTACGATTAAAGATAGTACAGAATAGATTATATCCATCTGAATATCTCCTAACTTTAACTCGATATTCCCTTTATACTCTTTTGGAATAATTATCTTAAAGATTAGCTTAATATAGATTTTTCAATAAGTTGTTATGTATGTAGTCCGTAAGCCCGTTTTTCAAATTTCGGAGAAAGATGAATGCCCTTAAAGTACCGCATAGATCATGTATTTTTTATGTTAAGTCGGATTAAATTAATTTTTTGAAGAACTAATGTTTTTTATGCATTCTTAAAGATTATTTGGCTATGTCTGATCTTACTGCATAGTTTTAGTGATATCGAACTTCAAGTATTAACAATGTAATATATGAATATCCAGGCCAGAATTTTACTGTGATTATAATTAAACGGACTTATTAATTTTTTTATCGGGATTTAGGGAAAAATACCTTACTGTCTAATATTCGTTACCCCTTTATCTGTTACCTGTAAACGTCCTCATACGTATTTCCATAAATGAAGACTCCGTGGAGATTGGTGTGGGCGTGGATATCAAGAACAAAGTCGAGGTCAGTGTTCTGGAAAAGAAAAAGGAAAAATTAAGTCAATGAGGCTATTTTGAACCCTAATAAAATAAGAGGAAAATACTTATGTCTTTGACTGTTTAAGGTACTGAAAAAGTATGCCGTTCTATATGAATACCGTGCACTATTTTCGAATACGAATTTCAGATTTCTAAGTGGCTTTGATAGTTTATATTAACGAAATAATTGTTATCCAGCATGCAATAATTATCAAATTGTTGTTAAAGCAAAGATTTTGTCACTTGCTTTCAATTTTCAACGAGGGGGCATACAGGGTGTTCTTATGCGTTAAAAATTTCTCTCGGCTGAAATAAAAAATAGTGATGTTCCAGAAATTCCGTCGTTTTCTAAGATTAATTTCCCAGAAACTACTAACTACCACAATTTAAGTATGTAATGCCGCAGAAGCGACTCTCAGAAATTCCGAGATTAACTCACAAGTACCTGAAATTTCAGGGGCTCCTGCATAGCCAAGTGGGTAGCGCGTTCGCCTTTGGTACACGCTGTTTCGGGTTCGGTTCGGTGGAAGTTAATACGTGGGAAACGATCTTAGCTCTCTCAACCCTTTTATAAATACATCCATATTCGATATCTCAAAAATTTCCGTAAGTTTAAGTTGGGATTTTTCAATTAGGAGGGGTTCGAGGAATGTAATTTAATAATGAGAGAGAAACTCTCATCCTCTTAAGATTACTGGATTTGTACTGAAGCTGCTCCTTGAAATGTCCTTTGCGTTTGATTAGGAGTATTAATATCTTCAACCGGTAATTAGATTAGATTAAATAATTAGAATGTAAGACGATCTACCATAGTTCCTCTTCACAAGTTTAACATGCCTGACAGCATTGATTGCGTCAGACGTATACACAGTTTATCTTACAGATAATTATAAAATATTTCCCAAAGTCAGCAACTTGTATTTATTTTCACTGAAATCTGATACCGCACGTGGAAGTACTTAGAGCTCTACCTCGCGATAATTATTGTATTTTCGTGAAACGTCTGTACATTTAATGAGAATTGCATTTAGATCATCTTCTATTAGCGGAGCCTGAGTATTAAGAACTCCGTCTTCTCCCATTCTTCAAAATTGGAGTCTAATTTTCCACCATTTAATAAGTATATAAGGCCTTTAGAGTGATTTATAACCGTGGTTGATAATCTTTGTTTGTTTTTGCATAATTTTAGAAGGACTTTTTTTTGTAATTCCTAAATCAAATATGCAATTATCAAAGAAATTTTATTCTTATATGACACCCAAATTGTTCTCCTCCCATCCAAACCTCACCCACTGAAAGAGTTTTTCTCGGTAAATTGAACGACTGGCTACTTATGCAAGATGATATAGAAGTTTATTAAAAGTAAATATGTTTATTTTTTCTTTTATTCTCGTACCTTTCCATTTTCAACTTGTTTTCCTTACTATAATTTGTCTATATATATGTATTCCAATCCTTGAAGCATTTTCATCGTAAATTTATTTTCGATGTACGATATTTGACGAAAAACACGTCAACTTTGAATTAAAGCGATCCCTGTAAAAGGTCGATTTCTTCTGGGATGTCTAATTTTCGCGACTTATTTGTTAAAATTTCCAAAGTATGTATTTTTTAGTAAGAGAAAATAAATTATTATTATTATTAGAATATTTATCAATAATAAATCAGCATCTTGTGGAATGGAAGCTTATTTATAAGCATAATGCGAAATCCTAGAAGAATCTGACCGTGCTGCTGCATTCTAGACTTGGTCATGTTTATGCAATTACGGAACATCGGCTATGTCTCACAGGAAAACCAAAATAGGGAAGCTATTAGTGTTGTGTTAAAGTGTCAGTGATCAGTTTGCCGAATTCTTTGAGTTACAACAGATTTTCTATTTTTTCAGCATCTAAGGCAAGTGTTTCGTTTTATTCTCATTATTTTGTCAATAATTCCTTATACAATATTTAAATTAACATAGCTGAAACTCTCTTTGATTACCTTTAAAAAATATTGTTTATGATGAATTATAAATGTCTACCTTGAAGGTCGTTGTGATATACTGAAATGGCGAGTAACGGGGTAAAGTGGCCAGGCTCATAATGGGGCAAAGTGGCCAGTGCCTCCGTTCCCTGCCCAAGTCGAATTCTTAGATCATTTTAATATATTGTATTACCGCTCAGCTTACCAATAGATTAAAATCAGTTTTTTATTTTTTAAATATGACAGTTAAAATAAGAAATTTAAAAAATCAACAAGAAAAGAAAAAATAACAATTTATAGGCAAATACAGACCCGTTTTTAATGAAGCTTAAGAAAAAGAATAAGTAGACCATCTCTAGGCGTTAGAACAGCATTTTTATAGCGTTTCAATAAACGACCTACGCCGCTTAGCCTTCCAGCTTGCGGAAAAGGACAATTTACCTCATAGATTTGACAAGGAAAAACGGATGGCTGGTTATGACTGGATTTCAGGTTTTAGAGAGCTTAATCCTAATCTGAGTCTACGAAAATCAGAATCAACCTTCATTACCTTGAGCACAGGGTTTTAATAAACCTAACGTCAATGAGTTTTTGAAATATTGAAAGAGGTTCAAGATATTGTAACATCACATCCCTTCAAAGCAGAACTTGTGGATGAATAAGCTAAAAAAGAACAAGAAGAAGAAAGAAAAAAAGGAGAGGAAGATAATGAAAACGTCTCCAGGTGTGAAACAAAACATCAGAAAGAATGAAAACAAAAACTAAAACTCGACGAAAATTGATTGCACAAAATTTTGAATCAGATGAAGATAATGATGATGAATGTTTTAACTGTAATGAGGTGTTCTGGTTGCCACAAATGTGCTCATGAAACGTGTGCTGGATGCGAGGAAGATGATGAAGATTTTGTTTGTGAACATTGGAAGAAAATTTCTAACACAAAATACAGTTTCTTTTTGCAAAAATATATTACTTTATATTCATCTATTGTCAATAGATTAATTAATTAATAATGATTTATAATAGTTAATAACATAAAATGTTTGATTTTACCTGTAACCGTGTTTATCATCTCAATATTTTTCCCTGGCCACTTTACAAAGGTTGAAAAAACAACAAAATTGCGAGAATATATGGTTATTGATTCTGCGCTAACGAAACTACATGGCTACTATTTTAGGTAGTTTACTATTTTATTACTATAAGTAGGTTATTATTTTAGTCTCCCCTACATTTGATAAGCGTCTGAATTAAAAATCTCTCTCCCGCAAATTTTATTCTGTATAGTTGGAAGTTTTAGTACATTCTCTTTAATCAATTTAGAAACAATAAAGCGAAAGCGATATTTTCTAGATGCATTTGTAGGGGATGTACAAGGTCTATTATAATGACGTCATTTTGTTGGACGTCAACGCTGTCTGTTGTATAACTTGGTCAATTATAACCGCAAATTATTGTAAGGGTATCCCTCATAGTCCACGTCTATGCTATATTTGGTCCAATAATAGACACTTCTTCGAATATTGACTTCATTTCTATCTTATATTCATGTTTCTCATCAAACATCCGCAGGTCCATGCCCATCTTATCTTTTATTCTTCAAGCCATGTAAATTTCTCCTTATTTTAGAATCTCCCATTAATCGTTTAAGTGTTTCAGTACTTGCGGAAACTAGACTGATTCCGAAACTAACTAATGAATGATTGGTCTATTTTTACCCTATTATTCCCTTAGCTACTTCTCTTATTACTTCAGAGGCTCCTTGCCATAGTTAGGGTTTATCAGCGATTTCAAAAAGACAAGGAAAAAGGCATATTGTATATATAATTGGTTATGGTTGGTCATTTTTTGTACTCTATTATTCTCTTAGCTAAGTCTCTTGCCATTTCAGAGGCTACTAGGCATAATTAAAGTTTACCAAGTAGATATAAGAAGATAACATACGTCGAATGAATTATTTTTCTCAACAGCGGTACCTTTCAAATCAGAGTAAAAACCAAGTCTGAGAGTCTGCGAGAGATGAATGAATGGTGAGGAAACGGATTGTATCGGTTAGCTGATTCGCAGAAAGAGTGGAATTTCCCGAAAATTAAGGTGGCGCGAAAATTACTCGATATTTCGGAGAGAAGGAAAATTCCGTGGAAAATAGCGAGTATTCCGCTCGCATTTCGTTCGGCATTTACTTTCTGAAATTTCCTTCAATTGTTGAGCTTTCGAGAACTCTCCGCCGAAAGTGCTTTCAAACGGCTTTTCGATGAAGAGCGGCAGAAGCGACTCCTTTATCCGCTCAAGGTGCGAATGCCGATCATCAGAGATGCCGTTCTGCGCCATTAGAAGTAGCGAGAACTCCGACGAGAAATGTTGCGTGAAATATCTCAACCACTCATTAGCGTACGAAAGCGCGGCTGCTGGATAAAGATGTGGCTGCACCTTTATCCCCGTTCCTCGAATCGGCTCTATTATCCCCAAAATAACGATTTCAGTTTCCCCATGTTTGCCTTACCGTTCCGAAAAGAGCTCGTTTCCAAACTGAGTAGATTTCAAACTTTTTCGTTGCTATTGCGCGTCTTCCAAATCATTGGATTAGTTAGAGAACGCTTACCATCAATTGACGAATGGAACATTTCTTACAGAATTATGGTACAGAATAGATGGCGTAGATTTTGTCGATTTTTCACGACTTTTGAAAAACAATATTTTTTTTGCATCTTGCTCTTCTGTTTTGTTTTTTTTTTATTTAATAAATGTCTATGTTTATTATTGAACAGAAGAAAGGAAATATGCATAAACTCTACCACGTATTAAAATATTAGAAATAAATATTCAGGTCCTGCTAAGTCAGAGACATGTCAGCATATACCTCACTAATGGAACACAAATCGATAAGAAAATCATGATTGCATTACTACATTATTAGATCAAAGGAAAATTACCTGAACATATGAATATACATAATAAATAAAATGTACATAAAAAATAAAGAGATCCATTTTCATTTCTTGACTTATTCAATCAAACATTTTCAGTAATTTTCACATTTCACTTGAACTCCGAAATCGCTTTTAAGTTTTTCAGTTCTATTGTTAGTTCGTTAAATATAAGAGGGACTATCACATTCCATTACTTATCTCTGATAAATTAATGTATGTAAGTTCCATCTCTGTTTTAATTTGTTGTTTTACTCGTTTCTGGTACAATCGTTTTCTCTCTCTTTGTACATAATCTTTCCTTATCATTATGTAAATAGAAATTATTTAATTTTTTAACAATCATATCTTTAAACGTAGAAATTGATGTTAGCTTTGGTACATACAACTTTTAAATAAGTATGTACACAGTATATTTGTCAGAGTTTTGTCATTCAATAATTTTGTATTTATTATAGTTGTTTTATCCTTTTGTTTCATTATGCCACTTGTATCTGCTAATTCAACGAATGTATGTTCACTCTTTTCTTTCAGGCTCATAATTAATAATTATAATACATAATTTATATATACATTTTTTTTCTTATTTTCCCCTTTTATATTTTTATCGTATTATAAATATCACAAGATTTTATCAATGTTTTCACGCCTCCCTTACAGTGGGTGACTTCTTGCCGTAATGTTTACCTTTTCCTTCAGTATTAACTTAACATTTTTTGAAAACCCTCAAAATATTTCACTCGTTTTGTGTTTTTGTTTGTCATATACCTAAAATTTCTTTCATAAAATAGTGTTATATGTAAGGTGAGATCTGTATATTATACGAGGTACGCTGAAAAAGTTCCCGAACTTAGTTCTCCCACAAAAACGCCGAGGAGGATAAATTTAAAATTTTGGTGGTAGATAGCGCCAGATATTGTGGTTACAGTCCTAGTTCAGTAGTAATATAAGTATGAACTGTCGTTGGGTACAGCTGTGCAAGTCTGTGCCTCTCGGTGCTGGGATTTCAGTGCTGTGACTGCGTAAATTGACGAGTGTATGTACGCTCCGGCGAAAAGTGAGAGAATGTCGCAATGTGAGCAGCGTTCCATGCAATGCAATGCAATCATTATGCAAAATGGCATGACAGCTTCCAACAGAGGTATATGCTAACCCAGCAACATCCGTAATGGTTTGGTTACATTCTGCACGGAAAATGTCTCGCACTTGAGGTATACCTTCTTCAGTAAATGGGTAAAAATTAGTTTGTGAACTTTTTAAGTCGTTATTATTAGGTATTGTTAATTGAATTATTTCATTATGGAATGCAAAGAAAAGTGTTTCTCATTGAATCATGTTGGTCCATTTACTTGGAAATGATCTGATTATGGCATTCTGGCTTGATTAGGAATGTCAGAACAATGTAAATACCTCACTTCGTACCATAAAAGTAAGAAGGCATTCAGTTCTTGTTATATTAGGGGTTTAAAATCTGTGGTAGCCGTTTTTGTCGGCGTTCTTTTTCTCATTCCCCGGTATTCCGAGAAGACAAGACTGGACACCGCACTTGTCTTGTCTTCTGTGAATACCGGGGAATGAGAAGAGGAATAAATTATTACAAATCATCTACTAGGTTCAAATGCGTCGGAAGCTCTTGTTGACACAGATATCTACTGTCTCAGAAACAACTTCAATCAATCAGAATTTAAAACACAGGGGTTAACTCGAGTGTTTTGAGATTTTTCGAATTATAATTATTTGGAGGAAGTGACTTAATATCAATAGGAGTTAAACCAGGGCCGTTAATGTCCCATTGTTATGGAGCAGGAGCTTTCTCTTGGAGCTAACTCGCTAATTAAAGACATCGCTGAAATACTCGTATTTTAGGCTAATAGTAGCTCTTAGGTGAGAATTACCATGGATGAAAATGAGGGTATAAAGAGAGAAATATCTCCGAGGAATCTCTAACTCGGAAACTTACAATACAATCTCCAATTAATTTAAAAATTGGTAAGAGGATAGCGTCCTAAATACTTCCCACCAAATAACCCGCATATAATAGTAATAGTACGTTTTTGTGCGAGCGGAATTGAGACTAAAAGTCTCTTCTTCCACCAAGCCCATGTGTGTCCAAACCGAAGCTCGCGGGCTTCATGCGGCTCTCGAAACCCATTTGTGCGGCCCGCGTCGCATAACTGGAAAATAAACGGTACTGGTAACGAAAAAAACAGGCTCAGAATCCACATTAAAAATTTCATATCGTTTGTTTGAAAAATAAACATTGTTTTACTATGCTCATTTTTATTTGGGTTATATTATGATTAAATACTACATTCTTTTGCTCTGTAGAAGAAGTACAAAGGCTTTTTCTTCTGTTTAGTTAATATATTGATTGCAGTCAGAGTCCTTTCTTACCCGCGCGCCTGAGAAATTTTGTAATGCGGCCCTCCGCCACCAAAAGGTTGGACTACCCTGATCCAACACATCGTCATAGGTTATACAATTATATAAGGCCGTAGCTCGAAAAGGCTCAATGTAGGAATTGGCCATATTTAAGGCATTTTCCGTGACTAATCCACTAAGTACCCTTCTATTCAAGGCCTTAGCTTAAAAGATTTTATCTAAAACATGGTTAAATCAATTTCACAGAGATGAACAGTTATTGTTTCCTGCACGAAGGGAGTGTATATAGTATATGGTTCGAGATCGAGATGGATAGGTTTAAGGTGGTTACGTTTCTCCTTTTTATCACCGTAAAATAAAAGGAAAAACGTTCATGATAAAAGACTGAGAGAACTGGGACTTGAACCCGGATATCCCAATTGTCGGACGGCTTTTCTCTACCTCGCTTACAGTCTCCCAAAACGGCATGTGTGAATATTACGAAAATATAGCTCAATAGGCTAGAGCGCCCGCACGGAGACGAGAAAATTCGGGATTGGCAGAATCATCCATTTTTTCATGTATGTATTCCTTGAGATTACCCTATAAGTGTACCTTCTTGCTTGAAGTGTACCAATACCCGTTGCGAATACATATATTATTATTATTATTTATTAGCAAGGTAATAACAACATTTTATTTTTTATAACAGTAAATGAAAAATATCTCAATTATTTTGTTCCACACTCTGTTTTTATTATGAAAGGAAAAATGTAAAGATATTTTCCATCGCCTCGTTAATCAGATTTTCAGAAAACCAGTAAAACTCAATATGAAGCTTTTAATTAAAAATTTTAGCGGGTTACCGCCCGTATTCTTGCCACGCAAAAATTCTTTTACTTAAAGCCGCTCTTTATAAGGGGGAAGAACGTCGAACCAACATTCCTCTGCTGAAGAAAAAAAAACATCTTCGGTTATAAGGGTTTCGGTCGATAATCTGGAAATACTTCCTCCCGGGCGGTCTGTGCAAAGGAAAATTAATCCAAGAGGCCGGATCTTTGTGAATTGGTACCGAATAAATGGAGTGAATTCGGAGCGTCTTGCTTGATAATAGATCGAAATTGGTGGCGAATTGACCTGCTCCGTTGAACCTCTCAAGTTCATAAATTAAAATGAGCTAGTTAAAAACAACATCACAGAATATAAATATTAATTTATTAACTCACATTCCGAGCTTTCTCGTGAGTGAATGTAAGTAAAATATAGTTGGCGTTTCTGAAGTGGTTAAGTAAAATTCGCCTCAATTATTATGTATAATATTCCTATCGATGAAATTCTTTGAGGTGCAGTTTGGCTACTGAGATTATATTACCGTAATTTTCCATATATAGTACGCATTTTTTCCACGAAAATACGTCAAAAAAGTAGGGCGCGTATTATACATTGTTACAAACATAATCTTTTTATTCGGGCTGTAGATGACATTTGAAGTAAATAACTCAACATACATATATGTATTCTGATTTCACGTTTATTCTGAAAAGAACACTGCTGCAAACAAATAAAATTACTAAATTAAAATAAAAACTCAGAGGGGAGAACCTGTTACTGATAGATCGTCACATTAAGAAATCAAAGGGGTACGTAAGAGCAAGGGGGAAAGCCATCAATTAGCAGAATTCCATGCTTGCGTGGTGATCTGTCGAGTGCTGAACGTTCCGAAAGATGACCATACGCGAATAATAGCGTAGAATTCCATTCTCTAAAAGCCAAATGCGTATTATACATGGTGATAAGAAAATTCTCAAATTGCGCTCGTAATGACGTGGGTGCATCTTATAGTGGGTGCTTATTATAATTGGAAAATTACGGTAATATTGTTGCTCGTATTTCTCTTATCCAAACCATCCTGCGAGAATGTGGCTAGTGTGCTGAATACTGTATTATTATAGTAATGCGTAGTAAAGAACCTTTTTTACGGTACCAGTGGGTATCGACAACCTACCCAACCTCCGAATACCTCCACCTTTGGTATCCCTTGCCCTATTCTTCTGCAGTGAGTCTCCTCTATGGACAGCAGCGTTGGAAAATTCTCTCAATGCACAAATTGCTTAGGCGTAGGTACGCATGGCATATTTTGAAGAAAAATAAGAGAACTATCAGCGATAGCTGGCATCCACGAGGGAGGTCGTTTCGCGGAGTACACGGGGTAAGGAGTTCGCGTGCGTGGGGCTATTCCCCTCCGAGTTGGGCGTGCGCAAAAATTTCCATACAGGCTCTCTAATATGCGATACTGTAATAAACATTTTCATTTATCTGTCATTGAAATTTTTACTTTGAAATTTAAGTACGTTTAGCAGCAGTTTTACTAAAATGCATTAAAACATGACAAAGAAAATCTAAATGCAGAGAAAAAATCTTTTTTATGCTCTATATATTAGGAGGAATATTTCTTTATATTAATTTAATAGCAGTTTTACGGAAATGCATTAAAAGGCAACAAAGAGAATCAAAAAGCAGAGAAAATATCTTTTTTATGTTCTATATACTAGGAGGTATATTTGAATTACAGGAAAGTTTTCATCATACGCTCTTTATATTTTAAGTTATCCTTTAAATTCGTAATAAAAAGTAGTTTAATTGTTGAAAAAAAACTAAAACTGCCGTTGCGATAAGTACCCCACGGCGATTCGTCCCAGTTTCTTGATGGTCTGAAATAATCCAAGATAATGATTGGAGATGATATAAAGTATAACTCTGAGAATATAATTATTGATAAAAAACAATAAATTTGAATTTAATATATATGCAGTGTAAAATGCACTTGTTCAGACTCTTGATAGCCATTATAATGCTGAGGGAATTTTTAATTGATTGAAGAAAATTGTCTTCATATTATAAGAATACGGTTGAAACATATTAAGATGGAGTCATGTTGTTAGGAGGTCCCTGATCTTTTCGTGATTAGATTTTCAGTTGAACACAAAGAAAAAATAAAAAATTAATCATAACAAAATTTACCCCTCATCTAATAAATATCTTCATCGAGCACAAGCTACTCCTCTTTGGAATAAGGTCTTCAATAAAATGACAACATATATTGCCAATAAAATATTGAAATTTAATGTTATAGAAACTTCAATGGCTTTAATTCTTCATTACTTATAAGCATTTTGATGCTATGTCTAATCTCCATGGCTTTGCTGCAAACCCTTGTTTTCCACGACTTTTTATTTCCTCTCGATTCACAGAGAAACTTTCATCGCAAAAGTGACAATACTCGTAATTTCGTTGCAAATAAGAACCATTTAATGACTAACCATGTCATTCGTAATGCAGAAATTCTGATTGGACTTCTTGTTTGTCGTTTTATTCAGCAGGAAAACTTCATTTTACGTCATAACGCACTCTCACAAAGTTACGGCAGTGAATTTATGGCGAATGGTATTGTCAGGCTAGATATTCCAATGCGTATTCTCGGTTTTACGTATTATATCGTAGTTTTGAATTCTCTCTACTCCCATCCCGATTTCGGAAAACAGTGGATCAGAAGGGAAATCCGAATCTATTTGCTTTATTTTTTCGTTATTAATTTTGAGTGGATTGTGGATGTTTCATTGAAACGCTTCCAGTCTGCTATAAGTCCAAATGACATAGAAGTTTACTCAAAAGAAGCTCTTGTAAAAATGTTATCTTCAAACGTATAGAAGATAAAAATCATCCATTTGGCAGAATAATTACGTCTTGAATTAAAGCTTATTTAATAGCAATCCTGATCATCATCGTGGAAACTTTAAGCTCCAATTTGATGTATATCTAGCTGATATTTATACAACTTATTATTATTAATGGAACATTTTTTTATATACTAGAGGAGCAGATATCTCTATGCGACAAATCTCTCTCAAAATAATAGTATTTACTTATTCTAAATCCTAATTTTACATGGTAAAAATGAGGGACATCTCCTTTTAAGATCTTATCAGACCATCCCTGGTCAGGCATTGGCGGAAAATAAAAGTAAAGATTTCGAAATATGGCACGCATGGCTGGAGCGTGAAATTGGCGACTTGGAGCGCCATTCCTCGTTACGCAATTGGTGATTTGTAATCGCTGGCAAATTAAGTTATTCATGACCGTTGGGTCTGTGCTCTCCAGGCTATGTAACCGTGAAATAGCGGAAAATTGCTGGAATCACGCTCTCTTCGTTTTTTGCCGGGAGTCATGCAATTCTAATTTTGAATCTCTGGAGCATCCTTCGCTTTCGAAGTACCCGAAGGGAATTTTAAATCGAATATAATGGAATATCTGCGCTCGAAGTGCTTTGTGTTCGACTGCGGATCATCAGCCAGCTGCCGCGTGATTCCATCTTATTGTCATCTGCGTACATCACGTTAAACTAGGAAACGGTTCGTAGGGGTTGGCTCAAGTGATATCACTAACATGCTTAGCTTCAGAGTTCCACAAAGAAACACAAGAAATAACCTTAAATTCATCATAAAACGCTTAGTGATGAAATTGATTTATTTCACATTAACTTAGAGACTTCAAGAAGAATGTTGCGATTGAATTGATTTTATTTTTATACTGTTCTACTTTTAGAATGTTTTTTTTCTCCTTTTACTAAATTTCTCTATTATTGTTCATTTGATTTTACTTGTACTTATTGCTCGTTTTAACTACTTGAATGTGTATATGAATATGTTATTATTGCAAGATTGCATTGCATATGAATAAACTTAAATATATATTATGTGTATGTATGTACTTGTACATTAGCTTTTGATAGTTATTAAGATTATACATGTATATTAGAATTGTTTTCCTATACACTGATTATATATATTGATTTTGTTGAAATGTTTTCCTATATATTGATTTATTTTTGCAAATGTGATCTCAGTATACATTTATTGCATAATATTCTTTTCTTTTCTTCGTTATTGATGCATTTGAGTTTACTTGTATGTTTTGCTTTATTCTATATGTATTTTTATATTGATTATGTATTCTGTAAATGGGTTTAGTACCCGTGATGAATTCATAACTATTATCATTACCTATACGTCATGGCTAGGGGTTGGGATCTTTTAAAACTCGCTGGGCGAAATTTACGCGCTGAATGGAGGTCTTGACGAAAATAAAATTTTCGTCATCAAATTCATCGAAGAAACAAGGATAGGTGTCAGTTCCATTCGACAGTTCTAAGGCGAATGATTTTGACTGCAAGTTCTCAACTCATCTTGTATTCCTAATCCTCAAATCAATATTTTTGAATGAAAGGAAACATTTACAGTATAACCTGTATAAGGCCCAAGGGACCGAGTAAATTTTCTGGCTTAGGCAGGTTAATACAAAGAATGTTTTCTTAGCGCATATTTGGTTAATTCCTCGGTATCATTCGAAAAAGGTTTCGTTTACGGGAAAATAGAGATTTAATAGGAAAAACCCCTTCAAACGCTGAATATAGGCACCAAAGAGTAATTCTTTGTTAATTCCTTCGAGATGATAAATGAACTTGGAAGAGAAGCAAGGTAAATAGTCTTGAAAGCAAGAACATTTTCTCCGTTTTATTGAATGTGGTTGTTTAATTGTTATTCATAAGCGAGGTTGAAGGAATATAGCTTTCTGTCAGCGCTAAGCCATATTCCATACAGCATCCGCCATACAGAATCTAAATGAGATATGAAATCTAAGAAAAGAAAATGTGGTCCATAAGCATGTATCACAGGATGCAGACAACAGCACAGAATGCAGCGGACCAAGGGAAGAGGACAAAGTAAGCATTAAAGACAATTTTAAGCTATTAACGATGTAACTGGATTTACTAATTTTCCTCAAACCAAAAGATTCTGTCAAATGTGTCGTTTGGAATCATGTGTTCAAAGAGCGTGTTTTATAAAAGTAGGCTTCTTAACGATGGATCACTACAAGACCCTCCTATCTTCAGGCGTCACATTTCACCCGGCTTTCGGCAGTTTGGGAACGAGCTACAGACAGAAAGATCGATAAAGCGTTAAAGGAAGACAGGA
This sequence comes from Sympetrum striolatum, assembly GCA_947579665.1. Classification (NCBI taxonomy): domain Eukaryota; kingdom Metazoa; phylum Arthropoda; class Insecta; order Odonata; family Libellulidae; genus Sympetrum; species Sympetrum striolatum. The sequence continues at coordinate 81,377,025 of OX388352.1, forward strand.
GGCACGAATAACGGGCAATGAAGGAAAAACGATATCACGTAGGAGTTAACGTCAGCCAACGTGATTCCTGTCAATTTCACGTCGACTGCCTTTCCTCGATAACTTTCCCCAAGGAACAATGAAAGCCATTTCCTCGAACGAGATTGGGTTAGGAAGGGTCTCAATTTGGACAGGGCGACGATTACGAAATGATTGCTCGATATAAGGGTTTTTAGGACGGAAGATACGAGACAAAGGCGGAACGTAAATAAAGCGGTGAGGAGTAATGAGCAAGTTACCCATTGATTCGTTCAAACGCTGTACCTCAGGGAGGAGGAGTTTATCGTAAGTGGTGTGTGGTGTCTTCCTACAATTTAATTTCTCCAAGCACGTTCAAATGAGGAAAATGATTAGGATGAAGATGCGCTTTAATCTCGATTGATTCGACGTCTCCTTTGCGAGGTGTTGGACACTCACCGTATCATTATCCATTTCTATGAGAAGGTTTTGAACGGCATCTAACGTGGGATGGGCCCATTTTGATATCTGGTTCCACGTTCGGTTCAGATCAAAGCCCATTAGGCTGGACCTGTAAAGAAGAATTTATTTTAAGAAGGAACTTTGATCCCTAGCATGAAAGTATCTATTTTATTATAGAATGGGAAAATACCATTGCTGAAATAAATGAAAAGAAAATGTTAAATGGAGGCGAAGAAGTCTAGCGAGATAGTTAATGGAACCCGGGACTTTCACTTTCCTGACGTATGCGCTCACCGATTGAGCTATTTTTGGGATACATTGATGGTAGAGCGAAAGGGAAGCTTATGCGGACAATGGCGGCACCCATTCGGCACGGCCCTCATAAAGGCAAATGGCTATGACAAAGGAATTGAAAGAAATCTCGTTCGAGTATATACGAAGTAAAGGGATGGAGATAAACTTGGTACATTTTCGTGCATCAGGAAAACCTAAAGAAATGTAAAATTGTCTGAGGAGACCGGGATCCGAACCATAACCTTTCTGAACAGATACTTTAATCAGTGAAGCTATATCAATCTCGAATATAAGTTGTTATTCTGTTATGTAAAACGGTACTTCCAATAATAATATGTAAGTGTTACGAGTACATTTTCTTTGCAAATTCTCAGCTTGATTTTCTTTCAGAATGTATAGGTACTCTTATATGAGAAGAATAAAACAATCCCCCGGATATATATCAGAATATTTGAAATAGGATTTTTAAAAGCCCTCGCCGTTCCAATTCAGACGAAATCAAAGTAAGTTATCAAAGCTGCAAGCTGTTCGTTTATTTAATTTACAAGAAATTTACCCTTGATTTTTATCATGTGCCAGATACGAGTGTTAATAAAATGGCTAATTCAGAATTAGGAAACATATTAACTAATTGTTGTAACTGGAAATATCGATAATGATATCTTGTCAGAAACTAATTGTTCTTTATGAAAACTTGAAATTGAAGACTTTATGAAAACAACAAGAAAATATTTCAAACTTGTAGTTTTGTATTGATCTCAATTTTTGAAGTTATTTTCATGAATTTCAAACTTGTTATTTTCTTCCTCAGTTCACGTGAAACGTGTTTCAATACTGAAAGAAACGAATACTATCTAGTAATTTTTTCACCTACCTGTAATTTCCGAGGAAGACTCCATCTGGATTCATCATGGGTATTATTTTAAAAACGATGTACTGCCGCAGAGCAATGGCGATGGGGTGGTTGCTGACCAGAAAATCTATGAGACCTTGAAGTAAAATAAGTATTTAGAGAAATCCAATAAAATATCTTTGCAGTTAAGTCCGGTTCTAAGTCCTAATTTATAAAGCAAACCTACCAGTGTATTATTTTCGAAGAGGTGAAATAGTTAATTATTATGTAAAGATGCCCGATTAATCAAAATGTACTCTACTTGATTACATTAATATCGTAGTGGATTAATATTATGGGTTAATATTTAAAAATTGAAATCGTAGAGGCTTTGCGGATATTTTACGTACAGGCGGGTATGTACAACCGAATGAAAAGAGTCGAATAATTCGATTGTTCCCTTATATTGAATAATCCGAATAACAGGTTTCGATTTTCGTTATTTCGACATAACGATTTCATTCCATGGATTTGGATTGTCACGCTGTTCATGCTATGAGTAAACCAAATGAATTCATTCGATGGATTTGATTTTCACCCATTTAGTAAAAGAAAGGAAAATAATATTAAAAACTAGTGTGTGAAAATGGATTATATAATTATGAATTTAGTTCGATCAATTCATTTTTGTTGGACTCTTTCTGTTCTCCTTAGCTTGATCTAATATTTAATGTATCCTTGATGTAGTGAGTTTACTTTTACCCTTCTCGGAGCGCTAAGTATAAGTACATTATTGGATTCTCGCAATGACATATAAGACAAGATGATGAAGCATCGAAATGGATTCAATGGACCACCTGGGTGAACCATTCGCAAGCCCAACCGAGTGAATTTATTCGTCGGAAAACAATCGAATAATTTTTCCATTGTTTTCTGCAATCGATTGTCCCATCTCTACTCCTACGAATGATATTTCATGAGTAGAGGTGGATTCATAAAGTTTTCCTTACCATGGGTAAACTTCAATCTGGGAAAGTACTTACAAAAAGCTGGAATGGCGTAACATTATTAACATTATATAAAATGAAAGAAAAACTTTGCAGAGTCCACAATCTTTACTATTCTCAAGCACGACATAGGTTTCGTTTCTTGAAGATGTTACTCTGTAACGAAACCTAGGTCGTGCTTGAGAATAGTAAAGATTGTGGACTCTAAAAATTGTTCTTTCATTTTATATTATGAAGAAGTTCCGCAGAATTGCACCACAAACCGTCATTATTAACATATTTAACAATCTCATCATTTACATGAAAGATGACCTTAGGGGAAAAATATTTCGATTTCTATGATAGTTTATCATATTTAATATCTCAAGAATTATCTTGACTTTGATTGAAGGAAAAACTGTTCTGAGATATTTCTTATGCACTTCATTTGTAAATATGAATATTTTCATCTAATTGCATTTGAAACTGTACATTACATACTAAATATGGCGAACATGCATTGGTATTGAATGGCACCAATTCAAGTTTACATTTCAAAGACTCAGGCGACGCACAGTGGGCTAGAATCGAAAAAAGCTGGCCAAAAATAAAAAAGTGCTTTTTTTGAGTGCGGACTTTGAAACTTTGCATAGTCGTTCTTGAATAAATTCTGCATATAACTGTGAAATCATTTGCGTTGGTTCCCACGCGTTACAATTCTACAGGGGGTCAAAGTTGACCAAATTTTACGAAAAATGCCGGTCCTCGAGTTTTCTCAAAATTCTTCCATTTCAAGCCAATCCTGAACTAAAATGAGCTAAATCATCGGGTAAAAAACGATGTAGTATTATAAACCTAATCTTCATGCTTCATAATACTGGGTTTGAATGATCACAGTTGAATATTTGCATTATTTATACAACAAAATGGCGAACCCTTATTTTACGGCAAATTTCCACCTAAAGTGAGGAAAATAGTAGTGAATAAGCGTGGTGTACGCGGAGTTATTCATACCAAAATGTTCTTTGAAGTTTTCTGAAAAAGAATCTGAAATAAAATCCTGCGACAATTTGCGACGCCGATAAATAAAGCGACTTTACGATGGCGATGCAAGAGCTATGTCCGCGCGGCGGAGCGCCACTTTCTGAGATGACCTCGGTTTTGAGAGGACATGAGGAGAAAAACGCAACTGAATGGTTATAATTCGGAAATATTATGCTGAAGAGAAGTTATATTTTACATATTAAGATGAAAAATAATAAGATTTTAAAATTTTCCCTTTAAATCCTTAAAGAAAATTGGATTTAGCGGTAAGTCACTGAGCCTCAGATTTCTTGATAGAGCCACAATTTCTGAAATTTAAAATTTTTTACAGTAAATCCTTAAATCTATAGAGGCTGACTCTCTTCTCCTCGTTCGACCTATAATTGCTAAATGAGTAAACTCACTCCTATTGTCCTTCGCACGACCCTCTTGTGGGAGGAGGGCGCTCGCCAGAGTGTGCCCTAAAACCAAAGTAAAACTTTCGTAGGCTTATAACACCCAGCTGCATATGTTTTGCGGAAAACGGTTACTCATTTTATTGTACTATTTCCGCCAGTTTCAGCTCGAAATATTCTTTCGGAGTCAGTTATTTTTTGGCTGTGCCGAACTGAAGTTGTGTTCTGGTGATATTTCTGTAGATCATCTATTTCACGCGTCGCAATTTATTTAGGTTCCTTCCTGCAGAATTTTCTTGTTACGGTGTGGAATATATTTTTGGTGAGTCACATTTAATTTTATACTTAAATTTTCCTTTTTTTCCATGAAAATTAAAAATTCAATAGCTGCACTGTTTCCTTATTAGTGTCACTAAATCTAGTCATCGTTTTCAGACTTTCTGCTGCCATTTTTTTAAATGTATTACCGAGGAAGGTATAAAATTTAAGGAATCTATGTTACATTTTCAGAGTTTTGCTATTTACTTGAAATACCATGTCTAACTTGGTCATTTCTCGTTTAATAATGCATAATAAGTTGATGGAGGTAAATAATGAATCATTAATTTGCAAGAAACAGCGTTTAATGAAATATCTAATTAAAAAACTACACTTACAAGAGTTTGAGAGTGGGCAAAATGCTCTTATTGATTATATTCATGATTTCTTGTCTGTGCACTATTCAAGAAAATGGAAACTGAGTTCACGCAATAATGAGAGATTTATCAAGCGCAACTCCAGTTGGCTTAATGTTTATGCTAATTTTATCGAGATTGTGCTACAGAACTTACCTAGTAGTTCTATGACTCCTGGTTAGTAAATCTAAGTTTTATTTGATGTTTGTAATATCGTTTATTGATAGTTTAAAATTTTGTATATAATTTATCTTATGTAAAAGTAATTCATTTTGGTAGACGCTAGAGGACGGCCAGAATTAGATTTCCATCTTTCGAGTGAACGAACTAAACGAAGGAAAACGGAATCGATTAGGGCCACGTACTCCGCAGCTAAATTGTCTGCGATGTGACTCTTCGAGAGGAAGGAGATGAGGCTGCTTCTAAGTTAGTCAAGGAAATAACGACAACCACACCTACGAAAGCAAGGAGGGTACTTTCGAAGTGGAGGAAAACGGATAATGTTCAGTCTCAGTTGTCAGTAGAAGAGGCCGTATCTCTGATTATATCGTCAGAGTTAACAAAAAGTCAATATAAAATTCTCCGTGATACTGCAATTAGTCATGGTCATAAGTTGTACTCCAGCTATGAAGTAGTTAAAAACGCAAAATCTGCTGCGTATCCAGATGGGATACATATTACCGAAGATGTGTGTGGAGTCAGTTTGAAAGCCCTTCTGCTGCACACAACATACCATATCGCAGCATCTGTATCGTCAGCTCAGCATCAAGCAGTAAAGTTAATTCCACTTTAATATGTAAATACGTATTTGACGGAAGCTCTGGCCACTCTCAATATAAACAAGTGATGCAAACGGAGGACAAGACAGATGAGTTCCTCTTCATGAGCTCCTTGGTGCCTCTACGTTTACTCAACGATGCATCTGGTAAAAACATAAACACCATAATTGTTCCTCGCTCATAGTAGTTGAAATTGATAACAATATAACAAACTTTAAGTTGAAATTCAAAATTTATTGCTTAATACAGATGAAATAATATGGGCGAATCCTCGACCATCTTTAACAAGACTCTGCAGACCGATTCGCCTTCAGTGGATAAAAGAGACGAAGACAATTATTCAGGCGGAAGAAAGATATCTGCAGAAGGAGTTAGAAAAATTAACGCCGGTAAATGTGGGCTTCTATCGAATTAAATTCGCTTTGCTGCTCCAACAAGAAAAACAAGGAATATGGACGAAGAAGTGAAGGAGCACCTGAGCGTGAGCAATGAAGAAGAGATGGCGTGTCGAGAAGAAGATTCCTCTGATGATGACACTATTTAAGGCATACGGTAGGACTCATTAATTTAAATGCACTTATGCTTAAAACATCAGAAGTATATTTTATGCAAAAAATTTATGAATCTCAATATTAACGAAAATATGTCAATGGAGGCATACACAGACAAACCTTTATAGAACATTACAGAAAGAGATTTTTTTTTCATATCATTAGGATTTTCTAAAGTAATTCTATCCTGAAATGTGTATAGAGTATTAATTTATAGTTATAAGCCACTATAAACGCTATTCAGAATCGTTTTTATCCGCATATCCTCTCAAAACCGAGGTCGTCTCAGATAGTGGCGCTCCGCCGCACGGACATAGCTCTTGCATCGCCATCGTAAAGTCGCTTTATTTATCGGCGTCGCAAATTGTCGCAGGATTTTATTTCAGATTCTTTTTCAGAAAACTTCAAAGAACATTTTGGTATGAATAACTCCGCGTACACCACGCTTATTCACTACTATTTTCCTCACTTTAGGTGGAAATTTGCCGTAAAATAAGGGTTCGCCATTTTGTTGTATAAATAATGCAAATATTCAACTGTGATCATTCAAACCCAGTATTATGAAGCATGAAGATTAGGTTTATAATACTACATCGTTTTTTACCCGATGATTTAGCTCATTTTAGTTCAGGATTGGCTTGAAATGGAAGAATTTTGAGAAAACTCGAGGACCGGCATTTTTCGTAAAATTTGGTCAACTTTGACCCCCTGTAGAATTGTAACGCGTGGGAACCAACGCAAATGATTTCACAGTTATATGCAGAATTTATTCAAGAACGACTATGCAAAGTTTCAAAGTCCGCACTCAAAAAAAGCACTTTTTTATTTTTGGCCAGCTTTTTTCGATTGTAGCCCACTGTGCGACGTCTTGTGGACATCCATCTAGTCGAATTGAATAGATATTGCACTTTTCCCACAGAAATTAAAAACATATTTAAAGATTGAATACGATGAGATTTAGACGAGAGATCACCTGAAGATATTGATTATTCGTTCACACCTGGCCATTTTCAGATTTCAATTATATTTTAGTGTTCAAAGTACAGTATCTATACATTTCTACGAATTTCCAGTTTATTTTTGTGCTTTGCATTTCTTCTTTTCTATTTCGAATCGAGCGGAATTTAGTTGTAATATGTCAATTGAAATCAGGTGTCATATTTACCCTAGAAATAAATGGAAGTGAAAGTATTTGATGCTATTTGTATTCGGGATCAGGATATTTTTATTATCATTTTTCTGAACATTAGAATTGTGAAAGATTGCTGCTCAAATTATTTCTAATTTACTGGTAGCAAATGGCAAAGAAACTTCATTTTAGTTTAAATTGTCTCTCCGTATTATAATACCGTTATAATACATAATTAAAAAGTCAACTGCAGAGAATCATCAACAAGGAAGTCGTTGGTAGCTGGTGATACATAGTGATACTAACAGTAAGATCTAAATTTTCATCTGAAAAGGTGGTAAGACCGTGAATATTATCAAAAAGGCAAATGTGGAGAAGTATTTTTACGGTACGAATATTTCCACTCAGTATGTTCGGGCATAAAATGCTGGAACTTCGATTTAATTAAAATTATCCATCCCCAATTTCTTTCAAGAAAGGTTAAGGAATTTGGTCGCCGATTTTCTTGCAATATCTTTAAAATAAGAAAATATTTCCAGGCAGTGCAATGTATTGAATTATGTTGTATGAATTATTTCGATAGACTGTATCTATGTTTGTATATTTGCATGTTCTTTCACTTATTGTAATAGCTGGGCATATTGTTTAGATGTGTAATGTCCAAGGTAGATTTTTGAAGGGATTTCCTTCGAGTCTTTGGGAGAATACCAGACAGATTGTATTGGATTGAGTCCTTTCGGGTTTTTCCACCTGGTCAGGTAAGCTGTTGCCGACGTTTCGTTGGCTGACTTCGCCATCGTCTTCAGATTGTATTGTTTTCTTACTATTTCCCCCTCAACCGTTGCCACCTGGTACTCTTACCAAATAGCAGCGATTAACTTAAATAAATAAATATTAAAATGTTTTCTACCAAACGGAGAGAAAAATTAATGGTAGTAGTACGAAGAAACTAAACTGAAAACTGGCAGTCTAATCGCTACAACAGAGGTGATATTAACGTTTGAGGAAATAAACATTTGTGTGATCTTCATTTTCCGCAGTGTGCTCAAGCTAAGGATGAAGGAATTAGCAACCTTTTCCGAGATTTATTACTTCTGAGAGAAATTCTTTTAGGAGGGAATGAAAATTCTGGTCAGAAGGATCGGAACGGAATTACATTGATTAAGGGGCGAAAGAGAAGTTGTCTCTCGAGTTTCAAAGGGGTCCTGTTGTTTGAGAAGGCTATAGTGATACTCTCTGGTAAGGATGAATTCTGATGAGGCCACTCCCAAGTGGCTGGTGCATTGTGGCTTTGAGACTGCAGCCTTCACAGCAATGGAAAATCGTAGCAACTCAACAGCAACGTAGTCTCGGGAGAAATAAAGCGTTCCTTTAATCTCACGCGTGCAACAGTTACGCTGACATGCAATTGCACGAAGAGTGCGGTTCAAATTAGGTTGAAAAAATTTAATTTTGGGTGGGGAAGGACGAAGATTAAACCATTTCTGAGGAATTGTACCAAATAAAAATGTTGATGGAGATACAATATTTTGGATGGGAAAATCGTGCTTCATTATTTGAGAGGCGTACTTATAATTTACCTGAAAGCATCAGCAGCAGCAGCAATAGAAATTTATTTTAACATTGCTCTTAAATACGCAAATCTTTTGATATATGTTATGGTAAATAAGATAGATATTTATTTATAAGTATTCTAATGAATATCTTGCAAGAAATTTCTTAAAAGTTACAATTTGTTGGCAGAAAAATATCGTAAACAAGGATACATAGTTGTTAAAACAGAAACAGAATCATTCTTCTACTGGAATTTCACCGGATATGATTCACCTGAAGTACTACTTGTTTACTTCCCGAGTAAAGAAGTCTTCTTCAGCCTTCTTTTACTAGCCATAGTGTATCTAAATCGACATTTCTATCTTGTCGCATCTTTGGCTCTGAGAACTCTTAGTTTTTATCCCTCCGGTTTTTGCCCAAGTTACGCCAATGGTCATGCGGGTCAAATTTCTACCCTATACTTGAAACATGTTATAACATAAGAAAAATCATCATTCTACCATCAACCAGTATATTTATATTATTTAAGACGAATAGGAACTAATACATGATATTTACCATTGATATTAAAAGAATAGATTGAATATTAATAGTTGATGAATATTAGGATCGGAAGTTTTATTATTCAATAAGAACTAAAGCTTATTTATGATGATAAAATTTTTAATTTGAGATGAAAAAATAAGGACGCAAGTTAAATGATGAAAGTTTAAAGTAAGAAATAATTTTTTTCATAACCTAAATTTACTGAATACAAAAACCTCTTCTTCAGCCTGACTCCGTTCAAAAAGTGGTTGAAATGAATCCAGAAACTTTAGCGTTAAAACCTTCTTCACACGTATCTTATAGCTCTTGAAAAGCTCAGGGTATTACAAAAAACAGAGGGGCAACTACCATTAAACTGTAATGAAAGAAAATTTGTAACGCGGCTATTGGAGACTTTAATCTCTAAACCATAAAATTGGTCGCCTGGAGTAGAAAACTACTGCAAAGTCAATGCTCTTGCAAAAATCCAGTCTTGGTGAGGTACCGGAATTGGGGAAACGCTGACATTCGTTCCCTGAGGCTAGTTACACACTCACCGGTTTCGCTCGTCCGGTCGGTCTTAAAATTGTCGTGAAACCGGGGTAAGGATGCTTTCACACACAAGAACCGGGCCAGCCATAAACAGGCCCGGCTGCTTCTCCGGCGTTGGTGAAAAATCAATTCTCTTTGGAATTTTTGGTTCAAATAACTTTATTTTTTTAAATTACTTACTAATTTCGTCTACATTCACTATGTCATTCGGCACGTCCATGTTTTAAAGCAATGTTTTTACCCGGCAGCGGCCGCATGTCATAAAGAAAGAATGAACCTTACTTATCGGTGAATGATAAGTGATGTATGTTTACATTCAGCGGTTACCGATGATAAAAATAATTGATATTGGTGGTTTTAAAAGGTCAAAAGAAGCAAGAAAGCAGCAAGGGATGGGAAAAGGCACCCGGCAAAAACTGTTCAATGTGAAAGCGCTCATTTGACCGACGTGCATTACTACCCATACTCGGTCGTAAAGATCCCAACCCGGTGCCGACCTCTTCAGTCGTTGAGTCGGCTGTTACCCGGCCTATAATCCTTTCTCGGCTAGTGTGAAAGGCTCCATTTAGTTCCATTGCTTACTACCCTTGTGACCCAGCTTAAAAATCGGCTATGGTTTGCCGGCCGGGCAAAACCGGTGAGTGTGTAAATAGCCTTACAGGACCATTCCGGTTTGCGGGGACTCAAACTCGGGACCTTGACGTTGGAAGTCTAGCATGCTGACCACTCTGACACCCAGGTTGGCCAAGTTGTAAACATTCATCGGTCAATTATATAAAATCGAGTTTATAAAGCAATTGTTCTTACCTTGCCTAAGCCAATTTCATTATCTCTGCGTTGAAAGATCGACTGAGGTAGCAAGAGGATCCCATAATTGTATTAAGTTGGGCAGGAATGATCTTTCTCCGAGTTTCTTTAAAATATCACCCTAGCTTGTGAGTTTGTTATCATTACTGTATGATATTATCTGCTGGTAGGCTGTAAGCCTGGTTGCAGTTTTTTCAACTTCATATATATACACATAGACATACAAGTTATATACATAATTAATATAAAATATATACATTAAAATTATATAATATAAAAATACATAATTCATAATAATAATTATTAATTATGTATAATATAATTATAATTCTATAGGAACAGACATTTCCTACAGAATGATTATAACCTTACTCTCATCAACCAAACTAAATAATTTATGCATAATAATTATTTGTAACTGTTTCACTTGATTTTTCGGGGTTCATTACAGGCCTTTTCGGCTAACGTAGCGGTCACGGGGTAGAACCCCACCGTACATCACCCTGTAAAGCAATCCCTTACTTATTCAGAGGTTCTTACATTGCCACAACACATTGCACAGTATTACCCAACATCACTGCAACACATTGTTAAATTTATTATTGAAATATTTTGTATTTTCAGGCAAGGCCCTTAAGTTTGATCCACACAACTTATTCCATTCCGAAATACATGTATTGAGGAAGGAGTAATCAGCTGTGTACATTCTTTGCCGTCGAGATTTAATATTAAATTCATGCCTGGCATTCCGGTGATTATGTTTCATTCCAAGGATTTCCATCCATCTCAAGAAGAGATGCTGGTTATCGCAACTAATTTTAGCAGGATTTCTCCACTAACATTGCGCCTTCTGGAGTTCCCGGATGCAGCTTTCATTCTCACGCTATGTATTTGACGCTCGCCCTAGATGAGCGCTAACTTATTAGTACCCCTCTGTAACTTCCTCAGTGCACCTGCCGTCCATGCGGCTCACGGCCTTTCAGTAGCTCAACCTCGAATCCATTCCCTCACTTATTGTATGAAATCGTTTTCGATTACATTTATCGGCACTCGCTGAATGTTAGTAATTGTATAGGGCGTATTGGAAGGGAATAGATAACGTTTTTATGATTAAAGATTTTTCTCTGCAGGTAGGTGAATTATGTGTTGGCAGTGCTATAATTTTAAATAATCAATAAATTATTCTTAATATCCGTATCATAAATACCATTGATTGAGTGGAACACTTGAAATCTGACTGGAATTTAATCTAGAAGGAAAATGTCAAGAAAGTATTTAGTTCCACTGGCTTTGATGATGGGAAACATTCTGTTCGGCAATCATATGATTTCAATATAATTTTATTACTTATCCCACAGAGAATATAAATGAAAATATACGACTAAACCAGACTTACCATTTTAATGATTATAATTTTCATCAGTAAAAGTATGAAAGAATATAAGTGATATGCTATTCAAGAAATGTCTGCCTCAATCACTACTGAGTATGGAAGAAATGCAGCATTGCATCAATTTCCTCAGTATTAAGTACTGTATTATACAGTGTATAACATGATAATGCATTTTATACATTGATAAGTATGGTATTTCAATTCTCAAGGATACAGAAAAATACCTTTCATTTTCTTAAGTGGAATCGTAGGCTGGTTGGAACATCACTAGCCGAATGAAATGAGGTTTATTTGGCAAGATGTGGAATTTGATAGTTTGCCCATCCTACCAATTCAGATTATAAGTGGAGCATGTACACTTAAGTGAAGCACAATGACTCTTTGAGTAACACTTTTCTTGGTATCCCATAAGGAGATAACTTAATTGGCGCCGATGTTCAGCATCAATCATACCTCATAGCTTTAATTACAGCCATGAATAAAACCATGAGGAATGTTGACGAAAAATAAATTTTTTTACGTACAAAAGACAAATGAAAAATACTCTATTCATGAAGATATGGTAGCAGAATTTCACAAATATAGACGTCAAATTCAATGTCTATGACAATTAGGAAAGGAGAGAGAGAAAGATCGAGGTTTGAAAATGTATCGAATATATATTTGAAGCACTCTAAGGACAGAATGTGGGAGCACATTTTCATGAATTGATTCGATGGGGGCAGAATTAGAAATTTAGTCGAAAATATCCACAGGGAGCGAGAACTGCGTGACCGATCGGCGAAAAGCTGCAGGGAAATAACAGCTGGAAGGGACACTTGCATCTGTTCTCTGGAGGCGTCAGAAATACTAACAAATCGTCCAGTTAGACACGCATGGGTTTTTAAACTCCGCTGGTGTTCTTTCCGTGAAGTTAATCAGATGACTAGGTAACATTCGTGCAAGTGATATTCAGGGTCCATGGTTTTGCTCGGAAATAAGTTATCGGCTATTGCTCTGTCGTCAAGGGAGCGAGATGGAATTTTTGAGCAGCTATGCTCACGTGGAGGAGTCCATTAACCATGAAACGGAATGAGTTTTGGAAAAGTAGGAAAAAATTCTGAGTGGTAGGGCTCAGGCGGCGTTTCGATGAATCTGAAAATGGGCTATATATTCAGCGAGAAATTGAAAGACTGAAAAACTGACATTCCGTAATTTTCCAATTCGTAGTGGAGGTCTCTTCATCAAAATAGGGCTTTAAAACATCTTCGAATGCGAAGAAGTGGGCAATTTGTCAAACAGAACTATACATACGGAATAATGTCTAGTTCGGCTCCTAGTCAAAACTGTTTCGCGGTAAACGGAATCGGAAAAAATTCATTATTACAACTTGAAGCCATTCGTATCTTTTAATATTCAATAAATATACATTTAGATAGATCTTTTATCAGATGTAAATAACATGGCTGCTAAATTCTTTAATGTCAAGGAATTTACTTTTTAAAATATAGAGATAATTAATGTGTTTGGGTATAAGAAGAAAATTATAATCAATGATCACATCTTAAAAGATCAATAATTATATTTTGTCTGAAATATGTGCGTAAATTTTGGGATAAAAGTCAGCGGTTTCATCTAGGAGTATGCTGTTATCATCTGGAATTAAAAACTAAAATAAGTATATATTCTGGATACGTGAAAAATCTGCGCAACATCTTTGATCATAGATTAATTAAAAACCTTGTTATCATTACACGGTTGCACTAGACTTCCCAAAGGTCACAGAATATTACCACCAGTAAAAGTCCTTACCGACGACGTCATCCATGCAAGAACCTCGATCATATCCTGCTCAAAAGCCTTTCCACCAGAAGCCAAAATGAAAAATGTCTCCTTTGTTGATCTTTCAAGGCGAAATTCTGCTTCATCTCCCTTGTTCACTCAAAATGTCTTTTCTAATCCTTTTATTCGACCAATCTTCCCGGAAAATCTCCCCGTCTTTTCTATGGAAAAGTCAATGTACCTGAAGATGTCTTCTTAGAGTTAAATTGAGCGTTGGAATCCTTAGCTGCTTCTGAAAATTTTATTTGTAACAGTATTTTGCAGTATATTGGCCTTTTATTTGGTCGTATATTTGTACTTGGCTGTGTATCAGATCCTAGAATTTTAATTTGTTTCGTAAATATTATATTTCAAGAGAAGCTACGTGAAATCCATTCGGAAACCTCAACCAGCGCTCGTAACAATATATAGGAAGAACAATATTGAATTTTCCATTCTATTCCTCTTCCTTTTAATTGCTAAGGAAGGAGATAGCACCAGAACAACACTTCGTGGCGATTCGAGCTTAAATAAATAAGTTCAAATGAGATTTTACCACCAAAAATTGTACGTTACGAAATCTTATTTATAATCTCTTAGTCACTAACAATAATATATTTGCAATCCTCTTGATATTTATCCAAAGAAAAGTTATTTTATATTAAACGAACATCATGATCATTGGCTTCTTGACTAGGAATTATTTTTTAAGGAATTATCCAAAACATTTTGCCCATTGCCTCGCATCGTCATTAGTTTTGACATAAGACTCTAACTTCCCCTTCCTCCCGTCATTTACCCAAGGTTTTTGCAATAATCCCTTCCTTATATAATTCCCTCCAATGAAATCACCAGAAGAGTTTTTGAGTACCCGATTTATTTTCCTTTCCTTTTCATCAAATTTTCACAGAATTCTCTTTCCATTCTTCTTCGAAAGACTTCATTATTACTTCGAAGAACTTATTTTACTAATTTTTGTCATTTTCTTACATGAATCTAAGCATCTAAAGCCCATATCGCCATTGCTTCTATTAATCTCTAACATACTGCTGTTGCAGTCCATATTCCATAGCGCTGCATAAAAGCACTCCTTATATTCATATAGGTTTCCATAAACTGCTTTTCTAAAAATCCATACTTTTATTCATTGTAGTTGATAGTTGCATAGTCTAGTAAAATTTCTTCTTTGCAGAGGCTACTTTACAAACTCTTTCCGTAGTATTACTTCTATAGCCAATGAACTTGTTCCCCAAGCAGCGAAAATGGTCTAAAAATTTGAAAATCATTTGTTAAGGGTTTGATTTCTGCTTTCAAGTATCATATAAGTGGATTTTTTCTATTACCTATTTGTATGCATAATAGATTATGCAGGGCCTTAGAACTTTAATTAGAAGCATTATGAAGCGCAAATAATGTTGTAAGTTCTATGGTTCGGAGTCTGAACTTCGGAGTCATCCGGGTGCCAAGCAGGCACAAGGACAACGCGGCGATCAACTGCCCGGTGATGAGTTTGCCCTGCGAAGGACTTCGGCAAAGGCCTGCTTCAGGAAGAGACCACACGGGAATGGATTGGCCAACGAAGGGACAACAGGGTGAAAACATCACTCGTCTAAGAGACTACGTATTTGACGAAGGACTACTTGTCGAAGGGACGACCCGGCGACGGAAGGAAATATAATTAATTGATTCATCATTAATAACTAAAACGTAATAGATATCCCCAACCCTACCATTCCATTCACGTTCAAAAATACTGATAGATGACTAGTCTTAGTCACAGATTTATTACATCATATATATCAATGATAGATCGATTAATTATATTTTCTTCCATCCCCGGGTCGCCTCTTCGACAAGTATTCCTTCGCCACGTAGCTCCGTGGCCAACATCTACCTCGCCGACCAGTCCATCACCGCATAGTCTCTTCGTAGTAGTATTGTTAAAAGTGCATCGACATCTTAGGTCATTCTGCACATTGGCTCCCACCGGAAATCGAACCGCTTGACCTAAGGGGTCGTCCATTAATCACGTGATGTTTTTTGCAACTTTCTAACCCCCCCTCCCCCCTGGTGATACGTGGTGAGGTTTTAGACTACCCCCCCCCCTACCAAAAATCACGTGTATTTTTTGGTACAAAGTATCTTAAAATTTTCAGAAGATTATATTTAAATGCAGGTATAATCTACTTTATTTCTGGAAAATTAAGCTCCGTGATAAATATGTCCAGACAGCCATTAAGGTTGCAGGTTGTATCTGACTGGCATAAAATAATAAATGAAAGGTGTATCATGTGAAAAACATAATTTTACTGGTACATGAATATATTTAATTGACCACGGATTAGTGAGACTTTCTTCAACACAAACAAGTGGATAAGCATCCCTTAATTGGCTGTTGGCACTGTGCTTTCTTGAAGATCAACGACGGTCTCGTCAAACCACTCGGCGTCTTCATTTTCACGCACTACGCAGAGAACCTCTCTCGATCGTCGTGTGAGGATGCGGATCATTAAATTCTTTCTGAGCCACACAAGGGTTTTTTCCCTTCTTATACTCTGCAAATATGTCTTTATACAGATCTCCTAGTTTAGACATTGTTGCATTGTTTTAAGGGAAAATATGCACGGCAACGATTTACGCATGTTTTCGGCGCCAAAATCACCGACTTACTGGCGACTGGAAAGCAGAGCCGGGCGGCCGTTTTTCGGTTTAGAAATCGCGAGCTCAACGAAAAAATAAATTCACATCATATCTCGCTGCACCCCCCTCCCCCTTGTAATATTTCGTGATATTGGGAGCCCTAGTCTCTTCGTCGAGCAGTAGATCGCCATGTAGTCCTTGCGCTAGCTTGGCTTCCACCTTGGGTGACCTTGAACAAACTTCAGATTTTGGAAGAAAAGGGCTCGCTGCTTTTTAAGGATTTTATTTATAATACTTTGAAGATTTGACCCACAGAGTATCAATTACGTTCCAAGACTGAGCAATTCTTTCATATAATTTTACTCCGGCAATTTCTCATCGGTTCCTGCTATCATATTCTGATGAATGGAATATTTTCATTTGTCGTTTGATTCAGGGTAGAGAAAAATCTAACTTTCATTTATTTTGTCACAGTTTTGATCATGGCAATCATGAAATTAAAGCTTAAAGCATGAGTGGATAATTGCAATGATCAAGGCCTCTACTTATGAACTGATAAGAAAAGTTTTACTCATAGAGTCATTGTGGTTCACTTGCGTGGACATGTTCCTCTTACAGCATTCTGGCTTTGTGCGGGAAGCAAGATCAAACTACCTCACTCCTCATCCTGCCTAGTAAACCTCATTCCTCTCTGCAAACACTTAGTAGCTTATATCAGACGGAGTGAGGCACCAACCAGCCTGAATACTTAACTGTTAGAATTTCTCATCATTCTTTATCATCGTATCGAATATTTTCATGAATATGGATTTTTATCGGGTTGCAGAAAGATCAAGGTTTCCACCGAATTGCGTCATATTTCAATTACCTCAAATTTAATAACGTCTTTACATTTATTTAGATTCAATACCGAAGATTTTTTATGTTTGTTTTTTCAGAGTAGGATTGGAACGATGAGGAAACGAAATCTCATTTTGGAGCTCTTACGCTTTTGTTAACTCTTCGGATTCATTTTAACAGTTCCAATTCCACGAAATTCGCAAAACGTTTTAAATACATATTAAATCCTCTTACGGCTCGGAATAGGAATCCTATTAAAAGCACGGAAATCCGCTTATAAATTATATTGCTGAGTTTCAATTTAATTCTTTCTCATTTTCGAAGCCGGAGAGTGCACGGCACAAATGCCACTCAATTATCAAGCAGACTCACTCACCGGAGTCAGCTTAAAAGGATTCCTGCCGAATTCAACTACTCGTTTGTCCAATTAAATAACGGGAAGAGGAATGGATCGGACACAATGGATTTACAAGCTACTGATTGGGTCATCGAAAAAATATTAAATTAAACAAACGGGTATTCTAAGTAACCGATTATCCAGTTTACCGAGAAAATATTTTCCTGCTACTAGAACGAAAAATTTTATATTTATTTTATTGTTTTATTTTCGATTTTACTTTTGTTATTAATGTATAACCCTGCATTAACCCTGAAGGTAGATATATACAACGAAAACGCAAATTTTCCGGAAGATGCGGATCATATCCACGAAGGAAATGATCAGTAACGCAGTTAAAGCGAAAAGAATAAATAAATACAGTATTATCAGTGAGGATTATCAGCTTCCAAAAACTGATATAAGAGTCATCATTTATTTATTTACTAGAATTTCCGCCGCAGTTAGACATAGTATATCTGGTGGCAGCGTAATTACGACATCACAGTATATTAAAATTTTTAGGTTACAATTACATTTATATAACAGTTAAAATTAACATACAATTTTAGCTGTATACAATTATGATAATATACAATAAAAACAAAAAACAAAAAATAAACAAAAAATAGTCATTCTTGCAAGATATTTCACTTTCACTTCACGTTAGGCCTTCACGGCTTCCGTGGCGGTCCCATCTTCCTATATCATCCATACCGTAAAATTATGATAAGAACTCATTTAAATGGAAAGGAAAAGAACTTCGTAGATGTCGGCTTTTGGAAATTTGCGTGTACAAAGCAGATTTCAACACTAAAGGATTTTATTTTCCGACCGGTTTCGATCCATAGGCCATCATCAGGTGATGTGATGACAAATAATAATACAATAAAAATGACAATAAAAAGAAATTACTTGATGATAACCTATGAGCCGTAACCAATCGGGAAATAAAATCCTTTAGCTTGGAAATCTACGAAGTTCTTTTTATTTTCGTTTAGAATTTAGTTCCATGAAGTACCGCCTAACACGAAAAAATTCATAAGATCTTGTTGTTAGCAATTTGGATAATAATTCAACGCTGTCCATATTCAACCTACAAAGATTAGGAGTTTATTATTCTTCATGTACAATCTCTGTAATTCAATGATACCAGCGCATCCCTAAATTAGACGTAGTAGGCAATATTTCCTGCTGATGTCCAATAGAAGAGTGTAAAGATATTGTCTTATCCTATAAAAGGACGTCCGAATCTTATTAAAGGTTAAATGTAGAGTTGGGAGACTCACATTTAATACTAAAATATCAACGGTCTGACTTTTGTCGTATGCTATTCAGACGACAAAGTTGATAGGTTTAGGCTTTTTATCCATAAAAGATTATTTTTTATATATAACTTTTACACTTTCTTGCAATGTCATTTAAACTCATAGTACGTAGCCATTTTATCGCTACATTTAGCAACATTATTTTCCTTCTTCTGGCGGCATAAGTTTTATTTTAGCGACATATTTCACTCTATGGAGTATTTTCTGTTTCATTGGCTCTCATCCGCGTACATCTAATACAGAAAAACCTCTCTAAGGCGGAAGTTCAAGGTATCGAGTGAATTTTCCAGCTTACGCAGGTTTCCCGGCTTAGGGAGGTTAATGCAGATTACATTTATTTAGCGTAGATTTGCGATATAGCCTTAGTTTCACTTGAAAAATTATCCTTTTCGAGAAAAAAGAGAAAAATTGCGAAGACATCTTAAACTGAATACAACCACCACAATACACACAAGGGTCAATAGCGTCAACTACTATCTTCTAAGCAAGCTTCTGCTCATTTATAATAATAATGCCGTCTTATTATTTCAGGCGAATTCTAGCCTAGGAAGGCTATTCCTCCAATTAACCCCTTTTCTTAATTTTATTAATTTTTTGCATTTTGTTTTATTAATATTACACACACACACCACATTCCCAGACAACCATTCCCTAACAGGAAAAATCCGATTAGCCGGGATTTGAACCCGGGACCGTGAGGTTGGAGTGTTAACGCGCTAGCACGTTAACCACTCCACCACCACGTTATTTAATGAAACTTCGTATCGGTGCAGACTACCAGCAAGCAAAAAGCCAGCTTTCCGTATGTTCGTACCCTTATGATATGGTCTCGAGGATATCACTTCATAAAGATTTCTTTGAGTTAGAAAAGACCAGGGAACTGGTGCAAGGAGGGCAATCCTACCCTTTATTAGGAATGTACGATACGATAAAGTTAATGATCATGTATCAGTAGAATCGATTTATTTTAGGATTAACCGTTTGTTCATTCATTCGAGAAAGTAAATGAATTTTGAAAAGAATCCAGCCAATGGTAATTTTTTTTAAAGAAAAACAATTATTTTCCGCCTTTCACAGGTATGAATTCTAGCTGTTCATATGCAGGGTTGAAGGAATATAGATTTCCGTCCGCGTTACGTAGGTTCCACTTTACAGAGGGACTTACCTATGAAAAACCTTACGTATATGCAGTAATATTATCAATGTTTCCGGCTTAGGCAGGTTTTCGCCTTAAACAGGTTCTACAATAGACAAGTTTTATTGTATAATATATTTCTTAATTACTTGTTTATTGTTTATTACATTAATCTGCTGATAAGGAATACATTTAGCGCTAGAGTTATAAATAAATAAAATATACCATCAAGTACTACAACATCACCAATTTTAGAGTAAAATATATCATCTATAACACATCACTTATTCATTCCTTACACCTTCAGTACCAACAAATTCTAACACTACAATTCAGTCAAGGTCAATTTTAGGTGAAATACATATATATATATATATGAAACAAATGATACGGGGAATAGATAGGAAACACGGCATAAAATATAAGACACAAAACATAAATAAATACTTTGATATAGTATTATTTGTGTCTGAGCCGTCTCTCTATTATTCGTCGAAACGTTACGGTACTTGGGAAGGGGTTAAGGGGATCTTCAGGTTGTTCATTCCGTTACTTTGCAGTTGTGTTTACGTAGGAAAATTTACCAATATCTTTTCTACATGGTTCTGTATATTTTTGGGTAATATCTGAACTGGTTATCTGTTTGTGGCCACGAGTTTAAGTTGTTTTAATTCTTAAAAAAATTTAGTTACTTTTCAGGGTAAAAATAAATAAATTGTCATCTCTATATACGCTATCGTAAAATAAAGCAGACAAATCCCGGCAGAATACCCGCTTTTTACTACCAAGAACTCGCTTAAAAACCGGTTAACCGCTTTTGTATATAACTAGATAACCCCTTCATTTAGATATGATGAATTCACACCACCGAAAATTTCGTCTCTTCCGAAAGCAAATGTCGTGGTTTAAAGCCAAAGAAATCTATTATACTGTATGAATAAGTCAGGTTATAATTGCCTTCCCGATGAAGGAGCGCATTAGATCCTCCGAAGTAACCCTAAACCCAGTCGTTCGGTGCAGCCGTCATCGACGCAATCGCAAGATTAACGCAAATGAAATGGTCCTATTACCTCCCTCGGGTGGCATACATTCGGGACGCTGGGCATTCTGTAAAGGAACCCGCTTTCCCGACTCCGCCGCAATCTTCGGCGGTAATCTCTTAATGCGCTTTGCAAAATGTTCGTCAGATTCAAGTGCGAGAGAAACCGAGAGACCCTTTCGAGGAGGGGTTATCGAGTGTCGGAGGAAAGTTTCATCCAACAAGATTAATTTACACAGCACGGTTGCGCGTCTTTTCCCCCGCAGCTTCTCCTTTCCCCTCTCCAGGTCTTTTTCATCTCCTCTCGCCTCCGTTTGTTCCCTCGTGGAATAACGCCAGAGGATGGGCACCCTACGCGCGGCTCCGGGGCATCGACCCCGTTTCGCAGGGAGTTGTGGGTGCCTCCCCCATGCCGGGGATTCTTGCTCACGAAGGGCTCCGGGCGCCATATTGTCAAGTTCCCACAAATGGAACGGGCTCGAGAACAGAGGCCATTTTTCACGTTTAGCGCAAGAAACAATTCTCAACTTTTAAATGAACGTTTCCTCCCCGCCCTGGTGTACATCATCTGCGGCTTTCTCCGGAGAAAAAGGGAGGAAGTCTGCGGAAAGTCGCGTTCCACCGCATGAGTTATTGGCGATGTAATTAAGGGAGAAATTTCAGTGGAAAAGATGGGATTTTTTAAGGGCGAAACGGTGTGTTATGAGATGGGGAGGACACTCGTAATGCAGCGCTTGAGTGCCACTTTGGGAGCGGTTGATGAAAGAAGTTGCGATCGGCTGCGAAAGAAGGAGACATAGGATGGAAATTGACGGTGCAATAGCGAATTCGAGGACTAATTATTCAGATTTAAATCGCCTCCCCATGCTAATAGGATTGCGAGGGTTGGGCCGCCGTCGAATCGTGCCATTGCGGAGGAGTTTAATTGACGCTGTCCTCGTAAATTGTTCCCTCTCCCCTTGAAGATTCCGTTCGTTATTACAGCTGCTCCTGATTGCGGAAATAGATGCGTATTCGTATTACTGAGCTATAAATATGAGCTTTCTCACCGGGTGTAATGTTGCGATTGGTTTCCGTTTTAGCTCAATACCTTTTATTCGTTCATGCTACCGTATTAATGGAATGTATTCATTTGTCATTTCGTACAGGGTAGAGGAAAATATAACTTTTATTTCTTTTTGTTACAGTTTTGATCATGGATATCATGAAATTAAGGCTTAAAGTATGAGTAAATAATTGCAACGATCAAGGCCTCTACTTATAAACTGATAAGAAAGGTATTACTCATAGAGTCATTGAGGTTCACTTGCGTGGACATACTCCGCGTATAGTATTCTGGCTCAGTGAGGAAAGCAAGGGCAAACTGCCTCACTCCCCATCCTGCCTAGTAAACCTCATTTCTCTCTGCAACCTCATAGTAGCTTATGTAAGAATGTATGAGGTACCAACCGGCCCTAGGGCTGAATTCTTTGCGTACCTTATATTCCTCCGTGTTTCGATTATATACTAAATGTGTGTTATATTTAAATACTTCCGCGGATTTCACCCAGATCAAAGGTTCTTAACATTTTTAATAGTCAGAACCCTGTTTAATCTGAAGTAAGCTCTCGCAACCCCTTGAAAATTTGTTTCTATTTTTTATTAAGAAAAAGTCATCGATTGCAAGATAATTTATTTATTGTATAAAAAAATTAATACATTTACAATAAGAACTATATTACTGCGTGTAAGAAATAGGCACACCTGAAAGGCTACGTTCTTTTTAAGTTTCGTAAAATATTTAGAAACTTCTCTCGCACACCCAGGAGTGCCCACACCCACAATTAAAAACCGCTGAGTTAGATGATTAAACTAATAACAGCAATGTATTTTAACTTCTACAGGAGAAGATTTTCCTGTTCAAAATACGATATTGACCACTGGACGATTAATAATATTTTTTACTTTTTATGATTTTTCCACTTTTTCATTGGCTTGTGATGTGCTGTCCAGGCCCCCAGTCATCTTAAACTTCTTCACGGCGATCTTGGAAACAATTATAACACTCGCAAACCCTTTTTCAACCCATAGTAGTCCCACTGAATGTAATATTTGAAATTTCAAAAACTTTCCTGTGCATTATTTCCTTTTTATAGGAACATTTAATTATCTGATCCATTTCCCAAATCGCCGATCCTACCAAAACGCGTATAACCTTTTTGACAGCTGACAATAGACTGAACAAAAAATACGCCTAATATAGTACAGCAAATTTTCAGACAAGTAGGAGGAAGAAAGTCAATGAATTTCAAAACCATCCGAAATCTACAACACTTTCTCTTGAACATTGCTATGTAAAGTATACAATTTATTATAGATTGAAGTCACAATTTTGTGAATACTATTGCATTGAAATCTTTATGCTATGACATAGCATAAAATTTATAACATCTTTTTAGATTCTAGTTTCTGCTACAATGTCCAATCTTTGCTCACTGGTCGAAAAGTATTCCTTCATCCGCTTTATTTGAAGGTTGAAATTTTTTACCTCAATCTTACAGGTTCCGTAAGGAGTTCAATATTTGTTGTGCGTTTCCAGGCCCCTCGAATTGGATCCGATTCAATGTCGGTAAGTATACAGTTTTTTCTATTTTCGAGGAATATTTCGAACTAATCGACTGAATGACAGAAGTATTTGCTGTATTACGCATGCAGCCATACAGATACATTACATACATACATTCATTCAGTTATTTTTTTTAATGCTGCTACATTGGAAGTGGAAAAATTAGAACATAAAGGGGCCAGTTAATAAATTACTCTTAAATAGGTTTCTTATTAAGGGTTGAAAACACTTCATTATGCTCATAACAAACACACACCCACACATACTTGCATTTGTAAGGTTCTTATAGTCTTTTGTCGTTTAACTTTTTGTTGAATAGAAACTGATTGTAAATGAAAAAATAAACGATAAAACGAAAATTGTACCAAATTAACTGTTAAGTATGTGAATGTAGAGAAAAACTACATTTGCAGTTTGTCGGATATTTTTACTTTCTTCTTTAGGTTTCTCAGTTATACTGAATGATTCTATTTGCCTTACTGATTGGAAAATGAATTCGCTACCGACGTTATGACTTTAAAAAGGAATTACATCATCGTCTTTAAGTTTTTGGGTAGCTTGTTTCTCGAAATTATTTTGCATTGATTGTAAAAAGCTCGAATTAACCAAAATTCGAGTGAGCTGCGACTTTAAACACTTTCTGGTCCAGTAAGTCCAAATGAAATCACGTCGCTTCTTAATTCCAGCATCCATTGATATAACTCAGTAACTTCCTTTAGGTTCATAGGCTTCATTGTATATAATTCTAGCAGCAGGTTTCATGACACACAACTCAAAAAAATTCATGATCTTGAGCTGTAGATGAACTGTATTCGTGCTGGCGAGTTATCGTCAGGGTATAGCGGTGGTGGTGGAGTGTTATTGAAAAACCGACTGAAAATGAATATTTTCACGTAGAAAACCTTAAAAAACTCTTTCAGTAACGTTCTACATAGCATGTATAAGGTTTTTAGCAGTCGCGCCGATGTAGGCTTTTTTGAATTTTTTCTCTAAATATAACTTTATTACATTTGGAATTATGTCAAAAATTTGGTTCAAATTACGTTTGAAAGTGCGTTCTTAAGAAAACACAAATTTATTTGAATTTTATTTTTAATTTAGACCGGAAAGGATTAAAAATTGTTTGGATACAAAATGCTACGGACCGAGGAAAAAGTTCGAATCAAAGACGATTTTTATTTTAAGAAGCCCGTATGATATATGTTTCACCTTATGCCTGACCGTGAAGGAAGGGTTGTGCTTTTCGAGAAATTCCGGCCGCTGAATCTCCGCTCATGCAAGTGGAGAAAACTTCTTTAATTCCAGTGAAGAACGCGATCCTTTTTCTGATTCTCGGAATCCTCCATGTATCCAACCTCAGCTCTTTTATTTCTCTAGCTTTCGAAAGCATTCTCGTACACTCTCATACATCCCGTTCTCCGCCATGAGAGAATTATGTAGCGCCGTCCGAGTATTGGCCCTAAGTCTCACGTAATCCTCTCAAATGTTTTCGTGTCCTTCTGCAGAGGGGAGGGGAGGGATAGCTGGATCCCGGGGCCCGGGCTCAAAAGAGGGCCCAAGCTTTCACGAGGACGAATCGATAAAGACTGAAAATGATGTTTTAAACAGTCGCATAATAAATTTACGGCGCTGAAAGAATATTTCTCTGTTTAAATGTGTATCATGTGATTGTTGAATGAAACTGGAACCGCTCCTGCCTATGTGTCTGCCTATAAAGTATTCAGCCCGAAGGTCTCTTGAAACGCACTCTCACTAGCTACCGAGAGGTAATAGAAGAGAAGGAGGCTTACGAAGCTGGATGAGGAGTGAAATACTTTTCCCTTGCTTCCCTCTCTGAGCCAGAACGCTGAACACAATTCCAAATACATTATATAGTATTATTATCCAGATGATGATCCATGTTCTAAACATAAGTGTTTGGCCGTTGGTAGTTTGGTGGTCATTTTATAGGACAGGTATATTCTTAAACTATAAAACTTTGCCGAAAAGTTATACCTCGTCTTATTTGAAGGTCGTCTTATCTGCGGAAATATATGGTAGCCCTAAATGACGTAATTTAGTTAGATGCTCGTTTTCTCTTGAGTTGGATCGAAAAATGTTTTGCAATATTTCATTGCTGTGAATCTTGTATACGAGAATAAGATATCGCAATTAGAACTTGTTTCGAAATCTTCTTTAAGTTTGAACTTTCTCCTTGTTCCGTGGCATTGTCTTTAAAGTATTCAGTCCGAAGGCCGGTTGGTACCTCTCTGATATTAAGTACCTAGAGCTAGTGGGGAGGAATGAGGCTTACTAGGCAGGATGAGGTGTGAGGTTCTTTCCTCACTAAGCCAAAATGCTATAAGCGGAACATATCCCTGCTATTGCGAAGGTATTATACGGCAGTGAACTTTTTTCAAGTCTTGGTTCATTCTGATGAAAGAACTTTCCTCGGTAGCCCTTTAATGGCATGTAGAACTCATTAATCGGTGCAATTCTCTCCGTAGTGCTTTTGGTTATGCTTTCGTTCACTTTTAGATGGAGCTCTGAAAGTTTATAAAACTAAGAATGTTCCATTGAACTGTCACTGTGATATCAGATGTTTCATCGGAGCCTTTACATTGATTCAATAGCTTTTTATCGTCCGAGTATCCGAATAAAATAGTAAGTCATCATTGAGAAAGCCGAAATCAATGGTACGGGTACCAACTATTAAAAATTAATTATTCAAATTTTTTATTACGTAGCTCTTTGTTACTATATTGAAATTGTAAGAACACACATTTGTACAGTAAGAATCAATAAAGTATGTTTTCACCTCATACAAAATTTTAAAACTTTAAAGATAAAATATAGACAACATTACCGATTTTAAACCGCAGAATAAGGTATATTTTTCAGGCAAAATGGAATAATTTAACTTGAAAATCCTAAGAAAGAGGTCTGATTTTTAGTCTTGATAATGCGAAATGGCTATAAGCATACAAAAATAGTGCTAGCAACTTTTCCATGATTAGATATAGTTTTTACATTAAATTTTTCAGTGGCAGAACTAATTCAGCCCTTTTACAAATCATTTGATGATTAACAATTTCATAAAAAATTCAGTATATGAATATAAATATAAAACTAAACAATATCCTGAATTAGAATTTTAACAATATTTATTTATATTTTAAGTAATATTTAATAAAATAAAATAAATTAATCATTATTAATATTTAAAATTCATTATTGATTAAAGAAATTGAAAATTAAACATTAAATTGTAAATTGCTCTTAGAAAACAAATTATACACTCAAGTTATAAGCATTTTTGCAACTTCTCCATCATTTTCATGTAAAGAAAGAACACCTTGCTTTACGAGGTCCGTCGGAGGTTGGACTTTTGGCCTTACCTTCTCTTAAGGAACGGATGCAATATTTTTTAATTACATTAAAATAGATACAAATTGTTGTCTACTACTCCCAGCAAATATACAACTATTAATTCCAACTGTTTTCAATATTGTTTATTCAGTTAATTCTATGTTTGGTTAGAAATGAGTATGCTGACTGATGGAGTAATGCACTCATACACAGCTCACTAGGACAAATTTCTATAAGTATTGTTTCAAATTATGCAATTATTATTATTATATCAAAATTTTTTGGTTAGTCTGTAGTGGTTTCTTTGTTGTACTCTTGAAATGGTGCATCGAAGCAACATAGTTTACCGAAATTATAAGATTGGTTGAGCCCTAATGGATTAAATAATGAATTCTATGTTTTTCGCTTCGTACATTTTCTTGTTTTAAGATGAATTTTGATAAATGCAATTTCGTTTTTGCTGCGGAAAATGTTTGAAGGAATTACTGGGACAAGGCGCTATTCCAGGTTTGGAACAATTGCAAACGGGAGGATGGAAACAATGGAAATTTAGTTGGAGAGGCCGATCGATGTTGGCACGAAGATGGCGGAATTGATGCCATGTGAGTAGCGTTTCTTTGACATTGAACGCCCTCTACGGGGGCGTTATTCAACTCATGGTCTATTAATCCATTGGACTGCAGCATAAAAGGAAATTAACCGATCCATTGAGGCAAACCTGGACGAATTGATGTTTTGGAAACCTTGTTGCGGTTTTGAAGTTACTCGGAACTCAAATGTACGGGTCGCCCACTAAAGCATTGAGTTAAGCCCCGACTATTCTGCTCTGATGGAAATGCGCTCAGCGTTATCTAGACCAGCCATTTTCAGCCATAGATTTGACAAGAATAGAGGGGTTTTACGCATATACCGTAACTAGGCTGACGATTAGTCCCGTTTTTGCCGGCACAGTCCCCTTTCCCGAAGAATTGCAATCTCCGTCTACAGATAAACTGAAAGAGCTATACTGGGTAAAACTGAAACTTGATTTAAAATCAAACATCTTCGCTGTATATTTAATCTCAATACATTTTTAACTTTTCTGAGAGTCTATATGTATTATGATTGCGGTGAAAACGTTATCTTCGAAGATTGATCCATTTTCATGTTTAAAATACCCAGTGATATATAGTAAATTTGCAATAAGGTCTACGGGTGATTTGTTGCTGCTTGCCACAAAATTTATGGAAAACATCTAGAAATGTATATTATTCCTGTAGTTGTAGTTGAGAATCTTATTAGTAGATGGATTTAAGTGGTTTGAATGAATAATAAAAAGAAGAGGTAACTGAGCTATTTATTCAAATACAAACGTTTGCCTGTTGTTTATATGGTGCAGTCTCTTCATTATTGATAGAATTAGTGTTGGTACATTAGTCACTGAATAAAAACAAAACCTACCAAATATCGAAAGCTACGATTCCAATTGCACAAACACATTTCTATATTTTTGGCATTGAATGCATGTTAAACGCAGTATTGTACTCCCGCGGTATTACAAAAAGTAAAAATCTGATGTGGCCAGCACATGACTTTCTCCATATATATAAGATGTAAATATTTATCTACGACAGTATTTTCGAACTCTATATTCAATCTAAACTTGGAAGATAAGTGATTAATTTCATTCATATTATCTTTGACGTCACAAACATTATAAATAATGTTTTTGGGACATATTCGATGAAAAACGATGAAATTGGCCTTTCGCCCCAGCGCCCAGAGCACCCACAACGTACATAATCAGCAACTTCCGGTTTATCAGTATTTTACAAATAACTCCTACACAATCAGTGACACAAAAATATGTTTCGTACATAAGTTATAGTAAAATAAATTTTCTAAAACTTTTATAAATAATAGTATATACCTAAATATGATTTTTATGGAGATATTTTGAATATCGGAAATGAGCATTGAAGAATGAAGCTCGACTTCCGGTTAACCGATTTACTTCAAAAACTAATAAACTCTAACGACGGTAATAAAACTACTATATATGAAATTTGGTGTTCATCCGAGAAATATTTTTCATGTTAGAGCGCCCACAAAGTACATAATCATCTTCTTCCGGTTTATCAGTATTTCACGAATAACTCCTAATTAACCGGGTGATACAAAAATATGTTAAATACAAAAGTTATAGTAACACAGATTATCTAAAACTTTTATAAGCTATACAATATACCTATATATCATATTTATGGAGATATTTTGAAACCGGAAATTAGCTTTAATGAATAAAACTCGACTTCCGGTTGATCGATTTACTCCAAAAACTAATCAACTCTGACAGCACACACCACAGTACTATATATGAAGTTTGGTATTGATACGACTAATAATTTTCACGTTAGAGCGCCCACTATCACACACACACACTAACACACACACACACACACACACACACACACACACACACACACACACACACACACGCACACACACATACACACAGACATCATTCCGAAAATGGTCAAAACGTGTTCTAGGGACCCCAAAACATGTATTTCCGTTGAAATCTCGAAGTCGATTTTTTTCATGAAAACGATACTTTCTCTATACTTCGTATATGGAGAAAGTAAAAATCGAAGACAGTATTCCCCTAGAGAAAATATTTCGCAAATTAGGTAATTAGGAAGATTTTCGTTAGAAATTTGAAATAATAATTCAATAGAAGACAATTTATGGGACCAAGTATAGAAATTCACTTAATCCGGCGGGAATGTTGATAAAACGAGTAGAAAGAGGATTTATGTAACATTTGATGGATATTACTAGTTTATAATAATAATCGTCCTTATTTGGGTGAGATTGAGACTAAGAGTCTCTTTAACCCATCGTAATTAGTTATAGTATAATGAAATTAAAGAGAATAGTATGAGAAAAATTTAGAAGAATTGGGAATATGTAAAACCTAAGAGATTCTTCTAATTCTAAGAAAAAATGATCCACTGCAGGAAAATACCCACCTAGAAAGGGGCTGTGAACAACTCACGCCAACCTACCGATAGCAAAATATAAAAGATGAGAAAAAAGAACATGAAAACATACAAAAATACGCTACCAGTAAGCAAATGCATGCGATTCATAAATTAAAATCAGTTCTCATTAAAATAAATGATAGCAATATACCTAATAACATAAAAAATCTAAAAAGAAAAAAAGAGAAAAACTACTTGTACTTGCATCCATTAGATACAATATGAGGCAGATAAATATGTATAATAAAAAATCTATCGATAATATACTTGCTTAGATTGCACATACCATAGATATTCAAGTAACTCTAAATAAAAAAGAAGCAGATGAGAATTATTATGTACAGAGAAAAAGAAATCATCCTACGCGATGAGGGAAGGAGCAAAAGCAAAATAAGTCAAGTATTTATAGGATATGTATTATTTTATGAGTTATTGCTATCAACTTTCTCTCCTAAAAATAATTTAATATGTTTGTCACTGATGTACGTTCGCCATGAAATTTTAAAGTTCTATAGTACTCTGGAAAGTGTGTCATTCAAGTAGAGGAAAAAGTAAATACTTTGTATCTTAAAGAGGAGTAATTTTGCACAATATTTATTTTAACGCGACCGATTTTATATCATCTGAAGCATATTGAATTGAATACGGGACTTTTACTAAAGTATATATGTGAAGAAAAGAGCAAGGGAGCGTTAGAATAAATATTGTGGAAATATATCTTCTTTTCTAATATGGCCTATCACCAAAGTGAAGCCTTCGCATATTGATTTCAACTTAACATATAGTTTGACTTTATAAATTCTTTATAAAGAGCCTTTAGATAGTTTAAATAACAACGAGTGACGCAGAATTGGTGGCTACCAATATAAATGATATTTATACATTTTTATTCTTTCTCCCATTATGAATTGCAAATTTAAGAAACAATTATAATCAAGGAAAATACTGTTGGGCGAAAAACACATAATTCGGGGTTACCGTGTCTTCATTAAATTTAGAAAAAGTCAAGAATATAAATATTAAATTAATATTACAAAATAAAGGCCATATAATTGATAAAATTACAAATTAATAGATATAAAGTCACAATATTCAACATTGTATCGATTTTATACAATAGTTTTAAACAAAAATTAAACGTCATCACATTTAAAAATGAATTTCTATATCAGTTTAATTTTTAGTGGCAGTGGTAATGTTTTTTTGTATGCTGGAAAACATATTCGAAAGTAAAATACAGGAACGAGTGCTTGGGGTATTCACAATTTTTCTAACATGTTGTCAGTTTAGCAGATATTCCAACAAGAAGTCATCTGATGTTAGTATTGATGCAAAATGCCACCGGAAATATATGTGTTGGAATGTGCTACAAAGAAGGGAGATTTTTTTTGCTATATTGGAATGACGAATTCAAAACTACGCATGGGGATGTACTCAATCCGAAACAAGACGTGTGTAGCGGACCATATATTTACGAAGCGTACCATTAGGGGGCGTTGTTGTTTGCAAAGCTGTTGCATGTTTTGCGGTAATCCTCGCCGGTGGGGATTGAATGAATTTCTAGCTAAGCATTGTAGCACCAATAGCTTCACATATATCGTTTTATCAGGTGTTCTGCTAACAAAAAATCTGAGTCATTGCCTAGAACGCTGTAATCGGTCTACTTATACTAGAAAAGAAAGACGCTTTTCGGTAATACAAATTTTGGTGGAACTATGCCAAAATACTAGCACTAATATAATTCGAACTGAACCGATAAGAATTATTATTTGATCTCATGTAATCGTGCAAATTTGGCAAAGGATAGAGTAAAATATTTTTTTTATTTTCTTTATTATTATTATAAGCAATTAACGGCTGTAGACTGAAAGCCTTGTGGCAGATTTTATACCTATAGATACAAGCTATAAATACAATTAATATACAATGCATGAAATACATGACAAACAGAAAATTATCAGATAAACAATTTAATTCTCTGTTGTCACAGTCTTGATCATGATGATATTGAAGCTACTGAGGTATGAGTGAGCTGAATAATGGCACTAATGAAAGTATTTCCTTATAGAATACCAATAAAAGTGCTCTTTATAGAGTCATTGTGTCTCACTTTAGTGGACATGCTCCGCTTATAGGGCTCTCAATTTGTGAGAAAAGCAAGGGTAAACTACCTCACTCCCCATCTTGCCTAGTAAGCATAATTCCTTTTTACTTGCTCTTGGTAACTAATGATAGAGAGGATGAGGTTCTAACCGTGCTTCGAGCTAAAACTTTAACAGACACACATTCGCGTAAATTTAATCGCTTTTTGGTCTCGTTTTAGTTAAAGTACCTTACGTATCGCAGATTAATATTAAAATTTTGTAGATGCCAGATGCTCGTAATTCATTCCATTGAGTGAATTTTAGGTGAGACGAAATCTGAAAATTACGCTCTCTTTCCTCTTTAATTGCCGTTGCTGAAATAATATTTGGCTTTCCAGGAGCGTGAAGAACCTCATGAAAAAAACGTTATTGATATAAGAGAGGGGGCCATAAAGTTTATGCTGTCATCAGTTTTTGTAGTTAGGAGAATGAAAAATGTTGAGGAAGTAATGGAGCCGTTTCAAACTAATTATATTTTATAGGTGCAGTAAATTTTTTAGCACGGAGAACTGGTAGGTAGGGGATTTAGCCGCCTTGAAGATAAGAAAATAAGAATAAATTACCGAAATATTATCTCCTCTCCAACTTAAAACGCCCAGCCGTTAAAGATTTTACTATCCGTGAAAGAAAGGAGTTAGTATTGAAATTAATACTCATGAGATTTACTCTCTCGGATAGTTCTCTATTTGATATTTGTCTATTCATCATTGTAACCACCCAAAAAGTAAATATTAATGAGAAGTTCTGGCAGATAAAAATTCACAAACGCAAATTTCAATCGTTTTCTTTACGTTCATGGCGTGAAACTCATGCTTTATCGTATTTTAATAACGTACAATTCGTAGGGGAAAGTAGCCAAAATGGTTCCCCTAAGGAAAAAGAGCATGCTTTTTAACTGAACTTTTAGATGGTCAAATTTCCTGACAATATTTTCTCCACAGTTTTAAGCAATTATTTACTTCACAGATGACTGTTTGCAACTTTAACTAATTCCTGAAATTTGTCGAAATTAAGCCTTGCAAAAAAAGGCCGTCATGTCGTGCAAAATGATCCTAAACAAACAAACATTAAAATTGTACCTAAGAAATAACTTCTTTATATCAGGAGGTAGAAAAATCACTTTTATTGAAATACAAGGAAAAACAGCAGCCGGCGTGGTCTGTCTGTAGCACTCAATAATAAGCACTTAGTTTAAAAGGTGTCAGATATCTGGTACCAGTGGTTTCGCCATAATCGCAAGAGATCGTTTTCCCCCGGAGATCATAGCTGAAGTCCACTCTTCCCTACATATGAGTTAGGTATCGTTTATTATTATGTTTTTATCGTAATTTACATATATGTTGACATTGTCATCAAAATTCTTATTCTATCAAGATAAACCTTTTTTGAAAAATTTTACAATGTTGCAGCTCTAAGTTGAAGCATATTTAGTGAACGTTTCATATGAAAAAGAAACTTCTTGCGTGATGACGTCAATTCTCACATCAGATTCCAGATTTCGAGCAATTGCGTAGGTGTTATTTTTACGATAATAAATACAACTTGGCTAACAATTTTGTCAGTCGGTGCGAAGGATCACGCTAATTAAGACGTTAAGGAAAATTGATGATTAATGCTGTACATATTGGGAATTTAGCTCTGTAAAATGAAACTGTGACTGTGACACTTATTGACTAATGCTGTAATTTTCTCATGGTTATGTAATGTGTTCAATTTTCTCATTCATTTTATTTATGTATGTATGTTCAAATATGTGCTCCTTTCATAATCATGGTATAACACGAGCACTGCAACCGGGTTTTTGCCTATCTGCAGTGTAAATATAATAATAATAATTTCATATTATTGTTACGCTTACTACCCCTATTTACAGGCATACTATTGATTAGGAAGGTTGTTTTCTTGGCGGGAATGCCTTCTTTATGACTGAGGAAGTCGCGGACAAGAGTTGTATATACCTGTCCATTCAAGAGGAGTTTTGGGTAATATTTAGATAACTGGGGAAAAGATTAATTGCATAAGTTTTCATTTTTCTGGGGTTGGCAACTCATTGAATGTTAAAAGAGCCCATGGGAATACGTTTGCTGGTTAGTGCCTGGTGGAGGACAACCCGCAATACCCTGACGTCTGTAGGGTGTTGCCTAACTTCAGGCAACCCCTCCGTAAATTCTCCTTGCAGTAAAGACGTAAATTACGGGTTCTGGACTAAACTACCGCTCGCTTTCGTTATAACTGCTTACTTATTCGTCCTTACATGGGAGGGGTCACTTTTCATTTGAGGACTCGGTAGCTACATTCAACTTTTGGGAATCAACCTAATATGTGCCACAATTATTATATTTATTATTGTTTATATCCCCCAGAGCTATTAAGCTCTGGGGGATTCCCATGAGAGCTGTATTAATGAACTGAATTAAAGATAAGATCAATACAACGACAAAAAAAATGTTCAAAATTTACAAAATACTAAATGAAAACATGAGAAGATAAATCATAAAATAGCAGAAGATAATTAAATGGATTATTTTTAAATAATTGCAAAGTATTATGTATTATATTACATAAAATGTAATAGTGTATATAACAGTTAAGATACGTGATCAAGGATGACCGTAAAAAGTTGAACCATGAATTAATAACCATTTAGCTAGGAAACGCAAATAGATGCCTAGATCTCTTTGAGGCAAAGCTTTCTTACGAAAGAAAGAATCATTTTATGAAAAATCAGGGACAAAGATATCGTTTTGATAAAAGAAAATTTCTAAAATTTTCCTATAATTGATGATTATCCTAAAGAATTATTGGTGCTAGAGGAAAAGTCAGGACCACGTGCTTCACTTGTTAACGAGGCTTTTATTTTTCATAAGTATCACATTTGTAAGTATTAATTTTATAAATGTGTGAATGCATACAATTACTTCTCCGCAGTAAAGATGTACTATCAAAGATGAAGTTTCAAAATCTAAATGGTTATTAAATTCATTTTTATAATTTTATTTGTAAACTTTGGAGTATCTATTTAGTGTAGTTAGAGCGTATGCTTAAATGAGCCTACATATGAGTTATGAACATATTTACTTAACGTCACCGTGCGAAACGAATGTATCAAAATGTCTAGTTAATATAATTTGCTTGGGAAACCAATTATCCTTTGTTTCATCGAGAGGAATCTGTTTTCATTTCTGAATGCTAATTGAGTTCGCAGAGGATTCTATTTGATAATACCTCGTTAATTTTACGGCGAATATTGTGACGAAACTTCTTTCATGTCATTAATTTTTGTTAATTGAATTAATTAGCGAGGATTATTTGTGTCATGATCTCATCAATTGTCAATTGATTTTCTGATTTTAAGCATTGTTGTCATGATATAGGTATTTATATAGGAGTCGTAAACTTTGTATTCATTATGACTCAGATTTAAGCCATTGGACTTTAATTTTTTCACATGCGATATCATTAATTTTTAATGTATTAATTTTGATCCATATAAATCCCCAGTTAGAGGTTTGGAGTAAAAATTACCCCAGACGACCCTTTTTATACTATATATACTATTAACGATCCGAGTTTCTTAGCCTTCTAATAGTAATTGAAGAGATTTTTTGATTTTGATAAACGAAACATTCGTAATTTAGGCAGTATTACCTACATTACAAAAATAAATTTAAGTGATTATATAGTTGTATTATTTCAACTGTGTTTTTGAGGTTTTGTTACCCCTTCTATTTGTGGGCGTTTATATTCTTCAATCTTCAACCAAATCTTTTCACATTTTTCTTACATATTTTTCTGTTTTAAAATGAATTCAAATATATATTTACAATTCTGTTTGGTAAAATAGACACCAGTTTAGGCCTGACCTCGCCTTAATAAAGATTTCAATCATAAATTCATTGTGAATAAATAATCTTAGTTATCTATGTATCGGACTTTGATATTCAATGGCGGGCGAGAAAAATGTTCTGTTCGTTCTTTACGTAGCAGGTGCGCCGTGTTTGCCCTCGTTGCGTCAAGCAAGTCTGAGGTAATTTGCGAACACCAAGATTTACTCGCACCATATTCTCGCAGTCGTATCAGTAGCAAGGAAAGGGACATGGGTGGATCGCTTCCAAATTATCTCTAAGAGCACCTGTCAAAACCGTCGCCCTTATGCTGTGGCATACAGCGAGCAGATGTTATTTTAGACGCCCCTCACATCTCTGGACATGATGCTCCTGTCCAATCGGAAAAGCCCTTTTGCATACGATCTGCCTGCAGTTTGTTTGGGAGGTGCTTCCGAAACAGCTCAGAAGGCGTTAAGAATCACTGATAAGTCCAATGGCGAGGATACTTGGGCGAAAGATTTTGATCAAGACAAGCCATGTAGATGCTGTTCAAGTTTATTTTATTTTGATTTAAAATCATATTTAACTTGTAGTCAATTCACAGAGCTGTGTGTTTTTAATAATGATTCATGTATGTATTGTATATTTATAAATTTATATTTTTGTATTAATTTAGTTTTTATTTATTCATATTAATGTAGTTGGGTTTATTGTATTAATGCATTAAAATATGGTTTTAATCAATTATTATTTAAGTTAAGTCCGCCACCTGTCCTCGCTACTAACTTCGGTGGTATTGCGCAATAAAAAAATAAATACATAGTATATAGAGTACAATTTATGTTTCACTTTGGGAGTTATTGCTTCATTAATTTAATCATTTACTAAGCAGGTTGGCCAAAATTCTTGCTAACCCTTGCCGGCCCGAAATTTGGGTTTGAGTTTGAGAATTTGAGAAGAAGCAAAATTATTTATTTTTTCTATTGGAAGGGCTTTGATGGTGTTATATTTGTGCAGAAATCTTTTAATACGTTCAAGCAATAATTAGAACCAACAATATTGAAGTATTTCCAAATGGAATCATGTTATATAAATCGAAAGAAAGATATTTTTCGGGGCGAGTTTTTAAAATATTAAACATTATCGATAGAGTTTTAAAGTTTTTTGCGTGAAAATATTCCAGTTACAGTCAGGTTTCCAATAATGTACACACCACCACCGTCACCACATGACAATAACTCGCGAACACGAGTACAGTAATCTTCATCAACAGCTCAAGATCAAAATTTTTCTCGAACGGCGAGTCATGGAACCTCCCGCTGGAATTATATAGCACAGCCTTTGTACCTAAAGGAAGTTACTGGGTAATATGAGTGGATGCTAGAAATAAAAAAGCAACGTGATTCAATTTTGCCTCACTGGAGCGGTGAGGGTTAAGAATAAAAATCAAGCCACCCTCTGGTAAAGTTTATTATTTTCCGTGAAATACGTTTGGATATTTGTAAGAACTACCAAACATGTTCTATGTAGATCGTTCATAAATATAGGACAACAAATCCGAAAATCTTTCAGCCAATAAAATGTTTTTCGTTGGAGATGTTCAATGAACAATTGTTCATATCAGGCTAAGACCGTAGGTTAAAAGTCGTGTAATATCAGCAATAGGTCTGATTCCCATTCAGTTAAGATAGATCATATCTTTTATTTAAAATTAGAGCTATCTAGGTAAATATAAATAAAGTATTCTGAGATATATATTCTATCAAAAAGAAACATAAAATAACAAAATAATGTATTTTAAAGTGTTTCAAAAATAAACATCATTAAAAAAATAAGTTACGTTTCTCTTTAGGAGCGGCCTTCAGTAATTTGGAATACAGTTATTCGTTGATATTATTAAATGTCCTCCAATTGTATTAGTGCACACTGATTCTGATTAACAGTTACTATTTGATATAATTTACTTTATAATTTTTGTGCAGGTAAGAAAAAGAAAAATCGACGCAATGAACCATTTTTCAGTAACTGTTTCTATTTCGCTAAATATTAATAATGATTGTGGACGTAACTACGCTCTTTATGTAACTCTCACTCACTTTTCGCTTACCGAGGTTTCACCTATCCGGTTATGATATGGTAAAGGTATAGCGTTGCTTAATAAGTAACATTATTCATTCATAGCGTTAATTTCATCAAACGAGGCTTTTACAATTGAAAAATACTTTTTTCTCTATCCTGTGCCAGTTAGGTTAGAAGGAAGAAAAAAATTTTAGTCTCAATTTCGCCCGTATAAAAACGAATTATTACTATCTTTGCTTTTCTAACTTTGCTTGCTATTTTCCAGTCTTGTGACAGGCTTTCACCAAGTCACATACTTTTCTATTATAGTCTTAAGAATTTTCTCACTATGGATGCTGCTTTCGGATGCCTTTTGATTATTTATGTGAATAATTTTGTTGAAATTCAATTTTTCAAGATGTGTATAAAATTTTTAATTGTAATCCCTGCAACCAAAATGGCCATTGGTACTATTGAAACTGTTTCTTGTTTCCATAGATATTTTATTTCCTTCACTATTGGGGTGTATTTAGTAATTTCTTCTTCTTCTTCCTTATAATCATTACCAAATAACAAATGAAAAACACTCCATTTATCAGAATACGGTAGCAAGAACACATGTAGATGCACGGATAACATGAACAAATTGTCATATATTCTATTTAGAACGAGTATCGATTTGGACCGCAGAGAATGCTATTCGAAAAGTAGTGACGGAATGCTGGGCGCGGCAGTTGTGCATTCGGATGCGTAGCAACGCCCGCTTCTGCCGCGTGCGTCCCTATGAATACATGCATACACATCAGAGTCGAGTCCCAACAATAAGGCATGGATAATATCGGCGGGAGTGGAAAAGCAGCTGTCAGCTGCTGGTATTTCTGCTGCCGAATATTCCGCCGGAACGCAACCTCGACTCGTTCGGAAGTTGCGCGTGAGATTCCCGCTCTCCGCCCACATCCGCTCTTACTGAATTAGCATTCATCTTTTTGGTTCCGTCTCTCCGAAACGCATCGTGGAACCGGGAAGAATGGCTTCCCTCCGCGAAGATTCGCAGCAGGAGCAGCGGAGTAGAACTCGAATGTTATTAAAGAATTCGCTCGAATGCGAGGGTTATGGAATTGAGGTCTCCCGCCTCACGGAAACGAAGCGATTTTCCATTTCGTATATTCCTCGTCGGAGGCGGAATTTCCACATTTTTCTAATCGGAAGAAAACGAGGGAATACAATGGGAATGGAGTGTTCGGATGGAATCTTAAACTTGAAATTCGACTGTTCCCCGTTGCTTTTATATTTCTCAAGGAATTCAAAGGGTTGAATAGGATTTGAATCCCTAATATTACTCTCAATTAAATCTCTCACTGGATGTAAAAAATCCGAATTATTTACCGTATATACTCGTGTGTAAGCCGAGCCTTTTGGCAAACATTAATGCTGAAATATGCTCCCTTTGGCTTATACTCGTGTGAGGGTTTCACTTACCTGTTATCCAGTGGAAAAAGTCTGCCATAGTAATAAATCGGCTTGTAAATTCCTCACTTTCTCAGTTAACAACTATTTGTTATTTTTTCCACACTTACGTGCAGTCCGACAGATTAGAAACAATAATATTTGATCGGGCGACGTCGGATGTCGTCGGATTTCCCACCCTAGGCTTATGTTCGAATTTCCCAGTTTAATGCTTCATAATGTATTTGTTTCACGGTACATGCTGTTCGCTGTACTTAGTTAACCAAGCGTTTTTAAGTTTGACATTTCTTTAAGTTTTCTTTCTCAGCCGAAATATTTTTAACTAATATAAAACTTTGGATTTCGTTTTAAAATGGTTTCTTTTTTCTTGATTCTCGATGTGAATAAAATCTACCAAAGGAATGTAAACCTTAGGCAATGGGAAGAATTTCTTTGTTTCAAGTATCTGAAAAATGTAAGAAAATTACATTTCTTTATTAAATTATTAATTAATTAATTTAAATTATTTACTTTCCAATTTGTCTTTACTGTTATGTGAAAATTCCTATTGATTCACCTCTGCGAATATGTATCTGTATTGTTTTGTTTGCCTTTCGATTCTTTCTTAACCTAATTTCTCCGTGAAATGTACTCAACTATTCCTAGGTTTTGCAGTTTTTCAAAACTTGTGAATGCTTTCCTACTGCGGTGTATAATTTACTGTATCCTAACCAACTGACTTGCGAGTAACTTTGCGGTATTCCATGACGAAAGAACAAAAACAGGAAAAACTTTTCCACAGGAAACTAATTCCTATTTTTGATTAAGTTTTGCATAAACCACAAGAGCAAAAAACACTACTAGTTTCGACGCATGAGCGTCATTCTCAAATTACAAAGCAAGCCCCGGAAACAACTATTATAAATAATTTTAGTTTAAGCCCTTGAGAATGACGCTCATGTATCGAAACTAGTCGTATTTTTTGCTCTTGTGGTTTTTACGCAAAAGTTAATAAAAAATAGGAATTAGTTTCCTGTGGAAAAGTTTTTCCTATTTCTGTTCTTACTTTGTCCAATCCTTATCAAAACCTAAGGTTTTTAAGCCCGCAAGGTCTTCTTCTGCATATTTTTTTGTGTTATCTCTTTCCTTAAATTGTTATGACGAGTGGTTAGATGTAATAAGAGAATAGTCTCTATATCGCTCTGACAATAGACGCTTTAATATTATTATTATGAAAATAATTCAAGTATCCTGATACCTAATTTAGAGTTCTTGCCACGGGACAAAGTGCTGTTGCCATCTAGTTTCAATCCCATAGAGATTGATATTAATTAAAAATTAAATAATTAATAAATTTTACACAATTTTATTTTAATCTTATATCTTTCAGTAATAACTTTTCATTGTTAACTCCGATGTTGCTGTTTAAACCTCTGCTAGCTGTCACATTTTCCTTTTAAATCAAATATATTTATTTGTTTATTTTTAATTCTTGAAAAAGCTATTTAAAACTATTTACACTGAATTAAAACACCAATTAAATAGGCACATAAAATATTGAATGATATTGCCCGTTAAAGTTATCTTTGCTTGTTGATGAACAAATGGAACGAAACCATGGCCGTGAAATAAAAATATTCTGTTATAAAGTGTAATAGTTTTAATTCTATTTGTCTACATAATGGCAAACTACCAAGCTATTGCGTTTTATCAGTTAAGTTATTAAATAAACAATAAATCAATATATAAACAAAGAACAAACGAGAATCTGAAATAAGTTAAGAACAAAGAGGCTATATTATGTTGAGTAATGCATGATAGGAGTGAATTGATTTGGGAAAATTTATGGCGAAGGTTACTTTCTTTTTCTTGTTTTGTTTTGTATTTCTTCAAAATGAAAATTTAGAAAATGAAGTAAGCTAGAGTGCGCACTGGACCTTAAGTTGCCTAAAAAAGGTTGAATAACCTCAATAAAAATTTGACGCATACATTTACGTTGACATATCTTAGTTAAATCATCATAGCAGCGGATCCTATAGGAATTTTTGTATCTCTATAATGTATTGGAAATTACCTCAGTTCAATTTATTAACAGCTGATAGTGAATGAACTTAATCATACCAAATTTAACGAATTTATAAGCGAAATATTCATGAAATACCTTTCATTAAAATGCCATTTCGTTCGAAAAAAAATAATTTGCTGACTCTCTTATCTATTAAAATTAAATATTTTTAAATGTAATACTTAAATTAAGCAAATTATACAGACAACGCAGAGTGCAATCAATTGTTTTTAAATTTCAATTAGTGAAGTAATTTCCCTCTTGATCAGCGCTTTTAATTATCCATTTTAACCATAAATCATATCATAAGCCATTCTAAGTATGTACCTAATTAGAAATTGATTTTTTTTAAAATTCCAAGATACCTTTTGTCTCTTTGAATGGCTTTTGTATATTACGAATGCTACATCACCATTTATAGGACACAAGAATAGGCAAATTTCGAATATTACTAGATAAGTAATATTCGCAAGTGTTATTTTCTTATGTATGAAAAATTCGTAAGTCGTTCCTATGACTTGATTTATATTCTCATTGCCTGGATTTAGTCGTTAAGTGTACCTCTATATTTCAGTTCAAATATAAATATGGTTGGGGACGTTGTAAAAATTTCGCACATATTTATGTATGACCGGCCGAGTTTCGAATAGGAATAGCTTCTACATTTCAGATGCTTATCGCATAAGTCAGCTCTTAAATTTGCCAGCGCACCGCCACCATGATGTCATTGAAGTGTTTCCCATTTCCTTCGGGAGTTTTGGTAAACAGGTCGACTCAGCTGGGGTAAAGTTACCATGAAGGGATATGGGATTTACAAACACGTCCATAATACTCCCCGTAAACTTTGAGCAGATTCGCTAGATATTTGAACATTTGTTTAATGCTTTTGGATTTAGAACAGTATTGGAAAATAACGTGCTGTGGAAACGAAAACTACGCGTCTCGAAAACGAAATACAATGTTGAAATTTATAAAACGCCGCGATGGAGAACGTGACAGGAAATGTGAAGTATCATTCGTTGGGAGAGTTCTGTATGGTATAAATTTACCACTCCTCCTCAACAATTAATTACACTGATAAGTAATGACATTTCATAGAAACGTGTTGGAACTTTTGTTGATTAA
Organism: Sympetrum striolatum; assembly: GCA_947579665.1. Lineage (NCBI taxonomy): Eukaryota > Metazoa > Arthropoda > Insecta > Odonata > Libellulidae > Sympetrum > Sympetrum striolatum. The sequence goes on from OX388352.1 coordinate 81,419,798, forward strand.
AGTGTTTCGACAGCGAAAGTCACTTCGCGCATGGGGTCCCATCTGGAGTCGAAGCTCAGGGATCCCTGGGGAAGCCGATCGTGCGCTGCATTGTTGCGAAAGCTTAGTTACGCCGCGTCTCCCAACAATGGTCCGTACATTCTAGCACTCTCGAAGGGTATTGTTGTTGATTAAAGCAAGTAATGAGGGAAGGGTGTATTTTATCTTACCGCCGAAGAGTGCCACAGCCATGTCAAATGGTAAAACGTTTTCTTGTTTCGATAATGAAACACATTAATGACTCAAGTTTAAGGTTTGAAGAGGCTTTGACTTGTTCGTTAGAGCTGGGAATCATCGACTTCGAATGCTTCGAATCAAATTGTAGGTATGATGCCGTAAAGATAACTCAACAAAATTTACGTGGTAAATAGCTGATGCACTGAAGAAGTTTTTAAGTTAAGTGGCAAAAACTTTTTTTATTATGAATGTTTTTTAAATTGCCCTCAAAGATTTTCTCAGAGTTCGGAAAGTTAAATATTTAAGAATTTGAAATTTTATTTTGGCTAAACGGTACAAGTAAGGGTAAAAGCTATTATCTTGTCAGTTACAATTACTATTTAGCATTTTTAGAGAAAAAAATCAACAATGCATCTCAAGTACTTACGTCACCATGACCACAAATGTCTGGAAATTCATGGTTTTCTCAGAAATTACGAAAAAATTCGTAACTCGAAAACATAGAGGAACAGACGCCAAGATGAATTTCAAACCTGTAGCCCAGGTGATTTTCCATCTCTGTGTTTCGTTTGGTCCATGACTTTTGGGAAACCCTGTATATACCTAAATATATAGCCAAACTAATAATAATTTCAAATCTCTCTTTATCAATGTTAATTTTGTGAAAAATATAAGACATGAGTTATGAATAACGTGAATATAAATAAGTTGAAGTTGAAGATAGTTTTAAAATTTGTTTAATTTCTATTTGAGAAATGATTTTTGCTGGCAAAACGATTGCTTCACTTTGGATGTTGTTTTCAGAATCTCAACGACTGCGACATCAAATCTACGGTAAAATCTGATTAATTTTGAATTGTGCTTGAAGAGGATCGATCTGCCATATCGAGTCCGTGAGAAACTTGAGGCAAGCTCTATCCACGGAGCCGTTTGATTTCGGAGAATAAACAGATGTACGTCTTAGAATTTCTATTTCTTAAGAAGCTGCCCTGGGATGGAGCTGGCAAAATTAACCAATCTTTATCTCTTTACGGAGCATCTGGTTTTGCAATTCCTTATCGCTGCCTCCGTAAATTGGATCTCTCTGAGATGTACTGTTAGGCACGAGTGAGATAACTATAAAACGGTATATAACTCTTGATGAGAGCGGTGAGCGTTCTTCTTCAGCGGTAATTCGCCTGGCGGATAAAGTGCCTGTTCTCATCGCTGTCTGCTTTTAATGGCTGAAATTGAATGCAGATGTGGGAGCGAACGGCGGCTGGAAAGTTCTCCTTGTCTTTCGACTGGAAGTGACATCCTTCTGTCAAAGAGCGAGTTTTAGGAAGAGGCCCTAAATCAACTGTGGTGATTAAATCTCTATTATTCAAGTAATTATACGTACCATTAAGGCAAAGTTGAAAAACATTTTGTAGGGAAAGATTTTATTTGCTTGAATTTGAAGGTCCAATTTTGTAGGCAAAATAAAAGTTATTTTGGACATTTATATTGTTAACAGGGTAATTTTTCCTGATTTTAAGTGCACAGATTGATTTTTTTGTAAGGTACATATTTTATTTTATTACAAATTTTATGATTACTGCCCAAGGGAGGTTATATGAGGAATTTCCATCCCTTCTAGGGCATGCAGATGAGGGTTCCCCTCATTACCAGTAGGCATTCTTTTTGAGATTATATGTTTTGAATAAGTGACTGTTCTCTTTGTAATTTTATATTATCTTGACTATGTGTATAACGTATATTGTATAGTAACCACTGCCTCCAGGTCCTGCACCTACTAGCGGTGATGTGTATGTATGATGGTAATAATCTTCTTAACCATTAATTAAACTCTACTTTTTAGATACGTATCCAAGGAAGCACGGCTGAGCTTTTATGCTAGATAATATTGTCTTGTCTTGGCACATTACTGTTCTACCAAGTACGTATACTGTTACGTGTATACAATATAATTATTTATATTAATAAGATCAAAAGAAAACGCAGTACATGAAGAGGAAGAACAATAATGTACAAATCATAATTACAAAATATGGATCCATCAAAAGAGTCGAAAAATTCAAGTATCTAGGGGAGTATATAGAAATGGAGGATAAAATAAGGCATCTAACATATTAAGAACGGAAAAACTTAAGAAAGCATACGAACTCACATGGACACACTATAACAAGAGAAACATCTCGGAACGGGCCAAACTCAGACACTACAAAACAGTCGTGTTACCAGAAGCACTGTAAGCATCAGAAACGACTACAATCGGAGCATCAGGCATTACAGAAACTGAAAAGACAGAACGCAAAATTCTCAGAAAAATATTTGGAGCAGTACACGGAGATGGCATTAGGATGAAAAGACCTTCGAACGATCTGTACCAACACACAGACAAACTTACAGATATGATCAGAAAACGCAGACTATCATTTTATGGACACATCCAGAGAATGAACAACAACACACACAAAGAAGATTTTTGATGTAGTAAACAGCTCAATAAACCAATTGGTATCTTGAAGTAGAAGAAGATCTAAGGCAAGCAGGGGTCACCAGGCAAATGATAGGTGAAAGAGGAGAATATAGGAACAAAGTTATGAACACAAACTTTATAGTACATGGTAAGAAGAAAACAGGAGCATTGTGGACAGAGCAAAGGAAGCAGGAGCACAGTCAAAGAATGAAGATATTTTGGGAAGATAAGAGGAAGAAGGGAAAGAAGTGAACATTGATTCATCATGTGCTGTTCAAGTTCTAACACTGTCCTTATGGGCAAAAATGATTGTAATAATAATAATAAGATCGATGGAAGAAGCCTTCACTTGGCGGAAGTCCATACGAGGATAGGATGGGAATACCTAAGCAATAATTCCACATAAAAGGTTTTCGTACGGCGATCGGTTTCAAAATCAAACGGTACCAAATGATGAACGTTTAAGTTTGAAACCGGTCGCCGTATTAAAAACCTTTATGTGGAATTTTTGCTTAGTTATTCCCACCCTAACCTATTTATATTCAATTTAAGTTTATTCCTACTATCTTATTTATATTATTTCAACCATTTTAGCGAGTCTGCATGGTTTATCTTTGCGAATATATATTATATAAAAATGAAACATGGTAACTAAACAAGCAAATTCCACCAAAAATACTTAATGCGACCGTTTTCAAAGTAAGAAGTTCATCATCAGGCAAAGGGTTCAAAACGGGGAAAATCCCTTTAAGGGTTTACTTGTATGCCTATTTGCCAGGTGATGAACTTGCTAGTTTGAAAACGGTCGCATGAAGTATTTCTGGTAGAAGTTTGCTTAGTGATTTACCATGTTTCCTGCAACGGAGTTCAACAAAGTGAAGGTTTCTTTAATTAGATTTATATGTATAATTCTGGATTTATTTCTCGAAAATGGAATACTGCAAATGAAACAAATTTTAAAATCCTTTTGTAATTTTATATTCATACTTGTTTTTTTACTTTCTCCATATACGAAGTATAGAGAAAGTATTGTTTTCATGAAAAAAATCGACTTCGAGATTTCAACGGAAATACATGTTTTGGGGTCCCTAGAACACGTTTTGACCATTTTCGGAAAGATGTCTGTGTGTATGTGTGTGTGTGTGTGTGTGTGTGTGTGTGTGTGTGTGTGTGTGTGTGTGTGTGTGTGTGTGTGTATGTGTGTGTGTGATAGTGGGCGCTCTAACGCAAAAACTATTAGTCGTATCAATACCAAACTTCATATATAGTACTGTTCTGTGTGCTGTCAGAGTTGATTAGTTTTTGGAGTAAATCGATCAACCGGAAGTCGAGCTTTATTCATTAAAGCTCATTTCTGGTTTTCAAAATATCTCCATAAATATGATACATAGGTATATTGTGTTCCCTATAAAAGTTTGTGATAACCTGATTTACTATAACTTTTGTATTAAACATATTTTTGTATCACCGGTTGATTAGGAGTTATTCGTGAAATACCTATAAACCGGAAGAAGATGATTATGTACTTTGTGGGCGCTCTAACATGAAAACTATTTGTCAGATCAACACCAAATTTCATATATGGTACTTTTATTACAGTTGTTAGAGTTGATTAGTTTTTGGAGTGAATCGGTTAACCGGAAGTTGAGCTTCATTCTTCAAAGCTCATTTCCGGTTTTCAAAATATCTCCATAAATATGATATTTAGGTATATACTATTATTTATAAATGTTTTAGAAAGTATTATTTACTATAACTTTTGTATGAAACATATTTTTGTATCATTAATTTTTTAGGAGTTATTCATGAAATACTGATAAACTGGAAGAGTCTGATTATGTACTTTGCGGGCGCTCTGGGCTCTATGGGCGAAAGGCCAAATTCATCGTTTTTCATCGAGCATGTCCCGAAAAACATTATTTATAATGTTTGTGACGTAAAAGATAATAATATCTAAATTAATCACTCATCTTCCAAGTTTAGATGGAATATAGAGTTCGAAATTACTGTCGTAGATAAATATTTACATCTTATGTATGGAGAAAGTCATGTGCTGGCCACATCAGATTTTTTAATATTGTAAAATACACAAAATGGTCGTCGATGATCGTGTTCTTCAAAAGCCTTCTGCGGTGGACATTATTCTACTTAAACGATTTATCCGAATTAAAAAATACTAATCAGTTATTCATTTTGTCAATATTTACGAGTCACTGGAGATAGAAAAATTTCAATATTGATATTTCACCCAAAATGGCAATGAAATTATTTCCGAGCTTGGAAAATGGAACAAAAATATAATTGTTGCCTAGCCTTTCTAAAAAATATAAGATCTATTTAAAAAGAGAAATGTCAGCCTTACCTTACGTGTCCGGTGCTATATACATTCTCTTGATGGCTCTAATAATAATAATAATTCATCTTTATCATACGGCGTAATTATTTAGTCAGTGATGGCCATTCTTACAATACACACCCCATTTTTGATCATATATGTAGATGCAATGTAATGTCGCAGGCTTTTGTTATAACTGAAACCCAAAGGGAAGGTAAAATTTCCTCGTGATATCCAATAGTTTTCGCTCTAGAAAACCGCAGTAATGTTTGAGCACACCCTCTTAATAATGCCAATCAAGTGCAAGTAGAAAAATCAAGTTGCTAAGTTAGGCTACAATAAATATTCAGTTTTTTTCTGGAACGGCGTAAAAATGACCGCGAAAGTAGGTTGTATGATTCATGCATCCCTTTGCTACACGCTGAAACGAGTTTAGCCGTGTGCATATGTATATCTAGATGCAAACGAAGTATTCAATGGCTCATGCGTTTTTGGAAACGGCCTTTGCCTGACATTTCCTTTAATTATTCTTACTCGTTCAAAAGTTATTTGACCTCATAGAGGATTCACATAAAAATTAACATTTGTATTTTTGATATTATTATTTTATTACTTGTATTTATAATATTTGTATGTACGTTTTATATTTGTATTACTACTATTTTCTTCAATTCTCTCTTAATATTGATTTTCATTACTGCATACATCTGTATACTTCTTTATATAGTTTTTTAAGTGTTAAGTGGAAATTGAAATTTCAATTTTTGCGAAATAAAGTCCTTTCTTGTATGTAAGAATAAGGCTGAGGCAAAAATATGTATAGTAATACAAATGAAATCGTAATTCACTTCCATAGTTGAACATAAACGTTCTCTTATCAAGAAATTTTCACTTCAATCACATATGAAACGTAATACTTTATTCACTAATGCAATACTTCAATATTTTATCAAACATAGACATCGGTCATAGGAAGATAGAAATTTTATTCCTAAATCATGAATAAAATCCTTCAGTCTTGAGTGTAATTATTCAATTCTTTATGAAATCTAATATTCGGTCATCGAAAGATGAAAACGCCCGGAGATGATCTCATTCGGGTGAATAGGATCAAATGGTGGAGAGCAAGGGATTTGGCAGGAGCGGTAAATTAATTCGAGAGCAGCAATCCCAAGGGAGGAAGTGATGTTTGATAAAACACCCACCTCTAGGCGTGTATCCATATTTACCGAGACGAGTATATTCCTTTCAGCATCCCCTCCCTCACACGTAAAACCTTTCCAATCCACACCTTTTGAGTTAAACCCACTTCCTCCACTCGCCTTGTTATCTTTCCTCTCTCCCTCACTTCTTCTCAACTTCCCCGCAGTACAACACGTCAGATATTCCTTCCTCTTCTTCGCAATCCCTTAATCCCTGCCTCGATTCCAAGCAAACGTCTCCCTCTAGTTGTTGTATTTATCCCTCTCGACTCATAATGCCGAGTTTTTTTTGTTACTCCGCAGAAAAATATCTCGCTTTTTTCTCAGGCTATAAAATAACTCGCCTTTCGCGCATTACGAAGCGAGAGTGGAATAACAACTCGATGTATTGGATGCTCAAGAGCGCTTTTGAATTTCAAGCCGAAGGCTCGTTTATTACGGCTGCTTTTAGCGGTTTTAATCTCTCAGTCGCGCGAGTTTTTTTCTTTCTCTGCTTTATGGACGCGTTTTACATTTATGAATGCGTTTCGAGATGTGACGCTTTGCACCTGGGTGCTCTTCGCGTTTCATGCTAATCGCTCGCATCGAATTGGAGAGTTTTTGGGGTTTAAAATTTCGGGGAAGCAATCTTTCGATTTTTGAGAATTCTTTCGAACTATGATTTGTCCGCGTTGTTTATTATTTGAATTTTTTGAGTTTGTTTATTACTCTATTCACAAGTCTTTGTTAATTTTCTCCGCAAGTGCGTGCCGTCAGTTAGGAATTGTTGGATTTTCAACAATAATTTCTGGTGTGACGTACGGATCGATTGACGTCGGATTTCCCACCGAAGGCTTATACTTGAGTAAATTAGTTAGGTGCCTACTTACGTCAGGTTGGCTTATACTCGAGTATATACGATATCTTGTTTTATTATCAACGACGGAAATACTAATACAGTTGAAGCCAATAAAGTCGTACCTCTATTTTTCGAATTCTTCTTATATTCGAAATATTTTCTTTGTTGAAACAAAAAGCTAAGGGAAAAGTTGCAATTCATGGTTACCAAAAAATGGTAAAGATCTAGGTTAATTCGAATTAAGTTTATGCTTGTTCGAAATTTTTACAAAAAATATAAAATTCATAAGTGGAACATACTCACGTAAGTGAAGCAGAATGACTTAATCAGTGTCACTATTCATTGGTATTCCATTGAGAGAAATCTTAATAAGTGTCACTATTCAGCGCACTAATACCTCATAAGCTTTCCTTTCATCACAGCCATGATCAAGACAGTCACAAGTGAATGAAAGATGCATTTTTCTTCATCCCGAACCAAGTGAACAACGAAAAATGTTCCATTTTTTAAAGTATGGAAGCAAGAAAATATTTCAGAAAAACAATGCTAATAAATTGTGGTTAGTTCAAACTTTATATTAAGAACATTGATAAAATTTTAAATGTTATCCCAAAGAAGTTTAGACTTGAAAAAGGTACGACGGGATCGGGAATCGAAACCGGGTCACCCAATTGCTGGTCAGGCGGCCTGTCCGTTGAGCTATCCTGCCGGAACTATTATCTAAAAATGGAACTGGTTTATTCTTCCTTGGTATTTATCCTGGCTGCACACCATTTCGTGCAAATAACCTTTACCTTATTTCCTTTAAATGTTATATTGAAATGTTAACGCGCATGTACTACGTATCGATGTAGCACATACATGTACTTATTGATATTGTATTTATATATATTTCCATCTTATCTTTTAGTTATAACTATAGGTAGGTTTGCGTAGGTTTTTCACACCGCCTTCTTCTTGAGTGTTTTCCTGCAGTGGATAAACCTTTATCCGCAGAATATATTAAGCGTTTTTACATCCAAAGTTCTTCTCATTTTATCTCATACTATTTCTTCAATTTCACAATAGTTTAATCCATGACATTAGGTTAAATGCAAGGAGAGACTTTTAATCTCAATCTTGCCCGAATAAATACGTATTATTATTAATCTGATGTGATTAAACTTTACTTTGTGGAAGGGACTAAATAAACGAAAGACGTTTATTATTTTTTCTTTAGAAATCTTTTTCATGGCGAATAGTTTGATCGATACGTTGACATCATCAAACTGTGATTAGTTCAAACTTTACACGTATAAGATGAAGTATATATTGTATCAACCGTGTTTTTATAATATGTATACATATTTGTATTATCGTACTGTATAGTTACGAATTTATGTACACTTTTAATTTTTATCATTTTCGTTTCATGCTATTATGTATGTACGTTGATAAAACTCATTTGGTTTTAAATTTTAATTTTTGTTGTTTTTAAATTTTCATTAAGTTGTTGATGTATGTATGTTGATCGATATCGTTGATGTTGACGAAACAAGTTGTCATTAAAATATTTCTGTGGAAATTACTAAACTTCTTTCGTTTATTTAGCACGTATTTTGATTATTATAAAACGAAAGATGTGCACATGGTATAGTGATTGTTTCTAGACTAAAAGAGCTGACGTTTGCTCAATTCTTTACGATGAAAATGCACCATCTCAAGCTCGTATTTTGTCCTCTCCAAAGCTGAGATTTAAGGAACGTTCAGCTCTTTCTTCTTTTCTTGGAAAAATATGTTACCACGGTCGAGAAAACGCTTTGTTGCATATGTGGCAATCCCTTAGACCCAATCGCCGTGGGGTGTATCAAGGGGATTGCTCCAGTACGCCGCTGTACTTGCGATCTCTTTTCTATACTTAGTATTCATGGATGCAATGGAATCCATTTCCAGTCATCTATTCAGAAGGAGTAGACCATCCCGCATCTATTATTATTACCATGATAGACGTAGTTCTTTCGAGTTTACATTCGTGCTTATTCCCCCGAAATATATTATGCGAATTTAAGAATGCGCAGTGGTAGCAAATCGAATATATCGGTGTATGAAGGAATGAATTATTTTTACCAGTACGCACGATGTTGACTCAGGGAATCCAGCCTGCTATTTGCATTTCATCAATAGACGAAAAAGCTGGGAAAATTGGAACGGGCTATATCGGATGCATCAGCTCTATCGTTGAAAGGCTAACGGATTACAGAGATACGCGAAAAAGAGTGACTGTGAAGATTTTTCTCTTTTGGATATTAGAAGTCTTCGCATGTACTCTAAAATTTAGGCAGCGTCAGGGAAATCTATATCGTAAGAGGAGGGAAATCCTACGGTGTTTTATATAGTGCGCCATATCTAAAAATATTTTGCCATAATTGCAAGTGGGGAAGAATTTGCGTTGTCAATTAATTTCATCTATCTCTTTGATGACGTATCAAGGCTTTTCAGTGAAACTATTTCACCCAAGAAAGACTTCATGCCCAACTTTTTACCTTAGGATCTACATCTACAGCCTTCGGGCTGTGGCAGGTGGTGTAAGGTAAAAAGTCGTTTGCTCTATTTTACTATACTTGCACAATGTGTTTGATTAATGAGATAGAATTTAGATATAGAGTTACCACTGCCAACTTGTAATTATGCCAAATTGAAGCGTATAGATTAAATGAATAACTAAATAAGTGAAATAAAAATATAGAATAGAAGTAGAAACTAGAGTCAGAGTAGTGTCTCTTCCTTAATTGATTACTTTCGTTATCCGAAGGGGGAAAACTATGGAAACTATGTTCAAAGAATTAATTAACCATACTAATCAATTACACTATGCTATAGCCTAGATGGAGTAACGTGAAAAGTAGATAATAAACGGCACAAATTGCCAAAGAGAAGAGCGTTACAGATAGGCTCATTAAAAACAAATTTACCTTGAACAAATAAGGAAGCTCATGAAGGTAGGGTACGCAGAACTCAAATCATGTATGGAAATTGAAGATATTATTCCTCTTTAAAGTGTTTCAGATAGAGAGATTCCCAAAATTTGAATTGAGATTGAAGTTCATCAAAAATACGCGGTTAAAGAGTGGACCCCTCTTTCTCAAAACCTCCTGCGTCTATACTATATGGACACAGAGATAAAAGAAAGATTAGTTTGTGGGGAGAAGCTCCGAAGCTGAAGGTGACCAAAGAAATAAAGGTATTTACGGGACAACGCAAATTAGTGCTGGTTCGACAAAAACGTGAATACTCCACAGTAAAATAAAAAATACAGGGCCAAAATTTAAAAATTAAGTAGCCCTTCATAATAGAGAAAACTACGATTTTTCTGGTGCCTATGTGAGGTCCCTGCAAGCCACCTTTCGGTGTGTAGCAGGGAGTGCAAGCACTTTGACTCAATTTTCGTAATCAATTACTTTCGTGTATTGGGAAAAATGAATTCTTGAAGCGATTAGTTCTAGCATCTATTTCCCTGATCTTCCTCGCTGTATCAGGGCGGCCTATATAACAGGGAGGTCGCATAATATCGGTTTATCTTCCGAGAACATAATTTCTTTGAACTTATTTAGTAAATTCATCCATTGAATTAGTCTTCTATATGCTAATGATTCCCATAGTGTAATATATAAGTAACACTCACTGCTTCATCGTAACATTTCTCTACAAATACTATCGCCTTTGAAATGTGTCCAATATAGAAAATAAATTTTGAAATATCAATAAGAATGCAAACTAAGCTACAAAATGACAACATAACCTTGTAGTATGCACGAATCAAGCTGTTTAAAATTGAATTTATGCGATTTTTTGCTGAGATAATTTGCTAAACATTTCTTGTGGTACAATTGATTTTGAAACGCGAGGTGAATAAGGTTGAGCTCGTAGGAGGGCTGTGGTTCCTCAGTGCAGATATTCTGGCGTTTCGCCAAAGCCACTGTTAGCTCCCTCAGGTCAAAGGTTGAAGGTCACGCCGGCACAAAGGAGGCAGTAGCAGCGTTGACAAAACGTCTTTATTATGGGGACATCTATTGTAAAGTTTCGGAAACTACAGCCTCTCTAATGCGGATGGCGAAAGCCTTCATACTGAGCACAAGTTCGAACATATTAGTGATACGATGCCGCGTAACTTCGTGGAAAGCACATATTACACTCATACAAAGAAGGTCCCTTCTAGATAAGTCCTTGCTGAGTTGATCGAAAATATATTGATTTTATCTATTGCCCATGAAAAATTTCAAAATTAATTTCCTTCCTCTGCTCTCTCTGTTAAATCTTTCTGAATTTATTATTCGTTTAAATGAGTTTTCTCTTTTTCTTGTGCTATTGTTCATTTATATTTAATGATTTAAAATTGTCTCATAAGAATTTCATTTTTCTTCTTCCTATATTTTAACCAAAATTAATACAGTATTTGTTATTTTAATTATCAAATGACGATAATCTTTTAATAGCTAACATGTGTAGGTATTAAAATGATTTAACAGAGCAATTTTCATTAACCATCTTCTATTTTTTTCTCCATGTTTTTGATTGAGTCATTCTAATAATTATGAACTTTCAGTGAATATTTCCAACTGTAAAAGTGTCGTGTTTAATTACTCTTATCTTGAATAGATTATGGGCCGTCGTTTCTAAATTTTCTGTAAAATTGATTGAAATTTCATATAATTTTAATAGGTAATTATTGTTCATTACACTTACGGTTTATATAATTTATATGGTTTATATGATTTATTATCATTTGTATATTGTATTGTTTGTTGATACTGTTAATAGTTTACATGATTTGAGAGTTAGATATTTGCGCCATTTCATTAGTTCCAGGGTATCTTTTTAACACCTTTCGATCGTTTCTTTCAGAAGATATGTGTAGGTTTTTACTTCTCTGTTTTTCTCTTGCTGTTGATACTTTCCTTAAGACCATATTTAAGATTGTCGGATTCAAATGGCTTCCCTCTCAGTAAGTGCTGCCTCTCCTATTTTTTGAGTCGCAATTTCCCCACCTGTACTGGAGGCTACGGAGTATCCGCCACTTTTTCGCGAACAGAAAATACCAAGTCTAGGGTTCATCAGGCAATCGAAGCAGAAATTGAGCACGAAAACTAACTGCGTTGTATGGAGTTCAACGGTGGGACTGACCGAGGGTTAAATACATTTCATTTTGATATCCATTAAGGAGTAGACGATATTAATTCACTCATGAATGCATGGAGAAAAGTATAATAATTAGAGTGAATCTTAAAAATGTTATTTTATACCTCGGTCTGTGGAAGAATAGACGAGGACGGAAGGAGTTACAAAACAGCTTAGTTTTATTGAATTTGCCTCCTTGCCTGGTCCCATAGGAGGCATCTCCGTCCCTTCAAGAGACATATAAATGGAATATTGAGGCTTGAATGTCAATTTTCATCTCGAGTAGCATATTCTATTCCAAAAATATTTGCTGTGATTGGACTAAAATTTTTGGCAATTTTGGTGATTATTGTAAAAATTTCGAAACTTCGGGGCAAAACTTCCCACCAAAGATGTAATTTGATTTGAAAAACAAATTATATATGTAAAGTGGGTGGACCACTTTTGCCGGGTATTGCATTTCGCCCAGAAAAAATGACAAAATGACCCACCCTGTTGCCTAACCAACATCCGTAACATTTCCTTATATAAGGCGTTTATTGACGGATTTTTGCGAACAAAGAAACAATTTTTATATTGTATCACTCCTGTAGTATCGAGAAACCACGATGAGAAGTTTTTATAATTAATACCCTTTTGCTTACATTTTATCAGTGACTGATATATTTTACTCTCGATATCTGATAATCAAAGCGGTGCCGCTGAAGCTTTCGCGGTGAAGGTAATTTTGTATCTAAATTCATCTCGGGGATGAGTTTTAGGTATTCACGAATGAGTGTTCAAGGTATGTACTTGGATTTTTAAAATCTTTTTTCGCGTTTGATTCATGGGAAGAGAACTTAAAACGTATCTTCTAAAAGTATATCTGCCTCCGAAGGTAGGGATATTTTTTTGACTTCTTTTTTTCTTTCCCGTTACTTTGAAGCAGGTCGTTCGGGTTATGCTGACGTTTTAAAAGGAAAATTCCTTCTTCAATTTATCCTACCATTTATATCGAATAGAACTGTGAGAGTATCTACATCACGATGTATTTGTGACGACCATCTAAACACCTAGTTATGCAGCATCGTTAAATTTACTATATTTATCAATTTGGTTGTTATTGTGTTTTCGATTCTTCATTCATTTTCAGCCCACGCACAGTGTTCAGTAACGCACACTTTTAGATACATTCACGATAGTGGGGTCACTTGAAGAACAATTGAATTTCACTCTGAAAACAAAGGCAGACAAAATGAATGTGCGAAATGATTTGTTTAGCTGTCTCTTATATGGAATTTGTTTAGCGGTCTCTTTTATGAAATAGGTCTAAACTAAATTAAATGTAATTTTATGTAAGGCACTTTTGTATGTTACGTAAATAATTTTTTTATCTTTAAGTTACATGCATGAGTGTTCTACCTTTTAGTAGGTTGAGGTCATTAAAAATCCCTATTCAACGCCAACTCATTCACTTCCTTGTAGCTAACCCCACTCCTTATATCAACTATTGTCTTTGTCTTCCCTTCTGGTTTTTCCCTTGAATTCAACCCTCTGCTGTAGTCTTTAGCAGCCCCTCTCATCTCAATATTTGAACCACCCATTTCCTTTGTCGATACTTAATCACTTTAATTAAAGCTCCCTCCTCCCCATCCATCTCCAGCAACTCCGTGTTTGTTTTTCTATCAACCCAACTTACTTTTTTCCATTCTACACGACTCCCCCATTTCGAAAGCTTCTAAACGTTTGAATTACTCCTGTCTTAATGTCTAGGTTTCACACTCATAAAGCATAACACACCAAACCAAGGATTTTACCAATCTTATTCTGATTCCTTTATCAAGACCTTGAGTCATCAATTCCTTTTGCTTCGCAAAGTCTTATTTGGCCGGGAATTTTCTTTTACGAACCTCATCTTTGCATCTTCCATCCCACGAAAGAATACTTCCCAAGTAAGAACCTGCTCTAGTTTTTCCCCTTCCATCCTTACAGTTAATTTATCTGTAAGTTATAAACAAATGATTCAGGAATACGGATGAACTTCAGGCTTTTCTTCATAAAGTATGTTACTTCGAATTAGATAGCTGCTGGCATTTTGTCATTCTTTCCAGTATATCTTCCTTAAACAGAGTTCTGAATGCAAGGGTTTCGGTGTTTTCCGAATGAAGCGTTTTTATTATTTTTCATCGGTGAAAGGCATTCCTATGGCGTATCGTCCCATCGGAATTCTAGCGTAAAATTCCCCGTAGGATGTCGTTTGAATCCGGTGTGGATATCGTCATTGATAGACGGAGATATTGCTGCCCGGGGACTTCTGTGTTTGACCACTCTCTATGGAAAATGCTCGAGTCGGAATTTACGATGCACGCTATCGATTCAAACGGTTGAATGACATGGATTCAAATTGAGGATACCGGGATTAAGTGGAAGTGACGTCAAGATTTCAGGATCCCGAATTCCGTTAGGAAAATATCATCGTTTATAAATCAAGTCGAAAAGGAAATGAGAAGATTCGCGCATTACGTCTCCCTTCCTTCATTTATTTCGCCCCTGGAACGTTGCATTCCGCTCGAATGAATATTCAGCGAAGATCTTCCTCGGAATCTTATTTCCTCTCTAAAGTGTAATGGCAAATATCTGTAAAGTGTTCAGTCTAAGAGCTGGCTGGAAACTCGCCCAAACATTGTACCAAATGACAAATTAAAGATATTCAATTGATCAGAACACTGTGGAAAGAAATATTTTCATACAGACAGTGTTAAAAATTGGGGTTCACTCGAATTTTACTATAGTTAATTATAAATTCATAAAACTAGGTTAAAATAATCGGGAGAATCAAGGCTTCACTGTATAATATATACGTGATAAAAGCACAGTTATTTATGCGACACACAAATATATTATACAGCACTACCACTCCAGAATGAACTACTAAGGGTCGCAGTCGGTGATTTGGTCTAGGGTGATTTAAGTTATACGTGATATTTTGATATTTTAGTCATAATTAATTTTTTTGCATTGTTATATGGAATACAATAATTTCGAAGTATTTTTATCGTTTTTACGAAAAATTTGTACTTGTTGCCGTGTACAGCGAGTAGCAAAATCTCTCTCCCTTTCCAACTCCGTGTCTATTACGAAATAATTATTTATATCACGAAAGAATCTCTAAGAAAATTACTAACTCTTCTAAATTCAAGAATAAGATACATATTTAATATTAACTTATTAGATCAAATAACCGCTTTCTATATAAAATTATGGTGGATGAAGATTGAACGTAGAAAAATTTTCAAATCATCAGTGTTCTTTATAAAATATTGTCTTTGGAATCTCCAAATTATCAGTATGATATTATCCTTAAGAATTTTAATGAATCTGCTAGATTTGTCAGATCCAGAAGAAAATTTATCAATCCTAAAGGCCGAACTAATGAATGTCAGTTATCTAACATTAATTTAGGTTTAAAAGTATGGAATAGCCTGCCTGATATTATGACAAAGTCCACTAGTTTACATCCATTCGAAATGAAATTGTATTATTTTTTGTATGAAAAGTGCTACTAATTTTTTGTGTTTTTTGTTTTGTTATCTACTTTCATTAATTGTATAAATGTAAATTAATGCTTTATTATTTGTAATACTATATTTATTCATGATCCTTTTTTTGTTTACTTTCTTCTGCCACGGCGCATTTGCAAATTGTTTTTATTGTAAAAATGTTCCAAAGGACACTGTCCTACATCAATAAATCTATTACTACTACTACCACTACTACTAATGTTAATATCTTAATTATTAATAATACTTATTAATAATAAAACGGTTTAACGGTTAACGCAATTACTCCCATTCTTTTTAAATTGAGATATCTGAACTGTTTTATAAATTTTGTTTGCAGAATGTATGAATCTAAAACAAGTATAAAATAGTTGGTAATAGATCAACATTCTAGTGTTCAAGTTCCAAATGTTTTCTGTATAGATTGGGCTGGGTTTTGATGGTTGAGTTTTATCATAACATAAATGTCATCATTGCTCCAATGACAAAGTTAACACGGGTCTGAATTTGCGTCGTACCAAAGTCACCGTAGAACAAATCACCGTGAGCCACCATGGGCTGGTGGAAGGGAATAAGACTTATAAGGCAAGGTGAGTTATTATGCGCATACTTTCCTCACCCAGCCAGAAAGTGGAATATCTCCACTTAATTGAAGCACTCAATGAGTGGCACTTACCTTAGCGTTCTATAATGGAGAGAAACCTTAACCAGGGCCATTATTCAGCATCGATCTTACCTCGGTAGCCTTTATCACAGCGATAAATAAGACTACGATAGAAGTTGATGAAATGCACATTTTTCCCTTTCTATACCAAAAGACATTAAAAATATTCGTTCCATCAATATAAGGTTGCAGGATCGTGGTTGTGTATAAAAATTGCCAAATTATCGAGCGCAATTTTAATGGTATGAAAAGTATAGTCTCTCCACTTCTCATCAAAATTCAACATGAATGGGATTAGAAATATCGAACGCTCATTATTCGTCGTATGTAACAACAGAATTGCAGTGAACCTTGAGGATGATGAAAATCGATACAATAAAAGATCAAATTAGCAGCAATATCACTAATATTTCGTTGTCTGTAAAATATTCAGAAGCAAACAAATAATAGTCGAAGTGAGAACGTACTTTATGAGTGAAAGCAAGATTTGTTACTTTGCTACGGTGATATGATTTGAGTTCATCCCAACACGAATCAAATTAATCATGTTTATGAATGTAAGAGTCAAGCGATACAAATTTTCTTTATGAATAATTTCTCTGAGCCGGAGCTGCCGCATTTTAAGCGCGGATTTCATTCTAAAGAAGCAAAAGCTTTGCCTCTGAAGAGCAGGAGAAACTACGAAGGAAAGTCACTTATGAAAGAACCTCCGAATTAAATCCGCCAAGTTGTATAGCATAAGTGCCACAAAGAAGGATAAACTGGGGCTCTATTTTTAATACTGCAGCAGATGGATCAGTGAAAATAAATTGGCTTCAGCGTGGGGGATTCTAAGAGCCTCTATTACACGATTTGTAACAATTGCAATCCATTCTAATAAGCTACTAATTAAGATACTGCCATCTTGAACGGAATCAGCACAGGAAAACAACAACATTTGGAAGGTAAAAATGGACGATTTTAAAAATAAATTAAAAACACGTTTATGAAATCATCGATGGAACCACACATCCATCAATTTGTTTTTAAATTCATCGATGGATCTATCAAGCCGTATTTTTATTCATCGGTGGATCTCCGATGCTTTTCACCGACGTCCGTCGTTTCCATCTTGATTATTACCTGATGACGTGCCAATAATTCTGGTCGTTCGAATATTGATTACTGCAATATATGTATGTTACACCCCAAACGTGTAATTGGCCATTTCATGAAATGGACAACTTTTTTGTCCAATTCATGAAATGGGCTATTACACGTTTGGGGTGAAAGAAACCCTACCTACCCTACTCAACCCATCGGCGCCGCGCATATTTAATTAATTAATTATTCTCCGCTAAAAATCGTGAAATATGCGCGGCACCGATGGGTTGAGTAGGGTAGGTAGGGTTCCTTTCACCCCAAACGTGTAATTGCCTATTTCATGAAATGGGCAACTTTTTGCCCAATTCATGAGATGGGCAATTACACGTTTGGGGTGTAACATAGATACTGAATATAGTGAAAAGGTCATTCGAATATTAATTTCCATAACCTCATAAAAAGCTAGTAAATGGCCACTTACAATGGGCAATATAACTTATTTATAATGTAGCAATCAACAAACACAAACATCTATGCGCTGTTTATGTTTCAACAGTCTAAAGAATTATGCAGATGGAACTAGTTGTATGTGCAACAGTAGCCATCTTGTCAAACAACAGGGAAACCAACGGACTGCTCTTAAATTCTTGGATAATAGATATTCCATTCTATTAATCAGTCAGGCATCGATGCTATCCATTGCTCAAAAATTGATGAATTTATAAACGTACCCACTTTTGGCTTTTTGAGTCGGTTTCGATGTGGAGTTGCTGAGAAGAATGGACGAATAAAAGATGTTGATAAATTAAGTAATGGTTGTAAAGAAAAGTTATTTAAGTGATTTTCATTTTAAGTAATTGTTAAATTGGAGTAGATAAAGATAAAAAAGAATATACCACAACTGATTGGTAGTTTGAGGAATGGAAAAGTATCTTCAGGAAGGAAGAGAAGTAAAAGTATAAGGAATAATTGATGTATGACATTCAGGGCTTTTGCATGCAGATTACCTGTGGTGACTATTTTCTTTTGATGTTATTATAGAAACAAATCATTTATGTCTTGCCAACTTTGACAAATATAAGAATTTCATATTCCAGTTGAATAGCTCATGGAAATTCTATCGGCATAATAAAATGGAAGTTATTTTCCAATTTTAAGATGAGAAAATATTTTTACATTACTTCTTTCCCCACATTAAAAATCATCGGAGGCATATCTGAAGTTCAAATCGAGCCTACACCCACGTACGGAAGTAACGAATTCGATAGTGGGTTTTAAAAACGAAAAGTTAACGAACGTGCTCACGACTCACCTCATTTTCCGAAGGCAAAATAAATAAGAAAACTCCCTCCTCTTGATTACAGCTCGAGTAAAAATACTTATGAAGTAGACCCGCGGACGTAGGCCGGGAAATATTTATTCGGGAGCGTACCGCCTGACTTTTAAGTATCCTTTCTTTCATCTTTTTCCACCGCACCATTTGGGAACTTGCTCACGCCCCCGTGTTCCCATAACTGCCACTCTTTCCTCGAACGACACTCTCCTCTTTTCAAAGCACATTCCGCTCCCTGCAACTACTCCGCCGACTATCCACACTAAGAAATTTTAACCAACCCTCTCTCTCATATTTTCTCTTCTTTTCCCTCGTTCGTTCCCACTCTTTCGCTCCCCCTCTTTCGGAACAAGGGCCCGTAGCCTTTACGTGCCCGGAAATAATTTATGTACAGTCGCCAGAGGGTGGGGTCGGACGGGCAGAGTTAAAAGGGATGCGTGAGGCGAGGTTTTTAGATAGAGAGTTAGAAGAAATCGAAGTAGGCTGTGAGGAGAATGAGAAAGAGGTCCAGGGGGCGCGAAAAGATGCTGCGTCAAGCGTACTTGTGAGGAATATTCGGCTCTTTTCTAGCCATGCTTCGCTCCGCCTCTCGTGTTGAAATACGCATTCATGTCCTCCAAAATGATTTGCGGACGTTTGAGTTCTTTCTTTGGAGGTTAAAATATTTTAATCCAAATGGAATATTTATTTCCCTTGAAAAAGTACTGCTCATATAATAGTAGTGTTGTTAATCGCTCCAACCCCAAGGCCCCCGGCTCAAATCCCAGCTGATCGGAATTTTTCTGATCAGGGAATGGTTGTGTGTGTTTATCCGACTTTCCCGTTCAGGGTTCGGCAGGAAGGGCATCCGGCCGTAAAAGTCAATATCGTCGCGAAAACCAACCTCATTCTCATCATCGCCCAAACCATCATGCATCAGCCGACCCCATCAAAATATGGGAATAAGTCAGAGGAATTTGTCGTTAATCCTTCAAGCCCGAGTGAGGTTTATTCGCAACCGCCGTTTCGTCACCGTGAATTCTGATCTAGGAAATAAAAAGCAATTACATAAGTTCCCTGTAAGATATCAGCCGGAAACTAACTATAAGTGAAAATTTCAACATGTGTCTCCCTTTAACTTTCTACAAGTTCTTTGACACGTAAGAAATGAAAAGGTTTTACGCAACGCATAAATTCTGCTGCACGAACAAATTTTTCTGTGGTTACGCTCCACTTGGACATTTTTGCTTATTTTTGGTTTCTCCAAACTAAAAAGCATGTAATGATATACCATTAACATACATTGTGATGAGCATATAGTGCAAGTAGTCAATCTTTGGCTTATTTCTACCAGTGAATTTAAGTATCAATGAAAGGAATATCTATTGATTGCATATTGGTTCGAAGATGAATTGTTAAATGAAGACCCCTTAAGAGAAGGGAAGGGTTAAAGGTACTTTGCACATAAGGTCGTGCACCCAGGAAAACTTCCAAGGAAAACGGACTTGAAAGAAGTCTGACGGGGCCGGGTATCGAACCCAGGATCTTCCTCTATCCATGAGGCTGCCTTAACCATCAAGGCTACCCAGCAAGAGCATTCCCGGCCCTGTCAAACATTTTTCTAGGTTTACCTTGGGATCCTTAAGAGAAGTTTAAATAGTTGAGTCAAAAGATTAATTCAGTTATTCGACAAAGCGATATATTTTTCGTGTTAAAGTAAAATCTGGTATTTAAATTATAGTAATCATCTCTTTGACTTTTTAAAATACCCTGTTTTCACGTCATAGCAAAGAGCATTTTTGTTTTCAGCAAATTTTCAGTTTCGGATTCTGTCTTTTAATTCACATGACTCATGTCAGTCTAATCTTTTATCCAGTAACTTTTTCAAATCATCACTCCAAGTGACCTATTGGATTGGATTTCGAGTCCATAATTATGTATTGCTCCAGAACTTGATTTCCGTACATTACTTTATTTTGTAATATCAGACGACTAGATCAGTCGTTTTGGAATTATTCTATCTGTATAGAACAAACCTGTGTTTTTATGATATATTAGAACTTTGGTGTCAATAGATCTTGTAATTTGAAATTTTCTGAAACTTTTAATGGAATAAACGGCTAAACAACATCTGGAAAACGGATAGTATACACGATAATAACGAAATATATGTATCTATATCTTTTATTTGTTACGATTGATGAATAAATAAATGGCTTGATGTACTAGCTTTTAGATTCTATATCTACATTAATACCCTGCGAGCCGCATTTCGGGGTGTAAACTCTGAGTAAACTACTTCCCTACACGGTTATTGTAGCGTATCATTCGCGGAAAGAATGAATTTTTTAAAACGACTCGTCTAAGCATCTGTTTCTTTTAGCTTTCGTTCATTATCAGATCTACCGAGGTAGCAGAGGTTGCATGATACCGGTTGTATCTTCCGCAAATGTAATTTCCCTGAATTTATTATGCAATCGCAGCCTAGCTTTCAATCTCCTGTATTTCAAGGATTCCCAACCTACGTCTGAGAGCATTGTTGTAACGCTTGCTTTTTCATTGTAGCATTTCTTAACAAAACGAATCGCCTACACAGCAATTTCTCTAGTTCGCAGGTACTCGTTTCATCCACCGGATCCTACATACTTGCCTCATATTCCAGAAGGGGTTTTACCAAGGTAAAATGACATCCCTCTCTCACCTTTCCATTGAATTCACCGACAATACGCTTCACAAAGCCAAGCCTTTTAGCCGCTTTGATTTTTCGAATACGCGTGCTCCAATTCAAATTATTATTAAGGTTGTTCCCGAGGTATTCAACTGAATGTATTACTTTTATTTTAATTCCATTAATTTCGTACGGGTAATTCGGACGTAATCTTTTCCTTTCGAAGAAATTAACTACGGAGCATTCATATATAGATTAATTAGTAGTACACGTAAATTTAATTTCTCTATTTCATTCCCAAAGTCAACGAAATTAATTAATTTTAGTAAGAATACCGCGATGTAGATGCTGAGATGTAACGGAATATGGGATTGAAATTGAATTTCCACTTCTCTCGGTGGTTCCGTTTCGCAAATGAAAATCGATTCGAAGATTTGCATATCTCGAGCCTTCTCCGTTGATATTTATCGTCCTTGAAATTCATCCAAATTTTCAATTTCCACATTTTCCGGTCCTCCTTCTTCCAGATTTATCGATCCACGGCTCTCAGAAGCGCCCTCGAGGACCGCTTCAATTATTCCGAGCATTCTTTCTTTCGACTCACGTTCGTGGAGGAAATGAAATACGGCTGATTTTTAGGGGCTATAGAGGCCACTTCCTTCTCCGTTACGGTCACCGGAATCTTTAATGCCAAATGCTAAAACGGCGTACTTGTTATCCACCCTCCCCTCGGAAGCATGTCTTGGGGATCCCTTAGGGCCTCCATTTCCCCGAGTCGAGCTTGCGTAGTCGGAGGAAAATGACTTTGGATTTACCCTTGGTCGGGAATATGGGAATGGGGGTCTTTTAGGAACGACTCTACGCGAGCTGTTAAGCTTCGGGAATCATCGGAGACCGCTGTTTTTTTCACTTTTCGATAACTGAAATCCAATCCGTTATACCAATTTTACGGCACTGAATTACGAGGTATCACGTTATAGTCGTACCACATAGTAGAGAACCTGCGCGGAAATTTTCGCGCATCCCCTCCACGGAGGGGTATATCTCCACTCATGCAAACTCATTACCCCGTGTACTGTACGATACGACCTTCACTTCCTCGTGGCTGCCAGCTATCGCTAATCGTTTGCTTATTAGTGATTAAGGATTATGCGAATTGATAGAATTTGGTAACACTGATGTGCATAGAAGAGACTCACTGCATGAGAATGGAGGAAGGGATACCAAAAGTCCGGAGTTTGTGTAGGTCCAACTGGAGTGGTAACTCCACCCACTGGTACCGAAAAAGGATTTTTACTATACGACAAAATAAGTAATGACGCTGAGCAGTAGCGCATGCAGGCATCATTTCAATATGATCATATGACCCATTACGGTGGAGCAAATATTATTTGAGCCCTTTAATTATATTTACCGTATGTATTCTAGTATAAACCGACCCGAATATTAGCCGAGGCAACTAATTTTATCAAAACATCTAGGAAAACCACTTGAATCGAGTATAAACCTTGCGTACGCAATGCAGCAGCTACTATTAAATTTCAAAATAAAAATACAAATAAAATCACAGTAATCAAGGCATCAGTAGGTTATATGTTGACAGATTTGTTAATTGAGCAATTGAGGAGTTAAAAAGCCGATTTCTGGCTACGACAGACTTTTTCCACCTAACGATAGGTAAGTGGGATCCTCACTTTCGTATAAGGGGAGTTTTCAGCATTAAAAATGGGGTGAAAACTCGACTTATGTACGAGTATATGCGGTGCATACAAACACACGTCTCTATTGGTCAAAACTGGGAATTTGAAGTCTCGATGCGGAAATAAAGTGAAAATGTGAAGAGAAAGAATAGTTTCAAGGAGAAAAAATAAACAAACAACTTAAAAGAACGAGTTGGAAATGAGTAGGAAATTTTGAATGAGAGAGAGAGATATTGATCACAACATACGGGTATTTAGGGTAAGGGCATTTTCTCATTGAGTATTTGCAGATAAAATAATAAGCATAAATAAGGTGACAAATGTAGAATGTTGCATGTTGAACATGAATTTCGTGATGTGCTAACAATATGTTAATTTAAAATTCAGTACTGGAGTGAATGATACTGCTACAATACTCCGATGAATAGAATGTTATTAAATTTTCTTTTGGGACTGAATAAAGAAAGTTTTAAAGTTTTTTTTTCGTCGTTTGCAGCAGGTAAGATTACACCTAGCTTACAGGGTGAACACTTTACAGACAGAAGGAAAATGAATCATGTATCGAGAATAAAGTAATTTGAGTAGGTGATGGCATAAGCTAGTCGACACTTTCTCAATGGGTGCAGGTTTTTGAGTTCACAGATAATTATGATTCATTTTATTGTTTAGCAACATTGTCTGGTTTTGAGAAAATTTAATAGGCTGTATTTTGGCTTTCATGTGATGCTTAAATCAATTCAGAGTTTATATTTGTCGATGCGTATTTTTCCTGGAAAGTATCTGCCAACTCGCTGAATATTTCTCAATGATCGATCGCCTCATTAACGTCTTATTTGGAGATTAAGTTCAAAGAAAAAGTTGATTGGCGGTTGGTTCCTGAATATGTAATTCGAATTACCTCAGAATGGAGCTAATGAAGTGAAAATATCTTACCTTGGCAAACGTAGGATGTGGGTGATTCTCCGGGATGAATTCGGCTCAGAATGACTACCACTCTTTTCTTTTTGTCTGGCTTCATATTTTGAGGGTGGGTTATAGTAAGCATATCCAAACGGCGTTGTTGCTGTAAATGAATTTGAGAGTACTTTGTAATCAAATCCTCCTAGAATTTAGTATTGACTGTAATTTGAAAATATATCATTACGATTTATACATTTTAAAGAGCGGATAGGTTGACTATCAGTTGGGAATGTATCGGCATATAGATTTTTATATTGGAAAAAACATTTTGAAAAGTGGTAATTTTGAAACCGTCACTAGATAATATAAAATATTAAAAAATAAAGTTATTCAGAGTTATACATACCGTATTTTCTGACCCGCAAGATTCACCTCGAATTAAAAAATCTGATGTGGCCAGCACATGACTTTCTCCATATATATAAGATGTAAATATTTATCTACCGCAATAATTTCGAACTCTATATTCCATCTAAACTTGGAATTTGAGTTATTAATATTATATATTATCTTTGATGCCAAAAACATGATAAATAATTTATACGGGACATGATCGATGAAAAACGATGAATTTGGCCTTTCGCCCATAGAGCCCAGAGCGCCCACAAAGTACATAATCAGCAACTTCCGGTTTATCAGTATTTCATGAATAACTCCTACACAATCAGTGATACAAAAATATGTTTCATACAAAAGTTATAGTACATTACATTTTCTAAAACTTTTACAAATAATAGTATATACCTAAATACCATATTTATGGAGATATTTTGAAAACCGGAAATGAGCTTTGAAGAATTAAGCTCAACTTCCGGTTAACCGATTAACTCCAAAAACTAATCAACTCTAACGACACAAATCAAAATACTATATATGAAATTTGGTGTTGATCCGACAAATAGTTTTTATGTTAGAGCGCCCACAAAGTACATAATCATCTTCTTCCGGTTTATCAGTATTTCACGAATAACTCCTAATCAACCGGTTATACAAAAATATGTTAAATACAAAAGTTATAGTAAATTATATTATCTAAAACTTTTATAAGGAATACAATATACCAATATATCATATTTATGGATATATTTTGAAAACCAGAAATGAGCTTTACACAACGTACATAATCAGCAACTTCCGGTTTATCAGTATTTCATGGATAACTCCTAAACAATCAGTGATGCAAAAATATGTTTCATACAAAAGTTATAGTAGAATAAATTTTCTACAACATTTATAAATAATAGTATTTACCTAAATATCATATTAATGGAGATATTTTGAAAACCGGAAATGAGCTTTGAAGAATGAAGCTCAACTTCCGGTCAGCCGATTTACTCCAAAAACTAATCAACTCTAACGACTGTAATAAAAGTACTATGTATGAAATTTGGTGTTGATCCGACAAATAGTTTTCATGTTAGAGCGCCCACAAAGTACATAATCATCTTCTTCCGGTTTATCAGTATTTCACGAATAACTCCTAATGAACCGGTGATACAAAAATATGTTAAATACAAAAGTTATAGTAAATTTTACTATCTAAAACTTTTATAAGTAATACAATAGACGTATATATCATATTTATGGAGATATTTTGAAAACCGGAAATGAGCTTTAATGAATAAAGCTCGACTTCCGGTTAACGGATTTACTCCAAAAACTAATCAACTCTGACAGCACACACAACAGTACTATATATGAAGTTTGGTATTGATACGACTTTTAGTTTTCGAGTTAGAACGCCCATTATCACACACACACATACACACACACACACTCACACACACACACACACACACACACACACACACACACACACACATACACACAGACATCATTCAGAAAATGGTCAAAACGTGTTCTAGGGACCCCAAAACGTGTATTTCCGTTGAAATCTCGAAGTCGAATTTTTTCATGAAAACAATACTTTCTCTATACTTCGTATATGGAGAAAGTAAAAAAAATGCTGTGTTTTTCCGCAACGTGGGTTTTTACTTTCTCCATATACGAAGTATAGAGAAAGTATTGTTATCATGAAAAAATTCGACTTCGAGATTTCAACGGAAATACATGTTTTGGGATCCCTAGAACACGTTTTAACCATTTTCGGAATGATGTCTGTGTGTGTGTGTGTGTGTGTATATATGTGTGTGTGTGATAGTGGGCGCTCTTACGTATAAACTATAGGTCGTATCAATACCAAACCTCATATATAGCACTGTGGTGTGTGCTGTCAGAGTTGATTAGTTTTTGGAGTAAATCGGTGTACCGGAAGTCGAGCTTCATTCATCAAAGCTCATTTCCGGTTTTCAAAATATCTCCATAAATATGATAAATACGTATATTGTATTACTTATAAAAGTTTTAGATAATATAATGTACTATAACTTTAGTATTTAACATATTTTTGTATCACCGGTTGATTAGGAGTTATTCGTGAAATACCGATAAACCGGAAGTAGCTGATTATGTACTTTGTGGGTGCTCTAACATGAAAATTATTAGTCGGATCAACACCAAATTTCATATATAGTATTTTCGTTAGTGTCTTTAGAGTCAATTAGTTTTTGGAGTAAAACGGTTCACCGGAAGTTGAGCTTCATTCTTCAAAGCTCATTTCCGGTTTTCAAAATATCTACATAAATATGATATTAAGGTATATACTATTATTTATAAATGTCTTATGAAATGTAATTTACTATAACCTTTGATTGAAACATATTTGTGTATCCCCGATTGTGTAGGAGTTATTTGTGAAATACTGATAAACCGGAAGTTGCTGGTTATGTACTTTATGGGCGCTCTGGGCTCTATGGGCAAAAGGCCAATTTCATCGTTTTTCATTGATCATGTCCCGAAAAACATTATTTACAATTTTTGTGACGTCAAAGATAATAATATATAAATTAATCACTCATCTTCCATGTTTAGATGGAATATGGAGTTCGAAATTACTGTCGTAGATAAATATTTACATCTTATACATGGAGAATGTCATGTGCTGGCCACATCAGATTTTTCTTTATTAACCTTCAGTTCCAAATATTTTTCCCCACACTTTACTCTGTCTTTTTGTTTTAATTTATACGTGTATAAATTATGCCAACGGACGAGGTTAGCTGAAACAGAGGCCCACTTGTGCCTAACCTTGCCAATAAAGGGTAAAATAAACAAACAAACCTACACTGATAAGAGCCGCTCTTGGGCCACCAGTTATAATATTATACACTTTTGTATTGTTTTCTTAATATTTTACCGAAGTAATATTGGATGAGGGCTTGTGATTGCTCGCAATTGATTGCATTGTTGTGTAATTTTCTTTATTTAGTTCATCCCGTTGATATTACTATGATTTTTTGAGAATTGTTGATTTGCATTATACTGAAAGAGATAATCAGGAGAAATAAAATTTTTTAAATAATAACCTTTTATCTTTCATAAAAAAATAATACAAAATACGAGTATCAGGCAAAGAATTCATAATAGTGATAGAATTATAAATATATAGTTGAGCTCATAACCACGAATTTCCATATAAACTGACTTCTTTTCGAAATTTAAAAAAATTAAATAGGCATAATTCCTATTCTAGTTTAACTTTTCTTCTTAAATTCTAATTTAAGTAGAAAAGTTTTCAACAAGAAAAAATGGAGGACCAATGCATATATAAATGACACATTTTATGCTGGAATCAACTGATACATTTCAACTAGTCAATCGTTCCAGTTTTTATTTAAAAACAAAATCATTTTGGCCCTTTCTGGATCCGATATATTTCTTTTTGTATCCATAGTATACAAAGATACTTTAGAGAAATTTATTATAGTCTTAGTAAATGGCTGTTGAGCCAGTATTTTCAAATTTCATCTATGCCCACTTCTAAATTCAATTCTGGCCAAAATTAACGCAGCACCAGCTGTAAGGATCGCTAGGGAGGTGCTGCGTTAATTTTGGCCAGGACTGTACTATCACCAATATACTATATATATAATATAATATAGTTCATCTTCACTTTATGTTTTGGGGGTTTTTATTTGCAGAGGTGACAATTTTTCTATATTGTGATCAAATTTTTGAACCGGTGGATGAAGTGGGTGCAGTAGCCACTGCATCCAGTGCTACATTTGAATCTTAAATGATAACTAACAAAATAAGTTCTTTGATATTCTGAAAACTCTGTCCATCTGTAAATGTGATTTGCTTGAACTTGGGATCTAAAAATGCAGAATGTATGTATCTATGACTCGACTCAGTTTCTGTTGGTGCTGACTCCAGTATTGCCCGTCCTATCTAAGAATGTTGCTATGGCCAAAGTAGAATCGTCCTGGACACCATAAAATCTTCTTTTTAATGATGATCACAGATCATTTTTCATCCCTTAAAGTTCTCAACCCTTGGGTGCTGGTGTGATTGTGAAAAGTGTCAAATAATCCTAGTCAAGGAGTTGATGCGAGAACGTGACAGCATGGCGCTTGATTGTCATGGACTTAATTCCGAGAGCCCACACCGGCAAACATGTTCATGTGTGAATATTTCTTAACGCCAATTCAGCCAAGCGTATTTTTTATCCATACAGAGCATGGACATATCGCCATAATTTTTTTCACGCTTAAAATTAAAATAGGAACACATTTTCGCGGAATGTAAATTTTTATCAATGTGTATTAGATGTATCAATTTCTTATTTTAAAGTGTCTTCACATGAGTTTTTAATATTATTAGCAATAATTTAATATGAAAGAGGCTGAATGTTAGACTTCACCTCACCAAAAAGACAGCGAAACTGGATTTGGCGATTCTACGTCGCCGAGCCGGACCTCGCAGCGCTTACGAAAATTTCACCGCAATCCCAGGGTAGCAGGTGAATTGAAACAGTCTTTTTTTCAGATTCCATATCTAGAAGTCTTTTGCATTTATGTGGTTTATGGCACTTGATAGTCCATTACCGTACAGCTAGTTGTTTTCCTTAATTTATCTCAAAATTTGGCTGATAAAGGTTCCACTATTTTGTTGCTTTAAATGATTTAATACACGCCCTGTATTTTTTGTCTCCTAAAAATATTAAAAAACGTTAAACGGAAACATAAAATTTGATCTTTTTGCAATAGATATGTGAAGTTTCAAGTTCAAACAAACCATTTTTGTCCCAATGTCCGGCTTTTTTCGATTTCAGCCCACTCTTTGCCGGCGCGTCGTTGGGCTCCTCAGTCCTTCCTATCTCCGCAGAAGTTACCCTTTTCGGCGCCCGTTAAACCTCATTTCCAAGCATCAGAATAAACATACTTTCGCCAAGTTTACTGGTCGTTGCGAGTAAGTGCGTAAACATGCGCAATCATATGGTGACACCCGGGAAATTTAAAATCATAGAATTTTTAAATTTGCCCATTTTTTACAAATTCAGTATTATTTCAGAATCGACTCTAAGGACTTCGATTCTCTCATTTTCGGTTCCTCAAAGAATCGATGGAATCGAAAATCGGAATTGACAAATCCTCAATATATGCCTACCTATCTAGAAATAGCTTCAAGATATAACAATATTTTCCCCTCAACTCTGCACTTTCTTGCTTGGACATCCATGAAGATTCTGTTGCGTTTTCACGGCAATCTTCATTCCGACCGTTTGATTGCTACCAGAAGAGGCCTAGCTCATGCCCTTCGAATTTGAATCCATTTCTCGGTAACTAACTCACACACTATTCACCCCTATCGCCTCTTGATCCTTGCCGCTACCCAGTTCTACCGAAAATTAACAGGAATTTTTCGAACGTAACGGGTAACAGTTTTCCCAAACTAAAACTCGGAAAAACATTTTTCCATCTCAATGCAATCAGGCAGCATCACTTCATCTGCGGAGGATTGCTCTACCCGTCTCTCCTCAGATAAACGCTCAAAGCATCGCAGCTCTCGTAGATGGAATTCAAAGCGAAGATACGACTGAAGGAATTGGCTGAAATTGCGTGAGTAAATCATGTTTGAAACGTAGCATGTCTTCATCTTTAGTTAACATTTCATATCTTTTGTTTCTTTGACGTCCTTATATTTACGCTCTGAACTAGAATGTATTTATAATCGCATATAGTAGGTTAGTATTGACGAAACTATTTATGCTAGCGGACTCTTTAGTATCTACTACTATATTGTCATTTTAGTTTTGTAGTTATTTTTCTCGAAACCGTATAACTTGCTTTCCATGATGTTCTTCACCATTATGCAAACATTTGTATTGGTTAATTTGTGTGAATATATATCTGCATAGTCTTGTTTGCCTTTTAGATCTCTCTTAACTTGCTTTACATAAGGATTTACTGTACTATCAGTAGGTTTCACTGGTTTTTCACACTCCCATTCTTGCTAGTGTTATTCTGTTGCGGTCTATATTTTTTCCTACGCTAAAAGTTTATTTTATTAATTAATATTGTATTCTGATTTTGTAATTTGTTATAAGATGGAGAAAAATTATCTTTCATTTACTTTTGTCACCATCTTCATCATCGCTGTGATGACCTGAATGCTACTGAGGTATAAATACTGAACTGTGCCAATTATTAAGGTTC
Organism: Sympetrum striolatum; assembly: GCA_947579665.1. Classification (NCBI taxonomy): domain Eukaryota; kingdom Metazoa; phylum Arthropoda; class Insecta; order Odonata; family Libellulidae; genus Sympetrum; species Sympetrum striolatum. The sequence continues at coordinate 81,450,487 of OX388352.1, forward strand.
TACTTATGGAATGGCAAGAAAAGTGTTTCTTATTAAATCATTACGCTTCTATTACGTGGAGATGTTCCACTTATGGCATTTGGCTTAATAAAGAAAGCAAAGTACCTCACTCCTCATCTTGCTTAGTAAGCCTCATTCTTCCCTACTACCTACGGTAGTTAATGTCAGAGAGGTACCAAAAGCCTTCGGACTTGATACTTTACAATCAGTACAATGAATACCACGGACAAAGGAAAAAGTCCTAATTATAAACGATTTCGATACGAGTTTCTAATTACGATATCTAATTCTCATATACAAGATCCACTGAGCTGGAATATCAAACCTTATTAGATCCAACTACAGGGAAAACAAACATCGAACTAAACTACGCCATTTTCAACTACCGTATATTTCTGCAGATAAGACGAGGTATGATATTTCGTCAAGGTTTTATAGTTTTAGCGTGTACCTGACGTATGAGACAACCCCAAAACTATCAACGGGCTAAAACTTTAGTTGAGATCAGCGATCATCATCTGGATCATATTAATATATAATATATTTGGAATTTTTTCATTTTCGTAATTTTTCAAATGGAAAAATTATATTTTCTTGCATCTGACAGCGCCTTGCGATTGCTGCAAACATTCTCAGTGACTAGTGTTGTATCTGTCTTATAAGATTTCCCCAGGTTTTGGGGCCCTTCTCTATGATTCAATCTTCGTATTGGCTGCGGAAATATACGATCAGTATAATTAGTGACCTAAGGATCAGATCAGTACAGAAAATTATGACTTCCTTGCGATTGCTGCAAACATTCGTACTGATTCAGCCAATCGGGTAACGACCATCAGTAGCTGAATACTGTACTCACTAAGATGTGTACTGTCCACTAGAGGTTATTTAAATATTATTTAAATATTTTTATATTGTTTTACTATTTTTACATAACTAAATAGCTTAAAATACATCAGTGTGCGATTTGTTTTATTGTATAATGGTTTTAATTTATATAAATTACAATCCAATTTTATTTTGTATCCATCCTACAAGACGACTCCAGATTTTGATGGCCTCTTTTATGATTCAACTATCGTCTTACTTGCAGAAATATATGGTGTTACATTTTCCTTTCTTGCATACTAAAATTTGCTCCCTTTTCCCGCTGGATTCTGCCATATGCCATCGATTCTCCTATCATGTCAGCAATACGCGTGCTTCCAATTATTCACTTGCAAAGATTTACTCACTTGAATATTACAACACGGCTGTTAAAAAACAATTATGCACTTGCACATGGTTATCCCAATCTTCCATCAACGGTGGGGATTGGATGACGATGGATCGTCGCCACATCTTAGCGAAAAATTTAAAAGAACGCGCGACCTCAATTAAAAACTCCTTGCAGCAGGGGACATGACCGATAGTGAGGATATGCCAATTAAAACAGTAGCGAAGGGAATGCTTACTCCACCCCGTGTGAACCCCTCCGTCCCTCCCGGTGAACCCCGTCCTATGAGCGGTAGAAAATTTCTGCGCAGTTGGATTGAGTTTCTGAGAAACAAGTTTTCCCTCGTTCGAAAAAACGAGTCGGAGATTCGGTCATGTACGCGCAAAGGTCATATCGAAATTAAAGAACCTTGACTTTGTTTGATTAATCCTTCTCCTGCGGGGAGTGGGGAAATAACTCATGCATGCAGTTCCCTGGAATCCAATTTTTCGCCACAAATTTTTAAACTTCCACGTTACCCAACCTTCCGGGATCTTCCGCAGGAAATCGATTCTTTCGGAATTAATTTCGGCAGCCTTTTTTAAAACTCTTTTTTTATCCGTATTTTGGAGGTAGTGTCCTTTTACCTTGTAATTTGATGCCACAAATATGTTTCTCCTTCTAAATACGCTCGTTAAAATTTTATGCAAACATCAAAATTATGCTCCACCATGCTCCAATTATTCCTGATGCTGCTCATATTTATCAAATACCAGAACGATATTTAACTAAAATTCAACAGATGCGGCATTGCCGACTTAGAAGTTCATCTTTTAAATAAATGAAGAGGCACTGTACTTATTCTACAGGAAAAATATTCTTTTGGGAAAGGAAAGACAGAATACCTTTCTTGTAGAAAAAGTACAGTATCCATTTCATTTGTTGCAAATATCATACTTATTGCGCGAAGGAATGATCTTCTTTATCTACTAACAGATTTTAATTTGTCTGAATTGTCTAACATTAAACTTTCCTCGCACAAGGAATTTTTCTGAATTTCGGCCTTGTCCTTCTTACCAAATCTTGAACCAATTCAAAATCAACATTTACCCTTTTTAATTCAAAGGTCATTGCCGCCGTTTGATGGAAGTCCATCTGATATTTAGTTGTAAGAAAAGGACCAAAAACACTGGAAATAGTACTTCCAGGTGCTTCATTAATCCAGAAAATTAATTCAGAACTCTATCGTTATCATAGACAGGTAATTTGTACTTTGTGACGTAAATCTTTTACCCCTCTTTCAGCTTCGAGGAAGGATAACCGAAAGTTATGCAATTCGAAAAGATCTCAGAGGTTCCAATTAAAAGTTTTCTTATTGGTTTCGCATAAGCGTCACTTCCTTACTTTGGCTCTTCGTTAATCCCGGCGGCAAACAAGCCGATGTAAGGACTTTCCTTTTTTAGGCACTTCTCTGAGATTCCGTAGGAGAGTACTGAAAAGGTAGGACTGCGAGATAGCTCGGCAAATTTACGATTGATGAGTTATGAATTTTGATTTAATCAGTCTTTTCTTTCGAAAGTCTTTCGAAAAAAATGAGATGATAATACGTAGTGATATAGACTTCATCTGCAGGGAAAGCACGAGATCTTTCAGTAACAAAGACTACTAAGGATCTAATCTTCGAGACGATTTAACTACAGTAATTTAATAGAGCACTGAAATATAATAATGAATGATAAAAATAAACTAATATAATAACTAAATTCGCCTGTATTATCTAGTATTCGCTTGCATTATATCTTTACCCTAATTAAAAGTTATACATACCTCCCTTAATTCCGTTCTCTCTCCCGTTTTCTACAACTTTCATTTTGTCCTCTCCCTCGTTTTGTGCTTCTTAACTATTCTTTATTCATTTTCTTTTTATTGTCTAATTTTCTATATATGTATTGGATAATGTGGTATAGTTAATATTGTATATATGGATATCTATCCTGTATCTGTTAAATGTATTATCATTATTCGTAGGTTATGTTATGTGTGTAAGTATTTGTCAGTATATTTGCACACTCTTTAACAAATTGATGTTTAAAATTTCTCTGAATTGAATAGGATCCCAACGATTTCTCTGAATTGAATTGGATCCCAGCATTGCTGACCGGAAGCTACATTGAACAACATCTCAACTTAGTTCCATTGTAAATTCGCAGTCGCAAATACGTATGTCACATAAGTTAAATATAATTGTTAATGTGTTGGGTTGGGATGTCGTTCAATTAAGTTGTTGATCAAACGAACAGTCGGTCAATCGTCAAGTGAGCGTCGGTCGGTTGAGGTAGACCCGGATCGAATGCGCCTTATTTGGCGAATGTGTCATTGGTCGGCCAAGTAAACCTTAAAAGTAATGTTTTTAGAAAGAAACAAATTGAAATGTCATGCTTTTAAGAAATTCTTGTATGTAATATGGCATGTCATGATAGAATAATATGCATTTTTCCCCTCCTATAGTGGAGGAAGAATATTGGATTTCCTGTATTGATAGGAATAAATGGAGAGTTTTCATCAGTGATAGAGAATATGATTATTCAATTTAGAGCAAATTATTCATTACTTTTACTCATAGTGTAAAAGATTGTTTCTTTTGTGAGTGTAAATCTTTGTTTACTCTTTTTGCTATAATCTTTGGGCGCAAGTAAAGTGCCGTGTAAACCTAGATTACAGATAAATAAGAGAACTTTATAGTTTCCACACATTTTGAAATACAAATTTTTTTGAAGTAATCTTACTTATCTGCAATGTCATTCCACGAAGTCCGGCCTAATAGTATTGCACACTTTATACCTAGATTACAGTTGCAAAAATAACTGCTGTCAAGAAAGAACGTATATCATAATAAAAATTAATGCAATAATTTTTCTACATGTGAATAAGATTCAATTTGTCGAACATGAATTATAAATATTGTTAGAAACTGTTAAATTGCATATTATAGTGCCTTGTAGTGAAAATCCTTCTGAGCATCGACAACCTACCCCACCTCAGAATACCTCCACCTTTGGTATCCCTTCCCTCATTCTCATGCATTCTATCTCTTCTATGCATAGCAGTGTTGATAATATCTCTCAATTTACAAATTCATTAGGTGTACGTAAGTCATATTTTAAGAAAGACAAGAGAACGATTAGCGATAGCTGACATCCACGAGGAAGTGAAGGTAATATCGTGGAGTACACGGGGTAATGATTTCGCGGGAGTGGAGTTATACCCCTCCAAGGAGGGGATGCGCGATAATTTCCGCGCAGGGTCTCTACTATATGATACTATAAGAAAGAGCAGGGGCTTGACAAATCTTTGGACGGCATTTTTGAATATATTTGGCAGTTCCCCAGTTACAAGAGAACCCTGTTCTTTCGTTATTGTAACATAAGAAAGGTGCATGAGTGAGAGGGTAATAGAATAACTCCTCTAAGACAGTGAAGAGCAATTAGTCGAGGAGAGCGATTGGGGAATCGTAGATAAGAGATAGCGTTTGATTGAGAGAAATGGTAGCTTACCACTGAATGAGCGATGAGTTGCCTCTTCAAGAACGACAGCTGCCTTCTCTCCAGCTGCTCCAGATGCGCCTGACAGCGAGAATAACTGTATGGGTAGCTGAAAGCAAACTGATACACGTCCTCTTCACGGTCAAAACCGAAGGCAAACGATAGGACGTAGTGATTTTGATGTTGTGGAGATCGGTAGTAGTATACGTGCTTGTTTGGCATCCTTTGCCTAAGGGAAAATCAACACGTTCAATCAATATCCACTCAATGCAGTTCAATCACACAGACCGTGTCACATGCAGGGAATATTCTAAAGGGAATACTTTGGATCGCAACCAAGGAATGTATTTAATTATATGAAGGCTTGTGAACGTTCTTTTCGTTGTTAACAAATTTAAAAGGGTCAAAAAATCAGGTGAGAATAGCACTGGAATAAATTGTTATTCACTCGGAAAAATACATCGTTTTAATGATTTTTTCCGCGTTATAAAGATACAAAGGAGTACTTTTCATCCCCTCATGTTATTTCTTATGCACTTCTTGGTATTTTGATTTATGTTATAAGAAAACCATTGGTGGCGTAGATATTATTCAACGCGCTGTCCACATGTTGTCACGCGCTGCGCCAGTTTCCAAATAGTTATTTAATCTTGTACAAATGAAATTACATTTATAAATCGTGTTATAAAAGCGTAGTAGATCCTCCTTCTCGTATTGTCTCACTTGATTTGTGATTCAAAAGGGATATCATCAATAATGTTTGTGAAAATATTTTTCCCCTTTTCCTAAGAAATGCATGTAATGGCGATCCAATTTCTATTATATTATTATTTTGATTTATTGTTATTTTGAACAATTAGTTAAATTAAATACATTTTTGATCAATACCTTAAGTTATAACGTTCAGAAGTAAGTGAGCAAATGATGTGTATCAATCATTGATAGAAAATCGAAGTGAGTCTCTGTGGAATTGTACACGTTTTACAATTTTATTGTGTTTTATCGATAAACCATCGTATTAATTACACAGTGTAAATATATACTCTAGGTCTTTACTGTAGGAATATATGAATATATATATATATGCAGAATATATATAATAATATTCTTCTAGAAGAAATACATTTAGATTAAAGGGTATATTTAACGCGTGGAACCGTAAAGACGGTTGGAATGAGCTACAATCAAGATTTCATAACCCAAATTATATCATACGCGGCGAAATTCGATTTGGCAAAGTACTCCTTCGTTAATAGGGGTATAAGAGATTGGAATGCTTTACCTGTTCTCATTCCAATGCCGAAAACTTCCAAACAATTTAAAAATAAAATCCGTAGTAATAGCTTATAAATCCTTTGTATATATGCAGCAACGGTTTTACCCATATTCTGTTTACTGTTTACATATATTCTCTCTTCTCTAGTTATAATTGTTTGGACTACTATAGGCAATATTGTAAATTTTAATTTTATAAGTTTTGAATTGCATTATTGTATATAGTAATTACTTGTATGCTTTATTTGTATAAATTTAATTGTAAGTTATATGATGTATTGCCTTTGAGAGGTTTTTGGGTTTTTTTCTCTCAACTAGGGTGAATACCAGGCATGGTAATGTATTTTCCTCCCCTAAGAAAAGATGACTACCACTTGGCCTAGAGCCTACTTGTAGTCCTTATAAATAAATAAATAAATATGGGCCATGCAGTAAAAATACCGGTTTTAAAAAATAAATAATTATATTCATACATATGTATTATTCCTATAGAATTGGAGTACAAATTACTAACCACGTTTTAAATAGGCAATCAGTTGAATCGTTTCAGGAATATAACCCGTGAATCAGTATGTTAAAAATGAAAACAAATGGAAGGTCACTGACACAATGGTTTCTCTCCGTTAATTACCAGGTGTTCAGTTTTGATTTTTCGATGACGCCTTGCGTTTTCGGTTTCTCTTACAATTATAATTCTTAGCTCTTGGGAGTTCTAACTGACAAGCCAACTCTCCAAGTCTCTTTATTCATCTGCGAATTTGAGATATACTGTTGCATAAGCTTGTATAATTTTCGTGGAGTTCCTAATTCACGCCTTTCCAAATCACCAACCCTCCTAAAGATGCATCTTCCCGTGGCTATATTCTCAGGTTGGTGAAAATTTCCCTTTCCTCATTTCAAAAAGAGAATCCCCTTTGCGTGCGACATCGCACTTGAAAACGGCAATGACAAAAACTTCGCCAATAAGATCCCTTGCAGGGAAGAGAAAAAGTTTGCGGGAAAAAATTCCGAACTACAGCATCTGCTGAGAAGACAGCGATGGCGAAGACATCTTCGCCTATCCTCTCAACTCAACCCATCGAAAGTCTTTTGCAGAAGCTTAGAATTAGGTTATTTATTATAGCAAGAGAAACTTAAACTTTGTTGTCTCGTAACGAGAGGACCATCAGTAAAATTCTAAAAGACCCTGAGCTTAAGGACTAAACTAATGACGCTGGATACATTTCATATGCATTACATATTTGGGACGCTGAATACATTTCATGAACCCAAAGGGATTTCCTTATTAAAGAAGGGTGCTTAGCTTGCTAAATAAAAGGGATAACATTGACATCTGTATGTGCAGTGTACACGTATACCATGATAGTCACATTCATCAGCGTGACATCGGGTGCATGAGTTTGTTTCTCTTATTGGTAAGGCTATCTGTAATTACTGTCATCACCGGAAAAATATTTTTTAAGCAGCCAGTTTTAGCATTTATTCAAATGCTACGAAAGATGTTCTTGCAGTTTCTGACAATATTTTGTGCATACACCCTCCAATAAAAAATCCTCCCTGAATTCAAGGAGGAAACCTAAAATTTAATTTTCTTTCCTTTAACAACTCTCAACCTATGTCCAGGAGCATTTCCAAAATTTTTTGATTCATATTGTTATTTTAAATAAATTTCACTCTTTTTTATCAATATAGTAAATATATTTTCTCATGTTCTTCCCCTATTTAGCGAGACCTAAATGTTTACGCTAAATGAAATTTTCATTATACACTGTATGTATTGAATGGATTATGTTTCCATAATATGCCATTTATTCCTTGATTTCCTTTTATTTTATGATGTGTATTGACAACACTTATTTAAATGTTAACGTGACTATACTTATTGATGTATCACATACATGTACTTATTGATTTTGTATTTATATATTTTATCATGTTTCTTTTTATATTTTAGTTATAACTATCGATTTACTATAGATTTGCGCGGGTCTTTCACATCCCTCTCCTTCGTGTTTTCCTGCTGCGAATTTTTTGCCTAAGAATCTCTTGGGTTTTACATCCACAACTCTTCTCAATTTTTCCTATATTATTTTTAATTTTCCTGTTTGATTTAATTATTATATAATGCCTACTACCTCTCTGATTTAATATTATTGTATAATATATTGTAACGGTTTTTCTTTATTAACTCAAAAAAAAACGAAGAATCGGCTACACTGGCAGTGACGGCACTTCGAGATGCTTTCTGATGGCTTCTGGTCTCCCGCTGGGTTGCCCTTCTCCTCTGCGCTGCACTGTTCCTTTTGCCTAAAGTGCTATGCGACGATAGCCTCCGGAATCCACTCTTAACGACTAGGAAAATTCATTCCAACGACGTGAAAAATTCCCCACGTCGTGGAATCCCCACAAACAACCTGGAGAATTCATCTTCACTTCTTTCGTTCACCTCGCTTATATCTTAGCCCTTTGTGACTAGAGTGCCACCACACGCCACTTCCGTAAAACAAAAACAAATACATATCATAATACAAAAAATCATACGATACAGGTAATAAAAAAACAAAACAATCCAAATATAACAAAAGTCTTCATGCTATTTCGTTACAATATACAATTAAATCAGATTATATAATTATTATTATATAATCGAGTGATTTAGTTTCTTAAAGTATCTTCTTCCATCCAAGCCATCGTAATACACAATACAAAAATTAAATCGAAGAAGTAGTATAGGAAACACCTTTTATCTTTTCGGATCCGAATTTCTCAATCACTCGTCCTTTTAAGACGCAGATGTGGGAACCCCATATTTAAATATCCGTTAAAGGGGACGGGATGATATTCCGCCGAATCAGCGTCATCAAATTTTTTTCTCAAAGGCTGCACAAATTTTCATTTACCGAAGGTTTGCTTCCGAAGAACGAAAGAAAAGCACAGGTTTAAATTGTACTTTAATTGCCAATCGCGATTAATTTGAAAGCATCCCACCATTTGTTATTATATTACCTTTGAAATATTTATCTATGAATCTTTCTATGCTTTAAATTTCTTGACTGAAACGCATGACAATCGATTTGAGAAATATTTTTAATCAAATTCCAAAATATATCTAATTTATATTAGCTTTTAATAGTTTTGTAACACCCGTTCAATCGTAGTTTTTTCATTCACAGTGGAACTTGGATAAGCCGCTCTTCTATAATTTGAAATCGTTTTTTAATTCAAACCTCTTCCTCCATCCATAGCAGTATGCATCATAACAATCTTAAAGCATTGTATTCTAATAAAAAAATTGATGTAGCCTGTTATTACTTTTTTCTTAATGCGTGTTCTAGTTTTTCGACAATATTTATGCTGATTTTATTCTTCGTAATGCAAAAAAAATTACATAGAAAGATCTCGTCGTAGGAGTGGGATTCAAAGGAAATATCTCTGGTAGGTTATATATAAATATTTAATTTTTGATCATTTTTACTATGACAAATCATAAGAAGCTATTTTTATTGCGCGTTTTGTTCTTTTTAATGAACATGAGTCGGTTGAAATGATAGAGATATGACTTGGTTAATTCATTAATTTTCATTTGTACTCATTCGGAGGAGCGCATTTCTCAGTCGAATTCAGCGGTCGAGGGAGTTCGATCATTCCTAACGACTGAAGTATCTTTTGTCCATTAAATCCTCTCCAATTTAACCCAGATTTTTATGCCCTTCGTACATTTCAGTTTCATTTAGAACGTCTTTAGGATGAATGCCAAAGCTTTTCCTTTGCCAAGTACTCGATCACTTCTCTCTTGACGTTCATAAAATGGGGATTTGGCAGCTTATTTGGCCTAGAATTGATTTCAGAGCTAGCGAATTGCTCGATGACTTAACGGAAACGTAAAGAAAAATCATACGTTGGCTGATACGTGGCTCGTTGATTTTAATCGACATTTTTACTGCGCAAATTGTTCGCAATGCATAAAATAGGTTGTTTAACAATGGTTCTCTAAGTATAAATCTTAAACACGCATGACCCTCCATCAAGGTAGTCCCTTCTTGTTGCCATTCATTTCAAGTGGAGAAACAGTAAAAGTCCGGGCGAAAGAACATAAAAATTAACAGCCTCTCGTGCGTTCCTTCAGTTATCGATGGTTACTTCTGTTGCATTGAGGCCAAAATGAGTGAAACAGTTACGACTCATTCATTCATTCGTTGTTTTTAAGGACTAATGCTTGAACTATCCCGTCTTGAATCGTATTAAATTGATAGAAATACATATACGAGCATAGGTAAATATGTGCGTTTTTTAATTAGCTCGTTAATGGATAGGAAATTTAACTTAGGTGTAGCTTCTTACAATGATTCGTAGCTTCTAAATCTACGCATTTACCCAGTAATTTCTCGAATTCCTTAATTTATTACTTTCGCGTTGCATTTGTGAATGAACAGGGCATTTATGGACGTGTGTAACGATAGAGAGATGAGGAACTAATATTTTCTAATGAATTTGATTGATTACCATCTTATCAGTTCCATTTTTATGGGAGAGTTATTTCGGATCAAAAAAACTTGAGAGAGCAATGTCTCATTCCAGTAGATATTAAAATAATATGTAAACTTTATATTCACTTATGTAAATTTACTGAGAAAGTTACTCTTGATATAATCTACAGCTTTTGATTTATAAGAAACACTTTTCGAACCCATTATTTGTCATGCACGAGGCGGTCTACTTATCTTCATCTTAAATAGAATCCCAGCAAATCTTAACTCGTGTACCATACTAGAGGGTTACTTTTATGAAATCTAAATTCTCAGGAGTTACTTTGTGGAAAACCATATTATAGAAAGGAAGAAAAGATTTAGTAAGTTATTTTTACTTGGACTTGATTGAGTTTTATGCCGTGCTAAGATTTATACGAGTGATATATGGGTTGTGTATCGCCTTACATAATCAATGGAAATGAGTTAAGCAGGGGATTAAATGCCTGAAATTAGAATGTAAATCTTCAAATTGGTACGATGGAAAGATGAAATATATATGATGTCGTAATTCTGAGCTAAATCAGTTAATATATGATTGGAGCGGATGTAGCAATTACTTTCCGTTACTCAGTAGCAGTTGCAATTAAAGAAATGTTTGCAAGGAAAACATCATGAGATGTTTCCGTTGGAAGCTTTCGATTTTGAAGAACGCAAAAGTTTCTCCGTGTTTTCGTCGAGGCTGTTTAACTTTCGCGACCGCAGTGTGGCATTACAAGTACCTCGAGCTCAATTGTTTGCATTACGATCCTTCTTCAACTCCTCCTCTTCTCTAATACTTCACCTAGCAGTCTTCTTGATTCTTTCCTTCTAGTTTAAACGTGGAGGTGAAAAATTGTCAAGGGAAAACGTCTGACATGACTGGTACTCGAACCCGGACCTCCTGATAGCCCGTCAGCTGCTCTACCAATTAACCTATCGACCCAGAACATTTAAACATGGCGTTCTGGTCCCCGTGCAAAGTCGCCTTTCGCTTTTTCATTGAGGTAGAACTTTAAATTAGGCAATGTGTTCTGATATGATATCCTTATAATCATGAGATGCTTAAATATCGTTTTTAAATCCATTTAATCTTCACGCAGCCAGCAAAAGCCCATTTTGTATAATCCCAGTCAGTAGCGTATTTTTAACGTGTCTCTAGGTGCGAGGGCAAGAGTACTACATTTTTAAGGATATTAGTCCTATAAGGATATAAGATATATGATATCTTCTTCCGTATACCCTGTCATCAATTATATCCATAAAACATGTATAAAATTTAGGGTAATAGAATGATAGAAATAGAGAGAAATAATTTAGGAGTAGATGTAAAAAAATGAGGTACCTATCTAAGGAAAAAAGATCCCTTGCAGAAAAACACCAACAAAAGGAAGATGTGAAATCTACTTAAATAATACTTCATTAAGTCCATTATAAGCAATAGTTTTGTTGCCAGACATCATATTTAGTTGTAGTAACTTGTATTCGACATTTGGCTGATGAAATACCTGTTTTATGGTAAAAACGCTCGAGTTTTCGTGCTAAGATTTTGGGCTCGATTGATTAAAAGTTAATAAACAGTTTGAATGAAAAGAAGAAATATATCGTAATTCGATGAGGAACATTGCATGTTCCGCGAATATATAAGAAGGATGCCGATTCAAAGTTATCCAGAGAGTTCGGCGGTTTCTAGAGGCATGGAAGTTTGTGTGTTCATGATGTTGAATGTTGTTCGAAAGTTGTGAGAGACGCAGAAAACTCGGCAATGAACGAAAAAGTGTTTGCTCTAACCCGCTTCCATTGCAAGTGCTCATATGGTCATCAGTTTGGCTTTTTCTTTCTTTTAACGAAGTGATAATTACTTTGGCAAGGCATGTGCCGTGGCACTTCAGAGCTATCGCACGTTTTTTTCCCTCCGAGATGGACACAAAGAATCAAAGATCAGCGGGTAATAGTTGCAATTCTGACGAAGAATAGAAATCTTCATAAAAGTTGTTTCACTATATTTCTGCTTTGCCTAAGATAAGTCTATTATCCTTTAATTTGCGGTAGGATTTGAAATGGAATTATCCTGAAATACAAAAATTGGAAGAGCTTTGCCTACATTTGGTCTTCAGGGATGATCTAATTGTAATTATAGTTCAGGAAGGTGTAGCCCAACCAATCTTTACAGGGTATTGGCTTTATGGTTGAACCTGAGTTTAATGTTTTTCTTAAGGGTTAAAATCTGATTATCAACGGCATCATTATGACAATTGGAAGAACGATTTTAGGAAGTTCTAGATGATTTTTTAATTTGTAAATGTTTTAATTAATTTAGGATTAAAAGTTAATTTAACAAATCGATATCAAACGATAAAATCGCCAAGTGCTGCGAAGTACCAATTTCATTAAACAATTCATTTCCAGAAATTTTAATACTATGGAGGATACGCTCAGAGCAACATTAAGTATGCAACCAAAAGAAGTAACTATTTATGTTTCCATTATTTCTTCTTAACACCGAAAATTTCTTCATCGGAAAAATAATCAGGTCGTTAACCAAATGCGCTAATCGTAAGAAATATTTGAAAAAGGAGAAATACGACAAATTAAGAAAATAACCACAGTAAAACACCCATATACTTTTAGTCCACCTTTTCGTCACAACAGATTTTTCACTCAGGGACCGATTAAAAAAAGCCTGAACGATGGTTTTACATCGAGATAACTGTGCCACTTCTATTGAAATGCATTAAAAAGGTGCAACCACCTTGCATAGAGCTGAAAAATGAGGAAATATACCAACAATACTTGGCGCTATCTACCACCAGAATTTTACATTTCTCCTGCTCGGCGTTTTCACGGGAAAAACAAGTTCGGGAAGTTTTCGAACGTACCTCATATTACCGGGTTGTAATGATTTTATTTGTATTTATGTTTTATGTTTATAAGACAAAGGTACTTTCAAGTCCCAATTTAGCCTAAAAAGGATGGTTTGTTTTGTAAACAGATTCCGCCTTAGACAAGTTTTACGCTATAAGCAGGGAAGACTTAGGCAAAGCCACCCTTTTGTCTGAGAATAACGCCTCGAAATCAAATAGAACATAAAGACCCGTGAGAAACAGACAGGGAGGGATCGCTAGCATTCATTGTCTCTAGAAGAAAAGGCGCGAATCCACTTGATTCCTCTCTCGTCTGTGCCTCCACGAAACGCATTTAGAAGGGAACACGGAAGGGGTTTTTCGGGGAAAGGTTAATACGGACGTCGGCAGCGAAGAGAAAAGAAATATAGGCAGAGAGAAATCTTCCTTCATTTCTCCACGCGAGGAAAGCAAAGCTTGTAGCGCTTTCCCCCTGAGAAAACATGTAATTCGCGAGAAGAAATACAGTCGCGAGTGACGGAAGCGGTGCCAAGACTCGGAGATGGGCGAGTTGGCATCGGATATTCCACTCAGGGAGAAAATTAGGTACAGTGGGAGAAATTCAAAACTCCCATTCGCTCGGATTCAACAAATGCCGACTTATGACAATGCTCGTATTTGTTGAGCACCTCGTGGCTTTGGGACAAAGAGCGGAAATTTATTTCGTCCGAAAGTCGGTGGATGAAATCGATTGGAGAAGTCTCCATCCGTGACCTTTTCTAACAGGTCTACTCGAGTGTCGTCGTGATTCATGCTGGCTCCTATCGGATGCAGGGCCCGCGAGATTTATGGAACGGGAGCTTTAAATGCTAATGCACGGTTTTTACATGGGTGTGGGAGTAGGGTGGAAAGTTACGAAACCAGTGCTTATTCCAATGAGATGCAATCTCAACACGTATTCTACAGTATCCGTTTTTAGATTATAATGGAATGACGACGCACAGTGGGCTAGAATAGAAAAAAAAGCTGGCCAAAAATAAGAAAGTGGTTTTTTCTTGAGTGCGGACTTTGAAACATAGTTATTTTTAAATAAATTCTGCATATAACTGTGAAATAATTTGCGATGCTTCCCTCGCATTACAATTCTACAGGGGGTCAATGTTGACCAAATTCGTCTTCGATTTTTCGAAAAATTCTTCAAATTCAAGCCAATCCTGAACCAAAATTAGCACATTCATCGGGTAAAAGACAGGGCAGTTTTATAAACCTAATCTTTATGCTTCATAATATTGGATTTGAATGATCACAGTTGAATATTTGCAATATTTATACAACAATATGGCGAACCCTTATTTTACGGCAAATTTTCACCAAAAGTGAGGAAAATAGTAGTGATGTACGTACCACGATTTACACGGATTTACTTATACCACAATGTTCTTTGAAGCTTTCTTTCATTGGATGGAAGAGGAGAATTTAAGTCTCAATCTCGCCTGGATAAAGACGTATTATTATTATTATTATTACTACTACTGCTAAGTCACGGCGCGAGCAGTATATTCTTTACTGTTTAAATTAGTATTATGATTTTTATAATCATTCACCATTCATTCCAAGGAATTCCATTGTAAATTTTCCTGCGTCTTCAAGTACTCGGTTGAGCTTCCTTATCTTTTTACCTTTTTAGGAAGCAATTTAGCAATTTTTTAACTAAGATGCAGAAAATGCTTTACAGCCACCGAAAAGGATGCCTAATTCATTCATTTTTCAAACCGTTTCCAGGTATCTAAGCTTTTATTATTCGCTGCCAGCATTTATTTTAATCGCATAATTTTCTGATCTCTCGGATCATTCTACTTACTATTTATCCTCTGTTGCTTTTTTACTAAGATATGTTTCTTAGTTCTCACCTTGAGGGCTGTTGAAATTGTTTTTTTAGACTCTCGCTGTTATCGTTGGGTTTCATGAGAAAAATTACCGTAAAAAATTAACGATCATAAACAACGTTTTGTTGCATTTTTTTGCGTTATTCAGCTTTACTGCTATATTTTTATCTCCTCATCAATGTTTAATCATCAGCTGAAATATGTTAGTCTTCGTTACAAAAATCTTGATTGCCCGTTATAAATATTTTAGCGTCAGAAAAAATAGTTAGTGGGCGCATTTGGTTTATATGCAGCCTAGTTTTAGTTTTATTTTATTATTTTCATGCGGTTGTACCAACCGATTAAATATAAATGATATTTGAACCTGAAGTTTATATACCGCTCGTTCACTTGAACTAACTTTTAGGTCAAATTTGATTTTCCTTTGCTTTGCTGTTAAAATTGGAAAACGAGGGAAATTCTCAAATATATTAATGTTTACACACCCAAAATTTATCATAATGTGTGAATGTTTAAAAGTGTTTTTTTAATTCTCTGTGGGTGAAATCGGTCTGCAAAAAGTTGCTTACATTTTTCAAAGAGGGAACCAATGGCGATAAAGTTTTTGCTCCAAATTTTACGGCGTTGTGAAAACGCTGTTCCTTTGATATAATAAAATTTTGGTAAAGCCATGCGGAAGTGAGAAGAGCTTTGATACCTAGTAATCATAGCTTCAAGCTCGAAATAAAAGCGCTCAACCTCTAAATTTTAACAAATATTTTATTAAAAAAAGACATTAGAGGGAGGAAGAAGAGGGACATAGTAGTACCCTATGGTAAAGAGCCGGTTTTGGTAAAGTCCTGGACAAAATTAACGCAGTACTTCCCTTGCGATCCTAACGATCGGTGGTGCGTTAATTTTGGCCAGGAGTGTACATGTAGGCGGAACATCGAAAATCCACCCAGCCTCCGAATACCTCCATTTTTAGTATTCCTACCCCCATTCTCATGCAGTGAGTCTCTTCTATGTACAGTAGTGTTGTGGATTGAGAGAATTTGTCAAATTCCTTAGACGTACGCATGACATATTTTGAAGTAAATCAAGAAAACGATTAGCGATGCATGGCATCTACGAGGAAGTGAAGGTCGTGGTCGAGGAGTACCGGGGTAAGAAATTCACGAGAGTGCGGGAACACCCCTCCGAGGAGGAGATGCGCGAAAATTTCCGCGCAGGCTCCGTACTAAGCGATATTATAATTACACGAACGAAAATTAAAAAAAAATACGATTTAAACAAGAAGAGAAAACTATTTTGGCGAAATTCCACTTCATATTTTTTTGCCGGTGATGTTATTCGGCAGCAAAGCCTAGGTCGCAAATGAAAATAATGAATGGAATTTTGATAATGCATATTTTCCTTTACTTTGCAATCATGGAGAGAATACTCATCGCTACATCCTGAAAACAGATTTGGATAAGAAAAAAAATGTGGGGGCCCCGCACCAGCATCCTATAAATAATGTCTCATACGAATGAGCATATTAGCATCCAAACTAAACGTATCCCTATCAATGGCGAAAATGCACTCGATTCATATTAATGTGAGATAACCGATAAGAGCCAGTAATTTGCACCCAAAATTTGGCCGAAGCCCATTCCACCTCATTCCACCGCATTAGCTTCATGTTCGGTCGATAACACCAGCCGAAGGTGGCGTTACATAAATCAACGACCTAATATAGCCCTCGCGTGCATTCGCGATACCGATTTTAGAATAAAACTGCGAAGTAGTTCATCACGGCGCTTCTGATAATGATTTTGCTGCTTCACGGACTCAGACATCGAATACGGAGGAAATGCAAACAAAATTCTTTGGGCGCGATTGGTTTAGATTTTGGAAATGATTGACTTTGTCGAATCTCTGTATATTCAGATTTCCTTTCCAATCAATGAGAAACGGGAGGATTACCGCAGGGGAGCAGAATGGCGGATTTTCAAAGCGATTTAATTGTTTCAAGCCTGAATAAATCTAAAAGGCGATGGGTTAACGACGGTAGACGGTAATGCGCTGCGTTCCGAATTGTTCATTGTTACATGCTCGCAACAGTTTATCTTTTGATGATGCCTGTTCCGATTAGAGCTGCTTCGCCGTAAAATCATCAAATCTATACATTCAGTTATCATTTGTGTGGCACCAATAATTATGAATGTGATATCGAGTAATCTCTGGCACCAAAGAATCGATTCACAGATTTGTTGCATAATAGTAAGTTCTGTTGCATTTGAAAGACTTTAAGTTTAACATATGCCATCAGACGCATTACTCTTCATTACTTCGTATTATAGGAGCTTTATTGCCTTTAATGAAAGCTATCCCGGGTTCGATTCCCGTTGAGAGCTAATGTGCGAAATGACTTATGCTGTCGAAGCACTTTTAATAATACTAGAGGCTTTATTTTCGTTTAATGTTACACAATATACATGGTAGTCTGAAAGGTTTTCTCGCGTTTTAGTTTCTAAAATCGTTTTGCGAATCTTTTGAAAAGGTTTCACCAAAATTGGAGCCATTTTGGAAGCGCAGTTGTTGTAGAAACTTCTCAGACAACCCATGTACACTCCTGGCAAAAATTAACGCAGCACCTCCCTAGCGATCCTTTCGGCTGGTGCTGCGTTAATTTTGGCCAGGACTGTACATATTTTTGCATCAAGATAGAGTTAATCTTAGCATGTATGCGTTTTTTGTATTTTTTATACTGTATATTATATCAACTAAAAGTTTAAGTAAAATATCATGAATTTTCATCCGTTATCATTTTTAAAACTACTGATACTCTTTTTCATTCCAGTATAATAATCTGAGGCTCCCGGATAGTCATGTGGACTGCGCGTTTGCCTTTGGTGAAAGCGGTCCCGGGTTCGAATCCCGGTGAGAGCCAATGTGCGAAATGACCTAAGCTGTCGAAGCACTTTTAACAATACTACTACTACCACTATAATAATCTGTTTTATCCCTTAGCTGTTAATTACATTATTAGCACAGATACAAAATGCATATTATTTAGTTTAAGGAAACCAAAACTTTGTAAAAATTGATACCTCGGAGCTTAACCTCAGAAAACAACTGTTCGTACAGTCAAATTTCTGTGCCACCGAAAACTTTATTTATTACATGACAAAGAACTTGATTTAAAGGTTTAAAATCTCCATAGACGTGCGGCGTTCCTTTCCTGTTTTCTCCGAATACTGGGGTGGGGAAGGGCTGAGGTCACAGCAGAAGCGTGTGGGAAAAGAGATGCAGGACGTGTATGAGAGATGCTGCGTTGAGAGAAATGACCAATGTATTGAAGAAAGAATATCGCAAGTAATATGCGGGCGAGAAGAATTTGGAAACGCGAGCAAGATTTTGGGCATAGCCATCTGGTTTAGTCTGGGTCGTACAAGTGACACCATTGTCTCATTGAAGGCGAGCGAAGGAGGCGCGAGGCTAGATGTCACAGTAGAAGCGGAAAAAGAGATGTAGGAAGTGTATCAGAGGTGCTGCGTTGCGAGAAACGAACGGCATATGAAGAAAGACAACACAATTAAAAGGCGGGCGAGAAGATGCGGGAACGCGAGCAAGATTTTGGGCTTGGACTTCTAGTTTGGTTCTATAAGTGGACCATTGTATCAAATGAGGTGAGTGAAGTAGGCGCGAGGTGTATAAGGTAAAATAGAGGTAAACAAATTGGACGCTGAAGGCGCCTTCCAATCTAGAGCCTGCTCTCCGAGAAACAAAATCTGGTCGATCGTAGCCATGCACAGCACAGTTCCTAATAATCGAATTTCAATAGTACCGAAAGAGATATAATTTTAAAATAAACATTAATAAAGAAAGTAAGATAAATTAAATGGCTTAAAAATAGTGCAGCAAGTAATAATCCTGAAGTCAATAAATGAGATGAGTCGCAAGTTTTGTTTTCGCGAAGGTTCTAATAATGATAAGATTGTAACTAAAACCAAGGCAAATACTTCACTTACATTCCAATATTGTTGATGAATACAATAAATCTTTAATGCAACGACTAAATATATAAATTTCAACAAAACATGCATTAAAATTTTATTTCATTAAAAACTTTCGCATTAATATACAATCCTCGAAAGTTTGTTACCATGAATTTTTTACAAATTAAGAAATACCACAATGTTAACCCTGAGATGGTTTCGTTCAATCCTCGATTTTCATTATTTTGCCTTTTCACATTAGAGTAGGCTTTTCGGCCTCCGTAATTCTATTTATATAAAGTACTGATTTGGCTCATACACTCTTTATTTCAAGGAGTATATATTAAGTTTTATTTGTGTCCAGTATTCCCATAGTTTTTCACTTTTTTTCGCGGAGAACCTTCCTTGACGTAAAGATTTACTTTCAAAGAATGTTTAATCTATATCAACTCTTGAAGTTTACCGAAAAGAAGAGATTTCACTGACGTAGATATAGATGAGACTTCGCTGAAGATTTTCAATGGAAGAATTTAAGTAGAAAGACAATTTTGATTATTTTTTAATGTTTATCTAGTGCAAGTAATCTCTTAAGTCTCCGTGATTTTGCAAACGGAATCAAGCTCATGGATAAATCGTTGTATTTAATTGAGTAATAAAAAGCATTTTTGTTATACGTTACAGAGACGGAATCAACCCAGTTTTATTTTCGCGTAGGCGTCGTAAAATTTGACCGGATGTATCGTTAATGCGACCGTTGCGGCGTGACCATCGAATAACGGGAATAAAAGCCCTTTGAGGGGTCGCATCCCTCCTCGTGGTCTACAAAAAAATCTTCATTTTTGAGTGGGTACTGTGCTATTTGGACCACATAAAGCAATTTGTCGCCTAAATCTAATCACGCTCTTCATGCAGCCTCGCTAAAACCGTGCCTATAATGAAATCACCGCTCTTTCCTTTTCCCAAGGTGAATTCCCAGAGAAACGGCGGCGACTACCCCGTGTCGATAACATGTTTACCGAAGGGGAGAAAATTCCACTGTGTATGGGGGAAAATTTCAAGTGAGACAAAAGCTCGAATGATCGAGGGAAATTGGCGATTTCCGTTCGCTTTTGACGCATTTTTCTCACTATATTTAATAGCTACTTACAATCAACGCTTCCTTATATAAAAGACTATCTTTATGATCGATAAAATGGTAACAAAAACCAAGGTTCACTTTACTTGCAGTCCAGTAATTTTGATGAATAAACAACTCTTTTGTTTTTGGTAGTCATTGTGCTTCATTCACGTATAGCATTTCGGTTTCCGTAATATTTTGCGAGTTCTTTCCAAGAAGTACTCTTCTTTTAACAATACTCTTGTACGAGAAAGCAAATCCGTGTGCTAATCCAATTTGAACTCCTGCAGTCAGAGGAGATTGTCGTAATATCATTAATTATTTTACTATAAATTATTTTACTATAAATTATTTTACTATAAATTATTTTATTGTTACTATTACTATATTAATTATTTGAGATTCCTTCTTGAAGTATAGGAGTGTAAATTAAGATATTTCGTTCACAGTTCATACTCTTAGAAATGTTCCTAATGCTAAACAAATTGCACAGCTGAAGCGCTCATTTATTCTTTTTCTTGAATAGAGTAAGAGAATTTTTTGATGCAAGTTATAAGCTGCAATCATTCTCGCATAATTAAGAGTTATAATATCACAAATACAAAGCAAGTAGAAATGAAGTATACTAAATATTTTATTCACATAAAACATTATATTTGAATTTAATCTAAACTGATTATATTTGAAATTTATCATGCATGAAAATAATACGAAGTTAACTAAGATCACCATATTAGTGCTAATTATTTCATTACAAACAGGTAATAGAAAAACCCAGTTACATCAGATGTAATTGGAGTAAATTAATGATTGATTTTAAAAAGTATAACCTTCAAATATGTACTATAGAAATATTAAAAAACGGTAACTGAGGAATGAAAGTAGTAAAAAACACAATAATAATAAAACATCTTTATTATGGCGAGATTTGCCTCTTCTTACATCCAGCCCAAATGTGACTATGAGTTTACCAAATGAAAACTTTCCACAGGAATATTGTTATTGAAAACTAACGAAGAATATTTGGCAACATCAAAACGCATCTCAGAATCTCCCCGAATCTTTTCCCCCAAATTAGAAATCCCCAGAATGGACAGCGCTGAATGGAAACCTTTGCACAGAATTAGTGCCATTAGAGTCTCTGATCGCTCTCGAGTGTGTCTGCTATTGTCCCCTTGTGATCTCGGCTTAACATTTGCGATAATTATAAGTAAGCGCTTGACAGGATTGGCCGAGCCTGAAACGTGGGTCGTCCGCGGCAACGTTGAATTCAAAACTATCCGTTCGGACTCGGCGACTTATCCGTTTAGAGAAGCTCGTTAAGAAGATAAAATGCGACTCGAGTTTGTTTTATTTAGGGCCGGTTGCACCATCTCTGGCTACACTACCAGTTACGGTTAGAGTCGAGGTGACAGGCAGTTTTACGTTGCACCACCTATAGTTACGCCGTGGGTATCGGCTAAAGCAGCGCAAATCGTAACCCCCGGTCACGCCCCTGAAGCTCCCCTATGCTGACTGTACAATCGGCTGACGCCCTTAATGTCCGCAGCCGCGAGATGGCAGCACTGAAGTTCGCCCTTTGAAACCATAATCTCATAGGGAGTAAATGGAAAAAAACAGCACGATTATGATACTTTTTCCCTCTTTTTCTTTTCGGGAGTAGTATATACCAAAGATGGAATTCAGAGTTAGTGATTTATCTATTTATAAGTACTTAAAACAATTGAATAAAATGGGAAAATTACTAAATCCGAAGAATAAGTGCAGGTCTTGCCTTCAGGACACACCACAAGTAACTTCGTCGCTGTGAAAACATTATTCGTAGATCAGCGAAGTGCAATGTATTCTGCTTGGATACACAGAAAATAATTGATACTTAATAAATAACCAACGTTACATCTACTTTCAACTAGGCCTTTTAAAACTAGAATCGCAGGATGTACATGGGTGGTCTGAAAAGTTTCCGACATTTCAACATTTCTTGACAAGTTTTCTGAAAATTTCTGAAAATTTTTTGAAGATGTCTGAAAAATCTGGTGTCGGAAACTTTTCAGACCACCCTCGTATTTACATTTCCTGAAAAAAAAATCGAAGTTCCCAGAAATAGTCTCCAAGAAATGAGTAAACGGTCAAATATTGTTGAAACATACATAAATCCAAAAGTATTAAATTTTAATGACTAGCGTGGACTGAATTCTATCTTGGGGAGGCTTAAATGTGAAGTTAGGTTATACACTATACAAACTTAAAGGATAGAGTGGTATGAAAAATTTATTGACCAAACATTAAGTTTTAGACAGTTTCGCAATTTTCCTTTTCGATGCTCTTTCTTTAACAGCCTCCAAATTTATAAACTTTGCATGCTGTCTAATCCTCATAGTTTTATAATATTTTATTATATATGCTATGATTTCATTTCCGTGCTCAAAGCATGGGAAAGTTATCTCTTCATCACCTTCAAGTAACTCTGTAATTATGCACTCAAGCACATCATTTGACTCACAGTGCTTTACAAATTGTTCCTCCACTTTGAGGATGAAAGTGTGAAGGTTTACATTAGGATGAACCAAACCCCCCATACTTTTCATATTTGTTAACTTTACTACTGGGTGGCAAGAGATGAATTAATGCAGCCTGGCAAACAGCATACTTGCTGTGTTTCTTTATCTGGTGCAATACAACGATGCCAAGGCATTTTTAAGAATAAGGATACCTTAAGGATATCTTAAATATATCAAAAGTCTTCAAGCCCAGTAACGACAATGAAGATCTCCAACTCACACAACGTGGTCGCACTTTCCAACTTACATCAACGTTACCGTACAAAAGGGTGACTTCGGCCACGCGTGCACTACTCCACATTTGTAAATTTGTAGAACAATATCTAAAATTTCACAAAGTAGCTATTTTTTCCTGCCCTTTAGAATTTAGATTGTCTTGACATATCGCCAGCAAATCCGTCTTGCTCCTTGCAACATTGTCATTGGGAACTGAATTGAGAATCGTGCATTCTCGAGACTAGTCTACGAAACCTCAGTGTGGTAACTTCTCTCAGCAAGATGGGAAATATTTGAAGACAATTGGAGGCCAAACAGTGCTTCTTAGTGAAAAAGAGATTAAATTAGTGGAAGTGCTGTTAAACTTTTTATGAGTATTCGTGATATCCAAATTTTAGTACAAACGTATTTGAACAGTAAAAAGTAAATGTTCAGATTTGGGTTCGGAGATTCATTAGTAGAAACAAAAAACAGACTGTAAGGCTTGAAAAAAAATTTTTAATGGGTTCGAGTGACAGTGAGTAGAAGTTTTCTACAAGAATTTTTCATTCTTTTTGTTTTTGGAGGAAAAAAATTAAAATATGTAAAAAATTTATTTTTTTTTGAAAATTTATAAATAAAGTGGAAAAACGTTATTATGAGTCAATAACTTCTTATCTCGGTACCTATTAAACAAAGATTAAATATAGTAATAATTTAAATATTTTAAAATATATTAATGGTCGAAATATTAGTCATATAGTTTATTTTATAGGTGATATTTAGGAAACTTATTTAGCGTCCGAAGTCGCCCCATCGGTCGGGGTGCCTAAGGCTGCTATTATTTATTTATTAAACAAATTCCGTTGCTTAAGAAAAATGCTTAGATACTATTTGCAAATATAGGAATTACCTTCATATAATTTAAATTTTCTGAGCATGGAGAATGTAATTGAATACAAAAATATTTTTAAAAATCTAAAAAACGGCCAAAGTCACCCTATTCTACGGTACGGTTCATCGCATTTCAGTGATTTACGAAGAATTTTTTTACGGCGACAAAGTTACTTGTGTTTTGCACACAAGGCAAGCACCTATTCTTCGGATTTGCTAATTTTTCCGTCTTATTCAAATGTTTTGTATTCAATTCAAAAGTACCTATTGATGGATAAAACAATTACTCTTAATTCCATGTTTGGTAAATATTACTCTTTATTACATATGTATCATAATCGTGCTTTTCACCGTTTACTCCATATAAGATTATGGTTTCAAAGGGCGAACTTCAGTGCTGCCATCTCGCGGCTACCATCTCGCGGCTACCATCTCGCGGCTGCGGACATTAAGGGAGCCAAAGAATTTCAGCAGTTTCCAGTCCTATACTTTCTAAGTTCGTGCCCCCGGTAGATCCTTCGGCTACGAGGTAACAGACGGTAAGAGAACTGTTTAGCGAAAAAAATGTTTAATTTTTTGCATGAAATATATGGGATACATTGACTTGAAAAAATAAGTACGGAGTATTCCCATAAAATTATTAATTCAAAATTGTTGGTATAGCTCGACAATGTACTTAAGCAACAAAAAATTAAAGTATATATTACGACATTTTCCGTGCATCCAAACTCTGACGACGATTTCCATCGTGATTCTTTCACAGCGCTGCAATAGATGCCTATAGCTTATAACGGTGCTATCAGTTGATCCAATTTCATATAAACTAAGGAAAAATAATTATAAGACTAAAGGGGCACCATGCTACAATGGTGATTGAATTGAATGGGCAAAAAGCTTTCAGACCGAGAATCACAAATCAACTCCACAGAAACAGAGACGAACGCAAGCCCCCTTGGAGAACTAGGTTGGAAAAGAGTATCAATTATTTTAGAGCGAATGCAGATATAATTGATGCATTCCTTAGTGGCAACACCTCTAGGAAGATTGTTGGGAAAGTTTCCAATATCTGTAGTCAAGCAAACATAGATCAGAATGGTAGCAATGCCAGGCAATTACTCCAAGATTTAAAAGATACTTTCCGTCAAAAAGCCAAGGTCAAAGGAGCAAGATTGAAAAGATATAATGAGCTGACAAAACGTAAAAAAACAGAGATTTTATGAATAATAGGAAAAAGTTTTTTAGACAACTAGAAATGAATAACACAGATTCCAAGGAATTCAGAGAACCTGATGCGGAAGAAGTTGTTGAGAACTGGAGGAACCTCTGGTCAAAACCAAAACACTACAATCATGATGCAGAGTGGGTTAAGGATATCCAAAATAAACAACAAAATCTGATTCCAATGCCATCAATAGAATTGAATGAATATGACCTATTAAAAGCAGTAAAAAGAACTAGCAATTGGAAGGCACCAGGTCCTGACCATCTTCAAAATTACTGGTTAAAATATTTCACAGCCGCTCATAAACCACTTGCTCTAAGTTTTACAGACATATTGGAGAATCCTGATCAACTACCACAACATCTTACGGAAGGAACAACTTATTTAATATATAAGAAGGGAAATCCATCAAATCCTACAAACTACAGACCAATAACCTGTCTGTCTGTCATTTACAAGTTATTCACTGCCTTACTATGTGACAAAATTTACCAACACTGCGAGATCAACCATCTGATTTCAGAAGAGCAAAAAGGGTGTATCAGAAAAGCTTTAGGTTGTAAACACCAATTAACGGTTGATGCGGTGATAGATGATGAGCCTAGTCCTAACCATCTATGGACAGGTGAATATTTTCCAGCGGAAACGCTGAGAAAGTGCAAAAACTCAAATAATAATAATAATAATAATAATAATAATAATAATAAAGCGTCTTTCATTAGGACAAGATTGAGACTTTTAAATCTCTTCTTACATCTTACCCTTCGTCATTTTACGTTTTAAAGAAAACTACGCTTTTCATTTGTTACAAAGTAGAGAAAATCGTATCCTTCATTTAATTTTGTCTCAGTCTTGTCTATGCTGTGATAACGTTTCTGAGGTATGCACGATTTTAAACTGTGGGATTCAATTTAATTGCTCCTTACGCTACGAAAAGAAGTATCGTATTATTTTTCTGCTCTTATGTAAGCGATTTGCACTCAAAGTATGAAAATTCAGCGAGGAAAGCCAAGGCAAAAATACCTAACTACTCATCGCCTCATCTCCTCTCAAAGGCTCCAAGGATTCGAATCCTTAATCGATTCAAGGCTGACCTAAGGATCACCTAGGTCACGGGTTTGAATCCCGGCGAACCGGATTTTTCTGGTTACAGAATGGTCGTATGTGTTCGTCTTTTGTTAATGCCTCTCCTGTAATTGTTCATAAATGGATACTTGTGAGGGTACGAACTTAATAAAAATATAAATATAAAAAGCGCATGATATCTTTTTTATTACAAGGGCGGATTTTTATATATTATTGACGAGCATTTAAATAACTCGGAAGAGTAGCTCTTCCGAAAACCGTCTTATAACCAAGATGTCTTGTTTTTAGAGGTTAAAAATTTTCAATAGCCGTTTTTGTCGGGGTTCCTCTTCTCATTCCCCGGTATTCCAAGAAAACAAGCAAGAGAAGAGGAACGCCGACAAAAACGGCTATTGAAGATTTTAAGCCTCTAATTCCTTATTTCTTAACAGCCGTGTCCCAAAATTCCTTTCTTTTCAAGAAGTCAAGTAGGAATGAATTACACTTAGTGACAATAACCATACGCCATTACATACAACCATTACGCAAACGAATAGCCAATATAACGAACGTCATAAGAAGTACAAGTACTTGTATTCAAATCCTGATCTTTCTCTCGTATGACTCTTTGCTTTCTTACCAATTGCAATGCATGTTTTATTTAGAGTATACTTTTCATAATCTCTCGTAACAACTTGACATTGTTTTTTACCCATGCCTTGAGCAGCTCTTTGGCTTTAAGCTACTTTTAATCTATTAAAAGACCCAATCTCAGTTCCCAACAAATTTGACGCGGTTTCTATTTTTGGACGCATCAAATGTAAATAAAGAGAGGGTTTGGGAAAGGCGAAGTTCTCTTTTATTTTTGAAGGGCATCTACTTTACGGTATACACATCTTCGAGTCCGTCGAAAGGAAGAAGAAAATCGTAAATTCAAGTGGAGTGGGCGGTTAGCCACTCCAGGGATCCTGGAATGGCTCTCCAAAGACTAATATCATCCGAAAGATAGGTCGACGTTTGTTTACCTCGACGAAGATACTGAAGTTAAAACGACCCGTAGGTGAAGGGGACGGAATAAGGTTGATTCGACAATAAAAAATAAATCGCTGCTGAATCCATCGTATAAGTACTCATATATTATATATTTGGGGAGAAGATGGGTGAGAGGGGAGGAAAGAGGTATTCTTTGATGACTCGTTTGGTGATGGTCATTTAGAAATTAATTTTCTTGTGGTTTGTAAAAGTTTTAATTTTAATTTTTTCTAAACCCATTGTATTGTGATTGATATTTCCTTTAATATGTTAGCACTTTTAAACATTTCCTTCCCTAATATCTTTGGAAGAAATCCGATCTTAAACTATTTCTTATTGTGTTTCTAATGCAAACCCTCAGTTATTCTATCATTGATGGGGTTGGTTGACGAATCTGGATTGGTATGATGATTTTTACTTATTCGCTAGTTCAACGGCAAAATATTTCCTATGATTGCATAAACCATTGCAGGACCAAGGGAGGGTTAAAAAATTGTACATAACTTTGCTTTTTTGATTTTTAATTACTTCCACGCCCAATATAAATTTGAAATTTTTTTGATATTGTCACGCATAGAATTCATAATGTTATTATATGATTTTTAGAATTGTATATTTCTTGAATATTTTATTACTTGAAGAGAAATAGGTGGTCGGCACAAAATAATCTTCCATGGTTCAACCTGTAACCATATTCCTATTTTCAACATATTTCCAATCATATTTTATACATAACTTTATGAGATTGCTAACAAATTTTGTAAGTTATTGTAAAAAGAAGTATTGTTTGAATCATAATTGCGAAAAACGCAATACCAGTTTTATATCTTGAGAACAGACGTAGAAAAATGACTGCAGAAGTTCAGATTTTGGTAACGTTAGCTTATAGTTTTTCATTTATCTGTCCAATAATAATAATGCAATTGTAAGCATTGTTTGTAAAAAGTGAATAATATTTTGAACATGCAACTTCATTATGGCTTCTAAGTATAAATTAAGAGATTCTGCACAAAAATTATCCTAATAAGCGCCACGAGCCGCACGCCAAAGATATAATCTTTTTATTGTGGTGTTTTCGATAAAGGTAATGTAACATGATATTTTTTCTATGTTTTTCATCAGTATAATTGTATTAAAGTATTGAATTGCACAAAATACTATATAAAGAAATTAAATGAATTTTTCAATTGAAATAATGGTTACAGTTTGTTTAAAAAATAAAAACATGAGTGAACATTTTTTGACCCTCCCTTGGTCCAGAAAGCTACCGAAAAGAGCTTGGTCCTATAAGGGTTGAAATATTCAATTTCCCTGTAAAAGGGTTTAATCGAGATCGATGCTAGAGTCCATCTTAGGGTATCTCTTTTATCGTATGACTCACACCATCAAATAGTAATATACCTCAATCATGTTTCCCTAGAAGCCTCATCTAGAGCTTTTCATAAGTTGTGGGGAAATATTATCATACGTTTTCTAATATAGTGCAGTTTCAAGTAACAAGTGCCAACTATCCCAAATGCCAAACATTTCATCACCAAGTTCAAATAGCAAATCACACACACAATTACATGCGTTAATTAGCCTGGTGCGTGGTAAGAAGAAAAGTCTTTCCAACCGCACTTTTCTCTCTGCAAAGTATTCAGTATGAGGGCTGATTTGAACCTACCACTTTTTTACTAATATCCACCAAAGCCTTGGAGAGGAAATAAGGATATGTGTTAAAACCATCCCTCAAATATATAGACATATAATAGTGCAAAATAAAATCTAGTATACGATTATTTGCTGACGGCTGTATAATTTACAGGGTTGTAAATGGAACTGGCGATTGCAACAAGTTACAAAGTGATATTGATGGATTAAATCATTGAGTCACATCGGAGAAATTGGATATAAATACAGAGATATGTAAAATCATTAGCTTTAATAAGAGCAAATTCTATTATTCTTGTAATATCGCTGGTAATGTTTTAAGGAAAGAAAATACTTGGGTGTTACTTTCAGCAGAGATTTAAAATGGAACGCGCTCATAGAAAATATCCTTGGCTAAGTCAATAAATGTTAAATTTTGTACTCTTAAGAAATCAAACAGGCAAATAGAAGAAACTGCGTGCCTATCGTTAGTTGAGCCTGTACTACTATACGGTGAATGTTTACGGGACCCTTATCAAGTAGGAGATAAAAAGGAATTGGTTATTAAAAAGGAAGGAGTTAAATGATAGAGTAAAAGAGGCAGATTACATGGGTAGGCGCGGTCATAAATACAAAGTAAGATGTATAAAACAAAAAACAGAAAACCGGAAATTCTCCTTTCTAAATAGAACAATTGAGGAAAGGAACAGTGTACCTGCAGAAGTCTTCGAACCTTTACCAAAAAAAATTAAATGTTTTAGTAGGGTTTTTAGTAAAATTAAAAATTTGACGAATGAGCCTGCCGGTAACGAAATGTGAAACATGTAGGGGATCGCCTGGTAGGGCGATGTACGGTTTGGACTTTGCGGGCCTCGTGGCCGCTACGGTAGCCGTGAAGGCCTATCAGGAACCCTGAAAAATCTTGCATGATAAGTACCTGGCAAGTAATGTATATGCTGTTTAAGTTTTTTTTAATTCACACTTACTTAAATAATACACAATGGTTTTTTATAATTCATATATGTATTTCATATTTATATTTTTGTATTTATTTATTTTTTATTTATACATGCTTATATTGAATTTAGTTTGGTTTATTGTATGTATGCATGGTAATACTTTTATTTTTTTAATAATTAAGTTTTATATAAGTTAACGTAGCCACCAGTCCTCGTGACTAACTGCGGCGGTTTTGTATAATAAATAAATAAATATCTCCAGTATATAGTTTGCTGTACATCTGACTTAAATTTCTAAATAAATACTATAGGTACTGTTAAATTTCATCTAATCAAGATCAACTTGGTTGAATATCATTTATATGATATTCATATTTATAGAACCCTACGAGATGCCTGGGGTATTGAAAGAGGTGTAAACACTAGAGCATAAGAATATCGTATCGGTTGAAATAGCACGGTAATCGAATGATATCGATTAATCGTCTTCCGCAAACGTCCTTTCCCTGAATTTATCAAATAATCGCAGCCTACAGATTCCAATCACCCTTCTTTCAAGCATTCTGCGTCTGAGGGCGTTTTCGTAACGCTTGATTTTTTATCGCAGCATTTTTAACGCAACGTTTCGCCTTGCACTGCACTTACTCCAGTCCGTGGGTAAACGTTTCTGCCGGATCCCATGAACTTGTCGCATACTCCAGATGAGCCAGACCACCAACAGTGCTCGACAGTTCGAATATCCGTCCTCCAGTTTAAGTTATCTTCAAGAGTATTACCGTGAGATTCAACTGAAGCTTATGCTTTTATGTTTATTCTTTTAATTTTCTACGAGTGATTCTGACGCAACTATTTCCATTCATACATATTAACTAAGGAGCATGTACTTAAATTAAGATCAAAATGCATTTTTTGCTCCACCTGATGACTACTAATTAGTTCGATTGACAAATGCTGTCCTCCTCGCTTTATAACTCTCCATATATTACCGAGTCCTCTGCAAATACCCTCACATTGCTTCCTATTCCATCGCTCGAATAATTTATTATATATAAAAAACTTTATAAAAATAGGTTTTTTAAACTTTGTAAAGTCACAGGGCTGGATACAAGCTAAGATATATTCATTAATAACGACAAGTTTCATTTAAATATAATATAAAAGACGAGGTTCAATTTCTCTACCTGGTTCACGCTTAAATAAAATTGTCCGAAATAACTCCATCAAGTACTTCTTGTTCCATATCCAATAGAATATACTCGATCTAGATAATTTCTTTCTTGGTGATACATGTTTATTTTATGTAAACATTACTTTTCGGTGGTGAGATACTGTCGAATGCATTCTTGACACCAAGAAAAATAGAACCAATTCTCTATTTGATCCCGGTAGAATTTGAGATTTTGTCAAGAAATAGAGTAATCATGAATTATTTCCTTCCCGGTGAATTTCGTGTAGGAATAGTTCTCAGGACTTCATCCGGGCAGCGGCTCTCCATACAGTCGACGTTTCGGCTGCATACTCGGCGACCATCTTCAAGACAATGTGTTTTTACCCTTAGTTGACAGTTACCTGATTCGGAATCACCTATTCCTCATTCAATTGAATACATATTATGCACATAATTAATAAGATTAATCCAATAAAATGGAATGGTATGATGATGCAAGTTGAGCTCTAGGTTCTGGCATTCATGGACAAATTCCTCTGCTGAACAATCGAGGCAGCCACCTCAGGGCTTTACAATAAAATCCTCCTAAAGGGTGCGAGGGAATTGCATGAAATCCATAAGACTTTATCCATTCCCATCACGAGTGAAGAGACAAGCTATTTAGGTCGTTGGAATGAGTTTTAGCTCGTGAGCATGATCATCGGGAAATTTGGAAGCAGAGACCCATAGAATGGCATTCATAAAGGAAGCGGTCTTGCGAAAGCTTGACGTACTCAATTGTGGAATTGGAAAGGGAATAGGTTTTTTTGGGTGGTGATTGAACGATGTCGCTGTCTGCTAAGAGTATGGCAATGTTAAAGTGACTCTTACGGGAGCCATTCATAGGAAGTGGACTTTTTCAAATCAATATTTGTCGACTCCGTAAATACTGTGAGCTTTCTCGGGACCTTGCCTTCTTTCCGAAGGGCAGTACCCTTTTCCCAATACTTCTGAATGAGATCTAAATCAATAAAGCAGTTCCGCTGAGGAAGATTTCACGGGTTTCCAACCGGGTGAGATGATCGGGTGGCTCCAACGTTTCGGCAGCGGTCCCTGCTGCCATTTTCAAAGAATCATCCTTGAAAATGGCAGCAGGGACCGCTGCCGAAACGTTGGAGCCATCCAGTCATCTCACCTAGTTGGAAACCCATGAAACCCTCCTCAGCATAATTCAACGGGAAAGTATCCGATCTTTCTAAAGAAATTCCGTATATTCCATTTACGGATGTTAGTGTTGTTAATTGAACCTCTGTAGTCACTGTGGTAGTAGAAATTTCGTAAAAAAACACGTATATTTTGCGTCTATAATCATTATTCATTTTTACGATTAAACATTTGCTACTATCCCGAAAGTTTAACCTCATACACGGCAACCATTATCAAATGATATTGGAAATATAGAATATTTGGAAGTTAAGAGGTACGCATTGCGTGATGTTCGGTGCGCTCGAATCGATCCATAGCTACACCGAATTCAGTGTAAGTTACGCGATTAATGCCCGGCGGATGAGTACAGCTCTCTCTGAAAGCCGAACAAAGGG
The DNA here is from genome assembly GCA_947579665.1 of Sympetrum striolatum. Taxonomy (NCBI): domain Eukaryota; kingdom Metazoa; phylum Arthropoda; class Insecta; order Odonata; family Libellulidae; genus Sympetrum; species Sympetrum striolatum. The sequence goes on from OX388352.1 coordinate 81,483,117, forward strand.
CACGGCGAAGCCTTTCATAGATGTTTGCGCAGATTGCCGGGTGCTTCGCTTTCGAGAATCGTGCTTTAATTAGCATTCAGCGAAATAGGGTGTGAGGTTTCCCTCCCTCGTATTCCTCATTTAGCTAAAATGCTATGAGTGGAAAATGTCTACTTATCTATTGCGCAATTTATGTACCCATGTATTCCGTTCTTTTAGAAGTTTAAATATCCAATTGCCGTCATTGTCGGCGCTCCGCAACTCCTAACCCGTTATTCGGAGGCATCAGGAACGGTTACCGACCTTTTAAGAAACTCTCAATGTATGTTTAATTCAAATGTATATGTGCAATGAGTATACATTCAAAACGATAGCTATAATTGAGATGTCGTCCGATATTTTTTATTAACGTTTTGTTTTAGTTATATATACTTCGTTATGTCTATTGCAAATGACGTTTTGCTATGAGGCTAAATTTTTAGCTGAACCACTTGCTTATCATTCTTAAAAGTATAGCATCCGAAGTTGCATGAAGGAATTTTAATCTAATAATCTTAATCATGGTAATTTTCTAAGAAATAATCTCAAAAGATAGCACCAAATAACTTCCAAAATATGCATTTCAGTCGACTGGTCGTATTGACCTCTTCAGATGACGAAACCGGCCGACTGAAATATACATTGTGGAAGTTTTAGAGTTTGATCTAAGAAATTATCAACTGATCAAGATAGTGTTTATTGATCTTTTTAAAGGTCAGTTTAATGAGATTTTGTGATCAAGTCACCAAGTCACTTTGTATAACTCCATACTTACTCCATAACCAAGCCATTTTCCACAGGAATAATACTTCAGTAAGTGCAATAGGTTCGAACTACAAGCAACGGAAAAACACACATAGATACAGATAAGGTACAGAGAGACAAAGAGGAACAAATAGCCAATCAAAGGAAACGAGCGGAAATTCAGTTACAGGAGAGGAAAGGGCTTTAGGTAAGACGGCTTGTGGTTATGAATGTTGGGAGTAGGTGAGGGTGTTGGGGGAAGGGGGGTGGCAGGTGGTCAACAATCAACAGCAAAGGAAAGGCTTGGAGAGAGGGGATTGATGGCGATTGAATAATTGTACACTTTCGTTTGCATCATTTCTATTTTTCCGTAATTTTATTTTAAAATTTAATTTGCGAATTGTAACGTGCATGGCAATTGTTTGTTCTATTGAAATAAAAGAATAATGATTGAAGAATAAATTATTGAAAATTGTAAATTGTGCCCACTGCATTGTTAGGCATGATAATTTAGACAAAAACTACACTTACGGCGTCTCGAAAAATCGAAGGTTTTTTTTACTTGCTTCTTCGATTTTAGTCTTTAAACAATAATGCAAGATTCTATTTAATTTAAAAATTAGAAATTGGATTCAATTTCGTAATTTTGACTTTCGACAGCATTTAATGTCGTCTGCTGGTGTTTGGGAAGTTTTCTTGCAAAATTATTTCATCTTGGTCGAAAAAGTTCAAATCAACAATAATTAAATTCGAATTTAGCACGATATTTTAAGAATTGACATTAAATAAGAAATATGCTAGATGATAAGCTGCTATGCTGTAGAAATCGGTTTGTATTGATGTGTATATTTCTTTGTCTGGAAAGTTATGTTTTTCTTATTTCTAAATTTTCTCAAAATCGTCGCAGTGCAAATTTCAATACCAGGTTTAGGTATTGTATTAAATTTTTCATTGTTACCGACAAAAATTTAGCGTGAATTGGGTTTTACATTGAAAAGCTTGTTATATTAAACCTGTAGCCTCGTTATAGTTTCATTCATAGGAACTTCGCGTAGTTCTTCCTTAATACTTGCCAATCTGTAATTACTTTCATGTCCGATCTCATATAGAAGTGCAAATATTTCAAAGTTTTTTAAATCCTTTAGAGAAAATTGGGAAGTAGAATTTCCACAGTGAAAAAATGTACGTGCCATGTACCACGTACATTTTTTTACTGAGAGAATTCTACTTCCTAAATCAAATTCAGCAATATGTCGAAGGTGTATTACGATAAAGTTTTCAATTGGGATCATAAAATAATGTTTCTATTAAGTTAGAGTGTTTTTGGAATCTTGTATCGGCATCAGTTTAATTGAGTTGCATGATATAGTATTAGAATTTGGAACACAATACTGGAAACAGTTTGGGAGGCGTATTAAAGTAGTAGCTTCCCAATGTGTGACCACGTTTTTCTCTTTTCAAGTCCTTCTTGTAGGCGCCGTGTGCTTGTGACAGCTCCATCGACCTCCATCGGATCCATTCAGGGGGCTGAGGATGCTGAGATAGGATTGCCAACTGTACCATTTTACACAGAACCTTTCGCTTGATTCAGCCAATTGCTGACCAATGAATGAAGGTTCCTTCCACATGCCATGGCCGACACTTTTTACGCGTCAAAGAATCACCGTTATTAATAAGTACGTGCATATCAAGGGCCGTACCAAGCGATTTTGAGATCTGAGGCAAGATGTCCAGAGTCGCCTTTCATTCTCGTCTCTTTTGAATGCAATTTGAATGTAATTGAATACATTCGAAAGGAATTATATTACTGAAAGTCTTTTTTCTTAGTTTCATCATTGTTTAATAAATTAAGCTTCGAAAATATAGGTCCCGCCTATTATCGCCATGTAGCTAATATTAAAATATTATCTGCTCTATCTTTGGAAAGTCTTTCTGTCTATAGAACTAAAAGTGATTTTTCAGTTATACATAGTATTTTAAATTTCAATAATTATAGTACCAATTTACATGCCTAATTTTATTTTCGAGTTCTTAATAGAAAAACCCGCTTCTTTCTTTCTATTTCGCTATCCTACACCCAAAATCTCTCTTGTCAAAAGCTCACTCTTCTTTCGTCTTCCTTCCTTATTGAATTCTCTTCCAATTAATGAGGACCCATTTTCATTGAATAAAGATTCCTTCGTAAAGCTAGGAGTATCCTTTCATCACAAGAAATAGATTTGCTTACTCACATACTAATTGCTTTCCATGTTGCTGTTACTAATATCTTAATCTATGTTTTTATTTGCTTTTGTCTTTATTTGCATATATTTATTTTTCATATTGCATTATTATTATATTCCTCTACGTTATAAATTTTCTTACATTCTGAAGAAGGATCTTAAAAACAAATTAAAAAATTGACGGAATTTTATAATTCCATACTCGTCCTCCTGCTACACATATGAGGAATTTTTCTACGCAAGACACTCCCGCTCAGAGAGGAAAGCAAGAGCAAACGACCTCTCTCCTTATCTTTTGTAGAAAAACTTCTTTCCCGCTCTTAAACTTTTGGTGCTAATCTTTAGAGCTAATAGTCTAGGTGTTAAAGCTCAAACCGGTCTCCCAGATCAATAATTACCGAGCTTTACAACATAGCAGCTCATCGAATGCAATCTATATGAAAAGGGATTACTTTATGGAAAGTAATTATACAATTAAGAAGAAAATCTTAATAAATTTTCCACACAATTGTTTTTAATCGACGAGAATAATTTGGTATGACTGTGAGAAGATGGTACTTCGGTGTCACACCGAAGTGTCACTTCGGCATCACACACACAAATTTCAGTTTGAAGAAAAATTCAGGATAAATTTATTAAATAAGTTCAGAGAAATTACGTTCTCAGATGATGTAACCGATAAAATGCGACCCCCCTGTTATATGGGCCGCTCTGATACTGCCAGAAATATTAGGGAAATATATGCTAGAACGAATCGTTTCAAAAATTAATTTTCCCGCGAACTATACGCAAGAGCAACCAATCAGGAAAATAGAGTCAAGGTGCCTGCACCCCCTGCCACACGCCGAAAGGCGGCTTGCAGGATTCTTACATAGACATAGACACCAGAACATGCTACTCCAGTTACAAAATCGGACGTCGATTAAAAACAATTGTGTGAAAAATTTACTAAGTTTTTCCTTTATTGTATAGAAGCTCATCGTCTGACATATTTCTTATTTATTGTTTATTCTAAAAAATATCTTGAAAAATTCGAATTATATTTTTATTAATTTGAACTTCTTTCGTCAAGATAAAAAAAAACATTTTTAGAAAAACTTCTCGAACAACAGAATAAAACGTGAAAATGCCGGATAAAGTCAAAATTACGTAGTTTAATTCAAATAAAATCAAAATTACGTAGTTAAATCCAATTTAGTCTTTAAATTAAATAGATTCCTACATTATTACTGAAAGACTTCGATCGAGGAATCAAGTAAAAAACCTTAGACTTTTCGAGTCGCTGTAAATGTAGTTTTTGTTTAAAATTCACATACAAAAGAATCTAGCGGGTACAATTTAAAATGTTTAATCCTTTATTCTTCTATCATTGTTTGTTTATCTTAATAGAACAGTTTTCATAGCGAGTTTTGTATAAATGATTTTAAATGTAATTAAATAAATAAAATTATATGTTTTTTATAAGTATAAGAAGCGTTCTTTATCTAGAATCTTTTAAGATCGGATTCGGCCAAATTTCGGGACAAATAATAAATAGAAATAGGTAAATGGTGATAGACTAACAAGTTTCTTATACCACGTCAATAGCTGAGGAATCTGAAGAAACTGTTTCAATTCACCTGCGATTATAGTACCTCGTAGCAAAGAGCCTTTTTCGGTACCAGTGGGCGGAGCATCAACAACCTGCCCAACCTCCTAATACCTCCACCTTTGGTATACCTTCCTCCATTGTTATGGTATGAGTCTCTTTTATGGACAGCAGTATTGACAAATTCCCTTAATCCGCAAATTTCTTAGGCGTACGCATAGAAAATTTTGAGGAAAAACAAGAGAACGATAAATGATAGATGGTAACCACGAGGAACTGAAGACTGTTTCATGGAGTATACAACTAAGGAGTTCCCGTGAGTGGAGTTATACCCCTAGATGCGCGAAAATTTCCACGCAGGATCTCTACTATGCGGTACCATAATAGTCTGGTATTGGGGTGGATTTTTTGTAAGCGCGACGCGATCTTTCACATTACCGTGGATCTTTACTTCACCTAAAATGGTAACATTATCTTTTAAATTTTAACCGTATAAAATAAAATATGGCGATATTTTCATCATCTATATTTGTCGAAATTATGGTTGGCAGAGTTGTCGTAGAAAAATATTCACAGAGTTGTGCAAGAAGTGAAAAATAGTGGTATGACTGAGACTTGATACTAGGTCTCCCGTTTACAGAAGTGAGAAGGTGGTGGCATGGTAGTTTAGATGGTTAGAACATCTGCCCGGAAAGTGAGAGACCTGGGTTCGAGTCCAAGTCATGTCGCTGTTTTTCACTTCTTGTACAACCTTGGGTTTTGCCGCACACTTGCTTGTGTATAGTTTGAATTCACTTTCGTCATCAGAGATATCAGTAGGAGAAAACATAATAATAATTGCAAATTATAACATATTAACAAAAGATACTGACACAAAAGTATAATTAATTTAGAATTGAGATTATAGATTTCTAGTTAGCTTATGCCTAGTTTTGTCAATTACATGTTAAATTACATAAGCATAGTAGGCATACTGAACATACAAACATTTTAAACATAATTTTGCTAGGTAAAAACTCGTTAAGTATTTAGATTATAAATAAGTAAGAACGGTTCAAAACGCTGAAAAAAGACAAAGAAGAAAATACAATGAGAATTATAGAGTAATGAATAAAATAACATATTGCAATAAAAAACATTCGTTTGGACGGTGGATAAGATAAGGTAGAGTGATGCACTGTGGAAACTTCGTGATTGGGAACGGTAGCCGTCAGGAACCCAGAAAAATCTCACATCATAAATTCAAGACAAGTCGTGTGGTCGCTGTTTCAAAGGTATTTCTAATTCATAATAACAAATTGAAATATTTCACAACGCTGGGTATTTTTATATTAATGTATATATGTATTATATATATTTTTTTTGTATTTATGTTTCTGTATTTATATATTTTTACATTTTATGTAGTTGTATGATATATTGTATTAAAGCTGTATGATATATTGTATTACTGTTCTATTGCATACATTTTATGATACATTGTAATATTTTTTGAAATGATTGTTGACGTCATAATAAAGTCATGTAGATGCTTGATTCAAGGTTGATCATTGAAGATGGTGATTCAAGGTTGTTTAAAATTCATATTTTACTTACAACTAATTCACAGCGCTGCATTTTATTAGTAATTCCTATCTGTACCGTATATTTATATTTATTTATTTTTATTTTTGCATGTCTATGTTTTATTATGTTGGGTTTATTGTGTCGATGTATAGAATTGTTGATTTAATTCATTGCTTTGTAAGTTAACGTCACCACCTGTCCTCGCGACAAACTGCGGCGGTATTGTCAAACAATATTAGTTTTGTTGCATTATGAAGTGCTTGAAAAGGATGGAAAGTCACGGCAGTGAAGGAATTAGAGGTTTAAATCTCCAATCGCTGTTTTTATCGGCGTTACTCTTCTCATTCCCAGGTATTCCGAGAAAAAAGAGGAACGCCGACAAAAACGGCTATTGGAGATTTTAAACCTCTAATATGAAGTTGTAAATTCTTATGTACTAGGCTAGGCTAGGTTAGAAGTAAGTGTTGTAGTAATATTGTATTGGTACGTAGAAATTGTTTTATTTGATTGTGGAATTAGTTAACATCCCCACCTGCCCTTGCAACAAACTGCGGCGGCATTGTGAAATTAATTCACGTTTGGAAATTTCATTCGACCCTTACGCTACGGACTCGGAGTTAAGTCTACGAGACACAAGCGCTACACGTCGCGACGTCAGCGTCAATACACCCCCTGCCATACACACTGGTTGCTCGCAGAATAAATATGCAGACATACTCGCTCAGCTCCTTTCTCGGCGTCATCATTATTTCATAAACGGGAAACTTGACCGCCCCATCCTCCGCTGCGGCTTTGATGCCGAGAGCGGGGATTTTTCATCCGTCGTCTCTTCCCTTTATTTCCTTTCATCTCCCTTGTCCTTTCTCCCAAAAAACACTCCATAATTCAATTTTTCCCCCGGCACACTAGAGCGTTGAGCAACTCACTCTTGCGGTCAAGGGTTTCGGGTTCAAAATTCACGTTCTGCCGACCATCGGGCACAAGATGATTGAGATTCAATTAAGGTTCCATTTACGGGACATCGATCGACTCTTTATTTCCCCCTCGTGATGCAATTTTACTCGGGAGCGCCGGAGGATTTAATGGAGAAATGTGAGGGAGAATGTTTTCCGAGAGGCGTGCATAGTTGTGGTGATTGTGAGGTCGTATTGACGGAGCGCAATTTGCGGTGGTGTTTTCGGAATTAAAGGGAAAGGCGCGGGTGGAAACGATTTTAGCGACGAGTCGGGGATAAGAGGAAGATTTTTGTGGAAGGGTCATTTTCCGAGAATGGGAGCTTTGCATTGAGGCTAAAAACTCATTAAAGTAATAAATATACAATATAATATCTAATAAAAAATAATATAATAAAAAAATAATAAAGTACATAAATAATATCCAATCGGTTATAGATAGAGTTGTATGCGTCGGTATCTCGCATCTACTAATTAAAAAGTACAGTATAAACTCGTGAATAAGCCGGGTTTTTTTAGTACAAATGTTTTGTTGAAAAACTGTATCTCAATCGCTGTAAGATTATTGGTATCTATTTTTATATTGAAATATATCAGAACCTGCTACATTTTCTGCCCTAGGCTTATACTCTATTCAATTCAATCTTTTATCTTCGATTAAAATTCATTCTTTTTTGTATTTAGGATTAAAATTTTACTCTAACTTACCAGAAAATATTACTACTGCCACATCAAAGAAAATACTCATCATTTGATGTAGGAGTATCTGCTTAAACACGATGATGTTGAATTTTAATTTAAGAAAACAATATGAAATATGTAAACTGTAAGAAATTAAATACTGTGATTTTATCTTGATATTTTAGCTTTATAGTACACATAATCTATGTTTATTTTTTATTAAACTTATGGTTTATTTATTTAATTTTTATTAGGCCAATAAAGAATCGGCAACTCCGAAACTGCTGACTGTCACCATAGGGGTACCTATATTCCTATAATGTTCTTTATTTTAAATTTAATCTAAAATAATATATAAATATAAATAATATAATAAACTTTATTATTTTTAATTAGTTTTTCCAGTTATTTGAAAACTCTGGGTGCCTCGGCGTATATTCGTGTCGGCTTTTACTCGAGTGTATACGGTAAATAATTTATATCGTTATCCTGCATCTACAGAAAGCCTTTCAACTTTTTTCTCCGCATATTCCTCAGTATTTTTTATCACGCATCATTCACTGAAAAGAATTCCCATCCCTGTTTCAATCTTTTTAACACATTACGCAGGTTTTTCACACCCTTTGCTCTTTGTTGGCGTTTTTCTGCAGTATATATTACCCCCTCATCACTGCCACAGTTCAACCATGCTAAGAAGGCTTCAACAATATCTCCGGCCAAATAATGAAAGTGGTATTCACCAACCGGTAGTAGGACAGCCTGGTGACTTATTGTCCTAACCCCCCAAATACAATTACAATTTTCATGATGAGCTTCTTTAATATAAACTTAGCCGGACGTAAACGCACCACCCATTCGAACGTCCGGGGAGTGGTGGCATTAAAGAGGTCCATCATGAAGAAAAGAATTACTACCCTGCAATTCACAACCTACAACTGCCTCAGTTTAAAGAATGAAGAACGATTTCTGGAACGAATCAATGAAGCAGAGAAGATAAAATTGGATGTCATCGGCCTTAGCGAAGTCAGAAGAAAATCAGAAAAACTGCTTACACTGAGGGAAAGACATTTATTCTTTTACAAGGGTATCAAGGATGGAAGACTTGGAGGCGTTGTATTCTTGATTAATAAGAGATGGAAGGATAATGTGGTAAAAATCGAAGGTGTAACTGACAGAATTTCTAAACTCACACTAAAGATAAATGAGCGTTACTCAGTACAGGTCATCCAAGTCCACGCAACAACAGCGGAAAGCAGCGAAGAGGAAATTGAAAACTTCTACCAAACTCTCGTCACTGAGCATGACAAGGAGGCCCACCACTATAAAGTCATTATGGAAGATTTTATTGCTCGTGTAGGCCAGCGGGAAACTGATGACACTGTCGCAGGACAATATGGACTGAGCCAGAGAAATGAGCGAGGTCACAGCTTAGTAGAGTTTGCAGAATGCACCAATGTGTACATAACAAATAAATACCTTGAGAAAAATCCTACAAGGAAGTGGACGTGGAGAGGTCCCAGTGGAACAAAAGATGACTACATATCCGTAAACAGATTCTACACTGTAACAAGCTGTGAAGTTTTGAATAACTTCATCACTGGAAGTGACCACAGAATTGTTAAATGCAGAATTATTATTAACCCCTGAATAGAGAAAGAAGTTGGTTTATTGCTGGAAGGATGAGATAAATATCGGGAAACTATCAGATAATAGGAAGGTGTTTCAGCTGGAACTAAGTAGATGGTATATTTTTCTTTGGTTGAATCCATTATTTGGTATGGTCTAACCTTGTGGGGGAAAACTGGATACACTCATAAGAACAAATTGATTTATTTGCAGAATAGAATAGTTAAATTGATGTACAGAAATATGAAAACAAAAGAAAATTCTAGTGCTATAGATGTTGTGGACTATAAGATGGGTATAATTAAACTATTATGTAGTAAGATATAACAATCAATATGGAGCCAATGCATTTAATGTTGTAATCTCTAAAATATTTAACAATTTTCCTGACAATATGCATAATCTCAGAACCTTTTCTTAGGTTAAGAGGACTACGAGGAATGTTCTAATGGAATAGCTGGTGAACTAATGTCTATGTCTGGAGCACCCCCTGATGGGCTTGAATAGGCTCAGAGAGACTCGAGTCTTAACTGAACAACTGTGGAAATTTATTTATAAATATTTGTTTTGCATGACAATTACTGGAATTCTCTCTTTTTCTTACAAAAATTGTATTTTATTTTATTTTTTCAATGCCGTGTAAAATTATTATTTATTGTAAGCTAATTTACGGCACTTTTTTACAATTTTTGATTTATTTTGCAATTATTTTTTAATTCTTTCCTTTATTTCTAATAAACAGCTTATATTAAAATATTAAATCATCAATTGCTGTTTTGAGGCAAACGATACACATAATTTATAAGCATTTTTGCAGCCTTTTTAATGTAAAAAAACCTTGCTTCGCAAGTTCCCTCAGAAATCGTTCTTTTAGCCTCACCTTGTCTTTGGGAACGGATACAATATTTTGTATTTACATTAATGTTTATTGTTGATTATTACTCCTACTTAATATATAACTGTTTGTTTTCAACATTGTTATACTGCTAACTCTACGATTGGTTGTAAAGCAGAGTGAATATACGAAAACGTTTATGTAATATATTAAAACGGAAAATAATTTAATCCCGAATGTGATATTTTAGTGAAATTTGCCTAGGTTTTATTCCTACATAATGATAAATACCAATTTATGTATAATACAATCTGAAATATTTGATAAAGATCGATTTTTTCATATAAAAAATTAAATTTTGTAATTGTGGTAGCCCTGTATAGATTATAGGTTAAAACAAGTAGAATAGTTATTTATAGCAAATATTCGGCCAAATCTAAAAAACTATCCACCAAAACTTGTTTCGGAAATGATTATTTTAAGTTGGTATGCATGATATGGTTTTCATTCTTCACCTGGTGCTTTATAATGAATGAATTCAGGTGAAAGCGCTTAAAAATAACTAAAATGTTAATTAAATAATTATTTTAATTTATTTTTGTAAATATGATAGTGCTTCAGAAATTATTTACTTGTTATTAATTAAAGTTAACGAACTTCTCAGGTTGTTATTATAAATAAAAAAAGAAATACGGTTGAAATATCTTTAACGATTTCTGTTTTATCGAGAGAAATAAATTGCCCGGGGTCATATCGGCCCCACGCGGCTACTTAAGGGTTAAGCTTAAGAAGAGAATTTCGAGTGGCTGCAAAGCTCGAGAAGTTTTAATTTTAAAGTAATTTTTTTAAGTATGGCCATTGTACGAATGTAACATTTTCGTAATCAGCGCAGCAAGGAATTTTTTGCGAAGGACCTAAGGACCATTGGGAAGAAACACAAATAAATAGGAAAAACTATGACTGGCAACGACAGAATGAAATACTCTCCATTGTTTTCCCCAAAGACTTTAATACTATGATACAAATATCGAAAAATAAAACAATCATCATTGCTTTAAATTTTGATTAGCTCATTCGAGCTTTTTCGGCTCTCGGTGAAGATGGGCTCTTCCAGTGCATGGTTTGGCGCTTAGTTTCAGATTCATAAGTAAAAAACCACGATTCGTCACATTTTATTATCTTTTCTAGTAAGTTTGAGTCATTTTTAATGGCATTTTAAGTGACAGTACAACGACTTTGCGAGTTTCTTGATGTTCAAACATGAGAGTTTTGGACACCATTTTGGCACACACTTTTTGCATGTTAAAATTGTTATGTAGAATTTGCCATATAGATTCTTTATCAATTCCAACAGTTTCAGAAATCACACGAATACTTAACCGACTGACAGATCGAATAAGATTACCGACATTTTCGATGATGTTATCCGTTTTTGAGGTGGAAGGGCGACCCGGGCGTGAGTGATCTTGAACGTCTTCTCGGCCATCTTGAAAACGCATAACCCTTTCAAAAACACGTGCACGCGATAAAAATCATTGCCGTACACTCCTTTACATAAATTATAAGTTTCAGCGGCGGTTTTTCCAAATTTCATGTGAAATTTCACAACAATTCGTTGATCTATTGTTACCCTACACATTTTTCCTGCGAAACGAAAAACCACTCTACTGCAAACGAAGGCTACGGTTTTACTGATTTGTTTACAGCAGCGAGAGACACTGCAATCGAAAGAGATCGCTTCACGATAAATAACTGTCGGTCGCTGGCGTTTGGCGCATGCGCACTTTTTCTATAGCAACGTCAGTCTCGTTATTTAATACCTCGTATTGCCAAGAAGTTTTTACCGAACATTATCTTTCGCCGCTTTGCATTTTACCCATAAATATACCCAAGTTTGATGGCGAGGTTTGTTAACCGAAGTCTTAATGTGAACATGGGATGAATTCACATCCAATTATAAGTGGTTAGACGTGTTACCCTCAACTTCGACCTAATAAATCCATCATCAAATCTAATCTATCGCTGCATAATCCATGTTCTACGTGTCTCATTCCGGTATCGTTCATCTTGTGATTAACCTCTAGTATCAATAGTCTGAGCGCCTGTGCAATGGAGAGAGATAATGGAGAGGGATAGTCGAAATCGATGGGATAATCACTATTTCTCGCATAGCACTCCTGTTAATTACATGACGGACCGCAACTTCATTTTGATAATTCAGACGTACAAGGTAAACCTTGGCCGAAATGTATTGCGCGAAATGTTGAAATTCGCTTCATCGTTTTGGGGTAAAAGTTTCATTACTGGATTGGTCGATTTGCGCTTTCCCCAATCTATTAGTATGTGTGTACTCACTGCCTTTCAGACGTCTCAAAAAGTTCATATAGCCTAGCATATACACATTTCAGGGACGGTTATTCCTGTAACCACATCCTGATGAATGTAATATTTTAACTTGTCTTTTAAAACAGGATACAAAGAAATGCATCTTCCGTCTACTTATCTGTCTTGGTCATCTCTGTGATGAAAAAACAATTTTAATTTCTTAAAATGTTTTATTTTAATTTTTTTTGCGTTATTTATTAATTTATTATAGTGTATATTTACAATTGTTCCTGTATTTGATTTAATTTTGTAATTATTTTTCGTTATATGATGAAGAAGATAATCGCTGCAATTTTCATTTATTGCAAACACAAATTATAACAACAACTAATAACAGATAAACTAATAACAAAAAGAAAAACGATTCTCTTCTTCATCATCACGTATTTCCTCAAGTCCAGCGACTGTGAATTTTATTCATTGTATTATTTTGTATTAAAAATAAACGTTAGTTGTGTTGTGTTTAGTTGAGTGGCTCACAACCCAACCATAATTGTTTCATTCTTAATACACATTCTGATTTCTAGTTTGGGAGAGTCGATTCTGTGATCACAGGTCACGTTTCGTTTAAAGTCTCGTTCACTCACATCCGTTGTATTAATAATTTGTGTGCTGATGTAACTTGTTATGCGTATGCCGTTGATAAACGGAAGTGCCCTTAGGAAATAATGGCTTAGCTATCGAATCACAAGAAAGGAACGTTTCGCCGCCTCTAGATCCTTCTTTTGATTCCACGCACGCATTTGGAAATGCTTGATCCTATTATTTGCCGTATTTTGTACGTCTGACTTCTGTAATTCTAGTTCAGCATCGCAAAGCCTAAGCTTCCCAGTCCAACCGAAGTCCAACCTTTCACATGTGCACATTTCACTCGATTTGAGCGGTGGTTTTGTTCCACCAAGGTGCCGAGCAAATTGAATATAGAGACAAACATCTGTATTAGAAGCTTAAAATCTTCCAAAGCAGTCTTTGTTGGCATTCCTCGTTTCATTCACCGGTATTCGGTGGAAAAAGAAAGAATAACCGTACTTTAAAATGTATCCTATCTTGTATCTAACATTGTGTTTCCTATCTCACTGCCCATTCTTGTTTTCTCCGAATACCGTTGAATGAGACGAGGAACGCCGACAAAGACGGTTTTTGGATATTTTAAAATTCTAATTCATTGACAGCCGTGTTACAAGTTTTTTTGTCTTTATGAACATCTGTTTGTAAGAATGAACTTCATCGATTGAACTGAATCGAAGCTTTACCATAGTAAAATCTGCGATGCCTACTTGTAACTCTGATCTCGCTGGATCAAAACCCTGCTATTCAAGTCGCGTGTAGGTCGAATCGCTGTGTATTAAAAAAAAGTGAGTTTTTACTGATCTTTAAACCAAACTACGATACCGAGGCGTGATCAAAAAGCCGCTCGTTTTTACTCGAAATTAATCAAACTTTAATATAAAGATATTTTCTGCCAGCGATGCAATTTGCTTTAAACTTTTCGTGAGAATTTCGATCAGTAGTTGTATGAGTGATATGATTTCAATTCGTTGAAAATTAATAATTGTTTGCGTGATACGATTTCAACACATACAAATAATGCAGCTAATAGATGTTTATGTTGCGTAATAATGCGATTTTCGAATTCATATAGGTGTAGTATAGAATAATGAAACTACGCAAAATAATTATGATCAGGCGTAATGTGTTGTTTGTGTGACATAATTTCAACATATACAGCTAGTCACTTATACAGCTAATAGATGATTATTTTGCGTAGTAATGCGATTTTCGAATTCAGGTAGGTGTAATATTGAATAATAAAATCACACCGAATAATGATGATTAAGCGGTATGTATTGTATATGTGACGTAATTTAAACATAAAAACTAATCACTAATACAGATGATAGACGTTTCTTTTGTGAAGGAACGCGATTTTATATTTCAGCTGGGTGTAATATGTAATAATGAAATCACACGGAATAATGATGATTGCGTGGGATTATTCACTGTATAATGCAGGAGAAATTTCAATGATTTATTCCATGTTTATTTTCCATGGCGTTATTTAAAGTCTTAGTACGACAGGATATCGTATTTTGTGCTATACTAAATCGTCATAAGTGTCAAGTGCTATTAGGGTAACATATTTAAGTGCTTCTCTAAATATTCCCTTGGAAATCGACTCACAAACACTTGATCGCCCACTGTGTTTGTTTTCGAAAATCGGTAACATGAGAACTTGAATCTTCTGCGTTTATCCGAGTAGGATGAAGGTGGATTGTTCATCAATTTTGAGCATGGGAGAGGCGAAGAGGGCCCATTTGTTAATTGGTTGTAATTTTCTCCCTTCTCATTCCCCTGTGAATGCCTTGTTGATCTATTGAATCACACCAATCAATGCGTAATTATCCGCCGGGGTGTGAAAAGCATATATATTTGTAGCTGTATGCATTATAGGCTATATTTCTTGCAAATTTCGTTTGAATATTGTTCATACATTTTGCCGCAGTACAATAAATGTCAGGTGGCATAATATTTGGTGGAAATCTTTAGGCAGAAATTGCAAAATATCTACTGCACTTAACATATTTAGCCAACATATTTATAGTTCATTCTAAGCCCAAATTTACTACAATCGTAGCTCCCTCCTCTCAAAGATAACTATTTACTATCATATAAATTTTCACAGATAGTTCCAGAGTCAAAATTTTGAGACAGGTTCGTTTAGTTTTTCAAGAATTATTTCTCTGTTTTTAATCGTTGCAATTTTTTACCCAGTTTCATACTCGTTCATTAGTTGAACTTACAGCTTTACTGTGGTATCTTTTAAACAGCTTAAATTATCATAGTTTTTAATTTATACGATTTTTTTACAGTGATTTCACTTTTGTAAACCTACCCCGTAACCGGGGCGATTTTACACTGGGTCAGGGAAATAATTACATTCCGTTAAAAAAATTACGAAATCTAAGTTTACCTTAACAAGATCATTCCAAATTTTTATAGTAAATAGCAAATTAAATCCAAAGGCCCCATAACCTTTTAAACATTTCCCTTTCTTAACTTCTTTTACTGCCATCGTCGGGAGAAAAAATCTTCGAACTATCAATTCTTCAAACGATTAAATCTTTTAAAGTAGACCATTATAATGAATAAAAAGAAGCCAAATATTTGTATTAAAGGAACAGATTCGGAGTTAAATTCTATTCAATTAACTTATGAACTTCTTTGAAGGTTGAGTTTGGTGTGGACATTGCATCTGTCATTGCTACCGTGGCATTATTTTCGAAACATTTATCATCCGAACAATTTATCTTCCGAGGAATTTGCCTGTAACCACCATCTTCTTCACCTTTGGAGTAATATTTTTACTGCTATTTCATTGACTTATGCAGAAATTAAATAAATTAACCACAAGATTAATAATACAAAAAAATTAAAGACCATGTGTGCAGTCATACATAAAATATCTCATAAAAATGCAATAATCAACTAATAATATCTAAAATAATATAGATTTCATGCAGTTTTTAAACAAATATTTAACTTCATCATGTTCAAGTAGGTGTCACTTAATTACCGGCCATGGTGGCTGAGTGGTTAATATGTTACTATGCTAGCGCTCTAACGCCAAGGCCCCAGGCTAACCGGAAAAATTCCGGTTAGGTAATGGCCGTCTGTATGTGTTTTGTGCTTATGTAATATATTAAAACGGATATGTTTGAGGGCACCTGATTCCGTTTTATAAATATAAAATAAATTTACGAATAAAAATTAATTTGATATATTTTATTAGTTGGCGGAAGTATTATTCTCTGGCAAGTTAGAAAAAGAAATTAAAGTAAAGGAAAGAGTGACGGAAGAGTTCACAATTGGATATTGGGATTACAGTTGATTTTGATCTTAACATGTGTTAACAAATTCGAATTGTTTGAAAGATATAAGTATAGTGCTACATAGAAATAGACATAGGGAACCGAAAAAAAGAAAACTCTTACGAAATGCGATGGATCACTTTTAGTGGTAGTATCGAACAACTCCGCGCCCGGAAAAATTATTTTCGGACTTTCGTTTATGACAATAATAGCCGAGCTCTTTGTGGGAGGCTTACGGGGTATTTTCTCCGTCGGGTCCCATTCCAAATCTTTCTAGGATACACTTTTTTCTTGAAAGAAGCGTTTGACTTCAGTGGTCCAGTCTTTACGCATGAATGGATCTGACGTTTGTGGCGTATCTGCGCTGTTTAAAAGAGATTCCATTCCCACGGACTCATCCCACCGCTTAGGCCTCCGCCAACTGACCTCTTAAAAAAATTTTCCTAGGTTTCTCTGCTGGGTGAAGTAAGTGATTTTCGGGAAATTCGGTCTTCTCTATCTTCGTTGATTCTTGCGATATTCGAATGAAATTTTTTGTAACTTTTCTCATGTTGTGGGTGTTTTTATATGTAAATATAGATTATAAAATCGGATATACTCATGGCTCAATTCGTTGTTGAACAAGTTATCTGTAGAACACTTATCAATTTTAATTAATTAAATATATAAATGATGGAAATAAAGCAGTGAATTTCTACATGAAAGTGTGCGGCTTAAAATAAGTTAGGTAAATATATGAGTTCAGCAAATGACACAAATTGTGTTTAAATATGGTACTGCAGGGCAGACTTATTCCTTATTTTCTTTTAGTCAGATTTTTCTGGTTAGAGAATGTCTGTTTGTCTTCGTCCTTTGATATTGTTTATGTCTACTACTGATATTGTCATTAAACGGATTATTGTGAGAACTTTGCAATGAACAAATATAAAAAAGTAATGAGAGTAAATGATCCGTAGTTATTTCTTTGAAAGGAAACAATTGAGTCAGAAAAAATTAGTGGAATTAAATTATGGAAAAATAACATAGTAAACTTCTACAATATTGAATTTATTTCCAAGGATAGCCTTTGCGCCGAAAGCGGTCGAAAATAAATTCAACAGTGTGGAAGTTTACTTCGCTATTTATCCATAACCTTATAATGTCCTTCCATGAAATATGGCCTAACATGATAGAATATATCCTTGGAATTATTAAAAATGTAATATACGTATTCTACGACAAAGAACACTCTTGTTCTGCTATTTCTTTTATCTGTAAATTTCTTATGAAAATATCGTTTTCGTCTTTTCTTTCTCCTTTCTCTTTCTCTCGAGCTTTTTATACATTTCGCAGGTTTTCGCACCCCTTCTCCTTTTGAGTGTTTTTATATAGTGAAAAATGCTTCTCTGTGATCAGTATTAATACAGTTTCTATTTGCTCCATAAAACTATTCTGTCTCTCCACGTCTCCTCTCTATTCCTACGTTACTTGTTTAAAATCTGTATATATTACTGTTACGTTTTGCTTTAGAGTGTATTTGTATTTGACTTGGGTTAAACGAAAGTTGGTGCTTCTTTGTCTTAATTTCGCTCAATAAAGACGCTTGTATGTATTTAAAAATTAAGCAGATTGAGTTAAATGTATCGGGATTGCCCTCAGATATAAGGTAAACTGTAGTACGTTTAGTAAAATAATCTGAGGTATAATAATAAGCCAAAAAGGCTTGGTTTGTATTTATTGCCGGTAACTGTGATGAAATGGTAAAAGAGCAATGTTATTTCACCTTGGTCAGACTCCATCTGAATACGTGGCATTTTTATGGGATCCCACGGATGATGTGTGTTCCCGTAAATTCGAAAAATTGCAGCGATAGGTTTCTTGAAAACGTTTATGATAATGTAGCTAGTGTTACAAAAATACCCTCAAACGCAGGTGGGCGTAATATCGAAGAAAGAAAATTGTTTCGTTTAGGGAGACTACAGGTTTGGCAGCAGATGATGATCGGACCCCTCAATTAGACATATCTTAAAAATAGGTTGGCATAATTCATTCCATACATTTTTAATCGGTGATTTACGCGATGAAATATGTGACAGTGAAAGCGATTTTCGCAGCCAGATGACAAAAATATTTCGCGAGATGATATCGAGAGTAGATGACCTATGCTGGTCTCTTTTCCGGATAGTGTAAGGTGCGCTAACATGAGAATTATTTTGATAGTTCGGTGTTTCACACCACCTGTCACACGCCTTATGGCGGCTCGCGTGGTATTAATGTAAATGTAAATGAAAAAGCGACAATCCTGCTACTTGAGCCGAACCATTGATGAAAGTTTCACTGAAGAAACGATTTTTTAAGACGGGATTATTAGAGTTGATTTTTATGTGAAAAATTTGCGATACAAGTTGACTAAGAAAGTAATGCAAAGGGTTGCAAGGTATTGATGTATTTGTGGAAGTTGCTCCGCTACGGTCGATTCTCAGTCGAGCTCCCACCGGGCATCGAACCCGGGACCGCTTTTACTGAAGCCGAACGCGCTTCCCACTCGGCTATCCCTTTTTCCCATGTTTTCAAAAGCAAACTATCGAATTGGTAAATGCGTAGAAGAGGGGTCCACTTGCCTTACGTTGCCAGTAAAGGGTCTTTAAATAGTAACAATTTATTTTGTATTTATTTCAAACGTCTGAGGTTCGTAAGCGATGACGTGGCAGTCCGAGATGACTACTCGACTATCTTAGCAAGCTTCTATATTTACAAATTAAAATGTCTTTATTTTCCAGTAGTCGTCTGTATAAATCTCATCGGTCCAAATAACGCTTCTCCGATTATTCATTGTGGGCTCTATTGGAAGTCTCACAAACTCAAATTAATTGTATTTCATCTGTAAATATATATTCAATTTTGTATAATATATAATTGTCGTGCCAAAAATGTATTTCGTCTCACCGATAATATGCCCTTCAAATTTATTCCCTTGAAATACAACAATAAGCTGCACGATCTTAGTAGTAAGATTTTTATGTCTACAGCCTTCTATGAATAAGCCTTTTCTAATATCGTATAGTTTACTCTGACAGTTAATTTCTACTATAGACCTATAGGAACCGTAAAAAACAATATACTTCGTAGAAAGCTATCGTATTACGGAAGAGGTAGGAAAGTTCGTAATTTTTCCACACGATTTAATTATGCGATCGCTTTCGCTAAAGGCCTAAATATGTCTTTCAGCGAAACCGGTTCATTCATAAAATCGTGTGGAAAAATTTAGAAGATTTATTTCTCCTTTGTGATAATTTTTTATCCTTGCATGGAGTTAATTTGACAGTTTTTCAGAAATTAAAAATTTTTGTTGAAAATCCTACATCTCTGTTGAAAATCCTACATCTCTGTTGAAAATTGTTGATAAGCGAGTATGAGGAATAGGTATTCATAGATATACGTCATTAAATATATCAGCAGGGGAGGCTAAGAAGCAAGGAAAAATGGAGTCTTACAGGGCACTGGGAAGGAAAACAATCCATTGTGATTAGATTGAAACGACTTATCTGTAAACTTGGAGACGCTCATTAATTTTCTAGAGTTCCACGAGAAACTTTCATCTCAAATTTTTCTTGCGAAGTGCAATATTTCGCTTTTATTTCTTTCTTCAATTTGTACAAGTAAATTTCAGTAAAACTTTGAGATTGTATGTAGCATCAATTATGGAGCCGCTCGTTAAGAAACTTTTTGCTTCGCTACGCGTGCGTGTTTTTTATGAAATTAATAAAAATATATATATTAAAACATTGAGGTTCTGATCATCCGAAATTTTCCAAATCTGATTTTTTTACTTTTAAAGAAGTACTTTCGGTGCCTTCGATTTTGAAGTACCAATGGAGTTCCATCTAGATATTGACACCTCTGTTTTACCTATTAAAATTTCAGAGAAAATTACTTTTATGAAAAGGAATAATTAAAAATACTTTATTTTTGTGAATGAGAAACGTTGAATAAAACATTTTTGAATGAAAATTGGTAAATTACTACATTTTTACTGCGCGAAGAGTTTGAACTTTTCCAGATAAAGTCACGGGCTTTTAAGTACTTACCATCCAACGTTGATGAGTACTTAAGCCGCAAGTGTTAGTAAACTGTAAGTTATTCCTGCAGAAAACAACTAATGGGCGTAATATCTGGATAATATAGCTCACTCTAAGTTAAGATAGGGGTTTATAATTAGAAGCGGGAAATCATGGAAACCGCCGCTTGTGAAAAAACTTCGTAAGGTCGAAATAACGAAAGGAAATTTGAGGTATGCTGGAGCAGAGTAGAGGCAGATACATAAATATCAAACTCCATCTCATCCGGATAAAATATGACGCAAGAAGCATTAAGTTTAATAGGGTGGAAAAATAACGATCCTTGGAATGAATGGATGAACTTGGATCTAACGCTAAAGAGGCTTACTGTGGGAGTTGCTACCGGCAAAGCCGCTTTGTCATTAAAAAGCTGAAATCTTTAAAAGGAATGTTCTGCTTTAATGTAGTTCAAGAGATACGTTATTTGTATTAGTATCTATATAAACAAACACATTAAATACCTCCTTTTTAATCTATGATTACATTATTTTTTTAATTAGTTGCTAATATATAACTGACTTTGAATCAAGTACTGACGAAAAAAAATATGTTTAAGATGCTACACAAACACGCTTTTGGCAAAGAACACTTTGTTCTGCTGTTTAATTTATTTTTAAATACTTCATGAAAATGTCATTATCTTTTATGTTGTGATCAATTACTCTCTTTCTTTCAACTACGGTAAATATTTTTTCTGTGATTAATATCACTTGTCTTTCATTTACTAAACGAAACCATTCATTACCTCCAAATTTGTTCTTATTTTCACATTCTTCGTTAAAAATCTGGTTATATTTCTGCTTTTTGGTTATTGTATTTGACAAGAATTAAATAGAATTTGAGATTTCCTGTTCCTAATTCTGCCCAATAAAGACGTTTGCATGTATGAATGTTTTAGTACGTATATAAACCTTAAATAGCATAAAAATGGTCAGTTTTAGAACGTAGTTTATATTTTCTTAATTTTTCTCAAAAGTGTACTTGCGTCGATTTAAAAAATAAAGCCTCCGATTCCGTAAATGGAAAATTTGGAAGATTATTGTTATTATCATTGAATTTCAGTGTACTGCATCTATCCTAATCTAGCAAAGACGAATTAACTCTTTTTGTGATTAATTTAAAAATAGGCCGTGTTAACAATTCTTCCAATAGAATAATTTACAAACTAAGGACGTAATATCGAGAATAAATAGAGCTTGTGAAATAGTTTTTGAGAACGCAAGACTGGACCTGAAGTTTTTGATCAGATCATATCAATAAATTTTAAAAAATCTCAGAAACTCCAAGCATCTACCAAATAGTGCCTCTTTAATGAATTTACTTCTTTAACTTGCACATTTCCGAATTTAAAAGGCGGAGAGTAATATATGTAGAGTATACGCGAGTTTTTGCGGAAGTTTTTGGATGATGTTAATTCATCAACTGCGGAAAAAAATTCTCTCGAGGAGTTTGCAGCTTTATTCGGTACTTGAACACTCCTTTCTTTGTTCAGCGACCGGCAGAAGTCGCAACTGATGAGATACTTTGGGACCATAAATTTTACGTATTTTTTAGACATTAGAGGTGCTTTTAAGCCCCGTAAATTTCAAGCTTTCCGTTTTTAGCGATGGAAACTCTGTCGTAGTTCCTAAATTTCAAGAGAAACTTTTACGAACATCGAGCTTCAAAATTATCAATTGAAAAGATTAAAATTATGATCGGCGAAGAATGATTCCAGCCTACTTTTCCCAAAGATGACAAGGCTGACTAATGAGGATCAATAATTTAATTTTAATTATCTGATTTAATAAGGAAATCATATACTATAACGAGTAGATTTAAGAATGCATTTTTTCCGTGAAGGACTTGCGTAAGCTATCGGTTAGGGAAATTTAGTTATGCTAAACGCTAAAGAAATGATTTTGCATAAGTTCATGTTCAGTTCTCAAAGGAAATAAAATGTTACGCATTTTTTTTCTCGTGAGATTTATAAAAGATTAGTCGTGATATGAGTTGGGATAGTCATTGCGAACATTCCATCACCTTGAAAATAAATGAGCAAACACTGAGCTCTTGAACCAAAAGATTTAATTGCCTTCAAATTAAAATTTCGACATGTACACATGGACGTACTAAGATAATCGAGAGGTTGAATTCGGGTGGGCGGGCGTCTTCCATATTTCTCTAATCCGCTTATTTCTGCGTTCATTTCAATTCCGTATTCCTCCGATGTTGCTTTTGGAGGTTTTATAAGTACATAACTAAATTTTGTGGTCATTAGTAATACAGAGGAAAATTATTCTTTAGAGTACATCGCATTGCTAACTAATTTTGGAACGATTCATATAATATTCAAAAAAACGTAGGTTCCACAAGAATACTTATTGAGAAAAACATTTAAAATACATCTCTTCGCGTATATTTTTCGATCTCTTGTACATCTCTTATACAGAAAAAGTTTGGAAAATAAGGCTGTTTATTTAATTTTTATTACCAGCATCGATAATAACTCGGCATTAAATTATTTCCTTCGCAAATTTTACAAATAAAACGGGTCGTATGGATTTGCTTCGATGTGGCATTTTACGAGAAATCGTTATTCTTACTTGAAACTCGCGAATGTCAGACGTCGGTAATCAAGCATTACTGTCGCTTCTTTATTAAGTTTGGAGGGCGTTTAAGAGACTTCGCTTTCCATTTCTCTTCGAGGACAAAAAGCGGGCAAATATCTCGGAGGGAAGCACTCCCCGCGCGAAATTTAATCATAACCGTCTCTTCGAACGAGGGGTAATGAATGCAAAGAAACTGGCGGGATTAACCGCCTTAAAGCGCGGCAAAGGAAAACATTATCTAGCGGAGAGCTCTCATCATCTCCGTACGCCTTCGCCGGCAACTGCGTTCGTCGAATGCCGCAGTAGAGATCGATATACACTCCCACTCAAGCGACAACGCCGCCGTTCCTCACTCCCCCTAAAAACTCCCAATTTACCCTACACCATTCCGCTCCTCTTTTTTACTCCCGTAAGCCCCTTTCCTTATCTCGCCATTCCCCATCCCACTCTCTCTCATCTTCCTATCCAGTTCGCCACTTCTCTATCTCATTGCTATTCCCTCCCCTTCTTATCGCACGCGTCGCCTAATTCGATTTTAGATTTTATCCTTCGCGTGCCTCCCCACCAGTTCGCTACCCCCAGTTCTCTACCTTCCCCGAGTGTCCGTGTCGTTCTCCCCACGTCTTCATTTCTTCCTTTCCGTTTCAAATACTGTCCTTATGCTCCATCCTCCGTTCCGGCCCCTCCAATCCCGTTCCCACTGGTCGTATCTGGAAGCCATCTCTGCTCCTTTCCCAGCTGGGTACAAAGGGCGCTTTCGGCTGAGGGAAGGGACAGGACAGGAGGATAAAAATGTTAGAAACGGAAAGGAAAATCGCGTCTTTAGTCCTGGAATCGGATTTATGGGGCAATGCAAAGCGAATGGGATGAAGTAACTCTGATAAACAAGTGTGTATTTGATAGTCTTTAGGGGTCATGGGGATTTCTTTTTTATTAGAGGTTTAAAATATCCAACAGTCGTCTATGTCGGCACTCTGCACCTCCTTTCCCATTATTCGGAGACAACGGCAATACCTGGATTACCGACATTTCAAGAAACTCCCAATGTACATTTCAATGACGATGCTCCATCATCAGGTGTATAGGTACAGTCCTGGCCAAAATTAACGCAGCACCTCCCTAGCGATCCTAACGACCGGTGGTGCGTTAATTTTGGCCAGGAGTGTACATACCTTTATTAGATGATGATAGCATCGATATTGAAATTTTTGGAGTTTCTAAAAAAGTGGGCAATCCGGATCTTGCTGTTATCTCCGAATACTCTCGGCAACGAAGTACGGAACGCTGACAAAGACGGTTATTGGAGATTTTAAACCTCTAATTCATCGTATTCCTAATTTTCTCTCATTACGACTTCCTTTTTGAGGATATGGAATAGAAAATAATACGGTTTGAATAAGGGCAAGATTGAGATTATGCCTCCGCTTTTATTTAACTTGATGTCATTTTAGCTTCGGAAAGTGAGGGAAGAGAAAAGTTAAGCGATAGAAAGAGAAAGAAAACACCACATGGATTCAACGTTGGTCAAATCCTGTTACCTCTATCGGAAATCACTCTCATGGGTGCGAAGCACCTTATTAACATACTGATGATGGTAGCTGCATTTAAACTTATTGGAAACTAGATCCTCTATAATTCGGAATCGTCTTTAATTTGAACTATTTTCTGGTTGAAAGAAAATACTACGGAAAAGGTTACAGATCGTGGTTACCAAGCAGTGTTAAAAATCGTGGTTAATTTGAATTTATCTTTGGGTAATTCGAATTTTTTTAGGAGTAACTCTTATATTCTGCTCGGCTTATCCTCGAATATATATGGTTAATCCGTTATTGGAGCGATAACGCAAACGGGGTCCGAAATAGACTTTCGATTTCTCTCCAGAATACATCCTCTTTAGATACACTGTCTCTACATTTTCCCAGGGATTTTTTTAACGTGATCCATGGGATATGTGAGGAGGAACGGCCGGTTGTAGCGTCGCAGGATAATCAGCCCACCGCGTTTGAACGTAAAGAAGAATTCGACCCACCAAATTTCCGGCCGTCATGATTATGCGGGTATCTAATTCGCATTGTGTGTCTTCTCATCTCGTTTCATTTTCTCATCTCCCGCTGCAGAACCCTCTTCTCCATCGTACAACATCTGTCCCCCCGAATCCCCCCTCTGTGCCTAACTCGTTTTCCTTCCCTCTTCCTATTCTGTTTCCCACATACCAATCCCTTCTTCATCTTCATTCCTCTATTTTCTCTGTCCTTCTCTACCTTTCTTATCGAAACTTCATCCTACAGAAAAAAATAATTACTTTATTCACTTTGCCTTTGTTTTTCCCTTGAACGAGTAACATATTTTCTCTGTCTTTGCAGATAATCATTCTCACCAGCTTCTTTTTCTATTTCATCATCGTGGGTGGTTTGCTCGCGTTTGTCATAGGTGTTGTTTCTCCAATTTTTCCTATCGTCCACTTTTCTCTTCATCCCAGTACAGCTCTTTATTCTTTAAGCAGTCTATCAATTACGCTCTTCTCCTTCCTCTCTTTACTTTTCCTTTCACTGTGCCTTCCAATACTTCCTTAAGTAAGCAGTTCCTTCTGATTGCATTCCCTATCCAATCCTTCTTCCTTTGGATTATCAAAGCGATAAGTCTTCTTTTTTCATTTACCCTCCTCAATACCTCCTCATTTATAACTTTGTCCATCCGAATGATGTTTAACATCCCTCCATAACTCCAAACCCACATTTCAAACGCCACTGTTCTATTTCTCTCTTTCTTATGGAGGATCCACGTCTCGCAAGCTATATAGAAACACACTCGATACAAAGCATTTAGTCATCCATTTCCTCAACTCGACATTGATGTTACTATTTTTATTTTTTTTTCTGAATGCTGTCTTACCATTCCTATTTTTAACTTGACTTCTATTAAAAAAAGAAATAATGGATCTAACATTTTTATGTATACACAACCACAAAATACATACGCTAACAGTAACTTGTTAGTGTAGGTATTTTGTGGTTGTATATAAATTAAAATATTAGATCCATTATTCCTTTTTTTTAATGATCTTAGACCAAGTGAAGGCCGAAACAATCAACGCTATTCTGACTTCTATTCTTCTTCCAATTATTAACTTTTATCCTATTTAGAGGAACCTTAATCTCTATGTATATAGTGATTTCCTGGACTGCGGATACGAGTCATAATTTCAGTGTCAAGTAGTACCAAACACTGATTACTTCGCTTGAGAACTCTATCTTAGATCACTGAAGCAATAATGAGAAAACTTTAAGTAGGCAAGGGGATTTGGAATATTATGAAGAGTTAACGAGCTACTAAGAGAAATTATTCCACCTATTAGGTACTTTATCTGCCTTTGTACATAATTATTCTCATCTGCTTCTTTTTTCTATTTATATATACCTTAATTTTTTATGTATCATGCAAATTTTATCATATATTGTTTGCATTGTAACGATCATGTCTTTATAATATGTATACATCTTTGTATTTTCGTTGCGTATAGCTTTGAATTCTTGCACAATATTTGTTTTATCTTTATGATTTTATATCATTATGTACATGTATTTCTTATGCTTATTATATTGAATATATTAGGGCATTCCATTGAAAAAGTACGAAATAACACTGTGGTTGTAGTTGAAGTCGTTATTCAAATCAAACATCAGAGGCCAAAGCACGACTATCCCACTGTTTCCTAAGCTGAAGGATTCCCTGTTCCTATAATTCATGTGTCTGTGACAAGAACAAGCCTTGTGTGTACTGTCCAATTCCGTACAAGGATCCCATGTTCCCAGAATAAGAGCCAGTGATTCAGTGTGTCCTTTAGTTCGTCATCCCAGTCCCTTTGGGATGTTTTTTAAGCGGACTAAACAGATTGATGTTGCAGGGTGACATTTCTGGGCCGTAGGGAGGATGCTTAAGCTATTCCTTATTGAACATGGCCAGTACACTTTGAATGACCCTGGAGACGTGTGTACATTGTGGAGCAGTTGACTTTTCAAACACATAGTCTCCCCCGTATATGGCCAATATCCGCCGATGAATATCGGCCGATCAAAAAATTATAGGTAAATATATAATTATTCGTAAGGTCGAAATAATGAAAGAAAATTTGAGGTTTGTAACAGATAGAGGCAGTTCATGAATATCAAACTGTCTCATTCGGATAAAATATGACGCAAGAAGCACCAAGTTTAATAGGGCGGAACAATAACGGAACTTGCAATGAATGGATGAACTTAGGTGGTGAAATTGGATCATCGCTAAAAAGGCTGGGGAGTTGCTGATGATAATAATTAAATAATAATTTCTGACCTTTTGCAGTCAGAAATCTGATCAATCGTAGAATTTTGCAATGTAAACGCCGTGATGCCCTTATACGCACCGCCGCGTCAATTGGACGGAGTACACAATTAATCAGTGAAAGAATTGCTCCTGTCATAGCCAAATAAATCCTGGGTATAGAGAATCCTTCGGCTCCCTGTGGGGTAATTAGGGTATGCCTATGGTGCTTAATTTGGATTTAGACTTAATTATACCCGCAGTGTCATTTCGTACCTTTTAATTTGAACACCCTATTATATATATTTTGTCAACTTTTTTCTCTTCTTTGTGTTATGACTTTTGGTAGGTTTTTACATGTTTTTCACACACCATCTTCGTGGGTATTTTCTGCTGTATTTTTGCCTGATTACCTCTTAGGTTTTTTTAACATTCACAATTTTTCTCATAGTTTCTCATGGTATCTCTTTAATTATTGTATAATTTCTGACGATAGGTCAGATGGAAGAGACTTTTAGTCTCAATCTTGCTCAAATAGAAAGGTATTATTGTAGTAAGAAGTGATTCTTTCCCGGTGAATTGCTTGTAAGAATTGTTCTCAAGTTTCCAACTGGGGGTAGTCTCACCATGCCGTCGACGTTTTGGTCGCCAACTCTGTAGACATCTTCAGGACGGTGATAATCTATTCGCTTAGTCTGTAAAGTGATTGAATATGAAGATGGCTGCAGAGTTGGCGGCCGACGGCATGGAGAGGCGCCACTAGGTTGGAAACCCGAGAACAGTTCCCACAGGCATTATTATCACTGCATTTCCAACCACATATTCTTCCTGTACGTATCCCTCTCCCAGTCCTTTCACTTTTTTTGCTCTCTTATCTCCTTTCTGGCGGAAATATTTTACAACCATATTTTATTTAACGGATTTTCGTCCGATGTCTTTTTGAGAGGAAACCGTTGTTTCATTAAACGAGATGTTCATTGATCGGCAGTTCTCTATTTGATGCCTTTAGGAAGAGTGGATCGATATAATATGTGGGCTGAATTCAAATTAACTTGGTAGAGGGATGAGAGCAACTGAACTTATATCCTTGGTAATATAAACCAGTGAAGCCCTTTGTGACGGCCTATCGAGGACCTTGCCTCGGGCCCCGCATTTTTAGCAGCCGCGTTAATCAAAGGAAGATAAAATTTTACGAAGGCAATCAAATGTGTCTGGTATGAGTTTAATCAATGTTGTCTCTTCGTTTTCTTTCGAAAGGAGAACGAAGTAAATAATAAAAGGAACGTAACTCTTCGTTAAAAATATGAATGACGCTTCTTAATGAAATGATGGAGCACAGTGCATACTAGAGTGAAGCGTTTTGCCACTTTTTTCTGATCAAAATATAATACCTGGCAAAAGTGACCCACCCACATTGCCATTACAAATATTAATTATTTTTAAAATAAAAAATATCTTCTCTCAGAAAAAATATTATGACAATTATGATTTTTATAGCACCTTCCGTCCTCATCAATTCTTTCACACTCTGGCTCATACTGATTGCTAAGCATTGCTGTTTAGTACCTATTTATAAAATGCAATATCTCAATTGTTGTATAAATATTGTTATTATATTTCTTAGTACATGATGACCAAAAGGTGAGGGGATTGATTTTCATGGTAGGGAGGAAAGAAGGGACACTGATACTGGTTGAAAGGATGGTTATCCTTTGAATATTCGAGGAATTAACTAGAATACCTATGGAATGTGCTGTTTGCATTTAACTTCACAACGAACTACTGGAGTGTTGAAGATCTAACTATTCCCTCGGTCGATGACTCGGATATTTTCTCCACTTCCTCGTGGTTACCAGCTTTCGCAATTCGTTCTCTTGTTTTTCTTCAAAAGACGCCATCAATTATTAAATAATATGCGAATTAAGAGAATTTGGCAAGATTGCTGTGCATAAAAGAGACATTACATTGGGGGAAAGGATTCTAAAGGTGGAGGTGGAGCTGGTTTTCGATGCTGCGCCCACTAGTACCGAAAAAGGCTCTTAACTACGCGGTATTAATTCAATATCTCTTATATTATTATCATTTAATATTCCACTTCCTTTATTAGCAATCATCGATCCTCTATCTTCGAAGTGCAAATTTCCGGTTTTAATCCCTCATTATCCCGACCTTCCTTCCCCACCTCTCCCTTCCCATTTCTCAGCCTCGTTCACATTTTATCATTCAATAAAGGATAATGCGAGAAGAGGCTTTCAATATCAAATAGAGCCGATTGTTCGTCTCCCCTCATCCATACCGTCTGACGTGTTCCCTTTGAATATCGGATGAGTCCCTTCCTTTGGCTCCGTCTATACCAATTTGGCCCCTCATTTAAGTTCCTTTCTTTTGTTTTGCATCTCCATTCGCGACGAATTCATTCCTTAGATTTATCTCTCGCAGTGAGCACTCATAAGACTGGTCCGTAAAGTCGCGGACCTTAATTAGGGCAAATTATTTTATCTGGAAGCGAGAGAATAGCTGAAGGTTGGCGTTTCATTGTAGTCTCAAATTCTATTCTTCAAAGCATATCGAATAAATTAAATTTTCTCGTCGGAATGTGTTCGGCTCGAAATCAATTTCGTGAGGAATCTCGGGCCATTATTGTACCTCCAGTATTCTCTCACGTTATTGTTATGCTCGGTCATTGTTCGGTGGGCTTTTTTTTAGCGGCGTACGCTGTGGTAATGACGACGTTTGCCCGTATTACTGTCCAAAGAGGCGTGGGTTTCGGAACGGTTCTCTTGCGTCAATAAGTTGAAATAGCTCCAACGGTCGTGGAAATGCACAGGGACTCGTCATTGGAGTTTACAAAACCATGCATTACATGGGTGGAACAAAAGTAGGGCAGGAGTAATTAACTCGAAGAAGGTCTTACTTTACGAGTATTTGCACAAATTGAAGTGGTAAATGAGGATTCACGGGGAAACCTTGTTATGGAAGAAAATTCTTACGGACTTTTGTTTTAATTGATCTGGCATTGAAAATCGTGGGTATTCACCTTTTAATAGTGGTATCATCCTGATCCACTCCAGAGAAGTTATTGATACTTCTAATGATGACCTGAAAATCTGTGAGGAGAACTTCATTTTGACTGCTATTTAACTAATCTCTGGTCATTTTTCTACTCTAACGTGGACTTGTTCTACCTGGCTGAAAAAATCGTAAATTCAATTATTGATGGAAAAAAATCTGTAAAATTTAACGAAAACACCCACACTGAAAACGTCTCAATTTTAGAGGTCTACGATACAAATTTCGGAATTTTATTTACTTGATTCCAATTCTAACAATATCTCATACTTTTACATCTTATAATGCCCTTAATAGTATGTTTTTCGTCGAAATTCCGTTCCCGGGAAATTAGTTTGTTATAAACTAATTCAAACGTCTGTTAGTGGTCCTACACTAGTGAGAATAATTCTCTCGGAGAAGACGTACTTTCAAATGCTTGTAGACTTCTTAATTCTAATTGATCATTACGAGAAGTCTAAAATGCAGTACCAAGGAACATTTTACGATCAATGCCTTTACTTCAATATCTCAATTTAAATCGAGTGCTCTCCCAAAATAACTTTAAGAGGAATATGTATGGCTTAAAAACCTTATAAAAAGTCTCAAGGCATCTTAAATGTTCAAAAAAAAGCTAAACCTTGATACCATGAAAGCAAAATTGTAATTAATTATATGTCATATATTTCATATCTTAGAATTTATTATTGGATTAAAGCAGTTCTAAATGATAAAAATCAAACGATACAGCAAGTGAACACGTACCTACTGAATTGGTAAGTATAACAATTTAGACAAAAACTTAATTTTTCATGTCTCAAAAAAGTGAGATTTTTACATCATTCTCCTATATGAGTCTCTCAGCAGTAATACAGGATTATATCTGGTATAGTTACTGGAAATGGATTCATGTGTATCATGATCCTTTCAGCAGCATTTCAACGTCACCTATCAATTATTGGTAAGTATATTTGTTGCAAAATTATTTTATCTGGGTTGTAACAAGTTCGTATTAACCATGTATGAAATTCAAATCAACAACGTTTTCCCAAATTTTTTGGCAGGAAATGCTGCAGTTAAATAAATAGTTGGCATAATCCAATTTCCACTCAACCATGAACCAATATATGTAGATAATCCACGGAGCGATTTCTATCCATTCCTTTACCGAATGCGTATGCATTTTTTCTCTATGTTATCTCTAGCCTCGTTTTATTTACAGCGGATTCATTTTAAATTAATAATTTCGCGTTATTTTCCTTTTTCAAATTAATAATGTCCCGTTATCTACTATTTTTCCCTTAATTTCCATGAGGGTCCGAGAGGAAAAAAATTGATCGTTCTCGGCTTAGCGGTCACCGTGCGGAATTTTCCAATTATTTTTCATTCCATCAATTCCGCTCCTCGGAGCCTGGAGTTATATGGAGCAGGAACGCAGATGCTGGGAGGGAAGGATGGAAGCGATTGAGAGAGTTGGAGATGAATCGAAGGGAAGGGATTACATAACGCTCGTCGAAGTCTTCAGTTCTCTTTATTGGTGATGGTTGGGAAGAATGCAGGGATGTTTGTGAGTTATAAGAATTCTTTGGTTAAGCCATTCATAGCTAAAATATTAATAATTTGTTTAATTGTGCTAGCCGTCACTATGTGAAAATCCATAATAGATGAAATAAAAAACACTTGACGTGACACCTGATGATGACTATTCAATACTTGAACCCGGTCGTAATCATCAAATACATTCCGTGGAATTATTACTAAGATGTTTTATTTGATCCATAAAATTTGACGGAAAATAGCTTATATTGTTTAATCCCACAATTATAATTTACCATAGGTTTTAATTTTTCGGGTTTTTTTTCGTTGATTGATCTCGACTGGTGAAGATGGTTGTCATAAAATCGATATTCGAAGGCGTGGTTTCGTGGAAAACATATCCGAAACAACAAAAAACTTTGGATTTTCCCAAAGGGACTCTAATACGCGACTGGTTTCATAGATGTGCTGAAAATTTAAGCACGTAAATATTTCGTTATTATGGATATTTTTGCCTCAGTAATCTTCAGTTGGAAGATAAAAGCACGCTCACGAAACCGGTCGCGAATTAAAATCCATGTGGAAAAATACTGTCTTGTTATTTCGTTTATAGTTGTAATTGTTAATATTGCTAATCCATCCAATTGTGGAGATCCTATAAACAATCCAATGACAAGTTCATTCAATTAAGTGCTATAAGAATAGTATAATCTCATTTCTATAATTGAGGTTAACGAAAAATAATTGAAAATTGGCTACTTCAGGATCGAATGTAATTAAAATTTCAGGTTCCTTATCGTATTTTCTCTGCGCTTTAAATCATATACTTTATCTGCTACATCAAGAATTTAAGTTGTAATAGATTTATTCCGCAGTAAGGGTAAATGTGAGTTACTTACGCATCATTCGGAAACCATCTCAAAAGCAATTAAAAATATCTACACACAAACAAATATAAAATATTGGACATGAATAAACCCACGATCAATTTGCTGTCTTATAAATAATAGAAATGGAACCTACCGACAAGCAATTAATACATACCGGAACCGAAAATGAGACATTTTGTTTGTTAATCCAGTTAATTGAATTTTTACTTTCTCCGTATAAGTAGTATAGAGAAAGTATTGTATTCGCAAAAAAATTCGACCTCCAGATTTCGGCGGAAATAGATGTTTTGGGGCACATAGAGCATGTTTCAGCTATTTTCCCGAACATGTCTGTCTGTGTGTGTGTCTGTCTGTCTGTCTGTGGTTAAAAAGTTTTTGGGCGCTCTATCTTAAATAGTAATTATCCGATCATTTTCAAAATTTATGTGTAGAATTTTCCTAACAATGCCAAAAGTTGATTAGTTTTTGGTGAATATCGCTAAACCGGAAGTTGCGGTTTATCCGGAACAAAATTTTGTTTCTTAAATATCTCTGTAAGAAGGCATTATAGGTATATACATTTACACAAAAAAATGCAGATAATGTATTTTACTACAACTTTTATATAAAACACTTTTTCGTAACACTGATTGTTTAGGAGTTATTCCCCAATAATGGTTAACCGGAAGTTGTTGTTAATCCAGAAATGGAGGTTTTTCATACATATCTCTGCCAAAATGCAATTTAGGTATATACAATTACATACAATAGTTATAGATAATGTATTTTACTACAACTTTTGTACGAAACAGGTTTCCGTAGCACTGATTGTTTAGGAGTTATTCTTCAATAATGGTTAACCGGAAGTTGTTGTTTAACCACAAATTGAAGTTTTTCATACTTATCTCTGTCAGAATGCAATTTAGGTATATACAATTATGTACCAAAGTTATATATTATGTTTTTTACTACTAAGCTTGTATGAAACATTTTCCTGTAACACTCATTGTTTTGGAGTTTTTCATATATTACCGGCAAAGGCTTCTGTTTTCTATAAATACGGAGAAAGTCATGTGTTGGCCACATCAGATTTTTAATCATGTTGTATTGCATATTTTTATATAATTAGGTTTTTAATTTGAAATATATTCTAACTGGACACATTTTGATTATTTTACTTAGGAGAGAGTATTATAATTACTCTTATGTTTTGCCTCAATCCAATGTGCTTTGATGATAAAAATAGTTAAATTGTTTTTACTTTCTCCATATACGAAGTATAGAGAAAGTATTGTTTTCATGAAAAAATTCGACTTCGAGATTTCAACGGAAATACACGTTTTGGAGTCCCTAGAACCCGTTTTGACCATTTTCGGAATGATGTCTGTGTGTGTGTGTGTGTGTGTGTGTGTGTGTGTGTGTGTGTGTGTGTGTGTCTGTATGTGTGTGTGTGCTAGTGGGCGCTCTAACGTAAAAACTAGTGGTCGTATCAATACCAAACTTTATATATAGTACTGTTTTGTGCGCTGTCAGAGTTGATAAATTTTTGGAGTAAATCGGTTTACCGGAAGTCGAGCTTCATTCATCAAAGCTCATTTCCGGTTTTCAAAATATCTCCATAAATATGATATATACGTGTATTGTATTACAAATAAAAGTTTTAGATAATGTTATTTACTATAACTTTTGTATTTAAAATATTTTTGCATCACCGGTATTTCCGGTTTTCAAAATATCTCCATAAATATGATATTTAAGTATATATTATTATAAATAAAAGTTTTAGAAAATATAATTTACTATAACTTTTGCTTGAAACATATTTTTGTATCACTGATTGTTTAGGAGTTATTCATGAAATACTGATAAACCGGAAGTTGCTGATTATGTACTTTGTGGGCGCTCTGGGCTCTATGAGCGAAAGGCCAATTTCATCGTTTTTCATCGATCATGTCCCAAAAAACATTATCTATAATGTTTGTGACGTCAAAGATAATAATATATATATAATCACTCATCTTCCAAGTTTAGATGGAATATAGACTTAGAAATTACTGTCGTAGATAAATATTTACATCTTATATATGGAGAAAGTCATGTGCTGGCCACATCAGATTTTTTGAATGGCACTGATGCATTACGCTAATATACGCTTGATAATGTACTTTGAGTTAACTTTAATCGAAGTCCAAAAACCTGTATAAACTGGAAAAGTTATTATGTCCCTGTGCCTGAGACAGGTTTTACTGCATTTGGATTGAAAATGTTGCGGCACAAGGAATCGATTCTTTGAGCTTAATACGTTGGCGTTTACATAGAAAAATACCACGATAATGTGAACCCTATCTTATGTATTTCGTAAATAGGAAACCATGCTAAAACGACTTCATATTTCCCGGCGTATACAATGCGGGAAATTCTCCCGGGTTACCAGCAGGGCCGTTCGGTCGATTGCCACCGACGTTTCGGTCGCACACTCCGCAACCGTCTTTAGGGTACCGAGGATGCCAAATTTTGCTACATTTTGATGTGAAATTCGGCATCTTCGACGCCCAGAAGATGACCGTGGACGAAATATCGATGACAATCTACCGAACGATCCGGCTAATAACCCGAGAATTTCCCGCAGAAAACAATACTGTCTTCGACGAGCGATCGTACCATCTCATCCTCCTTTCAGCGTGTGTCAGGGGGGCGTTGCGTTGAATTCGGAAGAGTTATGGTGTTTCGCCCCTAAATCCGGCACTCCATACCGGACGGAAGAATGGAAGATTTAAGATAAGTGTGAGGAAGAATGAAGAGGCTTGAGGAAAACAAGGTGGCGCTGAGAGCTATCACGGCAGTACCTGCCCGAAAAAGCAGGAAATACTGGTTGAGATGATTTACATTTTTATCAGAATCTAATGATCTTAGCCTGTCTACCAGTTTACACCAATAAGGTTCGTACTAGAAGTCGTGAACTCACAAAATCTGAGAATCCGAGTTCGATGCAGTTGTGGAATCAATTTTTCTTTGCGTTAAACTTTCGTTAAAAGTTGAGCCATAGCCAAGTTTTACACATTAAAATTAGAAAGACTACTGATATAAGGTTGCTTGCGCGTATGTTTGATTTTTAATTCATCATCCACTAAGACTTAAGGCTCTGGAAAATCGCGACTAGTCTTATGCAAACATGCAACTATTGCAATATTGGTCCCAGGTTTCGAACTTGGTGCTGTCCAAAGTGGGGAACGCTTTTTAGGATTTTCTATCAAGTCGAAAATTAACGCAGAATACGCATAAAAAACAAAGTCGTTGCGCACACAAGACAAACTGTACAAAAATCTTACATAATTAGTTTACATTATGCATTATTATAAACAATATTACCTTACGATTATGTAACAGATTATACCAATCCATAAAAAGAAACAACTGTAGCATGTCTACGTCGCAAAAAAGATCAATGTTGAGGAGGAATGAATGACGTAGAATACAGTGTCTGACGTCTGAATGAAAATGCGCATGAGCCATAAAAGAATGTCCTGGAAGTGTTCCAGAAATATGGAGTAAAATAGTGTTTACTTGTTATATATCGCTGGAAACTTTTATGCCAGGAATTTAATCAGTGTGGACGCAAGCAATATTTCTAAACTTTCTGCCACTTCAGTACCACATTTCGTTGATAGTTTTTTGCTTTGCTGTGCTGAGGGAAACAATCATCAATATTCTTGGATTAGTTAGATCCGGTGCCGATAGACAATTTTCACTATAAATCTCTTTGATACTTTACCACTATTAATCTTAATCAAAATTTGTGGAAAATATAAAAAAATGGCGCAAATTTAAATGGGGTGAAATTTGCGTGCAATTCTTACGCTGGTTTATCTGAGTGATCTGAACTCAAACAAAGGACATATTTGATAGAAGTAACGATCCCAATCCATAGCAGTTTGGGCCATTTTTCTGCTCTCTCGATAACGTAAGTATAAAATTCAGTTAATTTCAGGTTTTAGTTGAGAAATGGGTTAAATTCCACTTCCTAAATGATTTATCCGAGTTAGAGTTCTTAATAGAGACAGGATGGGGGTTCCAGAACAATTAGCCAGTAATATATGTTTTATGATTTACTCTCTGAACTACCTTAGTTTTTAAACTATGTATATATTTTTTATTTGTATTATTTTATATTATAAACTACAAAATATATACGTAAAATATAAATCACAGAAGATCACAGAGATTAAACATAGTAGTCTAGTTTTGTTTGTGGCACTGACATTAATTCTTAACGTTTTTGGTTTGGAAATGGATTACTACAATAAATACTCTTCAAAACTATTGATTCGGTAATAAAATATAACATATCTTTATAAATCTATTCCACAAGGACTGAAAACGAATTCAGCCTCCGACAAAAGAAATAACAGAAGATCAAAAGTAGCATATAATTACATCAATAGTTATTTCAATAATAATTATAACTAATCCCTAAAATATTTATAGTTAAAACTAGCGTAACATATAATTCAATGCGTAAATTACGCGTATCGGGAAATGAATGATACAATAGAATAAATTGCTTTAAGGTTGCCTAAAATGTTCATTAACTCGTCGGAATCACCTATCGGAGAGAGAATTTTAATATTTAATCATAGGTTTCCCGAGGTGCCAAACCTTTTATGTAATATGTTTTGCGTTCGTAAAACTTACAAAGTTCTGTTCCCCGAAATAAAATGTGTCATGCCACAAATGTCGCACTGTCATTAAACAATATCCCTTCAAATATTGTCATTACATCCCGAGCGTTACATTAAAGGCAGTTAATTGCTAACAGAAATTTTTCCCCTACTATTCTACTTTCATCCAATTGCATTTCTCTATAAAAGCTTATTCTTTGGTAAATTTTATTTGACACAGAGCGTTCGAGAATGCCCTGAAGGTTTATTTAATGTTTCATCTGATTTTATCATTCACTTTAATTGGCTTTATCTAGTTTTTTTTGAATCTTAATTAATAAATAAATGCGTAAATAAATTTTCATCCACAGTTAAATGTAATTAAATTGTTCTGAAATTTCACCGAATATCACAGAAGAATGAATTTCTCCGGGCGTTTCTTCGCATGAAATAGTAATTTAAGTTTACGGCTGTCGTAAGCCAAGTTTCGCGACTTCTCAATGGTTTGCGTTCATTTCTCTTCTAGACCATCGCTCATTCTCCTGAGTGAGCGGGAATCGCTCTTCAAAGCAAATAAAAATTCGCATAAAAAATTCCGATTCTTTCCTCCAAAAAGATGTGAAAAATTCCCATTCCCGTGGAAAAATAGGAGAATTCCTTTTGGTGGGTCTCACGCGGAAATTTTCCGTCTCCCGCAAGAGAAATGATAATTGAAGGCGGAGATGTACCGTTCAACTCAAGACGGGGAAGAAAAGGAATCCAGATGCTTTGGACGGGAAGGTGCTGGAGGAATTGTTAGAGGAGGACGATAGATAATTGGGTGGAGGCAAGAATGGGCGATATAAGACGAGGGTTATTGGACCTCTCGGGGGAAGAATTTTTCTTGGGAGATTATTCGATTCAAGAAGGGGAATTTCGATCGACAATTAAATTATTGCGCCGGATCGTTTTCATTTGGGCGTGGGATGCCCGAGCTTTTACCTCCAGGGGAGCATAAGCAGCTAAATAGGTTCGTGGGCGTTAAGACTGCAATTTTCAGCATTTAAAACTTAAGAGCTTCGTCTAATATTGCTAGTTAAATCATTCCGTTAGAATAGTTGGTGTTAATTTCAAAATAAGATCAATATATCACATCGAAAGAATCATTGTATCTATGTTTTGAATGTAACCGATTCAACAGGATATGGAAAAAGCTTTAGAAATCTATGAAATAATAAGAATTATTATAAAATTAAAAGAAATAATAATTAAAAATTAGCTAATTATTAAATAAATTATGTATTAGGTCGTTGGTCAAAGGACAGCAGGATGTACCAAACTTATATACGCGAAACAGTGAGATCTATCTAATTAATCTCAAGAAGACTGATAACAAATTAAACGTTCAGTAGTTGTGCTCCTGAAATAAATGTTGTTGAGCCTTTGTGTCACATTTATTTATATTATTCAAGTTAGATTAATATTTATATAACATTTAAACTTTTTATCTACGTCTTTTTGACGCAAGGTATAGAACCATAATTTTTTTGTGTATTTCTTTCCGTAAAGAAAGAAAATTTAGTACATTGCTGTTAACTAATTACAGGTTTAAAATCTCCAAAAGCCGTTTTTGTCGGCGTTCCTCTTCTCATTCACCGGTATTCCGAGAAGACGAGAAAGGACAGGCCACGCTTTGAGAGCACCCAATACGTATTTCGTTCATCGTCAGGAGTGAAGTTCACGTAATAGGAATAGAGTTAGTAACGGCTGAAGGATTCTGCTCAGGTTTAGGACCTTAAGTCTTTGTTTTTTTATGCTTTGTTTCGTATCCTATACCCTTCTTAAATTACCGTGCGATGGTATTCTCATTCCTTTTACCAAATCTTTCTATTCGGGTTTTCTCTCAAAAAAGGTTTTTTAGTGACGGTTTTTGATTTCAGTTTTTGGTCTAGGTATTCGATTCATTTCCACATGGCAGTGATTTGATTCCCTATTCTAGCGTTTCCTTGGTTTTTCTCTACCTTTACTGCCTTCACTTATCTTAATAATTCTAACTTCGACGTACTTTCAAAGCATCCAGACGTGACATACTCCCTTCATAATACCGACTTCCTTTCGGTACATGCATATTTGGTACCTATAGGAAATCAAAAGAAGAAACAAGCATGGATTACTGATATTCCATACCTCGGAAACCAAAGTTTCTCTAGCATAAAGCAACTTCAACGCAAGGAAGAAAGTGCTGAGAGCTAACTTCCTTTCGACAATGCGTCTCGCTAAACTGCTCACCTCCACCCCCTCCCATGATATCCAATTTGAAGCCTTTCTATCTCTCCATCTATTCTAATAAAGTTCTCTAAAACAGTCCTGTAAATCTTTGAGCCTTGTTAAGATTATTCCCGGTAAATTTAGTAGATCCCCAGTCCTTTGTCCTGGGCTTGGCTTTCAAAGGAATGCCGCGGAAGACCGTCATCACCATCGTGACTGCTTCAGAGAGGGATTCCTAAAGTCAAGCGCGCCCACTCTGTCACCTGACTTTAATTTTCCTCTGCCTCTGTTCCCAGGGTATCCAATTTAGAGGCTGTGACGGGACCATATTTGATTACCTTATCTTCGATAAAAAATTCCTAAGGATCGCAACGAGCTGAGTAAATCTAAGGTGTTTGGATTAAGCTGATTTTCAGCGGAATAGATATCTGCCATCCCGCATGAAAATGCGATATGTCGTATAACGATCTATTATACTACTGCAAAGTAAAGAGCTTGCGCAGAACTTTTCGCGCAACCCCTCTTCGGAGGGGTACATCGCCACTTATGCGCAGTGCACCCCTTGTACTCCACGATACGACCTTCACTTCCTCCTGGTAGCTATCGCTAATCATTCTCTTGTTTTCTTCAAAATTTTTCATGCGTACACCGAAGGAATTTGTAAAT
This sequence comes from Sympetrum striolatum, assembly GCA_947579665.1. Lineage (NCBI taxonomy): Eukaryota > Metazoa > Arthropoda > Insecta > Odonata > Libellulidae > Sympetrum > Sympetrum striolatum. The sequence continues at coordinate 81,523,615 of OX388352.1, forward strand.
TGAGAGAATTTGCCAACACTGATGTGCATAGAATAGGCTCACGGCATAAGAATGGGGGAAAGGATACCAAAGGTATTTGAAAGTGGGGTAGGTTGTCGATACTCTGCCCACTGGTACCGAAAAAGGCTATTTACTACGCGGCACTATTATAACCAGCGAGAAAAGAGGAGTGCATCTGCAGTAATATTCGCTTCAGTGAGTGCTTTAAGAAGGAGGCTTGATGATGGGGGCTCGTTGGGGCTTGACGGGAATACCAAAAACAAGATGTAATACATTTTTTTAGGAGAACCCATTTCACGGTTCATGGGTTATTTGGGCTTAAATGCATGCAACCTTATCTATGAACGTTATCTTTCTTGTTTGGTTGAAGATTGGTTAATCAGAATCGTGACTAGAACTCCTCTTTCATTTCGCCTTTATTTATTGAAGTGATATAACAAATCGGATTAGGTAGTATTCAGTTTCCGTTTACTTATTCATATCTGATTACGATTTATCCATTACTTCTCTGGGTTGTGAAGAAAACAATGATATTACAAGATCATCATCCCAAAGCAAGTCTACGCAACGCAAAAACATTAAATTAAATGAATACAAGTATTTATGGAATTTATCTTCTTCAATCATACTTACCAATACTCAACCATAATCACTCTTTGTTAAATAAAAAATCTTCAAGAAAAAATATTGGCGCAAATTTAGATGCGGAAAAATTTGCATGCATTTCTTATGCAAGTTTAACTGAGTCATCTGAAGTCAAACACAGGATATATTTGATAGAAGTAACGATCCCACTCCATAACATTTGGGCCATTATACTGCTCAAAGAGTGCCGTACCAATATCGCATAGGAAAGATCATTTACTTATTATAATAATATTAGCTGTTATTTTTTATGGAAAATTCTCATTGAAATTAGGGGCAAATTTAAAAAGATCCCTCAGAAAACATAAAAAACAGGCAAATAAAAACAAAATAAATACAAAGCCGATACAGATATATTAAAATGCAGAACAAGAAACAGGGCGATACAATAATGATATTCCAGAACAATACAATAATGATGATGACATGAAACAGGTGAAAATAAAGTCCTGTTAATTCGAAGTTGTAGTTTAGAAATAGGTTAATTGCTTCTTCCTGAATTATTTTACCGAGTTAGAGTTCCTAATAGAGACAGGTAGGGACTTCCAGAATCTTTAGCCTAGAATCTGAAAGAAATTTAGAAGATTTCTGGCCGAATCTTAGAATAAATGGGTTGGTCTGTCCCGCTATGGGTAATTCTAGCAGTACGTTTGCGTGTGAAAGATCACTGATATATCTGGGCTCATTTTTCTTGAAAAAAGAGAAAAGTAATGATACTAGCATCAACTCCCTTCTTGTAATAGGATTAAGCCATAACGATTGACAACGACAATTTGAAACATGATCGACTTCGCTGAGATTGAAAATTAATACTTATAAGTAGCACTCTAATGCATTATTATCAAAATTTATTCCTACGGAACATTCTTAATCGATCCCATGGTACCTAGAGAGGAACTAGGAATTTACGGATAGTTTTAGTAATACATATATGGCTTATATAATACCGTAGTGGTACATATACTAGCGGTGAATATTCTACTTATACACGGGAATGATTTTCATCACCTATGTAGTTTGTTTCATGTTTGAGAAATTTTTCTCATGCTAACCTCATATTTTTGGGATAAATGCTAAGAATCCTTTTTTTATGTAACGTGACCCATAACAGTATTTTCCTTATAACCTCTTCTTTTTTACTTTCTCCATATACGAAGTATAGAGAAAGTATTGTTTTCATGAAAAAATTCGACTTCGAGATTTCAACGGAAATGCATGTTTTGGGGTCCCTAGAACACGTTTTGACCATTTTCGGAATGATGTCTGTGTGTATGTGTGTGTGTGTGTGTGTGTGTGTGTGTGTCTGTATGTGTGTGTGTGCTAGTGGGCACTCTAACGTGAAAACTAGTGGTCGTATCAATACCAAACTTCATATATAGTACTGTGGTGTGTGCTGTCAGAGTTGATTAGTTTTTGGAGTAAATCGGTTGACCGGAAGTCGAGCATCATTCATTATAGCTCATTTCCGGTTTTCAAAATATCTCCATAAATATGATATATACGTGCATTGTATTACTTATAAAAGTTTTAGATTATGTAATTTACTATAACTTTTGTATTTACATATTTTTGTATCACCGGTTTATTAGGAGTTATTCGTGACATAACGATAAACCGGAAGTAGTCGTTATGTACTTTGTGGGCGCTCTAACTTAAAAACGATGCATTATATCAACACCAAATTTCATATATAGTACTTTATTTAGTTTTTTAAGAGTTGATTAGTTTTTGAAGTAAATCGGTTTACCGGAAGTCGAATTGTATTCTTCAAAGCTCATTTCCGGTTTTCAAAATATCTCCATAAATATAATATTTAGGTATATACTATTATTTATAAAAGTTTTAGAAAATAAAATTTACTATAACTTTAGGTTGAAACATATTTTTGTATCACTGATTGTGTAGGAGTTATTCATGAAATACTGATAAACCGGAAGTTGCTGATTATGTACTTTGTGGGCGCTCTGGGCTCTATGGGCGGAATGCCAATTTCATCGTTTTTCATCGATCCTGTCCCGTAAAACATTATTATTCAGGTTTTTGGTGTCAAAGATAATAATATATATATATATATATTAATCACTCATATTCCAAGTTTAGATGGAATATAGTTCGAGTTCGAAATTACTGCGGTAGATAAATATTTACATTTTATATATATGGAGAAAATCATGTGCTGGCCACATCAGATTTTTGTTTAAACAAATGAGAGCGGTATATTTTAGTAGGAAATGCACGGTTATTTCTGGTATTCATGATTATTGTAGAATTTAGAACGGTAGTTGTAATAGTATGAATATGTTTCATTTTCATATATGTACCATAGAAAGATTTTTTCCTGGAAATCCTTCGTGTAGATATTATGAAGATTGGTCTTCATTGGGAAAAAATCCCCTATACTTGTTTTCGTATTTCCTCTATAGAATAAAATGAATTGATGATTTTTATAAATTTCCGACTTGAAATTAAGCTCGAATTCAGGGAAACTTCCATTAATTTTAATTACTTTTAGAAGCCGCATAAAAGGCGACCTTTTATTGCAGTCGCTCATTGCAATTACTACGAAAATTACATGATTCGGGTCGGATGGAATTCTTTCTTCCCACCGATTTTGTTTGTTTTATGTCGAAGCAAACACACCGACAAGACATAGGAAAGACATGAAATTATAGAGGAGTGTGAGTGAGAGAGAGAGTTGGATAGAATGGGTCAATGATTTTGCATGAAAATTGTCTGAAGAGAGAAGTGCAAGTAGTTTACTGGCACCCACCATTATTTATTTATTCGTAAATCTTGCTTTTGGAATGGCTGCAACTGCAACCAGTTATCAATAACCATTTAGTAATGCAAAATATTTACATCCGCCTTTCATATTAAGCTAACGTATTTATAATTTTTACTTGGCGCAAATTTACTATATTTATTGTCCCTTTTTGTCATACATAACCAATTACAATTACGTATTTACGGATAGTTATAGGTAGAGGTGTTTGAAAATGTTTTTATTATTTCTGAAATTTGTTGATTTTAAAACCTAATTGTGGTGTTTTGTGTTTTTATTATGTTTACTAAATTTGGTATTACTTTTTCCCAGTCTCATGTAAGCAAAGAATTATATCAGGCACACTTTATCATAAACATTAAAAGCATTGGAAATATTATTAACTGTAAATTATACAAAATAATATCAATCCGTTTTCTGGTAAGCTGGTTGCGCGTCTTTCCACAATGTATCGCTCGTACATACATACATTGTTGTAAACTTGCGAGTAATCGTTGAAAATCGCCATATAGCCAACGCCTTGCTGAACATGTATTTTAGACAGTATTTAGTTTTGTAAATATATTAAAAAAAATTTAAATTGAATTCGCGTAAGCAAAGATGTCATGAGTGATCAAAAAATGACAATAGATGCTTAAATAATGGTTAAATTGTTTAAGGTTTTGGAGATACGTGTTATTGTATGGCATTTGTATACCTCGGAAGAACGGGTATGATATTGAACGCTGAAAATCCTCTTGATATTTTTGCTTTCGAACCTATACAGCCAGATTATCCATAAAGATAGGATTTGTTCGTATAATTCCAGATGGTGATCTATTAGTGAGCATAAGTCGGATTACAGATTTGTATTTTCGATAACTTTATCTCATTATTGTTCATTACGGTTGAGTATAGGAGAGAAATAATTATATGCCTTTGTCGAAAAACAAATCTAACTTAGTTTTGGAGATTATTGTAAATACTAAATTTAAATTATAGCAACATATAATCAATCATTTCTAACCTTATTTCGTGGAAGGACATCATGAAATAAAGGATTTCTGTATTTATGATCTGATGATGGCTTTGCGCTGAAACTGGTAGTCTAAATAATATTGTGTGGAAATTACAAATTGTGTTCCTTAACTTCTTTATTTCAGAATGAAAAACCTTGGAACATACACTTTATTACACAAAGATAGATATAAATCAATAAAAAATGTATGCGAGTCTGTAGACGAACGTTTTATCGTATAATTGAAAGTTATAATACCCATAAAAGCCATGTTTTGATCGAAGCAACAACACGATTCACCTCAATGTGAAATTTATCGGCAAATTTTCTACTCGATGTACCCCTTGCAATATCCCATGCGCTAAAGCCTATGCAGAGCCCGTTAATGGTCCTTTAGATAAGTGAACCGCTTCCTCCTTGCAAGTAACTCACGCGGATAATCAAAATGCCTAAACCTCAATCCGCTCTAATATCTTTGCTTCTTATTTCAGAGGCTATCAGGGAATTAACTCCTCCAATATGTTTATCTTAGCGGGTTTTATTCCTCCTCATTTCATCCAAGAAAGAAAAATAGGGATGGGAGGGAGGAAGGGATGTGATGGCAGGAAGTATCGTGATTTTCTTCGCGAAATTTTATGAACTCCTTCGGCCAATATTTATCCCTTACTGAATAACCTCTCCTCGTAGAAATCTCCTTCCTCATACGAATACCAGTTACTTTATAAAAAAGAAATTGAAATTTGATGAATTGATTGAAAGCGGGCTTCATCGCCGTAAGCGGGGATTACCCAACTCGCGCATGCGCATTCGCAGTCTTCTCCAGTTGATTTGAGGTTTCGGTGAAACAATTGCTTAAATATAATCAATAGCTTTCGTATCAATTCTTAATTACTGAAAGAACATTTCAGGATAATTCTTTAGCTTTTGACATAGATTATGGTAATCACCATAAACCTTACTTTCGTGATTCACAGAGTGAACATGGCACTCGCGTGCACTTTTTTCAATGAAAACCAATTGTTAGCCAAGCTACCAAGAATGACGAGCGATTCATTGCTAGAGCTAACCATCCTAAGCACATAAAAGCGACCGAATGAGCGTCACTGTGTGTGTACAGCTTCTTGCTAGGTAACCACTGAGTAAACAAGCGACCAGCGTGCTTTTAGAAGACTGCTCAATGGTGAACCATCTATAGATCGGAGACTTATCCTAGTCCGTTAGGATCCCATATTGTGGAAAAATACGCTACTTCTTTCTCCAGGATTCTACTGGATATTCTTTTCATTCCATCCACGTACGAGTATATGGATTACGCTGCGATTTCGGAATAGTAATGCATTTTCATACTAAAGTACTAGTCGGAGTTTCTCTGGGAAATAATATTTTTGTCGCGATTGAAGGCCATGACCATTCGCATAAACGCAAAATTTAATTTTCTTCGAAATGTTCCGCATCTAATTCACGGGGAGATACGAATCGTCATTCCTCATTCGAGCATACACAAAAGAATAGAGTTAGCAACAGTTGTATTAGGAACGCGGACGAGGACTGCAAAAATGTTTTTTTTTCATCTCTCGCCATAAAAGTTAGAGAGGGAAGGCAGTCGCTGGGGAAGCATGAAGCTGGATTAGCATTTTTACGCACTGGGATTGCCCTTCTTTAAGTCTCAAACTTTTTACGCAGTGTCAACTCCCAACTCGGCGGTCGATGCCTTTTCATCCCACTGGCGGAGGAAATAAAAAAATATCCGTATTATCCCGCCTCGAGGGTCGTTAAAATTCTTTATTGCCGTTCCACAATTACTTTTTTTCTTAGGTGGAATAATTACTTATTGTCTGTGCGTAAAACTGTAGTGGTAGGGCATAGGTTTCCCCTTAATTGTATGGAGTTTTTGCGAAACTACTTTTGTGAAGATTACTTACGCAAATAATCCCATACCGCTCGTAAAAGAATACCGAAGATTATCTTTAGTACTACGCCTGTAACCCGATGGGGTATTTGACTCCTGAGGAAAGTAAATTTTCCCGGAAATAGATATACTTTAATTCCTGATTGTGGAATGACCTCGATGATTTTCTGCTCTTTTTCTACGAAGATATTTATTTAGGATCGAAACCCGTTTTTTAATAAGTTTCGTTCGAAATTGAAGTTTATTCATATTTGATAGATTGGCTGGTCATATTTTGGTTCTTTCTGTCGGTAATTCATTCGACTTGAGGATAATTTCGAACTTTATTCTTTTCCTCATCACTTACTGGCAGATTTAAGTAGTCAATGAGGATTTATAGGCAAAATAAGGAGTAAAGCACTCTTTGCTTGCAAAGAGTGCTTTGCTTGCAAAGAGCGCTAGTGCCTTCCCTCGCGGACATAGGTAGGCTGCCAAAATTGGAAAATTTATTTTTTCTGTATAGAAAGACAAATAAAAAATATTTCATTCATTACGATATGGTAGCAAGAACGTATTTTTAACCCCAAGCCGTATTTTCATCAACCCTGATATGGATGGTACAGGGGTTGGAATCCCGATGCTTGAGTGAATTAATTCTAAAGCTATCCTTCTCCTGAACATATTTAGTACCCATTCAGCGACAAGGAAATTTGTTAAAAGTATCAGCTGTGGTCTTTATGCACATGGGTCCCAACCAGAATTCGATACTTTCACTAAAGGAGGAATATAATCAATTGTGGATGGCTTAATACGTGAATATCCAAAACAAATAATCCAAGAAATAAAAGGTGAATTTAGGGTAATCATTGTTGACTCAAAACGATAAAATTTATTCATTACGTAGGTACATAATCGTTTACAAGAATTCTATTTCACTCGTGGGAAATAAAGAAATATAATAACTACGTGTAACAGTTTATTTGCAACTAACTAACATTAATGCTTAAAATGTATTAGTATTAGTCTCCCTTTCTAAGCCTTTCACGCTTTTGGGAGTTAGCAGGTTAAGCCTGCTAATGCTTAGACTAACGGTATGAATGAAGGCAGTGTGGCTGGCACTACGCTTTTCCCGCCTACTACTGCCTCCCGCCTAAAACCCTGAGTTTTACCTCCGGTACTCATTTTTACACATTTACAGGCTGAGTCGACCCGTAGCTTCCTTGAAAAACCGGCAGGTAGTTTGCCATGGCTGAGGATTGAACCCCAGCCCTCTGTGTGGCAGGCGAGCGCTACGCCGCCGAGGCTTCAAATGTATGTATTCTAAAATAAGTAATCTCAGAATTAGAAAATCACTTTTTCAACTTCACGGGTTTTATTAGATAATATCCTTCAATTTAATGTACTACATAAGCTATGTTTTACCTTCCTATAGGTGTCAACTTTTATATTTAAGAGACAAAACATGGAGCAAACGTCATTTAACCCTAAGATTTCAAAATAAAGGAAAACCTCCAAGATCTATAATATAATCAGCATTGTGGCCTTACATAGACCAAATATTAATTAATGCAATAGACATACAGATTCAACCGTTTATGGCATTTTTTCATTGAGACATCTATCAGAATATATTTCCTCTCAACTTCGATTTGAATAGCTTAATTCTGCAATGCGATCATACATCTGTATTTGACGCTCGTCATGGAAAGTGAATTATCTTAAGAATGTAGCAGCCGCATTAGTAAACCATTCAACTCTCCATTGACTACAGTATTATCTATGTTCTGAATGTAGAGTAATTTATGTACACGTTATTTCTATTCTCACCACTTTGGCCTGCTGGTCGACTTCACTATTGGTGTCATCCCTTCTCTGTAGAGATTCCTGTTCTTGCTGAAGTTAACTATGTTGAATATGACTCTCTGAAAAAGAGGAGAGAATAATTTTAGTTCTTCTTTATCAATAATTGTATATATCTTTATAAATAAAATTCCCAAGTATCATGGGATATTTTACTCAGTTAATTATCCTTCGCAAGTACTTAAACGCAAATTTTTGTGTGGAAAGTCATTATGGTCTTCCTGTAACTTTAGACTATATTAATGAGCTAGGGCATATAGACTTCATTCTTGAAACACTCCTAAGCAAAATCCTTATTCTTCAACTGATTCCGAAAACTGCTGAAATTAGAATTAAAAATATGAATGCACGTGAATCAGTCAGAACAAATTCGTTAGCATTGAAATTTAGAAGAGAGGTCACTTTCTTCGAAGAAAATAAAGTGAAAGGATTTCATAGAATGTTAATATGCAGTTGATATCTTTATTGGAGCAAAGGATGAATAAATAGCCTATGGAGGATTGCTGTAAGCATTGGAGAAATTTTTGGGTGAAAAGCTAGTTGACCACTAACAACGATGACATAGGCTGGCCTATCGTCAAACCACCATCTACCTGCAAATGGCTCGTTGGAAATAAAAGTTTTTATTCACGCATATATTAATTAAGTTCAGAGTATCATTCGTATAATCTGAAGTCAGTTTTATACCCGTGAGGATGTCATTTACTGTACCTCAAATCTTGTATGCAGTCTGAGATGAGTAACATTTTATTCTTACTGAAAGTCGTCTTATTAATCTAAATCTGTGGTGTTTACATATAGCCGGGTAACTGATTCCATGCAGCTCTGTTGCCTATTCATTCCCTACAGTTCCCATTAATTACTATATTAAGTTTATTCACTGAGGTGCTGATCAGCAATCTTTGAATTAATACGCTATAATCGCTTTAAAGATCACAGTAATGAAACACACTAGCAATTTCAGAGGGTTCACTTTTACGTAATTAATTAGCAAAGTGCACCATCACCATGTCTTACAATGGACCTAATGTTACTCATTCGAGCTAAAACTTTGGTCTCCTTGCTCTTTCTCTGACAAGTATTTGCCTTTATTCATTTTATTTTTATTTATTCGTTCATTTATCACATGCAACATAAAAATTACATTTTTAAGGTGACAGTATTACAAGTAGAAATATAGGAACATAAACAGCAAGAAAACAACAAAAAGTAGAGAGAAGTATAAAAAAACCAAAGAAACAATTATAAGGGTCTGGTGTGAGTTGAGCAGAGAAGGAATTGAGTTGGTCAGAGAAGGAAGGCGAAATAAAAAGGAGGGATTGATAAATGAAAGTATAGGAGTGGCATAACGAAGTAAGAATGTCAAACGGGTGGACCTGTTTGGAACACAGTAACTTAGAATTGGAGTTAAGGTTTAAAAGAGTTTAAAAGTGAATACGTATAAGAAGGATAGGTCATGTATTGCTCCAGTTAAGGAAAGATATTCCAAGGATAGAGAAGATAGGATAGATTTTTTAGAGGCTTTGCGGAAGGAAGGTACTCTAGCTTCTACAATTCCAGGAAAGACGTTCGTAGGTCTGTCTAATGAGGAAATATGAGTTGTAGAGGACATAGACCAGATATGGAAACAGTAAGATAGAGTAAGAAGGATAATCGAGGAAAAGTATAAGGAGAGAGCCATGGGATCATTAATATCCGTAAATCGATAGAAGAGACATAGCATAATTTTTATATTTATTGCATTTTCGCAATATGGTAGTTTGCTGCTACTCAGAATTGGCGATTTTTTTAACCTAATGGTAGCCTCTTTCTTGCAAGGAAAATATGATTTCGTTTAGGTGGAAGAGGAGAAGAAAAGAAATTGGATGAAAAACAATCTTCGCGATAGTAACAAATATTATGTGCCACAACTAATTGTTTACTAAAAAAATAACATCTTCTTGGACCTGAGGGCAGAATAGAAATTTACAACCAGGATAAACTCCTACACAGAATGGAATAATAACAGCATTGACATATGATGACATATGACAATACATTTTCATTGAAATATTATGACATATGGCAATACCTTGAACTGAAGTGCTGTAAAGGAATACATCGAATAGAATAAAAAAAGGAAGTATAAAAAAGAAAAATCACAAATCATTAATATCCATAATAGAAAAAAAGAAAAAAAAAACTATTAATATAAATATGACAAACGAATACGCCCTATTGTAGAGCAGCGTCTTTATGTTCAGTTCCAAGTGAATAGTGATGAAATAATGAGAAATGAGGTAAAAATACTAGAAATTGATTTGGTATGATGATAACCAAATCGTAATCAGGCAATTTTAGTCTAATCAGATCTTTCTCATTATTAGTACTTCCCGGTTTTTATACACAAATTTTGCGTATTTTATATAATCCTTAACATGGATTAATGACCTGTGTTGCCAGAAATCTCTTTATGAAAGGAAAATTGAAACTGTAAAGTCTCTCCTAGCGCCTGACTCCTACCCAATGCTATCAATAAAACATATAAAATATATATGCTAATGTGAGATTGTTGAGGAAAGCTTTGACGAGTATCTGTAGAATTCTCACAGTTTATTTAAATCCAAACCATATTTTCATTGCAGCCGTTCATCGGAAGCAGGGTACCGTATTTGAAACCATCTATGACATCAGCGGCATCTTTTCTATATCGAGGGCGAGAAAAATCGAGGAACCCTGCATGAAATTTATGGGCAGGAATAGAGGTTGGAGTGGGAACTGATTCTCGATGCTCTTCACACTTTTCATCAGCAAGGTTGTGCAGCTTTGCATTAAAAGGCTCGTGCAGTGAACTCGTCATGTCCTCAACTGCCTCCGTCAAGCAATCACCGTTTCACAAAGTGGAGAGCGAGTCCTCTCCTGATGTTGAAAGGGTAATCGGAAAGGTCAAACTCGTCCGTATCGGCGGAGTGCATATTTTACCGTTGCTGATTTGATCGTTCTGAGGTCTTGTAGTTAATGAAAACAATAATAATAACAAGCCAGGCAGTATATTAGTAAACAATAAAGCCAAATTATATTGAGATAGATGTTTCACGACCGATATAACCATAAAAGCCAATAGACCGGATATAATCTTCATTGATAAGCATACACGAGAAGCAGTAGTAGTAGACATTGCAGGAACTCTCAACCACAACCTTCAAAATACATATTCTAAAAACATTAAATAAATATACCGAATATGTGATAGAAATTCAGAAGCTATGGAAATTAAATCAAGCAAGAATTATACTCATTGTGATATCTTTAAGATAGGAGTAGTACCAAACATTTTAGAAGCCATTACCGAAAAATTAAACGGTGGTATTAAAATACATTTGATCTAAAAGTATCCTGGTTATTTTCCAAATAGTTAGATAATTTTTAAGCAAAGATATATAGTAAAACTATTTGAATAATGAATACGAAATAATAATATATGTATACAAATTTTTAAAAATAAATAGCTTGAAAAAAGCACAAAGAAAAAAACTACATTGCGAGTTACAAAGCCAAAGTTCAGCTTAGGAAAAGATACACACCGCAACAGGAAAACATCCGCAAGAAGAGGGGTGTAGAAAACATGCAAAACCAACTGATTGAAAGTAAATTCCTAGGGAAAAGCAATTATTGTCAATGTTCTCATTTTAATCCTCTGAAGATTCTTATGGCTGACCAATGCTCCAGAAAACCTTTATGTTAGCGTTCAGTCCAGAGTATTCGTCAGGATTTTAATAAAGATAATACATACATACACGTAAACAATAGAGCGCAAAACCGGGAATTGCGGACTGCTGGCTGAAACACTACGCATAAAGAAACAACGGAGCAGCTAAAAGAATAAAATAGGAACTTATGCTTTAAAACGGCATCAGAAATACGCACACCCTTCTACAAATATGTTTCTGATAGCACACTAGCAAACAAAAATTATAAGCATTATTGGGACCGGAAAATTCATAAAAACCAAGCAGTTATTCACAATAACCTAGACATTACTGTTACTGATAAGAAATCAAGTCCGCCAAACATGGTGCTGAGCGCGAGTCGTCTGCCTCACCCACCGCAGATTGAATAAAGTTTTAATTTTAACCTAATACTTATGTATTACGTGATGTAATAACAACAATAACCGTCATTATGCACTATATGTTGTTTAATTACAGCATTATCCTTCCAGCCAACCTAGAACAACGCCATTTTTTGTCCTCAAGAAAGTAATCACGATTTTCACGAATATATTTTAGAAACATATGCTAATTTTCTGTTATACGTCACGCACTCTTAAGTCGTAAGTTTATAATAAGTCCATGACATTCAAGTTCCATAAAACTCTTTCATTGTTCATTGGTATATTTCAGGAATATTCTCCAATATGGCGGAATCCAATCAAAAAGCGATTTTCCTAATACCAATACACACCATTAATGACACTATAGGAAACCAATAGGAACAAATAAGATCCTGTAAAGAAAAGAAAGTTGGGACCCGGCTGTTAAGGAATTAGAGTTTAAAAATCTCCAATAGCCGTTTTTGTCGGCGTACCTCTTCTCATTCCTGACTCCGAGAAAACAGTGCCGTGTCCTGTCTTGTTCTCTTGGAATAACGGGGAATGAGAAGAGGTAGGCCGACAAAAACAGCTATTGGAGATTTTAAAACTCTAATAAATAAGATCCTGTAAAACTTCCTTATTAGAAATGCAGAGCATTCTAATTCCAAACAATCCAACATAGACAGCATAGGAAATCAACAGGAACCAATAGAAACCAATAGGAATGTAGGAAAATTTTCAACAGGGTCTTCTTCCGTCCAACCCATGTTGCAAATATGATGAGAGAGGAATAAAAATCATAACTTTATGAAGAGAACCACAAAGATGAGGCAAAAAAAAAGAAATGGGAGATAAATCATGATTGTAAGTTATCCGCTGGGTCAATCTGCGATTTAACTTGATTTTTCCAGGGGATGGTTCACCTTGGTCGTGAAATTGTGAGATGAAGCTACTCGGATACATTTAAATCCCCTCAGAACGTTGGGCTGAACGTTTTCACGTCTAGGAAACCGCACTTTCGGAGCACTTGTCCAATTTTGGCAGCCGCAATAACGTCAGAGTAGAAGCGACACGCACAAACATTGTCCCGGCAACATGCGAACCCTCACTTTTTGAATGGAGGTTGTAATTCCAAGTTTGAAGACAGGTGGGAGAGGGCCCCCTAGCCATCAATAGAGGCTTTGAGATTTTGCGAGGGAGTCGGGGCTGAGTTTATTCAAGGGCTTGGCTATAGATCGTACAAGGCACAGCTATTCCCTGCGGTCGGAGAGTTTCTGGCTTGCTCGGGAGGGAGACTATGGCCACGCGGACGATAAGAATGCTTTCCGCTGCAATCCCCTTCCTCTTACTGTCAACGCTCCTACTCTCATTTATCTTTCCAACACCTTTTTCTCCCTCTTCGTCTTTCCAGCGATTCTTCCTTTTACCCGTATTCTCTCCTCTCTCTCAACCCCAACTCCAACTCTCAAATTAATACAATTCGATCGTTCGCGTTTAAATAAAAGCGCTCTGCAAACTGCCTACGGCAGATTTAGCCGCAATAGCTTCTCTATGAGCTGTAAGCACTTATTGTTCCATTTAGGGATAAGGACGTTTTGATTCGATTGAGGCAGTAAAGTCTCTTCTTACATCTAACCCATCGTCATGTTACATACGACAGAAATAGATTGATTACACAAGTTCACAGAAGAAGACTATATCGTGGATTAATAAAAAAACCTAAGCTAAAAGCTAAAGAAAAATTTCCATAGCAGGAAAACGCCCTCAAGATAGGGGATGTGAAAAACCTGTGAAACCTACAGGTAGGAAAATTAACTTAGTGAGGAAATGAGATTAAATGAAATGTAATATAGAAGAAGACAAACTAACAATATTATGTGTCATATATCATGTAAAACAAAATAAAAAGAACAAATATGTGTAAGTTTATATATAAGAAAGTAAAAAATAAACTGATAAATAATCTAATAAATAAAAAATCAATAACGGTCTAAACAATTAAGGAGACAAAAAGAAGAAAGTAATGAATTATATTGATAGACAAGGGATTGTATTTTCTGCTTCATCTAACTCTGATAGCTCGAAATTCTAATTGATATCTAATTACGAATATATATTTCCGGTCTTGTCGTCTTCTCCGAAAAGCTAATATGGTTACAACATTCAAATTTCAAATCAAGTTGGTCTCAATAAGAAGAACTTTTAGAACATTAATTGGACTGCAATGCTACTGAAACTGTTATGGGTCGTTGAAGTGCATTTTCTTTCTCTTTCTTTTCTAGTGTAAATTACTTTCTTTGGGTGTAATTGCCATGTTGCCCTATGTTGCCACGAATCGACAAAATTGGTTCTTACTGTGATGTATATTTTGGAGGGGAAAAGGGTTTGTTGAAGGGTAAATTGCAATCTGACTCGAAGTGGGCCCTCGCATCCGAGATACGGCCCGGATCGCGGGCGAATGTTCAAAACGGGGTAGGGGACTTTTTTTTGGAAAGAAACGTTACCATAACTGTATTGAAAAATTAAATCTCGACATAAAGATTCTCATTATTGAAAAGACAGTCATTCTGAAAACAGCATCCATAGTAAGAAAACTATTGAGATTACAGTAGAAAAGTAAGTGACTTGGCGAAAACCCGTCACAGGACAAGAGAGAAAAGAACGTAAAATGAGAATATAATAATAATGGTAATACATATTTATTTGGAAGAAATGGAGGGTAAAGGTCTCACCTTCAAGCCTACCGATCTCATTACACATATTAAATAAAAGACTAATTAGGAAAATGGATAAAATTGCAGCAAAGGAACAGTTAGGGTTTGAGAAAGTACTAGGAACAAGAGATACATTTGATGTGGTAAGAACTAAGAACCATATGAGAAATATATTTAGAGAAAGGAAGAAGAAGTATAAGTATAGGCTTCGCTGATTTGGAAATAGTGTTTTACTGTGTGGTGGAAAATCATAATGTGCAGTTTGAAGAAAGAAGTGGAGTGGAGAGGCAGGCGATTGAGAAGGAATTTATATTTTAATAAAAAGGCAACTTTAGGAGTAGATAAATATAAAAGGGAGTGGCTCAGTGTAAGAAAGGGAGCGAGGCAGGTTTGTTGTTTCTCTTAAATTATTTTTACCTTATATACTGAGGAAATGGCATCAGAATGCTGGAAGGGGTTGTGAGAGTTGGAGGAAAATGAGTCAAACGTGTATGGTTTGCGGATGAAAATGGTACTGATGGCGGATAATAGCTGATATGGCTCCCGGATAGCTCTGTGGCCAAAATTTTCAACTTTGGTGTAAGATGTGCCGGGTTTTATTTCCGGTGGGAGCCCTTGTGCAATATTACCTAAGCTGTTGAAGTACTTTTATTAATACTATCACTAATATAAATAGAGAGGAACCGAAGGAAATGTTAAAACAATTGGAGAGTATAGAGGATAGATGTTCCTGCTACCATATGCTGACGAATAGAATATTTTCATCTGCCATTTGGTACAGGGTATAGAAAAATGTATCTTTCATTTACTTTTGTCGCAGTTTTGATCATGGCTGTGCTGAAATGAAAACTTCTGAAGTACGAGTTGACAAATGCACTAATTGCAATGTCTATCCTTATGGGCTGACAAGAAAATTGTTACTCGTAGAGTTATTGTGCTTCACTTCACTGCGTGGACATGTTCCACTTATAGCATTCTGGCTCCGTGAAGAAAACTACCTCACTCTTTAACCTGCCTAGTAAACCTCATCCCTCTCTGCAAGCTCTATGTTAGTAACTCATGTCAAAGGGAATGAAGCACCAACGGGCCTTCGGGCTGCATACTTTACGGACAGGAGGATAGATACGGTTTAAAAATAAACCAAAATAAGACATAAGTGATGAGAATAAGTCCGGATATTCATATAAGTAGAAGGGCAGCAGAGGCAATTTCCTGCTGTTGGGGATGGAAAAAGATTTCGCCTTCAGGAAGCTCTAGCGAACGTCCCTCGTACATTCAAATCCGCGGACGATGGATACGACCGAATATCTGAGCGAAGGATGGCTCTCGGGGCTCACTTTGACCCATATAAGGCCGTTTTTCTGCCTCCCTGGCTTATCCTCTCTAATATCCTTCCTGCTCCCCCGAATAAAAACCTCATCTCTTCTCATCCTCTTTCATCCACGCTCTTCTTCCTCCCCAGAAACAAAAGGGAATCGTCAAGCCACCTTCATCCACGAGAGAGGGGCAGCCTCTTTTATTCCCCGCGCCATTAAGCGGGTTGAAGAACAACCGCGCCATTGAAATTGCGCTTTTCAGATCGAAGGAATAGAGAGAAAGGAATCGCCTCCGCCGAACATTCCCCGCCGCGATTGTGCGACCTCCCGGGAATTGAAGGGGCTCTCGGTGGTTACGTGCTCCGTATCCAAACTTGCAGTTATTCCAGTGGTGCCAACCACGGAGTTTTGAGAGAGTCTGTGAGGGCGTGGCGGATCGAACCGTGGAAGAAATGATTGGGGTGTGGAGGAGTGCGGGTGGAGGGCGTGGCACCAAGCGTGGGATGGGGCAAGGCGTGGCCGCCATTAAGGAGTAGCGCCTCTGGACTATCGCCATCTTCTACGCTCACACGGATGAGAATGGCAATGTTACACAAAGGAGGGGATGTTGGTTGGATGAAATGCAATCCTGGCTCCCTGGGGATACACAATATTCGTATTTGAAAATTGTGTTCAGCGCGGCGCTAGGTTACCAACCGGTTCACCAATAAAATATTCTTCTTGGAATAGTGATAAATAGAAAATTTAACTTAAAAAAATGAATGAACAACTTAGAAAAGTGATACCATATTCAGGATAGATGATGCTGCGGAGAGTGCCACGCGCCACTGGCGGATTGCAGGGTTTAAATGTAAATGTGCGGCCGAAACGTCGGTTAAAATCGACCGAACGACCCGGCTGTTAACCCGACAGAATTTTCTGTATTGTGTACGCCGGGAAAGAATCAAAAATAGATTTACGAGTTTCATTACGTCAAATGCTATGTAAAATTTCCTAAACTAATAATTCTTAACAAAGGTTAAACCAAACCAAATACCAAAATTTTACTCTGGCAAGGAAAGAAACCATATTTGTATTTAAATATCTCATTTAATGAATTCACTTTCAAGTGATTTATGAAATATACATTGTATGAATACTCTCAAATATAAAGTAATGGAATAGATATTCAATACAGTATAATAGTGATAATATTTAAGTATTCAAAATATGATAGATACTAATTCATGTGAGGGATCGCAGTTAATCTACATTATAACACCTGTTATCAAGCTCATAATTAGGACTAAGCAGGATATCAATGTATAACCTTCATGAATTCTCATAGCATTGGTCAGCGATTTTGCAATTTTACAGTACTATGACACACATGCATGTATCTTCTCCTAGATAATTACAATGAATTAAGAGATATGCTTTTGACTTCCATGCATTATATCTGTATATTTTCTTATTTTAATTGCCTTGATACTTGTATGATTATACGCATTATGTATCGCATTGCTTGATTTATATCGTCTACTAAAATATAACAGCATAAATTAATATAATTATTGTATTTTATTGTATTTTTGTATATTTTTAATGGATGCTTTTTGATGAATAAACTAAAATACTATAATAAAAAAATAATTGCTGGCTGGAAAAATTGGATTACAAACGGTTAATTTCTCTCTGGAATTGTGGATATGAAGAAGTGCTGTTCTTAGTAACGTCGATTGAATACCAATTTGTCTCAGGTTTACACAACCTGGCAGTTGAACTGTCACTTGAGTTCTGCTTCATCCAAATTTTTCCCGACCAGGCTTAAGTCACTCCTAAATTATTTTGTTCTTCGTCTTCCGCTTATGTAAACACTGTGCAGGTTGAATGGAAATTGTTATGGAATGATTCCAAAAGATGAAGTGAGCTCATTGCCCATTATTGCCTAAGCCGAGCAATTGGTGATATTTCACCATCGAAGAAAATATCCATCGCGCGATTAGACCCACAAAGCAATGCAGTTATGCCAGACGGTGTAAAGTGAAGTGACGCCTAAGAAGAAGCCTGAAAAGAGAGAAGGTAATGCCTGCGACTGTCATTTCGCTACAATTCATGCCCTTGCTTTTGTTCATTTCATGTAATCCAGCGAGACCGTCGGATCTCCGCTACTGAGAACGCGAAGGGAACTTCGGTTTATCGCATTGTATTTCTGATCAAAGCATGTGGAAATATCGGTGCCCTTGTTCATTTATGTGTAGTCAGTATATAATTGGATTAGCAGTCCATTGGAAGTGAAAACCATGTATGGATGGTGGGAGTTTTTAAGCGGATTTTCAACTTGTATTGCAAAATTGGAGTAATATAAAGCAGTGGTTAACAAAGGAAGTGTGTTTGATGTATGTGCTCTCCATCCATGCATGGATTATGTGTTATTACACTTTTATTCAATCGTAAAACTGAGGAAATCTCGGTCTTCGGCGTCGAGGCTTGATTCTTCTTCTGAAAAGCATTCGTGGGAAAGGTTGGTGAAATCTGCTGCGATAAAGTAAATAAAGTTTGTACCCGTTCTTCTTCTTCTTTTGGTACCACTCTTGTTGGAGATTGGATATCATCATGAACAATTCTTATTTCTTTCAATTGCATAATATTCAGAATAATCATACTTTATAAAACAAACAAGCATTGAAACGTGCAAACAACAGGAATGAACGTTATCCGCAATTCTCTTCCAAAATACTTTTAGAGATTTTGGATAGTATACTTCTTCTAAAACCAATATTCGTGTAAGTTGTTCTTTTTACGACGATTTGCCGTATAAGCTTCATTTCCTAAGGAAAGCTGAATACGATTATATTCTCAAAATTAAGCACCACTACACTCTTTCCATTTGCACGGTATGTATTCATATTTCTGTCTATTATATTTTATTTATTTATTTATTACATTAATCTACAGATAGGTGTACACCAGGTGGCAGAGTTATTTACGGATATTTAGCTCCTGCTACCATATTCTGATGAATGGAATATTTTCATTTGTAATTTGGCGCAGGATGGAGAAAATAGTATCTTTCATTTAATGTTGTCACGGTATTGATCATGGCTGTGATGTAATGAAAGCTACTCAGATATGAGTGGATAAATGCACTAATCAAGGTCTCTTCATATTAACTGACAAGAAAAGTGTTATTTGTAAACTCATTGTGCTTCGCTAGCGTGGATATGTTCCGCTTATAGCGTTCTGACTCAGTGAGGAAAGCAAGGGCAAAGTACCTCATTCCTTATCCTGCCTAGTAAACCTCATTCCTATTTGCAACCCCTCAGAAACTGATGTCAGAGGGGGTTGAGGCACCAACCGGTCTATGATGATATGACCTGAATAATTTACAGACAAACGTATAATTCGTGGGAAGAGAGAAGCATTCGGGTGCATATACTACAAAATAGAAAATTCCAACCTCTTCTCAAGGCTGAGGAAGAACAATTTTCGAAAAAAAAGGATTTTTATACGTTTACCTGATGATGGTTTATTGCTGAAACCAGTGAGGTAAAAGCACTTGAAGATGATGCTCATGCATCGAAACCAGTCGGCCGATCTTTTCCTCGTGTGTGTTTTGCTAGGTTATTTAAATAGGAATAAGTTTCCTGTGGAAAAGTGCTTCCTGTGTTTGTCTTTCATCGTTATGGGATGCCACAAAATTACTCGCAAATCCTTGGATTTTATTTTAGTCGAAATTTATTGATTTTTGTATATTATTTAGGATGTAATGATGGTTGGTTATTATTCCAGATAAAACGTAATGACAGATATTATAATGTAGAGTTATGTATGAAGTAGTATTAATGTCACCAGACCGTTCAACAGTTGTAATGCGTATATGTAGTAATAATAATAATCAGCAAGAGACAATATAGGCGAAAATAAATATATATTATATACAGTTTTTCTAACGAATAAATTAACAACAAAACGGAAATGGGAAAATAAAGAATGGTTTTGTGGAAAAAATACAATAATTTTGGTTAAAGAAAAAGTATTCCCACTGCAGGAAAATACCCGGTAAGAGAAGGGGTGAAAAACTTGCGAGAGGCACAGAAAATAATAGAGGACAGAGAGAGAGATAGATCACAATATAAAGGGTAATGGAAATTACAATTCATATCAAAGATCTCGTCTTTCGGTTTCCAGCATTTACTATTGCTCTTCTTCTTAAATGATATTCATGTCTAACTCGTGCTTCAACGGGAAAAATGAGCCTTTCTCAGCCATAGAAAAAAATCCTTATCTGTGGAGCGAATTTTTCCGCTGTGTGTCACGCGTGACTACTTCATCATGCTTAATTGATATACTCTTACTTTCAGATAGAGAAGAAGGGCTCGTTATGGTGACGCATGAAGAAGAGAAATCGCTGAGCAGCAAGGACAACTTCAATGCGACGAAAAAGGAATTTTGAGCGAGGGATTCTGACGAAACCATTCATTCAAAGGTAGCTGATGTTTTTGCTTAGAAATATCTCTCTCTCTGAGTATGATACATGTATCCCTCGATAAATATTAAATTCCCCTAGTTGCTTTGGTTTAACATAATAAATCCACCCAGAGGACCCAAAAAACATGGTATTAATTCGGATTTTTTCCCTCAGAAGTGTATGATGCAAATGCAATAAATTTTATTGCGGTTGTAAAAACAAATAAAATAGTCATAATGAAACTACTTTCTCCGCAAAAATTAAAAAAATAGACCGCAAAATGACCGCTAGAAACATATTATGTTTAGAAAGTAGCGTTCGGCGGTGGACAGTGTCCTGTTTAAACGGTAGTACATCTGAAATGAAAAATACAAATCGGTTATTCATTATTTTTTCTTTTATTCTTAGAACGTTGTAGCCATCAGTGGCCGAATATATATTTTATCGGTTATTTATTATAAAAAAATTGAGTCTTTGACAATCGTAGGTTTATAATTTTGATTTTATTTACGAAATGGAGGCGAATTGAATTTTTAAGTGAGGAAAATGGTAAAATTGGTATAGTTGTGGCACCTTTATAAAAGATGAAGATTGTTTTTTATAGATGTAAGGTCTCAACAATCTATGATCATTATTCTACGAATACGTTCTACAGACCTTCGCCATATGAGGCAGCTGTAAGCCAGCAGTCAGACGAATAATGCGCGGACTTCCATTGCTTCGAATTCTATAAATTGCTTATTCTGTAAGTCTTAAATTTCTAATTCTTAAAACTAGCAATATTCAGAAAATGCAAGGAAAAAAATGCTTAAAAATGAAATTTCTAGGCGAAAGTAGCCCCTTTTAACTTATCCCTTCGTCATTCGCGCCGTTGTTTATATGTCTCTAAATACATTTTTATTTCTATCAAAAAGAAAAACTTATCGCAAGTAAAATCGAGATAACTGTTGAAATTTCCATTTTCCGTTTGTTTCGGATTGATATCTTGAATAGAACCTAAGTTTTTGATTTTTGAATCCGCAGTGTGATGCGCCGCGAAGAAGCGACGACGAAGATGCGTACCGCCGCGCTAGAAGCATATTTCGCATCATATCTCAATGGCTCGGGCTTCAGTGAAGTTCATTTGTAAGCCCAGTTTTGGATTTTGATTTCGAATATGTTTTTAGACAATAACACTCCATAGCTTCAACATTTTGAAGTAAGTGAATTATTTTCTCTCCATTACAAATTTTGGTGAAACCTGTTCTACAGAGCACTCGATAATTTGGTCAATCTCAAATCCTGATTTCGTTTCGACCTCCGCCACCACCCGCTCGGATATTTACAATTATTAATTAATCGATTGAATATAACTGCTCCTTAAATAATATAAAATATGACATCGTTGGACATACCTAATTTTCAATACTTCCATTTTTGAACAATTACAAATACGCAGTTGGTATTAACTAGCGGTTCTGTAAAATTTTACGCTGTACACATTCACGATGAATCTCTACTTTACGATCTACTATGAATTCTTTGCATAAGGTAATTCCGGGAAATATGCCCCACCTAAGGAAATGACTTCAAGACAATGACTTAAGTGATAATAAGAATGTGAACATACGTGATAGAATATAACATTATAGATTATGAATATAAACAAATTTTGTTTAAATAAATTTTCACCCAAAATATTAAATTTTTCTAGATCCATGCATTTGGCCATCTCTCCGAGTGTCCGGGACGCCCCACCTCTGTGAAAGAGATGCCCCATTACTGCATTTAATCTGGAAATTGTTGTATGACTTGTTATATGACGAAATTGTTAAATTTTACTTGAAATTAGGATATAACTAAACATTTAAGTGAACTTTAAAACCTATTTAGAAGTGTCATTTGCAAAATATTAGGAGTCATCTCAGCTTCCTCTAGAGGCATATAAATAGCATATTGAATCTTGATCATCAGTTATTTTTTTGCGAGTGACATCCTTTTACGCAAAAATATTGTCGTTTTAACCGAAAAAATTGTATGACAATTTTGATGTTTTTGTCGAAATTCCGGAACTTCGAGGAGGCAAAAATTCCAACAGAAAATATTTCTTGATTTCGGAAAAAAATTATATTTGTAATGTCCATGTGAGTGGGCAACTTTTGCCGGGTATTACATTTCGATCAGGAAAAAAAGCTGCAAAACACTCCACCCTAGTGCTTACTTAACAATACGTCATCTTTTGATCGTGCATAAAATATATTCGACCGGATTTGAATTGAAATTTGAATGCAGATTACAAACGTTTTCTTGAATAAAGCCTTAATCAGTATCACCTTAAAGTAAATTGATACCAATAGAGATCATATACCTAAAGATAGCACTGGAGCATCTATCCCGAGAAGAGGTGGGGCGTCTATCCTTTCAGTACGGGATAGATACCCTTAAAGCCAGTGGGGCTACACTTTTTCCAAGATGGCCCGTCACTGTACCTAGATATCAGATGAACCTACAGCTACAAGTTTTCGCCCTTTCTTTCAAAATATTCAAACATTTAAACAGATGCCAACCAGAAGCATTATGCTCTATCTTATAAGAGGGCGGAAAAAACAGTATCTACTTGAAATGATGTTATAAAACTGCGTAAAAAGAATTAATCGCAGTGAATCTCTTGCGGATAGACGGGTACCTTCCAACTGACTGACGCACACCCTCAGTAGAGCAATCTTGTGGTTTTCCTTAAAAATACTGCGACTGGGGCATCTCTCCCGGTGGGGCATCTCACCCGGAATTACCTTATACTGCCATCGAGCTTCGCCAAGACCTACGCTATCTACGCTTCAAATGTGTTCCCTTTTCCTTGGAATAGAACCATTCCGTTTCACGCGGTTTGTCTATTCTATTGAATCGTTTTAAAACTGTCATTGCTCCCTACCAATCCAATATAAAATTACATTTTTTTCTCAATTGCGCTTTGTATAATTAGTACGCATATAAATTACGTACTATATACTTTCAAGTTCAAAACACCAGAATTTAGAAAATTTGTTTAAGTGGAAAGTGAAGTGCTGCGTAATCGACCTCTACTTGAGTATTGCTGTGCGATTTGGGATCCTCACAAAGTAGAATTAATTTCCAATCTCGAGATGGTTCAACGTAGAGCAGCAAGGATCGTCAAGGGAGATTTCAGATTTGACAGCAGTGTTTCGGCTATGATAGAATCCCTCGGATGGAACTCTGTTAGTAATAGAAGACTTGAGTTTTGACGAAAGCTTTTTGATAAATTTATCACTACCCATTTCAGGGAGGAGATAGCTAATATTGTTATCCCAGTTATTAACTTTCGCGATCTTCGGGATAAAACAAAAAAGCAATACAGGGAAGTAATTGCCAGGACAGATTTGTTTCTTCTTAACTTTTGGTAGTGTTTTCGGCGAAGTATTACAGAAGCTAATAGCTCTCCAGGTTAGATGGGGATGTCAATATTTTACACCCCGTGCCACGCGCCAATGCAGAAGTGAGCAAGGTAGTAGGCGGGTTTATACCACTGTAAGCACGGATGGCCCGTGCTTACTTGCGCACGCGCATTTGTATTCTTTTCCAGTTCTTTTGAAGGTACGGTGAAACTATTACTCAAATACAGTCAAATTTTTTCACATTAATTCATAATTACTGAAAGAACCTTCCAAGATAATTTTATAGCTTTTAATAGAGATTATGGTGATCACCAGAATCCTTACTTTCGTGATTCACAGGATGAACATGGCACTAGCGTGCATTTGTTTCAATAAAAAGCACTTGCTAGCAGATCTACTAACTGTTCATCGTTGGAACTGGTCATCTTAAGCCCCCACAAGCGACAAACTGAGTGGCACTGTGTTTGTGCACAACCTCTCGCTAGGCAACCAGCAAGGAAACAAGCGACCTGCTCAGCTTCAATGTGATTTTACCCTAAGTCAGTGATGTTACGGCTGGTATATACGAGTACTATATACTGGTACCGTAAACGAAGCGAGACCTCTTTCGTAGTAAGTAAGATAAATTTTTGTTAACAAGTTCTAATGCATACAATTAATCTCCGATTCGTTTTTGAGCTTAGGAAGAATCTGATAAAAATGGAGGCAACAATGATTGTACCCAGTGACTTTCAATTCTCCTTGAGTTGGATTCGGAATGTATACGTGAGAAATATGAATTAATTAACGATATCTTATTTTTTGATAATTTCTTTTCGCATGATTGTTTTACATAAGTTGTTTGTTTCTGTGCAAGGAACAAAAACGATTCCCCAAGGACTTTAGATATTTAGCTTGTTAGCTCAACGTTCAATATTTCTCCTTTAACTCAATTATGGAAAAGAGTTTCCATATTCAAAGCCATAATACATCCAATTCCTCCTTCACACACATCTTTGATCTTCGTCTCGAAATAGCTTTTCATTACAACCCCGCGATGTTCGAGTACTTTGAGGAACTTCCTTATTTTTCCTTCCACTTAACATTTTATATTACGACTCTCTTGAACTTCTACCTCAATATATCATTTATAGCATTCTCTCTAATTTTCTCTGCTTCAGACCGTGTCTCAAACAGCGTATAATTAAAGTCTTTCACGAACCTCTGTTAATCAAGCAAACAGTTTCTCCATCAAACCCATAACTTCTTCCGCTCTAAATAAAATTTTCGCAGAGTTACCCTCATCTCTCGATTACATGCTTTTCAACCTTGGGAATATCCGTTCAAGCTCGTATTTTGCTCCGAAAATGTCAACGCTCGTCTTATTTTGTTTCCTAATTGCCTTTCTTTCTGCACTCATGAAATTTCGCTACCTTCTTTCCTTATACTACCTTGTATACTCTCCTACTTTTGTTTAATATGTCAATAATATGTATTTATCAAACACCCATGTACATTTTATTAATTTCATAAATTGCAGAATTTACTCTTTATCGGTGGATCACTCTTTCGCCATGACATGAATATCTCCAAACCCGTAAATAGCTGTGAAAGGGTTAACTTTC
Organism: Sympetrum striolatum; assembly: GCA_947579665.1. Classification (NCBI taxonomy): domain Eukaryota; kingdom Metazoa; phylum Arthropoda; class Insecta; order Odonata; family Libellulidae; genus Sympetrum; species Sympetrum striolatum. The sequence goes on from OX388352.1 coordinate 81,549,335, forward strand.
TGTAACGTTTGATTCCGATTATGCTAAAATTAGAATTTGAATAGAAGTTAAGGGCTTCAAACTTTTCCTCTATTTCATCGGCGTGTCAACTGGTAGTTTTCGTCTCTATATTTGACCATAATGAATGCTACCACGAAAATTGTTTCGTGGATGCAGTACTTCGTACAACTCAGGGAACAAAGTGCCGTTTGGCGGCGTAGTTTGCAACTGAAAAGTTCCTTCTCTGCCAAGTCGCTCCCCCGCTGAGTCAAATTATGAAGAAAACCACCTTAATATGCTGTACTGGGTAAGTTAGAAAAGTCAGGTGGATAAGAAATCTAGGTCAAGAAAGTACTGCTACTATTCATGACGAAACTAGTTACCAAAACAAGACTTTTTTCTAAGGTCTTGCTAGGATTCTATTCCATATTCATAGACGGAAATAATTTCATTGATAGAAAAGTCGTGAGGTGAAAAAAAGTTCTGCGAACGATGTTACTTTGCGTTATTTTGAATTTACCTGTAAGACAATTTTAACAAAATGCATTCACTACGCTTTACACTAGAACAGACTCGTCCAACTCGCGGCCCGCGTTGCATAACCGGAAAATAAATGGCATTAATATCGAAAATAATGCCCACTGTCCAAATTAAAAATAATCCTTTCGTTTGAAAACTAAATGTTGTATTGGTATGCTTTTTTGTTTGGGTTATACTGTGAACAAATATTATATTCTACATTTTTCTACTCTTTGAAGAACTGGAAAGGTTTTTTTCTATAGTTTCGTTATAAGAATTTCGCAAATCAAGGGGCACTTGATAGCCTACGTGTCTGAGAAAATTTGTAATGCGGCCCTCCGCCGCCAAAAGGTTGAATACCCATGCAATAGAGTGAGCATGCGGTGTATGGGACTGAAAATTGTAGCATTTATAAAATAAAAAGAATACAATGAAAGGAAGTACGCTACAAGGAAAAATATTGGAATGTGGCTGTTAGTGAATTAGAGGTTTCAAATCTCAAATAGCCTACTCTGTCCGCATTCCACGCTTTCTTGTTACCAGTATACGGGAGACAGAGGATTAGCAACTTCTTAGAAACGCTTTTAACATTTCGATAGCCATCAAGGGTGCATAGTCGCTAATCTGGACATTTCCGTTGTCTTCAGAACACCGGTGGCAACGAAGTACGGAACGCCGGCAAAGACGGCAGTTGGAGATTAAAGGAAATACGTTTTGAAAAAGATTGCGACGTCAAATCATTGAGCCTCACTCAAAATTATCAGATGCTTCCATAACTTAGGATGTGGATTTATAGAAGATAGAAGATTAAAGCAAAAACTTTATTTACTTGATATATAAAGGGTAAAAAGTACATTCTCAGAAGATTCGGCAGATATTTTGCGACTTCCATGTTATATATATGGCTCGGACATGGTATTGAAGATCATAGAAATAGATGCTGCAACATTTCACTTCAAAAATTCTTTTTTTCCGCTAACGATACGTGAAAGAAATAATTAGAGATATCGAGTCATGGCGCACCCCCTGCCGTACGCCAAAAGTCGGTATGCAGAGTGAAAATATAGTATGTGTATAAAAACAAAAGCGAGGGAATTTAAATTGACCTACCGTATATTTTCGTAGATAAGACAATTTCTTCAGCTGTACATGAAATTTGCTGTGCTCTTGCTCGCGAGTTATCGTCATAGTGTGTCGATGGTGGTGTGTACGTTATTGAAAAACTGACAGTAAGTTGAATATTTTCACGTATAAAACTATATTAATCTTTCCATAACTTTCTGCATATTATATTCAAGGTTGTAAAGCAGTCGCCACGATAATTGTTTTTTATATTTTTTCGCTAAATTTAACTTTATTCTATTTAAAATCATGTCAGAAATTTAGGTTCTAATTACGTTTGAATGAATTAAAGATATTCTGCAGATACATAACACCCTGGAAGATCCGTCAGTAGAAAAAAATAGCTATTCAGCTACTTTTTGAAAGTTCGGATCGGAAAATTGTTTAAGATTCAGAGAGATGGCGTGTGAACTGTTGCTTTTGAAAACAGTGATTTTCGTTTTCGATGAAGTGGGACCATATGAGTCTGTAAACTCATTAGCTGGAAGACTGGTTTGGTCTTCAATGCTTCATAAATTAGTTATTAAGAGCTTAGGAGCAGTAAGCCTACTGTGCAAGTCGGGATGTAAGGTAGTCTGCTCTTGTTTTTTCACAGAGCCAAGATGACTTTTCATGGTATTTTGGAACAAGTTATTTCCATTATTGTACATCAATCATATTTCAGTAGCTTTGATATTATCGCATCCTTGTACAGAAATAAGATAAAACTAATGGAAATATACTTTTCTTTTATCATAACCGAATAGGCAAATAAAACAAATTCAATCTACATCCACCCCACAAGTCGCCTTTTGGAGTATAGCAAGGGTTGTAAACACTAAGAGTTCGAGCTACTTCTTATTTTTAATGTCCGAGTAAATTTTCCGGAAAATAAATTAAAACTACTCGCCATAACGAAGGAGAAACTACTTATCGATTATCGCCTTTTGGAGTATAGCCAGGGTTGTAAACACGAAGCGTTTGAGTTACTACTGTTTTTTTACCGTTCGCGTTACTTTCCTGGAAAATAAATTAAAACTGCTTGTCTTAACAGAGGAGAAGCTATTTATTGATTGATTGATTGTCTTAACAAGTTATATTTCTTATCTCACATCTATTGTGTGATCGACGGAAGTAGCTAGGAGGTCGCATAACATCAGTTTGTATTTCGCAAACGTATTTTTCCTGAATATACCAAAGCCCAGCTTCCAATCTCCTTTCTTCTAAGGATTCTCAGCCTGCCTTTGTGGGCGTTTTCGTAACGCTTGATTTTTATCGTAGCCTTTTTAAACAAAGCTATCGTCTACTGCTGCACTTTCTGGAGTTCACGGGAACAACTTTCCTCCTCGGATTCGATATACTTGCCGCATTCTCCAGGTGAAATAACATCGCTCTCTCACCTTTTTATTACATTAACTGACGCCGGAAGTACGATATGTAAACCCATTATTTTTGTTTATTTCACTGGAGACTTTTCAAATATGTGTGCTTAAGTTAATATAATCTCCAAGAGTGGTCCCAAAATATTCAAATGAATCTAATGCTTTACATTTTTATGTATTGCATTGTTTGTTTCTTTGGGGATGTTTTCCTGCAGTGGATCTTTCTTCTAAGAAAGTGCCTGCATTTTTTCAATCCTCTAGTTATAAGGATTTCCTATTTATATCTGTTTGGGTATCCCTGACGCAATTGTTGCATTTCAAATTAATTAATTACGAACCTGCAGAGATTCTAATTGTCTATATACGATTGCAAGGGGATGTTTATATAATTAGTTTCAAGGATCACTTTGCACAATATTATACTCGAAAAATTATAAATTCTTAAAAGTACGACGTTTCGACGCATAGGAGTTATTATCAGATGTGATGATTGTATAAATTGCTTTGCCGTTTCCTCACACATTTTTTTGTGGTATTCTGATTCTGTGGTCACTGCTAAGAGATCCATAAATGAAATAGGAACTACCGTATATTTCCGCAGATAAGACGAGGTCAAAAGTTTCGTCGAATTTATATATATATATATATATATATCCTATAAGACGACCTCTAAACTACAAACGGCCTATGATTTAAGTTTAGATCGGCTGTTATCATTTGGATACTAAAACTGTACGTTGAATTCGGAATTATGTCCTATAAGTAATATTTCGATTGAATAAGTTTTATTTTCTTGCATCTGGCAGCACTTTCTTGCGATTGGTACAAACATTCGGCCTAATTCGAGAATTTGGATGACGTTAATTATCAGTAGCTCAATAAACATCAATTTTTCTATTAATTTTGTTTCAGTATTGTTTTACTGTTGTCACGTAACTAACTAGTTTTGAATGCATTGGCGATTTATGTTTTATTGTATAATGATTTCAATGTACACACATTTATTTTTTGTATCTGTCCTATTAGACGACCTCGGATTTTGTGGGCTATTAATATTATTCAATTATCATCTTACCTTTGGAAATATGCGTTAGTTTCCTCGTAAAAATGGTTCCATTTTTATTTTCTCTATAGTTCTTCAATTTATGCCGAATGAACGTGTTCCCGTAAAATCTTTACGGTGAATTTCGATGACGTAGATCTTCCAACGCAAGAATCCTTCCGCAATGAAATCCGAGCCGAATCATTCCACGAGCAAAATTACTCACGCTGACACTTACCTCGCTTGTGATTCTGTCCACGTACCCTGAAGAGGCCCCGTCAGTCCCAACCACTCCAGAATTCCGGCCATTCGCTCTGCCCTAAGCAGTTATAACCCTTTGAAGGGATATGCTAAATTCTTCGGCCGTAACGTCCCTTCCCCTATATCGGTACTTCGCTTACCTCTGCAATCCGCTTTCCTGTAGTCGTTGCGAAGAATGAGAGCATTCTTCCTTTTACCGCTCTCTACTTCCAGCCAAATGAATCAACATGCTTATGAACTGTTCTTTCTCACTGCTCAAACTGTTCTTTCTCACTGCATTTTTACTTGTCCTGAGATATTTTTAGGTCCTTTTTTAAAAGCTCCATTCGTATTTATTTAATTGCCTTTTGTTATTAAATGTTAAACTTTTTCATTTTAGTATGTGTCATTTCCAAAACAATTTTTTCAAACGTTTTATCCTACGTTTTAGTGACATTTATTATTTTCTCATAGTGTATTGTTACAACTTTTCCGGTTTATGATCTTATAATTTTATAAAATTTAGTTTGGATGTTTCATCTTATGTTTTTTGTGATATTTATTATTTTCCTATTGTAAACTATTGCAATTTTCCCTCCTTTTGATTTGATTCTATTATTATTTTTTTAATTTCGTTATAGTACTACTTTTGTAATGTCCATGCTGTACACAGCTTTCTTTTACATCCTCTAACGTGTACTATCAGTAGGGTTGTGCAGATTTATGACACCCCCTTCTTTGTTGGTGTTTTCCTGCAGTGCGTCTTTTTTACTAAGATAACACTTAAGGTTTCTTTTTACATCCACTCCTCCTAAAGTTTTCTTCTTTATCTCTTAAAACAACTTATGTTTATAATGTTGTTGGCGAAAGGTTGGATGGAAGAAGAGACTTTGCCGTCTCAAAAAAGACATTATAGACTAAATAGCGCTAGGAACTGTTTTTAAGCCTGCGTCGCCGCTCTCAGGGGTTCATTTGAATTCTTGGCTCGAACTTCTTCGCGGACTCCATGCAAATTATATTAAGTGCGGAGTGGGAGTTCCTCGTACTAAAGGTGGAATGCATCGAGGGAAAGTGTTAGAGTAATGCCCGATGCGTGGGATCCGTAATGCGGACTTTCTAATTATAAGCAGACAGTGTCGTGCGTGTTTAGTCTCCTTATTACGAAGAGTGGAGGCGAGAATAACTGAAATTGTTGCGAGCACTTTTCTCTAACATGTGTAGACGGACGAATTGTTTTATTCGTTTATTCGGGGCCTAAATTTATCCTTGCTGCAAAGAGGGAGGAATACATGCATCTCCTAACCGCTTCTGTTTATGAACAACCTCAAAACTTTCTGCAATGACCATGTCGCATTAATATTTTCCTCAATTATGCCGTTTACTTTCATAAGGATTTATTTTTTTGAGAGCCTTATGCTTTTATAGAATCTTTAACGAAAGCAACGAACCTATCGCCCTTCATTTATTAAAAAATTCCTTAGTAACAACTTCTAATATGCACTCATTGTTATCGTACCGCTTTTGCGATTTACTATCAGTAGGTTTTCGCATACGAGCTAAAAGTTGCAAAGGAAGGCATTAGATAATACCTTAGATTATATGTGATATAAGATATTAGATATAATATAAGATAGAAGCTGTAATATAAGATATTACCTGGGATTATTTATTATGTAATATTATATGTTAAATATGTTTAATCCACTAATTCTAAAGTTTTCCTATCTATTACTATTAACCTGCTAGGCTAGCTACATTTTTTATTTACATCATTCACTGACCGCAGGTTACATGGGAGAAACGTCTTTTCGTTGTTCGTCAAACGTCAATCTTGTCTTAATTAATAACAAATAGACCTTAACAGATCTGAATAAATTTGACTAATCGAAAACTTCCATATTAAGCAGAAAGTTTTTCATTACCATACAAACTGATGATTTATACCAATATTAATTCATTTTAATAGCTAAAATCATTAATTAGTCTAAAATAATCGGCTTAAATTAAATTCCGAAGAAATAAAAGATGTTTACCAAAGAAATAAAGCTCATTGTTCATTGCTTAATAGACAAGATACTTTTATTTTTAATAAACCAAAAGAAAGGATACATACACATAATATGCATCGAAACCTGGTCGTGTATGCATGCTTCATTTTTTGTGGTATGGTATAAATTAAAGAATCTAGTCTACTTTTCTCGTTATAGCGGATTACCAACAAGTAAAGGCCGAGAACATCTATGTTATTTTTGAATATTTAAATAACGCGAGTCACAGACTTACCCCCTATTCTCCGTTTCTCTGGAAAAGTTTCCTGCATTCCATTGAGGCACAGCTACTTTGGATATTATTAACCCGTGGCACAATTAGTCTTAAGACTGATTGCCCACATTCATAGTTTATAAGCTGGAAGCTTTAGGGAATGCAAACCCTGCATTATTGAATACAAATCTATTTGTATACTTGATCTACTTAATGATCATATGATTAGGATCGTTGAGGGTTTTTAGTTCCATAAAATTGCCTCGTGTTTTGTTTTCTTTGCTTAAGTCGTACACTGATATCGCCAAGTATTCCTTTATAAATAGAGAGGTTGAAGAATGGAAAATGTTGCCTGAAGAGATCTTCAAACCCTTACCGAAAAATAGAGCTTGAATTTTGTTATCCAAAGGCAATAGTTGGTGTTTTCACGGGAAAAATCCTACTTGCTGCATTTACAATAATAAATAAATCAATACGTATTTTATGTGGGAGTATGATTTAGAGATAGTGTTGCAGAAACTTATGTTTGTGATTGTCTCCCATAGAGGAATGGGTGATTGCAATTTTTGAAATAATTCACTACACCGCTTTTTGACATTTTTGCTCGTTTGTTGTAAAATAGGATATTAATCTGCGTATTATCCAGTAGGTGTTCTCCCTATATTATTTTTTTCATTGAGAATGTTTGCATGGCATATTTTCCTGTATTACACGCATTCCTCCATTACAAGTTTTCCTGCAATGCATTATTTCATGCTGTTTTTCCAGGAAATTTTCCATTCGGATTTAATTAACTGGTAAATCGCTTTTTTCTTCCCTTCTGATTTGTTTTATTCCGTGGAAAACTTATGCCACTGTCATGCTACCTTATGTTTAGTTTGAAATCATAACCATAAAAAAATAATCCCGTTAATCAATGATTTTTGCTGAAGTTCCCAGATTGCTTTATTCAAATAGTGGAATGTGGTAGCACGGAAGTAATTGATGAAAGAGGATGACCTCAAATTAAAAATTGGACTGTTGGTCCAGAGAGTAGCTGAGATCACCGCCACCTTTGCGTAATGCATAAGGCACTTACGAAAATGAAATATTCCATCCTGTCAAGTGGCCCCTAAACTGTGGAATTTTAAGTAAATTTTAGTGATAAATTTTGCTACGCGTAATGAATTTCATTCCCGTCATGAATACTCTTTTCCTATTGGAAGCTCACAGTATTACTGAGGAGAAACCACGAATGGAGAAAAGAACCACAGATCACAAAGAACCTTAGAAATGAATTTTATGAAGGTTCGAAATAAATAATTTTTGTGTGAAATTTAAGAAGGAAAACGATGATTTAAGAATAAACTAACAAAAATTATGGTAGCAGGTAATGTCGCAAATCAAATTTCTTATGAATCGAGTGATTCGTAATCAAATCAAGAAAGTGCGAACATTTGTTGTTGATATATGTTATACATGAAAACAAGAATCATATTAGTTTAAATATAGTCTGTCTGTATATTATTCATCCTGAATATCTGAATTTGTACCGTTCATCATATTAAACCTTTGAGAGTATAGTTATTGAGGAAATTTCTTCCATAACATTTTGGTTTTTTATTTTATAATTAGATTTGATAATATTGGGAATTTTTGAGATATTAAGAGTATATTAATTATTCATTTATCTCACAGATCATAAAAATGCCAATTTACGGTGACAATATAACAAGTAGAAATATAAAAATATAGCAACATAAACAGCAAGAAGATAACAAAAAGTAGACGGAAAAATAAACGTTAAAAATACAAGAAACCATTACAAGGATCTAGTGTGTGGTAAACTTAATTTTTAAAATCTCCCTTTGGATAGGGAAAAGTATCAACAGAAGGAGGGACAGAGTTGTAGGAGAAGATAGACTAAAGAATAGGGAGCGCTTGATAAGTGAAAGTCAAAGAGTTTTATAATGAAAGAAGGATGCAAAACGTGTGGATCTGTTTGAAACACGGTAATTGAGAATTGATGTTAAGAGAATAAAATCAGAAAAAGAGTTATATAGTGAATATAAGAAGGATAGGTAATGCGTTATTCGAGTGATGGAAAGAGATTTCAAGGGTAGAGAAGATAAGATTGAGTTTTAGAGGCTTGACGGAAGGAAGGATCTCTGGCTTTTACAATTCTGAGAAAGAAGTTAGTAAAGCTATCTAATAAGGAAAGATGGGTTGCTAAGGATATAGGTCAGATCAGGAGGAAGAAAGGATAAACTAGGAAAAGTGTAAGGTTAGAGCCAAGATGTCATTGGCGTCCGCAAATTCAATCATTATCATCCAAACCTCACTCAGTAGCTTTGGTATCATTACAGTCATGAGAAAATTTGATACTGAACAGAATGAATGATATTATTCTCGATCCTCTAAAATAATTACAATCTAATCTGCGTATATACAAAGGGCTGCAAGAACAGCAGGAGGCTATTGAAAAGAGATAACGACGAAGTATAGCGATAGCGAAATTGACGCGATACATCGCAGTACAAGACGGTTCTAATCGCCGTTGGGTGTGAGGAATAGATCGTAAAACTCCTTTCATGTTTGCATGAAGTTGAAGGCGAGCGGAGAATTTCGTGCACCAGTGGAGCACAACAGGCAACCTGCTTCTCTTGCGGCCACTCTGAATAATGGGGGCCTCTCTGAACGCTGTGGTGGCTGCAGATTTTAGATGCGTTGCCTAGTAAAGCTCGGTGGCTTCTATTTTACGAGTTGGAGACGCAGAGAATTGCCTTTTACTGCCACTTCATCCAAACTGGATGTCGTTAACTGAGATTTAGCGTGGGTATCCTTTCTCTTGAGCGATACTAGTAAGTCATCGCGAGTACATATTATGTACCCATACGACGAGAAAATATTCCTAACCTCTTATTCATTGCAGTCTTAGAGAGACCTATAACAAACTAATATTATTATTATTATTATTATAGAGAGTTAAGTAGGCGTATTACAGATGGTAACTTGTAACATCCTTTCTAACCTAATTTATATAGGTACAAAATACATTTACTAGCCACACAACCAATATTTTTAAATTTCGTGTTCAAAACATCTTATTAATATATACTTCAGGTGAATTTTTTTTTTTATTTCCTGGGAAGAGGGAGAAAATGGAGTGAACATGTTGATGAATCATCATGACGACTGTCCTTTCTCACTACACAATCTTATTTATAATTTTTTCTTGTCCTGACATATTTTAAGGTCCACCTACAAAAATCCATTTGTATTCATTATTTTGCCTTTTTGATTAACTATTAAACTTATTCACATTTCATTTTTAGTATGTTCCAAGGGTGGAGCGTTTTCCCACATTTTTCTGATCGAAAAGTGATTGCGTGAAATTACGAATATATTATATACTTCCGAATCTAACAAAATCTTCTGTGAGATTTTTTGCCTCGAAGTTTCGAAGTTTCGACAAAAACATCAAAATTGTTGTAACAGCCCATTCCATAGGTTTTTTAGCTAATTCCTCTAATTTTCGAAGGATATCATCCTTTCAACCAGCATTGCTGTCCCTCTCTTTCTTCCTACCTAGAATATCAAACTCATCATCATTAAGTTGGGCTATTGTTTTCTCAGAAATATAATAAAAATATTGCACCAAATAAGATATTAAATACTATAAATAGCTACAAAACAGCAATGCTGGGCTACCGCTACGAGCCGCCGTGTGAAGGAATAGACAAGGACGGATGGTGCTACAAAACAGCTTATTTTACTGAATTTGCCTCCTTTTCTAGTCCTATAGGAGGCATCTCAGCCACCTCCAGAGGCACATAAATGGCATATTGAGGCTTGATCATCAGTTTTCTTTGTATGTGACATCTTTTTACGCACAAATATAGTCGTTTTAACCGAAACAAATAATTTTTTCGAGGAAAAAAGTTTCACCCAAATAAATAAGTTATTGGATGTCCTTGGATAGGCTTTTCCATGCCACTGCCATTCTGTGTATGAACGAAGAATTTTCTATATCTTTTCTATGCCTCTTCGTTCTGGCTTTGAATTTATGGTAATTTTCCCCCATTATATTACACATGATACATAATTCATACGAATTTGAATAACTTACAAAAAGATTAAGTAGAATGTAAGAGAATGCAATCCGATCTAATTGTAGTTATAGTCTATTAAAGTTATCCTTGTGACTGAGAGGGGGAACAATCAATGGTGAGTAATAAGAACGACTTATCTGTAAGCTAGGAGTCGCTCTAAATTTACGTTCCGTGGGAAAGCTGTCTCTCTTAACTCTGTTTTGCCACGTCTGAAATAATGCTTTCCTTCCCTTTTATCTACCTTGGTAAACAATGTTTATTCAAGGGTTCCTTATCATTTCTGACCATCGGCATTTCAAGCAGTATTCCAGTATAAGAAAAAATACAAGAGAAACTTTCTTTTTTCTTCATACCACTTCTCATAATTCAACAAAAGTCTTCGTCTACAATCGCTTTCATACCAGTGATATCTTCAATAGACACGTTAGTCTATTAAAGTATGTACGTCTGATTTATTTCCCTTTTTTCACTAAATGTTTCCATATATTTCTTACTTCATTAGACACTACCTCATATTACTGTCTTCGTTACCACAACTCCATTATCTCTAATTTACTCTCTTAGTTGGCAATGCAGAACATTCTTCATAGCTAAATAAACGGGCTCTCTATTTATAATTTTTATGGACGGTCTTCCTTATGCCCAAGCTCGTACTCATTACTTTGAGCAACTTTTTTCCTATGAGAACTTTTCCGATGGAAGAATTATGCTTAATATCTCTTTCGCTGCTTTTGTTCTTGAAACCTAATACCAGAATTTTCCGTCATACTCAAGGGTATGTATCTCAAATTTACCTTTTCTGCTTAAGCAGCAAGCCATCACCTTGGTTTTACTTTTCTTTTACATGAACTATATTTTCTCACGAAATTTTAATAAATTTAACGGTAATAATAATTTTGACGGATTATGGTAACAGTAATTTCGACGAATATCGACCATCAGCAAATCGTGCAATGCTGTGTTTGATTCTCAATGCAGTTTTTTCTACCGATATTCGTAATTCGCTTTTGCATTTAATTTGAATTTAATTTGAATACTCTAAATTTATTCATTTAAGATAAGCATAATGAGCAAAATCCAGTTATCTTTGTTCTGGGTTCTTCATTGATTTCAAAACACTTCTTTACTACTGTCTTTTCTTCATAAAAGCAAGATTGAATCTCCTGTAGCGGTAACTAATACCTACATGTGTTTTAACTAACTCCAATATGTATGTGATATCTTTTTAAAATAACAGCTTTAATATCAATTGCCACTGATTTATACTATATTCCTAGTTAAATGGTTAAACACTTACTTCAGTAGATTTATTTATTATAACAATAGATACTGAAGCAAGTATTCAAATATGTTATAAGGATTGAGAAATACATATACTTCCTCTAACAAACTTACATACATATATTCAATTATTTATAAACTACTAACAAATTTAAAACAAAAAGAAATTCGTATTATTATATGAGTGAACGGGTAAAGATTCCAAATTAATTTTCTAAGTATCGTAATAATTGTGGGAAAATAAATTTGGACATCAAAGTACAAGTTATTATCATGCAATTTACAATCTATACATAAACTAGATTCAGTAAAAATGGAAGCAAAGAAGCAGTTAAAAATCCTAGCTATATTGGTAAAAACTATATGTAATTCTATCAAATTTAGCTGTTTTAAAATCATATACAATAATACTTTAAATTTTACTCGCAAATCATTGTCACTCCATGGCACCTCTTGACGAGCAATTTGACTCACGGGGACCTGATTGCTACTATCTACCAATCTATAATATATGTATGTAAACTGTTCATTATATTTTATAATGATCATGTATTGATAAAGCAGAAAAATCTATCGTAGTAGGAATTACTTCGTCATCATTCTATTTAGTATTCCTTACCATCAATGTATACTCGTCTGTAGATAAAAAAAAATGAGAACAGAGCATCTCTTCCCTCGATACGCATACATAAATTTATAATACGCAACGAATCATTAGTGCCGACTTCAAGTTTCATAGAATTCCCATATTTAAGAGTGCATGTCACGAGCTCACTTGAATTTGTATCTCGCAGAGCTTCCTCGAGCATGTCATATTAGGGAAACATGTTCGGGAAGAGGAGGGAAGTTTTCAAGAAATTCGACCGCGTCAAAAACTGCATCAATACTAAGAATTGGGGAACTAAGCGTGTCTATTTCCTGCGGGCATGTATTTGATTTAGAGGGCAGTAAATTTGGGGCAATCCAGCAAAAGACTAACTCAACGCTCCCTCGAGATAGAGGGAGGAAAAGAAAAGATTAACTGGAAGAAAAATTAACGCCTGCGGCTGACGCTAATGTGTCGAAACGGGTAGCGCGTTAATTCCTTCCGGGGAATGCCAGACTCCGCGGCAAAAATTCTCGAAAACCTACTTTATTTACCGCGTAAATCACATTTTTCCTCCGCATTTTCCATTGCTCCGAGAAACCAATTTCGCCCAGAACCCCGAGATTCCTTTTGCCCCGGAGTTAATTTGGATCCGCGAGTTTTAACACTTGCAGCCCACGAGCGTCATTCAAGCGGGTCGGCATTTAGCCCAATAAATTTCCCCGCTCTAAGATGTTTCTCCGCCTTACATTTCATAGCTTTTCCGCGGGCGGTCGTTCTTCGCGGCGAATGTGTGGAGATACGGCGGAATCGGAGAGGTGTGGAGCAGAATCCAGTTCGCATTCCGACCACGAATCCGCCATAATTTCATGTAAATTCCTACATTTCCCCTCCTTCCCCGGATATCCTCTCTCTGCTTTTCATCTCTGTGAAACCTCTTTCCCAGCACGAACTCCACTGTTTATTTCATTTCTACGTTTTAGCGATAAATTCCTCCGTTTTCTGTGCTCGAAATAGCGAGCTAGAGCCCAACTTGGTGCCTCTGTATTTAACTTATCCCTGCGTAATTGCAAAATATGTAGAATCTTTAACATATAAAAAATAATAATAGCCACAAAGAGCTACAGGAAGCACGAACTAAACGATGCAATGGATACAGATATATGCAGAAAATGCTATCAGTCCAAGGAAACAATTGAACGTATGACTGTGGGCTGCAGACATCAGGGGGTCGATTTTGTAATTAAGAGCTATCACACGACAGTGACAGCTGTGAGTTGTCACTACAAAGCTTCGATCTCGACCGAAAACAGTTCTCATGTGATAACTGCGATTTCAGTGCAATTGTCACTATCGATCGACATGAGAGCTGCCGGTCGAGAGCCAGTCGAGAGCGTCTTGAGGGACGTTGCCATATTTCACTTATCGCAGTAGTTCGCGCATGCGCAATTCCAATTTCGAATGAAAACAAGAAAGGCAAGAGGGCGTTCATTGAGGATTTAAAAACCTTGGTACCAATTCATTAGAGCATTAAATCCTAAGTATTAATAGAATAAGTATCTTAATATGCTGTACTTGAGAAATAAAACTATTTACATGTATTTTAAGTATTAATTATGCTATGTTCTACTTTTGAATGTATTACAAATACATACAATACAAATTACAAGACTTGGATGCTGCGAATATAATGTTTTTATTGCCTTACTTGAGAGTGTATGCGAATGGCATTACGTGATAATGTTACTGTTATTGCTATCGAAATCTGATGAAATGGACATTATTTTGTTTTACTTTGTACCTGTTGTTATAACAGACACCTTAAAAAATGAAAGACTTTGTCGAGACTCAACGAAACTATTTAAGGCAAAACAACTGGTTCAGTAACTCGTCGAAGTTATCGTATGATTTCCCGATGTTTAATTTACGAAAGTTAAAGCAGATGAGTATTTTCAATGAATCATTCAACTCAATAAGAATAATTTGTTGTAGATATATAGACTCTGTTTTGTATTGAGTTAAAAAAAATTTTTGATACGATGACATCTTTCATAAACTTGCGTACCTTTTCTGTTTGTCCTGTGAAATTGAAATATCATAGAAAATCGCATTAATAATGACCAAGATTAATAGCGAAATTACGAATTCGATTCCATGATGCAGTTCGTGAGAATCACAAAAACTAACTGCTTTAAATTCTCTTCTATAAAATCAAGTTTGCATTAAAATTCTGTCTCAAAAATCTCCGTGTATTCTTGTGGGAGAATGAATGTATCGGATTCAACAATCACCTTGGTCGTCAGGGGGACTGGTTGTTTACCACGGCGAAAACTTTCGTGAATTTTTTCATAGTACCCGTAATTTCGATTCAAAAGTTGTATTTTACGACAATATTAAGATTCTTCACTTAATTTACCTTCCTTTGGTACTTTTCTTGACTTCGTAGGACCATTATCTCCAATTTAATTCTGTAAAAGTTACAAAGACTGCAAGATACAAAAACGAACTCGGATGCCGGAGTCGTCTGCTAGAGTGATACAGAGAACGAAATATCTGTCAACCTCCAGCAAACTGCATTAAAACCTTGATGATCATTCTAATGTTAATTTTATGTGTATTCTAATGCATTAATCCGGCTCAGCTTTTACTAGATCAATATCAAGTATGGCATAAAAATTCCTTAATAATCGTTTACCGCAATGAAATTAAGCTACTATATAATACATTATAATGGCTTTCCAGGGTAATTAGAGATTTTCCGTTTGTGTAAATGTTTATTTTAATTCATAAGAGGGGCTCAATGCGGTAGAAGTTGTCAAAATGACGAATACGAGAACTTTTATACCATGAACAACCGAGAGCACAATGAAATGTTGATTAAAAAGCCGTGGCTTAATACCGACGTTCGTTCTGATTCATAGAGTTACACAGATACTGAATGAAATAATAAAATTGAGGAAGATCTATAGATTCTATATAGTTTCGGAACATGTTGTGGGGGCTGCTGTTCTGACAGCAAAATGCACAGCAATTGACCATTGAAACAGGCACTGCTTATTAATTACGTATAGAATGTTTATAAACGCGAAAATATCAAAATTGCTTCGTGTCATACATTGCTCAAACTACATTTTGTGTTCCAAAACGTTCGACTTACTAGATCAAACCTTGATAAATCTGTAGAATGAAAACACTTAAGTATAAAACTACGAATTCGTACTTTTCCACAGAAAAGCGTAGGTTTCCACAGAAAACTTTTCTGTGGATGGATGCAAATGGCTTTCCACGAAGTCACGCCTTCTCATATCGATGATATTGATGAATCTGTATCAAAGGCACAAAATCAAGAAAAAACAATGTATTAGAATAGGAAGATACGAAATTTCACAGGTCTACATCCACTTCTTGTCATTGTCACTACGGCGAAAATTTTCGTTTATTTTGTCATCGTTTTCGTAATTTCGATTCAAAAGATGTATTTTACGTCAATATTAAGATTCTTTAATTAATTCTACATCCGTCTACGTCCACTTCTCACTTGTCACGCCAGTTCTCGCCTACTAAATGAAAATCGACAAATATGGCGGAAGTTATCACGTAAGTTCTCACTCGATAGTGACAGCAACGTTTACAAAATCGCAAAACTAGATTTCGGTCGACTAATTTCTCAAGATGGCCGATTTCTCGACCGAAAACTCTTGTCGACTAATTACAAAATCGACCCCCAGGATATTTGCAAGCACATCAGGATAACTGGAAGGAGGGGTATATGATGCTGATAGATAAAGAAAGCAGGGGAGCATCTGATTCCGAAAGATGAATTTTTATTGCTGCCCAAGTGTTTCTTGCAGCCAACTCAGCGGCTTTAAGTTCAGCGTCGGTGAAGATGCAATGATTCATAGGGTATAACTCAGTTACTTTGAACCCGTTTAATCTTAGCCGTTTGGGTCCGAAGGTAAGCTTGCCCAAAGACCTTCACAACATCATAGGGCTGGGGTGGCGAACCTATGGCACGCGAGAAAAAATTTTCGGTACGCGAAACTCCAATGACATTATCTTTTTTTATTATTCACTTAAGAAATAAAGCTTCAAAATAAATAAATGTGAATTCTGTTCATTAGTAGTGACAACTAACGACCATTTAAGTCTTATACAAGATCTCGTTCGCGTTGGGGACATTATAAAATGAATAAAATAATAATAATAATAATAAAGGACTTTATTCAGGGCGAGATTGAAACTATCAAGTCTCTCCTTACACCTAATACTTTGTCATGTGAGAACAGAAAGAAAGAGATACGTAGATTGCAAAAGTACAGAGAAGAAAACTACTATATGGATTAAAAATCTAAGCTAAGATAAAATCACCATTTCATTGTATTGCTCGGCACCACATTGCCGCGCAAGCCCTTTATATTCATCAAACATATCGCTCTTGCCGCAAAAGGTTCGCCAACCCTGTCATAGGGTATGAGAGGACGCCTATCCTGATGCAATGTCCTGCATGCACTGTCTCGCATTAGTACGTTTTCAGGGGCCCCAGGAACGTCTTATCTAGGAGTTGCAATTTGCGGGTTGAGTGAATATGAATTAAATGTCACATGTTTCTTTTTGAGCGAGTGAATCACATCTGGGTTAAAAACGTGACCCCTCCTTTAAATGCGGTACCATATTTACACCAACCACATGTAAACCTACTTTGAACATAAAAACCCCCATTTACAGAGGTAAAAAGACGTGGCTTGGTAATTTAGGGGTCAGAATATCTGCCCGAAAAGTAGGAGACTTGGGTTTGAGTCCCAGCCAAGTCACTATTTTCCACTTTTTGTTCAGTCCTTACGAGAACTCCATTTATATCACTATTCTCTATCATATATGAAGTCCTTCATTCGCCTTTCTTCTCTCTTATCATTTCCCTTTCAGCTTGACTTATGGCATAGAACTTTCCAAATGCCACCCTAAGAATAGATCGCCTTGGCTGTTTACTTCTCAATAAAGGAAGGTCTTTTTGTAAATAGTCTCAAAGCAGATTCATTATTCACCACCCTCAGGTGGTCCATTTCCTTTACCTCTCCTTTAGAAAATTACTTTTCGTTTGGCTCCCTTTCCAATTTTCTGTTTCTCTCTCAATATAGACTAGGTTGCATTTACAGTATTATTGCGGGTATTGAAGGATGGAATGGTATAAAAATGTAATCGAGAAACCAGAATCCCTCGGGAAATATAGTCATAAGTTTAAATTAACCCTCGATGGCAAAGAACTTAAGACCATTGACTAAAAATATAAACTATTTCAAAAATAAATTTTACAATATGTTTAAATAATGTTGTGTAGTACTCTCCAATGTGTTGTTGTAATGTATGGATAATTAAGGAATTGCATGACAGGGTGATGTTCGGTGGGGTTCTACCTCGTGACCGCTACGATAGCCGAAAGGCCTGTTAAGAATCCCAAAATAGCAGTAAAAAGTTACTACTTATAAATATTATGCATGCATTATTTGGTTAGGTAAATATAATTTTTGTATGACATATGGGAATTGTCTGTTTTATAATGTATATATTTTATATTTATTATGCATATATTTTCTTTTTTGCTACTCTACTGTTATTGATAATGTCTGCTGAAGTCCTCCTGAGCTCAACAGAGCTCATCAGGAGGTGCTTTACCAAGACAAAAGCAGCTATGGACATCACACACAACACACTCGGCCACCAAGGCCGCTGAACTTGAGTATAACTTGTGTGCATTTGTTGGTAGAAAATATTGCCACCAGGCTTACAGCATACTAGCTTAATATGATAATACTATAAAACAATAATAATGTAAAATATAAGACACCAGCTCCAACCTTTATTCGTCTACTCCTGATTCAGACCCCGTTAACATCGTCAACCCTGGTTTTCCTATACCTTCATTCCTATTTCACTCAGCACCTCCTCTTCGTAATTTTCCGCTCAACTTTTTGCAACAGCAAGTTAACTCAGACGAAGACTACGAATAGCCCCGAATGAAGAATGAGAGCTCTCGTATGAGGAAGCTTCCTCAGCTCTCTTCCCATCAAGCCTCCTTCTATCACATCAAAGTGACGCCGCAGCTTTTCGTATGGCATTCGAAATGAATTTCCTCGTTGGTGGAAGAGAAGGGGAATATTACGGAACTAAATAAATACCTTTGAGATTCATTTCCCCTTTCGGCTCCAACTAGTTACGTAGAAATACGAACTGAATTTGCTAGGAAGGACCCGTTCCCTCCTCTGTTGTCTTTCACTCTTCTACTTCCTGTTCCTTCTTTATAAAATTATTTTTTCTTTCATATATATTCTAATCTTTCTTATCGTATCCCATCATAAGTAGTAAAACAAAATCTCCTCCGTCCTACAAATACTTTATTCATTCTCATCTGTTTTTTCATTTAGAGATACATTAATGTATACAGTCTATGCAATTTAGTATACAATGCAATGTGCAGTAGAGTGCGCCGTAAAAACGTTTTTTTTCAGATCAAATTTGCCCTATGTGAGAAAGTTGCGTACTGATATGATGATCTCGCATGAAAAATTTTTCCGAATTCGGATAATTCTAACCAATGCCACCCGAGCCCTAAAGTTTAAAATTTGTGAAAATACAGGCGCAAATGAGAAACAAACGTCTATGAAGATTGATGTATTGTAAATATTGACATTTTAGTAAATATCGACCGCTTAATTATATCCCCGTATTACGTTTCTGAAATTTAAAATTTATTTAACGCAATCTATGGTTTTATGAGGCCTGGGAATGATCAACAAATTTTGAGTATGAGCAACCCGCAAAGCGACCAAAATTTCTGGCAAAATGGGACATCACCTTACATTTTGCCTTTTGGAAGCCGTAATTGCCATAATTTTTGTGTTTTTTTAAATTTTATTCCATTAGCAATGTCTTGGTCATCGTTTGGTGTAATGTATTCCATAGGAAAAAACTTTAAAAAGTTATTAATTTGAGGCTCCCGGATAGTCATGTGGACAGCGCGTTTGCCATTGGTGAAAGCGGTCCCGGGTTCGATTCCCGGTGTGAGCCAATTCGCGAAATGACCTAAGCTGTTGAAGCACTTTTAACAATAATACTACTACTAATTATTAATTTAGACATTATATGTAATTTTGACGAATAAATTAGCATCTGATGATTTTTTTCGATTCAAAAATTGTTTAGTTCATCAAGGTGGCTTATGAGTACAGTTCAATCGCCTTGTGCATATCCAAGTAGCTCTTCGCTAGCATAATTACCCAAAATTCACCACGAGCGGTGGCTACTATTCGAATACCACCCGTGTCCCCCCAACTAACATTCCATGAGGCACGTCCGTAGGTGATTGGTAGGTTAGTGTAAATTCTTACGGAACCTTATATTGTGTTTTATGTTCAAATTTTCGTTGAATTTGGTAGTCTTTGATGCATACCGCCAGGCAATACCTATCTATACCTGCTTTCAGAGCTGTACACTGTTTTCGAGGCAACCCTAATCATTGCCACCATCTATTGCTTAAGTTATGTTAGGGGAAGGGAGGAATTTAAATTTATCTAGAATGTCTCCCAAATTTTACTTTTAATTATAAATGTTATAGGCGTTTCAATTGCTTCTACTGCTACCCAGTAAATTAATTTGTCATAGTCTTTTCCGTCAAAATTCAAAGTGAGAAGTTCGAATTTCCTCAATGGAAATCATGAAAATTGCAGATTCCAAAAGACAAATGTAAGGTGACGTCCCATTTCGCCAGAATTTTGGTCGCTTTGCGGGTTGCTTAGACTCAAAATTTGTTGATCATTCCCAGGCCTCATAAAACCATAGATTGCGTCAAATAAATTTTAAATTTCAGAAACGTAATACAGAGATATAAATAAACTGTCGATACTTATTAAAATGTCAATATTTATAATACCTTAGTCGCCATAGACGTTTTTTTCTCATTTGCGCCTGTATTTTCGCAAATTTTTAAAATTTAGGGCTCGGGTGGCAGTGGTTAGTATTATCTGATTTCTGAAAAATTTTTCATGCGAGATCCTCATATCAGTACACAACTTTCTCACACAGGGCAAATTTGATCTGGGAAAAAAAACATTTTTCGGCCCACTCTAATGTGCAGTGCAATGTAGAATCAAAACTATCTATTATGACTTTATCTACATCTACATCTACATCTACATTAATACCCTACAAGCCGCCTTTCGGCGTGTGGCAGGGGGTGTAAACACCAGTTGAATCTAAATTACTTCCTTATTCGATTATTGTCACGTATTGTTCGCGGAAAGAATGAATCTCTGAAACGATTCGTCCTAGCATCTATTTCTCTTAACTTACGGTCATTATCGGATCGACCGACGTAGCAGGGGGGTTGCATGATACCGATTGTATCTTTGGAAAATGTAGTTTCCCTGAATTTATTAAGCAATCGCAGCCTAGCTTCCAATCTCCTTTCTTTCAAGGATTCCCAACCTACGTCTGAGAGCATTTTTGTAACGCTTGCTTTTTTATCGTAGCATTTCTTAACAAAACGAACCGCTTTACGCTGCACTTTCTCGAGTTCGCGAGTACACGTTTCATCCGCAAATACAAAATAAATTTATAATATGTATACGAATGTGTATTTTTGTACCGTATTGTTTCGAAATTATCTATATTTCTCATTTTTATTTTTTTCTTGTATGTCGTTGTGTACACTGATAAAACCTTTTAAAATGTTAACGTCTTAACGTGATAAAATCATTTCGATATTTTATTGATGTATTACATGCATGTACTTAATTATATTGTATCTATATATTTTTCATGCTACTTTTCATCTTTTTGTTTTTGCTATCAATAGCTTTAAACAGGGTTTTCACACCCTCCGTTTGTAATTTTCCTGCTTTGTAAAACTGTTTCATCTGAGAATCTCTTAGGTTTTTACAATCAAAACTCTTCTCATTTTTCTCGTAATATCCCTTTATTTACTAATTGTTTAATCTCTTACGATTGAAGAAGAAATATTTAATATCAATCGCGCCCAAATAAAGACGTATTATTATTACACTATATTTTTCCTCGCTTATTTTGAATTTCAGTCATTTTTATTTTATTTGAATTCTATACTTTTCAACTTGAAGCCTTAAACTATATTTTCTTTTACATTTTCAACTTTTTTTTCAAAGATTTTTCCCTTCCTTTCTCCGTGGGTGTAACCACCTCTCTATTGTCTGCATATACAATATTTTGTCCTTTACAATGTACGTCCTCTATTTACTCTAGGTGGAAAATTGACGTCTAACTTTGAAATTTATTTGTTGGCCGTTATCTTTTCCATATCCCACGGAAAAACATTGGTAATTTTACAAAGTCAGTAAGAGTGGTTTTGTGATATTTCAAGATATTTTGAACCCAAGAAAACTTCTTTCCGAGTAATTACAAAAGTTTGAAAGCAATTTTACCAGCAAACTTAAGTCTCTTTTATACTATATAGGTATAAAAATAAGCAATTACTCTCCTAAAATGAAGGTAATTTTATTTAGCTCAGTAGATTGGCATTCCCTGGAAATTCTCTATTAAAGTTTAGATTAAACGTAAAAAATATCTCATGAAAACTTAAATTGGACACCTCCGCTCTGGACCCTTTATTTTAGGAACAGATACAAAAATTAAACTTTCTGAGCGTTTAGGAAGAAACTTTCGTTATTTTTGAAAATAAAACATTCCATCCCAATGAATAATATTTTTCATAAAATTTGAGAAATCTTCAGAAGTCAGTCTCTCAGTAGTCACGCTTGTTATACCACACTATATTACCTTTGTACACACGAGGTAAATTTCCACCTTATGCTTGAAAAATGTCGGATCCTCAGAAAACATCTTTATTTTACTATTTAACTTTGTGTTAATATTGTTTGAGAAGCATGGCAACTAACATGACATTTACTTATAGTATTTTTATTAAAAACTGTTCGAAAATTAATACTTTGATTTACATTATATTCTACTTTTAAATTCACATTCCTCGTAGTAAGATAAAATTTCCGTGTTTGCGTCAATGAAATTATTTCTCTACTATTATTTTCAATTGGAAACCTCCTTAGAGCGTAACAGTTGCACAAAAACATTCTGTCCACATAATATAAAGAAAAAACTCAAATAGTAATGTTTTAATTAGACAAAGAAGTAGTAAGTCCACTCACGAAGAATTTATGGATTAATGAGAAATATCTATCGAAATTTAGGCTGGACTTGGAATGTTATTTTAGAGAATCCATCAGCCGTGTAATCGTTTCCGCTCGACGTATGCGTTATTGGCGAATGAGTGTTCGATGCTCTTGCTTTCGCTGGCACTTGAGGTAAGAGTACTAGTGTTTGCGTTTGCAGCAATCTTCAAGTCGATTAATTATCGCCCATCAGAGTGCGTATTGGGCGCATGTGTTTGTAAACCGCACTCGAAGCTATGACAATACGATTGACCAGTGTTAAAGCATAAGTGTGTCAGTATTTACTCACGCCGGAACGCAAGATCACCGTTGGTGTGAGAGAGTTCCTATGCCCTTCGACCGATTATGTCAACAATTCTCACTATTAAAGTGCCAGTAAAGAGCCTTTTGCGGTACCAGTGGGCGGAGCATCGACACCCTACCTCGAATACCCCCACCTTTGGTATCCCTTCTCATGCAGTGAGCCGCATCTATACGCAGCAGTGTTGCAAATACTTACAATTCATTGTGTACGCATGGCATATTTTGAAGAAAAACAAGAGAACGATTTGCGAAAGCAGTGAGTCTCTTCTATGTACATCAGTGTTACCAAATTCTCACAATTCGCATAATCCTTAATCACTTACAAGCAAACAATTAGCGATAGCTGGCAATCACGAGAAAGTGAAGGTCGTTTGGCGGAGTACACGGGCTAAGGAGTTCGCTTGAGTGCGGGTACACCCCTCCGAGGAAGGGATGCGCAAAAATTTCCGCGCAGGCTCTCTACTAAGTTATTATACTATACCTGTGAAGATTAAACGGTTCAAACACATTGGCGAGTAACATTGTGGTATTCCGTGACGTTGGAGAAAAAAAAAGGTTTCCCTTTTTTCACAAAGCAAGCTAGTTCCTATTTTATTCTGTGAAAACTTTGAACAAAACTACGTAAAAATCAGAAGCATGATGTTTTCCTCGCATATGCGTTGTCTTCTTGACCTCTGAATATTGTGTGGTATTGTGCAAAGACTTCTTTTAATGTAATAGAAACTAGGTTCCTTTTTAAAAAGTGGTACCCTATTTATTTCCTCTACATCATGATATCTTAATAATGTATTCATTAGTAATATATATAGACCGGGAACCTTCGAAGATTCGATGTTAGATTCAATGTTGTGTATGCGGAGAAAATCCTGTTAAATTCTAGCTATCGTGCGATTCCAAAAAAAATCATCTTTAAAATCGACACCAATTTAAAAAAATTAGGTTGTCACGCCATTTGTTTATCCCAGCATTAATCACCTACATTTCAATTGAAAATGAAAATTCAATTTAGGGAAAAACAGGTATTGTAAACATGTATGAAGTAAAGCCAATTTATTCTTGTAGGAAGTTTTCTCGGGTTTCCAACCGGGTTACAGACAGGAACGGGTCCGACGTTTCGACTATTATTTCCATAGTCGAAACGTCGGACCCGTTCCTGTCTGCAACCTGGTTGGAAACCCGAGAAAACTTCCTACAGCACCTGCACCGGGAAAGCACCAGATCCTTCTCAATTTATTCTTATTACCACGTATAAACACTTGAATATCATAAGCCCTCATCGGTTAGTTTCTAATTCAAAGCGTTTATGCCGATTCGATTCAAAGTGAATTTAGTTAATTAAGGAGTCCCAGATTCATAATTAAATAATTGTATATTAATCAAATTCCATTACCTGATCAGATCGTATGTTATCCACCACAAAATTATACCACAGGCGCACTCTTGGATTGCACGTGTCTGGTCGAACGAAAAGGTCGTATTCGTATTCGGAGATGAGATCCACGTGGCCAAGGTTGCCTGAAAAGATAAAAATGAGTCTTTATTGCGTTTAATCACTGCTGAGTAATGGCAATTAGCATTTAAAGGTCACCATGGTGCAGAAAATTTACGAGATGCAGAATCGTAATTAATAAGATTTAAGCAGAATCAAAGTTTTATCGAATCGAAGTAATTTATCAGAGTGCTTCCATGTGTTTTTTATTCGTTGTCGGATGTAATGCCATGTAATCCGAGGTGAGAATTGTCGGTTTTGTTGTGGCGGTTCTGGGACAACTCCTTGTACGAAAATTTCGAAATTCTGGTTAATGTTCGTACAGGGGTGGTTTATACAATAAAAGAAATTGAGAAACCCCAAAAGAACAGCTGAAAAATTGGAAAAGTTAAAATTGGGAATCGTCACTTCGGATTACTTTCAGTAGATGGCGTTAGTGGCGGACCTATCGTATAGTAGACGTGCGATACTAAACTTCATTCTTTCGGTGCGGTTGTTTTAAATGTATTACAGTTCAAATCGTTTTAGTTTTTTTCGTAACAAAAATTAGAGGATTTTAAGAAAAGAATTAGTTAAAGTGAATTTAGGTACAGTTTGCGATCACTCATTTTGATCTGCCATTCTATTTACCTATGTTGACTTTGTAGGTTTAGACATAACCAAAAATTTTATCGTGACTGGAGTTAGTTTGAGGTTTCCAATATTTAAATATTCTCAAGGTAAAATTTACAGATTTAAGCGAAAGTGAAAACAATTATGCGTCGTTTTATAGTGTTCATTACGATGTCAGGGGGAAGACGAGCTGACATAGGTCATCGAAGTCAGACAAATGTGCGACAAGCACTTGGTAGCACACGGCAGCAACCGTAGATAATGATAACAGTCGTGACAACAACAATACGACACCGAAGGATTAGCCGAAGCAGTTCGTACAAATGCTCCACAATTGAATCAACAGCAAAAGATTGCGTACGACTCTTTGATAGAAGCTTAGAACAATGGAACTGGTGGAATTTACTTCTTGGATGCTCCCAGAGGGACTGGATGAACATATTGTATTGCTTCTACCGAGGATCCAAACGCAGAATGAAGTTGCCCTAGCATTGGCTTCAACTGGAATAGCAGCGACTTTGCTATAAGGCGAACGGCACATTCTGCCTTGAAATTTGCCACTGAGCATGCAAATATACGAGACACCAGTTTGCAACATCGCCAAAAACAGCGTAATGGTGACAATTCTCCAGATATGCAAATGTATCGTTTGGGATGAATGCACAATGGTCCACAAGAGGTCACTGGAGCCGCTGGACAGAACTTCGAAAGATCTTCGCGACAACCAAAACATTTTTGGCGGAGACATAATTCTGTTGTCCGGTGTTTTTCGTCAGACTCTCTCTTCCAGTTACTCCCCGATTAACTGCAGCTGACAAACTAAATGTGTGATTATAATCATCAAATTTGTGGTGGCATGTGAAGAGACCCCGATTGACGACTAACATGCGAATGTTTTTGCTACAAGATCAAAGTGCAGATGTCTTTCCGAAGCAATTGTTGGACATTGGTAACAGGAAAGTCGCAGTTGGTACTTCGACCGGATTCAACACATTACCCACAGATTTCTGTCAGTTGACAGAATCGAAGGAGGAGCACATTCAGCGTGTTTTTCCAGACGTAGAGCAACAATTCAAAAACCATAATTGGCTGATCGAAATAGCAATATTGCTCGAAATCAAAGATGTCGATGATCTCAATGCGATCATTCAAAATTTTCATTTCGGGACAGTCGATTTTAAGCGGCTGCAATTCCCCGTGAGTCTGGCCTTTGCGATGACCATTAACAAATCACAAGGCCAGTCTAAGGAAGTTTACGAAATCAACTTTGAGTTTCCGTATTTCACGCATGGAAGCCATCATCTTTGTATATTTACGCACCAGAAAACTAAGCAAAAAATGTAGTTTATCAAAAACCTTTACATAGAATAACTGTTTTTAACTTTCATGTAAATAAAAGACGTTGAATTTATATAAATTACAAGCAAGTTTCTTTTATAACCCAACGAAATTCAACAGCACAGGATGCAGCCAGTATTATTGATCTCAATGAATTGAAGTTGGAAGGTTGATTAGGATTGTCAATCGCTGATAAAAGTTATAATCAAATAAATTGAAGTGATATGAAGTTCACCGGGTCATCTAGTAATTAAATGTATATTAAAACATTCGCTAAAAGATTTGTGTTACGCCGAGTAACCATTTCGCAAAGTTTCGACCGCCGTGTTGTCATATGTCTAGTTGTCACCGAACCCCTGAAGGCATAAAGGTCTGGTGTCCGTCGAAAGAAAATACCACCAAAAACCGTAATAATATTAAATTAACAACACTTAAAGATACCCAGAATTTCACCCTAACTTTCAGTATTTATTCATATTCTTCTTTTAGCTTATCCTTGATTTGCTGAAGTTGGATAATTTCCAAGGACCTTTTCATTTAGTTTTATACTTATTGTTAGATATTTCCGGTTTATGTTTTTTTATATTACATAGGCGATAAAAATTTCTTGAAGAAACTTCTCTTTTGTCTATTACTGAGATTTAATAATGCATCTGTTAAAAAATGCTTCAATGTGTCCTCTAATAGCTGACTTTAGGGTTGTAAGGGAAGTATCTACGTAGTATGGTATGTGTATTAAGTTACTGAATAGTAATATTTTACTTTGAATCTCAGTAATTGAACCCAAATTAAGCTATCAGAAGCATATGAAGCATAATCCAAAGCTTATTCCTAACCTTCACTTACACGAATTATTAACTAATGAGAATGAATTTACTTTGTACCCTCATATTGGGGTTCCTAATTCCCTTTATATTCCTTATCTTTTCCTCCTTTTAATTCCACCTTGGTCACCCCACTCAAGGAGGTGGGAGTATTAAAAAAAAGGATTCGAAAAATCTCTTTTATTAAGGCCCTTTTATTCTTCCTGCACTCCTCTCTCAATTTGTCAAGGCATCTACTAATTAATCGGTCCTATCCATTACGCTCTTAGAGCACGCTGATCCGATATCGTCCCTTTCACGGCCACTCCTAATCACGACGTAAAGGCAGACAGTGGAATTCAAAGGAGGGAACTCCAGCGGTCGATATCCTCCAGATACTCTCGCTCGCCATTGTAAAGGGAATCTTGGCGCCTCAGACTCCATTAATGAGAATTGTTCAATGATCTTCCATTTCCTCTTTTTTGTCCAATTTCATTCCGTTTAATGAGGCATTTATCTAAGAATTTTGGTGAGCTATCTAAAATATTCCAATATCTATCGCATTTAATTCGCTCTTTTGAAAATCAGCTTGCATCCTCTCACTGGCGACAGTGGAACCGTTTTCGAAGAGAGAGTATTAGTGATAATGAAAGAAAATCAAGAAAAGAACATGGTTGTTAACGAATTAGAGGTTTTAAATCTCCAATTTCCAAAGGTTCTATTTGGTAAATGCTTTGAGTGAAAAATTTTCCAATGGTTTTATGAATATGGAGTAATAATATTTTCACCAAGTGGTAATTTTCTCTTGTTCTCCCATTTGGGACAAAGTTCTACGAGAAGAAGAAATATTTTAGAAGGGAAACGCGATTAAGCTACGATTAACGATTTTCGTAGTATTCATTATGGCACTACCATGTCAATCCCACGTATGTTAAATTGATGAGCAAAGCAATGGTGCTTTAGTGGCACTGATCACCGTCAGAAGTAGTTTACATGGTAGTTTTGTTAATGTTAAATTTTTCACTTCTGCTTGTGTATTTTGGTTTCAAGGCACCCTTCTTCGTGCTAAGCTAAATTTAATTTCCATCTCAGTGGAATATAAATATAAATATATATATATATATACATATATTGAGATGGAAATTAAATTTAGCTTAGCACGAAGAGGGGTGCTTGCTAACAGATAGGTAACAATAAAATGTAGAGTAATCGCGTTCGATGTTACTTAGCATTAGTTAGGCCTCCACTTGAGTATGCATGTAGTGTATGGGACCCTGCCGAGAAGTATCATATTCGGGATTCAGAAAAGATAAACGAAAGGCGATACGATTTGTAAAGAATTACTACGGTAATACAACGAGTGTTACTCATATGATACAATTCGCGAGATGGGAATAATAGAAGATATAAGACTAATTCAAAGGATAAACTTACTAAATAAGTTCAGAGAGATTACATTCTCAGAAGCAGTGACCAATATAATGTGACCTCCCAATTATATAGGCCGTTCTAATACTGCGAGGGAGATTGGGAAACAGAAACTTAGGAGAACTGTTTCAAAAATTCATTTTTTCCGCGAACGATACGCGAAAGTAACCGATTGGAAAATTAGAATCAATGTGTGTGCACCCCCTGCTATACGCCGAAAGGCGGATTGCAGGGACCTTACGTAGACACAATAATGCATTCAAAGTAGATAATAGCCTATGCATTCGTCAAAAATGTTAGGATTTGTGTAAAGCGAGTAAGGTGCATATGACCTAAGCTAGTATAGACGATATCATTAAAGCTCTACCCAAAGAGTTCTTTATCATGGCAGTCATGAGCGCCGGGATGCCATTGTGTGGGCGTGTAATGGGAATAACGTACATAAAAGGAATATTACTGGGCAGTAATCTAATACAGCATGCAGCGGATTACCTGATTCAAAGGATGCGTCAAAGCAGAGATGACCTCTCTTGGCTTTCCCGCTGTGTCCAGGGGGTCTCATCACCACTCGCGTCACGTTCCCTTGCCCTCCCTCATTCTCGCTGTCACTGTCTGCAAAAAAAGAGAACTTTTACATGTCACCTGTTATCACGGCCGTGCTGAAAAATTTGTGTCCCACATAAAAAAGCTACAGATTCCCGTGAGCTGTTTAGATTCTCATTACAAAATTATGGTAACGAACCAAACATGATGCACCTCGAGTTAATGTTAGTTAGTTCCAAAGAGTTGTTTTTCAAGTGGGATTTCGTTAGTTGAAATATAATTAACGTGAAATATAATTCGAGGCAAAGTATGCGTTCAATTGCATTACGCTCCGCTGCGCACATTTCCCGAGAAAATCTTTCAAAGGAAGAATAATTAACAACGATTATAAATAATACGCGTCGATTACTCCAACGACTCTTTTGGAAACGGAAAGAAAGATAGTAGAACGTGAAGAATCCGAACCTCAAAATACCAATTTGAGTCATCTAAAAATTTGAATTAAAAAAAGTGTCTCAGTAAGAGCTTACAACTATAAAATTATATCAATAACGAAAAATAATCTTGTTACAAAAAATGTCAGTGCATATCTTGTTACGTTTGTCTCATTGAAATCAAAATATGGTAACTGATAAAGAGTAGACGGGTAATTAGTTAATAAATAATTAATTAATTAATCAAGACATTTATTTTTCACTGCTGCATTGTTAAGTATGTGAATGTAGACTAAATCTACTCCTACAAGTTCAGTGTCTCCAAAGAGTCGGACCTTTTTTATTTGCTTCCTCGATTCAATTTCTCAGTAATAGCACTTGGCTATAGTTGATTGTCAGTATCAATTTCGTCACCAGCGGATTTTGTGAAATGTACGTGGAGTGAAATCATTTTGTCATGGTCGTCAAAAGCTCGGATTAATCAAAACAAAATTCGGATTAACCACGATTTTGTTTGGATTCAAGATGCTACGGACCGAGGAAAAAGTTCGAATTAAATACAGTTTCAAATTATAGAAGTTCAAATAATCCAGCTACCTTTCTAATGAATTTCTTTAACGAAGCTTTCTAATCAGAGATAGCTGTAATTTAAGTCTGTAGGAACGCAAACTAGTTTTATCAACTAGATGCATTTTCGTGCATAAAAAATAATGTATTTACGTGGGGATTCTTGTTTTCTTCTGCTTATTTACGTGCATAAGTCCACAGATTTTATAATATTGGCAATCGAGGAGTAGGTATTAGAATTCATAGTAACCTGGAGAGACTACTCCCATCTGATTACAGAATCATCGCTGCGAAGATTAAGTGGATAATCAACTCTGATTTCTTACATTTATCTAAGTACTTCGTTAAAAAGGGGGAAATATCGTGTGAAAGAAAAGCATTATTACATAGGGAATTTCAGTACAATTTAATCTAGTTCTAGTTGAAAGAATCCTACGAAGTATTATGTTACATACTTAGGTGAGGTGAACGGATGTTTTATTCGTAAGACAGTTGATTCAGAATAACGGCTTAACTGATTGGTAACCCACCTTCAAAAGTATATTATATATAATTAATTCTAACGAGAAAGGTAGTATGAAAAATCTGCAAAGCCTACTTACAGTTGCTAATAAAATGTAAAAGAAAGATAATAAGGGAAATACAAAATGAATAAAAATACATTTCCGGAACAGGGCAAAGAAAATGGACAAACTAAATGTGCGTTTATACAAAAAGTACAGTGAGAAACAGAAGTTGGATTTAAATTACCAGAGACAAGCAGGATAAATCTCCTGTAAGGTAGTGATAAAGCTGAAAAATTGTCCTATGCAGGGAGAAATTTAAAATTATACATAATGTATTATTATTGTACATATATATATAAAGTCAATTTCAAAGTCAAGACCAGAGTTGGAAAATACTTCAAAATAATAGCAAAATTACAGTGAAAGTTAATTATAACCTATTATTTTTCTATTTAAGTAAAATAAGGAAAGAGCACACAAGTGTATGCACGAAGATATAGAGACAGAAAAGATCCTACGATGAGGAAGTTTTCGAGGCATGTATCCATGTATCCCTTCTTGAATGAGTGTTTTCCGTAGCGAGGGTTTTGAATAATAATAATATTCCTTGTTCGAAGAAACAGACAATGTTTTAAAATATAGCTTTTTAAATGTATTCATGGTGACGTTACGAATAAATTCTTTAGGCCAATTAAACAGTTAATAAATTAATAAATTAATTAAGTAATGTTAATGAATAAACAGCTCTTGGGGGAAGAGCGAGTGATTGTTATAAAAACTCTCGAGATCCAATTTACTGAACTACAACCGTTATTTAAATGATAAACGGCCTCAAAACCGAATCGTCTTTGAGACAAATTCCCCGAGGAGCTAAATTGTTGGGCAATTAAGTCCGTTATTTCGACACCAAGTCTGGGACGGCGGTCGGGAATCAGGGGTGGTCGCGGAATTCGGATGGACGTACGAAAAATACCCCTATCCCGTCAATTAAATGAAAATGTTCGGTTTCGGTGGAATTGTTGCGGTATTTCTCATCAAGCCAGTTTGATTCGGGGGGCCGTGAGATGCGAAAAATCCGGATTGATCCGAATGGAGTACAGGAGGGAGAAAAGACTTCGAAAGGGGAGAAAAATCAAAGGGGCAGAAATGAAACACAATGCGATGAAAACAGAATGCGTTAAAATAGTTTGATTTCCATGAAAGGGTCCCTCAAAACATGTTGGCGCCACAACGAAGCCCGCGGTCGTTTTGCAATGAGCTGTCATTTTCGTTTCTCCAGCCATTTCCATCCCTCCAACCCGCTAATCGACTTTTTGAGGGGTGATATTTTACCTTATTCCCAAATTTTCTGCGATGTCTTTGAAGCGTCACTGCATCGGATTTCGATGGAGTTATTCATTCCGAACGTTCAAACGAATTCAAACAATAGGCTGTTTATCCGTATTTTACCACTTTACGACACAAAGTCTCGTAGCATATCAGAGAGTAAATAACTCGTTTTGTTTTACATATATATATATTTGTCTTATCTTGATTTTTTTAAGTGAATTGAGGTATCCAAAGTTTATTTTCGAAGGCGGCGTTTTATGTTCAAATAATTTTTATTGAATTTTCGAAGAAATTCGTTTCCATACCATAAAGGCCTGTGAAAGCAAATTAACTGCAACGTTTGGGTGACGGCAAACAGTTTATTTGGTGCGGGTTATCATGGAATATTGAGTATACAATGCGGTAGGTTAAACAGTTATCTTTATTATTTTGTAAAATTGTTCTGTTAAGTTTATCGAATCGGTCGGTAAATCCGATATATTGGAATGATGTATTGCTCAATTTAATGTTCAATTCCAACGCATACTACGGGCTTATTTGCGAGAAAATCTGGATAACTTAATTGTAGCTTTTCTTTTCGGGAATCGCCCTTAGCCTTCATTCATGCGTGAGGGCTGTTTGTGAAAGTTTCGAATACTCTTTTACTTCAAATCTCCATCGAGTGAACGTCGAATTGTAAATATATATTTAAAAATATAATTCGTAAGCTGTAAATAATCTTTTTGAACTTCATCGAGTAGAATATAAAAAAATATATATGTCAAAATAAAACTAGTTAAATTAACACTTACGGACCTCGTATACGTAGATTATTCAGTCCAGCACAGCTTAAGCGGGCAAGCATTTTGATGTTTCCCTTTGTAACTTAAGAATCTTAAGATAAATAGAGAATCAATGTGAACATTGAACGGGAATTTCCCTCCCAGATCTGAGTTGGATTTAAAATTTCAGTGATAAAATTGACTTACTCAGAAGCCACCATTAAAGAAAAACAAACTTGAAAGACTAAACAAATTTGTGTATTTTGTACCTTGTTTGAGAATGAAGGAATTTATGGTGTCTCAGTCCTACATAAAATAAATTTCGCAATGGCGAAAATGCCTCTTGGTTCTAATGGATCAGCTTCTTCGTAGATCTCAAGAGCAGATCAATAACTGAATCTTTCATAGTGAATGCGGAAAGTCTGAACTCTTAGCTTGGTCGTACTCACAATAGCTAATAAGATTTTTAGCTTGATTTTCATAACATCTGGTAGATTAACGAGTCGTTCGTTCGTGTAATTAACAGCTTAGAAGGGAAGGGAATTTTCCGTGAAATGAAAACAGAAATTTTTTAACGGAAATAATATCAAAAATTGTGAAGGTTGCCCGACGGAATGAAGAGCTCTTTATCCCAGCTTAACGTTTTAAGTTCTCACCGCTGGTATCGAATAAAAAATTGTTTTTATTCTCATAATCTGATTAACAGTTCTATGGGAGTTGCTATTTCAAGAATGGCTGATGCGCAAATAATTAAATGCTAAGTTATAGTTTATGAAAAAATATTAAATTGAAATTAAAAGTATTAAATGCAAATTTGTCAATGTTATTAAATTATAAAATTAAAATTATGCATGTTATAATGTTTAAATCATAATAAAAGTTGTAAAATTATTGAATTAAAATTGAGAGTTATTAAATGCAAAGTTACCATAGAATTGTGATTATTACGTAAATTTGTTGTTTAACAAATATTGCTTGACTAACAATTTGGTACAGCTAAAAACTTCTCACCAATTGAAAAATTTTATGCGAGGTTTCTCAGAAATTAATTTCTTTCATCCCAATACGCTATCCTAAAATAATCATCTCGAGAAAGCGCCCGTTGTTTCGCGAATAGAAAAAGTATTGGAGCACTTCTCGAGAAGCACAAATGGAGAAGAATGTTTTAATGTAAATACAAGGCGTAGTGCAGTTGGAGCAATGTAAATGCAATGAAATATACTCTGTTTACTGTAAAGTATAATATTTCAAGCTTATGAACCTCTAAGAGAGTCTGAATAATAGCGGAAAGTTCGGGAGGGACTCGCTTGGCTACGAAATTTAGGATGAAATTAATAGCAGTTTGGGAAGGACTTAAATTAAAAAGTAACAGAGCCAACTGAGAAAACAATTTCTTTAACTACAAATAGAGCTGAGGAATTTTGTTGAAAGACTGTTTTTGGTCGTTGAGCAAAGAATAAATGAATAAACTCTTGTAATCGAGGTAATTGGACCGTACTTCGAGGAATGCCATTGAATAAATAATTGAAACACTTAGTATTTTCAACACTAATTTGTATTAGTGTGTAATTGCTAATTTGTATTTGTGTAGAATACTAATACAAATTATATAATACTAATAAAATTAGTGTGGGAAAAAATTAGTAAAATTATTTATTCAACAAAATCTTCATTAAGGCAAAGTCAGGCCCAAGTGGTTTTGGTTTCTGTGGAAAAAATTCTCAATTGAAGTGTGAAGGAGGTACAACCGCAACGGGAAAGTGAAAAAGAACGCAAAAACGTAGAGAAAATGCTTAAAAAGGTATATCAAAATATTACTGCTAAAGTGACAATCGGAAATTACATTGAACTTGAGAAATAAATTGCAAGGAAAAACTGGCTCGAAAAGCTGTGATGGGACCGTCAGACATTTAAAAATTTCTTTTCCTTGTAATATTTCCTGTGTCCACACCCTTATGCGCAAATCCGCCTCAACCCTATTTTATGATAAACACAATTTTGTTTAGTAAAATAGGACTACATTACTCAGAAAGTAGGCCCTATATGGGTACAGTTTTATTATCAATTTTGGTGGTATTTACTCAGAACTACATCTATTCGTACTACATTTAAATACCGGAGATTTCTCCATTTATCGAAGAAGAAACGCGAGGAGACTTTTCCTGCTTGACTAAATATATTTACTAAAAAAGCTTGATTTTAACGTATCTTCAGAAGTCAAATTCCTTGGAGAATTCATTAATTCAGTGTCACTATTTAAGAGATTGAATTCAATGTTCATAACTTATATACGGTCTGATGCAGACGTTTCTCGAATACTCTCCACCATAATCTTCAGACTGCTAAGATATTCCACGAATGGCTTTTCATTTAAGACGTGGAAATAGATTGACGTCAAGAAAGGCGGACTGTTTGATGTGAATGCAGTGCAGCTGAGTTAATGTTTGCGGAGAAATATAATTTCTAGCGGAGGAATATTCCCTGCAGTACAAATTATAATTATACCCTCTGCGCAGTTAATCCACTTCCCCGGAAACTATTGGTCCTCAAAGGAGATAAATTTCGAAACTTTCAAAGATTCCAGTGAAGATAGTGATCCGAGGTCATCAATTTTCCTACGCAAATATATTTTAACTTGAAAGGAAAATTCATCGTTTATTTCGAAATGCACTAATCTAAACTTAATCTCTCTCTCTCTCACTGAGTAAATCTGCCTTGGGGAAGGACTAAGACGAGGTATCATTAAAAGATTCAGAACTTTTTCCTCATTTTAAATCCTTTGGTACACCAAATCCTAACACTTTTCCAGAAGATTTTTGGTCCACAAACCCGATCATTTTGAGTTAGTTCTGCATTCTCACTTCCAATAAAGCATATGTATTAACAATTGTGGTAAAATTGAGAAAAATGTTAGTACATCAATGATAGCCCGGGCTGGATTTATAATAAACTATTATTTCAAGCACATAGTTTTCCACGGTATCATAAACGTTGTTAATATTGAAAATACATACAGAATGTAGGATTCTAGTACCACAAAGTTATTGTTACAGCTCACATGTTCGCCTTTTAATAATCGATAAGTGAAAGAGTGGCAAATTCAGACCAAAACATGTCTTAATAAAGAGTTAACTCAGTTCTGGATTTGTCTTTATCCCTATGGTTCTTCTCATCAAGCAGTTATGTCTCTTGATATCCACCTCCCATCTTCCTTTTCTCCTCTCAAGTAAGCTCTCTATTGATATTTTATCTCCACTTTTCTCTCTTATCTTATCATTCCTCATCTTCTCTGATCATTAAAAACTTTTTTAACCACTTTTCTGAATTTCCATGTTTCGTATTTGAAAGACTCCATAGGTTTGAATCGGCCAGTTCTATCATTATAGAAATCACGTCACAAAGATCTGGTGGCAATGCTAATATAAAATTATATTAAGTTCAAGAAATCTTAGTGTATCATTCGTAGCACAGTTAATTTTTTTAATTATTATGTTTTAATTAGAGTACACAATTATTTCAAGCATGTGATTCGCACTGGTATTTTAAACTTTGATGATATTGGAAACATATATACAGAATCTCTAGTACCACGAGCATATTTCACATATTCTTCTTCTAATAATACGTCATGCCTTTGCATTGGACGTAAATGTCAGCAGAGGCATGATATTGTTTAAGCATCATGAGTATTTCTTCTCTTGCATAATTGT
Organism: Sympetrum striolatum; assembly: GCA_947579665.1. NCBI lineage: Eukaryota > Metazoa > Arthropoda > Insecta > Odonata > Libellulidae > Sympetrum > Sympetrum striolatum. The sequence goes on from OX388352.1 coordinate 81,585,855, forward strand.
TGAGGTATTTCACTAAAAGTAATTATCTTGTATCAAGAATTTCTTTCTGGTTAGAATAGCGTTACTTAGTTCTCAGTCCCAAGATACGTGGTTGCCCCTCATGAAGATTTTTCATTTTAAGTTTTAATTAGAATCTCTTGGTTTGAGACATGCTTTAATTAATAATGCCTAGAAAATGTAAGGAGAGTTCTCTATATTTTCAGGCTAAGTCCTGCTCATTATTTTTGTTATTTATGGGGATGGAAGTTCGCTCAAAATTAGTTGAAAACTTTGGTAATTATGAGAAAAGGAGGTGCCTCGGGTGGAATTCCCTCGAAATATCATCAAACTACTTGTAGAGCCTTTTTCGCAAGCTTGACAAATGTTTGATTATGGAGGTTTTATTTGAAATAAAGCGACGAATTTCAGTAATGAGACATATATTACTCTTCATACTTTTCGGTCAAGATATTACTAACCAACGCAGCATGACGTGGGAATCAATAAAAGTCATCGTATTACGACTTCAGGTGGTCTTGAGAATATAATTCGGTTGCTATTCGAATTGGACGTAATTCAAGCAAGACCGTCCAGAGTGAACTATTAAACCTTAAAATCTTCTGATGGGATCGTAATGGAGCCCCGAATCTTCCTCTATCCGGGAGGCTGCATAGACCAACTATGCTATCCTGCTGAATTTTCGTTTAATTTTTATGCTGTTGAAATGTTGCAATTCATGAAAACTTACCAAGGGACCATAATTCCGGGAATACAGGTTTGACGTTGGATGCCGTAGTGAAACCCTAATATGACATTTTCACTTAACTTATGCGAAATTAGAAAAAATATTGCTTCCGTTAGACGTGGGAAGTATACTTTCAAGAAATTTCTCTACAAAGAAACGCAGTGACCTTGCGTTAACTTTTTCCTCCAAACTACGAAGTGGAGCGAGAGAGACTTAAATTAGGAGAATTTCGTTCCACTCCTTGTCAGATGCAGCCTTCAATTCAACGCCAGAAATGATAACCGATAAGTAGGAATCTTTCATTTTAGAAACGGGGGCAAGGCACGGACAGAATTAAAGGACAGGATAGAGGAGCCACATTATGTAGCTCGAGGGGACCATAAATATAAGTTTAAGCTTAGGAAACAACGAACAGATATCGCAAAGTATTCCTTAATAAATAGCGGAATAAAAGATTGGAATATGTTACCTGAATAGGCTTACAAACCCTACCCGAAAAGCAAATAAGACTTTAGGAATATTTGTTTTAACTTACTATAAAGTATTATAATGTTGTTGTGTCTGTTTAAATCTTACCACCTGAATTTTGTTCTATTTGTAAGTTTATTATGTAAATAAATAACCGTTTGAAAAACTCGCGGGAGGAATCAATTTTGGAGCGAATAAGTACATCAATGAGATCGGCGGGTGATAAAGTACAAACAACGCCCTTTTGATAAAATGTCACGTAACGTGAAATTTTCATAAAGGTAGCGTTTATTTGAAGAGCGATTTCCATCGCTCCTTCTCATTTATAAATTGATTCGGGGCGTAAAGAGGTTTTTGACGGCTTTATTGACAATCTCTCAACACCTTGTGAAGTGTTTGTGTGCGCGCGTGGAATTCAGGTGCTATGGAATACATTAAACGAGATGTACGAGTGCGTGGAGCACTTGTATCTTCCTCTCCCATCGCCGATGGGAATCAAATAGACCTTTGTACTCATTTTTAATTTGATATTTACCTTTCCATTCCACTGATTTTCATCTCATTTGCAGCCCGTGCCTTTCATTGAAAGTCCGATTTTTTCAACCAGGAAATATTATGTTATTTAATCTTTGATGCTTGAATGAATGCATGAACCTTTGAATGAATTTGCAACTCTTTTTTTGGCCAGTTACCTCTCATCTAACGTGTTTTATTCATTGAGTTTTTATTTCCATTAGTTGTAGCATTTCAATACACGTACACATTCGCAGGAAATATTTATTTATTTTACAGGTTAGTACGTAGTAGTATTATAGTATAGTAATATTAGTAGTAATAGTAGTACCTAGTACTTTATTTTATTTATTTATGAAAAATGAATGATCTATCAGGCAAAGCCTTTCTATGGAACCCAAAATTATAAATTGAATGGAAAATAGAAACATAAGTTAATCAAAGAAAACAGCTCGGTCTCAAAATGTGAAGCATATACCCACTTAATTAAAACAATTTATTTACAAACTACCTCGATATAACAATCAATAAAACTAAAACCAAGTTTCTAAGATTATATTTCTCAGCAAAATATTTTTTAGAACCTTCTAAATGCACTGTTAAAATGATGTACACTCCTGGCCAAAATTAACGCACCACCGGTCGTTAGGATCGCTAGGGAGGTGCTGCATTAATTTTGGCCAGGGGTTTACATCACTCTGGGCATACTATTTATTCAACTATTTTGTGATAATATTCTTCAGCTGCCTCTCATCACATGTATTATTTACCCTAGAAACAACATAAGATATGATGCCGAAATAAAAATAATATATATATATATACGAGTGCAATGTAGCTTGCATACTGCAAGCAGATCGGTAATATTATTTTATTTCGGCATCATATCGAGACGGCCCTCAAAAGAAAAAAAAAGGATTGAAAATATTTTTAAAATTCGCTTCAATTTTAGCGTCTTGCATCGAACCCGGGTCTTCCTGGTGAACTTACTAAGCGGCACAATGGAAGATCACTATATCTAACTATGTGTGAAAATTCAAGCAGAAATATTTGCTACAACTGCCTCAAAAGACGTTCTAATTTTCACGAATGTAAATTGCTATCTGGATTCGAACCAAGGACGATCATTGCAATCTAAAACATGCATTCAGAATTTATTTATTATTTCTATCTATATACCGAATTTAGTGTTTAAATATTAAAGGGAAGGGGTTCAAATTAATTCCTAAATATCAGATCAGTTACTGATATTAGAGACGCCTGGTGTCGAACCCAGGACACATTGACAGCTGGAAATGCAAAGTTTGATTTGTATATACTTTATCTTTCTTAGTGCAAAGTTTGAAGTCTTTATCGTGCCGGGAAGTACCTATAATTTGTTTCCGTTATCTCCGTAAGAAATGCATTGAGGAATTTAAATGGCCCTCTGGGATCGAACCAAGGACCATCAGCGAATAGAAAAAATTTGATTATGAAATTTATTTATGATATCTAACATCATGCCGAATTTCAAGTTTCTATGCCATCGGAAAAGGGTCCAAAAAAAATCCTCAAAATTGCTGCAATGCATTTTAAACGGCCGATTTTTGCCCCGACCTAGCATCGAACCATGGACAATATTCGAAGATGTCTTTCCGATTTTTCTTAGATATGCACGGCTTCTAGCGATCCCTTGAATTTCAACTCTCTACTTTTGCGGGAAGTGCTCCAAAAAATTTTTCGAAAATCCCCGCCATGTATCCTTATGGAGAAAATCGAGTTTTTGGGCCCTTCTGGAATCGAACCCATGACACCGAGGTTCAAAGTCGGATTTATTCTGGAGGTTACTCGTTATGTCCAATACGTCGTAAAAATTTCAAGTCAGTGGCACTTCTGGAACATGGTTAGAATTTTGATCCCTAATGAATGAATGAATGAATGAATGAGTGTATATAAATCTAGGTATATCCGGAGAAGCGTCTATATATAATAGATATAGGTATATCCGGAGAAGCGTCTATATATAATAGATATCCGGAGAAGCGTCTATATATAATAGATATCCGGAGAAGCGTCTATATATAATAGATATAGTATTTCTATAGGTGAAAGGAGTCAGATTTATGTCATTTTTAATCCTAGCAAGAACATATTTAAGTTTTCCACAAAGTTTGTGTATGTGCCTGTCCCACATATAATGAAAACTGACAGTAAAATTAAGGTAGTTTAGTTCCGAGGCATACATAACATATATACAATTGCAGCTCATGAAATTGTCCTTCAAACAGTCACAACTATGGAGAACAATGTTAGCTCTACATTGAATTCCTGCACTGCAGGTGAGAGAATATGCGCAACAATAGTCTATTTGACTAAATTATAAGAAAAGAATATCTTGTATCTTTGTTGGGACGGAAACTTTTCAGATTGCAAGCCACCTTTCGGCGTGTGGAGTCCTTACGTTTACTTACGCGTATCGTTTGGGGATGAAATGAATTCTCGAAGAAAATTGTCGTGGAATCCATTTTATGGATCTTACTCGCATTATCAAATGTAATTTCATAAAAAAAGAGTACGAATATTATTTGCGTATTATTTATAATTATTATTATTAAATTTTCACTGCTGATAGGTAAAAACCAGATGGCAGTGCAAGTGTCGTACAATTATTATCGAAGAAAAATATCTGGACCTACATACTATAACTAGAAAATGACTGAGAAAATGTAACAAAATCCCAAAAACATGCGAGAAATACAACACTTGTCAATAAGTACACAGATCAATTTTACAGAGCTAAATTCCCAGTATATACGACATTCATTATTATTTATCCTTAATTGACTTGATTTGCGTCACCCTTTCCACCGACTGATACTATGCACATTAATTTATTGTGTTAATTAATTATAATTAATGTATGCATACAATTAAGGTACGACGAACTTGAATATAATCATCAGAAACTTTTCGGAAGTTTATTGACCTTTTCCTCGTCTGACGGAACACTTTTTCATGAACATTTTACCATTTGACCACACTTTGGTGACAAAAGATGTTTACTTCTGCCGCAATCGGTGTAGTCGCTGTGACAACCACGATTAGAGGGCAATCATTACCGATGGCAAGCTGGGAGAAATGAGCAATTTAGCGACAGCGTGGTTAAAATCGGTCATAAACACGCCTTGTATTCTGGATATGAGAGGGTGGGAAGCCCACTAAGGACGTGGATGTGTTATCCGGCTTCTGAAATCGAACTCCCGTGACATCCAGGTGGCCTTAGATGCGACGGCCGGATGTGCGACGCAGGTTTAACTCCTTCCATGAAACAAATTTAAATTCGCAAGTACATCAGAAAAAAATGAAATGAGAGAAACACTTTAAATTACTACAAGATATAATTCAGACAAATGGTTTCGGCGCTAATTCGTCATCACTTTCGCGTACGTATCTGTATCGTTGGATTGTCTTTCTGTCTGTAAAACTAAAAGTGATCTTTCATTTACACATAGTATTTTAAATTCTGTTACTGATTGTTCCAATTTACTTTCCCAATTTAACTTTCAAGTTCCTGGTAGAACTACCCGTTCCCCTCTTCTATTTCACCATCCTACTCCCAGAATCTCTCTTGTTAAACGCTCACTCTTCTATCGTCTTCCTTCCTTCTCTTCCAACTGATGTGGATCCATTTTCATTAAATAAAGATTCCTCCATAAAAAAGGAGTATCCTTTCATCACAAGAAATAGATTTGCTTACTCGCCTACTAATTGCTTTCCACATTATGTACTGATACTAATATCTTATTCTATGTTTTTATTTGCTTTTGTCTTTATTTTCATAAATTTATTTTCCATATTGCATTATTATTGTATTCCTCTACGTTATAAATTTTCTTATATTTTGAAGAAGAATCTTAAAATACAAGTTTATAAATTGTTGGAATTTTATTATTCCCTAATATAAAGAAGTTTATGATTCTGTATTTTTATTTATTAATTGTACATTACCACCGCAGTTAGTTACAGGACAGGTGGCGACGTATCTTATAAAACAGCAAAAGGTCAAATTCTATGTATCTATACAGTAACTCATTTGCATAAAATATAATAATATAAAAGTAGTAAATAATATAAATATATAATACGTATTATAATATGATACTTATCATATATATCATTATGATCTGTAGTGATAAATTTATCACTACCGATTTCGGGGAGGAGATAACGGATATTGCCATCCCAATTATATACTTACGCGACCTTCAAGAGAAAACAAAAAAAGCGATACAGGGAAGTAGTTGCCAGGACAGATAGCTACTTTTGGTCATTTTTCCCGCGAAGTATTAGAGAAGCTAATAGCTCTCAAGATTAGATAGTTATTTCGGTGTCTTACATCCCCTGCCACACACCACAGGCGGATTGCAGGGTTTAAATGTAAATTATACAGTACACTAATTGGATCCATAAAAAGTTAAACGTATATTTATATTATCTAGAAATAGAATAACATAATTTGCCAAATACTTATCATGCAAGATTTTTCGGGGTTCCTGTTAGGCCTTCACGGCTACCGTAGCGGCCTCGGGGCCCACGAAGTCCCCACCGTACATTACCCCACCAGGTGATCCCTTACTTGTCTCACATTTCGTCAGCAACAGGCTCATTCATCGAAATATTCAATTTACCAAGAACATTAACAAACCATTTAGTATTCATTGTAAAAGTTTCAAATACTTCTGTATCTTGACGAATAGTACATTTTTACTTTCTCCATATACGAAGTATAGAGAAAGTATTGTTTTCATGAAAAAAATCGACTTCGAGATTTCAACGGAAATACATGTTTTGGGGTCCCTAGAACACGTTTTGACCATTTTCGGAATGATGTCTGTGTGTATGTGTGTGTGTATGTATGTGTGTCTGTGCTTGTGGGCGCTCTAACGTGAAAACTATTAATCGTATCAATACCAAAATTCATATTTAGTACTCTGGTGTATGCTGTCAGAGTTGATTAGTTTTTGGAGTAAATCGGTTAACCGGAAGTCGAGCTTCATTCATCAAAGCTCATTTCCGGTTTTCAAATATCTTCGTAAATATGATATATAGGTATATTGTATACCTCATAAAAGTTTTAGATAATGTGATTTAATATAACTTTTGAATTTAACATATTTTTGTATCACCGGTTGATCAGGAGTTATTCGTGAAATACTGATAAACCGGAAGTAGCTGTTATGTACTTTGTGAGCGCTCTAACATGAAAACTATTTGTCAAATCAACACCAAATTTCATATATAGTATTTTGGTTGTTGTCGTTTGAGTTTGTTAGTTTTTGAAGTAAATCGGTTCACCGAAGGTCGAGCTTCATTTTTCAAAGCTCATTTCCGGTTTTCAAAATATCTCCATAAATATTACATTTAGGTACAAACTATTATTTATAAAAGTTTTATAAAATTAAATTTACTATAACTTTTGTGTGAAACATATTTTTGTGTCACTGATTGTGTAGGAGTTATTTGTGAAATACTGATAAACCGGAAGTTGCTGATTATGTACGTTGTGGGCGCTCTGGGTTCTATGGGCGAAAGGCCATTTCATCGCTTTTCATCGAGCATGTCCCGAAAAACATCATATATAATGCTTGTGACGTAAAAGATAATATGATATAAATTAATCACTCATCTTCCAAGTTTAGATTGAATATAGAGTTCGAAAATACTGTCGTAGATAAATATTTACATCTTATATATGGAGAAAGTCATGTGCTGGCCACATCAGATTTTTTAATTATCTTATGGTAAGTGATATAAAAAATATATATATCTTATAGCATTCAGGTTATTGGCTGTGATAATTTGAAACCCATCTTAATTTTATCTTGAATTTATAGAATCTTGATTTCAGTAAATAAATAAATGAATAAGTATCGTTCGCGGATAAAATGAATGGTAAAAGGAGCTTGCCGTAGAATCTATTTCCTATGTCTTGCTCGCAGTATTGGAATGGCTTAAATAAGAGAAAGGACGCATATAGTATTTTTTTAATGTTCGAGGCAACTTGAAAATGATTGTCAGCAACTGAATTCGTTCGGATGTTTCCTGACCTTTTCCTCCTCTGACGGAAGTGTTTTTGGAAGAATTTTTAGGCATGATGACCTGATGATGGCTTAGTACCGTCTGTATTATATCTTGTGGAAATTACGAAGATTACTCTCTCCCATTTCACTGTCTTTCCACAATATACGGCTAAAAATGATCCTTTATGGATTATATCAGAAAAAGTTTAAGCAGAAATTTAGAGCTTCGTCTAACGAGTGATTATGTCAACGTTTATTTCACGTCACGATTTGTCCTCGTTAACAACGTCAACGCATGAACTTAAGAGCGATCACTTTTATGAAGATCGACCTGATACTAAAAGAACAGTTCTCGGAAAATGTTCGTTTTTAAATAGGTTCATATCGAATTGGAATGCGATACCTGAAGAAGTTTTCAGTCAAAATGAGAAAGCGTTCGAGAAAAAACTGAAAATAATCTTATAAGTGTCTAATTATTCTCGGTAATTGGAGCATATATGTCAGAGTTGAATAAGTGACCTATGTTAAACAATAATATAATTAAAAATTTAAAGTGACTTTGTGATGAATATATTAATTAATTTCATAAATAAGATTTAAATGTTAAAATAGAGATGGAGTAAATGCAGCAATCTGGTTTACATATATCTGAGGATTTATTGTTATCTTTCTGTAAAGTATTCAGCCCGGAGGCCGGTTGGTACCTCACCCCCTCTGGTATAATCTACTGAGAGTTTGCAGAGAGGAATGAGATTCACTAGGCAGGATGAGGAGTGAGGTAGTTTGCCATTGCTTTCCTCACTTAACCAGAATGCCATAAGTGGAAACTGTCAACACAAGTGAAGCACAATGACTCTATGAGCAACACTTTTCTTAGCATTCCGCAAGGAAAGATCTTGATCAATGCAATTATTCTCTCATGCCTCGGTAGCTTTTATTTCATCACAGCCATGATCAAGACTGGGACAGAAGAAAATGAAACATACATGCTTCCCTATCCTGTACCATATGGCAAATAAAAATATTTCATTCATCAGAATATGGTAGCAGGAACTTAATTTTATAATAATAATAATAAAATTAGTTAGCAAATATAGCCGACAAATAGTTTCTATTTCTCATATAACGCATTTCATCATCACTTAATTACAGAACGGAGATATTTCAGATTTTTTTTGTGGTAATAGTTGTATATTGTATCATCGAATTGTGATATATATTTTATTTCAGTGCATTTTTTTGGTATTCTCTCAGCCCACTTCTCTGAAGGTGTTTTTCCTCAATGTAGGTTTTTTCTCGCCAATCATCAAGTTCGTTTTTCCCACACCCATTTGTTTTCTTTATTTGTGGAGCATTTAAAACGACGGGAGATTAGGTTGAAAAGAGGCCTCGTTTTTAAGGGCCATTAAAGTATACCACGGGCACTGTGTAATGATTCATGCCCCTCCAATGAGGTGCTGCAGGGAATGAGGAATTAAAGCCAACTGTAAGCGACGATTTTGAGCCAGAAGCCTCATCTCAGCGCTACAGTTACGGTTATCTTTGCGCTGGTAATTACCGTATTCGGGATATACTGTAACAAATCAGAATGCGACAACACATCAGACCCTAAAAATCACCAGGTGACAGCTCATCGCTCGATTTATTTGTTGTTAAATATATTATTAATAATCTATTAACAAGATTAATTAGTATTCGGTAAAAAGACTACTGCTCAATTGTTTTAAAGTTCAAAATTTGACATTATTTTTATTTTCATAGCGATCTGGTTTTCGCGCAATGAGCTGTCGCGCGGTCAGTTGTCGGGTACCATGAGTTGTCGCACTCAAATTCATTGAAATGTATCCAATTAAATATAATTATAATATATATTATTATTTGTGTAAGTTTTAGGACCCACCAGTTAAGGGTTAAATTTAAATTCCTTTCTTTTGCTATTTTGATAAGTTAATTACGTATATCTCTCTTTAACGATTTAAGTGTTTCTGCTCATTTAAGTAACGTTTCTCCGCTGTTTTAAATTTACTTATATGCGATAGATTTACGCCATTTATTTTTCACTAGCACATTCTATTACATATTTACATTTATCTTCGTTTTTGCTCTTGTTTGCGTTGTTTATATTAGATTAAATTATTTACAACTCTATCGTAAATGTAGTTAAAACTTAGTGATTTATGATAAATAAAAATAAAATTAACTCGCGAAAGATATTCCGTAACACCCAGAAGATTAAAAATGGCGATTTGAATACGAAACAAGTACATGCTGAAAGTTATGATGGCATTTTCCGGAAAAAAGAAAGCGAGAGAAAATGCCTGAAAACCGGAACTTCTTTCGTCTGTTTACTTGGAAATGTATTTGCGATTGGGCTATCGTTATATTTCAATCGCAACGACAAATTTTATTCGTTTTCACAGACGGTCTTTTTGCGATCGCATATTTATCAACGATATCATCGAAGAGCGATGCGCAGTGGAGAAATGTCGTAACGCGGGGCGTGCATTTGGCCTAGAGTTTCATTTATCGGGTGATTCCGGAGATGAGTGTTTGAGTAACAAGGCAAGCAATCTCTTTAACGGAGCGCAAATATGCACCGGTGTTTGGCGAGAATTTTATTTGCAGTACCAGTTTTAAAATGCATGCATGTAAATGTATGACTTGGTCGATTGCTAATGGATTGGCTTTCCGATAGGTCTGAAGAGGGATAGGTGACATCGGACACGCACTCCCACGCTGCTCTTTCACGCTATTTGGTTACAAAGGGAAACAAATGAAAATTATCAGCGTTTATGATAGCTTTATTGGAAATCTCGAGAGTAATTAACGGCAAAGACTAAGAGTGAAAATAAACGCGGATTTTTGGTTTTATGAGAAATTTTCTAGTTCTCCCAATATTCATATGGAATTCGTTACAACTTCATTTATCTATTTACAGATGCCTTGATGTCTATGTTTTATACTACTTTGACTATATTCAGCATGTATTGCGTTGACCATTTTTCTATTATATGTATGTATCAGTTTATTATTGCATTGTATTCTCGGAAATTTTTGTCTACATTTTTCATATTAATTTTTATCGTTTTCTTTTATTATGAATACTTACAACATTAAAATGATAAATTTACCATACTTATTGATATATCACATAATTGTACTTATGGATTGTATATTTATATATTTTGTCATCTTTATTCTCATATTGCAGTTATTTCTATCGGTAGATACTTGCAGTTTTTCCACACTCGTGTTTTACTATAGCAATTTTTTAAATGTAAAAATACCTAAGAATTCTTCTTACTGAATTAATTATGTAGTAATTCGTCTCAATCTCTTCGTAATAAGGACGATTTATTAGTATTATAGTCAGTGGGGAAAACCGCATTCAATATTATGTATTTTTATTATAAATGTCGTAGATCGAGAGCCGTGCAATGATTACAATTTAATTTGGGCAAATATATTGTACTCCGTTAATGAATCAATTCCAAGGAATGGTTTACGCAGACATACGTTGCTCCTCTAAAGAATTTATTTCAAGCTGTAATTCGTAAGGTGAGGAAAAAGTATTATTAGAAATCTATGCATAAGAAGAACTTCCGTCCCAAAGTGAGATTTCTCTATAGTTTATTATTTTAACTATTATTGTCTTCTTTTTGTCTTTTTGGTTGATTGGAACGTTTTTATGTTAATTTATGTTTTACTTACATGCAAATGTAATACTATTTGCTCTTTTTCCTTTTTGTATGTTTATGATATTTTTGGTTTGTCTTCTTCTCTATTACATCTAATTTTATCTGATTTCATCACTAAATTTAGTTTCCTATCCATAGGTTTCACAGATTTTTTTGTAATCGCCTTCTTCTGGGGTATTTCCTTGCAGTGAAAGTTTTTCCTAAGCTCTTAGATTAAGTTATTTAAATCCACTAAGTAGTTTTCTTCTGTGTACTTTTCTCCAGCTATATCTTTCTTTAAAATTTATACGACGATGAGTTGAATGTCAGAAGAGACCTTAAAGTCTCATTTCTTGACGTTGGGATTCATCCTCGAAATAAAAATGAGAGAAAAATACTATGAAAGCGAAGCGTATTTCAAAAGGCAATAATTCTACTAATGGTTTGTCTTTGACTCGATTATTTTTGCCACCAAAAGTGCAACTTTGGAGATAAAAAGAACGGATAAATCCCCAAGTGATAGGGGTAAGTTCTTTCAAAACGAAACTTACAAGCAAATATTCAGCTCTTGAGACTGTTTGCTGATATCGATTATACTGTAGATCGCGTGTGCAATCTATTCTATTCTTTATGATGTTACCGTTTTACTTGGTGAAAAAGGTGGAGACAATCTTCTTGGAAATTTTTGAATGTTTGTAAAGTTTTAAATTGAGTAAGTTGATGAATTTGCAGAATCGAGATTTTGTCAAGGGAATTCTGTTTGGTGCGGCAAACTTACTTTATTTTGCATTAACTTTTTGTAACTTAAATATCACCTATAATATGAGCCAACATGTATTATGTGACGCCTGAGTTGCAAACTCGATTTGACTATTGTGTAAAATAGCTATGTTGCTGTAACTAGGCTATGCTCTTAGTACCCAGAGCGCTGATTTTTAGTAAATATGCAATTTTATCATGTAAGCCTTTCAGTTTTCAATTCAGAAACTAATTTTGAGGTAGTTGTGTGGTTCTTTAATTTTTTAAGTATCTTTAATTGTGAAAAAATTGTAATGGTTCAATACTGAGGTGCCCAATATTTCATTGGATATGCGTCTAACATTTTCTTATTATTTTAGATTCGCTGTTCATTAATAACCCTCGAACCATAATGACAATTTTTCTCCATTAAATCGGTCGGTTATTTTACGTTCGTATGATTGAAAATTTGTATGCATTAAAATAAGTTCTAAAAGAAAATTACTTTGAATTTTTCTTTAGATTAAACGCACTATTTACAGTTATGCATTATTACAGTATGTATACGCTCCCGGATAGTGATGTGGGCAGCGCGTTTGCCTTTGGTGAAAGCGGTCCTGGGTTCGATTCCCGGTGGGAGCCAATGCACGAAATGATCTAAGCTTTCTACACACTTTTAACAATACAACTAGTTATGTATACCACATACGTATCTACATATCTTTCGTTTCTATGAGTTCAACTAATTATTTGGTTATAATATTTCAGTGTGTGCTAATCTATGAAAAAAATATGTGGGTGAATTCTTTCTGCAATTATTGACACTGTAATTTACATGGTAATGAATTCTCAACCAAGAAGTTGATTCAAATTAGTGTTAAATCTAATGCATTATTCATTTCTCATCACATAATTTCTGGTGTAATTCTTTGATGGTACTTCCTCGAAATTCCTCGAGTTTTTCCTTTAATTTCTATTATTCACGTAGAACCTCATATTAAGAATAGCACAAATAGTTCCACAATTTGAAATTCCACCGTTCACGCAAACTTGTATGTGTAACAGAAGCCGAGGTCATTTCAGCGTGTTCTTTTCCTAGGAATGAGGATTTATCCCTGTAAAAGCTCATGCATTTTAATAGGCCATCCGTCAGCCCGCTCTTCAATTTGATGCCCTTGCTTAGTATGCATCGAATGCATTCGGTGCGATTACATGGGCATTATCTACCAACTGCTCCTCGGAGACTAACGATGGCTCTCTTCAAAATTTAAGACGGATGGATTTGAGTCATGTCTGAAAAGCCATTGCAAATATTATACTTTTGGGAACGGATTGACTATTTTTGCTCAACTCGTTCTTACGAACTCTTCAAACTTTATTTTAAGAATGGCAATACAAAAATCACTACAAGGAAAATAAAAAGAGTACAGAAAAAAGAAACCGCCACTAGTCCGAGCTTTCCTGTTTTCTCCGAAGACCGGTGAATGACTATGAAGACCTGACTATTGACTGTAGACGGCTATTGTAGAATTTAACCTCTAATATAACAGTAGTTACGAATGCTAATCATAAATGAATGGTATACGTGCTTCGACAGCTTGGGTCATTTCACGTTTAGGCTAACACCTGGAATCAAACTCAAGACCTGTTTCACTATAGCCGAACGCGCTGCCCACTGGGCTATCTGGCAGTCTATCGCATAATGGTGAACTTCCGTCACTTATCATAACATACATTTTTATAATTATATAATCTTTGATTATGCATTCAATATCCAGTTCATATTTAAAAAATCAAGAGGATTGTAGTATTGCTGGATGCGAGGCTCAATCAGTTTGAACTGATTCGATTTTGACTGCCGATATAGTACCAGAAATAAACCGAAATTTTGTTTCTCGTCGAGACAGAGCCAAGATCAGGAAGGGAATATTTTCGGTTTGATGGAGCTGATGAACAAAATGAAACTCAATATAAATCTCTAAGACCGCGGTAGAGAAGTAGTTTCCAATATGAATCTCATTGTTGTAAAATTACCCTCCAACATGTAGTAACAGTGATAGCAATATTAAAACGTCTTTATATAGTGTTGTATGGATTAGTATCTTTATACATTAAAACTCACTTGCCCACATTTTGTATCGTACATTTTTAGAAGAAAATAGTTAAAGTATACACACTACATCAAACCAAGCCACTCCAAAGCCGAAAGAAGGGTTAAAAATTATGTCATCTTTCCTTACTCCGTATTTGTATGTCTTTAGTTTGAATATTATCTAAAAGACCTCTTCTTACTTTTGCCTCTAATTTGCCACATTTGATCCTATAAACCCTGGAAATGTATGCAATGAGCTACAAATATATGCAATATACCTCGCTTTGTTATTAAATATTAGAAAATTATCTAAGTTTGACTGAGACTAGAGTTTTTCACTTTAAATAGCAGGTCCCAACCAAGGAGCTCTTTTTCTAGTTTAATAATCATGGTTTGAAATGGAAAATTGTTTGAAACACTCAGGAAATAATGGATTATTTAATGGTAAGAACTTGGTATGGGCCACTTTTCTATGCATACGTTTTGGTTAATGGAGATAAAGATTTTCTAACTGTAGACAACATATTGGATTTTTTGTGTTGAGCAGATATAGCGATTACGAAATACCCAAATTTCTACGGAAACGATTCATCGATGAACACAACACAATGAACAAACGTGATTTTTAGCTACTTTCAACTATGTGTTGATTACACCGTAGTGATCTCATATGACGATTAGTGTTGGTATTATCAGGATTCAGAAATGCTCATTATCCTATATATATGTAAATATATATGTTAATGTATAAATGCCATTCTGTTATGACTCACTGTGAAGAGTGGTTATTTCTAAGTAATGATATCAACAATTTCAACATATGAGATAACCTTTATATGTAGCTTTAACTCTCATAAGTCAGCGAATAATACCCTAATTTTGTATGTGGAAACAAGCAGCGATTCCAGAGGCAAAGATTCATTCTGGGAGGGAATTTATTTGCCGAGAGCTATATTATGAATGATTACAATCATGAGAATGAGCGTAAACACAGCAAGCAATTACTACTTTAATTTGATAAGAAGCAAGGATAGGATGATTTTGCTAATTTCAGAATTCCTCGTCCATATATGCGTGCTAAAACAACTTTCAAAGCTTTCTTCTGGCGATTACTTGTTCGCAAATAGAGGAAATATCATCGCAGACCGATAAATTGATCGTCAGAGTCACCCCTAGCCGTGGTAATAATCGCTGCTCTGCACATATTGCTGTACCTCGCTCGCTAAAACGTCCCTCTCCAGAGATAGAATTATCGATCGGTGGACTCGAACCGTTTTCCAACCATTTAATACCCTCGCTATAGCAAACTTTATCCCGCGAAAAACCGTCCCTGGATCTCAGATTTAGCGACTCTTTACGCTTATCGTATTGGAGAGAACCGGTCGATAGCTACTTCATTGCCCAATCTATTGCGTGATAATCTGCGGCCGAAGCCCAGAACACTCACATTTCGTATCTCTGTTTACCCGCACTAGTATCCAAACTCTCCCCCCGGTGGAGAAATTCGTCCCCCTCGAGGAACTTTCGAGATCAACCCGCCTCTGCAAAGTCCCCCTCCTAAGCATACAACATCAATACCCTCCAAAGTTGGTTGGGAGCGTGGAAGAATCGTAGCGCTTCCACTTTAAAAAAACAGGTAGAGGGATCGATGGCGAAAAATATCTTAGTGCAAGAGCCGTTGTTTACGGATATCCGAAAAGGAGATGAAGGGTGGCAAGTTCAGCAACGAAAAGGCTATCATAGAGCACGGACCGTGTCGTTTGCCGGGATTTGATACGTCGGCAGTATCACGGAGGGAAGTAAAACGCTCAAAGTTACCCTCCTTGAGAGGTCGCAAATATACTTCTTCTTTCAGTGGAAGACCGGCTCAGAGCGGCCCTTTGGGGACCCTTACCCGAGGTTTCAGCGACAAAAGTAGTAGCCCGAGTCCTTTTTGTACCCTTTGGCTCGGGATATAAAATAAACGACTGAAAACCGGAAAATATCCCTCATAATGTCCGGAGTGAAATAGGAAACTGAACAAAGAAATTGATACACTCAAACCTGAACCGAAAAACCGGAACAAAATTAACTGTGATTTTCGCTGGAGTGAAATCCGAAACTGAACCTAGATTAATATTCTTTAAACCATTTTCTCTCTCTTATATTGTTTTGTCTGTTTATTTTCTTGAATATACTAACGAATACTAAATAATTTTATCCTCATCATGAAACGAATTGACAATATGCTTTTTAATATTGTGATCTCAATATTTATTATTGTAGTATATAAGACATAGCTGACTGTGAATCTGATGTTTATAACACCGCTGACTAAAGAAATTTTTGTTCAAAATACTACGGCAAAGAACACTTTGTTCTGATGTTTATCTTATCTGTAAATACCATATGGAAATCCCATCATCTTTTATATTATGACCTGTATCTCACTTTCTTTCAATATTTCGTTTCGAAGGATTTTGCACCCCTTTCTCTTTGTGAGTGTTTTCTTCATGGAGTGGACATTTTTTTGCGATAAAAATAAAGTTATTTCCCCCACAAAATAATTCTTTCTCTCAACGTTTACTATCTATTTCCTCATCACATGATAAAAATCTGTATAAATTACTGGTTATATTTTTTTCATTTGTGTTAATTTGTATTAAAGAAGGGTTAAATGCCATATGGGACTTCCTAGATCCAACTTCGTCTAATAAAGAGGTGTGTTTGTAATTATGAATCGAAACCGAGAACAGTTTTCAGATCCGTTTAGATTCTCGGGTCACGCTGTAATTATGTATTGCACTAATTTTATTTACTAATTAATTATACGTAAGGGAACGTGGGGCAGAACGAAGTAGTGTGGTTAAATGGGAGCCAGATTTTTTTCAGTCCAATTAGTGGTGTTAACAATGGGAAAACGGCTAAATTACGTCGATTGACATACCGGAGTAATGTGCAAGCCATTTTTGCCATTTCGTACTGCTTTCTTTTTCAGAACACTACGTCTTATTTCGAATCGGAAATACATGTGTTGGGGTCACTAGAACACGTTAGGCCATTTTCGGAATGATGTCTGTGTGTATGTTAAGGTGTTCCAAGGTACTTGGTTTGGCTTTATTAACTTACCTAATAAATGTTATTGCGATTGGATTATGGTATAAATAGTTTCGTACAGTGGGTTATAATCGAAAAAAGCTGGCCAAAAATACCAAAGTGGATTTTGTTTGTGTGAATGTTGACGCTAAATTATTACTTCTAGCATTCTGTTAACGTTAACTTGTATGATTTCAATATTTATTACGCTATAATATTGTCACAATAAAATCGGTTAATCTTAAAATGAGGTTGTGGGGCCCTACGTGGGCACACAATAAGTGTACCGGAATTGATAGTGAAGGCAATGAGGCCACCCACATATGTGCATTAAGAGAATGAATAGTGTATTCCATGCTGAACAAAAATTTTCTTATTTTTAACAGGTTTCAAGTTCGACTTTTTTAAGAACCGTAAATAATATAGGAATGCTAAATATCCAGTACCAAATATATGATTTTATGCAAATATAACGTTCTAATAAAGTTTTCCATACCATAACATTAGATTTTTTTATTTGCCTTATACACCAAAGAAATGTGAGAAAATTCAGCACCTCGTACTGCCCCACGTTCCCTTATTAACCTTTTTGGTTACATCTTTCTATTTTTGTTAAGGAGTTTAATGTAAAACGGGATTCTTCAGTCACACATATCGCCAAAAAGAAGTCGTTTGTATGTATGCATATGTAAGTAAAGTAAATTATATGATTAGACTTGCAGAAAATTTTTTATTCGGGGCCCGAGAATATATTTTATCACTGGCCCGCCGAATAGAAATCGCAGTACGACAAATAGACTATATTGACGTTTGCACAGAGATTTTAATTCGCGCATAATATTTTCTACAATTAAGCATCTTCGGGTTCTAAGTTTCCCTTACTTACTTTCTTACACTTGTAAGTGAAGTTGATTACGAATTAAAATTTCTGTAGAAATAATGCGATTGTTTCTCATGCTGCACTGTACTCGTAGAACTTTTCCAAATATTTATGTTTGTCTATAAAGATATTTCGGCCCTTCTTTAAGCAACGTTTAAATTTATAATCGACCAATTTTAGCATAAAGTCAATCTGAGATGGAGGAACAGTACAAGATGCCATCATAAAACATCATTTAAAAAAATCATTTTCTGCAGTCTCAAGTAATTTATTTCAAGGTGTAGCGAGAAAATTCTTCGCTGTTTATTTCCCAGCTCCAATCGTATCTCTCTACTGATTGCCCTATTCATGGTAGGAGTGCAAGGTGTAAAGATAGCAAGTTTTCCATCTGCCCAATCGTCGGAGATGAAAATATCGCCGTCTCCCACGCCCAAGCTTCCTTTCTCAGAAATTCCCTCATTAAACTTGAATGCGAGACGACGTAGGTGCAGAACAGTTTAACCCATCCGAAGAAGAGTAATACCCAGAGAGGTTAAGAGGCGATTTGCTAGAGTGGGATTCGAGTCGTAATTTCAATGTCAAGCGGTACTAAACAGTGATTAAATCGCTCTGTAACTCTATTTTAGCTCACTGAAACGACAACGAGAAAACCTTAAGCAGGCTAGGAGATTTAGATTAATATGAAGAGTTACTAAGCTACTGAGAAACATAATTCCGCGCATTATTATTTTCTTAAAATTTTGCAAATACCTAGGTATTTATATTTAGTTATGATTCAGTGGGTCTTAGTTTAAATATTGCTGGAATCGATATTTCTGTATCTTTCATATTCACGAGTGAATAAAAATTACGCAAATAAAGCAATTCCAAAGTATCTCTATTATAATTATAGCTGAAACATCACATTTCAGAATAAATTCGTTGGATACCGAAAAATAAGAACGCAAATATTCCACTTAGTGGAAAATAATAAAAGCGATTTCCTAAGGAGCAATTTAAAATTTTCCAATGCGTCGTACCGACAATGAGACATCACAGAAGGTTTTTTTACACAGGGATCGCCATAAATAACAGACTTGTCTAAAGTACATAAAAGAATCGTGAAGTATGAACACAGAAGCGTAAACTATAAGTTGGTAGTTGCACGAAAAATATAATTATTTAAATTAACTTCTGTGTGGACGTTTGAAAAAAGAAACAATTTCCATCTTCGAAGAAATTGTCAGTGACATCAAAGCATCTTTAGGTAACAAAGAAAATACTCCGTATCTATATATGTATACACGCATAATAATATCTAAGAAAAAAGTAGATACAACGCTTACTGAAAGGGGAGCCATTAGCAAACAGCTTTCCCGTGGTAGAATTAGTAGAGCGTCATCAGGCTCAAGATCGCAAATTACCATCGCGATAAAAGAGCGATATTTCGGTTTTTTAATATCTTTATTACGTTTTATTCTAATTTTATCTTTAGTATACTTTTTTCAAAGTCTTGTTCATGGCTATGGCAACATGAGAGCTACTGAGGTATGAGTGATGCAGAAAATTAGCGCCAATTAAAGTTTCTTTTTAATAAATACTAGGAAAATTTCACTCGTAATCTTACTGTGCTTTCCTTACGAGAACGTGTATAGCAGTGATGGCGAACCTATGGCACGCGTGTTCAATGTGGCACGCGAGAGAAGTTTTTCGCACGCAGATCAGTTCGCCAATCCTGACGTATAGCATTCTGGCTCGGTGAGGAAAGCAAGGGGAAGCTACCTCACTCCTCATCCTGCCTAGTAAACCACATTACCTCTTCTAGCTTTTGGTAGCTAATGTTCGATGGTGTGAGGTTCCAATTGGTCTTCTGGCTTTATACTTTACAGAAAGATATCTAATGAAATTTCTCAAAAAGTTTCAGAGAGAGGGCAGGGGTTAAAATGCAATTACCTGTTGGAACTGCAGAAATATCCCAATAGTGAAAGATCTTGAGTGTAGAACGAATTAAACGGAAGTGACGCGAATATTGGAACGGAAATTTTGCCCAAGAAGGACCGGAATAGATCGAGGACTTGGGGGCAATTTTTTTTCCTTCACTTCCGGGGGAAACCGTAGCGCTCGCACGTTGATGGTGACCTCCCCATTGTTCCAACTTAGCGGAGTTTGCGTGGGAGGAGAGAAGAGAGAGCCCGGGGAAAGGGACATCCCGTTACGTGATGCGAAAGGCACAAGACAAAAGGGACCAGCATCTGCAGTCTTTATAAGCGTCACTACACACTCAAATTATGACGACTAGGGTGGAAAGGAGCACCGGAAGCGAAGAAGGGATGATTGTAAATTTGTAACGAATTAAAATATCGTTAGGAGAATGTTACGGAATTTTTCCTACCGTGTACGGAAAGAGAAATATCTATCGATACAGTTTATACTCATAAAGGAATGAGACGATTCATCGTCTCATTCCTTTATAAGTATAAAATTGCGATTTATAAGTATAAATTGCTTAATATAATATAATATAATATAATATAATATAATATAATATAATATAATATAATATAATATAATATAATATAATATATATTATAATATACTGTGTTGAATATATGGGTGGGTGGGGAGAAAATAGAGCAGGTGGACGCATTCTATTACTAGAGAAATACTCTTTCTTGGGATGGGATATGCAAAGACGAGGTTTGCAAAAAAATTGCCTTGTGCAAGGAAGCCTTTGTGAAGCAAAGGAAGTTGATGAACAATGATTCTGATAAAGGAATCAGGAAAAATTTGTAAAATCATTGTTTCGGAGTGTTTTCCTGTATGAGTGAGAAACGTGGCCGCAAATCGTTTGGAGACCTTCGAGATGTAGCTATGTCGTAGAATGGAAAAAGTAAATTGAGCGGATAAGAAAACTAACACGGACGTGCTGGAAATGGTTGGAGGAGAGGGCTTTAATTGTAATGATTAAACATCGACAGAGGAGATGGGTGGGTCAAATATTGAGAGGAAGAGGGGACGGCAAAGACAAAAGATGTTGGATTAAATAAGGTGTGGGGTAAGCTACATGGAAGTGAAGGAGATGGCTTTGAATAGGGATTTATGAATTGATGCACATGAAACTACTGAAAATTAGAACACTCATGTATGTATCAATACATTGATCCTACTTCCAGATATTGAAGAATGGGGTATATTCCGTTTTCTATTGCTTCAAAATAGAGGTAAATTTGTATTTCGTCATTAACAGCTCATGGCTGGGACGAGACTGCGAAGGTACCGCCTCAAGCGCCAATCACAGACGGTTCGATTATTTATTTATTTATTTCGTATAGCGTTGCAATTTGTTGGATGGACCAGGTGGCAACGGTCGACGGGGTCGTAATTTTCCCGTTTTTTCCCAATGACCGAAAGGAAACCCCTAGAATACCTACCTTGGGCTCCACACATTCTTCAGTTAAGTTATAGTTATATTATTTTTATTATTATAAAATGCTACAAGTGGACTAATCATCTGGTGGCAGAACATATTACAAATATTGTTAAAAATTCCATCTACATTTTTTAATTACAACAATATCCATATTCACAAATGTATCCTTCCCTTCCCTCATAATAAAAGTTTTTTTTAGGGTTCCCAGTAGGCTTTCACGGCTACCGTAGCGGTCCCGGGGACAATGTACATCACCCTACCAGGCAATCCCCTACTCCACCTGTACTCGTCAACGTCAAGCTCACTCATCCTCAATATTTTTACCCAATCTTTTTACAAACTCTCTATGATGTTTTGGGAAGGGCTCCAAGACTCCTGCAGGCAAATCATTCCAATCCGTAACAGCACGCTTTAGAAAAGAGAATTTACTAATGTTTATTCTCTGTTTTATTACTTTAACTTTATGTCTATGGTCTTTTCTGCCATGTAATTTTGCCATGGTGACTTTGTATTATAATTCCTCTAACAATTTAACTCCTGTGAATACTTTAAAAAATATAGCTAGCCTTTTCTTTGATCTCCGCTCCTCTAAACTTCCCCAACCTAATTCTTTTAGCATCTGAGTAACGCTATCAAGCCTTGCATATCTGCCTAAGATGAATCATTTCGATAACTGCATCAAAAAATAATGATAAACTACCTCAATTTATTTTAAAAGGAAGATTTTTGCATCGTCCTAAAATCGAACCCAGGATATTTTCTGTAAAATTCATTAATTTTTTCGATAGATCATGACCATATCTATAGGCTCCCTGAGTTTTGATTCTCTACCTATCCGGGAAGTATTTCTTTTTATTTCCGAAAATCAAAGTAATGCTTTTAAATTGGAAATATCGGGAATTTGGGGTCCTCTGGAATCGAACCTATGACACAGAGGTTCAAAGTTGCATTTTTTCTCGCGGTTACACGTCATGGCCAATACGTTGTAAAAATTTCAAATCAATGACGCTTGTGGTTTAGCCTGTGAATTAGTATCCTATCAATCTATCTATATATATGAATGAATCCGGTGAAGGAATTATATATAATAGATATCGGTTTTATTTCGTTTATCGTATTTTATTTATTTCCATCACTTTTGGGTATTTTTATCTTTAAAATCTTCATCTTTGTTAATTATTTCGATTCCTATTTCCCTCTTGAGCCGTTCATTTTATGAAGCCGTATTTTGGGAATTTCTCATTCTAATTATTTGCGGGTGTTTCCGCGTAACGTATAATTTTCTAATTTCCATAAATTTACATATTTGAGTATTAATTTATATTTCTTATTTCGATTCATGTTTGAATATTGAGCCGCATTTTTCTCTTAATTACATCCACAGTTTTTCTCATTTTGTCCTATACTTATATATCTCTTAAATTGATTATTTTATCATTTATGATGATTGATGAGATGGAAGAGGAGACTTTTGGCCTCAATCTTGCCCGAAGAAAGACGTATTTATACAATTTTTGTTTTCGAGTATTTTTCATTCCAATCTTTAGTGGCTTTTCTCACCAAACGAAAAAATCTCCGTAATGTTTTGGTTGTGGCGATTTTTTCGCGCGTTATATTTCTTATTTCAATTTTTTCCTGTAAAACATATCAAACCGACGTACTACATTAGACAGAGGAGAGGACCGCCAAGGTATAATCTAGTGGATATATATAATGAAGGAAATAGATGTGGTACTTTTTCCACAGATTTATTAAAAAGCACGACCGGTTTCGACGTTCATATATGTCGAAAACTTTCTTTTTTTTCTCATTTATTTCTTTATACATTGTACATAATGGATTTTCATGCTATATCGCCTAACTCTGTGAATTAAATAGTATATATATAATCCACATAAAGTGTCAGTATCTTCTAGCCCAAGGGGCGTTTGATAAACAATGAAAAATGGGATTTCCTCAGTATCACGATCTTCATTGGCTGTTGCGAAATTGACACTCTAAGGCCAAAGGGCGTATATTGCTCGTTTGCGAGTCGCTTTCAAAGAGCACGGCCATTCTCCACGTTTTACAGTCGGCCGTTGAAGAGGGCACCTATGCACTCCCATGGAATCGATTAGCGTGGGTCGATGAGATATACCCGTATTAAACTGTTGTTCCATTCCTTTTCCTTTTCGTGAGAAACCACCATCGCCAGTTTTGCCTAAATGACTCGATAATTGAAACTTAGATCTATTTAAGCCCGGAATCCGCTTCAGTTTTCGTCCCTTACTGTTCCTCTCCGCCGCCATTATCTGAATTATTTCCGACTTCCATTCGTGCGATTCCCAGTCTCTCCCTGATTATTCCGATTCCAAAGAGGGTGGGAGAAAGTTTTCCTCCCATGTCCACATTCATAGAAGATAAAAATAATTTAATTATGTCCCCATCTGCCGGTAAATTTTTCAACTATAGTGTGGTTAGTACATACCTCAACCCTCCTCCAACAGCCACCATGGATTTTGCAGAGGAAAGAAGGCTTACTAAGCAAGATGCGGAATAGGGTATTAGATGTTAAAATCTCCAATTGCCTTCTTCGTCAGCGTTCCTCATCTCACTCACCGGTATTCGAAGAAAAAAGTAGAAATACTTCTTAGAAACACTCAATATAAATGTCCTTCTTCTCTCCTCATGGGTTATTTTACGACTCTTCGGTCTAGTTCTTCTAGGTGCCTTCGGTAGTTTGCTGTCGTAGCCAGAATGCTATGACTAAAATAATACGTATTTATTTGAGCTATCCTATTTAGGATGCGCGTCCTCTCTCTTACAACTAAATATCATACATTTTTCAATAATTAATGTAAAGTATCCTTTTTTATTATCCAAAGGGACATTTATTCGCATGAGATTGACTCATGCAAAGAAAACCCCCTTCTTTAAATATATGTAATTTGTTTTATATTTTGTCAATGTTGAAATTAATTTAATTTTCTCATTTTTCATATTTTCACTTTAAATTGGAAAATATGATGCATGTGAAAACTGAATAATAAAATGCACGAGAGAAAAAAAGTCAACTGAAATTATGTATTTTCGTACTGTCAAAGCGTTTTCCAGGGTATAGAGATTAAAAAATACACTAGCGAGGCTTCAATTGCATCTCTCATTGTCTCTGCTCCACGGTTACTCAATTTTATTCATCCACTCGCTTTACCGGAAAATCTGAATCATGAAATGAAATATTCGTCGAAGATTCAAGATAGGAACTTGGTAATCAGCCTACATCAGATTTTAAAAATAGGAGGAAACAACATGTATTAAAATTCAAGGGAAAGATTTGTAAAGCAGGCCTTGGACTTTGAGCCTTAGGGCAAAAGAAATATCGGAAGACAAACAATGAGATGGGAATGTGAAACTGAACAGGCTAAACCTGCAAAATTGAAAAATACTTACTTTTACCGAACATCGGCTATATATCGGGTGTATCTAAAGATCCATTTTGTTTGGAAAGTCTTCTTAATCTTCGAACAACTGGTCACGAAATGCATGAGAGGCATATGCAGTGGATTCGTAAGATTTGTAGGCATGCGATGCGGTTGATCAAACACATTTTCTGAGCAAATGATTAAGATTGCTTTCCTCGTTATCTGCTGCCCTTTCCTTTAACAAGCGATATGGAATCTGAAAATAATTCACAAGTATCCTCATAAAATATCTCCAGCGAGGCTTCAATTACATCCCTTATTGTCTCTGCTCCACGGTTACTCAATTTCATCCATCCACTCGCTTTACCGGAAAATCTGAATCATGAAATGAAATCTTCGTCGAAGATTCAATTTCGTTTCGTGATGCCTCGCTTGAAATTGGAAAATAGCTTTCGGTTCATTTCCAATTACAGTAGAATATAATGAGTATTTTCCTTTTGATCGGCAACAGGAACATTGAGTTCGCTCTGGTTATGCAGTTGAGCGAGTTGTATCAATTATCATAATATTTCCTCATTTCGCAATCGTAGTTTACTTGGGTCGGTGATCATTTGAAGACCGATCTTATTTACTCGTACACCATTGTGTATTTAAGGAGTAGAATATAATGGCAATGCCTTAAGCATATATCTATAAATATGCTACCAATACTCATCTAAACACGCATAGTTTTAAAAAGCAATCAGATGTTCATGTTCATAGCACAAGAGGGAGATTTATCTTGAGGCCCCCATTACATAGGTTTGGTTTGATAAGAATTATTGAATTTGGATTTTAACTGTAATTAATATTGCAAATTAAATTTTGTTATTTTTATGGCTAATAAATATATGTATTGAATATGTGACTTATCCTTACTTTGAATGCATATGATAAGTTATATCATCATCTAAATAAGTCAGATCTTCATCGAAAATTAGGCTGACACACAAAAATTTTGAGGTGATTTCTCTCAATTCACGCATCTTATTGAGAAATTCTTAACGTTATCAAAGGCGAGTGCAATGTATCTGTACGTATTCAGTGAGTGCTTACATCATACAGAATTTTCAGGTGTATTTAAGGTTACTTTAAAATATCTTTTACCTTCGGCGATATTTGTTACAAAGCGGCCTTTCTTAGGAAATTTTGCTAGTAAAAGTAACCTTAGAAGTCAAAGTTAAAGTAAAAATTCAGAAATTTTTACATTAAATGATATATCCTTAAATTATAAAAGGCAGTATAACAGTGTGATAAAAGCCAATTTCTTGATAATCTAGCAGTGCGTTAATTCATTTATTTCGGGTGAAAACTGGAATAGCTCAGTTTAGTAAATGATGCATATTTTCGATTATTCAGTAATTAAAACATCACATTCTTTAATAAGCTAAATTGACTCAGAATGAATATCCAGAACTGTGATCGATAGACTTACCTTACACGCCCTTGAATGGGATGGAATATTAACGTATGTTCTTCACCTGATGTTATATAGACAAATTCAATGGAATGGTTCTTCTATGCCTCGTTTGGCCTAAAACATTAGCATGCATAAACACATGAGGACTTACACCCCTAGGTTAGTTTATCGACCTCATATTCCTTACGCAATGCCCTTTCATCAGGATAACCAACCGCCTGGGGTCAGTCCACCATTTATATCACCCGTCAACTTTCGTCTTGCCTCTGCTTTGATCCTTGCCTCGCTACTTTCCGCTACAATGCGCCACCTTCAACACCGTCTTGCTGCGAGGTCAAAACCCGCCTCCCTGTTGAATTCTAAGCACTCGAGTAAAAGTGTCGCATTCCTTTTCCATTGTTGAAGGTCGTGCTCACTAAGTTTTCGAGTCTTTTGAGTTAAGGCTAGCATACCAGCGATTCTTTTCAAATATTTCTTGGAAATATTCTAAAAGACAAGGAGTGTGCAGCCAAATTTTATTTGGTATGTTTTTCTACAGACGGTCTTCTCAATGCTCTCCTACCTTATTGAGAAAGAGAGAGAGAGTGTTATGCTTAACTTCAATAAATCGATCAGTAATGTTTAGTATGAGTTGTAACAACTAGTGTTGGTTCTAGTGAAAATAAAGCTTTTGGACTCCCGGATAGTCATGTGGGCTGCGCGTTGCCCTCTGGTGTAAGCAGTCCCGGTTTCGATTCTCGGTTGGAACCCATGTGTAAAATGACATACTACAATAAAGCTTTTTTTATTGAATTTTTGCTCTGACTCTAAATATTGATCACAGAGCTCAACAAACCTGCCAAACTTCTCCATAATTTTCATCAAAATTATTATTAGCAATGAGTTATCATTTTCAAAACGGATGGTAAAGCTGTTCATTTCGTATTCGATTTCTCCGATTATCCATTAA
This sequence comes from Sympetrum striolatum, assembly GCA_947579665.1. Taxonomy (NCBI): domain Eukaryota; kingdom Metazoa; phylum Arthropoda; class Insecta; order Odonata; family Libellulidae; genus Sympetrum; species Sympetrum striolatum. Next base: position 81,613,299 of record OX388352.1, read on the forward strand.
AATTACGCATGAGTTATACTTTATAAATACATTTTGTAATCGTTTTTTTATGTTATATCCTAATGTATACGCTACCAAACTATCTACTTCATTTTTTCGTATTAGAACTGACTTCAGCAATGAGAGAGGTCTTCAATGCGATTCCTTCCGAGGCCCTAAAACTTTGCCAAAATTTCTTTGAATATACCCAAGTTGACACCATTTCGAGCCAGAAACGCATTTCGTGATAAAAAGCAATTTTTGAACTTCTTATTTTTATGCTTAAATCTCAAGGATAAAGATAAATTAAATGCTACTGCCGAGGAAGAAAATAATGCTCGATGAAAAGAACGGATTGATGATGACGTTACGTGGAGAATCGCGAAATTAAAATAAAATGCGTCTCCAAAACTCAATGAATGCCGGCGATAAGAAAAGCACTAACTTCGTTATCTATTCTCGAGGCTGCGTACTTGAGGGAATCCGCATTATCACCCGCCTTTCTATCAGAATTTATCGAATTAAACCCAACTCCCGCATTTAAATACGCCTGAGATACTCTGCTAAAGTGAAAAGGATCGGTGAAGATCGTGTTCAAGAATGAGGGCATCGTTTTCTTTCCTCTTTTATGTATCTTCGCCCGCATCCTTCGTATCCATTCCATCCACGTGGAAGCATGGAGCACCGGACGCCACCAGGTTTCATACAATCTCACTTCTATCACATTTCACCCTATTTCCTTTTCATTTCCGCTTCCTGCTCAATTTTATCACACGGATATTTTCTCTTTTGAGGTGAACCAAGCTTCTGCCGATGGAGCAGCCATGGACTAAGTATTATGTAGGCTAAAATAGTCAAATGACGACTTACTTTGTGGTAATCCATTACAAAAGAACAAAACAGGAACAACTTTTCCAAAGGAAACTAATTCCGTATTTTAATAACTACACAAATGACACACTTAATTGAAAAAAATTAGGTTCAAGCATTGAAATACGTCGTGTATCCTCCGTGTTCCGTGTTTGCTTAATTATTAAAATTAGTTTCCTTTGGAAAAGTTGTTCGTTTTTTGTTCTTCCTTGCTATGTAGACCTAAGACTAAATGCATACGCTACGAGTCCCAGGTACGTACAATTACTCCTGATTAGGCATTTTTGCGCTTAACGATAAAATAAGGGGTTTTGGAACGAAAATTAACGTTAGAAAAACTAAAGTAGTAAAAAGGAAAAACGGACTTAAAAAGTCAGACAGGGCAGGCAATCGAACTCGGAATCTTACTCTGTTCTGGAGGCTGCCTTAACCATCTAGGCTAACCGACCAGAACATTTATAAGCCGTTTTGGGAATTTTGTCTGCAAGGGCAAGTGAGGTTTCGTCCAACTGTGTGGCACCGTCCACGAGCCATGGCATCATCGAGACCCCGGCAATACGGAGTGGCGTAAAGGAGAAACTTACCTTAAGGAATCACAAGGAAAGGGTTAAAGGTACTTTGAAAATAAGGGAGTGCATCCAGGAAAAAATCCCAAGGAAAAATGGAATTGAAAAAAGTCTAAAAATAGTCTAAAAAAAGTCTAAATCAAACACAAACATGGAGGTGCTGGAGATGGTATCGGAGGAGAGGGCATCAGTTGAAGCGATTAAGAATCGACAGAAGAAATGGATGGGCCAAATATCGAGGGGAGATGGGTTACTATAGAAAGTAATAGATGGAGGAAATTAGGGAAAAACAGAGCGGAAGACAAAGACAAAAGATGTTGGATTGCATAAAAGGGGGGCAAACTACAAGAAATTGAAGATTGCATAATTAGGGATTTTGTATTTTAATTTTGATGCGAATGAACCTAATCAAAGGTAGAACATTCATGTAGCCAAGCATTTCTCCTTGAAAAGGTTTAAGGTAGCTCTACACATATGGACATACACCCAGGTAAATGGTCCCTGAAACAGTTCGAGAAAATGTTCCGGCTGGATATAGTTAATTAATGCAGCCTTCCGGATTAAGGTATATCCCGGGTTTGATTTCCGGTCCCAACAAAGGATTTTCAAGTCCAATTTTCTTTGCGATTTCTTCTTGATTTTATTTTTCAAATGACTGCTTAAATACCTCCAAAAATATACCTGCATCTCCTCATTTCTGCCGTAATCACACTTTAGAGAAAATTCCTTAGTGTACGACTCGTTTTCTGGAAGCCGTCCATTTCTTACTTTACGGGGAGCGGTCTCCATGCTCAAAAGTCCGATTTCAGACAGTTGCCGGTTACATTGCTATGTCGGCATTCAGAATGATAAAGATATCTGTTTTTACCATTCGACGCAGGAAAGATGCATCAATGTAATCCAAATGGGCTTTTTTAATCATGAAAATCATAATTGAGAAAAAATAATAAACATACGCAAAATTCGATCATTTACGTTGAAGTAGTACTCGGTTACAAGGAAAATTCGTTTTTTGGAAGGCGTAGTTTCATCATTCATCTTTGAATCCAGAAACCTTTCATGAATGTAACTGTTACACAATAACTGTAATCGTTTAACACGAGAATGATGTTTAGAGTTTTCGGATTCTAGCTTTCCAAATAGAATAGTTGTACTGTTTTCTTTCCCCTCATACTCTTTCTGCGAGGGACCGCCGCGGTTAAAAGTAAATGAAGCTCAGAATTATGAGGGAGTACCATGGTCTTGTGTTTTGCTAAGGTTTAGCTGTTTAGCAGAGGTAGCCAAAGAGTTTATTCCAAATACAGACTAGTCTTGTCTTTGGCAGTGAATGATTTTCCTACTCAACCTCATATTCCGTGGCAATGCGTGCTGCCCCTTCGCACTAAATCTCATTTGCTGATTTACTTATTACGCTGATAAAATTGATTTTACTCAACCAAAACAAACTGTTTACATGCTTCATCAGACGAGCTTAGAATTATGATAAAATGTCAAGAATTCTGATTTTTTAAGATTTTTGGCAGCACCGAATGACAATAAGAATAATATATGACAATAAGAAATAAAAAACGTTGTAGCTATGGTATTCATTTCATTTGTGGCGAAGATGAATGGAATTCGAGAAATTGCTACATTCTCACCATGAGTTGAATTAATAAAAAGTTTTGTCAAAGTCCAATTTTTCACCTATTACTCTTGAAAAGCTTACTCCTGACGTTGTATAAAAGTAAGATCTTCTTCTTCTTCTTTCGTCGTCAATCCGAAGATTGGTTTGTGACGGAGTTCCTCCAAGCCAAGAAAAGTTAGATATGGAGTAAAAATGATATCGTGTCTTGCAGCAGGAATAGATTACAAAGAAGCAATGTATGTAAAACTACCAATCCTAGCATTACCGCTTCAGATATTTTTAAATAGCTCCTATTCATCCACTGGTCTGATTCGCCCCCTTCTCCCCTCCTTTAGAAGACACCGATAAAAATTAAGAAAATCACAGAGATCTCAATGGTTTTATGGAAATTGCTCAGCCCTCACAGGTCTTCCGAAGCTAAAAATTCGGTCAAATGCTACTGGTATTACAGAATATAAAAAATCAGCCATACATAACATATATAACAACATATTAAAAAATCAGCCATACATGATCTTTTGCAAGGTCGGGCCCTTTCTGCGTATAATTTGATCGGAATATAATGGATTTATTGCCACAAAATTCATTAAATTTCCTTTCTTTTGGTACTGATCTTCATTTCGCACGACCATTAATTCTGATTTAATTATAGAAAAGAAAAATGTCTGCAGTGCAATGCAATCGATCAAAAGAACTTTATGTGCAGTTTTTATGAGAGACGATTCGTGTCGTCCAGAGTCGAACCAAGGATTATCTGAACAAACAAATATCAATATGTACTATTACTCAATTGGACCTTTAGCGATTCCCAAAAAATTGAATCCTATCACTTCGGAGAATGCATGAAATTGATTTTCGCAAATTTCTACCACGCATTTCTTACTGGAGTGACTGACATCGGATAAATAAGTACATAAATATATACGCATCGGTGATTATTGTATGTGATGAATTTTTGTAGTAAAAGCGGATAAAATTCTCGCGGGTTAGCTAACATTCGCTCTTTTTATAGATTTATTTACACAGCTACAAAAATGTATTTTATTTCACTATTTCGATTGATACGTGTTAGCTGTTTTCCGTCCATACAATGGTTTACTAGTCTCTCTCCATGTTTTCAGCTGTCAATCAATGATTTCCTTTTGGTCCATTTAAATTATTATTGGAACCTAATCTTGGATTTTCTAAAGTATTTGTTATCTCTCTCGCAATTTTGTCTTTGTAGATTTTTCAGATCGCAAACAACCTAAGTCTTCCAGCAGTCAGATAATTTGAAAGCATCCCTTTGTTAATTAGTTGTGTTTTCTAAATAGTAAGGAGTTTTCTCTAAACTTTTAATAATTTTTTTAAATTTTTATTCATCGGTAATTATCGAAAAATTGCATTTACCAGGATTGAATTAACATTGGTTATATAAATTGAATCATTAATAAGATGTATTGCTTTAAAGAAAGCGAAATAAACCAAAACTGAGGTAGAATGAACAATTCAAGAGGATGTTTTTCATATAGAAAGGTTAAACATATAGGAAAAAGAAGTCAAGCTGAACAATCAGGAATAAAAAAAGAACAGTCGAAGGCAATGAAATTACTAATTTTAAAGATGATTTACTCTAGTTGATACCATATTCAATAAATAAAAGTTTAAATTCTCCCCTATTGGTGTGTAAAGCGATTAAAGCATTCTTATCATCACAGGTGTGAACAAATATTATAAATATATATTTTTGTTGTGAATTAAACCGGAGAGTAACAGGAATATGATAATAATTCAAATATGAAGCGTCGAATTGTAATAATACGCTAGGCTAAGTTTGTGGGTTTTGCTTATGCTATTTTCTGAGTTTTTGGCGAATATAAATTATTATACAGAGTAGCAGAATTCTCCATTTCTTAACCGGGAATTAAATACTGATTATTACTATACGAATTGTGACTTACTGGACTCTCAAGGAAAAATAGATATTCAAATCTCAACAAAACTGTAGAGAATGTAAATGATGAAAGCTAATCCTTAGGTTTCAAACCGTAATGTTAGATGCAAAAAGACATTTAAAGGTCTCAATCTCGCACTAATAAAGACTTGTATTGTTATTGTTAAATATATACAGTTAACAATGCAAATTTTTAGCGTAAGTTGTGCCTCGAATGGTTTGTTTCTGCGAGGGAAGCGTCGTCATTGAATGCAGGCAGAGACAAGGCGGCCCGAACGCGATTATCCTAGCATCGGTTCAATAATACCCAGTCTGCCTTCCCCTCATTACTGTGAAGCCTCTTTCCACTTGATTCAGCCTTTGACCTGTCCTCCTCTTATAATCACCGCTTCAGTCGATTCCCTCTGGATTATGAGTTTGCGCCTGCGTTGGACCCGTGACACTCAAAATGTCACGCTTGGGAAGCCCATTCACCGGCTGTTTGCCCGTGTTCTTCGCTCACCAAAGTGGCCCATTAACGTCTCCGTATTCCAATCGAAAGATAAGGCAATATAGTCTGTTCGTACGGCTTAAATCGTTGTAATATTTCTGTTGGACAAAATTCGGCTATGAATAGCCATGCTGACGAAGTTTTCCGTCTAGCGAATGATATTTTGCTCGGATTCGATCAGGAAGAACGGACTCGGCTAACGATTGCTTTTGTTGTTGCGAGTTTTGGTTCAATTATGCTTGATGGTAAATTTATTAGTAGTATTTAATTTTTAGAGAAAATCGAGTTATATTATATATGACTAGCTTTTGAAAAAATTCTCCTAGTCTCTACTTTAATGGAAATTTATATTTAAAATGTATATACTTTAGTTATGCATACTATAGTTATACTGCCATGCCTCTAAAGTAACTCTAATAGTAATATATATAATATTAGTATAACTAATTTGATATGCTTAGTTGACGATGTTTTCTTCTTAACGAATGCGATTCGATTTAACTTGATTGCTTCTCTATTTTGACGTGCATTCAGAACTTACAGTGGGATTTACCATAATAATCTTTTTCTGCTGATATTTCGATTTGAGATAACGAAATTTCCTTTGAACTTGAATTAACTACCTTTAATTTAACCGAATTTTTATACCGAATCCGATTATAATATACGCACTTGTGTGTTTAATTTCATCACTTTTAAGAGGTGTGACTAGCTGTTTTTGAAGCTTTATTTCTCTGTTTCCTCTTTCTTATTTTCTATTGTATCTTTCAGTTGCATTAACCGTAATATTTTCCACGGTTATATTTTTTTGAAATCGATTGACCTACGAATGATACTGAGTACCGAAATTCATTTTAACCACTCGGTTTAAAACGATGTAATAATTTATTATGGCTCTCGATACCCATTAATCAATTATAATAAAAAACTTACGAAGCATATACAAAAAATGGCAGGAACATAAAATCAATATAGATGTTACTATAAATTTTCGAATTCAATATATTGTAAAAAAAAGTCAATAAGATTGAAAATTGATATTGATAACTGACTGATTGACATTGACAAGTGATAATGGCGTTAGTATCTCTCCTCATAAAGTTTGACATTGGTAGAAAATAAGAAAAATTATTTCCATGATATGACACCGAAAAAGGATATTTATTTCTTAAAAAACGTTGAAGAGCATACCTTTAATCAATCACAAATCACTTTTTTGCAACCTCAACGTAGTTGTTCTATATAGAAATATAATTCCTAAGTTTCCTCTCCTAATGTTAAAAGTTAAGAATGAAGTAATGTTTATGGGATGTCAATTCTAATTATCCTGCAGAACGATAGTTCACATACAGACCAATATTTATAGTTGTGTCATACATATTATCAACGACCTTAATTCATCCCAGTGAGTTAAAAAATTTATGTTCGAAATTAACCAAAATTAACTTCATGCTCTATAGAAATGTGAGGAACTATTACCATGGCTTGGTAAATAAGTAAATCAAACAAGCAATTCAAATTGAAATTATTTTGATGAAAAGGTGGCACTTTGTTGAGATTATAGCTTTATTATCCTTTAATCTCAGAGATTATCATTTCAGCATCATACACTTTTTTTCAATTCTTGTTAATTTATGCTATTTCGTACTTTATTCTTCGCAGAACTTGTTGTAGTATAAATGTCAGTTCAGTCGTACTAATATCCTAGTATGTTTCAAGCATTCAAGAGAAAATCGGCATACATTCTCGGGATTTCTAGTTATGTAACCTCATACGTACCAAAATACGTGAACATTTCGAGCGTAATAGAGCCGAATCTGAGACTCACCTACGGAGAATTCTGGTTATAAGTTCTTCCCATACCAATTACTATAATTATTTGTTATATCTCTGTTTTTGTTTGACTGTCGCATAAAAATGCCTTTTCTACTTTGGAATTTTGAGGAAAGCAAGGGCAAACTACCTCACTCCTCATCCTGCTTAGTAACTAGGCAGGATGAGGAGTGCAAGCTTATTTCGGAGAGGGTGAGGTAGCAACTGGCTTTCTGGCTGAATACTTTACAGTATTATTATCTATTCATATTATTCATATCATATGGACCTAATCTCACCAAATAAAGAGTTTTATTATTGTCATTTCATTATAGAATGTAAATACTCATTCGTAATCTATTATGAACCGAAACACAGTCATTCGTAAGCGTGACCCTTGTTGGCTAAAATTTACACTATGCATTGCTCTCTTCAAGTATAGGATTTTGTATCCGATTTCATTGAATTCCAAGTGAAGAATTTCGACGCATTATCCTATACTTATCGAAGTGAATTTGAAACGAATCAAATTGGTGTGAAAGTAATTTCCTAGTAGTTAGAGTTGTGAATATGGACTTGGAAAGGATGTCTGAATTCTGTTAATTTTTAATTTAATACTTTTGGAATATGTTTCCTACAAGCAACAAAACCTTAAAAATGGAATATTGTTGTCTCTTTCGGTACAGGATGGATAAAATTATTTATCCTTCATTCCCATAGGTTTTCATTTTTTCGTGCTCTTATGATCAGAGGCTACTATTGTCATTATGTGTGCTCTATCTTTTGGTAGGTTTTACCCACCCTGAAATTTCCTGTTTTTAATCTTTGATAACTTATTCTGCCTTTTTATGATCAAATATATTTTGCGGCTGTTTTTCACTTATATATTCCTTAAGCGAACTGGTTAAATTTATGCGGAAAAGACATGATTAGCAGATAAAGAATTGCTAATTTAATAGTAGCGCTAACTAATGGTATTCATCTTGGTCACTCACAATTGAATGATAAGTAATGTGTATTCATAGATTCATTGCGAAGACGTTTCCATTTTTATGGTTTAGGTTCGGCGAGGAAAGTAAGGTGGAGATTATGAGAAGCAAACCATGTTTTGTTTACAGACTGATGGAATCGTGATAAGAACATTTTGGATTAGTAATCTATCTACGAGGTTAACGATTAGGGTGAATGAGGAAAAACTAGAGAAGGTGGATAACTTCTCTTACTTGGGAATCACTTTTTCTTGATGCAAAGATGAGATTCAAAAAAGAATAGCTTGGCAACGATTTCTTCAGTGAAGTAAATTAATACCTAGAGATTTAGATAAATAAATCAGATAAATATTGATGTAATCCCTTGCGTGGTGTTATAAGAGTATGAAATTGTATTGTAAGAGTGTGAAACGTGGACTTCATTACGTGACACTGGGAGACTTTCGAGATCTGGATATGGCGTAGAATGGTAAAAGTAAGTTGGGTTGATAGGAAAACAAACGCGGACGACCTAGAGATGGTTGGAGAGGAGAGGGCTTTGATTAAAGTAATTTATCATCGACAAAGAAAATGAAAGGTCAGATATTGAGGGAAGCTACTAAATAAATTAATTGAGGGCGGAAGTCAAGGGAAAATATCAGAGGAAGATGAAGGTGAAAATTATCAGATGACTTAAAGGGTGGAGTAAGTTACAAAGAAACGAAGAATATGGTATTAAGTGGGGATATCAAGGATCTTGAACCTATTGAAAGGTATATCACCTATTAGGTAGCCTTTGTATGCAGAGAACTACATGACTACTGGAAATGCTATTTCTGTAAAAGTTTTCAGTGAAGGAGCGAAAATAAGATAGATAACAGTTTCAGCCGTTTGAAAAACCTAATTTGATGTCAGCTCCATCCCATTTACGTATTTACATCCATGAACTAATATTTTAGCCGTACACTTTGCAGTATAGATAACCGCATGTTATTTTACAGAAATTTATCATCAACCTTTTGATACGAACCAGTGGCTTTACAATTATTAAAGTTGTTTTCCTTTGGCATCTTGGCATAGCCTACAATTCTAACCCTGTTTTACATGAAATGTATCCGTAATATTTGACGTTTTTTATAATCTAAAGAGGTAAATCCAGTGCTGTGTCTTTAAATATTACTGGACAGAAATTGGAATGGTAATAAAGAGAAATGTGAAATGTAGTGGTAAAGTAAATTAAATTAATATATTTATTAATTACGAACATCATTATCAAGGATTCTGCATCAGCTTGTTGGGTTAGGTTTGTCAATGGAAATTTATTGCAGTGAAATAAAGAAGTGTATTATTGACCTAACGTGTTTTTCTAAGAATCGCTAAGTTTTAAAATATTGTTTAATCTGGCTATCAAGGAATATTTCAAAATATTTTTCTTGGTTTGTTTCTAGATCAATTTCTCACTAAATGTTTTTCTCCCTACTAAAAAATTTGGAGAACTTAGTGTATTGCGTTATTACTGAGTTACGGAAAGAATCGAAAAAGAAATGGAGCTACCTTTTTGATACAAATTCGCGTATTATTCTTTTGGAGCTCAATAACGTTTGAAATTTGAGGAAAATTTCTCTTCGAATGTTACGAGATAAACGTCTACCTCCACTATTATCAAAACTGGAATCTGCCCATTGCCTTTTGTGGGCGTTTCTATCGAATCAACAACTTCGGCCTTGATTTGGTGGTATCGCTCCATAATAACAGGGTGAAGAAAAACTATATATCAGAATACAAATACCACCACATTCTGTGGTGGTATTTGTATTCTGCATTGGTGGTATTTATATTCTTAAAACTATCTTTTACAAATACCCATTCTGTGGTATTTGTAAAAGATAGTTTTTCTTCACCCGGCGTTTCTATCATTTATACAAAATACCCTTACTTTGAATGGTCAAGACAAGTTATTTTGCGCGAGTGACAGCGTTAACATTTTAACACTCCTATGTTAATGACTGTAATAAAGTCCATGGCGCGGAATATTCTATGTGAGATATGAGCTAATAAAGTGGCATTGGTTATGATACCTGGTCAGCATATCGACACCCGCACAGTCGCACGGGCTTAGAAATTACAGCAATTAAAGGAGCAAACTCTAAACTGCTGCTAATAACAGTAGGGGAGAATGGGGTAAAGTGGCCATAAGAGGCAAAGTGGCCATTGTCCTTTACTTACTGAAAACTACTGCAGTTTGGTGGGAAAGGTTTTCAACTAACTTATAGGAAAGCTATTAGTGTTGTATTACAGTTTCAGTGATCAGTTTGCCGAGTTGTTTGGGTTACAACAGATTTTCTAATTTTTCCATCATTGATCTAAGGTAAGTAATTAGTTTTATTGTCATTAATTCCTGATACAATATTTTAATGAGCATAACAGAAAACTCTGTTTAAATACCTTTAAAATAATAATGTTTATGATGAATTAGAAAGTTCTCCTTTGAAGGTCGTTGTGATGTACTGAAATGGCGTGTAACAGGGTAAAGTGGCCAAGCTCATGATGGGGCAGAGTGGCCAGTTCCCTGCCAAAGTTGAATTCTTAGGTCATTTTAATATATTAGATTAACTGCTGAGCTTTAATTTAGTTCTTTATATTTAGGAAAACTAATGTACCTATTGTTTAAAATCAGATTTTTTTAAATTTGACAATTATAATAAGTAATTTAAAAAAATCAACAGGAAAAAAAACAAATAATTTCTAGGAAAATACAGACCCGTATTTAATAAAGCACAGTAAAAGAATTAGTAGACCATCTCTAGGCGTTAGAACAGCGCTTTTAAGGCGTGTCAATAAACGACCTACGCCGCTTAGCCTTCCAGCTTGCAGAAGAGAACAATTTATCTCATAGATTTAACAAGGAAAAACTTATGGCTGGTTATGACTGGATTGCAGGTTTTAGAAAGCGTAATCCTAATCTGAGTCTACGAAAATCAGAATCAACTTCATTAGCTTGCGCCCAGGGTTTTAATAAACCTAATGTCGATGAGTTTTTGAAATTTTGAAAGAGGTCCAAGATATTGTAACATCAAGTTCCTTCAAAGCAGAACTTGTGGATGAAAAAGCACAAAAAGGAACAAGAAGAAGAAAAAAAAGAGAAATATAATGAAAAGTCTGCAGTTGAAAAACAAAACATCAGAAAGAATGAAAACACAAACTGAAACTCGACGGGAATTGCGTGCAGAAAATTTTGAATCAGGTGAAGATAGTGATGCTGAATGTTTTAACTGTAACGAGATGTTCTTGTTGCCACAAATGGGCTCGTGAAACGTGTGCTAAATGTGAAGAAGATGATGAAGATTGTGTTTGTGAACATCGCAAGAAAATTTACAAAACAAAATACAGTTTCTTTTTTCAAAAACATATTATTTCATATTCATCTATTGTTAATCGTGACATTAATATAGATTTATAATAGTTAATAGTACAAATTTGGTTTCATCTTGTATGAAACCGTGTTTATCATCTACAGGTTTTCTCCCTGGCCACATTATCCCGCATAGTGGGACAAAGTGACCACTTAACAATAATTGAAAAAATAAAAAATTGCAAGAATATTTTTCAATATATTGTTGGTATATTGATGGTTATTGATTCTGCACTAACGAAACTACATGCTTAGTATTTTAAAATTGTATTTCCTTCTAAATAGTAAACTAAACACACATTTTGTCTTAGAGTGGCCACTTTACCCCAGTCTCCCCTATTACTATCAGGGATATTTATATTTTGCTGGGATTTTGTTGACGATTCAATGGACGACTAACCCTAAAAATTCACCTTCAAAATGCCGAATATCAAATTTCTTCTGGGGAAATGGTTTTGCTTAGAACTATTACCACTAATATCCCTCCAAAGTGTTACAAGCTTATCAATTCCGTGATTTTATCTGTGCAGAACTTTGATAAATAAAATGCAGCTATCATTGAATTATATATTATGAATTTTTGCTACAGAAAAGTACCGATTTACCAAGAATTCAGATTTCCCAACCAGTTAGCTATGAGATTTTTTCTTTGCAATGTCTCGAAGACAATTTTATAATTTAACGATTCTAACCTGTTGAAGTTGAGTGTTTATTTAAACAAAAATAAAGTTCAATTTCTAGAGGATACACCCTATTAAAGAAATATCAGTAGTGAATGCATTCGCGATAAATGTATTATGTGCGATTCAAACGATCGGTGTTTTATATTCAAAGAAAATGTCACGGTTATCGAATTATCGTTAGGTTGATGGACAGGTAGCGATTACAGCCTCAAAATTCTTGTTACCCAGGGACAGGGAGATTTATTACTCGCAGTCGACCAATAGAAGCCCTGAAAAAAAAATCCATATCCATCGCCGCATTGAAGGGTATGGAATTTTCATCTCCCGTTTCCAAATGAAACGCGGCTCACATTGGAACGTACGTTGATGAGTCTGAGACCAATCGAAGCGTGACCAAGTATCCCACTGTGCGTTAATTAATTCCTTTTTTGGAACGAAAGGGACCACGACAGAAGAGGGGTGAAATTAATTTATATTTTATGATACACGACAAGTGGAATCAGCAAGATGTCGTTCCATGGAAATTCATTTCACCCTATAGGCCGGTTGCACACTATACGATTTTGAAGGTACAGTAAAATACCGGACGTTCATTATATTTTAGTGGTGTGAAAAAGTCTATGTATGCTTACACATTTCACGGCGACGGCACGGCTATGTCATTGTACCGTATGGCGGCTGTCCGCTGCCACTGGGAGTCCACGGCTGCTATGCCGTGTCCTAACTCGAGTAGCGCAACTGGCTAAATGCATGCTTTCTTATTACACGGCTTTTAATCGTACGGCAGCTGTCAGAGAGGTTGGTGGCAACTTTTGAATGTGTAGTATTTACGATTGTGTTTTTGAAATGAAAAAAAGTAGATGCGGAAATTTGTATGATTAGTTTAGTACAAACAAGACTAAACGGATACTTTGTACTATTTCTAAATTGTGTGTTTTGACACTATAGAACATCCTTGAGTTTGGTGTTCAATTCTTCAAAGAGAGCTATTGAAATCCGACTATAGTTGAGAAATTTGGTTTCATCGCTCCTCAGATCTTCAAACAATGAGTAAAATAATCCAACTGCCTCTCTCCTCTGATTAATAGGGTGCACTTGGTCAGGGCGACTCCTCCTTTGTCTCTTTCGACGAAGATAAAATAACCATAAGGCAATAATTTGTTCACGATTCATTGCAGCACCCTTCTATGATTGACTGATTTATTCTGAAAGACAAGTGACAAATGACAATGACAACAATGAGATTTTCTAATATCTAAGCCTCTAAATGCACGGCTCACGGCATTTCTTCGAACGGTGAGATACAATGTGAAAACAGTCACCACGGCAAAGCGCCGTCCAGCATTTTGCCGTACGTCGAAAATCGTGTAGTGTGCAACCGGCGTTAATGGAGGTCTTCAAACGACTCGAAGTGCGCCGTTGATGGCACAGCGCCGTGCTGTGAACGGTGCGCCATGCTTTACGTTCAATTTGAAAATTTATTTCGATTGTTTATCTATAAATAATTTTGTCTTACTTTTATAATAAATTTTCGTTTTATCATTTCAAACTGCGATTTACGTTTAAACATTTGCTTAAAGGAAATACACAAGTACTACGTGTATCAATTTAATATTCTCACTAGTCAAGGTCAAATATATTTTCTTTCACTTAATTTAAATACAATGCAATGGTAATTATTTAATATACGAGTTGCGCTGATTCTCCGGCCTGTAAATAGTATCTAAAGAGAAATGATGACTGAGAAATTTACCTACCCCCAACACAGATCCATTACGAAAATGAGCTTGTGTCCTTTGTCTTCAAGTGTTTGAAGCATCAAAGAGTCTCTCCTCTTCTTTGGAATGCATCTAGTTACCAGTTGCCTGGGGAACAACAACTACGACCTGCTCGCCTGAAATGATCACAATTCAAGCTCAAGAAGACGCATTCAAACTTCCATATCGAGTTCCAGTGAGAATTTCGAGCAAAAATTAGAATTTTAAAAATCCATACCGCGACCTGGTTTCACCTAACTAGCTGAATCGACCAGGACTTAATAAAGTCTTCTTTTCTAATTCCTTGTCGGGGAAAAGCAGTGAAAATTATTCTCTGCCTGAGGAAGAATCAATTTTCAGTTACCAATATTAATCTGAAATATTTTATAAGTAGGTGATATCTATGTGGCAACATTTGGAAGATATGACTACATCTAACGCCCTGGTAGAAATAAAACTAATTTAATTTAAATTTTGAAGTCGATATCATACCGGGATTTTTAAGATTTAAAAAAAAATCCTTTCCCTATGAGACAGACAATTTAAACTCGGCAGGTAGATAGTGATCATAAGTATATTTTATGTAAATTATTTAACGTTTCGCTGATGGTCCTTGGTTCGATCCCAGAGAGTTATTTACATTACTCAATGCATTTCTAATGGGGATGATGGAATCCTATTTTAGGTCTTTCCCGGTAGAATAGTGACTTCAAACTTTGCATTAAATAAGATCAACTTCTACCAAGTTATAATTGAGTTTTCAAATATGCCAATATTTTCTGGATTCGACACCAGGAGTCTCTTAAATTAGAAATTGCTACGAATTTTAAGATTTTTAAACCCCTTCCCGATGACATAGTAACTTAAAACTCGGCATGTGAATAGAGATCATAAATACGTTTTATATACGTTTTTTAACGTTTCCCTGATGGTTCGATCCCAGAGAGCCATTTACATTACTCTATGCATTTCAATTGGGGATAAAGAAGTCTTATTTTAGGATCTTTCCGGTATGATATCGAATTCGAAATTTGAATTAAATAAGTTTTATTTCTACCAGCACGTTAAATGTATTTATATTTTGTAAAAGGTCCTGCGTTTGACACCAGGTATACCTACTTTTTAAAACTTATGGCTGGAATTTCAAATTATTTATGATTCCTTAATCGAGAAGGTGGAAATTATACTGCCAGGCATGTGAACAGAAGTAATAAATGGTAATTGTTTTGAAATTTTTATTAAGTCGCGAAAATTAAGTAAATTTTTTACGCCGTGGCTCCCAACAATGGTACTTACATTGTACTCTCGAAGGGTATTGTTGCTGTTTAAAGTAAGTAATGAGGGAAGGGCGTATTTTATCTTACCGCTGGAGAGTGCCACAGCCATGTCAAATGGTAACACGTTTTCTTGTTTCGATAATTGAACACATTAATGACTCCAGTTTAAGGTTTAAAGAGGCTTTGACTTGTTTGTTACAAATGGGAATCATCGACTTGCTATGTTTCGAATCAAATTTTAGGCATGATGCTGTAAAGATAACCCAACAAAATTTACGTAGTAAATAGCTGATGCACTGATAAAGTTTTTAAGATACAAGGCAAAAATTTTTTTATTATGAATTTGTTTTTAAATTGCCCTCAAAGATTTTCTCCAAGTTCGGAATTTTAAATAATTAAGAATTTGAAATTTTATTTTGGCTAAACGGTAAGAGTGAGGGTAAAAGTTGTTCTTTTGTCAGTTACAATAACTATTTAGCATTTTTAGAGAAAAAATTCAACAATGCATCTCAAATAATTACGTCACTATGACCACAAATGTCTGGAAAGTCATGGTTTTCTCAGAAAATACGAAAAAAATTCGTAACTCAAAAACAAAAGAAGATCGGACACCAAAATGAATTGCAAACCTGTAGCCCAGATGACGTTCTACCTCTGTGTTTCGTTTGGTCCATGACTTTTGGGACACCCTGTATATATATACACGAGTAAAATGTTGCTTGCATATTGATAAAACTAATTTCAAGTCAACATCAAATCGAAAGGGTCAAATAAGAAAAAAAAGGATTGAAAATATTCTTTAATTTCGCTGCAATTGATCCATTCGTCATCTACCCGTGTCTTCCTGGTGATACTTACAATGTAAAACAACAAAAGATCACAATCTCTAACTATATATAAAAACTAAAGCAAATATATTTGCTGCAACTGCCTCAAACGACGTCCTACCTTTCACATATATTCCTTATGAGAGTATTTGTAATGTGCTCTGGCATAGAACCCAGGAACAGCATGGTCTTTTCTAATTTTTTTTCTTAAACCGAGTCTTAATATACATATTCTATCTAAGCAAGAACTTCCTATCATTTCGATAAGTGCATCCAAAAGTAATGAAAAACAACCTCAGCGTATTTTAAATAAGAGATTTTTGCATCGTCCTAGCATCGATCGACCCAAGGACATTTTCTGTAAAAGTCATTAATGTTTTAATAGATTATAATCATATATGTAAGATCCTTGAATTTTGATTCTCTACCTATCCGGGAAGTATTTTATAGAAATTCCCGAAAATCAAAGCAATACATTTAAATGGGAAAAATCGGGACTTTGGAGCCCTCTGGAATCGAACCCATGACACTGAGGTTCAAAATCGCAATTTGTCTGGTGGTTACACGTTATGGTCAATATGTAGTAAAAATTTCAACTCAACGACGCTTGTAGTTTAGCCTGTGAATTAGAATCCTATCTATCTATATCCATGAATGAATCCGGAGAAGGAATTATATATAATAGATACGAGTAAAATGTAGCTTGCATTCTGCAAGCATGTTGATAACACACAATTAAAGTCAACATCATATCGATAGGGTCCTCAAAAGTAGAAAAAGCATTGGAAATATTCTTAAAATTAGCTGCAATTTCTCCGTCCGGCGTCAAACCCGGGTCTACCTCGTAATACTTACAATGCAGAACAACAGAAAATAACCATCTCTAACTTATTGTGAAAATTAAAGCAAAAATATTGGCTGCAACTGCCTCAAACGACGTCCTACTTTTTCCTTATATTCCTTATGTGAGAAATTTTAATGTGCTCTGGCATCGAACCCAGAATCAGCATGGTCTTATATAATTGTTTTTCTTAAACCGAGTTTTAATATACATCTTCAATCTAAGCAAGAACTTCCTATCATTTCAATAAGTGCATCAAAAAAATAACGAAAATCTAACCCAGTGTATTTTAAATAGGAGACATATTTACCACCTGGCATCGAACCCGGGTCTTTCTGGCGATACTTCCTATGCAACAATATAGAAGTTCACTCAGGATAATTTCTGTAGAAGTCATTAATGTTTTCAATATATCCTGACAATATATATTGGCTCCTAGAGTTTTGATTCTCTACCTATCCGGGAAGTATTTAAAAAAAAGTCCGGAAAATCAAAGCAATGCATATAAATGGAAAAAATCGGGACTTTGGGGCCCTCTAGAATCGAACTCATGACAGTGAGGTTCAAAATCGCAATTTTTCTGGCGGTTACACGTTATGGTCAACACGTCGTAAAAATTTCAAGGCGATGACGCTTGTGGTTTAGCCTGTGAATTAGTATCCTATCTATCTATATCCTTGAATAAATCCGGAGAAGAATCTATATATAATAAGATATATTATGTGTTATTGTATCAGCCGGGTTGTGTGTTCATTGTTACTACTGCTTCAGTGAAGCAGTAAGTGAATTCATCAGAGTGGGACTAAAAAATATAAAAATACCTTAGTGAAATTCCATATGAAATTAAATTTGACGTGATGAAAATTTAACGTTAATAATTTTATGGCTATAATTGCTGTGATGTTATCGGTTATAATTCACACCATGATCCCATACTGTAATATATTTCCGTACGTTAATTAATTATATTATTCCTCAAATCATTTTTAACAATGCCGCCCAAGAAATTAAAAAAATGGATTCATTGATTAGGAAAGTGAACCGCCTGAACATTAACGGTTCATTTCCACTGGGATTGACTGATTTGTCATTAAACGCAACCGGAATTACTTAAACGATTTATTTCACCAAACCTGTAAATATCCATCATTTTAACAATTGCTGCAGCCGACAATTTTTGTAAATTTTCGATAAAAATCTGAACCTGCAGCTTCTCTACTATTTCGAGAATGTTCGAATTCCTCGCATTGGAATTTCCGAGAAGCGAAAAAATTGCTATAAAAAATATTTAGCCGTCGCTTTTTCAATTTATACGTGCATTCAATTTCATATCAGAGCGGTTGACAGAATTCTCGCGCTTTTTTACACGCAGATTTTGCTTTCCCTGAATAGAACCATTAGCATTTACTCGTCTATTTGTGTTAGAAGCAATATTGATGCTGCAAAAATCACGAATCGTCACAGACGAATAACCGTATTTAAAGTGCATTCCGGGCAATGCAAAGATAACATTAAGGAATTTAAAAAACTGCATTATGCTATCGTGCTAGTCGTTGATTAATTGGGAAACCGATCAAAGTGAGTGTGGCCAAAAGTAGATGCGCCAAAGCTTTGGTTTCTTTAAGTCCTCCTTGAGGTTTATTCGCAGCCACTGTTTCGGCACTGTGAATTCCGCTCTTGGAAATAAAAAGCAATTATTAAAGCTCCGTTCAATGTATCAGCCCAAAACCGAATACAAATATAAATTTCAATATTAATCTCATTTTAACTTGCGAGTTCTTCGTCAGGTGTGAAATAAAAATGTTTTAGGCGACATATATTTGGGCTGCACAAACAAATTTTTCTGAGGATAAGCTCCACTCTAAGCTACACACTAATTTTTTGTTTCAGTAAACTAAATATTATGTGATTTTAATTTATGCTAACGATACAAAGGGTAACTACAGTAAAATCCAGAATTTTGTATTGGAATGAAAGACAGTATTAGCAGTTAAAATACGATCACGGGTGAATCATTCTGGATAAATGTTCTCATCCTTAAAGTTTATGTAATATACACAAAAAAATACAAAACAAGTATTTACGAATAACTTGGTACTTAATAGTAAGTCTAAGGGCGTTTAGGGGTTGAATTAAATAGCATGTGGTTTTTATTCGTTCAAATGAAACAAGGAGCAACTGAGGGAAAAATCAGAATATTGTATTGTATTGGAAGAGATAATTAGTTGTTTTAAGAATGATTGCGGGTGAAACATTCAAAATAAACGTTCTTAACCATTAAGCTGACATAATATGCATAAAACCTACAAAACACGCGTATATGCAAAGAGCAACTCTTCCTAAATACGATTATATGTGCGTTTATTATCATTATACGAAAATAAAGCTCTCAATAAAATGAATTGGTAAATAATAACGCCGTACGTCTGAGATCTTTGATGGTTTAAAGCCTAAGCATGTTTGCTTTTTCTTTGGAGAGAAGGATAAAATAGTTTATTCGGATTGGTACAAACTCCCTGAGCCATTCTCAAAGCCTTAGCTTTAGAAATACCAAGTCTTCAAAAAATACTTGTAGTAATATGTTGCAGTAATATGGGGAATTTTTATAGTAGTGACGATATTTATTGATATATTAAGGGATCGCTCGTCAGAGAGGTGTACAGTGTTGATCACACATTTAGACACATAACATAGGAACTATTTTGTATGTTTAACTTAAAAGTCAGTCATACCTTATTTATGCTTTTATGTATTAGTTTATTAATAAAGTTTTAGTTATATTTATGTATGCATTGTGTATTTCTTGTAATGATATAACGTATGTAGATAAAAGACTGCCACCAGAAGCAGTACCTACCTGCGGCAAGTATAATTATGAGTGAAAATAATAATGGCCTCATTGTGATATCTAACATTGCTTAAGTACCTAGAATAAATCGTAAAACCTTCTTAAATACGCCGATGAACCGGAATCTATAGACGTACTGGTAGTATTTGCAGTTCTTGGGAAGCTGATCGAAGGCGATTATGGTGTTACGTTTTAATTTCGTACGCGTCAAGTTTGGACGAATTCTGAACAGATTTTATAAGTTTTACGTTTTCTTTGCTAATTTTGTAAACATGTTCGTGTATGCGTCACGCGACGCTGGACTTGTCTATACGATTGTGTTTAAAATAAGCCAAGTGCTCTTTAAATCTTGTCTCTATTTTTCTTCTGGTTTGTCCGATGTATACTTTGTCGCCATCTTGACAAGATATTTTGTATAGGCCAGATGTCGGAATTGGGTCTTTCGGGTTATGAAGAAGATTGGATTGTTTATTGCGGTTGATGAATACTGCTGTGAAAGTAAATTTGAAGAATATGGTTTTGAGTATATTGCTGATCACTGGCGCGTAAGAAAGATAATGTTAATTTTTATGGAAGCGAATTCTTTGTCGAATAGGAGGCTCGCCCATGTTTCAGGTCGTGGTAGAATCCCCCCAAATCTTCGAATCGGATTAATCGGTTCGTAGTTGTACAGGCCCGTTGTGTATTTATGCGTGTTTGCATTCGTTATCCTTGTAAAATGTATTTTTCAATGTTGGATGACTCATATACAATTAACGCCAAATTTTGATCTGGATAAACTTAAATTTTGCTATTTTTCTTTCTATTACGCCTTTGTTTCAGGTCAATTGATTTATGAATACAAATAGTTTTTTTCTCAGCATACTTTACGCATAAATTATGGTATTGAAAGATAAAGCTCTTGATTTGAAACGGTAGTAAAATATAACTTGCCATAGTTCTAAATTAACTGTACTGTTTTCCGTGACTTCTTCTTAGTGTTAATTCGAATATATACTTTGTGGAAGTTACGAATAACTTTGTAATTTATTTAAAACTTTTAATTGCTTTCCACGTTACTCTGTTCACACATATCGATTATGTTAATGCGTGCCCTATTCCACCTAAGACGGATTATTTCCTATGAATGGAGGATATTTCCTGTTCAATTTACGCATTCGTTCATTATTATTATTACGAATATGTCACTGTAAGTAGATGCACGTCCAGTGGGCTGCGAGTAAATGTGTGGGCGATATTACAAATTATCTCCAAGTTCCGAGGCGTAGTCATATTCGTTGACATGCATCATCGTTGTACCATTAGTTAACTTCGTATCTTCTATGACCGTTTCATGCGAAGTAATTAGCCATCTAGTTTAAAAAACATGGGAGACTAACTGCAAAGGCATAGCAGTTTAGTTCGCTCCGAATTTTCTTCCGTGTGCCACTACCGCGTCTGTATGACCGCAAATTATCCCTAATGACGTAACTCTTCGTGAACTCACCCATTTCCGCCTGAGAGAACGAGTTCCGCGTTATAAAATCGCTTCCTGGAACCGAGATAAAGACCTTCAGCGTAGAGAGTGGATCTTATATAGTGTGCGGAAACGGAGGAGGGTGAACCTATTATAGCACCGCATAGTAGAGAGCGGGAAATTTTCGCGCACCTCCTCCTCGGGGAGTATACCCCCACTCAGGCGAACTCCTTACCTCGTATACTACACGATCACTTCCTCGTGGTTGCCAGATACCACTAATCTTTCTCTTGTATTTCTTCAAAATATTCAATGTGTTCGCCATCCGTTATTTAGAATTATACCAACTGAGAGAATTTGTCAGCACTACTGTGCATAGAAGACTCACTGCATGAGAATTGAGGAAAGGAATACTAAAGTTGGAGGTATTAGGAGGTTTGGTATGTTGTCGATGCTTCGCCCACTGCTACCGAAATAAGCTTCTTAGTACGCGGTACTATAATACCTCTTTCCGCCGCAGCTCCTATTATAATATTCACCCAAGAGATGCTTTCCTGTCCGAAATCGTCCCTAAAACAGACAGCAACGGTTCCTTCCACCTCTGCCGACGTTTGATTATCTACGACGCCGGCGGTCCGAAAGGAAAATTCGATTACTGTTTTAATCAACGGCCGAGTTTGTCGCCGTGCGAAAATCGAAGCAGGCCATCGAGTGCAATGGGAGGGCCTTTCGCGAGGGATGCTTTGCGAGTGAAAAGTTTTTGTTTAGTTGCGCAGTTCCCGTGAACGTGGCGAGGATTTCAGATGGAATTTTCAATGAAGTCCGCACCCCCGAGAGGTAAATTCTAATGCCGCCTGGGGAATGTCCGTTGCGGCAGCACCGTCGCGACCGATCGTTCATCTGGGATATCGCCACGCTGGATGAGATTCGGCCTTTAATTGTTTTCTCATTAATAGACTCTCATTTTACGGTTCCAAGAGATTTGACAGGTTAATCATGTCTTTAAATGCTATTTCAGATTCGGAATTGAGCCGAGTCCTCCGAACGTTTTACTTATTTGCTCGTTTCTTCTAATTAGAGATTTTCCGTATTCTGAAGGAATGTTTTATTTATTACCACATAGTAAGAGCCTTTCTTGGTACCAGTTGGTGGAGTATCGAAAACCTACCCAGCCTCCGAATACCTCTTCTCTTGGTATCCCTTCCCCATTCTCATGCAATGAGACTCCTCTATGTACAGTAAGGTGGTCAAAATACAAGTACAAAATGTTGGCAGCACTCATGTAATTTTCACAATAAAATGATATGGTTCTATGAAATGAATATTTGATAAAATATGATGAAATATAAGATAAAATGAAATGATTCTAGGAGCCTCGCTGGCTCTCGGCGCGTTACTCCAGCCCTCCACGTACAGTCTCATACTAATATCTACACATCGCGTATTACACCATCTTCTTCGGTAGATAAGGCACAATCATTACAAAAAGGAAATATTTTTAGGAAATCCAGCACTTTTGCAATTTACTTTGCATAGAGAAACACCCTGGGAACGCAAAATGATATCCCTCACGGAGGAACTCCCCACAAAAATAACGGTTGGCTCACGGAGCTCACAATAATAGCTCTCGCAAATTCCCAGACAGCAACAAAAACAATGGCCCAAAAATTTTAAGTCATTACATTAATAAACATTTATGATGCCTTTCTTATCAACAAATTGCTTCATCTCATTTACCAAAACTAAGAAGACCCAAAACTAGCTTTCAATATCTATTGCGAAAAAGAAATTTCTCCTTTTTGTCCATAGTTTAATTCAAAATATAAAAGTGCGTAACGTATAATTAGGTCTTTAACCTATGCTATGCGAAAAACTACGCTCAAATTAATTTAGAGCTGTAAATACAAGACAGAATACAAAGTGGCGAAATTCATAGATTCGAGCTGGGGCGCCGAGTGCACGGCGTCTTTTATATGACGCTCGCTCACTATTTGGGCTGAATCTCGAAAACTGCTCAGCCGATCTAATTAATAATTTACGAAAATCACAGTTAATGTCTAATAATGTATTGATAGAAAAATAAAAACAGTTAAGATATGGAAAGACTCTCTAATCACCTGTGATGACCGAAAAAATCTGATGTGGCCAGCACATGACTTTCTCCATATATAAGATGTAAATATTTATCTACGACAGTAATTTCGAACTCTATATTCCATCTAAACTTGGAAGATGAGTGATTAATATATATATATATTATCTTTTTACGCCAAAAACATTATAAATAATGTTTTTCGGGACATGATCGATGAAAAACGATGGAATTGGCCTTTCGCCGATAGAGCCCAGAGCGCCCACAAAGTACATAGTCAGCAACTTCCGGTTTATCAGTATTTCATTAATACCTCCTAAACAATCAGTGATACAAAAATATGTTTCATACAAAAGTAATAGTAAATCACATTTTCTAAAACTTTTGTAATTAATAGTATATACCTAAATATCATATTTATGGAGATATTTTGAAAACCGGAAATGAGCTTTGAAGAATGAAGTTCAACTTCCGGTTAACTGATTTACTCCAAAAACTAATCAACTCTAACGACACTAACCAAAATACTATATATGAAGTTTGGTGTTGATACAATGAATGGTTTTCATGTTAGAGCGCCCACAAAGTACATATCAGCTACTTCCGGTTTATCGGTATTTCACGAATAACTCCTAATCAACCGGTGATACAATAATATGTTAAATACAAAAGTTATAGTAAATTACATTATCTAAAACTTTTATAAGTAATACAACACACGTATATATCATATTTAGGGAGATATTTTGAAAACCGGAAATGAGCTTTCTTGAATGAAGCTCGACTTCCGGTTAACCGATTTACTCCAAAAACTAATCAACTCTGACAGCACACAAAACAGTACTATATATGAAGTTTGGTATTGATACGACAACTAGTTTTCACGTTAGAGCGCCCACTAGCACACACACACATACAGACACACACACACATACACACATACACACAGACATCATTCCGAAAATGGCCAAAACGTGTTCTAGGGACCCCAAAACGTGTATTTCCGTTGAAATCTTGAAGTCGAATTTTTTCATGAAAACAATACTTTCTCTATACTTCGTATATGGAGAAAGTAAAAAGGCCAAAAATGTTGAAAATTATAAACTTTAGTGCAATGCGGCACGTCTTTCCGTTTTCCGATTTAAATAATATGTTACACAATTTATTTTCTAACCATATAGAACAACTTTAGGGGGTGTACCGAAAGAATTTCAAACTTTCGACAAATAAGGACCACCCTAATGTACAGCAGTGTTGACAAATTCTCTCCATTCACAAATTCCTCAAGAGTACGCATGGAATATTTTGAAGAACATCATGGAAAACGATTAGCCGGCAACCACGGGGAATTGAAGGTCGAATCGTAGAGTACGCGGGGTAAGGAGTTTGTCTGAGTGGGGGTATACCCTTCCGAGGAGGGATTCACGAAACATTCCGCGCAGGATCTCTTTATGCGGTACTGTAATAATTCGTTCACTCAATGGAAAAATGAAAACTCGCTTAGTAAAAATTCCACAAAAATATATTTCTCTACTGCGACATGTTTCAACTCACAGAGTGAGTTGTGAGTTGAAACATGTCGCAGTAGAGAAATATATTTTTGTGGAATTTTTACTAAGCGAGTTTTCATTTTTCCATTGATATGGAATTCCACCAAGTAACGGCTTCTACTATTGATTATAAATTCCTTTACTGTTGCACGACATATGATGGAAGTTAATTATTTGCAGTAACTACTCACATCTGAATGTCTTAAGAAAAGGGGATATTTTTATAACTTCTTCATTTACACCGTACACAAAAAATGGGAAGCGGAAATTTTCCACGAGGAGATTTTTTTTTGACTTACGCTCCATATCTTGCGTAAATTCAATTAGCGTGGCTTAATTAGGAGAAATTCTGCAGAAATAAGAATCCCTTTATCCCCGAGGATTAAGAGTACACTTTGCACTTCTTCCAAGAATAAGGAGCAGAATGGTGGCCCACAGAGGGTCGTCGATGTACACATTTAAGTCTGAGAAATTAAATCGCATGAAGATTCAAACGTGGTTTACATTTTTTTTACATTTTTTTTAGTAAATACACTTAACGATAAAGCAAGGGAGTTTGGGATGAAAATTAGCATACATAAATCTGAAGTAATGAGGTTTACTAAGGAAAAGAAAGCTAAGCTAAACGATTAATGTGGATATAACTAGAGCAGATGGATAATTTCTCTCTCTTGGGATTTCCTTTTCTTTAAGTAGAAACTTGGTCTTTTTTAGTAAATCTGCAAAACATCCCTGTTTTTGCGATGTTTTGCCCTATTCCTAAATTTTCATTTGTGAAAATTTGTGAGAATGTGAATATTTATTGAAATACGATTAGATCTAAGATGACACTTGCAAGTCTTTATCACGCCCTACCATAAGAGTCGTTATTATTATTTATTTATGAAACGGAATATACCCATTACCCATATACCTATGTTTTATCTTATGTTTTCTTGTGATATTTATTACTCTTTCATAGTGTATCATTGCAATTTTCCCTTTTTTATACTGCTTTCTTTTACATCTTTTAGCTTGCACTATCAGTAGGTTTGCGCATGGTTTTATCATCCCCCTTTTTTGTGTGTTTTTCTGCAGAGGATTCTTTTTCTTAAGATATTACCTTAGTTTTTTACGTCCATCCCTTCTAAAGTTTTCCCCTCTATCACCATTTACCTACTTATTGCTTCTGTATTTTATATCACTGGCGAAAGGTTAGATGGAAGAAGAGACTTTTCAGTCTTAATCTCGCCTTAAAAATTTAAGATACCTTAGAGCCCTTATAGATTAGCGAACAATAGCTTTGTAGAGATTTTGAGGATTACTAAGCAAGATGGGTCACATGGTCGCCTTTGCGAGTCTCACTGAAAAATATACCAAGATATAGAAAATACTCATCACAGAGTCCATTACCCAATTACAGTTAGTAGCATTAATATTCCATACTCTTTCTTGTGCTCAACTAGGAAAGATCTAAATAAAAGCTATTATTTAGCATATATCAGAAGTAAGTGAACGTCGTGTTATCACAGCAAAACAGGGCCAGCAGTAGATGACACATATGTTTTTCTCCACCCTGTATTACAATAGAATAAAAAATATTCCATCTACCAGAGTAAGGTTTCGGGAACCAAAGCATTTCCAACCCGTCTAAAAAAGCATTTTTGTACCGCTCGTTAAGTCTGTTTCAGAATATATTTTCCCTATCGTTTCTTTTAAAGTTTCCAGGTATTTAGAAAATTATATTACTCGGAATTTATTTTATTGTCTATTATATATTTCATTAGGAGTATATTAGGTTCAACTATAGGGACACATTCCATTCCACACCCGTGGAATGGAATTAAGAGGCAAAAGTCATTTTAGGGGATGGAACACAATGACTCATGTAATTTTAGATGCGTTATTCATGATTATTATCAGGAAAATAATTGAATTCTTTTGATTCTAGATTTAACTAAGGTAATTTGAAAATCTACCTAAAACTTCATGTAAGCCAAAATGTAGTACAAAAGTAATTTTTAAAGATAATTATGTAGAATACCATCTTTTTCATCCATACAATTTTCCTCAGTCTCGTACTGTAAATATTAGTCATTAATTATTTCAATATTCATTACATTATTTAATTTTAATATCGCTATCTGTATTTAATATTAATATTTTAAATAATATTAGTATCTTACATTTAACTGTTTTTATAATATTTTACATATAATAATACACGATATTAAATACTAGAAAATGTATAATATTATTTAATATATGATAACGCTATATATATAAATATACAATCAATAGGGAAGATTGTACGTATTTTTCCACAGGAAAATCAATCACAACCTATTTAACTAGAGTGCTTGCATCTGCGGGAAAGGCACTTGTGAAATCGGTCCTCATTAAATCTCCTATAATAAATTACAAATTCTTCCTTATTGATAATAGATGTACACGAATATATATACACGATATACATATATATATAAATGAATTAATCGCATTGATTTATTATTCTAATAAATTAATACATATTTTGAATGTCAATACAAGTTTGTACATTCGGTGGCAGGGAAATGATAAAGATGGGAGCAAGTTTGGGAAAAAGAAAGCCATCGGAGGTCTTGTAACGATTTCTGCTATCTCCAGAGAGTCTAACTCCTGGCTTTTGTTTCGTTGCTACCCTCAGAGAACGAAGTTCAGTATTCGTTTTCCAGGAGATGTCTAGCGAATGCAGATCCAGAGGTCCCCTGGCGGTAACTTTGCTAATGTTTTCCGACCTTTCCTCTCCGACTTCGTGTATGCCTATGTAAATTGCTGAACAATCTCCGCGTTCCAGTTCATACACCCTGGAGAGTGTCGAATCCTTTCTGTCACACTACACCCACGGGAGGAATTGGGAAGGAGTTTTCATTTCGTATCTCAGGTTAACGTAACATTACGAGGAGGCAGACCATATTGCCTATGGCCCCGGATAACCAAGTGGATGGCCCATTAACCTTCGGTTAGAGCGGTTCTGGGTTCGAAGGTGGTGACAAAGCTGGGATGCTACAGGGATGTACCAAAGAAGATAAGTACCCGAATGAGATCATACGAATATGATATAACATTTTACGAAAATAAAGCTTTATAGTAGTACCGTGTAGTAAAGAGCCTTTATGGGCGGAGCATCGCTAACCTACCCCACCTCCGATTACCTCCACCTTTGGTATCCCTTCCCCCCATTCTCATGCAGTGAGTCTCTTCTGTGAGAAGCAGTGTTGACAAATTCTCTCAATTCGCGTATTCCTTGATAATTGAGGACGTACGCATGTCACATTTTGAAGAAAAACAAGAGAGCGATTAGCGGTAGATGGCAAATCGAGAAGTGAAGGTCGTTTCGCGGAAAGCAAGGGGTATGGAGTGGGGGTATACCCCTTCTGGGAGGGGATACGCAGGAATGTCCGCGCAGGCTCTCTACTATGCGGTACTATTATAGTAAGACGAAGAAGTAATGAATAACGCTGGACGTAATGGTACATCTGATTGCGTTGATGCGTTAAAGATACATACTCTCAAATTTGCTGTCTTCATGTCACCTTAAAGACCTTTTCTAAACACACTAATGGTAATGAATATTGGTTTTTTGTTGGTTTGTTTTTTAATAAACGCTCAAAAGCTCTTCGGATTATGCCCATGAACCGCCAGTTTCGTTATCTTTCGCCGTTTGTGTGTCTCCTCACATGTCTGCACACGTTATGTCTACGTTAATTTAGAATTATAATTGCAAATACGAACATCCAAAATATACAAGGAAACAAACAAAGAAATCAGTGAAAAAAAGAGAAGACTCGTTTCCTTATATATATATATATATTGGATGTTTTGTTTTCTTGTCACCTGTATTTTTTATTTTGGTACATGAAAATGTTCTAACATGAAGCCATTTAGTATAAATGAATACCAAAAAAGTAGTAAAAACGTGTAAACCAATTATCAAAGAATCACCACAGCACACATGCTATCTCTGTTACCTCGTCTATTGGAAAATCTCAGTCCCAAATTTAGCAGCTCTAAAACACCTCTCTCCGTTCCTATTTGCTCTGTTCCATTCCCTCCATATCAATTGATGTAACACCTTCCCCGCGCTGTAATCGAACGTGAGTTTCCCTAATGGGTATACAACCAGCCATAGATCTTCAATTGGAGATCTAATGTGAAACGCCACGTGTAATTTCGAATAATAATTGCTGAGGCTTTGTTCTCCTCGAATTCTCGCATCATTCGCTGGAAAAAGTTACTTCTCTCTGTCGACGTTTTACTGGATTTTCATGTATCCTAGCGTGGATGAGCGGCGAATTGTCTCCAACAAACTTAAATTACGTTAACGACTCACTTTTTCTTAAAAACTCGGATAGCGGTTTTCGAACCGAATTTACAGGATATGTTACGAAGAACGGAGTTCTCCGCTTGTTTCCCTTTCGCTAGAATGACTTCAAAATTTTATGAAACCTGCTCTGGATTCACAAAGAGCTTACAAAATATTTCAACATTTATCTAGAAGATTTCAAAATCCGCTTTGTTGGAATATAAAGAAATGGGAATATTACATTACATATTTGCACAAGATACATTATTCTTCATCCAAATATTCTGTGGATATAGGTAACTTATCACCATCATTACTTTATGTTCCAACATAACCAATAATAGGAGCATAACCAAAGCAAATACAGTAAAACATTTCTAAAACGGAACCTGTTCAAGGTTACAATTACACATTTATGTAAATAATAACATAATACATGCTTGTATGATTTACGAAATTGTGTGAAATGTGTGGGTGGCTCCCAGATAGCCATGAGGGCAGCGCGTTCGACGGCGAAAGCTGTTCTGAGTTCAATTCCCAATGGGAGTCCATGTGCGAACTGACATAAGCTGTGGAAGCATTCTCTAAAATACTGCTACTGCTATATGAAGTCCCAAATGAAAAGATAAAATGAATCTTTATCGGTATCGATAATCAGAATCTTTAATGGTACAATTGAGATTTTCTGTCGTTTGAATTTATTTATCTTGTGTAATCAATATCATTTAGCAGCACTTTGCGGAACGAAATTCAATGCTAAAAAGAGCTTAACACTTTCTGCAAATTTTAATGAGGTGACTCTCAGCAGTATATATAACATTATGGCATTGTTTGATTGACAGCCCAAAACTGGTTACTTAATTACCATGTTGAAGTTGCATATTTAATTCATTGGATTACTCGTGTTCATGACTTACAATGGTTGGAATTGAAAGGTAAAAATTATTCCAGTAACGGTACATATCTTGCCTAAATGTATATTTAAACCTTATCGAAAGATATCATGTCAAGAGGAATGAATTATTTATCTTCCTCCATATATTTATTAGTCATTTCACTCTTCGTTGATATTGAATCACTTAAATGATAATAATAACATCTCTAATGGTAACAATCTCTAATTAGAGGGAATAGCGTACTGAAAGTGGCATTAAAAGGCGCAATGGATGAAAAGAATAAGAGAGGAAGAAGAAGAATAAAGATGGTGGATGAGGTTGAAATAAGGAACTGTAGAAATACTAAGGAGAAGGTTATGAACAGAGAAGAATGGAGACGGCAGTGGCGTACGGGACCTGCTTCAGGGCAGAACACCATGTGATGATGATGAATGGTAACAAGAAGAGAGATCCCAATTATATCCATTTCAATAATTATTACTATATACAAACTCACAACAATTCTCTAGCCAGAAAAATCCGATGAAGATGATAATGAAGTATGAAGATATTCATTTGCTTGGAAATTGTAGAGTGGTAAACTTAGAAATATTTATCGAAAAGCCGTTTAACGTTGATGGGCTGATCAGAAATAATGTAGGTGATATGTAGGGAATTCGATTTTGGCGATCGTTGATTCGTCGCCTGGCCACCATTTCTATTCCACCATATACTTCAAAGTATAAATATACAGAATCACGTTTTAGGACCTCCCCGATATGATGCCGACTTGAAATTCATACCATAAATATGTTTACAGAATTAAACCAACCTCTACTCGTATATTCAAAATCTTTTTTATTCACTTTCCATATATTTTTTATTTCTGTCGAGATTTTTTTGAAAATCTTTGCTTGCATTTTTGTATTTACGTACATGTTTGTGCTCTGAGCATTTCTTGTGTTTTGTGTTGATCTATAGGAACTACCCAGAGCATAATTAAAATATTATTATGTGTTATATAGAAATGAAGATCCAGGATACAGTTCACGATAAGGCTGACGCGTCATATTGCGGTAACAAATAACTCCTGAAACATAGGCTGCAACAATTCAGTGGAGTCAAACGGGTTGCCTGTCTTACGGGCTAGGTAGTTTCAGTGCTCCAATGTCTCTTGTAACTTCTAATCCTTAAAGGAAAAGATAGCTTGAAAAAGTACACAGAGGAAAACTGAATTAGTTTAAAAACCTAAGGTTAAGCTTAAGAAAAAATATACACCGCAGCAGGAAAACATCTGCGAGAAAAGAGGTGTAAAAAACCTGCGAATTTTGTAAATGAGACCCCTAAGTACTTACATTATTTCACCCTGGGAACTTTCTCTCCGTTCATCTCGTATTTTATTTTTCTTTCCGTCCTCCTATTGGTGAATTTAATGTGTTTGCTTTTTTGCATTTATTTCCATTCATTTTTCCGTTGCCATTTTGCCACCATTTTGATAAATTCTTTGCCACCAAGTATCCTTCCAGAATTTTCTAAGATAATCTGAGACTGACTTTTCCATTAGCTTACATACGACCGAAGTTCCGCTGACCGGTCTATAATTTTCTTCGTCCATCTTTACCCCAACTTTAAGAATCGGTATGACCGTTTCCTTTTCCAATCTTCTGGAATAGAAGCATTATTTAACATCACTTGAAATAAAATTGTGATATATGATACAATTTCAGTCGTTACTAGTTTTACTAAATATCCTGATATATTTTCTGGGTCGCAAGATCTGTTATTTTTCAATCTTTCCAAGTGTCTCCTTATCCCTGCGTTACTAATGACGAAGGTTTCTTTACTTGTGTTTCATCAACTTTACTAAATTTAATCCTGCCTCCCTGTAAATCGATCATATTCTTTTTGTACACTCTAGCGTACCAGTTATTCAAACAATTTGCCCTTTCTTCGTTATTTGTAATTATTCTCCCATTCATATCATTTGTTGCAATAATCATCTCTTTGTTGTCTCGATTTCTCCTCAGATATATGAAGAAATTTCTATTCCCATTGGTACCGAACACATTTATCAAATATTTTTCTTTTGCTTTCTTTTTTTCCTCTTTTAACAATTTTAGATTTGTTTTGTATTTCTTCTTACTATTTCTGTCGAAATATCTGGTTTTGTGCTCTTTTCTAAGCTTTCTTTTCAACCCTCTTATTTCTTTATTATAATACTCAGGATAAGGATTTCTTTAAGGGAACTTTCTTAAAAAATACCATTTTAACACTTTATAAAGAATGTTTTTAAAGTCAACCCAAATTTTTTCAATACTTTTCCCTTTCTCTACCCACAGTGAAAAGTTATCATTTAGATATTTTTGGAAATCTAATTTATCCCCTCTTCCGTATCACCATACCTCAGTTATTGACGAATAACTCTAAGTCATACCACTTTCCATTAGCAACTCGAATGCAATTGCTTTATGGTCGCACAATAATAGATTATATATACATGAATGTTTATAAACAGTTAATATAATGAAAGTGATTGTAAAAAGAAAAGAATAAGTTAAGGAGATAATGTAAAAAATAGTGCTTAGCTCAAATTCGAACCTACTAAAATTAACACCAAGCATATGTTATAAAAAATTTCCGAAGGTTCTAAAAAGAGAAACGAGAAAAGCAATTTAATTAAATAAAAGAATGGCATAAGGAAGAGCTGTAAAGAGGAAGGAGTTTTTGATAGGATAGAATAGAAAAATCTAAATATAAGTAAAATGTTCTTTGGATAAAATATTTATTTAAAGTATTGCATTAATCCGTCAATGCCTAAAAACAGAGCTCGACTCTACTCGTATATACGTTTTCAACATTTTTTCTGGACTCTCTCCTCGGATGTACTACTGTATGCCGCAAATATATTACTATGTTCACATTTTAATAGCGTTTTCATCTTTCTTACAGCAGTTGTGAACTCTTCCCCGTGACGGATTTAAAGGTAAGTGAATATCACAACCTTAGCACGAGCCACCAGGTGGCTTCCAGGATAGCAATATGGATTCAGTTGTATTACTACTCATCTCAACTCGGTTCTTATCTCTTTTGACCCTCTCATTTCCATTCGTAGAGTGAGTGGAATCATAAGGGAGTGCCGCGTTCCGAATCTGTGCGAAATGAGAGGGAACTCAATTTCGCAGCAAATTCACGAAAATGTGAACATTCGCTTGATTCATTCGATTTTGTTACTGAGAACACGACTGAAGTCATATTTAGCCGATTTCTTCACTTTTTCAGTAAAAAAATAATATCTACGGACTAACAGGGATTTTTTCTTGCCGCCGGTATTTTCACGCATTCGTTCATCCAATTTTTTAATAATACTACGTTTTCTTGGTTCTGTGATTTCTATGGCAGACTTCTCTTATATTTTGTACAGTACAAAGCAATCTTTAGGCGAAACCAAAATAGACCAGTAGGAGGTGGTTATTTTCCGGTGAATTGCTTGTGGGAGGTGTATTCGGGTTTCCAACCGGGTAGTGTACTGAAGATAACTAAAAAGTTAGCGGCCGAAACGTCGACGTCACTGAGAGCCGCAAACTGGTTGGAAACCAGAAAACACTTCCTACATAGACCCACCAAGAGTCTTCCCTCCAGTATTTTGGTATATATTGATGTGTGTTTTGCTAATATTTTATTATTTTTTTGCTCTGTTCTGATGAAACATTTCTGAAATGTACGTAATCTGAACTCTGAAGTGAAAGAAACAGAGACAATAGTGAAATAACTACTCTGAAGTCTGTTAACATAAATTTAGAGGTAAGATCAGGGGAAAGAAATACTATTTCATCGTAGTGTCACGGCTACCATTTTCTCATTCTGAAATCTGAATTGTAAGATTGTAAGAGAAAACCCTTGAGAATTACCGAGTCTTATGAAGTTACAAAGTGACAGCGAATTTCCTTTTGCTGAGTATTTTTACGAAGGTAGTTGGATTTTCGAAGTTAAGATTACTTCTGCAAATCGAGGTTTGGTTCGGTAGGAGACTGTAGCCTCACTCTTGTTGGTACTCATTACTGAATGGCATATCATACTGCTCAAACAGAAGAATATGTACTGAATGTTAACAAAAATAGAAATCGTTCTTTATATATATAGCTGAAAGTCTGACCACATCCTAGTGTCATATCCACACAGTAATTTTCATTACTCTCTACGATGAAATAATAAAAATTAATCTGACGATTTCTGGTGGAACTTAACCATAATCAGTAGAATAAAAGCATTATCTGACTACGTTAAAATTTATTGAAAAAATATTTAACGCGACCGATCTTCAGGCTACCGCTTGAAGTGCAAAGCAGAATTTTTACGTACATAAACAAAAGGCGTAGGTTTAGGGGTGAAGTATGAAGATGAGGAAGAACAGAATTGAAAAGTGTTTTTCACTTACCTTAAAAATTTTTCCAATAGATTTTGGACATAGACAAATTGTATTTTATTACATATCTACAGATAAAGAATCAAAAGCAAAATTGCTGGTAATATAACAAGGAAATATAAGGAATCCTCTTGAGCTTTTGCGTACAACTCACTTAAATATTCCTGGCAAAGGGTTCTATGCATGCTGAGCGGACTGTGCATTAATCGATAGACACGGTAGCCGTACCAGCCGCGGGCTCGTGCGTAACATTAGAATTTTCACTGGGAAATTCGTCTCAGCAATTTGCCGTCGTCTCTGGTAATATATCGCTCGATGAACTTTCTTCGATTACGATATTCTTTCGGATTAATTCTAAATGTATTGTATTGCCTTACGTTTCTTCTCGAAAGGATTCATTCTCAAAGTAGGTGGACGTTATTCTCGAAAAATATTTTTCGAGTTTCCTCGGAAAAAGTCCTCATCAATTGATTCTCAGATTTCCTCACAACCTATTTTAATTTCGCTCTCAATTCGAGAAAAAGAAATTTATTCTCTCTCAAGTCTCCGACATTAATAAACGCTACCACTGATTTCAGCCTTTCTATTCCTCAGGATTCTCTCCATACATAATTATAGTTTCTCTCTTTCTAAAACTTCCTAAATTTGAATTGCCTGATATCACTTTTCTGACGTCGAAGGGCGTCAAACCTATAAATCCGGTAATTTTAAACGAAGTAATGACAGATTTGTATGTTGAAAAGTTGAATTGTTTGCGCATTTGATTTGCAACAATAAAATACAACAAAGTAATGCTAAAATATATATGCAATGTTAATTCACGTAATTTAAACGATCGTTAAAATTTAATTTCTGGTTCTGGGGTTTACAACAAAAATGATTCATTTATTAGTTATAAATTTGGCTGCAATTAGATAATCGTCAGGTGATATACTGAGCCCCTTTTCATCAATCACGTAGCACTGCAAAATATTTGTATACCTATAACTTACATATTATATAACCTTCATTATAGATAAATTTCGTATAATTTATACTACATACACTAATTTACTATATCTATTGACGTCTCTTGGAAAGCATAAATATTTTCTATTCCAAACAGATTAACATATAGTTTGTTTCATAGTCAAAAGCTAACATTATTTCCATTAACAACCAACATAGCCAAGCAAATTATTTATTAGCACCTTATCGCGCTTTATAATTACTATGTATTATTTACAATACCATAAAATGCGTTATTATTTCAATCTCAAAATCCATTGCAATACAATTAATTAAATGTAAGCACTTGTTATGTGATTAGATTTAGTCTTATCATTATTTGTTTTTGATCAATTCGAATAAGTCTTCCCTATTACATATTTTATACGTTACGTGATTTCCGACTGAACATATCAAAGTTATTTGAGAGGGAGTGCGGTGAATATTTTCGAATTATGTGTATTTACGCATTTCGGTAAGCCAAATTTTATCAATTTGACGGAGCTATAAACAGCTTAGATCTATGAAAGGTAAGAGCCGATAACCTATTGTTGGATCTATTAGATTATTAATTTTAAGTTATACATTATTATAGTCCTTACATCAAATTAGGTACCGTTAAACATAATATATTACAAATTTGCTGAATGTTAGCTATATCTTATTCTTTTTATTTGAGTGTTACCGATGAATTATTCCATAATGACTGGGGGAATTCCAATCTATATAATATTTATCGATTTTAAACGGAAGATAAACAACTGAGATATTTAACGTATGGCATTTCGTTGAGTTTATATCCGTTGAAAATCTCCGTTGCGTTCTATGATATTGCTTAAAGTTGTGAGATATGCAACGGCTCAGAATAAAAGTGGCAAAAGTGAATAGATAATACCCAATACCGGCCGCAGACTTTCTGCCGTCCTGAGGCGAAAGTTAGGGTTTTTAAATCTCCAATTCCCGGTATTCGGAGAAAACAGGAAAGGAATTCCGCACTTTCAAGATACCCAATGCGCCTTTAGAGAGATAATCCCTCCTCAACAGGGGTAATAAAACACCATACTAAATACCATAGAAACACACAATACCATACAAATATCTAGCATAAATACCAAATATCACGACTATAGGAAATTTAAAACCACTGATTTATTAACAGTCGTGTTTCAAATTTTCTTTCTTTACTGAGACGGAATGTTTGTATCCATCCCTGATGAATAATTATTGAATACTGAATTCTTAAACCAAATTTTACAGATATTTCACTTATTAATTTTGACTTCATGATCAAATTTGCCTCCTTTCATTACCAATTCTAACTTATCAATAAAAAGAAAGGACTCTGAAAATGTCAAATTTAGTAAATGAAACCATGAGAGGATGTATTTATATTTTTGTCATCTTCCTTGAAATATCGCCTTTCCTCTCATTTTTTGCAAGTGTATCCATGTAACTGACTGATTCCGCTGTGGGGTTTAATTTGACGGGGTACGCCATTCTAAACCGTATTGAGCGGCCCCCTCCAGCGTGTTCCCTAAGGCAACTCACTCACGTGCTCATCGTCTGCGCTGTCCATATCCACTGTTTTTCCCTTCGCGATTTCGACCTACGACCTCGTAGATCCATAAAAATTATGGCGGAAACGGGGTACGGCCTAGTAAATGTCAGGGTTCATTATCACTGAAAATGAATATTAAACGCTATTTGTATCATTGCCACGAATAAAACCTACATGTTATTTAGTTTATAGAAACCGAAAATTAGCAAACAAACTGTTTAATTGAAGCGCAATCTAAAAGTAATTTGCTCGAGCAGCCTTATTTATGTGTCCTCTCATACTTTTTTTATTTCTCACGTGAAAAGAATTTTATTGAAGTAAAATTCAGATAAATGTAAAAATGTTCATTTGTAGTTGTTGTTGATACGATAGCTTCAATAGAACTTTAGTTATTACTTTTTATTTCCAGGAGTTAAATTCGTGGTGACGGAACGGCGGTTGCAAATAATCTTCGTCTGAGGTTGAGGGGTTATAGAACACTTATCTTATTCAATAAGGGGTGACTGTTTGTATGTCGCTATCCAGTATCATCTAACCATTTATTTTAGTGGAGCAGGGAGCCAAGTCCCCGAAGACATAAGACGAAGACTGCAACATAGTCCGGTAATTCCTATAATTTAAATTTAGGAATACTTTTTTAATTGTTTTTCAATTCTAAATATGATATTCTAGGAATACGTGAAGTTTCAATTCCTTCAAAGAAAAATTGAAAGAATTATTTTCAAAATCGTGTTTCTCGGTGTTATGAAAGAATTTTGGAACACGACTATTAATGAGTTAGAGGATTAAAATCTTCAAAAGCCGTCATTGTCTTCAAGTATTAAAGTATTTCTCGGATCTCTGGAGACCCGAGGACCGTATCCTGAGTGATAATCACGAATACAACAGTTTTCTAAATAATAGTCAACTTATTTCATTAGGGTATAATGAATGCACATCAATTAATTTAATATTAATATAATATTTTTTAATTCATTAATTATTTATTTATTAATATAATTATAATTTATAGGATATATATTTTATATCACAGCCATGAACCACAATTAGAAGAAAGTAATACAATAAATATTTTCTTTCATTTTCTGAAAGACAAAAGATTTTATGTATGAAAGTATTACAAAACGTGGATCAATAATATTTAACGAGAATACGATCAGAGAAAAGTTTATTTAGCCTAGTTTCCGTATTATAAGGAAAAATCAAGGGATTTTATCGACAGCTTTTTGTCGCAGCCAACCATTGTACTCGAAAGCTATAAAGCTGCAAGGGATATCTTTTTTGTGGCGCATTGCGTATCATATTTTTCGATGAAACCTTTCCATGGAATAGGAAAATATGTAAGTGATGTCTTTGAAAATTGGAAGTTTCGTTGCTATCAATAGATTTTTTGCGACACGCGTTATTGCTTGCCGATGTTGATTCTTAGAAGAGCAAATCCGTATAAAGATGATATAAAAGAGTTTTAAGGTTATATGAATGTAAATTAAGTCAAACTGATCGGAAGCGTTGAGAACCTTTTGTAGAAATGTTAAAGAAATTCTGGTAAAATTCTAGATGAGGGCAGTTTAGACATTAATTTTTTAGGGAGGTATAGAATTTCTCCCAAACTGTCCTCATCGAGAATTCACCGAAATTCTATATCCAGGGAATTATTCTGGGACATCAAGCCCATTATAATAGCATATTGGACGATTTGATTCTTTCGCAAAATTCTTCAAAGAAGAAAACGAACATAATCCTTTCTGTGAACTACATTTTTAAAACTCAATGGCTTGAGTTTTTATCGTACATATCTTTTCTATTCTTATATATTTTGAACCCTATGATTTACATCGATTAAAGGCATAATATCGTAGGAGCCAAATACCATATGATATAAAAAGAAAAGAATATCATTTAATTTATATACGATGTCATCATTTGTTAAAATTATTGTAATTCTTGAAATTATGCATTCCTGTGATTTTAATAGCATTTCTATTATTATTTTTGTGAAATTTTCAATATTGTTAATCAATAAAACTAATAAAATTCATACAAATGAAAATTAGATCATTAGTTACATGAAATATTCTAGAACTAGACTTTTTCACTAACTAAGCCTGTATAGCATGATCGGAAGTATTTCATAACATCAGGGAAAAATCGGAGGATTTTTTGAATGCTTTCAGTTCACAACCAATAAATAAGGTCAAAAAGCTCCAGGGTTTGCTATTGCAGGCAACAATTTGCACTAGAGTAATACAAGTAAAGACGAATAATGGCCTGACGAAGAAGGGTTAGAAAGGGAGTGGCTAAGGGCGCCTCCCATTACGGATGGCAATCCGAAGAGTGGGCCGATTTTCCGTAGTTTAATTTATCTGAACATAAAGGGAGGGAATGGGCAAATCTAGGCATTGGTCGTTAGCAGCGAAAGGTAATCAGGTCAGGACGCAGGAGGGCACAATTTATTTCGTAGCAATCAGTTGGACGACGTCCATGGAAGACTCAATGGCCTCTCTCTCCACCAGGAGCGTGACCTAACTTTCACATGTCCCCTCTTTGGAGCGCTCCGCCGCCGCTGCCCCTCTACGCATAAAGCGGCCTTAAACATTATTACCTTCCTAAGCTACATTCTCCGCTTAACTCCGCCCCACCGAAACCAGTTCTCCATAGCGAGGCGAAAGGAACGATACACAGGGTTTCAAATGCTAGGGATGCGAGTCGTGAAGCACATATTGTCTTGCTAAAGCGTGGCAAGATAGTAAATGAACGCAAACATAAATAATAATAATAATATCTTTTTTAATCAAAGCAAGTATAAAAGTAATAATTTTAACATCTTTATTAATCATAGAGAGAATAAATGAGGTCGGAGAGAAAAAGAAAATACAAATAAAATACGCAATCTGCCAGTGAATGTCTTGCAAAAGAAAAAATACAAAATTTAGAGGCTTCGAGTCCCTCTGAGCCAATTATAGCTCACCAGGGGGTGCTCCAAATGTATAATTTAGTTCATAAATTAATTGTATAGGATTTTTTTCGAATTCTTTTTCACTTCAGACAGAGTATTGAGACTGCATATAATCAGGAAGATTGTTAAAAAATGTTGGTACTACAAAATTGGATAATAATAATAATAAAATTGATAATAACATCAAGAATAGTGACAATAATAATTCAAAGTAATAATAATAACAATAATGTTTGTTCATGTCCTGTGGCAGGCCACCTAACGGCAACATTACGAGTTAACAAAAAAATCATAAATAAATCCGAATACAAAGCCGCATCAAAAGTATATACATATGTACAAAGGAATTCAGAAGAGAAAAAATAAAACAATATGAATTACCATTTTTAATATATATAGTTAATGGTTTAACAAATATTCCTATAAGAGATATTTAAATTTCTCGGCGGTTAGTACTTCCTTCATTGTGGTGGAATTTCAAAAATCAATAGCAATTATAATGAATGACTTTTGAAAAGTATCAGTCCTGTGGGAGGGGACGTACACATTTCCGATTAGGCGTAGGCGGTATATGATGAAGTTCATTCTAACGATTTTAACAAATAGGTCGTCTTTTGAATTTTAAAATATTAGACATTGCAATATTGCCCCGGAATTAACAATTCGTTGTATTTTTATGAATAACTTATCTATGGAACGCATAAAATTCCTTCCTTTTTATGAATTTTGAGCTTCTTTGTGAAAAG
Source organism: Sympetrum striolatum (assembly GCA_947579665.1). Lineage (NCBI taxonomy): Eukaryota > Metazoa > Arthropoda > Insecta > Odonata > Libellulidae > Sympetrum > Sympetrum striolatum. The sequence continues at coordinate 81,654,156 of OX388352.1, forward strand.
AGTAAAAAATGCGTTTTTAGTTAGTCAGGGTAAATCTTGAAAACGTAGCTTTGAGTTTGAACCATCAAATTTGGAAAACTTGCAAACTTAAAATAGATGGACCGATCAGAAAATAATGAAATATTTACTGTTTACACGTGTAAGCTTTCTGTTAATCGATCCAATTTGTTGATTTTCAGTATTTTAGTAGCAGGGTGAACATAGGGAATCTCCTGACATTGGTAAGCTCGTGATACATTTTCAAATATCCGTTACGTAATTTATAGCGGTTATTGTAGCTCCAAGTTTTTCGTGAAGAAGACTCTTGCATTCACTTCTCTGCATAGAAAACGTAATTTATTCTATTTCTCTGTAAATTGCGTAATGGATCCTTCAAAATTTATCACGCATATGTATTTATTTATTCACCGGCCTTGGTGGCCGAGTGCTCAGCGTGCGGAGCGTTATTGCTCCAACCCCGGGTTCGAATCCGGTCAGGATTTTTCTGGTCAGGGAATGGTTGTGTGTGTTTGTCTGACTTTCCTGTGCAGAGTTGGTGGCAGGAAGGGCTGTTCATCCGGAAATTCATCAGTACATTAGTTTTCTTCCAAGCAGTTTTTCCAGCTATCTCTTTATTTCAAATTAAATTACTTATCTAAAATGGAAACTCGCTAGATTTAAGAAGAGGCTTATTAATTGCGAACTCGCTCTCATATAACTGGATCTGTTATTTTTATTATTATCTCGGTTGTGATGTGATGACCACCACATGATGCTGTAACTGATAAAATAATCCAAAATGTTATCAGAAAGTTACATCTTGGGCTAAAAATCAATTTTTGACTAAAAGTACGGACCTCGGGTCTTCGGGGACCCAAGAATATACATACAAGAATACACATATTTTCGAAAATAATTCTTTTCATTATTTTTGCCATAATTGATACTTCAAGCATTAATGGAGAATCATATGTAGAATTAAAATTTGATTAGAAAATTCTTCGGGGACTCGGCTCAGTATTCTATATCGTAAAACTCATATCGCTGTTATGACGGAACAGTTCTAAGTACAGGCAATGCCCGCTCGTTCAGAATGCTACTATAATACACTTCAGCTGTTCTTTTTGCCTATATGCTTTGATTTTCAGTTTTCTCGTTGCGTCTCTGCTCACGTTCACATCGCTGTTTTCCTCCCGAATCTTATTGGAATATAATTTTTGCTTCTTTGTGGCCCTAATTATTCTGTAATGAGAGACACTATGTTTGTATAAATCACAATCATTATTCAATATTCATTAATTTCTTCAAGGAGAAATTCAATGCTCTGTTCTGAATCTACTATAATCCAGTGTTTTGGTTATAGAATATTTACGACTGCACATACGAGATACCCACGTATGTGTTTGCTTTCAGCAATAGAGAGCCAAATAAAGGAAGGGTAATCACAATATATTACCCACATGTGCATGGAGAAATCGACGAACGCCTTTTTTGACTTAGCTGTGGGGCAACAGACTTTCAACGATCTTCACGGAAATGTAGTTACACTGATGTGAGCTACATCAAAGAATATAATGCAACAAAACAAAATCAATAATAATAACAATCAATGAAATTGGAACTTTCTCACGCTAAAAACCAAGAATGGGTAGGAACTATTTTGTGTTGGTATTCCGCAAATTTCTAAGCCAAAGGCGTGAGAGTAAAAAGTGATTCATCAACAATTTCCATTTATAATGGATTAAAATTCAATGCAGATGATTACATCATACTGATAGAATAATGGACTGTTGAATAGAATGTTGGCTCTTTCGCAAAATTCTTCACAATAGAAAATATGTGTACAGAATTATTAATTTAGTGGCATAATGTAGTCGTAAACGCATTAATTACGAGATATAACCATTTATTTTTAAATATCTCCATTAAAAGTTGTTTACGGAGGTTTATTATGTTTCGCTTAATTTCGCCTCGATTCCAGAATATCAGGAAAAAGTGGAGGATATTATTGAATACCTTCGTTTCGCAACCTACCATTATGTAAGATGAGACTTGTAAATCTCAATTTTGACCTTAAATAAGGATAGCCCTCAATGTTTCTTCCGTAGTGCGCCGAGTATAATTTTTCGCGATGAAAAATTTCCTTGGAAACAAAGATATCCGATTGCTTTGAAAATCGGATTTTTCGTTAGATTGTTTCCGATGCACGTCACTGCTTGTCGAAGTTCGTTTTCAGTAGAGAAAATCCGCTTAAAGGTGATACGAAATAGTTTTTATAGGTTCCGTGAATTTAAATGGAGCCCAACTGAACAGAAGCGATCGGAAATACCTTCCCGAGAATTGTTAAAAGGATATTGAAAGGCTTGGTTTTTCAATGACAGCTCCGAATTCGCTTCCATGATTATTCGAAAACAAAAGAACTCTCCCTGAGAAACAAAAGAACCTGGCCCCGGTGTTCCAGATAATGAGTACTTCCTCCGTTCGAAGTGTCGCTCGATGCTTCCTTTTATAAACCATTCTTAAGAGCTCTTTGCGTTATTTCTATCGAGCGGGTTCTCTCTCCTTTTAGCAATTACGTAGAGAGGGACTATTTTCGGAATTTTCTATTTCCGCTCCTTCCTTGTTTTATAAAGGCCTAACGATTTCCGCTATTACATCATACCTAAGTATTTAATCTGCAAATACGAATCAATGCAATCCCACGTGCAGATAAATTTTGTGCGAATTTAAGTCATAGTTAATTTAGGGACTTGGAGTAGCCATAAACGCATTGATGACGTTAAAATAATTGCATATCTTCTAATAATTGGCCTCATGGATGTCATGGAATGATTGACGGAGTATTGATGTGGTGATAAAGTGGTTTGATTTCATCATCTCTATCGGATATAATTAAATGGCAGAGAATTATAGGCTTCGTTCTTTACTGTGAATTGCGATCTATAATTCAATTAAATTTGATTTTAATAACGGAGAAATAACCAGAAAATCCAAGCTTAGTTAGCAATTATCGTATATAACGTTAAACATGTTTCGTGGACCACTTAATAGCGACCCTATGAGTACAGCTGTAAACATCTTTTAAGCTCTATGTTACCGGCATTAACCATTTTCTATTAAATTATAAATAATTACTTCTGATTTAAAATGTAACTTTTAAAAATCCTCTGATTTTGTATTTTACCTTTTGAATGGAGTATATTACGTTTTCATCATTTTTTGATGAGCTTTTTCACCATTTTCTTTGCAGGATTTACCGAGAGACAAGCGTTCTTGTTAGATTCTAAGATATATTTGCACCCAACTTCCTTATATTTATAATATTTTTATAACTTATCTCATTATAAATTACAAATGAAAAAACCATTATTACCATAACATATAGGTGACAGTCACCTGTTTCGGGGTTACCGACTCTCCAATGAATTTCACAAAAATCAGTAATTTAATAATAAAATTACTACAATTAAATAAAGGCCCAGCATACAATGAAGAAATTACAAAATAATGTAAAAATATTATACTAATAACATTAAACATGATGCAATTTTTAAAAAATCTTCATAAACAAATATCATATATTTTTACTGTCTTATTATCATCGCTAAAATATGAATTGACATGAGAAAGATATTCGTAATTAGACTGTGAAGTTGACCACAGGGTCCTGTAGTCGCTCCTAAAAAGTTTATCTATTACCTATCTATTTATCATTTACTAGGCAAGAGACTGGAAGATTCGCAATACATGGTAATTCTAAGTTCCCAACACATAGGATTTAGTAAGGATTTTGCTCGTTTCATGTATAGTAATTCGAAACACTTAGGTGATGTTATTCACTGTCCTGAACTGTTATATAGTTTTCTTCAAAATCTTCAAAATATGTAAACATGTTATGTTTTTTACGTGTGCTTCCATGTTTGAGTTACTTTTCACCTTCTGCTGAAATGTAGCTTTAAAAATGCGTTTATACCGTTCGCAAAATATTTGTTATAAAATGTAGGATCACCAAAAATATGCATAATTTTCTTTTAGCATTGCATAAATAGCAATTTTATTTCAGTGTTATGGTTTTCATATATATTAGCGAATCAATAAATCAACGAAATGCACAAAGAAATAACAGAATAATACAAAAGCTCGCAACCACATCAAGTATAATAGAATCTCTGCGCTTTCGAAAAAATATCTTTTGCGTAACACTGTTGATAAGTGGAAATTGATTAAAAAATCATTCATTTTGGTCTGAAACCTCTTGAAAGCAAGGTGCTGGTGTACTAAATAATCTTTGTTCTCCATAGCGATTCTGATTTGTTCACCAATTAACCTCTCTGAGCTGCAAATATGCTCATTTTCTTTTATATATAAACCCATTCTTCTATTCAATCCTGATCCAGATTTATAGTTTTCAATATCTTTGCAAACGCTGTTCAGAGGTTTTCTTGCTCTCTCCTACTTTCATAGTTAGCTTTTATCTTTTGACACTCTCTCTATATTCTTGAAGAACATCCTTATGCCTCACCTGCAGGACTACTAGAGGATAAAATAACGACGTTTTACGTTTCATCCTTCCGTCAAATGTGCAGTTATTTCTATGCATTATTCCAGTTCGCACGACCAAGCACTCCTTTCCTTTGGAGACTTTTCCGCAACATCTTTCTTTCTAATCCTCGCGTCCATCTACAGACTCCGAGCACGCCCACCCTCCGTCTCTCTAATGAACTCGGAAACTAATCAAATCGAAGTTGACACTGACTTGGGGAAGGAGGAGATAAAAATAGCGCCAGCAAGATGGAAGAATGAGGTGGAAAGTGGGTGATGTTGAGAGTTGGAGGGGATGCAGGTGAGCGGCGCGGAAGGGAGATTGTGTGCGTGCGTGCAGAGCGTTCTAAGTTTATTCCGACGCCGTACACGACCATAACAATCACGCTACTGCTTTCCTTAGCGTCTTCTATTCGCGGTACTTCTCTCGCACTTTCCAACCCCTTATTTTGCCTCCAGCGATTAAAGGGATTGGCTGTTAACCGTTCCCAGTCCGAATTTTGAAAAAATAGAAAAATAATTAATTCTTTTCCCCTGAAAGGTCTCTGAAGGTGTTAGTAATCAGCAGTGTATCTTTAATTCGTTAAAATGTAATTAGAGACAATATTTTTGACAATTCGGAATGGAATAAAGTTATATTTAGTGAAAAAATTTTTAAAAATTTCGGGGAGACTGTTCAAAGCCTTAAACATTCCATGTTGAACGTTATTGAAAGATCCCTAGGAAAAACAGAGTTGAAAAAAGTCTGACCGGGCCGAGAATAGATTTCAGTATTTTCCTCTATCCGGAGGCTGCATAAAACCAACAAAGCTACTCGGTCAGAACATTCTAACAAGTTAAAGCAATCTCCCCGATAGAGGAATATACCAGGTTCGATTCCCGGCCCCGTTACATTTATTAATCTCATGCCGAATCGATAATATGTGTTAGTAGACGGGTTATGTTGCATGATATACAGCCTATGAGTTCTACTGAGGGATTTTGACCTCAATTAATCTTCGGAAGTAGAATAAATACAAGAATCTAATTAATAAGAATGAATTAGAAGTTGAATAGGAATGACGATTTCAAGCGTTATCACGCGAAACTTTACTATGGGTTGTCATATTGATTTATCTGTGAAATACGTATAAGTTAAGTTATAGTGGGGTTCATAGCTGCTCATTTGAGTATGTTATAAATCCTTAATATGAGATGTTTTTAACGTTTCCCAAAGGCTTCTTTGTCCAGCGTTTCATACCTACGTTGCCACTGGTACAGAAAACTACGGAGAGGCCCGGATCACTGAGCTTCTAAAAAGTGTCCAATGTGCATTTCAATTGGCAGGCTATCATCTTCAGGGGCAGAAATAACAAAGCGGGAACGGCGAAGTAATTAAGGTGTCCTTAGAGGACGATAAAAATTCGAATTCATTCGGTGATGCGAGCACAATTCAAAAAATTTCAATGCTTCGACTTATGAAAGTATAATATTTTTATTCTTAATATTTGAATGAGAGGAAATAACTTTCAAATGTAACGCCAATTTGATTTGTGGTTCTGTGTGACTCTATTTCGAATTACGACTATTTATTCAGTTTGAAGGAAAATTAACGAATCGCATAATGATTATCAGATAAAATCATCCAACAAACTACCAGATGCTACGTCTTGAGCTAGCTAAAATTTTAGAATTGCAAGAATCGATTGTAGATATCGAACCCTATTTGAGTAGCACCTCAGCTTTCAAGTCAATCTGCATGTGATTTCTTCAGTTAACAATGGTATTTTTCTCTTCATCGTCATTCGGCTATCAAATGTTTTATGGGTTGCTTCCTTGCTAGTTCGCGTGCACAAAAATACATAAATCACCGAGGTAAAAGGGTTAAAGCCAGTAATTGCTTCCGAGAAAAAGGAAGTGACTGTATTTCTGGCAGCGTTTATGTGTATTTCATGTTTTTCCTACTCTGAGAATAGTATTTCGTCTTAAAAGGTGATTCAAAACGAGTCGCCCTCTTTATTTGATGTATAAACTTGGATAAGAGTTTCTTAATCATCTACGTAGTGACGTACGAAACAAAACTCCATTAATTTGTCCGATTTCTCTCCATGAGTACATTTCCTGTTTACCGGCTCTCAGCATGCGTGTGTACAAATGAAATTGTACGCACGGGCAGTATTCGGAGAAGCGCCGGCAGTGAGGGAAACGAACGAGAGAACTTCCTGAATCATAATTCACCTCTTAATACCCAGGATAACTTAATACCCAGGTTAGTATTCAGTTCCATGTTTTTACATTCAATACGGCAAGATTAGATTTGATAGCATTTGCTCCGTAGAAATATGGAGAATGCAGTCTTATCTCACGCAATGATAGAAATTTTATAGCGTCACAAGGAAAACAGTAATTACAAGAGAAATGTATAAAACCTTTTTTTTTAATACATTCAATATTGCAAAACTTAAATTATATTTAAATACAATTTTTATTCAGGTTACAACATTATAAATTCACATCATAATTCAAATAATTTTTAGAAATATTGTGAAATACATTTTACATATATCAAAAGTCAAAATATTAGGGTTTTGTGGCTATTTTACGTGACTAGTATGAATTGAAGTATATGTTCTAAAAAATATAGGAAGGAAGGAAGGAGCCGTACAGTGGACTTGAATGACCCAAAAGAATGGGACAAAACGTTCTGATAATGAAAAACGCTCACATGAAAGTCGATCTGTAAAATGTAAAAAATTACTGCTGATGCGCTATTTAAAAGGCAAACGAGTCAGTCCTTTAGGACATGCCAAAACAACACATATGAGAAAACTGATTTATTATGCCGCAAGTGAATCGCTGAAGGAAAGATGGCTTTTCATATTTCGAGGGAGATTTCAATAGTTACTCAAATGAAGAAATAGATAATTAAAGGCATGGACAGTATAGACTCAAATTGTCGGTAGAACTTAGAATTAATTATAACTTTGATTAATTTTTACTTAGAATTATAATATATACTTTATTCACGTACGAGGAAGCGAGAGTTCGTGTAGGGGACAAGGGATGTGAGAATAATGTGTAAAGAGAATAGCAAGGTTCTATGTAGAGAATCAAAGGCAGTCTGAGGAATGCCAATGGGAATTACCATCTCTTTACCTCCAAGCTGCATACCTCATTCTTCCTGGAATCCTGAATTCCTCCGATCCTCACCCGACATGCGCCTCCTAAGTTCCCATAAAACTCAAGCCATATAGAGCGGCATCCTTGTGGTTTTATAGACGCATGGGAATGTTCTCGTGAGATTTATAAGCCACAATCTGTTCGGATGGTGTCAATCAGCTGCGAGCGCATTACTCATTTTACATCCCTCTGCTTGGATTTTAATTATATGTAATGGGAGTGTGAGGGGTGAAAATTAGTTGAAAGGGAAGCCGTGAGAAGGGATCGATATGAAACGGACACTTCGAGGTTCAATTTCGGATGACCCAGTTCATAATTATATCTGAGGGTACACTGTACGAGAGATAGGTTTATTCTGAGGACCCCAGCATATAAGCTAGGATTAACTGGTAAGAGCTTTGAGATAATGGCTTCAAAAACATACAATATGTTACGAGGAGAATTTAAGAATGTTAAGGGTGATTACATTCTAAGATACTAAAAATATATTTTGCAAGACATGCAAGTCATCGTGCTTTGGAAGTCATTTTAATGTTTAAATGAATTTTTCAATGTATGTTATATCTAATTTAATTTACGTCACTTACTTATATAGCTCATAATGTAAAATTGTAATTGGAGCTAACTTAGATGTAATTATTTTAATTTAATTAAATGTATGTCAGTGTAGCATTTGTGATTGCTGAATAATCTGTAAATGTACCTATATAAGTAATGTTATATGTAATAATGGTACTAATATGTAAGATTTGTAATGTATTTAGGGATTAGTTTATGAGTAGTTTTAATTAATTGCAATTAAATGTTTAGTTGCGGGCATATATATTCTCTTTTACTTGTGATAATACGTTTTAGCCCTTCTTTAAGTATCACAGACGTTCATACGGTTTTCAACCGTGGTCTTCCTCTCTCTTCTTTGGATTTCTGTTATCATTTAATATATATTTAATTCTTCTTTTGCCGAAACCCTTTGAAACCCAGTGTCCAATATACCGGAGACAAAATCCATTGGGATTCCGGATAGCCAAGTGGGCAGAGCGTCCTGCTCTGATTAAAGCGGCACCGGGTTTGTTTCCCTGTGGGAGTCCATTTATGGAATTACTTGAGCATTCAAAGCAATTTTAACAATAACTACTGCTACAATAAACTCTAAAGTGTTCTGGTTTAACTTTTTGGAACACCCATTGACACAACTAAATAAGCCTAGCATTTTTCAGTGGATTAATTTTAATCTGTGAAAAATACCAAGTCTTGCCTTAGTTTTTTTACCATTACAATATTCGTTGTTGATTTTATTGTACTCTTCATAATTTAATAACAAAATTTTATTTGCTTGTTCTATTACTTATCTTGAGACTGTGTAATGCCTGTACGAAGGAAGTCTTTTCTTTTCTATGGAGCAATTTTATGTTTGAGTGTAACGTCTGGTGTGAGCACTTGGGGTTTTGAATTAAGTTGTTTTATGATTCAATAAGTACATCATTGTCAATTTCTTTTTGTAGAAGAAAACGGAAAGGCGTCTTATACAAACATCTCACTCTTATTCTGATTTGTAAATATCTTTAAATATAACCATGCTGCTTGAGTTCTTCTATAAGTAGTATTTTGATATCATATGCACCTTTAATTCTTGACTCTAACTTCAGTTGTGCGATGTACGCAAATATATTTTTTTTATTCCTTGAAATAAATTTAACTCTGAAATAATTTAAAATATATGAATCCAGAAAAATAAATTCCACTCGATAACAGCAACTTCATTAATTAGCTCAATGCCCATCTACTTATTGTATACTAGCTCCTTCTCAAGGAAATAACGCGGTAATAAGTTACAGACGACTTGAATTATTGAGATATAATCGTTCATTTTTCTTATAGATTGAAAAGGGAAAAAAACCTCAAACGAATCCTCCAATAAAAAGTAGGCGCTTTCGCTGGAATGAAAAAATTGTTGTTCCGTTGAAATATCCTCGTCACAACTCCGCTGATCCACTCACTTCATCAAAGCAATCAATTTCCTCATCACCTGAGTGGGAAGATTGCTTGAAAGATGTTTTCTACCAAGATTACCAATCTGCCCATCCTCTCTTTTCCTCCACCTACACGCTCGTGCACAGAGCTATCAAAATCCCTCCTCCAAAGTAGACCTTGGAGGGCAAAATTTCAATGAAGAAATATTCTGGTGATCTGTGCTTTAGATAAATAGATATCCTCCTCTTGATTCCTCGTCTTTATATCTTTGAATAGCAATAATTCTTTATTCAGATTGATATACAGTAAAACCTATCAAATATATACTGATATATACCTAAGTATACTGACTGATTTATCAGTCTAATTTTTACTATGCAAAATGAAGGAGATAATTGGTACTTTTTCCACAAAATATTTTTTATTTGTACTACCGGTTTCAACGGAGGGCCTTCATCTTCAGGTGAGAAAGTACCGATTATTTCCTTCGTTTTGCATGATGGATTTCCACCATATCTCGCCCGATTCTGTGAATTTTAATTTTTACTAACTTAGAGGTAAATGAATAACTATTTGATATTTTTATCTTTAATGTTTTTGTGTGTTATTATTGGTTTGTCTTCTTGTCTTCTACATCTCATTCAATCTGCTTTCATCACTGAATTTAGTTTTCCTACCTGTAGGTTTTCGCTGGTTTTTAGAACATCCTTCTTGGGTGTGTTTTCCTGCAGCGGAAATTTTTTCATGAACTCTTAGATCAGGTTTTTAATATCTGCAAAGTAGTCTTCTTCTGTGTACATTTTTCAAGCTACCACTTTTTTAATTTATTTGACCAAGTTACATGTGAAAAGATAATTTATAGTCTCAATCCTGCCCTGAATAAAGTCTTTTTTATTATAATTATCTGAGGTGTTACCATCAATGCCGGAGATCAATGCACGCTCGAATATTCTATGAAACTATTAGAATTATTCTGGATATGCTCAGTGTTGTCGTCGTCAGGGTTATGTTCATCGTATTTTGGATAGTGTGGTCAGAATACGATCAAAATGTATTCCAAGTAGAGCAACTGTAAACCGCGAGTATTACATGGGCGTACTGCAGCATTTGCGAAACGGTGCACGGAGAAAGAGACCAAGAAAATTGGCCAATTGCTTCCTCCGTCACGACAACGTGCCGTGCCACACCTTGCTTCTAATCCGAAAGTTTTTGGGCCTGATATAAGATTTCGTCTGTCTATATCCGCATCAATGCCATATTTTAAACGACAATTATTTGATTACCTTTCGGTTACTTTTGATTAATCTTTAAATTATACTCTTGGATTATTTTAATTTATATTGTAGTATTGCGCAGTATTGTTAAAAGTACTTCCACAGCTTAGGTAATTTCGCACGTTGGCTCCCGCCGGGAATCAAACCCGGGACCGCTTTCACCGAAGCAAAAAGCGCTGCCCACTTCCGGGAGCCCTTCAGTTAAATTTTACGTCTATTTATTATTCAATTTGATTTATCTTATAATTGTGTGAGCAGATACTCTTTTCTGCTCCAACGGAATTTTCCCAGAGCATAGTAAATACATGTATTATTATTATTATCATCTATGGATTCTTGCTCTTGCCAAAGTTAAAATTAAACAAAAACCATGCTTAACCTTTTGACACAATTTCATCATTAAGAGGGCCACGACAAAGTAGCTAAAGGCCTTTCCATGAGAAGCATTCCAGAAAGTCCTCTAATAAAGATTATCGCTAGCCAAGAGAAGAACTTTGAAGGAAATTAATTCGTAATTGATGCAAGCTTTGTTCGTACTAAAATTATCTGCCGTATTTATTATCACACCTTGCAAACGTATTTTGGGCGTTTCTTAATTAGATGATTCGTGGACGTTCGCTGATAGAACACTTTTGTTGCGAGAGGAATGATTTGATTGGAATGCATCGAGAAAATAAGCCGAAAGTAGAACAATGACGTCCCTAATGAGAGAAGTCGATCTGAAAGGGCGGTGATAACCAAATAGTACGATTTGTATCGCCATGTACGAAGTATTGATTGTACATTTGTAGAAAATTAAATATATGTATAATTACTTGATTTTACTTTGGAGATATTTCTTCCTGGAACTATTTTCATGATTATAGGCAACACTTAACGAAATATAAACTTGACTGTGCTAATTGATATACTATACGCATTATTTAATAGTGTATTTATAAATTTTTCCATATTTCTTCTCAACTTTATGTTATTACCATCGGCATCAGTAGGTTTGCTCAGATTTCTCGAATCCCCCTTCCTTGTTTTCTTTGCAGTGGATATTTTTCCCCTAAGAATGTCTTAGATTTTTACTTCCTCGATTATTCTCATTTTTCTCATGCTCTCACTTAAAATTAAATATTGCACAATTGATGACGATCTGTGAGATGAAGGAGTAGAATTATATTCTAAATACCGCCCGAATAAAGACGTTTTATTATAAGGAAAATAGGTAAAGGTTATTTTGCACGAAGTGGCGTGCAACCAGGAATCAACCTTTTTTCAAGTCTATTCTTCGTTGGGACGTTTTATTATTACTATATAGAGATAGTACTCATAAGATATTGCTGGTATCTTACAGAACGAATAATTCGTTATCGGTAATTATCAGATAAACAGCTGCAATAACGATTCGCATTCATTTTTTCCTCAAACGATAAGCGAGAGTAATTACGGTTGTAGTTTTTAGGCTAGTAATTATGTTGATTGCACCCGCTGCTACACGCCGTAAGGCTGCTTGCAGGATAACTATGTCGATACAGACAAATGATTAATTCAAGACGTTTTTAACCCCGAGCATCGAAAGAACGAATAGGCTTCAGAGTATTTGTATGTAGGAATTTTTGAATTCACCTCTGACGGACTGCTTGCAGGTATGAAAATGTGAAAATTAATCTTAAGAAAAGAAAACTTTAATGAAAGTAGCACCTTTCATTTTTCTCCCTTATACATATCCCGGCTCTTAACAGTTCTTAAGGTTCTGATGGTGATGCTCGGTTGTCGGAACCGGTAAACCTCTTTTTGTGTTCTTTAGGTGGAATTTGTAAATGTTAATTTCTGACTTTGTCATTAAAGTTTTTAGAATAAAATTCCATCGAGTAACGCTTAGCAATATTGAAATACATTTAAAGTACGCAAAAGATGATTTGAAAAAGGATGGGAGAAGTAGCAAAATTTAAAGAAAAGTATGATGTATGGAAGATTCTGAAGCAAAGAACATTTGAAAGGATATTAAAGCAAGGTTGGGTGTTGTGGATTACGAGCCTGCTATGTTGCGGAAAGGGAATTTCGAAAATTTCACTTTTGCATGAATGTATAATAATCTCGTCAACAGCATATATCCCGCCTACGTCATTCCCTGTATCCTTGAAGCCTCGTGCATTCTATAAATAGCTCTCCGCTTTCCTTCTTTTCCGCTTCTACCTTCAGGTCATGAAAGCTTCTTTTATCTCTTGACTGAATACCGTATCCACTCACCGACACAAACAACGGTTTTATTCGAGCAAGATTTAGAAGAGGAATTCCCATGTTCCATCAAACACCTTTGGGGTTAGGCCAATATTTATACCTGATTCTTGTATGATTAAAATACCACTAAGATATATCTCAGTTTTCAAGCTAAAAACAACTTACTTATTTTAAGTACTCTGGAAAAACGATACTGCATAAAATAACTCTCAATTATTTACTTTGACATTTAGAAAGTGACCCTTCGAGCCACTACTGGCGTGTGGTAGGAGGCGCATAACCACCCGCATCCTTGTCTCTAAAGTCTTTTCCATTTTTTGTCAGTTTATTACTTTTTTATTTCATCTCGTAGACTATACTGTTTAAGAAAACTTATTTTATAATCAGATCCCTCTAAGTAAAATGGTTCATCAGGAGGTGCCTTAGTAAGTTACTTATACTAATTTACAGTAAAATGTACCACAATGCACACTATGTACTACACATACAATATACTAGGTAAAAAATTCGCTATGTAAAAATTCCACATGAGAACACTTATTAAAACGACTGGTTTCGAATAGAGTTAGTTCATCTCCAGATATTCTGTTCAAAACCGGTCGTTTTAATAAATGTTTTCAAAGAATTTTTACTTAGTGAATTTATTTTACCTGTGATGGAGTTCCATATAATAAGTTTGCCTCTATAGATTATGCAATATACTGCAATACTATAACCTACAATACAATATATTAAAATAAAATTGTACAGGCAAATAAACATAATTATCCCAAAATATATGTTTATCCGAAATGAACCATGTAGTACAATAATCACACTATGTACAAAATACATAATTCTTTCATCTTCAGCATTTAAAGAAACATTTTCTAGCAATTTCGTTTTAGAGATCGCTAACCTTACGGCCATCACCTGCTTAAGTGCCATTTTAACTTCTTTGTTATGAAACCCTTGGACTTCTCCAGAGGATCTGTAATCCTAGATATTGTCATCAGTCAACTGACGTCTTACTCGTTTTTGGAATCACATCGTTTTCAAAACACCCGCCGTCGCTTTTCCTGTTTGTCTCTATGCCTTTCTTCTTCTGAACATACGGTGTTTTTCAAACAAGCATCTTTCGCGGAAGTGTTCCTTATCTCATGTATCCAGTCAAAACTGCTCGTTAGCCAATTGCGATTACATGTGCAGTTTGGTTGCACGGATTATATTCTATATAACGGGTATTACAGCTACTCAACTACTATTCAGCACTTTTAATTTATCAGACTTATTTTTTCTTCGATTTTCCAATGTTTTATCATATATGAATATTTTTAAAAAGCATTGAGTACAGTATACAGAAGTATTTCCAGCGTGTGGCATTTTTTCCTTTTCATACTAATTTATTTATGTATCATGCATTACCGCCGTAGTTACTCAATAGGACCGATGAAGACGTTTTCGCACTACATTGAACAACTAAACAAAACAGTGATTCAAAGTTCTACGCATGCAAATACAGAACATAAATATTAACTACTTTATTTTAAAATCTATGATATACAATTTAAACAGCAATCATTGGCCAAATAATTTACAACCACTACAAAACAGTTTATCAATTATCTAAATATCGTGTTCTTTTATCAATTATTTCGAACAATTTCCTCAAACCTTACCCATAAAATTACAGAATATTAGTGAATAAAATAAAATTAAATTTCCTTGAAATTAAATTAACACCTCTTGTAGTTTTTAGTTTTAAGGTATTAAGTTATAACGTAAGAATTAGAGTTTCTGAACCTTCTTATTCACTATCGCAGCTTTCATTCTTATTAAACGATTATAGTCTATTATATATCTATATCTAATTTCAGTGACAGGTCAATTGTATGAATGTTCAATTTTGATTTAATTTTGCCCGAAATAAAGATATATGCATATACGCAGGAAGATTTTTAATTGTTGGCAATATATGTACTTGAATAATGAATCATATGCATACTCAATAATTCCATTAAGGTGAGCTTTATTCTATTTATACAAAATAAATAGGACGGTGATTGATGTGAGATATCAATCGCGCTCAGGGGAGACTAGAACTCTTCAAATACGAGACTAATTCTTCAAATGTTATAAGAGGATCACTTTATGAAAAACTTTACTTTAAATTCCTTGACGATAAAATGTATAGTGAATTGTAATCCGTAAGAAAATAAATGAATCGTGATGAAATGCATTAGAACAGATAGCTATCAAAAGAGGCGAAATAAAGCACCAAAAATCAGAACTCTTTATGACATATTTTTTTTATCCCAAAAGTTTAGCATCTTCTATCTACAAGGTAGATCTAAAATTCTCAGATCTCAAATTTCATTTCAAATAGTTCTTACCATCGACTTAATAGATCTTCCTTGACATCAATTCTATATACTTGAATCAATACGAAACAATTCAGCTTCGTTTAATTCCTCGAATAAAATGTTACGGAAAAATTACTAAGAAATGCCCAAAATTCCGAGAGAATTCTTTCATATTCTTCTGCGAAGATATTCTCTACTACAAATTCCGCATTTTAGAAATTTTTAGTGGTAAATTTTCCTGGAAAGCACGCCTTTAAAGGGGATGGACTTTAACGAAATATCTTTTTTTCGCAGGGAGAACTGCTTCGTTTGGTGTATTCCATTACTCAGTAGTCAAGATTAACTTGGCCAATACTATCCACCTATAGGTGAGGATATATGAGGATGGCTCGGATGATAAAATTTTCCTTGCGCTGAAAATTCCTTGCGGTAGTCAGTTCCTTACATCACAACTCATTTCAGCATTTTCAAACCAAATTGGATCGATTGTGTTTTTTGGCTGGCGGTGAGGGTTTCCTTTAAATTTCCAAGTTAACAGAGAAATTTCTAGATAAATAATCAATATTCCACTCGTATAATTGCCCAGCGAGAAATTGTACGTCACCAGCTGCTGTTCTCGAGGAATTGTCCGCCGTTAGCAATCATTGTCGAGAAATCCTCCGGCGAGCAAGTGTTTGCAAGGAATTGTCTGTAAACCTAAATTTTGGGTATGCCAAATGTTATTCGGTATAATCGGACAGGCTCCGTATTAAAATTGCATAATGACGAGCTATTGCCGTCCGCTGACGAAGAAAATCCCCGTCGAATTTTCGTCATCTCCGGCGCTCTTGCGGAAATAAGCGAAATTCAGATGATCTGATCGGAAAAAGAATAAAAGAATTCGACCGCGGATGATATGCAAAATTACGGAAGGGAGGAGGGAGTGTTAAACGGGAATTGGTTATTACATCCTCCCATACCCGTTTATTTGTTTCCAGTCTAATTCTATTCGTAAGTAAAGGAGATATTGGTATTACTAATATACTTAAACCGCGAGTTGGCTGTACGGCTCATGGCAGTCTTGTACTTATATGATAGTAACACGAATATACATGCATAACTACTTGCAGAAATCGCATTATAATTATATACTTGGATACATAAATAAAGTATATATTGCATTTGATTAGTAAATACATAATATTCTTTTATCTGCATTTTATGGTTCTTTCGGAGTTCAAAGTGGTCAAACGGTGGAACCTTACAATATTCCACCCTGTCAAGCAATCCTTAGCCTACATCCAGAAATTCCGGAAGTGCATTGAATTTCTTAATATTATTACAATGCAGCGAAAAATGAAACTTTAAAACGATTTGCTATTTTAAGGCAAGGAATTCAATGGTAGTAAGTGCTTCGCGATAAATATTTATAGAAAAGCTTTCTACTAAAATCTAAAAAAGCAAAATTGTAACTAACCTAATTATGATCTATGATCCAAAATTCAAATAAATACTACAAGAAGCAAGTATTTTTATTTTTGTAAGATATATTGATTATGAGTCATTCCCTACTCTTAATTACAGAAAGTACTACAACAAAATAAAGGAATCTTCAGAGTATGGAAGGAAACTAAAATTGACGCACAACTATATGCGTCAATGCAATGGAAATTAACAATGAACGCACGTCAAAATTAGACGTGTTTTTCTGGAGAACATTCCTCATTTATAGAAGCACAAGTCTTATGGAAAAGATATTTTAAAAAATAGCGTCATTTGAAGTAAAGGGTGAGGTGAAATCTATCGCATCTGATTCATTGTTAGCAATGTCTCTTAGGAAATCGTTTAACTGAAATTGCATTATGGAACTGGAGGAGGAAAGGTTACATGATTACATCAGTTATGCTTTGTAAACGAAGATAGAGCCTACGTAAACATTTCAAAATAAACTACGGCTTGTTCCCATTAAGCGAGACAATACAGGGGTAATAGCTTGCTTTAACGCTCGGCTTGTAGTTCAAACAATGCAGCTACGATTGAATTGGAAAATCAGGTCGTTTTGTTCATAGCGTTGCGAACAGTGGCGTGCGATAGAGGCTCCAGAGAGGGAAACATTTCCCAGAGGAGAGGTATTGATTTACGTCATACAACGACAACGGAATTTAACATGGCCCAAAATATTCAACAAAAAGTCTCCAGACGTTCCGAAAAGTAATCACCGATATTTAAAGAAACGGAGGCGCGACGGAGGAGAGAATAGTAGAAAAAATAAAAGTGCAGTACTCCTTTCTTGCCTTCTCCATCTACCAGGACGTAAGAAGAAGAGCGCCGACAAAGACGGCTTTTGGAGATTTTAAACCTCTTAACCATGAACTTTGTAAAAGAATTGTATTCTCGATGGAACTGAAGGACTTTAACTCGAAATATAAGTGCACTGAAGTGATGGAAATCGTATTTGACCTGAACCATGATATAAGCGAAGAGCTTATGCTTACTGGCTCAATTATTGGAGTATTCTGTCAAAATATATATGCGGATCAATAACTGACATTGAAGTGCACAAAGGAAGCAACTTAATAATTTTCACAGTACATTAACTTGAACCTGACCAGTTTCACTTCCATAGAAGCATCTTCAGGTACAGTATATCAATAGATAGTATATTATATCTACGGTATAGTAATATTTATTTATTATTTATGCATTTAAGTGTACATTGCAAGTTGGCCTTCAGGCCAGGTGGCAACGTTTAAGGGGAACATAAAAACTATTCTAAGCCCGGCATTCACCCAAAGACGGGAGGGAAACCATAAGAACTATCATACATAAATATATGAGAGATCTCTGAGTTAACTAAAATAATACAGTACATGGTAGAATATCCATATAGTCACATACATTATGATATACATCTTGACTGAAGCTTATTTTTGAAAACTTTTACATTTTTAGGCATTGGCATGAGAAATTCAGTAGGTTAAGAGTTCCATTCCGTAATACCCCTATAATGAAAGAAAATTTCGCTATGTCTGTTTTCTGCTCGCGTTCTTCAATTTTAAAACTATGGTCGCCGCATCCTACATAATTAGGAAGTTCATACGCTGTACACGCTGTTCATCCCAGCGCTCTTCTGAGTTCCATGTTTTGTACATCCCGGCTAATCTAAATGTCTTTCTTCTTTACTCTAGAGATTACCTCTTCAAATAATATAATATAATAAAATAAATAACAATAATAAATAACAAAACAATAATAAATAATAAAATAAAATAAATAAATAATAAAACAATATAGTAAATATTTATTCATATTTATACTAAGGAATAGTTATACTGTACCTATGTACCTACTGAATATGCTTCCCTTGATGTGAAACAGGTCGTAATTACATAAATTAATAGCGGTAATCACAAAGTTGCTTTCTTTATGCATGGCTCTCCACAAAGTGACGCCTTGTCACGTCTATTTCATCCATTCAAATGATAGGATACCATTCACGTTCAGTAAATTACGAAGAATTTCCTTCTTACATTTTCATTTCTTCGACTTTGTATCCATGATGTCTTAGGAAATCTCAATTCAGCACCCATTGATTCCAAATACGTGGATTAATAGATTTAAAATCCTTTGATATTTATAAGATTAGCTTTTATCTGCAAACGCTCGAAACGAGGACCTGGTATACCACCTTTTAATTCAGGAGCGCTCTTTTTGACATCCGCTGCAACTTCTACACTTCTGGAAACCAAATAAGGAAATGTTCTAATATTTTTGCCCATTATGTCATTTGAAGAAAATCATTTCTACTGTTTCAATTTCCTTGCTTTCAAAACTACTTACCATAATGCAGTTACTGTTAGTATTTTCCTATGCATGTATGTTGTTACTGGTAGAGTATTTATGTATTTTTTCATTTTCTTCATCATTTAGTTAACTATCGGTAGGTTTACACAGGCTTTTCAGACCCCCTTTTTGTGCGTGTTTTCCTGCACGGGATATTTTTTCCAAAAAGTCTCGTAGGTTTTTGAAATCCGAAATTCTTCTTATTTTTAATTTTTTCTCATACTATCCTTTTTATTTTAATTATTTTATAAGTAATGACGACGGCTTGGATGCCAAAAGAAACTTAGTCTCATTCTTGACATAATGACGATTATTATTGTTGTCACCAATAGCTTGCTTCTCTTGCAAGTTCACGTACATACCATCTCGAAGGAATTAACAAATAATGAAGTTTTGGTTCCGGTAATTAGCGTTTTAAGGTGTATTCACTATTTTATCCCTGTTTTCCCGTAAACGATAATTTTTAAGGAAACTGAATAATTTCGCAAATATGCGCTTGATAAATATACTTTGTGTTAAACAGCCTAAGCCGGAAAATTTACTCGGTCCCTAGGTCGTTGATTATTAAATTCATTCATTTATTTTAAAATTATTTCAATCCTGTATCAAAGGAGTCTAATAATAAGATTTTATTACTTGTTGAAAAACGAAACATCAACAAAATTCAAAAATAATTCAGGTCTGAAAGAGATAATTTACCGCTGTTACAAACGCTGATAGCCACATCAATCTAAAAATTAAAAAGTATTAAGGCGTATTTATAGGGAATCTTTCGTTGGCTTTAGGAAAACGGATCTACTGAGGCGGCATCTTAAATTGATTGCAATTCAGATTAAATGAAACGATGATTTCATTCCAAACTAATGCCTGGATGGAATAAACGCATCTGATCTGCATCTGGATCAAAAATCATTGCCACTGACCCAATTTGCGCACGTGGAAACAGAAATGGGCGATTGAATTTCGTAAATTAAAATCACTCCATGTAATTTTCATCTTAGCGTATTTCTAATCGCAGTTCGTTTCAGCCATATTTTTGTCGACCGAGCCTCGAATACTGTGAGATAAAAATATGAATAACGCCTGAAAACTTCTGATATTAGAATAACTGAACTGGTAATTAATTCCTTTCTCTGTCTTAATCAAAATATTTACCTCATTAACTCTATTTAAATTATTAGTCAATATAACTTTATAACTATGAAAAGGTGCGGTTTCCTGTTTTTTTCCCGGAATACAGGGAATGAGAAGAGGAACGCCGAAAAAACGGCTATTGGAGATTCTAAACCTCTAATAACTATGGGTGGATGAGTTGATTTCCACAGAACATTCATTTTTGTTGGAGAACATTGCAATTCTCCAGCTAATATAAGTAATGCATTGTCAAAATACCTTCAATTTATTAGGTAGGTATATAGTGAAGTAAGTTCATGGTCGAAATCTAAACTTCCTTTACAGTAAATATTTTCCCACATTCTTTAATCTATTTTTCTACACAACAATAGAAATGATTTGAAGGGGCGTAAGAATTTTTATCTTTATTCAACTAGAATTGTGGTTTCTGCTACAAAAAAATCTTTAAATTGCTTGAAATGCATGCATGGCGTGCGTCCTATAGATATATTGTGGTAAATAGATTAATCTAGAGAAATGTTTATACAGGTATAAGTAAAATTTTCTGGTGTTTACGCAGCTAAGGTCTATGTAATTACTGCTGCTCCATGAGTATTTTCGGTATCGCTGGATTGGAATCAATCTTGGATAAACTCGGGAGGAAAAGCAAGCAAGCGGGCATATCTGTGACCTCAGGATTTCCACACGTGTAAACTGGTAAAGGTCACCACGTAATTGCAAGTGCGAATGAAGTTATCGGCTGTAAAATCGAATATTTCCAGTAATTTCTAATAACTTGAGGAAGTGATGCGGTAAGTTTACCAAATGAATACTTGAAAATTGAATTTTTTCAAACCTTTTACCTTATTTACTCCTAAAAACCATCAAAGGGGAGTTAATTAGTCTGCTTACTCTAATGGCAATGCCTGATTACCGCATTGACTGTAGTTTATCTAATTTATCACTTTTAGCTGTATCATTGATATTTTAAAATTTATGATATCGTTGTTTTGGTTAATAATTTCCCTCTGTGTTTTTGTGGTTATTTTACCTCCACACTGTGTGGGTGCTTTTCTCATTCAGCCTTCATTTGTGGAGATTTATTTCCACAATCCAACCCTTTCCCTTTGTTTTTTTCTCTATATAAGCTAATGCAACTTATAATTTTAAAACTTACATACGAGATTAGATGGAAGAGAGATCCACTCCGGCTTAACCTCACCTAGTAAAGAGTAAAATAATAAGAATAATAATTGTAGAAACCTGTTGAATAAATAAATTCCAGCCTATATATGTATCTATGTTTTGCTTCTTATTTTCTCAGTGCATTCTCCATTGCTGTGAGATCTCCCGCAGGATGAAAAATACTTCACTAAATTCGTTATTGTTCCAACGGGGGTGTATTAGGTACTTTTTGATGGGATATGCTATTTTATTTGTCCTTCTGTTGCCTTTTTTTCAACGTTTCAACCTTTGCCCTTTCAAGTTTTCCCTTTAGCTATTTCCTTATCGCTGTCGGAAACAGTAGAACAAACAACAATTATCCGTTCGGAAATATCGTGGTTCACTAAAGGTATTCAAAATGAACATATCAAAAGCACACATCTTTGCAAAATAGTATGGCCTATTCGATCGCAAACGTGTTCAAACGTTTATCAACCTGCAGCTTCAAATAAACCTTCAATTAAAAAATATCAAGGTAGTGTCTTAGAAACGATTGAAAAAATAATCAGATGGCTTGGATTTATAAAAAGATAGAAATATATATGCTGAAAGAGTACAAAACGATTTTCTGTGTAGAATTCTAGTCGACAGGATTAGAGTAAAGGATAAAAATTCGCCTATTCTTCTAAAGTCGCGATGCTTGTTCATGATGGTCACTTCGAATAATGTTTTTTTTTTACTCTCAAACTGCTAAATCGCGTAAATTTAACGCAAAAGAATTTCAATTATGAATTAGTAATCACTTTCATCGCTGTCCTTGAGTTGAGTTGAAATTTAAATCCAGTCGAATTCAAATCCAGGTTTGAAAATTATGTATAATAAATTTCTCTCTTGATATTTGGTAAAACGTGTTCATATTTTATTAAAAATTATCTATTATTACGCATTAATATATAGTTATACATAAAAATTCGACGCAACTCAAGGACAGCAGTCAAAGTGATGACTAATATTTAATTGAACGAAGGTAAGCTTTTAGCGACAAGATGTCACGCAGTAGCAATTTAAGTGTGAAAAAAATTATGCTGTATGTCAAATTATTCGGTAATATTTACTCTTTGCTGACCATCTTAAACGTCATCCAACTAAATATAACATCATAAGTTTAAAATACCTTTTTAAAGCGAAAAATTGATTTTTTAGTTACGAAAGTTTTACAGCATAAGTAAATCCAACCTTAATTTTAGATTACCCCTTTGCGACGCGTAATGTATTAACGAACATCAATGACCCCTTGGATCTCTCCTTATACTTTTCCTCGTTTATACTTTCTACTCTATCTGACTGTTTCCTTATCTCCGGGGACCATTTTTGGCGTCCGGGCACCCGAGGGCGTTTCAGAAAGCGAAGCGGGCACCACGTAACTTTTCCGTCCAGGGTGAATTTCCTTTGCAATGTCATCATTTTACTAGCTAACCGTTGGCCGTTTGAAAAGAAGCTCCTTGGTGAATAAGATCGAAAAAATTAAAACGTATACAATTTAGTCGCAACCTCGCAACGTGGAAAAATCTTTAACTCCGATGAAGATTTGATTACAGGAAATCAGTGGCGCAGCTAGGATTTGCAACTATCATTCAGAGTAATGAAGAGACTACTGTGCAGACTTTTTACAGATAAAGGAACCAGTAACTTTGCAATGGTCACTAAACTCATCTTGAGATATGCCTTCCGATAACAGCCCTAAAATAATACAATCCTAATTTTGCATCTAATAATGGTTATTTCACAAAAAAACACATAGCCATTAACTTATGCCTTTTCCGATAGCGGCCTCGAGCTATTATATAGTGGACTGTGAAAAGAATTTTTGGATGTTCATCAGTTCCTTATGAAATCCAAATTAAACTCTCCTTCAGTCTGTTCACTGTGAATTTCTCAAAAACACTACTCATGATCCTAACTTTTCATTCATACCCTTCAAACAGTCACTTGCAAAAGATCTAACTGAGCGTTTTATCAATCTGTTTGTCTCTCAAACGTAATCTTAATCACTGTTTCAGGGTGTAAGTTTCGAATTACTTCTCGAATGTTTTCTTGTATTTTTGCGAGGAGTAAACAAATCAGCACTTTCGAATTTTTCTCATGAGAATCTCATCTTATGGTGTGAGTCATCTAACTAAAGGATAGCGTTAAGAAGTGCAAGAGTTGAAAATTGTGTGCGAAACACTCGCATGAAAGCTTCCCATTGATATCGATGTCAGCTCTAGACCTGCTCTGCTTCCGAAAACATCGCCTTAGCTGAAATCGGAGCAATATTTATGGATATGCGAATCTTTAGCTGAATTTATCAAGCAAACACATGAATAGCTGTGTATCTGTAAGAATTGCGTGATTATTGGGGTTTTGTACTCTTCAGCTCATCTGTATTTCAGCAGAAAAAAAAGGACATAGGACTTGACTCTTGGGGGGGGGGGGTTTGAACCCCTAAACGCTCCCATCGCTGCGCCACTGTTGGGAATACATCTGGTGTGAGGGTTTACGCTGCATGCACACCGATACGTTTCGAAAAGCTGCATTTAGCCATTGATAACGAGGAATTTGATACCCTGATGAGCTGAGCCGTGCTGAATCTTCGCATTCGCATTATGAACAAAATATGACAGATACGAGTCTTGATAATCTAGACAGAGGCGACAAGAGGGATAAAGCTTAGACACGCCATCACTCTCGATGTTTACGAAACCCAAGACCAGAACATCCAGGTTTCTGACACCCACGCTTCCCCACCGAGCACTCTATCCTCGCTAGTGCAATCCCAAGAAATACTGTAATAGCAAATAAAAAAAAGCTTTTCACAGTGGCTTGGTTGGCAATGTGCAAGGTCGCATCGGGCATCAGGAAGAGTACTCCAGCCCTATATGGTCTATGTCCTCTGCAACTCATCTTACCTCATTAGATGGACTTACAAACTTCTTTCTCGGAATTGCGAAAGCTGGAGCTCCATCCTGTCTATAAGCCTCTAACAAATCTATCCTATCTTCTCTATCCTTGGAATCTCTTTCCGTCACTGGAACAAGACATGACCTATCCTTTTCATTTTCGCTATTAAACTCTCTTTCTGACTGACCTGCCTTCTTCACTTCTCAATTATCGTGCTCCAACAGATCCACCCGTTCGACATCCTTTCATCACCATACCACTCCTAGACTTTCACTTATCAAGCCCTCCCTTTCCTTTTGCCTTCCTTCTCTGCTCAGCTCAACTTCTGTTGGTCCTTCTTCGCTATCCAAAGAAAAAATTTTTTATATTACGTTTACCGCACACCAGATACTTGTAATTGTTTCGTGTGTTTTAATGTTTATATTTCTCTCTACTTTTGGTTATTTTCTTCCTGTTTATGCTGCTATATTTTTAGATTTCTACTTGTCGTATTGTCACCGTAAATTGGCATTTTTAGGCTGTGTGATCTATAAATTTTTGTAAAGTAGTCAGCACCGAGGGCCGGTCGGCGCCTCACCCTCTCCGACATGAGCTACTAAGAGCGTACAGAGAGGAATGATGTTTTCTAGGCAGGATGAGGAGTGAGGTAGTTTGCACTTGCATATTCACTTAAGCAAAATGACTCTACAAGTAACACTGATTAATGAATGGATAAAGAAATAAATGTAATTAAGCGGGAAGAAATTTTAATACCTGTGCGGAGGCCGCTTGCTAATGTTCGGAACTTTTCCAAATTGTAATTTTTATCAGACTAACATTCCCTTTTTCGGCGAATGGACTGCCGCAAATTTTTTAATTAAAATTTCCACGCCGTAGAATTGCACGCGTTATGACACATTACTGGGTTCGTTTGGAATCTTAGGCTTCTTTGTATGCTTACGAGGGAGTCAGAAACGATGCGTCAGGAGGAATAATTCCAAGTGCCGTCGTCGATTGCGTCAACTCGCAGGTCGATAAGTTGTCGGAGACTCCATCTGTTCATAGCGCATGGTCTATTCATAAAAGTCGATGGAGCCTACGGTTTTTCTGAAGCGACTAAAAGGAAAGCGTTGATTCGAAGTTAAAAAGCTTCATCTCGCCTATCAAACAGTAACCTTTGAGCGAAACCCGATATTTCAGCTATCACAATGAATGTGCTCGTAAATTCTAGGGTCTTTGGACGTACTTCGTAAAAAGACATGAAATGATAAAATAAACGTAGTAACATCCGAAAAATCGAAGTTTTAATGCGACCGATAGCATCATGCCTGTTGATGGCTTTTAGCCGAAACTGGTGGAATTAAAACCTAAATGTGGATACTACTAAGTTTGTTTTATTATTTCACGGATATGCTCGTTTATCTATGGTATAGTTTGCAAGCATAAGTTACAAGTTAAATTATTATAAATAATAATATAGTAATAATATAATAAACTAATACAGAGTAAGTATATTTTACAAACAAGAACAAATAAGTTAGTAAGTAATAAGTAACAAGATAAAAATCTTTACGTGTAATGTTTCCATTGAATATTGCTAGCATTGTTATTTTGAACAATTTTAATTTTCTTTAGTTCTGTAGTATCCTGATAATTCTAATTTACGCAGAAAATTTCATGTTAGGGTAACGGGAAAATTCAAGTAGCAACCTAGCCGTTCCAAATTCTTTGGGTTTTTAACACAGAAGTCGGATCAGAATGTATCTTGTGTTTAGGCTTTTGGCTTGCGTTTTGGTAGTTGTGCAGTTTGCTTAAAATGCTAATTTTCTTGTTATTTGTATTGTTTTATTTTTCCAGGTGAATGATTATAGTGTGTCCAGAAATTGATCTCATTTTGTGTAATTTTTTATATTAGTGCTTTTGTGATTCCCATGCTATCCACAGCTCTACGTCTTTTTGCTTGTACTATCAGTATGTTTGCGCAGGTTTTTTTAAGCCCCCTTATTCGCGGGTATTTGCCTGCAGTGAATTTTATTTCCTAATATATTACCTGAAAAATTTTTACATCCACTCCTACTAAAGTTTTCCTCTCTTGTATATTAAGATATACATTATTTATGCTCTTATTAATATCACTGACGACAGGTTTGACCTTGGAACCATAATTATCGTTGTTACTACAATTTCCCTGCTTAACTACGTGTAATAGGAATGCAACACACATATATGGTTAGAAACACATTTTGAGCGTTACCTAAATGTGAGTAAGAGGAATAATGATGAAGAAATGGCATTAAAGTATTTTTAATCTATGGTTATATCATGGCTGAGCTATGCTCTGTTTACTGCCGCAATCGCTGGTTAGCGACCACATGTGCTCGAAATGATGCCCATAATTATGCAGTGAAAGCACAGGATCGCATGCTGTACAGCTGCCAGGAGCATCTCTGTTGCAGTGGTTGGCAGAAATAGATATTGTTTATTTATAAACTATTATTATATTCGCAATTATTAGAAATTCACAAAAAACAAATTTATGTTTATCATAGACACAGATAATGCATTCTGATATTCAAATAAAAGACCTGTTAGGGAAATAGACAAAAACAATTGGATGATCTTGCAGGTAAATACATTTTCATAATTTCATTGATTTCTTTTTATCTGTACACAGTTCATTTATAATGATCTTTAATTTTATATTCTTCAGACAAATTCTTGAAAACCACTGAGCAATTTAAAATTCTTTCACATTATTAACCTCCATAAGAACAATTTATAGAGCTGAATTCTCAAATTATACACGTGTCATGTGACATAAGGTGTTTACATTTTATAAAATATTCACCTAAATAATTAAGCTTTTTTTATATCACATTTTGTATACTAATTGCACCACCTACACACAAGCAGCCTAATATGGTTAAATAAATGTTTTTATTCTTTTACAATTTATCCTGTGGTTATTCATTGAGCGAGGGTTACAAATAAGCTCCCTATAACTAGTTTTCATTTGAAATCAGAAATACTGTAGGAAATTGCTGCGATAGCATGTCATGAATAAAAATGGTAACGAATCACGTTCTTCGATATTTCATATTCCTTTACCAAAGCAATCTCTTTGAAAGAGAATGGTGCATTTAATGATTTTGTGTTCGTTCAGTAAATATAAACTCATTGCTCTTTAGGCCTACAATCCTCTTTCGTGCTGAGACATTCTATAAGCTCCTTTAGATTCGAGTCTTCATTCTTTGTTCTTCCATTTTCAGACATGTTCCCCACCGTATGTCTCCCAAATGACGAGGAAGTTCTGCTCCTCTATGCCATGTCCTTTGTCCTTCGTCATTAAAAATGGCTGGAGGTATTTCTTGTTCGCTTAATCCTGTTGACTGTACTGATCATGCCTTCGTTTCCGGGAAATGATAGCGATAAAAGTCATTAATGAGTTCTCAAAGTTGATGTTGAACTCCTCTCTCCAGAAGAGTTTGTATAACAAGCAGTGGCCGAGATAAAAAAATCCGAAATCCCCTGATCCCAACGTAAGTTATTTTTCTACTTTCGTAGTCTCCGACCGTCTGAATAATTTTTTGTCGTGTTCTCGAGAAATAAAATTATCAGATTCCCATTTGGACGTGAGTTTTCGTAAAACACGGGTGGAAAAATGATCCTCTTGTTACAGCAATTCATAATCTTAGTATTTCTTTTAGAGTAGTTTAATTCCTGTCTAGCGTCTCGATGCTGAAGCTTCGGCTCCATGTTCAGATTAGTACGAAATTTATGAGACAACTTTGCATGTACTCGGGGAATCCAAAACATCCAGGTTCGACACTTAAAACGATTCAATGTCGTATATTACATTTCCGAGTTGTTAGGGGTTGAATTTTAAGGATGCAGACTTACGCAACCCTTCACATCCCTAACCCTAACCTTTTACCAAAGAGGATAATGATTTTTTCCGCTACAGAAAATTTCACTTTGTAATATCTATCTTTATATTTAACGTATTCGAAGAGGAACGACCGAAGATTATAGTTAATGTCTTGGTTCAGCTGTAAGTACCCGTTTAAAGAAGTAGAAGCAACGTGGCACGGTAGTTTGGCTGGAATACCTGCCCGGAAAGTGGGTGATCTGGTTCGAGTCCTACTCATGTCACTATTTTTTACTTCTGTTCGTCTTTAGATCTTAAGACGCACGGTTCTTCTCTGTGATATTGTATTCCATTATCTTTAAAATAAAAAATACATAATACACAAAAATATATACTAAAGGATTGGAAGCTGAGTCACTTGTAGGAATGGGTGGAGAATAAGTTTAACTCACCTTATAATCTTTAGAATAAGATTATATTTCCAGGTAGTACAATGTATTAAATTATGTAGTGGAAATTAATTCCATTGACTGTGTTTGTGCTTGGTGAAGGCGTTTGTTTATTGTATGTTTGACTTATTGTACTAACTGGGCTTATTATTAAGATGTGCACTATCCACGGAATGTTTTTGGAATGGGAAGGTAATTGAATTGAGTAAGGAAGCTTTCGGAAATCAAAGGGAACTAATGACTAAGTGTCTCCAAAGATAATCAGGAAAATATTGTTAAAATAGTTTGAATTGAGTGTTTTGCAGTATGTCTATGAAACTAATTCCTTGAGAAAAGATGATGTCAAAAGATTGAGTACCTAGTGATGCAAGTCTTTACCGTAGAATTTTAAATAATAGTTGGGTTGAAAGAAAAACAAAGACGGAGGTGCTAAGAATGCTTGGGGAGGGGAAGGTTTTCACTGAAGTAATTCAGCATCAACAGATGCAACGGTCGGGCCAAATTCTCAGAGGAGAGGGTCTGCTAAAGAAAGTAATTCAGGGTATATCAGAAAAAAAATGACAATATACTAACTACTAATATATACTACAATATAGGTCAATTATTTCAAAAACTAATTGCATTGATAACTAGAGGAGCTTAACCCTTACATGGCCAACTTATCTTGAGTGTTGTTTAGATTTCTAGTTTGGATACGTCCAATATCTATTAAAAGGTCATTTTTTTCTATGCTGAAGTTTTTTTAGTGTTGTAGATATAAACTTTCCAAGTCTTTGAGAGTTCTTTCTTCCAAATAGTTTCCAAGCGTGAGAAGGAAAACATTAGTTACGGTTATTTCGTAAGAAATATAAAAGGTAACATCTACTCATTCGATTCCTCACATTGGCACGCCCATGCTTATTTGAATGTCTCTCTTTACTGGACTATATCATCAGCAGATTATGGAGTTTAATTGAAATGTCGCCTGCCCAGAAAACACCATCAGTGTATAAAAATAATGATATGAAGTATATATACAGCTTATTGCACAAGGTTTATATGCACCGTGCCAGAATTTCGCTAAAGAAGTTAATTAGATTTGATAACTAAGTTATTTTATCAAAATGAGAATCTTGCCAGTCAGTAAATGCCTTAACTTAAAAATAATGAAAAAGTGTCATAAAAACTACAATTTTTATTTCAAAACCAAGAATGAAAAATTGAAATAAGAAAATTACAAATCACATAATCACAGAAAAAGTTTCCATGGATTGCTCAGAATTTCCATTTTAGTTGAGTCATCAATCTAGAACATTAAAACAAAGAATCAAATCTAATACGTAAAAAAACATTTTCTTCGTTCTTTTTCCATTATCCATTGCAGGCATAATAAAATGTACTCGTGTCCTTCAATATACTTCTGAGAATAGTTTGAGAATTCGGATTTTTACCTGTTTCAAATGAATAATCCAATATCCAAGCTAGAGGACTGATTCGAGTGATACTTTTAGCTGCATTGTACGATTCATCAACTCGAGCTCTCTTAGGAATGACTTCATCCATTGTTTTTAAAATTACCTCCTTTTCTAAGAAACAAAATATCTTTTTATCAGATGAAATTTTCTGGTACAATTAAGCCTGATTTCGTTATTTATGTATCACCTAAATATTCAATTGAATGCGACACGTACCGAGCATTAAAAATTCGGCTGCATTAAAGAAACACCAAAAACACTTGATTATAGTTGATATTATAATTGAATTTGCAGAATTAAAGTTACATACCAAGGTAAAAAAATGAAGACTTCAACTTACAATTATGTAAACTGAGTAATAGTTAGGTGGTTTAACCAACAGAGAGCTGACGTAAGCCCTGTCTTACGCACTGAGTATTCAAAGTAAAAAAAGATTTTCCAGGAATCTTTTTGGATGCTTAGAATGCCTTTCTCTTGGATATTACATTTTTGGGGTTTTCTGCGATTGATGTTTGATGTAATTCATTCTTAATTTTATTATGAATATCGTTATCATTTCACACAAGTAACAACATTTCAATCGTTTTACCGTAGAATTATTACATATTTATGACCACGTTTTCATTTAACTCTCGCAAGATAATTGCTCATTATTTCAATTTAATCAATATTATCGGTGGAAAATTATAAGTTCAAATCCTTATACTTAACACCAAATCCGATGACAAAAATGGCGCAGGAAACTATAAGTTTAGATAAAAAACGCAACAGAAGCAGCATCAATGTACAATTTTGTCTTAAAAAATAAAGGCAGAAACATAACACTGATAGGAAAAAAGCCTTAGGAGTCAGGAATTTGTATTATGTATGCAAATACTGAGAATATACATACAAAATCGTATGTATGTTCTCAGTATTTATAATTACTCTATTCTTATCTAAAAAGTGAAGCAATGCCTTTTATTTTGTTTACGAGACGAGATTATAGGATTGAAGCAAAGGATAACTATGATGATTGAATCTTCTTAACGATCAATTAAGGATTTATCATTATTCGTCAAGGCGTCCAAACAGGTCTAATTATGTATTATTTTATCGTTGCTTTCACCACTTCTACCCTCACGGTCATCGAAAGCAGTAAAATCGCAACGGGAAACCATCTCTAACAGATTGGCATCATTACCATGGCCGTGATTTACTCTCAAGTCTCTATGGAGGCATCGCAAGTCTAATATCCTCCGATGGGTGAGCTATCTTGTCAAGATAAGGTGCCCGCATCAACGAAGTATCTCCTACGGGTCCCATTACCCTCAGCGGTCATTTAATGTGTCATTTGGGATGGCTGTGCTCCAAGATAACTGCTGTAATACGAGCGCAAGGATATCAGCAAGTAAATTTGTACTTTCTGCATTCCGCGGTAGTCAGAAACAAATGCTAATGCCTCGGGTAACTTAGCACGACCATTCGTGTCCTAGTACTTCGTCCTACTGGAATTTAGAACTATAGGTTTAATCCCAGATCAGGTAACTCAGTCATTGCATGTCCACGCGGCGGTTCTTCCGAGGGGTACCATCTTAATAATGGTTAATGAAGTTTTAAGGAAAATAAAACTCCTGACATCTTGTTCCCAAAAAATGCAAACATCGAAATTTCAAGAGTTTAGTAACCACTTCAAAGACTGCTATTTTTGTTTGATTAATTTCATCGGATTCTCTCTCAACACTCATGCATATGTGGAGTATCTAGACGTTCTCTCAGTTTCTAAACCAGTACCAAATGATTCCGTCACTTTTCCAATAAAAAACCACCGGCAGAATACACAGTTGGTGAATAGTCGCAAGAAGAAATTCCTCCTCCATCTCCCACCGACAAATCAGATTCTGACTATTACCAACCTGGAGAAGATATTCCTTTCATGAATACTCCTGAACTTTGCGACCTTGCATGGGACCAGGCACTAACAATAGAATAAGCTATTTTGCTGGGTTCGGGTCTTCAGGAATTTAATTTGCTTGCACTGAGTACAGCGACTTCATACTTTAGGCGGAAACGTAAGAAGCTTGAGAATTGTTTGTAATAAGCGACTCGTTTTGTTATTACACGGACCTTCAAGGTCATTTATGTCCAGCTTTGGGGGGGAGCACAGTATTGAAACATGTTGGCCGTTTATAGATTCATCTAAGACAAGTTTGAAGGCATGAAGGCAATATTATTGCACTAGGGAAACGGGTAAGCGTCAGCACCAATTGGATATTCAGGTCTCTGGAAGGAGACTTACGAAGCCATATAACTTCTCTAAGAAAAAATTTGTCATCGCGAGTACGGTTGGCATATCTGCGATGATCTAAGAGTAATCGCTATCTTCATGTGATTGCAGACAGGGTACACCAAGTACTACTTCATCTATGAGAGGGACAGCAGAGACGGGAGGGTCCACTACATAAAGAGGAATAGATCAATCAGAGAGAGAATGCAGCCAGGAAGTAAAAACGTCGTTCGTGTGCCGTTGGTAGACAACGACTAAGTTATTGTATCTTCATGTTAAGCTGGGGCTCATAAAGAATTTCGTGGGTGCTCTGGACAGCGTCTCAGATGCTTTTCTGATGACTTTGTGATTATTGTGCGGAAGTGCATTAGTGCGTACAGACTGCTGGGATGAAAAATTTACATTTAAATCAATACCCCGCAAGCCGTTTCACACCCCCTGCCATACGATAAGACGTATGGCAGGGGGTGTGAAACATCAAACTACCAAAATAATTTTCATGTTAGCGCCCTATCCTGAAAAATACCAATGTCGGCCATCTGTTGTCACTATAATCTCGCGAACTATTTTTTTTTCCGTTTGGCTGAGAAAATCGCTTTCTCTAAGAGTTGGAATCACGACGTCGTGTATTTCGTCGCGTAAGTCAGTTTACAAATTTCTCGAATAATTTCTGTATATATATTTCTATAGCTACTCAGTTCTATTTTTTAGTGATACCCAACCGATGGCTTCGATCATTTCGGACGAACAACTAACGAAACTGAAGCCTATCTTAGCGAAACGTATGTTCTAGCTCCAAGTTCAAACCCTTCTCGTGCGGATTCCAAACTGTGCAGTAGTACTTCGTCTTGGATTTGCATTTTAACCGTAGGATCACTACTGAATAGGACCTTTCTTTGTTTGACAGTGTAATTTTTGCCTTGAAGTTTCGAAATTTCGACAAAAAATGTAAAAATTTTAAATAATTTTATTTCAGTTAAAGCGAATTTAAAAAAAAAAATAGATTACATTTGCGATGAAAACTGACATTCAAGGACCAATATGCCCCTTACATGCCTCTGAATGAGGCAGAGATGCCTCCTATGAGAGCAGAAATGTAGGTAAATTCAGTAAAATTAAGCTGTTTTGTAACTCCTCGTTTCCGTCCTCGTCCATTCCTTCTCCAGGTGGCTCGTAGCGGTAGCAAACCATTGCTATTCCGCACCTATATATTATATTTAATATCTCATTAGTAGTAAAAATATTATTATTATATTTTTCAGTACATCATGACCCCACTTAAAGGCGATGAGGTAGTTGTTCTTTGTAGTGAAGGAGCGAATACCAATACTGGTTGAAAGGATGATATCCTTCAAATATTCGAGAAAATAACAAGAAAATCTATGAAATGGGCTGTTTGCCTATTAGGTACATTAAAATCAATAGCCATTCAGTGGGGGTACAAACCAGCCTTAGTGAATTCTTTACAGAAATGTGTAATTAAATGCCATCGTTCAACATCATCCTTGCCTCTGTAACTTTTGTATAATCATAGCCACGAATAAAGTATGCGACAAAAGCAAATGAAAGTATCAATATTCTATATAAGTATAGAGATTTTAGCTCGCCCGAGATATGAATATAATTTCCCCTCCCGTAAATTGCTATAATTAGCATTTAATGGGAGTTTACGTCGACCTGACGACCGAGAGGATGTGTTTCGATAGGAAATTAGGTCCGCATATCATTAACGCGTCTAATACGAGGGGCAATTAAACTTCATCGAGGAGACAGCCTCCAAATAAATACCCTGTGGCGCGAGCGCGCAAACTTTTCCGTTCCAATTCTCACGAATAATCCCCGTTATGTCCCAATAATCGTAAATTAAGAATGAGGAAAAAGTCTGTCTGTGAGCCGCCATCGGAGTTTGGCAGAGCGCTGGCAATATCTTCCCCTCCTAACATTTATCCTTGTATCCTACTCCCCCAAGAACCCTCGGCGACTTGGATGCCAGATTTTCACGCAACGGGCGGAACGTCGCGAGCGTAATATGGACGAGGGTTATTTGGCTTCGCTTCAAAATTCCTCGGCCAACCCGCTGCGGACGCTTTGCGAGAAGATGGAAAGAGATATAGCCTCTCCATGCATGTAGCTGTTGACATTTCAAGACCTCCCCTAACTCCTTTGCATACATCTCCCCGGGTGATTCGCTTTGGGCCCCGTCACCTCCGAAGAGGTTAAAAACGACCTTATCGGCTATTACGTGTGCTTAGGGTTTGATTGATGGCTTCAGCTGCTATCCCGCATTTAGAACCGGCGCAGACGGCGCGTAACGCGTTATCGAAGATGGATCCCAGATAAATCCATAGCCGAGATTTTTCGGGGCGGAGGGCCTTTTCGCGTGGATCGATGCGGACGTTGAACTTGCGGAATATGGGAAAGTTAATATATCGATGCCGTCACGCTCGGTTACGCGGTGCGAAAAAAGTGTCCAATGTACGGTGTCCGCATACGCGCGTGGGGTGGAAACTTCCGATAAATATCGGCAGTGCGTCGAGGGTAGTGGTCGAGGGAATGGCGAACAGACGACGGGTTCACTTCGGCAGTAATGCAAATGTGCTGATGAAGACCTTTGAATTATTATTCCGGTACATCTAGGTGGGTGATTGTTCGCAAATATATTTTTAATCTGACGTATTTCAATGTACAACCATACATAGTGTAAAATTCTAACATTGTTCCTCATAATGTAACATGTACTTCGTACACAATTGGATATTGCTATAAGATAAAACCCGTATGTTCTACTGTTTAAATATTAATATTTGGTCCTGCTAAGCAAATGATTGTTCTCAGCAGGTTGCGAATAAATATTCCATTACAAAGCTATGAAGTTTAACCCTAGCTGATAAACAACAAAAAGGGCTTTAGATAAGCATATAAGAAGCCTTTATCCCGATATTGGAATGAGTTTTTACTCGCGTATTTTTCGTAAATTTGTTAGTATAATGATTGTCAATCTGGTAAAATCTTATGTGATGTAGCAAAAGCGATTCAAGCTACGACTATGTGGTAGCAGGAATAATGAAATATCTGTGGTTTAAATGTATTAGACTGGGTTGTGGGTTTAAGCG
Source organism: Sympetrum striolatum (assembly GCA_947579665.1). Classification (NCBI taxonomy): domain Eukaryota; kingdom Metazoa; phylum Arthropoda; class Insecta; order Odonata; family Libellulidae; genus Sympetrum; species Sympetrum striolatum. The sequence goes on from OX388352.1 coordinate 81,689,820, forward strand.
TTATTATTGTATTTATGTGTGTTTGTGTTGTAGAAAATGGTTAAGGCTGCCATCTGACGGCAGTCAAACTGCAAAAAAATATCAAACAAACAAAATGAACATCATATCTAAATGTCTTTTACCAGTACCACTCTGTATGTTACTTAGTAGAGAGTCGCGCCTGAATCAACCGGAAGCAAATAAATACATAAATACATGTGTATATGTATAAACACATGTGTGAACATAAATGTTTTGCATTTTTCGTTTATTTGTAAATTCGTCATTCGATGCTGGCTGGAACCTAATCCCTTCAGCCAACAGAGGGAAGGGGGCGCAATTCAAAAGATAATGAATAAGGTAGTGGTATTCCTTCCCGTGTAAAGCCTTCAAGCTTAAAACGAAAAAAATCAACCTAAAATTGCAAAATGACCCTACGGGTGACAATGTTCGTGGCATTCAATAGGGTAAAACTAAAATAATGTCTACTATTAACCATCTCCAATAGCTAAACCAGCAACTTTTAATATATCAGAGGTATAATTACCCTTGTGGGTAAACGAATACTTACCGCTATGCCTTTCCAAAAGATAGATGAAAAGTATGCTATTCAGAATGATGTATTAGAGGGAAAGTTCCGACATATCTGTAATATTTAAAAACATATTACGTGTAACTTTTATAATTTTCGGTTGAATTTAATTTTATTCTCTCGTAATTGATGTTGTTACACGATAAGTAGCTTGCACAATTGTTAGATCCCGGGTTCGAATCAGAATTTTTTCAAGCCCGTTTTTACTTCGGAATATTCCCATTATGTGCAAAGTTAACTCAATCGTTTTCGTTAGATATTACGTTTCAAGCTGTTTTGTTTTCCATGTTGTACTTGTGGACAGGAAGATAATATATACCTAGTATTTGATAATAAATATAAAATGCTCTCAACAATTAATGTCAGGAGTTTTTTGATGAGGTGGACATATTCGAGAACTCACTCGGATTCAATTAGAATCCGGATAAATTTACCGCGCGCAAAATACTCTATAGTTACGTACTTTGCACTATGCAGTCGTGAATCAATGCTGATAACTTAGTTTAAATTCCAATTATGGAAGTATGACTCTTTTAATTGCCTCTTTGGATGAAAGTTACGTAAACTCTAATTTCTTTCCGTAAATTAATTTCCTGTAATTAAAGATGCGTAGGCAGATTGTTAAGGCGTGCATAAAGTAACCATTTCACTGAACACATGGAAGCATACAGGCATGTGTATCGTGGTAAAACGTATGAATGTGCTAACCAGCAAAACAAGTATGCTATTAACAATTCATGTTGTTTATTTTCATATTAAATAAATGACACTGATCTTGTAACTCTAATTAACATCAAGAGAAATGCTGAAATTAATTTTAAGATATTCTATCGTTTTCGAAGCTATTCTATTCTATTCTACCTTATTGTACATCATTACAGTTTCTTCTTGTCGTTATGGCCTTCTGTAAGATTTTAGGATGGTGATTTCGGACTTTTTGTACCTTCTTCCTCAAGGAGGTAAAAGAGGTTACCTTGATATTAAGATATATATTTCATCTTATTGCGTCAATAAAGAGGCTATATGACAGCATGAACGTTTTGGATAAGGATTTTCACAAATAATCGTTATCTTGCGGAATGGGAGACGGAAGTGTGGAATTTAACTAAGGCGTTATGGGTTCTGTCGGTTTATCTTTTTATTCAACATCTTTGCTCTGTAAGAATGGCCAAATATTGTGTTAAAGATGTTCGTTTTTTCTACCCCATGAATGCTTTCTGATATTATTTCGCAAGTTCAATATGTTTATTAAGTAGTAAATATTACCTAATTTATTTTTATATAATGTTTAGCTATATTTCTGAGCTAATATTTTACCCCATAAAATAAGTTAAAAAATGAAAAACGTCGGAGTCAGAGCATCGTCTTCCTCGTCTTCGATTAATTGTTTTGTTAATTATGTTAAGTTATTTTTAATCGATCGTTTGGAGAATAGGTCTCACAGCTATGATAGAGATAAATTAAATTTTTTATGTTTGTTAATTCGAATTATTAACCTATCTGATCCCTCACGGAGGATGTCCAATGTTTTTTTCAGAATGCTCTTTTATTCTTAGTTTTCTTGAATATTTCTTTTTTGTTTCATCATTTCTTTCCTCTTCAATCTTTATGTAACGAGTATCTTAACTTTGAATCGATGAATTCAATCCATTCAACCAACTTTATCTCAGTAATCATCTTGCTGTAGCGCCAATACTCTATCACATTCCAAATTTGTCATGCAGTCTTTTCTTTGATATTTAATATTTTTAATAATAATAGTTATTTATTAATCACACACAAGTAATCATATACCCAATCACGTGTGATATAATAAAAATCAATTGATTTAATTTGAAATTACTAGCAAAATATTTATAAAATGAGATATAAGAAACAAGATACGTATACCAAAGATAACGTTTCTCAGTAAAAAATGTCTCATCTATTATGTATATCTAAACATCTGTATATAAACTCTCTTTTAGTCCTGAGTGGTGCCCGCATAAACCTTTTGTAAAGCTCATAATAATTATTAGCTTAAGAATATAGAATTTTTCTTATCAAGAAAGCTAATTTATGAATTTGTATATTTTCGATGGCCTTAATATATGGCCTTATAGATACATTTCTCACTGTCAGATTTGATCATAATTGGAACCTCGTATTAGGTGTTTTATAGGGGATACAATTCCATGCTTCTCACTCTAAAACAACCAATGAGAAGCATCGAAATCGTTCAGTATTTTAATTATTATTGTAATTTAAAAGATAACCAACAGAACTCAACGACACTATCATTTACAGTTAAAACTTCCTCGGCCAGTATCTCTTACATTGTCTCCGACAAATCGATTTCTTTGCTCTTTAAGCCATGGAATTAGGAAATATATATGATTCCAAACTCCAGTTTGCAGAGCACATTAGAAATGCTTCAAGCCATAATGTATAGCTTCTTAGATTTATAATAAGAGTAGTCGATAGATATCAGTGACAGATAAGGCAAAATCCATCATTCAGCATCACTCAAAAACAGTAGCTTTCTTAAGATGACTGTTAGAGTAATGACCAGTCATTCTTGAGAAGTCGTTTTGACTGCCAATCCAGGGGTAAAGATGGTACGAATTTATGGGAGAATTTCTCAGAACTCAGTTTAGCGGCATCGCGTCACCGAGAACTCAGTTCCGGCAGTTTATATGCCAACTCTAAAATTGACGTTGGCCATTTATAACGCAGAGTGCTTTCCGTGGGTTAATTTGTGATATCAAAAGGTGTGGTATAGGTACTTTTTGGGCTGAAAGGTATAGCTTCTAGTTGGCATAGTTTTTTTGTTTGTTCTATTTTTCTGCAATACCAGGTTAGATTCTGGTGAATAGAGCGGATAGATGAACTCTTTGCCTGCAAAAATAATTAGATACTAACTTAATTAACTTTCAAAAATCCTTTTTTAACAGTGTTATTACCCCCAGGGGTGATTTGGCAGAAAGTAATATAGATAGTGATACTAAGGCAAAACACAACAATTTTCGAGGGGAAATAAAAACATTTTATTCTGTGAAAACTTCCAGGAAATAGAAGCTGGGTGCCAACTAGCCCTTTATGCCGACTAACTCAAGTCTCTCTTACGAATGTATCAATTGGTAAAATTCCATCTTAAATGGTGAAAATCAGTAAGGAATACTTTCCTGTTTGGTAAATGGCATGATACAATGCTTTAGTTAATTTTGTTCCGGCTAAATGGAAACAGCAAGTTTCAATTAGTTTCCGGATTCTTTGGGGTAATCATTATTCGTTTAAAATGCTCATCCATTTGTCGTTACGAACCCTTGCAATTAATTTCTCTGAAGACAACGGAAATGAGCGTGTTACTGACGTAACCATCACCCGATGCTCATTTCAACGATCAATTTTCTTTTATTTACTTGTGCTGATGTGCTTTATAGTCCAGTCAAATTATACATCTGACCTTACATAAAATCATGTATGGGTGCATTTTTATATAAGGTAATTCCGGTAGAGATACCCCACCTAAGGAAAAGACTCTATAACAATGACTTCAGCGACAACAAGAATGTGTAACTGCGTGATAAAATAAAAAATGTGGTGGTTATTAACAGCATATAAACAAATTCTGTTTAAAAATATTTTCACCCAACATTTTTAGCTTTTTCTGCATCCATGCATTTGGCCATCTCTCCCGAGTGTACATGTGAAACGCCCCACTTCTGTGGGAGAGATACCCCATTAGCTTAAACTGAATTTAATCTGGAAAGCGCATGCTATATAACAAAATTGTTAAATTTAACTTGAAATTAGGATATAACCAAACATTTAAGTTGAATTTAAAGCCGATGTAGAAGCTTCATTTGAAAAAAAGTTTGCCAAAAAGTATGTACATTTAGAGAACAATATCCATTTAAAATTATAATGAAATTTGCAATTGGTATGAATGGGGGCTAGAATAAACACAAAATATTGTCGTTTTAACCGAAAAAAATATGACAATTGTTTTCGAAATTTAGAAACTTCGAGGAAAATAATTATCTCAGAAAATATATAATTATACTTTGATTTAGAAAAAAATTATATTTGTAATGTCCATGTGAGTGGGCCGCTTTTGCTGGGTATAACATTTCGATCAGAAAAAAATGGCAAGTCGCTTCGCCCTAGTGCTTACTAAACAATACTTCATTTTTGATCGTGCATAAAATGCATTCGACCATGGATTAAAATTAAAATCAAAAAGGTAGATTCCTTGAAAAAAGCTTTAATCAGTATCACCTTAAAGTTAAATTGATACTAATAAGGCACAAATACCTAAAGATAGCACTGGGGCATCTATCCCGAGAAGAGATCCATCTATTTCGCCTAATAAAGACCTCTGTATGTATGTATGTATGTATCTATCCTTTCAGTACGGGAGAGATGCCCTTACAGCCAAGGGGGCTTCATTTTATCCAAGATGGCCAGTAACTGCACGTGGATATTAGATGAACCTATGGCTACAAGTTTTCGCCCTTTCATTCAAAATATTCAACCATTTAAACGGATGCTAACCAGAAAAATTACCTTGTAACAGGGCGGAAAAAAACCGTACCTACTTGAAATGTTGCTATAAAATTGCGTAAAATGAATTAATCACCGTGAAACTCTTGCTGATAAACAGATGCAATCCAACTAACTGACGAACACCGTCCATAGAGTAATATTGTAGTTTCACTTAAATATACTACGACTGGGGCGTCTCTCCCGGTGGGGCATTGGAATTACCTTATGTTTTTAGGATCTATACTCGTAGCATGTGACCAATTTTACAGCTTCGAAAGACCTGTGCGGGCTGAGCAATAACCGCATAACCAGTGAAAACTGAGTAATTTTTAAAGATTTTGTTCGATATCTTCTAAAGCATGCCTTAAACAGAAAATATTGCTTGAACAGTTTTTAAAGAAAATATAATTTTCTATAATATAAATGTAAAATCAACTTCGTACGTCCAGAAAGTTTTGAAAAATAAGTCTTCGAAAATTGGCTATTTTTTTCAAAAGGTGAATAATTTTCGTCTTGGTCATGTATTTTGGCAGTCATCGGGTTAGTACTCATACCTTAAGGAAAATTATATTTTATAAATTAGCATTATATTTATTGAGCTTTAATTGGAGCTCATAACGACGATGGTGGTAAAAAGATAGTCATAAATCCAAATACATGATTATCAGAATGTTATTTGGATGAAATGACGTATAAAGTGGTCAACATGACATACTCCTCCACTTCTGTGGTCCGTCTTATGAATGTATTTTGGGATTCAACTTGGATAGAAAATACTGATTAACTGTTGGAGCAAATGATAAATTTAAGCTGTGTATAGAGAACGTGCACGAGAGAGTTTCTGTAATAAACGTTGCGTCGTTCGTTTTTCATTGCGGCGCGAAAAAAGGAAACAAAATCGAATTAAGCCGTCTACAACGCAATGCGCCCGCGGCCATCATAACGTTCTCGATGGAGCCAAGTTTGCACCAATGCCCGCGCTCTTACACATAACTGCGGACATCAGTTTGCGTCCCTCATTAATAGTTTTGTTTGCCCTCGGGATTTATAGAGGAACTTTAATGATTTCTACGTTCTGGAATAAAGTTTCATTACCGCTTTTTCCTAGTCTTTAGCTATCGACTCTGAGAGGGACTGAATTGTCGCTCAAGTGGGAATTATCCCTTGCGGTCGTTAAACTTGGGAATCCCGTTCCATCCCATTATTATTGGACGAGGAAAAATCGAAATTCGGATCGGTTTGCAGTCGTGGATTATCGTTTTCCTACTTCATCCTCCCTGCGTTCATTCTCAGCGTATTAGCTGGATTTGTAACAAAGCTTCTAACGAGTAATTACTAAATAAGTACTAACTACATATAAGGTAATTCCGGGTGAGATGCCCCACCGGGAGATATGCCCCAGTCGCAGTATTTTTAAGGAAAACCACTAGATTACACTACTGACGGTGTCCGTCAGTCAGTTCGAAGGCACTCGTTTATCTGCAAGAGTTTCACAGCGATTAACTCTTTATACACCGTTTTATAACATTATTTCAAGTAAATACTGTTTTTTCCTGTTTGATTATTTTGAATTAAATGGGGAAAACTTGTAGCAATAGGCTCATTTAATATCCACGTGCAATGACTGTCCATCTTGGACAAAGTAGAGCCTCACTGGCTTTAAGGGCATCTCTCCCCCACTGAAAGGATAGACCCCACCTCTTCTCGGGATAGATGCCCCAGTGCTATTTTTAGGTACATGTGCCCTATAAGTATCAATTTAACTTTCAGGTGGTAATGATTAAGACCTTTTTCAAGAAAACGTTTGTAATCTACATTTAAATTTCAATTCAAATTTAAATCCACAGTCGAAGGTATTTTATGCACAATCAAAAGATGATGTATTATCTTATTTTTTGTATAAATATTTTATTATATTTCTGAGTACACAATGACCCAACTTAAAGGTGACGAGATTAATATTCTTGTTAGTAAGGAAAGAATACTGGTTGGAAGGATGGTATCCTTCGAATATTCGAGTAATTGACTAGAAAAGCTATGGAAAGGGCTTTTTGCGTTTAACTTTAATACGAACTCCCGTTAGGTGAGTATATCGACGGTGTTTATTCTAGCCCCAATTCATAGCAATTGCAAATTTCATTATAATTTTAAATGGATATTGTTCTCTAAGCATACTGCAATATTTGACTATTTGGCTACTGCAATATTTGGCTGAATAGGCTTCAAGGTTAACTTAAACGTTTAGTTAGATCATAATTTCAAGTTAAATTTAACAATTTTGTCATGTAACAACGTTTTCCAGATTAAATTCAGCTTAAGCTAACGGAGCATCTCTCTCACAGAGGTCTCACCCGGACACTCGGGAGAGATGGCCAAATGAATGGGTGCGGAAAAATATTAATAGTTTGAGTGAATATGTTTTTAGACAAAATTTGCTTACATACTGTTAATAATCAATAAATTTTCTATTCTTTCACGCAATTTCATATTCTTGTTATCACTGAAGTCGTTTTTATCAAGTCATTTCCTTAGGTGGGGCATCTCTACCGGAATTACCATATCTCAATCCTTTGGCTTACGTAAATTATTTATACACATATAATAATGTTTTGCCGCCGTCAGACACTAGTATAGGGGGCGAGAATAACACACACTACCAATAATACAAAAATTGGATAGTACCGCGTAGTAAAGAGCCATTCACCATAGCAGTTGGTAGAGCATCGTCAACCTACCCAACTTTTGGTATCCCTTTCTCCCATTCTCATGCATTGAGTATCTTCTATGCACGACAGTGTTGCCAAATTCTCTCAATTCACAAATTTCTAAAAAATGGCGTACACATGGCATATTTTGAAGTTTATGCTATTATGTATATTGATATCATTTATTCAAATGTGAACTGACTATTCTTATTGATGAATCGTAAGCATATACTGAGTGGTAGAGTATTTTTATATTTTGTCATGCTCTTTTTCTTATCTTTTAGTTATCACTATCGGTAAGTTTGCGAAGGTTTTTCACACCCTCTTCTTTGTAGGTAATTTCCTGTATAAATTTCCTGGACATTTTTTTCCTGGGAATCTCTTAGGATTTTGCATCAACAATTATTATATATTTTTTCTTACTATTCTCTTTAATTTAATTATTCTATAATTTATGACGATGGTTTCAATAGAAGAAAATATAGGGGAATAGGGGAAAATGAAGCCGGCGGCGTAACGGCGTGGACACCGAGTGTTTAATCGGCGGCGCGGCGTAACCGGCGTGGCGTGTAAAATTTAGTTCGTATATGACAGAAAAAATGGTGAATAACTCGAATACCTGAGAGTATTTAATTGTAATTTTATCTTAACCATGAAGAGAATGTAGGGCTGTCTTGAATACTACGACGTACAGAGGGCTAGAATCGAAAAAAGCTGGCCAGAAATAAATAATAAATCCTTTTTTTGCGCAGACTTTAAAACTTCGCATGGTTTTTCTGGAATAAATTACGCCTATTACCACCAAATTGTTTACGCTAATTTCAACGTATTAAAATTCTGTTGAGCGTCAAAATTGACCAAAATTCAAGAAAATGTCTGTTTTTGTTTTTTCGCAAAATTCTTCAGCTTCAAGCTAATACTGAATCCAAATTAGCACAATCAACGCAGTGTTATAAAAACATTTTTTAATCTCCTTAATAGTTTTTTCAAGTGATTAAAGTTGAATATTTGATTTATTAATTCAACAGAATGGTGGATTTCACACAAAGAGAGAAAAATAGCAGTGATGTAGCACGATGTAACTTATAACACTATATTCATCAAAGCACTATGAAGAGTAATTGAAGTAAAAACCTGCGGCAATTTGCGTCGCCGATAAATAAACCAACTTTTCGTTGGCGATGCAGAGCCTTATCCTGACGGTGGATGGCCACCCTTCATGACGACCTTATTTTTGAAAGGATCTACGGGCGAACGTGCTTCTAAATGATTATGTCTCGGGTATTAATAGCTTAAACGAAATATTTTAGTAACTAAAAACAAAGAGATGATAAGATGAATGAAAATTTACCACACTTTATCCGTTATACAAAATTAATTTTTCAGTCATGCAATACTTTCATGAGATCTTTGGATATAGCTATATAGTATACACTTCATGCAACATGTCTTTAAAGTTGTATTTCTTTCTCTTGTCCTCTTTCGGACCCTCAGTTGCAACTAAAACGAGCTCACATAATTCGCTGTCTGCTAATTTAATTTACACCACATTTTTAAGAACGTATAATGAGTGGTATCACAAATTAACAAACAAAATACAAACTAACTAAATGAATGAATAAGAGGATATAATTATTATTAATCCATATTATATTACACTTTTATTATTAATTATAATAATAAAAGTGTAAAAATCAATAAATATATATTATACATAGACGCTTCTCCGGATATACCTTTAGAGCCGTGGTACTCAACCTTTATGGTGCCCGGGCACTAGAGGTTTGCATGGGCCGGGTAAGCATGCAGTCCATCTGGCTTGGGCCCATGGAAAATTCGGGAAGGAGAGAATTATTCGTTCTTAACCCTTGTGTAGGCACCCGGGTACCCGGGTACCCACTAAGGTATATTTTTGCTTGTACGTTGATTATAAAGAAAGATATCGCTTTGATGCTTCAGATCGTCGTTATCTACCTGAATCCCTAGTAGATACTACCATTATAAATACTTTTACTATATTTAATGGTTAAATAAAAGCATTAGAAGTTCACATACGTCTTGGGGGCACCCGGGGTACCCGGGTACCCACCTAAAATTTCCTTCTCATTTTTTGACACATATGCGTTGGAATTCGTTCCTTGGAAACTTTATTCAATAAATAGACATTTTCTGAAGATATTAAAGCTATTTCTATATCAATTGAACGGTTAGAACTTTTACTATGAATAAAAATAGAAAGGTATGTTTCTTACTTCCGTAAAACGGCCAGCGTCAGTCACGCAAAATATCGGCTTTTTTGTAAAGGAGGCTCAACTTTGGAGTCGTATAAAAGTTTAAGTAGAATTTGCACAAACAAACAAGTGACATCAACTTTTAGTACATTCTATTGCGCGAGTAACCATATAAGCTAATTATTTCTGTTTTAATAACATTTGGTATTTATCATAGATGGAACGGAAAAGTGCCCATTTTTACGAGCTGTTTCACGGAGTGCTCTTTTTGAACGTTTGTTTCTCAAAAACTATTTCTTCTATCACAAAGATATTTTGATAGAATATTAATACGCTTATTGGTAATTAAAATACGAAGTTTCAGAATATTTGTATCAAACGATAAAAAGTTGTTGTCGATTTTGTGAAACAACTTTTTCTCGGAAATGGATAGCCGTAGAAATACAAAATTGGGTTCGTTAGAAAGATTTTGAAATGAGTTTTCACGGTAAATAATTATTGTTCACTACAAGTTAGCGGATTTTTTTATACGAATTAATATTTAACGCCGAGATTTGCAACTGTTGAGCAGTGTTGCCGTGTTGATGTCTTCGGGAGTTCCTAACCTCCCTGTCTCGCCCTGCTCTTTCTTTGTCTCATTTTTCAGCTGCGATAAATTCGTTTTATCTGAAAAAAATCAGAATTGAAGTACTAACGCCTCAAATTCACCCGAGCGCCTTCAGTTAAGCTTTTAGTAATATTGCTGTACTGACTACGTGGTAGTTTTTCGTTAGCTTCTATAGGGCAATATATGCTGCATAATATGTGCATCAATGATAATTTTCACGGAGAATTTTTATTCACAACAATCGTTACATTTGACATACATTTTCGAATGTTAATTTCAGACAGGTTTTTGACATACATGGCACACTTTTCTAGTTTTTCTTCTCCTTCTTAGCAATTGCTTATAGCACAGGTGACAGCTCCCAGTGATCTTCTTTCTCCCGGAGCTGTCCGATGTAGATGCACCAAGAGTAGAATCCTCCGCAATAACTGGCTGCCCGATAACACTTTCAATCGCTATCTTTGTTGTAATATTGCGCATAACTTGCAAATTTTGTGATATTTGCTAAATTACTGACTTCGCCAGTTCTTCACTTAATTTTCGCATAAATCTACGTCCTTGGTTGGTTTCTGACGTCAGAATTTCGTTGTTTTCATAGTATATCCGATAGGATGCAAAAGTAGCTACGTCGATTATATTGAAAAACATAGCTAGCGGCCATCTCAAAGTGCGGCATTTTGTTGTACACCTAATAATCATCTGGTCCATTGTATCACCTCCAGATTTAAACTTATTGTAATACAAAATTATGTGGGGCTTCTTCACTTTCACAAATATTTATATCAGAATGCATCGTTAAAATTAAAATAACTGCTTTCCCCTTCTTTGGGACACAAGAACAAATAATTACTCTCTAGTGGAAATTAATTATTGTTCTTCAAATAGCCTTTGCACGAAAAAATTCTAAGAAAAAAGAAAGTGACACTATGTTTTATGTATTCTACATAAACCTGTGAAGCGTTCGGCTCACTCAGTAATGTAGCGACCAGAAGAATGCCAGGAGTAGCACTGAAGCACAGATGTTCAGTTTCTAAGAAACATAAGGGTAAGAAAGATGATCAATAAGATAAGATAATAAGGAAAAATACGAAACGTAATTGATATGATTAGGCGTAGCTTCGCAGTCCATGGCGATAGAAAGAAAGCCTCTCTGAGGGACGGAGTGTTCAAAAGCTCGAGATGCAAGACCAATAATTCGGCAACACTGCTCAACAGTTGCAAATCTCGGCGTTAAATATTAATTCGTATAAAAAAATCCGCTAACTTTTAGTAAACGATATTATTTACTATGAAAACTCATTTCAAAATCTTTCTTACGAACCCAATTTTGTATTTCTACGGCTATACATTTCCGAGAAAAAGTTGTTTCACAAAATCGACAGCAACTTTTTATTGTTTGATACAAATATTCTGAAACTTCGTATTTTAATTACCAATAAGCGTATTAATATTCTACCAAAATATCTTTGTGATAGAAGAAATAGTTTTTGAGAAACAAACGTTCAAAAAGAGCACTCCGTGAAACAGCTCGTAAAAATGGGCACTTTTCCGTTCCATCTATGATAAATACCAAATTTTATGAAAAAAGAAATAATTAGCTTATATGGTTACACGCGCAATAGAATGTACTAAAAGTTGATGTTACTTGTTTGTTTGTGCAATTTCTATTTTAAATTTTACAAGACTTCAAATTTGAATTTTTCATGAAAAAAAAGGAATTCAGGCGTCAAGAACCGAAGAATAAACATACCTTTCTTATTTTCTTAATTGTAGATGTTCTAACCATTTAAATGGTATAAAAATGACTTTAATACCTTTATAAAATATCTATTTACTAAATAAAATGTTCATTTCCTTTACAAATGTGTTCAAAAATGAGATCTAAAGAGGTGGGTACCCCGGGTGCCCAACAACGTAGGTAAAGTTGGGTGCCTACACAAGGGTTAAAGAGCGTTAGTTTCTTGCAAAGCCGCAAAAGCCTCTTAAAGTTGTAACGCAATGGTTAAACAAAATGCTCGATCTTCGTGAAGGGTTAAAATAAATGTATTTGTTCACAATTCACAACAATTTATTACATGGCGATTTATGGAAAGTTCGGGCTCGGGTCGGGCTTAAGAACGAAAATTAGTATCAACGAACGGGCCGGGCCTGGGTTGGAATTTTCGGCCCATGCAGACCTCTACCGGGCACCACATACCATTTCCGTCAAGAGAGATATTCTGGCCATCCTTTGGCAATATTATCACTTTACTAATTAACCGTAGGTAATTTGAAAAAACTCTCCTTGGTAAATAAGATCGAGAAATTTATGTTTCATCACAACCTCATAACGTCGGAAAGTCTTTATCTCCGAAGAAGATTTGATTACAGGGAATAATTCTGGTATGAAGGTTTTCGCTGCAAGTGCATTGCTGCGTTCCGAAAAGCAGCATTTAGTTATTGATTACGGGGAATTTCAAACCCTGATAAGCTGAGCCGAGCTGAATCTTCGCATTCGAATATGAACAATATATGACATAGATACGCGTCTTGTTAATCTGCACATAGGCGATAAAAGGGATAAAGTTTAGACATCAACCTCGATGTTTATGAAACCCAAGACCAGGAGAACCGAATATATGACCCCCACCCCTTCCCCGCCGAACCTCCATTGTATCCCCAGCTAGCGTAATCCCAAAAAACACTGTTTTAGCAAATAAAAAAATCTTTTTACCGAAGCTCGGCGGGCACTGTCCAAGGTCGCTTCGGGCACTCCGATGCCCGCGGGAACCAGGTTGAGTTTCCCGGCTATAGGGATACAATTCTAACCATGTTCCACGAGTATCTTTAGCTTGAAATTTTTACGACGTACTGCCCATAGCGTGTGACCGTAAGAAAAATCAGACTTTGACCTTCACTATCATGGGTTCGATGCCAGAAATGCCCTTAAATCCCTATTTTTCAATAAAAATGCATTCTGGGATTTTTAGAATTTATAGAGATGATTCCCGACAACTTAGAGAGTTGAAACTCGGGGAATCGCTGGAAGCCGTGTTTATCCAACGAACACTTCAAAGATATCTTTGAAGATTCCACGTAAGAAATACACTTTAAGTTCGTTTTTACCGTTAGCAGACTCCATTTCATTCGCAAAATTAAAAACGAAATAATGATCCTAAAAAGTCGAGACAAGTAGCTGGAGAAAGGAAGTAAAATAGAGGTTCTTAATTTGGTCGTGTTATATCGTTTTCAAATCGAAATAAGTAGAGCTAGGGCAAAATGCACGAAAATTTTGTGAAATGTCTTCGTAATAAACAAAGAGTACCCCTAGCAAGGATAGTTTAATCCGAGCTCAAGCGTTTTCTTATTTGAATGCACGGGGAATTTAAGCCTATACCATTTCAATGGTTAGGACTTAGGTCAGAATTTATGAAAAGAAGGCACTATTTGCAAACTATGATACATCAAATGGAAACGTAAATCCCGGCATGTGAACAGAGGTCGTAAATAAATTTCATATACCAAATTAATCGTTTGATGGTCCTAGGTTCTTCGCCAGGGCATCATATGCATGCCACCATTCAATTAAAGGATAATACGGAATTTAGTTTGAGGACCTTTCCAATGTAACGACCAGAAATTTTAGAAACGGTCATCTTACAAAAAGATCTTGGGTTTGACACTAGGTAGCTCTGCTATTTGCAGTATATGCGGAATAAAAAAAATTATGATTCATGTATTGAAAAGGTAGAAGTAATTCTCCTATTTAGAATACATTGCGACGATTTTTGAGATTTTTTTTAACTTTCCCGATAACATGGAAACGTAAAACCCGGTAAGTGAACAAAAGTCATAACTAAATTTCATATACAAAGTTTACAGTTTTCCTAATGATCCTTGGTTCGAAGTCAGAGAGCTATTTACATTCCTCTGTGCATTGCAAATGGGGATAACGGAATCTTATTTTAGGACCTTCCTAGTATGATATCGACTTCAAATTTTTGATTATGTAGGTGCTATTCCTGCCAAGTCATTATATTCACATTTTTCAAAAGGTCCTGGTTTCGTCACCAGAGCACATGGATACAGAATATAATAATAATAATAATAAAAACTCTTTATTTGGCGAGGCTAGGCCCATTAGGGCCTCTCTTACACCTAACCATTAAGGATTACTAATATTACTTACAGAAAAGGAGGAAAAACAATACAAATACATATATATATAAAAAGAAAATACAAAGAAGAGGTAAACAAATAAAAGAATTGTGGTGTGGGGAAAAACTCCTTGGCTGAAGGCTTTCGGAGAAAAACCCACTGTGCGGGAAAACGCTCACACAAGAAGGGGAGCGAAAAAAACCCGCGAAAACACAGATGGAAATAAATACAAGCAGGTATATCACTATTTGCATAATTGATGGCCAATATTTTTGGGTAAATTTCTTGATGGTTGACCACGGATGTCATTTACCTGAAAATTTACCAGAATCGATTTTTACATAGAGATTTGGGTTCCTATATCCTAAATTTTCAAACCTAATAGAACTTTGCAAAGTACAGTACTTTAAACATACTATCCTTGCAGAGTGCAAGAAACTTTTACTCGTATTAATATTGACAGCAATAGGCTACATTCTTAGAACAAAATCTTTGCGCAAGGCATAGTTTTCGTGGAAGAACACAATTTTATTTAAACGCTGTGGCTCTGATCTGCTTTTCTTAGCATTGAGAGTGAGCATCTTTTTGGAAAGTTTTAATAGGCACAAATTGCAAACAAGCGAGCTGGCAGTGAGAGTGGTGCGGTTGCGGAAATTAATCCTAATCGTAGCACGTATCGATTTCACGAGTCGATTTCACGTATCGATTTCACGTATAACTCAGCGCCCTAGTAGAAAGCCCGAGATGGGTTCTATCAGTTCAAAAGGTATCTCTTCGAACTACTTGTCAACACTTTTTCGACTGAGGGACTTAGTTTTTAAATCCAAGCCTCGCCCCGCCGCCGCCGATGAAATTTCTGGCGGCGGCGCGCGTGCTGTAATGTTTTCTTCGGCGGCGGCGTGCACGGTATTGTAGTATTGTAACCACACAACGTGGGAAAATTTTTAACTCAGAAGAAGATTTGATTACGGGGAATACATCTGGTATGAGGGTTTTTCTTGCATGTGCACCAACGCGTTCCGAAAAGCAGTATTTAGTCATTGATTACGAGGAATTTGATAACCTTATATGCTGAGCCGAGCTGAATCTTCTCATTCGCAGTATGAACAGAATATTAAATAGAAACGCGTCTTGTTAATCTGGACATAGGCCAGAAGAGGGATAAAGTTTAGACACGCCATCACCTTCAATGTTTACGAAACCCAAGACCAGAACAACCAGGTCTCTGACTCCCCCCGCCGAACTTCCACTGTATCCCCGTAAGTGCAATCCCAAGAAATAATATTGTAGCAAATAAAAAACTCTTTTTACCGTAGCTCGGTGAGCAATGTGCAATGTTGCTTCGGACACCAGGTTGAATAACCCGGGGTTAGATGGAAGAAGAGATTCTTAGTCTCAATCGCGCCCAACTAAACGATTACTATTACTGACCGGCCTTGGTGGCCGAGTGGATAGCATTCCATCTAAGCCATCGCTCCTACCCCAATGTCCCGGGTTTGAATCCCGGCTGATCTGATATTTCCGATATAGGGGATATTCGTGTGTGTTCGTTGTTGCTGTTGCCTCGATGAAGCACCTCCTGAAAAGTTCAGTATAGCTTAGGGGGACTTCACCGATGAAGGGCAACAGCAGCAGTAAGTATGAAAAAAAACTATTATTATGAGTCCGGCCTGTATAGCAGAGAGACGTATTGTTATTATCAAAAGCTTATATTCGATGAATGTTTTCTTGCCAGGAAAGTAGATTCTTTCTTTTTTAACTCCAGCAATCGCTATACTTCTGCAGACTAGGGCTCTTTGTTGGGGGAATTAGCGTAATTCGTCGGTGTCAATCGATCGAACATCATCTCATTAAGCGTCAACTCAGGCATAAGTGCGTGATGATTACTCGTTCATAAGAGGATTGTAATCTTTTAACGTTTACCGCGTTGCGCCAATTCGCCGGTTTTGACATGCGAGTGAAGGATACACGCAGCAGTTGAGCTCCGCACAGCTTGCTAGATTTTGTTATTCGTATCGATGCAATAAAATCAGCTCTGTGCTATAAATCTTGTCGACGGTGCTCCCTCTTCGTGCATCTTCTTTAACTGTCTGTGTTTTAAAATATCTTATACCGGCATTGTTGGATTTCACATGAAGTTCCAAGCTATATTCGGTTAATAAAGTTCTCCTCTCCCTCCAACTCTAACTGAAATTATACGCATGTCTATTTCGTCGTCGAATGTTTACGGCGACAGCATAGGATTATTTGTCATCGACTAATTACTTTAATAAGTCTTTTAAACGAGGATTGAAACGGCTGGCTTCTTCTCCTAGTAATGCATAGATGCCTGTAGCTGAGGATGAAATAATTATAACCTAAAAAACAAATATTCTTCGCAAAAATCGCTTTAGACCAAATTTTGTCCAAACGAAGATTGAAAATACTAATTTTACCAAAACTTCATTTCTCTTCACATTGAATCTTGGTAATAGGTTTAAAAATCGTAAAATTAGAAACTTTTGTTTCGATATTTGATTAGGTGTATCTTCTAGCGAGAACTATCTCCTTCAAAAAGCAATGATAAAACAAATTCCTCTTTCGAAATAATACATTAATAAGCCTTGTTTGTTTTGTATAATTTAAGAAGAACTTTCTGTTTTAAAATCAACCAAATGTGCAGTAATATAATATTATATAAGCAATTTTATTCTTCAATAGCATCCAAAGTACTCTCCTATGTTCCAAAAAATGTACCCATCTCATCCAATGAAAGAGATTTTTCTTTTTAAATGAAAGAACTAATTATTTATTTTCAATATGACATAGGAGTTACTCTAAAGAAATAATTTTTGTTTCTTTTTCAATTTTTATATGAAAATTTCTTTTTGATATATATGCCAAAACGTCAATTTTTATTGACGTTTAAAGTGGTGGCAATCACTAAAAAAAAGATTTCTTCTCGGATCCCATAATTTCACTACTTGTTTGTTAAACCTTCTTAAGCATGTATCTATTTGAGAGTGAAATAAATAATGTCATTATTATTTTAAATCGTTGAGTGATTTAAGGGTCCTTGACAATTCATATTCGTCTTTCGAAGCCATGGTTATCTCATTTCTATATTATCATAAAGGAGTTAACCGTTGTATACGAGTTCACCGTTCGTACACCATTAAAAATTGCACCCAAATTCTAAATTTACCCGTGAAATTAGTACGAAATGGCTGTTAGCACCGCCATTCTTGCATTTCTTCGGGTCATCTTCTTATCGATCCGAAAGGGGCGAGGTCTCGAAATAAGCGACGCAAATAAAAAAATCTGATGTGGCCAGCACATGACTTTCTCCATATATAAGATGTAAATATTTATCTACGACAGTATTTTCGAACTCTATATTCAATCTAAACTTGGAAGGTAAGTGATTAATTTATATCATATTATCTTTTACATCACAAACATTATAAATAATGTTTTATGGGGCATGTTCGAAGAAAAATGATGAAATTGGCCTTTCGCCCACAGCGCTCAGAGCGCCCACAGAGAACATAATCGGAAAGTTCCGGTTTATCAGTATTTCACGAATAACTCCTAAGCAATAGGTTATACAAAAATATATTTCATACAAAAGTTATACTAAATTACATTTTCTAAAACTTTTATGGAAAATAATATATACCTAAATATCATATTAATAGAGATATTTGGCAAAAAAGGAAACAAGCTTCGAAAAGTAAAGCTCAACTTCCGGTTAGCCGATTTACTCCAAAAACTAATCAACTCTAACGACACCAACCAAAGTACTACATATAAAATTTGGTGTTGATATAAAGAACATTTTTCATGTTAGAGCGCCCAAAAAGTACATAATCAGCTAGTTCCGGTTTAGCAGTATTTCACGAATAACTCTAAAAAAATCAGTGATACAAAAATACGTTACATACAAAAGTTAAAGTAAATTACATTTTCTAAAACTTTTATAATTAATATAATATACCTAAATATGATATTTATGGAGATATTTTGCAAAAGCGGAAATTTGCTTCGAAGAATAAAGCTCGACTTCCGGTTAACCGATTTTCTCCAAAAACTAATCAACTCTGACAGCACCCACCACAGTACTATATATGAAGTTTGGTATTGATTCGACTAATAGTTTTCACATTAGAGCGCCCACTATCACACACACGCACATACACACATACACACAGACATCATTCCAAAAATGGTCAAAACGTGTTCTAGGGGCCCCAAAACATGTATTTCCGTTGAAATCTCGAAGTCAATTTTTTTCATGAAAACAATACTTTCTCTATACGTATATGGAGAAAGTAAAAAGAGTCCGAGGAAATTAATCGGAGTAGCCGACAGTCATTTTCCGAAATGGAGAAATAACCGTTCGAATTAGGAAAACTGGGAAGAAACTCATTATTTGTCGGAAGATCCCCTCTCTTTTCGCCGAGACAAACGCTTTGAACGCCTCGGCCTTTGGGAGTGCATTGCACCCGTCCATTCGTCCTCCCCTTTAATTACGCCGTTCCCCATCCAAATCGATTTCCTTTTTTAACGCTTACGACTTCATGTTCGAATATTTATATATTGGAGCGGAGGACCGCTCCCACCTCCGCAGCTCCGCTTTAAACTTCGGATCGATATTTATTTCGTCTCATTACTGGCTACATCGCACTCCAAACGAATTCCGTAATTGCTCTCAATATTTATGCGGCGCGATGAGGAGAGAGCAATTATTAATTCATTAGAGGCGAAATAATTACGATTTTAGTGCCGTCTATATCGCCCCGCGAATGTTATTGGTGCAAACTAGCAAAGAGGACGCTTTTGCTGTCCACCTCATTGTTATTCCGTGAATTTCATATTTTTTCCCTACATAATTTAATGTCCCACTCATCCTTAATAATGTACAGGGTGGACCGTTTAAAAGTCTCTTATTTATATTTTTTAATTATATTAATTGATGATTAATAATCAATTTTATAATACACATAATAAAATATAATATAAATATTGTAAATAAAATATATACAATATAATAATCAATAATAATTTAATAATTACGACGTTATTAAAAATAAATAGCTGTAGGGTACACTTCTTTTCTATTTTTCCTTAAATGTAACTTTATTCCATTTGGAATTGTGTTAGAAATTTTGGCTCTAACAATGTTTGAACGAATTAAAGATGCTTTATAGATATATAGCAGCTTGGAGTAACTTTCATTGGAAAAAAACATTATGTTGCTACTTTTTCAAAATTCGGACCGGATAGGGTCAATGTTGACCCGGTTCTCAGGCTTCTTAAAATTCCTTCTTTTCATCTTAGTAATTCTTTGAAATACTGAAGTAATTACACACACATGAACTCCCACCAAGAATAGAAACATTGACCAATTCCAGCAATGACAAACACATAAACTTTGCTCTATTTTCTATTATAGCTTACTAGTTGCCTCGTGAGAAAATTTTGCGCAAATGGTAACTGGGGCGCATGCAATTTGATTAAAAGTAAGCGGTATATTGGTAAGTGTTTTAATGAGATAATGAAAGTAGGTATATACATTTACATACAATACGAAGAGAATGACAAAACAATGGGTATGTCTGTAGAGAATGTACAGTTAGGATCACAGATGAGAGTAAGGTTGGAGTGGAGAACCGAAACGACTAAATTGAATGTAATTAATTTATACGCAAAGAAGTGCTATTTAAATATGTTTTCGTCCTTGCGTATTCGTTTGTAGTGATTGTAATGTTTGTTCTGATGTATTTGGATTGGTTAATAGGGTAACAGTGTCCGTTTCGATATACCGTTTGTATCGATAGATATCTACACATCCGGTAACGAAGCATCCAAACTCTATGGGTAAATTCTAAATTTGACTCGCATTTTTTAGCCAATGCTGAATTTTCCACTTGTTGGTCTATTTTTAGCAGGAAGTGGGAAGCATTTTCTTTAAAACGGTGTCATTTAAATTTTGAAGTGTGAAGGAAAAAAAGCGCTGGTCACCGAAAATAATAATAATAATAATAATAATAATAAAAGGCCTTTATTCGGGCGAGATTGAGACTAGAAAGTCTCTTCTTACACCTAACCCATCGTCATATGCAAAACAGAAAGAAAGAGATAGTTTGCAAAAGTACACGAAGAAAACTAGTATGTGGATTTAAAAAAAACCTAAGCTGAGGGCTCAGGAAAAATTTCCACTGCAGGAAAACACTCCCTAGAAGGGGAGTGTGAAAAACCTGCGAAACCTACAGGTAGAAAACAGTATTTTGTGAAGAAGGAGAATAAAAGAATTATGAAAGACAGGTAGAGGATAGATACAAATTATGCAAAAGAGACAATACACATTCACTACTAGCAATCAAATCAAATAAAATATCTTCACAATTTACACTAAACCTAAATACAAGAATTGTAGCAATTAAAAAATAAAACACATACGAATATTTCAAGAATAACAAAACGATTAATTACATTAAGGTTGAGAATGAATAAAAATCAAAACATAGAGTTTATATAACAATGGACAAAGAAAATAAGCAAAACAAAATTTAAAATTAAAAAAATAAGATTTGAAAATAACTAAAATTACCTTATCGTTAATTATGTACATATATTACGTGAGGCAGCGGATCAAAACCGATATAATAGTGTAAAGAACAAACAGATTAACTAACAGAAGAGGGTGTGATTCAAGACTTAAATACATTGTGGGTAAAAAGAAATGGGACGCGGTCAAAAGGTTTGAGTGCTAATTTGTATGTTTAATAAATGATTGTGGCATTTACGCTTAAAGGTATGCATTGATGGCAGATTTTCCATAGTGGATGGAAGAGAGTTCCAAAGGTTACTGGCTGTGACTGTGAAAGATTTGTGAAATAATTCAGTTCTATGCTGGGGAATGAGGAGTTTTTTGCAGCCTCTTGTGTTGCGGTCATGAATGGTGTCTAGAGATACAAATAAGTCATAGATATATTGTGGAGACTTAGTGTTAAAAAATCTATACGTGGATGATAGGATATGTAGCTTTCGTCGCGACTCTAATTTAAGTAGCGACAGTTTAGAATAGTATTCGGAGACGTGATCAAATTTTTTCAAGTTGAATATAAACCTCACCGTGGTGTTTTGCATGCGTTGTAGCTTCATGGCAAGTTCGCAAGACAGATCCTGGTACACTACATCGCAGTAGTCGAAGTGTGGCATGACTAAGGAGTTTATAAGTCGTAATTTCACAGACGAGGAAAGGAAATTTCCTGCGCGCCTAAGTGAGTGAAGAGATAAATTTACGTTTTTACATACGTGAAGGACGTGATCAGACCATGTAAGTGTTTCGTTCATATGAAGACCGAGATTTTTCACCGATTTTGCGAACGGAATTACGCTGCCATTCAATTTAAGCGCTGGTAGGTTATTTTTATTTACAGAGGTAAGTAGTTTAGGGTAACCAATCATGATAGCTTGAGATTTACTAGAATTAAGGTTGATAAAGTTATTTTTGCTCCAGTTATTGATAATCTGCAGATCGTTGTTAATTTTTTGCAGGGATTGAGGCAATTCTGAAGGACTTGAATCCAAGTATATCTGTAGATCATCGGCGTAGAGATGGTAACTGCAATGTTTAAGCTCCTTGATACAGTCATTAATATAGATTGAAAAAAGCAATGGACCCAAAATCGAACCCTGCGGAAGTCCGCGATCAATTTCAATCCATTCAGACGCGGCTTCATCGGAAACTACTTTCTGCTTGCGACGATGCAGATAAGAAGAAAACCAGGAGATTGAGATGTCGGTGAAACCCAATATCTTAAGTTTGGTCGTCATTATTTCAATGTCGATTGAATCGAATGCTTTAGTGAAATCAAGAAGTACTAACGCGGTTAATTTCTTGCTATCCATAGACTTACGGATGTCGTCAGTTATCTTAACGAGCGCAGTAGCGGTGGAGTGAAGTTTTCGAAAGCCTGATTGCAAAGGGTTAAGATGAGAGTTTTGATTAAGGAAATCGGTAACCTGATGGTGAACCAGCTTCTCCAGGGCTTTAGACAAGACGGGAAGAAAGCTTATTGGTCTATATTCCTTACTATTGTTGCCGTATGATTTCGTATTTTTCAGAATTGGACGGATTAATGCCTCTTTCCATCGCAAGGGAAATTTGCCTTGATGAAGAGAGCTATTGAATATGTTGGTTATTACCGGTAGTATGATCTGCAACAACTTCCCAAGTATGAGAGTAGGAATTTCATCCGCTCCTGAGGCTTTGGATTTTATGCTCTTGAGCGCCATCAATGCATCAATTTGCGATACAGGCTTAAAGACAAAGATAGTGTGGTGAGGTTGGGCAATAATGTTTGAGGTCATACTATCGATTAAGTGCTGCTTGCGTTCGGGATTTATTTCTGTTGGGGGAAGGGAGAATTTTTGGTTGAGAGAATTTAGACAATCAGGAGTAAGCAATGGAGATTCTTTAGATTTCCCTATACCAAGGCCTAGCAATTCTTTCCATATTGCGGCAGAGGATTTGCATCTAGAAATAGAGTGGGCGTATTGAATTTTAGCGTTCCTTATTAGTTGTTTTGTTCGGTTTCTCAGTCGTTTATAGTCGTTAAAGATTGTGGCGTTCTTGCATCGGTTAAAATGACGGAACGTTGAATCACGCTTTGCCATCATTTCCTTAACTTCTGCTGTTAACCAAGGAGCAAAAGGCTTTGAGACTCTAATTAATCTCACTGGTGCATGAAGGTCGAGTAAATTAATTAGAAAAGTATTTAGGATTTTGACTTTTTCGTCCAAGTTGTTAGTGAATTCTATGTTATGCCAAGGCAAAAAGGTAGCATCCCTAATAAAATTATCAAAATTTATATTTTTTGTGTCGCGATGGTGAATATATTTTTGCTTAGTTTTTGGCGTTTTAAGAGAATATGACAAGTAAATCGTGTCATGATGAGATATTCCGGGAGTTGCGAGCTGTCCATATGTTTTGACTCTCTCTGGATTAGTAATTAATAAGATATCGATCCATGTAGCTGAGTTTACGGTATTATGTGTTGGTTGCAAGGGGAGGAGGGATAAATTGTGAGCAGTAAACGCGTTCTTCAGGAATTTAGAGTCACTTTTATCGTCATTCATATTTGCGTTAATGTCACCAGTTATCAATATGTGCTCATAATTTTGTCTGAGTTTTGCTAATGCATCATCGATATCAGTTAAGTGACCAATCTTGGGTGGCCTATACACAACACCGAGTAATATTTTTTTATAGTTTACTTTAACTTCAATAAAGAGATATTCTGGCCTTTTGCAATATTTTGGATCACCGGAAAGGATGATTTTACAAGGAAGATCACTACGAATATATATTCCAACGCAACCGCCTCTCTTTCCAATTCGATCATTTCGGAATAGAGTAAACCCTGGTATCAATACTGAAGAAGACGAAATTGATGGGTTTAACCATGTTTCAGTTAATGCGATGGAGTGGATGTTTAGAAGCAATATATATTAAAATTTTTGATGGTTTCCCGGGGTAATTTGGATTCTAAGCACAGGAGCACTCCGTTAGGCCAAACTCTTAAGGATTTTCCATTTCCATTCGGGAACGCTTTCTTTTTCTGCTCACTCACTCATTCTCACGCATCGCAGTGCCTAGTTCAGTAGTCAAGGCCAGAATTATTTTACATTTTTATGTATTTTACCTTTTGAGTACCGATCCTTTTTGATGAAATCTATATTGACTTCGTGGAAAGACATTGCAGAATGAAGATATACATTAATTTTCCAGAGGGATATTAATTCGCGATCGGTTTCGTTAGATATAAGTGCTCCTGAAGATGTAACTGCGCTTTGAAAACCGGTCTCGAATTAAATTCCCTGTGGGAAATTACTAAGTGTATTTTGTTTCTATTCTATCTAAATTATGAATGTTCAGCAGTACTCTCAAAAAGATTTATTTGAAGGAATTGTGGAAGACAAGAATCATAGAGGATGAACGAAGGTTAGATTATGAGAGGAAGGTGATGGTTGACGTTAAGACGCGGTGCTCTTAGTGAATGTAACAATTCGCTGGGTACAGGACGACTTAGAAAGCTGCAATGTAAAATTACATCTACATATGTACCCTATCCACTTTTCTACTCGATTACTTTCGCATATTATTCGCGGAAAATGTGTATTTCTGAAGCGATTCATTCTAGCATTTATTTCCCTTATCCTCATCACGGTATCCGAATGACCTATAAAACAGAGGGATAGCATTAAATCACTTACGTCTTTTGAGTACGTGCTCTGCAACAAATCATTCCTCGGATCAAATCCACGACGGTTGCAACTTCTCCAGTAACCAATCGACAACCTTTTTTAAAATGTTTCAACTTTATTTAAAACTTAATAGATTGATTTAAATAAAATCAACATGTTCAAGCGCTACTTCGTGGAAAGCCATATCACAGAAGAGAAAAACTTTTGCAATATTATCGCACTTTTTATTAACACGATTGGTTTCGCTGAAGTCGCAGCATCTTCAGGATACACGACAGATATACCGATTTAAAGCCTCAAAATAATAATATAAAATTTACTAAACTGAAGTTACCTTGCCATGAATCTTTCACATCAGGATACAATCAGAACTTGACGTCGACACCACCAATTCTCCAATTCCATGTTTATACGTATATTTTATTCGAGCGATAATGCAGTTGGATGGAAAAATATTCTTTTGTTCTCAATTGCGCCTACCTAAGGATCTCAATATCCTCCTTTGCTTCGCTCTTTTTTTTCGCGTATCTGCCTTCGTAGCAGCGGGAAAAAATGTTTTGAACATGAAGTGTTCAATATTGAGCTTTAGGTTTCATCTCATGGCTCGAATCCAACGGGAGCTGTATGTGACTTTGCCATGAAATTGCCGAGTTAAATCTTGGCTCGTAGGCGAATCTCCTAAGAAGACCGTTGATCCAAAATATAATTACCCGATGTCTTCCTAAATTGAGAGAATACATAAAAAGTGTTGGTAGATACACAAACGCGTGAGAAAATCCAAAGCAAAATAAATAATATGTAACAAAATATATATTGTAATTAACGTATAAAATACAAATTTTCGCCGAAAGGCACACATTTTTAAAATAAATCCGTTATCATGCGCGTACATTTCAATTTTTAGCATTCATCCGCGGCCCTCTTTTCAATCACATTAATTGGCTGTTAACGTTGAGCTTGAATTTCCCCGTAAATATTTTTAAAATGTTCATTAGCCTGATTACTTTCCAATTTGCGGCATCGTATTGGCCCTCGCCTATTTTGATGAACGAAGACCCCCAAGTTGAACTCTTACCACACCTCTTCACATCATATTGAATATATACATATAATACTGATGAAAAATCAAATAGTTGCTATGTGAAATATTTTTTGTTTACTTTGCATTTTCATTGGTGTGGATTGGGTTGGAATGGAGTAATAGGAGCAATTATATAAATGTATTCCTAACTGCCAATAGGCGTCAAAAACTATTTTGAATTCAATATGAAGCTACGTTCATCGACAGGAATATTATACATTAAAGAGTGGCGAAACGTACCTCGTGGCGAAGTGGCCATAAAAGTCAGACAACGCCCAATTCGAAATTCAAAAGGATTGGGGGTTATTTCCTTATCTCCATCCAGAGTATGCTTTCTTTACAAATCAGCATCATCAGCAGTATTTCAGGATACTCCCAACCGATCTACTGCCACTTCTCCGCTTCTTTTATACCTTTCAATGACCATGATGTAATAAATTACCTTTGATGCCGAGTTCAACATGATTCTTTCGCCATCTCCAACACGGGAAGGAATGCCTTCCAAACTATTCCCGTGAAGAGGGTTCCCTCACTTAAAGCAAGCTTCGCAATCTAAATAGCCTTTGAATCGGTGGTATCTTTATACTTCAAGGAATTCGAATTTTTGGGGCCTATCTATGTCAGGATTCTTTGATCGACGTCTCTAATCTCGCTTCATATCTAACAGCAATAGCCATAGTCATCTTATTCTCCGTGGGCAAGTACAATTTGCATAGATTTGTCAAGAATAAAAGTAATATATATATTATACCCTTATGACCCTTATAGAATAATAGGTATGCCCAAGAATTAGTACATTTTTCATGAAATGATATAATATTATCAAACATATTACAGATAGGAATATTATAATAAAACAATATTATAATAAAACAATATCATAACAAAATACATTTTCAATGACCAGAAATAAATAAAATACATAGCATATTATAATTAAATTCGTTTTTGTCCGCTTAATCCAGGTACTCATTTACACAAAAGAGAGACTTCAATATAAAACTGTTACAATTTCTTTTTGTATACTTTTATTTCTGCTGTACATGTTTTCGAATTTGGCAATTTATTATATAATTTCACTTCGGCATGAAACCCTCCTT
Organism: Sympetrum striolatum; assembly: GCA_947579665.1. Lineage (NCBI taxonomy): Eukaryota > Metazoa > Arthropoda > Insecta > Odonata > Libellulidae > Sympetrum > Sympetrum striolatum. Next base: position 81,717,033 of record OX388352.1, read on the forward strand.
TCTTATCCAATTCTGTCCTACATAATGTCATTTTCAGATCTTGTTTGGTATGTATCTTGGAATTGAAGGCCATAGACCCCATATTATTTTTAATGTTGAGAATTTTTTCAAATAAATGAACTGTGAGAAGAGGTATAATTTTCTCTAAAATATTCATTTATTCGCATGTATGTACTAATTGCAGACTCAAGTCTTAATACCTTTTCATATCACTAACTTCGAAAGACTGCAGCAGAACACAGTTCTATGTATTCATTAATTCTGAAGCCGAAATAAGAATCATGCGAAAGAGAAAGTTAAATGAAGGAATCGCGACAATGCCAAATAACTTGAAATTATTATCTTTTAACGTAAAGGATAAGTGAGGACTATAAACCTAGATAACTAAAAACAAGATTTTAAAATTTTGATTGGAGATTAAGCCGAAACAATAGTATTTAATTTTAATTCTAAATAACCTTTCAAAGGTCATGGTTATTTAGGTTCAATGTTATTTAGAGGTAAGTGGCCACTTGGCTAAAAGCCACAATTAAATATTGGAAATTATAACACTCAGTACTATAAATGGAAATTAAATAAACAAAATTAAAATAAAGGGAAGAATCAGCATGTCTGTACCGCACAATAATGACCACAATATTTTAATAACTCAATTTGAGGGAATGAATTTCCGAATTTTAATTACTTCAATCTAATTAACGCAGATAAATTTGGAATAGCATAGTAGAAAATGTAATAACATGTAAGAGGAAACACTATTTTCCCTTAACATTAATTCTATATGGGCCTAAATTTCCTGTCTATTCATATGGGAGAACGCGTGAATTCGGAATCAACAATCGCCTTAGTTGACAGAGGTTCAGGTTATTTCCTACGACAAAATTTACACAATTTTCGTTCATTTCGCCAAGTGTTCTTGTAATTTCGATCAAAAGGTACGTTCCAACTCTAAAATAAAATTCTTTACTCAATTTCTCTTTTTTTAGTGCGTGTCTCGATTGAATAGAACCATCATTTTTAATTTAAATTTGCTAAGAAAAAAATCCTGTAAAATATGAAAACTAACTTTATGTTCATTTCTTATGGAAGCCTTTCCGCACGTTCTGGGGTCGAACCAGGCATTATTAGGGAATGAAATCTTCACATCCTCATCTTCCGTTATACAAAGTCCAAGCGTGCGAAATGTGATTGAAATCGGTGGAATGGTTTCAGAGAAAAGCTAGATAAGCGTAAATTTTCGGACTGACAAACAACAACAAAAATGTATATATAACACCGCTATAATTCACGATGGTTTAATACGTTATAGTGTAACATAAGAAAACTGCACATACATTTATCACGAAAGGAGGTCATAACTTAAAATTCTTCTGTTAAATACATAAGGTCTTCTGTAGCAGGTCGACGTTGGACTACACTGAGCATTCATTGTTATCTTTAGATGGTTTCCTTTCTTTCAGAGATGCTTCATTTTTCGCAAAGAGCTTCGAAATGAGCTCAAAATATTTAAAAAATTGAAAAATGAGGTCCAAGTCTTCGATTTAATTTTAGATTCATCACTTTCTGGGTCAATTCCGCCTTTTTGTAGGATACACCTCCACAATTCCAATCTAAAGGTGTTAAGGATAAAAATCTTTCCTCAATTCGTATATTGTTTTTGCTAGGGATACTCATTGGATATAAATAAAAAATATATTAACAGCGATTTATAAGCTGTATGCCACATAAAATAGGTGACTAATTAAACTGGTGAAATTTTCGCATATTGTGAAGTACAATAAAAGAGCTGATTCATGGTTTAAAATACTAGTTCTATTTAATAACTATATTTTAAATCGAGCTAGAAAGCTGAAATTTCAGGGGAGGTTTATAATTCGCAGTCGAGACGGAAAAAATCGAAAATCCCTAGATTATGTACTAGGCTTGAGCCCAGAGATTAGTATACTTTTTTCAGTGGGTTTAAACGGGAGAAACGAAAAATAGCCATTTAGAACAAATTTATTTAGTTCATAAAATATGAAAAAGTACGCGTACAGCAGTTTACAATCCTAATTTCATACACCGTGACATTGATGGCAACAACAATCAGCCTACAACAGATTTCACGAGGTAACAAAACCATTTTGGCAATTTCTAAGACTGTTCTGCAAATGCTTTGACTTTGTCTAACGCCGCAATTTATTACTGTAAATAACATTTTTATGTTAGTCTTGTATATAAGGTAATAATATTTGCCATATTGTAATATTTTTCACCCAAAATAGAATTACACGCTACCCGCATCAGAGAGGAGATGACGATACCAATGTCTTTTACAATCTGGGTTTACTATTTAGAGTCATTCTAACTTTATAGTTGACGAATTCTCATTCAAACGTAATTCTAATTATAATTTTTCAGCTACCACGCAATCCACCAATCATTTCCTGAGGTATCAAGATTGTTAAGATTGTCCTAAAATTGTCGTAAAAGTGGCAAGAATTTATTTCGCTTGCAAGATACAAGTCATCGTCGTACCACTGTTTGCCCACTCCTTGAATAAAAACTGTTGGTTTTCATTTCAATATCTTCGGTACATTAATCAATGTTGAATAATTTTAAGGACATACGAATAGTCAGCAAAATTAATATTCTCTCATATTCTTAATAAATTCTTAATAATATTCTTTGATAAATTACGTAAAAAACTGAGATTTTACACCATTCAACATCAAAATACCATCTGTCTAATTTCAACATCGAATTGCCTAATTTCATTACCTGAGGATGATTGTATGAGTCGAAACCATGGTCGTTTCCAAACAAAAATTTCCTGTGGTTAGTAAAAGTTAATCTTCATTCATTTGTTCCTTTCATTCACTGTTGCGCACTCTCACGTATATGCTATTAAAAAGAGTTAGTAATCATTCATATTTATTAATCTGCATTTCTCCCGCCATCGCTGCTCATTATGCCCTCGCTCTCAGACATTTTCACCGAACTTGGCGGACATGATATCCTTAATATTTATGAAAGCGATGAAGATGAGTAACTGTGTGGATGCTGTACTTATACTCGATGAGTTTCTATCCGGCTTAGCGCCAAAAGACCACATTCAATCCATAAATGGAGACACGAGTCTCTGTTTTTGGAGAAAGAGTCGAATCTGCTGGGTTGCGAAATTTTTTCATTGGGAACAAAGAAGGTTCTTTCATTTCTCCTTCATTTTCCGTTTCAATCGATCCCATCCGAATGATTAGGAGGGTGGGAGTCAAGAGGTGTTGCGTACAAAGCTGTGTCCCAGTCTACGTGAACAGAAAGGTGGGGCAGGTACGAGGTACTTAATATTCTCAGATTTTTTGTGTATAAGGAAAGTAAAAAGTTAAGATATTGTATGAATAACATTATTACAATCTTAAATTTGTAAGAATTCATATATTTGAGATTGAACATTTAGCATTTTTATATTATTAATAATTTTTCGAAAAAGGGTAACCTTCACCGTTTTGCCCCACAACTGGGTACTATGTTGAATTAAAAGTAAATATTAAGTTGAAAAACCTTAAAAAATTAAAAGATAACTTATGTAGAGCATTCATACACAAGTTATTAACATGATATGCACATGTGGGTGGCCTCATCGTCTTCACGATCAATTCTAGTATAAGCATTGTGTGCTCACGTAAGGCTATCGGCATATCTATTCCAGTCCTCCGCTGAATATTCACTACAGTGACGGCAGTCATCGTATTCTTTAATATCACTAGAAGATGGAGGTTACTTTTGGTATCATTTGCACGAATAACAACCACATTCTGTTTAGTTTAAATAAACCAAAACTTGGTAAAAAGAATTATTATTAATTAAATAAAATTTGTTCGCGCAGCCCAATTTATTTGTCGCCTTAAACTTTTGTATTTCTCACGTTACGAAGAACTTGTTGTCACGAGTGGAATTGAGATAGAATTTGGCTTTAGGACGATCTCTTGAATGGAAATGTCGCTATTACTTTTTTATTTCTGAAAGCGGCGGCTGCGAGTAAACCTCATCTACAGTTTATTTCTAACATTTTTTCAACAAGCTTCTAATCCATGTTTCTCTTTCTTTGATGGATGAATATAATTAATGGCATTTTCTCTCCTTCTCTCGTCGGAAATTCTTCATACCATACCTCATGCTTAGCATTCTCCTTATATCCATATTTCAAATCCTTCGAGCAGGGTCCATGTTTCACATAAGCAAACTGGGCTGAAATCGAAAAAAAAAATCCGGACATCGGGTCAAAAATGGTTTTTTTGAGTGCGGAACTAGAAACTTCGCTCAGTTGATGCAAAAAATATTGGATTTTATGTTTCCGTTTACGTTTTTTTTAATATAATCAGGCGTCTAAAAGATGCAGGGGTGAAACTTGAGAAATTTTCGCAGAAAACTATTCTCTCGGATTTTCCGAGAAACATTCAAGTTTGTTGATTTATAGAGACTTTCGAGAGAAACTGTTGGAAAATCCGACGATGCAGCAATATAGTATATCCCTTACAATGTAACCTCGTACAGTGTACATATTCGATCGACATACGAGGTTAGGTAGAAGATGCCTATTGGGCCTAACCGCACCAATAATGAGCCAAACTAACTGACTAACTAACTGTGGTAAAACGACATGTACGACGAGGCCGTCGCCCCAATTCCCACGCAAGGGCCAGAGGACACGAAAGGTCCTTCACGATGAGGGCGCTCCAGGGAATGCCGAAAGGCGGAGGGTACCTCCAGATGTGGAAAGCGGCCAGGGGCCATATTCTGTAACTCATTTCCCGTCGGTACGGTAGCCTCTCAGTCGGTTGGGATCGCAAACAGACTCTGCGAACTCTCGATGCTATTCTGAACTCTCGATGCTATTCTCTAAGCTCCTGCGTCGGTACGACGGCTAGCCATTGTCGGTAAATCTACCGATAATGAAAAGGAGTCGGTAGCGATAGGGGTCAGTCGGTTAGCAGACGAACTGTGGCAAGTGTGTGCATATTTAACAATATTGTAATGAATACCGGTCCCGAGTGTTCCATAGGCGCATTTGCATTACGTAGGCGTGATTGTTGCCGGTTGTGGTAACGGGAAAATAGGCACTGTTGGGCAGAGTACGAGGTAGCCATTTTCTCGGAAAGACGTTGTAGAGTCATGTGTTGAATAAAAACGTTACATTGGTGTCAGAAGTGGGATTAACAAATAATTTAGTGTGAATCTCAGTTTGAGAAAGAAATGGAAACATCTAAAGTGACTCTGGAGCAGTTGAAGGTGAAGGATCTGAAGAGGGAACTTGAGGAGCGCGACTTCGACATCGACGGAAACAAGTCCGCTCTTCAAAACCGCCTTCGCCAAGCGTTGCTGGAAAATGGCGAAGATCCGGATACCACCCTTTTCGAGTTGGAAGGAAATATTTCTGCCGTTTTGAGGGGACTTTCTATTATGGAGGTAAAGATAGCCGAATGTTCTCGAACTTTGAGGGAAGAACTCCTAGAAAATTCGAGAAAATTAGAGGTAAAAATGAACGATAATGCTCGAAGCCTGGAAGTGAAATTCAGAGATGAAATACTAAAGGAAACCGATAAGTTTCGGAAAGAAATGGACAGTTTGAACGCACGGATTGAAGAGTGGGCGGGGAAGCCAGTTGCCCCTGCGTATGCAGCCTGTGCAACAACCGTGAGAGATGGGTCAACACTCAGGCTGCAGACGCCAACATTTGATGGCAAAACTCCCTTCGCGCGATATCTGAGCGCGTTTGAAAACGTAGCGGAAGCCTATAGCTGGACGAAAGAAGAGAAAGCGTCGGCACTGAAGGGTTCGCTACGTGATGATGCCCTAGACCTCATCCAAAACCTTACCGCCGATGAAAAGAAAGACTACGAGCTGCTAGTGCAGCGTCTGGAGGAGAGATATGGTAACAGACACCTGGAGCAGGTCTACCGCATCGAATTGAAGCACCGCAAACAACGATCCAACGAAAGCCTTCAAGAATTCGAATGCGCCATAGTTCGGTTAATTGGCCTGTCTTATCCAACGCGCCCGGCCGAATATCTGGAAGATATGTCGAAAGACGTATTTATCGACGGTCTCAAGGATCCCGAAACAGCAACAACAGTAAGGATGGCTCGTCCGAAGACATTAAGTGATGCGTTAGCGATAGCGCTTGAGTTCGAAATCGCCAAACAAGCATCACACGGGCCTAGTAGGGTGCGAACGGTGACGGAGGACAGCATCGAGGAAGTAGTGCGGCGAGTATTGGAGCAGACGAAGAGCCGTAGGCCGTTTCGTCCGCGATGTTGGAAATGCGGTGAACTGGGGCATCTAATGAGCAAATGCAACAGGCACCGGAAGACCGAAGAGGAACCAACGCCGGCGGGAAAACTAGATTGGGTAGGTGAGATGGGGCAAACGGCGACCCAGGATTACCATGCCCCGAAGAATACAATTATTGTGGCAACCGTTAACCCAGGATCCGGAAGTGTTTGTGTCGATGGGTCAATCGACGGAAGACCTTGTTCCATGCTGGTAGACACGGGCGCGACTAGAACCATCATCCGGCACGATCTTATTGGGAGAAAGAGGGCGGTCGCAACTAAATTGCGACTACGAACGGCTACGGGCGCTGCGGTTAATGTGCATGGGGAAATGGACATTCGTCTGGCAATAGGATCGACTATCGTGGATCACCGTGTCCTCGTCGCTGACATAGAAAATTGTGTGATCCTAGGGATGGACATCATGGGCAGCTGTGGTTTCCAATTGGATCTGAAGCGCGGAGTATTGAGGGTGGACAACGAAGAAATGATCTTAAATCCTGAAAAAAGTGCTTCGATACGTGCAATTCTCTCCGAGGATACAATAATAAATCCTAGGAGGGAAACATTCGTGATGGCGCGGTTAGAAGGAAGTCCACAGTGCGGAAGAACCATTATGCTGGAGCCCAAGAATGATGACGCACATGTCGGTCGGGGAATTCTAGTGGCGAAGCAAGTGATCACTACTGAAGATATAGTCCCGATCAGATTGATGAACATCGATTCGCACCCTGTGAAATTGGATAGAGGCGCTGTATTAGGAAATTGCGCAACCGTGTCGTCAATTCAGCATCAGATACGGACAATACCGACCGATTTTTCGACAAAGATCCCTCCAAAGTTAGCCAGCTTAATAGCGGATACGAGCAGTGGCAGAAGTATGAAACAGAGGGAACAAATCAGGAACCTGTTCCTTAAATTTCAAGATGTGTTCGATGTGGACGACGGAGTAAGAGGGAGAAGCAACATCGTCCGACACAAAATCGACACAGGGAATGCAAAACCTATTCGTCAACCGCCTAGACGCTTGCCACTGGCGAAACGTGAAGAAGCAGAACGAGTCCTTAGGGAGATGAAAGATGAAGGAATCATAGAGGCGTCAAACAGCCCATGGGCCTCTCCAGTGGTCCTGGTAAAGAAAAAGGACGGATCGACACGATTTTGTGTGGATTATCGGCAACTTAACAACGTCACACGGAAGGATAGCTATCCATTACCAAGAATCGACGATACACTGGAAACCCTGGCAGGATCGAAGATATTTTCCACCCTGGATTTGAAAAGTGGATACTGGCAGGTTGAACTAGCCCCTGAAGACAAAGAGAAGACAGCGTTTACGCTCGGATCGGGACTATGGCAGTTTACGGTGATGCCCTTCGGGCTGTGCAATGCCCCAGCGACCTTTGAGCGGCTGATGGAAGGCATCTTGAACGGACTATCGTGGAAAACTTGCCTGGTGTACCTGGACGATATTATCGTGGTGGGAAAATCATTTGACGACCACTTGGACAACGTGAGCAGCGTATTCCAGAGACTACGAGAGGCAGGTCTAAAACTGAGCCCGAAGAAATGCTGTTTCTTGCGCCAACAAGTTAAATATTTGGGACACGTTGTGTCCGGAGATGGAATTGCGGTCGACAGTGAGAAGACAGAGGCCATTAAAGGTTGGCCGGTACCCCGTGACAAGCACCAATTGAGAAGTTTCCTGGGACTGTGTACCTATTACCGACGGTTCGTGAAAGGGTTTGCGAACATTGCGAAACCACTGACAAGACTCACCGAGGAGGCCAGGAAATTCGAGTGGGGTCAGGACTGTCAGGAAGCCTTTGTAGAGCTTAAGGAGGCATTGACAACATCCCCGATCCTTGGATATCCGAACGAACGAGAGAAATTTATCGTGGATACGGACGCAAGTAACTTCGGAATAGGAGGAATCTTGTCCCAAATCCAAGGCGGGCAGGAGCGGGTTATTGCTTACTTTAGCAAGACGCTCTCGAAACCCGAACGCAACTATTGCGTGACCAGGCGTGAGCTGTTAGCCGTCGTTAAGTCTGTGGAACATTTCTACAAATACCTGTACGGACGGAAGTTTCTACTGCGAACCGATCATGCCGCACTCAAATGGCTCCTTCAGTTCAAGAACCCTGAAGGACAGATAGCTCGCTGGATCGAGAGGCTCCAGGAGTATGAATTCGACATCGAACATCGGCCTGGTAAGAGTCATGGAAATGCAGACGCGCTCTCTAGAAGACCGTGCCCTTTAGAGTGCTCTCATTGTCATCGAGCCGAAGAAAAGTCGGAGAGGGTCTGTAGAACTACCGTGGTCTCCGTAGAATGGACACTTCCTTCGTTACGACTTGACCAGAGAAAGGACCCGGTCCTTAAGGAAATTCTGGTTTGGAAGGAAAAGGGTCAGCGTCCGGAATGGCCGGAAATTTCATCAGGCTCCCCCAAACTCAAGAGCTATTGGGCGCAATGGGACTCGTTAGTGGTGGAGGATGGCGTTTTAAAACGGGCACTGGAGAACCAGGATGGAACGGAGCAGAGGCTGCAGCTGGTTGTTCCTTCAAGCAAGATCCCGGAAGTATTACGGCACCTTCACGACGAGGCATCTGGCGGACATTTAGGGATGAAGAAGACCCTTCAGAAAGTGCGCGAGCGATTCTACTGGGTGAACTGCTCGGGCGACGTGAAGGACTGGTGTAGGAAATGTACCACCTGCTTCGCCAGTAATGGGCCACAAAAACGTCCCAAGGCTCCAATGAGACAGTACAACGTAGGGAGCCCGTTCGAAAGAATTGCCATCGACATTGCAGGACCATTCCCAGTAACCGAACAAGGGAATAAGTACATCCTGGTCGCCATGGATTACTTTACTAAGTGGGTGGAGGCGTATGCTCTCCCTAACCAGGAAGCAGTGACGGTAGCTGATGTGTTGGTCAAGGAGATGTTTTGCCGGTTCGGAGTACCCCTGGAGCTGCACTCGGACCAAGGAAGGAACTTTGAGAGTGATCTGTTTCAAAGGGTCTGTGAGAAGCTTGGACTCCGGAAGACAAGGACCACAGCCCTTCACCCCCAGTCCGACGGAATGGTGGAACGAATGAATCGCACTCTCAACCGCTATTTGGCGAAAATGGTCTCTTCACACCAACGAGACTGGGACGAACATGTACCGTTCTTCCTAATGGCCTACCGATCAGCCGTTCACGAATCGACAGGACAAACTCCTGCCAAAGTTCTCTTCGGGCGGGAACTCAAGCTGCCATGCGACCTGGTATTTGGCACCAGACCGGGCGAAGACGTGGCAGGAGAGGATTACGTCTCGAGAATGCGGAAAAAGATGGATGACATCCACGAGCAGGTGCGCTACCAGCTGAATATTGCCAGTGACCGCATCAAGGAGCGTTACGACCTCAACGCCAAGGAGGGCGGCTATCAAGAAGGAGACCAAGTTTGGCTGTACAACCCGCAGAGGAAACGTGGTCTGTCATCTAAGTTACAGACAAATTGGGAAGGCCCCTACGAAGTAAAGAAGCGGATTAATGACGTTATATACCGAGTAAGAAAATTACCAACTGGAAAGCCGAAAGTGGTTCACTTTAATCGGTTGGCTCCGTACGTTGGTAGCAATGAAGATGGGCGGGTCGCTCGAGTGGAGTCTGAGAGCCGGGAATCAACAGGAGTGCGCTGCCGGTTCCGGGACGGAACGGAGCTGAGGAGGGGGCAGTGTAATGAATACCGGTCCCGAGTGTTCCATAGGCGCATTTGCATTACGTAGGCGTGATTGTTGCCGGTTGTGGTAACGGGAAAATAGGCACTGTTGGGCAGAGTACGAGGTAGCCATTTTCTCGGAAAGACGTTGTAGAGTCATGTGTTGAATAAAAACGTTACAATATCATCAAAGCAAATGCGTTAATTGAATGCCCGTAATTAGCAGAATGTAAAATAAAGCCGCAATAAGACATGCGATCGCATAAAATGAATGCGATTCTTGCTTTTAGATGCAAAATGATGTATGCCATAGTACATATGGATGCACGTATGTACTACGTTTCTTGGAGCGTGCATCTGTCCAAGGACGTGGAATAAAATAAACGTTTTAATCTTTTAATAATAAATGTAAATAACCGTCAATAATTCATTAGGTAAAGTGTTGGGGAACGCTTGACATCCGTTACATATTTTACTGTTTCCCTGTGCGAGACTCGACTTAGGAAAAATAACGACTCCGCTTGAAGAAAACTTTAAATAAAAGAGAAATAGATTAAACCTAGCCATAGTATTTCATGCGATCAAATTTTCTAATTTTTAAACGTATAATGATTAACTTTTAACTGACGTGGATGGAATAATTTTTGTTCATTTTAAAACACAATTTTACCACTAGATTCCATTAAAATCATATATTTCAGCATTATTTAAAAGGCCAAGACAATTGAATAATGTTTGTAGAGTGTAGTTAATCCAGGCGAAACTAATTACAAGTATTAATTACGTATAAGGAAGTGCTACAGTCGAAAGTTGCTGTACTTCGGTTCACAAGGAGAAGAGAGGATTTTGCTTATATAGCAAATATAAAGAAAGAAAATATACCTATCCGTTTATACGAATCGAGGTCTTTACTAGCTGACCAATATGAAACTGATTTGAAGACAGCAACAGTTCCAACGCTAACTTTATGAAGCACCTAAGGAATTCGTGGAAATCTAACCTCCAAGAAATCAGTCAGTTAGTGTATCAAAGGTACTATCTACCTACTAATTGTCTACTACTTTCACAGATACTAAGTTCTAAAAATCACGCACCGACTTCTAGTTAATAAAATTACGAAATTTAGGGATTCACTGTAGGGCTAATAGTATATTAGATATCGATATTTTATTACCATAAGTATCCTTGTGCTCGAATTTGGGCACTGGAAAATCGTCTGCAAGCAATGTATGTTAAATTCAAACATCGACCATTTAAGACCATACAAACTAACTAATGCAATTATAAATATCATCGGTAAAATTCTTTCAAAACTTTAGTAAGAAATTAACAAAGGACCACAACAAATCTTAGTTACCTAACATTTCATACATAACATCAATATTTACATCTGCTTTTACACGCCTTGTTTCATTCTTCATTTGACTACTCGTTTGCCTTATCATTGGTTGAGATGAAGCATGTGACCATCACCTTCGGAAATGCTCGGATGCTTCCCCCTAAAGTGGGTGGGGGCAGTCGGTTTGGTAGTTTTCTGCCCGACCAGTGGCGCAGCGAGGGGGGGGTTTTAGGGGTTCAAACCCCCCCCCCAAGAGTCAAGTCCTAAGACTAGCTCTATACTTTTATTTCTGCTGAAGAGTACAAAACCCCTCCCTCGCTAGGGTGGGGTTATCACGCAAATCATACAGATACACTGCTTGTCATGTGTTTGCTTGATACATTCATCGAAAGCTTCGTGTACCCGTAAATATGGCTCCGATTTCAGTGAAAGTGATGTTTTCGGTAGCAGAGTAGACATCGATATCAATGGGGCGCAATGATACGAGTGTTTCGAAAACTATGTTCAACGCGTGCGCTTCTAAATCCTATCCTTTAGTTAGATAACTCACGCCATAAGATAAGATTCCCATGAGAAAAATTCGAAAGTGCTGATTTGTTTACTCCTCGAAAAAATACAAGCGAACATTCGAGAAGTAATTCGAAACTTGCACCCTGAAAACAGAGATTAAGTTTGAGGGACAAACAGATAGATAAAACGCTCAGTTAGATCTTTTGCATGTGACTGTTTCAAGGGTGTAAATACAAAGATAGGCTCGTGAGTATTGCTTTCGAGAAATTCACAACAGTTCGAAGGAGAGTTTTGTTTGGATTTCATTTAGATGGACATCCAAAAATTCCTTTCACAGTCCGCTAACAGCTCGAGGCCGCTATCGGAAAAAAAACTTAAGTTAATGGCCATGTGTTTTTTGTGAAATAACCATTATTAGATGCATAAATTAGGATTTTCTTATTTTAGGGCTTTTATCAGAGGACACATCTCAACATGAGTTTAGCGACAATTGAAAAGCTACTTTTTCCTTTATTAAGCATTCTAGACGATTAAAAGTCTGCACACAGTTGACTCTTTATTACTCGGGATGATAGAAAATATACTGATCTTTATTTTATGATTGCCTGTTAATTTGATGTATATTTAATAAAAATTTTCGCTAACCGAATTTCCATAAACATTTGAAAAAGTATTGGAGCAATGAAAGATTTCAGTAAAAATTAATCTGCGATGATATTATTAATAATATACCATTTTCGAAGCAAATCTGTCAGCTCAAAGGTATTGTGCGCGTAAGTTACGCACATATTTATCGGAACTGTGACTTGATGACTTGAATTAAACTTGATAAACTGTGAATTAAATTTTTCAGTTTCCTTTTCGATGCAGCCAATTTTTTCTCTGGTGATAGAATCCCACGAATCTCATAACTTATCCTGTTAACCGCTTGGTCATGCAATGCCCATTCAAAATTTCCATTCATGGAAAATATTTGTTTTCTTTGAACACTCAGTGCGTAAGACTGGGTTTGCATCAGCTCTTTGCTGGTTAAACCACCTATTACTTAGTCTAAATAATTGTAAGTTGACGTCTTCATTTTTTTCACCTTGGTATGTGACTTTAATACTGCAAGTTCAATTATAATATCAACTATCATCAAGAGTATACTGTATTTTTTAATGCAGCCGAATTTTTAATTTTCGGTATGAGACGCATTCAATGAAATACATATCTAATACATAAATAACGAAATCAGGCTTAATTGTAAGCCTGGCAGAAAATTTCATCTGATAAAAATTATTTTTTTGTTTCTTATACAAACCTTGTGCAATAAGCTGTTTGGGTATATACTTCGTATCATTATTTTTATACATTGATGGCGTTTTCTTGACAGGCGATATTTCAATTAAATTCCAAAATCTGCTGATGATATAGTCAAATAACGAAAGATAATGAAATAAGCATGGGCGCGCCAATGTGGGGGAACAAATGAGTGGATGTTACGTTTTATATCGCTTGCCAAATAACCGTAGCTATTTTTTTCCTTCCCACGCTTTGCAACCTCTTGGAAGAAAGAACTCTCGAAGACTCGGAAAGTTTATATCTAAATCACTAAAAAGCTTCAGCATAGAAAAAATGAGCTTTTAATAGATATTGAACGTATCCAAACCAGAAATCCAAAGAACACACTTGTTAAGTTTCCAATTGTTCGCTTATGTAAACTACTATCTTGCAAAGTGTAATAAGTTGGCCACATAAGCGTTAAACTCCTCTAGTTTTGAATGTATTTAGTTTTTGAAAGAATTGACATATATTGTAGTAAGTAGCGGGCATGAATATACTAGCCCCTGTAAAGTAGGCATTTTTCGTTTCCTCAGACCCCCCCCATTGGTAAATCCTGGCTGCGCCACTGTGCCCGACGATGCTACAGAATAGGATTTAGAGGCCGAGTCGGTGAGAGATCACGGTTTCTTCTCTAGTCGGTTGGATTTGAAATCGAACCAAATGCTTCCAAACCGACAAGTTACAGAATATGGCCCCTGAGCACTTAGGCGGCAGAGTGCAATTGCGCTAAGACAGAGGGTGCCGGCATTTGCACTCCAGAAGGACTGGGTGGTCCCTGGGATCCTACGCCACTTCCACTCCTGCGAACCTCCACATGGGAAAGTTCCGAAACTGCACGTACGGCCCTGGACCGCCATCTGTATATAAGGAATGGGATTTTTGAGAAAATAGAGTTCGTTCTCTACGGGATTCGGAGTCACTACACAGACCCGAAGCGATTCGTCTCGTCGAGATTCCGGCGTCACTTCCAGGAAGAGCTCCCTGTCACCGATATCGAGGGAGTCAATATACCGAACCCGCCGACGTTCACCCGGAGTCACTAAACAGACCCGATGAAAGACCAGGAAGCCAAAGAGTTGAGGGAGTCACTACACCGACATCGAAGATCCGTGAGAACATAGAGCCTGGTAGAGACTTTGTTATAAGTAAACTCGTCTAAGTCTTTCAATCGAGTAAGCCCTAATTCTTACTCAACGAACCTTTTCATTGACGAATCCGATCGTAACGTAACAACGAATTGTTCAATTCATCGAGCGTTACGACGTAACCTCGCGTCAACTGTGAGCTCGGACATGTAAACTAAATTAATTGAATCACAGTAGAAATATGAATCTTCTCAATTGAGTTATGAATCATATGACTAATATATAATATAGTATGATTTGAGACAGATACTTGCAACTACAAGTTAGACACTTAATCAGCGATCAAGACGTTTTCAGGCTAACTTCTCTTCCTCATCTATAAGAATTTGACGTGGTCTTAAAAGTTTGATCTATTCAGTCCTAGTCTTTCATATTTACTTTGTGTGACGTATGCCTCTCCTAAAGCATCACCATGGATCTTTTTTTTTATTTGATACCAATTGAAATCGATTATCAGGTTCAAATGGTAAAGAATGAATAGTTGCAAAAAATTTGCATTGTTCATTTATGATTATGATGAGAAACATATGTCCTCTTTCTTATACATTTGGAGTAACATCTTTCCCGAAGCTCGTACTTTAAACTATTCAGCTTGCAATAAATAACGGTATTACATTTTACTCTGAATTTTGGTGAGTATTGGAAGAATCGGAATGTTATTACTATTTTTATGATTTATTTGCTACTAACGAGTGCAAATAAAATAAGAATATATGATATCGGGTGAGAGATGTATAAAATCCTTATGAATGTCGTTGAACGAAAATTATAAATTGATTCGATGTCGCCGTGAATCCCACGTCTCTCGATAAATTATTCGCACTTGATTAGTAATTGACGCTATCAATTGAATAATTGACTACTCCTCCCAATTCTGAGTTTACAAAAATTAGATTGCAGGAGATGGAATTACGTTAATTTTGATGGCATGGATTGCTATCAATTTCAGCCCGTCGGAGCATTAATAGGGAAACACATGTAGATGTATTGATCATGCCGAGGTCAATTGATTTGCGATGTAACCCGTATTGCTTTGAAAGATCCCTGCAACACGCCGAAAGGCGACTTTTAGGGTATTAATGTAGATGTAGATGTAAATTGAACTTTTGATCGAAATACTATTATTACGGGTAAAATCTCGGTTTCCAAACAAATTATACTGGTTTCATATAAATATTGATTATATAGTATTACTATTACTAATTGTCTATCAGGGCTTATTAGAAACTACCAAACTTGTGAATTTAGATAGGCCCTTCAGAATTGAAAAATATTAATTAGTTTAATCGCTTGGAAATTATTGGGACTGTTCATACGAATGGGCACCCTCGGATTTTTCATACCTCTCCCGTCTTCCAATCGAAGAATGAAATATCCCAGAATGTATGCTGCATGTTCTTTATCTTACCTTGCTTTATATGTTATAGTGCCATTTTGATTTCCGTATATATTGCATTGATTTCTATTAAATTGATATCGTAACAGACCACGTAAATCTGTACTTATTACTACTGGCCATAGATATTCGAAATGCTTTCACAAATAAATTGAATGCATTTTTCCGAATTTTCCTATTTTAACATAGTTATTTACTTGAAATGTATGTACCAAATAGCGCCAAACTTACAGCTTAACTGTTTAAGAAGTAACATATCTTTAACTTTGAAACTTTTAATACAATTTTCTGACAGTCTTAGACCAATAAGAAATAATGGTTTTCATTGGTCATGTGATTTCTCCTGAGGTGATTAATTTTAGTTTGAGTCATGGTACTTGCACATACTTAGCACATTAAATATAATCTACTCAGAATAAAATGCTAACGGAAGCAAAGTTTACGTTGAGGTAGCTTATCCAATTTTTACTTTCTTTATCTTTTTATTTTACAAGAATATCAAATTGTTTTGACAGATAGTTAGGATGCATGCCTTTCGTTATATATTTGGAATAGTTGAAGTAGTTTTAGCTGAAGAGGTTTTAAATTTGTTCGTATAAATATAATGTTTATAAATTTATGCACATGCTTATATATATTCTACATATTTTTGTTATAAATGTACGTTATTATCTATGACTTATTAAAATCTCCTTGCTTGTGGGTTCAGTACTGGAGTTGTAATAACTCTTGTAATTGTTGATGTGCCTGGATTCATGAACTCAATATAATTATTGATTGTTGTAATGTAAACATTTATAATTGTATATTGTACACGGGTTGTTGTTTGAGGGGTTTTCCTCCCGTCCTTCGCCGAAAGACGGACAAATATCATCACTATTTACGTCCTCCCTATTCAATTCCACCTGGTATACTTAAAGACCAAATTACAACGTTTAGTTATTAGATAAATAAATACATAAATCACTTATGGAAAATATTCCATTCGTCAGAATATGGCAGTAGGAACTCTTCATTGCAAAATCCTCAAAATTTAGAAGGTGTTCTTCAGTTCCTTAAAGAGCTTACGACCATGGAGAAGATTATTAATCGGAACGTACACCGTCTGAATATATCTCCCTCCAAAACGCTTTCTCGAATCCCCACCAACTCCCAAACGCCTTTAATGGGTATTACCCTCTCTAACGAACGGCAATCCGTTGAAATAGTGGTGAAGGTCTTCAGGTACAGATCTTTTTTGCGGCTGTGCGGAGCTCGTGTGGATCACTTTGATCTTGGTCCTTACTTATTGACCCTACTGACATGGATAAGCCTATTAGCCCGAAGTGCTCCAGGCAAGAGTAGCTCTCCAATTCTGAAGAGCACTCGACGTCTTTCGTCGAGTCGGCGCCGTGGATGGAAAACAAGTTATCATTGGAGAACTTCTTTTCAAACTTCCATAGCTTCCCATACACACGTACATTACCTGAGGTGGTTCTGCGTTAAGTGGAGCAAGAAGCTTATTTTATTTGGGTTTTGAACCCTCAAATCTATTATCAGTTCATCTTTATCAACCAGATTATCGGGAGAATTTAACGCGTGGAATTCCAAAGATGGCTGGGGCGAATTATGAGGGAGGTTCCACTCTCCAAACTATGAGAGGACGCGGCGATCACAGATTAAATAGAGGAGCGTGAACAGAAAACCAACGTGGTGAAATATTCTTTTATTATTATTATTATAGATTATTATTAGATAGTGAAATTAAAATTGTTATGGATATATTTATCTATAATTTATAGCTTTAATCATCTTATAATCTTTAGAATAAAAAAATAGTTCCAGGTAGTACAATATATTGAATTATGCAGTAGATTAAAATCATGTTTTGACGTAACTTCGTGGAAGGCCATCACAGAAAAGAATAAGAAAACTTTGTATACTTCCACAAGATAATTTATTGCTACCGGTCTCGCTAAATTTCTAGCATCTTTAGGCGGAATATAGAATAAAAGACAAAGCTTTTTTATTGTCTTCTATGTAGTAGAAATTAATCCAGGCTACTGTATCTGTGTTTGATGTAGGGTTAGTAAACTGTATATTTAAATTATTTACTTATTGTACTAAATAGGCTTATTGTTATTGTCAATACGTCTACCATCCACGGGAGGTATTTGGTTGGGTTTCTAACAACGATTGAGGGGGATATAAGGAGATAACAATAAAATCTGTCCAGTATCAGCCCAAGGACGGCAGCGAAACCCATCCAAATACCTCCTGTGGATAGTAGACGTATTGACAATAACAATAAGCCTATTTATAACCCCCAATAACAATGCCGTCCTTGGGCTGATGCTGGACAGATTTTATTATTATCTCCTTATATCCCCCTCAATCGTTGCTAACTTGTAACCATACCAAATTGAAGCAATTAGATTAAATACATCAATAAATTTTTTGATTCTACCGTACGAAATCCCTAACTCATCAACAATCAGACGAATGTTTGTGCGTCTGTCTTCAGCCTTCACTTTGGCCACATTTTCATCAAACCTTGAAGTTGATGGGCGATCGGCGCGCTAGTCATCTTCGACGAGCCCCAGCCCCTCCCGGAACAGCTTATGCCAGTCGAACACTGTTGAGCGGCTCATGACAGCATCCCCGTAGACGTCCTTAATCATTCCGAGGGTCTCCGTCGCGGTTTTCCCAAGTTTGACGCAGAATTTAATTGCGTAGCGCTGCTCTCTCCATCCGACGACACTTCTTAACAGAGGTTCACGGAAACTGACTTGCTTACTCTCCGCTTGCCCGCAGGTGACTAGAAAAAATATCGGTCTTTTTGGAACGCTCCCCATTACCAAGCTCAGGTGGTCCAACCGCCCTCCACCGCTCCGTTCGTGCTACAGAAATTCAGTCCTACTACTTTTTGATCCTACCCTGTATTTCACTAAAACGTTAGGCTAGAATACTATCGTGGTAAAATTGTTTAACCTAAAAACGAGGTTAAGGACCAGAATAGGGTAATGCCGGAGTAACTAAACCTTCGTCTTCTACTGACAGTGAAGAAGATGACGACTGCCTTTATTGCCATGACTATTAAGCGGAAGGCTGAATAAGATGCACCAGTTGCCTTATGTAGGCAAACAGTACATGTGTCGGGATAGATAGTGAGGACGATGAGGCCATATAAGTGAATGACTTGTATATCTCATGCTCCACACACACCACACAAAAATGCTCAATTTTCACAGTTATCATTGTAATATAGTTTTCTTAATATCGTAACTTTTTATTTTTCTTATACCTCTAAAAATCTGAAAAAATTGGCACCCTGTATTTCCCCACCTTCCTCTATTAACTTTTTTTGTTACTTCTTTATATTTCTGTGAACAGGGTTAGATGAAATACGGGACTTTTGAGCACAAATATTACTGAAATGAAATCGTTTCTATGGATGTATAATTAATTTATAATTCCATGAGAAAATAATTGTGCAATGTAGAACACTTTTATTGGCGTATACTGGCGGAAAGCTATATAACTGATATAATGTTCCTCTATCGCGAGCGTCAAAGTCGCCGCTTGGACCTCCTACAGGAAGTTGAGATTGTGTGCATTCCAAAAAATAAGATTTTGACCGACTAGCATCTTTTTTCCCAACCCCTCGTCCCTTTTTTCCCTTACCAACAGATTCTTTACCGTATATTTTACATAAACTTCCCCATCCTTTTCCTTTTTTGCATATCATGAAGAGTCTGTAATGTAGGTACCTCTGCCTGATGGTACTAGGTCGCTAGAGAAACATTTTGCTCCATTAAAATATGCAGAAGTGTACGTGCAATTTACCACTTACTATTATGGCCTTCCACGCAGCAAAACCTTCTTAAAATTGAGCCTATAAAAATACGTTAAATTGAGTTCATGACTGCAAAGAAAATAAAAAGTAATCAAAGTTCAGAAGTGCTGAGACACGCATAAGATGATTCCCGAAGTTTTTAAACTATGTAAATTACACTTAAGAAGTTTTGCGCCAATATTGGTTAATAAAACCTATTTAGAAACTCTCTACTTCATGAATCAGGTAATTTTCTTCCTTAAATACCTTCAAGGAAGTTTGAAGACTCTTTCAGTTGATGGCTTAGAAGTTGGAAATATGCTAGCACAGAAAGTGAATAATCCGTTTACGGGAATCTATTACAGTATTTGTTTGAATCTGAGACGAGTCAAACTATAAGACGATCATCTTTCTCTGGAACTTCAAAGGGGAATAAATTTAATTTTGAATAAAGTCGATGATATGAAAAACTTAAAGTACTTAGGAATTTCTCTCTTCTTCTTAAGCATTCAGTCCGTTTACCTCTCTACACGTTAAAAGAAACACAGTAAAAATAGCAAATATGAAAATTTTAAGATGTTTTCACAATATTTTCAAGAAATATTAACATCTACATCTACATCTACATTAATACCCTACAAGCCGCCTTTCGGCGTGTGGCAGGGGGTGTAAACACCAGTTGAATCTAAATTACTTCCTTATTCGATTATTGTCACGTATTGTTCGCGGAAAGAATGAATGTATTGTAATATATAATATGAATCATATATAAATGAATTAATATTCTTTTAGTAGAAATATGAAAAGATCAGCAAGGTTAAATTTAAACTAAGGATTTTAAGTGCAATATCTGTAGCTGAATTACTTGATTCAAATGATCAATTAAAATGGAAAATAAATAAGGCATACTTGCAAAAATTTATTATTAAATTTATGTAATTTATTATAAGATATTTTATGTTGATTAAAACGTATCATATAGTATATCAATACACATTATTACTATGAATATTCAGATTTTATTCTGAATTAGATACTTATGTAAATAATATTATTATTTAATTACCAAATTTGAACATTATTTCAGTAAATGCGGAGGTGATACAATATAATTAGTAGAGGATTTCGCTCATTCAATAGGTCAATTTCTCTATTTTCAAAAGGTCTTTCATTCATATAAACGAGTTATTCGGCCTCCGTGCGTCTTTACTGTGCGTCTTAAACCGGTATGAAAATTTATAAAATGCCATACTTAACAAGAATAACCTCGGCAATGTAAGGTCAGGAGGAATTAATCAGAGACGGTAAATCCACTGAGGAGGCTACTGGAGACGGAGAAGGTCTCTGATTACTTGATCGGAGATCCTCTCAGCGGGTGCAATCTCTGGAAGGTTTCCGATTTGGTCTCTCAAGCATTCTGCGAAGGCAGAGAATGCTCTTCCATGTAGTGCAACCTATTTGGGCTTCCTTCAGCAATATCATATATGTATTGTTCTTTGACCGATAAAATTTGTTTTCCCAATACTATGAAAATTAATTTTATTACAAATTTGACTCAACCAACTCAAGCAGGTTGCAGTGATCGTCGGGGTTGGTTGAACTGGTTGAAGGGGGTATAATTTTGAAAAAGAAACATTTCATATGTAATTAGACATTTATGAAATTCGATAAATAGAGAATTTAGGGAAAATCTTTTCACCTGCCTGATATTTGCTCTACACGGTACGGAAAATCCTCAAAAAACCTCCCTTATGCAGTAGTCAAAGCTATTTTTCGCATACCTAAGGAAAATCCAATTTTTAAAAATCGCGTTATAAGAATTTCTAATGCTAAAAAAGCTTGCGCATTAATATAAAATGTCCTATGAACTACTTAACACAAAATGCTTAAAAATTGTTACCAATCCCAGTATTAATCCCACC
The DNA here is from genome assembly GCA_947579665.1 of Sympetrum striolatum. Taxonomy (NCBI): domain Eukaryota; kingdom Metazoa; phylum Arthropoda; class Insecta; order Odonata; family Libellulidae; genus Sympetrum; species Sympetrum striolatum. The sequence goes on from OX388352.1 coordinate 81,738,507, forward strand.
GATATTCATAGGTGATCCAAATAAAAAAACTTGCACTGTAAAATTTATTCGTAATGGAGAATGAAAAAATCTTCCTCGAAGTATTAGAACGGGCTGTATAACAGGGAGGTGGCATACATCCGCCAAGGAGGCTTTAAGCATCCCTGTGCCCGATTCAGTGCAGGTCACGCACGACGACTTAAAGATTGCCCTTCGAAAAACGGCTCTTGAGAAATGGACGCTATCATGGAGAAGTCTCCTAAACAACAAACTAAGTCTCATAAAATCAATTAGAACAGCAAGGGTCTCCTCAGTCAGGAACAATCAAGGAGAGGAGGTGGCAATAACACGACTCAGGATTGGGCACAGCGCCTTAACTCATACCTCTTTTCAATGGAGAAAACACCTCCCTACTGTGTCAAGTTTTATTGAACTATCAGCATGAAGCACCTCCTGCTGGAATACAACAGATACGAAAACATCCGTAGCTCATTGAATATAAGAGATGACTTGGCCGCGGTGCTAGGGGATGACCCTGATACGCTATCCAGAGTCATATGCTTCTTCAGGAAAACTGGGCTTTTTAAAAGACTCTAACCAAGTACCTGTCAAAATGGAAACCACACAAAGACAACCCTGCGTGACTAAAACCTAAATACGTACACGGTGCGAAATGACCCTAGCCTTCGAAGCACCTTAAACCAAATACTACTACTACTACTATATCGGTTACAAATTCTGAGATCGTAATATCTCTGAACTTATTTCGTACATGTATCGTTTGAATTAGTCTTCTATTTCTAAAGGTTCCCATCCCGCATCCTGTATCATCTGAGAAACACTCACTGTTTTATCGTAGCAATTCTTTACAAATCGTATCGTCTTCCTTTGTACCTTTCCTAAATACCGAATATGGCAATCCTGAATATGGCAATCCCGCATATATCCCTACTAACTGAAACTATACCAATGGGAAGGATGTCAGAACCACTGTGGTGAATATGCGAAAAAATAGCGAATGATATCCGTAACATTTCGTACATCTTAATATTTCTGCATACTTCGTATTTCAATTAAAAAAATCTGATGTGGCCAGCGCATGACTTTCTCCATACATAAGATGTAAATATTTATCTACGACAGTAATTTCGAACTCTATATTCCATCTAAACTTTGAATATGAGTGATTAGTTTATATATTATTATCTTTTACGTCACAAACATTATAAATAATGTTTTTCAGGACATGTTCGATGAAAAACGATGAAGTGGCCTTTCGCCCCAGCGCCCAGAGCGCACACAACGTACATAATCAGCAACTTCCGGTTTATTAGTATTTCACAAATAACTCCTACACAATCAGTGATACAAAAATATGTTTCTACAAAAGCCATAGTAAATTACATTTTCTAAAACTTTTATAAACAATAGTATATACCTAAATATCATATTTATGGAGATATTTTGAAAACCGGAAATAAGCTTTGAAGAATGAAGCTCAACTTCCGGTTAGCTGATTTTCTCCAAAATCTAACCAACTCTAACGACACTAACCAAAATACTATATATGAAATTTGGTGTTGATTCGACAATTAACTCGTATGTTAGAGCGCCCAAAAAGTACATAATCAGCTACTTCCGGTTGATCAGTATTTCACGAATAACTCCTAATCAACCGGTGATACAAAAATATGTTAAATACAAAAGTTATAGTAAATGACATTATCTAAAACTTTTATAAGGTATACAATATATCTATATATCATAATTACGGAGATATTGTGAAAACCGGAAATGAGCTTTGATGAATGAAGCTCGACCTCCGGTTAACCGATTTATTCCAAAAACTAATCAACTCTGACAGCACACACCATAGTACTATATATGAATTTTGGTATTGATACTACAATTGTTTTCACGTTAGAGCGCCCACAAGCACAGACACACATACATACACACACACACACACACACACAGACATCATTCCGAAAATGGTCTAAACGTGTTCTAGGGACCCCAAAACATGTATTTCCGTTAAAATCTCGAAGTCGATTTTTTTCATGAAAACAATACTTTCTCTATACTTCGTATATGGAGAAAGTAAAAACTAATGTGATATCTTAGGAAGAAAAATCCACTGCAGGAAAACACCCACAAAGGGGTGTGTGGAAAACCTACGCAAACCTATTGATAGTACAAGCTGAAAGATGTAAAAGAAAGTTGTGTATAACATGGAAATTACAAAATCAGTAGTATAACGAAATTACAGTAAAGAATATATAAGTAAAATAAAAAAATCTGATGTGGCCAGCACATGACTTTTTCCATGTATAAGATGTAAATATTTATCTACGACAGTATTTTCGAACTCTGTATTCCATCTAAACTTTGAAGATGAGTGATTAATTTATATCATATTATGTATTACGTCACAAACATTTTCAATAACGTTTTTCGGGACATGCTCGATGAAAAACGATGAAATGGCTATTAGCCCACAGCGCCCAGAGCGCTCATGAAGTACATAATCGGCAACTTCCGGTTTATCAGTATTTCATGAATATCTCCTAAAAAATCAGTGATACAAAAATATGTTTCATACAAAAAATATAGTAAATAAAATTTTCTAAAACTATTATAAATAATAGTACATATATAAATATCATATTTATGGAGATACTTTGAAAACCGGAAATGAGCTTTGAAGAAAGAAGCTCGACTTTCGGTGAACCGATTTGCTCCAAAAACTAATCAACTCTAACGAGACTAACCAAAATACTATATATGAAATTTGGTGTTGATCCGACAATTAATTTTCATGTTAGAGCGCCCGCAAAGTACATAACAGTTACTTCCGGTTTATCGGTATTTCACGAATAACTCCTAATCAACCGCTGATAAAAAAATATGTTAAATACAAAAGTTATAATAAAACACATTATCTAAGACTTTTATAAGGTACACAATATACCTATACATCATATTTATGGAGATATTTTGAAAACCGGAAATGAGCTTTGATGAAGAAAGCTCGACTTCCGGTCAACCGATTTACTCCAAAAACTAATCAACTCTGACAGCACACACTACAGTGCTATGTATGAATGTATAAATAGTTTTTACGTTAGAGCGCCCACAATCACAGACACACATACATACACTCACACACACACACACACACACACACACATACACACAGACATCATTCCGAAAATGGTCAAAACGTGTTCTAGGGACCCCAAAACGTGTATTTTCGTTGAAATCTCGAAGTCGAATTTTTTCATGAAAACAATACTTTCTCTATACTTCTTATTTGGAGAAAGTAAAAAGGGAAAATTGCTAGAATACGCTATGAAAAAATTATAGATATCACAAAAAATCAAGATAAAACTTTCAAACAAAATTTTAAAAAAAATAAATTAAAATCAAAAACCAATACTATATATCTATAATATAAAGCAGAGTGTGGGTGTGTATGTGTGTGGGTGTGTGTGTGTATGTTCGCTAGAAACTCGAGAACCGAGAGTCGCAAAACTTTGAAATTTTCTACATTATTAAAAGTTGACCCCGCGCAGAGTATAGGCTACTTTTTATTTCCTTAAAGTCCACGGTTCGAACCCAGACGGGTCAAAACGTTTCCATAAGAAATACACGTAGAGGTCAGTTTACTGTAGCAGGATTCATTTCTTTTTCAAAATTGAATTAGAAATAATGGTCCTAGAAAATCGAATCTAGCACCAAAAGAAGAAGAATCAAATAAAAATTTTTATTTTGGTCATGGTATATCGTTTTCTCTTCGAAATTGCGCACAATTAGATAAAGTACGTGAACATTTTATCGAAATTTTGAGGTCGTAAACAACCCATCCCCCTGACGATCAAGGCGATTGTTGATTTCGAGCTCATGCGTAATTCCATAGGAAGACATGGAAAATGAATGCCCAGATACAATTAATGCTGTAAGATATCTTTTGTATATATAATTCCTTCTCCTGATTTATTCATATATATTTAGATACCCAGATAGATACACAGATAGGATACTAATTCACAGGCTAAACCACAAGCGTCATTGATTTGAAATTTTTACAGCGTATAGACCTTAACCTGAAACCCCCAGAAAAGAGGCGACTTTGAACCTCAGTGACATGGGTTCGATGCCAGAAGGCCCCAAAATCCCGATTTTTCCCATTTTAATGTAATGCTTTGATTTTCGGAAATTTCTAAAAAATACTTTCGGGATAGGTAGAGAATCAAAGTTGAAGGAGCTTAGCGATATGAACATTATCTATCGAAACCATAAATGGCTTTTACAGAAAATGTCCTGGGTTCGATGCTAGAAAGATGCAAACATCTTCCATTTAATATACATGGGAGTAGTTTTTCATTATTTTTTGATGCATTTATTAAAATGATAGGAAGTTCTCTCTTAGCTGGAAGATGTATATTAAAACTCGGTTAAAGAAAAAAATTTTAATAAGACCATAGTCTTCCTGGGTTCGAAGCCAGAGCACATTAAAATTTCTCTCTTAAGGAATATATGTGAAAAGCAGGACGTCTTTTTAGGCAGTTGCAGCCAATATTTCAGCTTGAATTTTCACACAAAGTTATAGATGGCGATCTCCTATTGTGCTGCATAGTAAGTATGACCAGGAAGACCCGGGTTCGATCCCAGGTGGTAAATATATCTCCCATTAAAAACACATTGGGGTAGTTTTTCATTATTTTTTTGATGCACTTATCGAAATGAAAGGTATTTCCTTAGATAGAAGTTGTGTATTGAGACTCGGCTTAAGAAAAAAGAAGATAAGACCATGCCTTGCTTGGGTTCGATGCCAGAGCACATTAACTTTTCTCTCATAAAGAATATATGTGAAAAGTAGGACGTCGTTTGAGGCAGTTGCAGCCAATATTTCTGCTCGAATTTCCACACATAGTTAAAGATGGCGATCTTCTATTGTTTAGTATTGGGGTACAAGTCAGCTCCATAATACACTTAATTTTGGCAAAGAAAGTTCTTCGTTGGTTTTGAGTTATATATGTATAGAATATATTTCTGTTATTTTTGTTTAATGATCGTTTCCGAGAACCATTTTTCCCTTTCAGAAAATGTCTCCTAAAAGGTGGTGCTGCTTATCATAATGTGATCGTCGAATATATTTTATACTCTTTAAATCATTTTTGTCATCATCGAAGAAAGTGTTCATTCAAAGGATATGAGATTAAATCTTTAGGTGACTTTGTAGACTTAATTATAATTTTATTTAATTTGTTCATTGGTTTGGAAAAAATTGTAGCCTGGAATCAGCTATGTACCAAACATCATGAGTCAATTTTTACGATCAAGACTGTACCAAGAGTAATTATCAATTTGGATTTCCCCGTTTAGACTCAACGGGCACTTCTGCTAGTACTATATAAAACTATTGGATACAATGGAGGAATTCAGGATAGTTGTGAAATGAAAGACTTCTTACAAAGAAATAAACTTGTTCTAGAATAGTTAGCAGAATTAAAAGTCTAAATTCTGTATTACAAGTATACTAATTTCTCGTAAAGAAAATTTCCAATTTAGCCTCCCGGTTAGAGGAAGATCCCGGGTTCGATTCCCGGCCCTGTCAGACTTTTTTCAAGTCTGTTTTTCCTTGGGAATTTTCTTGGGTGCACGCCCTTATGTGCAAAGTCACCTCAACCCTTTCCTTATTTGACGTGTATTTTTTGCGTATTTTCCGACATTCTGGAGTCGAGCCCGGCACTATTACTGAATGAAACCTTCAAAGCCTTATTTTCCATTGTATTACAAAGTCCAAGTATGCTAATTGTAATCGGTGGAACGGTTTTAGAGGAAATATAGATAAACCTATAAGGAAAGATATACAAAGAAACTACGCATACTACATAAACACAATAAATTGCACTATGCTGATTATTATTTCTGAGGTTCTATCATGAATCATACTCTTTTATTTACTGTTAGCTTATTGTGCATTTTGTAATTCTAGGTGCTTGTCTAGTCACTTAGGCTAAATAAACAACCACCAGGAGAAAACTTTTACTCCTAATAAAGGGATTACTGGTGTTGTAAATTTTCTCATTTTTTAGCAATCTGAATATTTAGCGACAAATTTAAGAGCGTTTTAACATGTTTTTTGAAAGAAAAACACTTCGCAAATTTGTTTCAGGTCCATGTGATTGCAAATATTTAAAATCGCGACTCCGTTTCTCTCAGACAAATTTTGATATCCTTAATTAAGTAAATATTTCGAAGAAGAACTTTCCTTTCTTTCTCCCTTCCGATTTATTTTCTTGACATGATGTCCTGCTCATAATTTTATAAGAAATTCATTTTATCGCAAATAATAATAATAAATTTATTTCACTCAGAAAATAAATAATAGCAGCAAATGAATACAATTTGTTGATTCAAATATTGGCATCCCTGGAGAAAACTTGTTAAGGGATTTCCATCGCTAAATACAGCAGCGATTATTCGACATAAAATTCATACACTAGATCTTTATGCATAAAATATGTAGTCTATCAAATTATCGCAAAAAAATTTAAATTATACATATGAACTGAATTAATATTGCAATATAGCGTAAAAATTAATTAACTCTACATATAATAAGGTTGATGAGGTAATACCCATTGGTATGTAAAATAACATAAATAAATACCATAAATTGAACAGAAAAACTTTTCAACATATTAATACATTGTTGAATTTAAACAAAATAGAATATGTAAATGAACATCATATCGTTCCAAAAAGGCAGTTTTGGTTTTACTACAGCATATTGATTTCAAATGATGAAGGACCCCGATCTCATCTAAGTCCCTCGGGCCACAGTTGAGGTAAATATGCCTCCACAGACAAATGAGTGGACAAAAGAGCTCATCGAGCGAGTTCAACGCTACAGCTCAGCGCTTAGCAGCTGCAGAAATACCTCATCTCTCCGAATGCCCTCAAAATCGACCGCTCGCCTTCGAATCGCATCCGTTTTACCCCCGTTATGCGACACGCCATGCTCATAATTAAATCTTTAGTTTCCCATCCGAAACGTCAAAACACCATTCATCGACGCATGTGTAGTAATACGTCAGGGGCGATGGCCAGCGGCATTATTCTTTCGCTCGAAATGCGGCGCGTAATTATCCGCTTGTCAATTTCCTCTTTCGGGACAGGAATTCCCCTTCAATTCGGCGGAATAAAAATTGCGTTATTAATACCGCTTGATGGGACCGAAATTATTAACTCCGTTGAAAATTAATTTTACTTTCCGCTGCAATTGTTTTCATCTTTTTCCTTAGCAATCAATCCGCATGACTCCCTTCCATAAAATAAATGCGCGTAATGAAATTATTGAAATGACATTTAAATATCCCCGAAAGCACGAATCATATCAAATGTGAAAAGTCCGCTGCGGCGTTCACGCTTCGCAGGTTTATAACAGCTAATGGAACGGTAAATGTTAAAATCTCTCTCACTCCGTGGGAGGTCTGTCTCACCCCTCGTTTTCCAACCACCCCTTCGGCAAAAGCTCCCTCCTCACCTGGCCCTCAATTTACGCCACCTCTTGGCCCACTCTGTCCCCTATTAACCTCTCGACGCCTTAAGAAGACTCCTCGTCCCCCATTTGCAGCCATTCAGCTGGAGTCGCTCGATGCTGCCGTCCATACCCAGGAAACTGTTGACCCTTTATGCTGTTTTTCCTCAGCATTTTGATCAAGACGAGATTATGTTACTTTACTTATTCTATTTTGCTTGACTTTAACAAAGTATTAATCTGTTAAAACTTTTTTCCTGTTCAATTGCTGTACATTTATTTTATTGTAGCCAATGGGTTTTACCTCCTCAACCTTTCTATATGTAGAGTTAATCAAGATTATGCTGTATTGTTTTTATGGTTTTTTTATTCCATTAATAATAAACGTCTTTATTTGAACGAGATTGAGGCGAAAAGTCATTTCTTCCATCTAATCCATCGTCATTTATTACAGAATAATTAAACGAGGAAAAATTTGAAAAATTGTGGCTGTAAAAAACTAACAGATTCTTGGGAAAAATTTATCCTCTGCTGTAAAATATCCACAGGAAAGGGGGGTGTGAAAAACCTGTGCAAACCTACCGATAGTAATAACTAAAAGATAAGGAAATTGAACATGAAAAAATACACTTCCAGTAATTACACGCATTTGATACCTCATAAAAATAGTTGGTTCACATGTGCATAAATTATATCAATATACATAATAACATAAAACAAACAAAAAATAAATAGAAAAAAAGAAAAAGTACATGGACTTGCATCCATTACGTACAATAATAGACAGAATAAATACATATTATTATAAAAGACATTATTGATACAATATCTATTATATATAGACGCTTCTCCGGATATACCTATATATACATTCATAGGGGATCAAAATTCTAACCATGTTCTACAAGTGCCACTGACTTGAAATTTTTACGACGCATTGGCCATAACGTGTAACCTCCAGAAAAAAGCCAACTTTGAACCACAGTGTCATGGGTTCGATTCCAGAAGGCCCCAAAGTCGCGATTTTCCCCATAAGATTACATGGCGGGGATTTTCGAAAATTTTTTTGAGGCACTTCCCGGAAAAGGAGAGAGTTTAAATTCGAGGGATCGCTAGAAGCCGTGCATCTCCAACGTAAATCAGAAAGATATCTTCGAATATTGTCCATGGTTCGATGCTAGGTCGGGGCAAAAATCGGCCGTTTAAATTGCATTGCGGTAATTTAGAAGATTTTTTTTGGATCCTTTCCGGATAACATGGATACTTGAAACTCGGCACGTCGATAGACATCATGAATATAATTTATAATCAAATTTTACATGTTCGCTGATGGTCCTTGGTTCGATCCCAGAGGGCCATTTGCACTTCTCAATGCATTTCTTACAGAGATAACGGAAACAAAATTTAGGTACTTCCCGGCATGCTATCGACTTCAAACTTTGGATGATAGAAGAGCAAGTCTTTAAAAATATACTGTGCATTCACAGCTTACAATATTTCCTGGGTTCGACACCAGGTGTCTCTGTAATCAGAAGTTGTTCCGATTTTTGGAAATTATTTTGAAACCTTTCCCAATATTATAGAAACTTGAAATTCGGCATGTAGATAGGGATCATAAATAACTTTCAGAAACATCTTTTAGATTTCCAAGATCGTCCTTGGTTCGAATCCAGAGAGCCATTTACATTCGTGAAAATTAGAACGTCTTTTGAGGCAGTTGTAGCCAATATTTCTGCTCGAATTTTCACACATAGTTAGAGATGGTGATCTTCTATTCTGCTGCATAGTAAGTATCACCTGGAAAACCCGGATTCGATGCCAGACGATGAAATTTCAGCGAATTCTAAGAAAAAATTAAATCCTTTTTTTTTTTCTTTTGAGGACCGTCCCGATATAATGCCGATATGAAATTAGTGTTGTCGATCTGCTTGCAGTATGCAAGCTACATTTTACTCGTATACATATACAGTAATCAATAAATGTAGACATTAAGGTAACTAAATAGAAAAAAAAGAAGCAGATGAGAATGATTATGCACAGAGAAACAAAAAGCATGCGTTGAAAGCCATTTATCGCACTCCGCAAACAAAAAGGGGCAAAGTTTTGATTGATGGTTGTCGGTGTCGTATGCAGAGTTGAAGGGAGATTAGGGTTTCCAAATTCGGTTCAGGGAAATTTAGTAAACTCATTCTTGCGGCGAAAAATATGGCGACGAAATTGGATTTTCCGTTCTAGGTTCAAGATTCGGAAACTCTCACTTCCGAAGAACTTACTCAATTCACCAAAGTAAAGTTTGTTTCAACTTCTTAGCCTATTGGCACTACTTACGGTAAGATTTTCAGTCCTACTGAAAGCTTACGGCTATTGCCCAGATTTAACCCTTTTACTGTTGAGTTACTTAGGATATATCATTTAAAACTTGTCGTGCTTTTTATTTTACTATTTGATTATATATTAACTAATGATATAGTTGATGCTTTCTGGCGATACTTGGTGGAACTTCTCCGTAATAAATAGGAAATAAAATAACTGTCTGCGTCCACAATTTTATTTTAAAAAAACACGTGTCTTTTTTAAATAAAATTTTGGACGCAGACAGTTATTTTATTTCCTATTTATTAACTAATGATATTAAGTGATCTAACAATATTGACGATTTTTTTTCATCGCTGGAGAGGCAAAACGTAGCGCTCTACAGAGGTAAGAACATGAATCTAATGAAATATATTGAAATAATAGGGAATACTGCCTAAGCTATTGTGCATGTAATTCAGTAGATGTAATTTGTTGTTAATGCTAGAACATAGTAGGAAAGAAAGTACGGGCTCATCACCTCTCAAGTTCTAGTGGAACGAACGGACCTGGTGAGAATAAGAATCAAAAGATCTTCCACAAATGGTTTTCGTAAAATTTTTAAGTCTGCAATAAATCGCACCAATGTAAAACACTAAGGAAGGAGGACGTTGGATTATTTGACGAGATGTAAGTCAAGTTATCTCCTTTCGATCATTCTATGAGAACTTATAAAAGCATCTACTACATTATCCTCACAGTTGAAGTCCAAGCCAGGATGATTTGACTCGATAAGGAGCGAGGAGGGGAGGCATGGTTGGAGTTAAAAAGCAGATTAGAAGAACCAAATTATTTTGCATGACGGGATCACAAGCAGAATTTAAAACTGAGGAAACAAATCACAGAAATCACCTAGTATTCTTTTATGAGTAGAGGGGGTCAAAGAATGGAATATGTTGTCTAAAGACGTCTTTAAACCCTTACCGAAAATAGAAAGAGTTTAAAAAGTAGATACTGAAGTTTATGTAATCAAGTGGATTTAACGTTGTTATGTTTTGTGTTATTTGGATATTTGTAAGCGTGACAATGTGAAAACGATGAAGTGACATTTTGGTCTGAAAAGTAACATAGTAAACTGTGAAATCTAGTTTATGCGTTTAGAGGATATAGGTGGAGTACATGTTTTGATGGGGTAAAGGGGTAAATCAGGTCTTGTTGTAGTGTTGTGGTGTTCAAATACTGCCTATAGGTAGAGATGTTACTTTGGAATATTTGCTTGTAACGTCTGGTGTTAGGGATTGTGGTTTGAATTGAGTTATTCATAGACAATGGTTGGGGCTGTCACCGGAAGAAATTCTACTTGCAGTATATATAATAATAAATAAACAAATAAACAAAGAAAGCCTATCTATAGCGACTACAGCTGCACTGTCTCACAATACCAACTCATTCGACAATACTGAAATCAATGTAGCATCGAATAAATTCCTCTCGGATTCTAGCATCATTGAGTTTTGATCGTTAATACTCGGAATCCATTACCATCTCCCTAAACGTCATTAATTCCGAATTCACTGCCGTCTTCCCAGTGAGCGAACTCCGTCCTCGTTATAGATCGAGGAAAATCTCACGAGATGACTTTGGAAACGAACGTGACTGAGCTGAAGAAGGTTCTCTTAATCAGAGATCGAACATCTCCGACTGATTCAAGCTCCTCCAATTAGAGGAAAAACAGTCACGTTCAATACATTTCTTGGGGATGCATTCCAATATTTTTTCCGGCAGAATCCAGGAAATAATTTCCTAAAAGTACCGAAGAACTAGTTAGGAGACAAATCTTCGACTATGATTTTTAATCTATGAAAAATAATTATTCGCATAGCCTCCGTGGGGTGAACTTAATGACAGTAACATCGGTGAAATATCTTGGAGCAACTCTCACGAATAAATCAATAAAATATGGGGTACCCAATTCCGTAGTATCTTAGGGAACTCGGCTTCGTTACTAGAATAGTCTGTGGGAGAAAAAAAAGTTCGCGAGCGATATTACAGAGCGTTAGTTAGGCCTCACCTTTAGTATGCATGTAGTGTATGGGACCCTGCCGACAAATTTAGAAAAGGTTTAACGAATGGCGACACGATTTGTGAATAATTGCTACGATAAAACAGTGAGTGTTACTCAGATGATAAAGTACGAGGGATGGAAATCATTAGAAGATAGGAGACTAATTCAAAGGATAAATTTATTTAATGAGTTCAGAGAAATTACGTTCTCAGAAGATGTAACCTATATAATGCGATCTCCCTGTTATGATACAGGGAGGAATATCAGGGAAATAGATTCTAGAACTAATTGTTTCAAGAATGCATTGTTTCCGCGAACGATACGCGAAAGCAACCGTTTAGAAAAATAGAGCCAAGGTGCTTGCATCCCCTGCCACACGCCGAAAGGAGGCTTACAGGGACCTTGCATAGACATCGACACGATGGTGCTTCTGAATCATCTAAATTGTAGCGTATATTGTTATCTGAGAAATTTGTTAGTAGAAGAGGTATTATCTTCTGATTTATGGTTGAACAGTGCTTAATTGTTGTAAATTTGCAAATCTACGATGAAGACAATCATCCTTTCTTTTCTAAAAACGCATGAGAAATTTTCCCTCAAGGGACAGACTTCTATAAGTTTATTCTAACTTTATCTGGTCATTACCTATTACTTTGATTTACAGTATAATTCACTTAAAAACCAGGCAGTGTATGGGTCTAAGTAGGTTGGAATTCAATGGCTTCTAAAATTGCTATTAGTAATGATGTGTATAGTCTTGTCAGACAGGGTAATGTTGAGCCTAGGGCCGTAAAAAACTTACCGTTATTAGAGACAGTAAACCCTTTCAGACCATGTGTGCAATATATTGGGCACCATTTTCAGGCCTTATTATATATTATTCATATTAATTAAATGTTTATTTCTATGTTTTTCCTTCTTTTACGGTAGTTTTATTATTCAAATTTTACATATTATTGCTAATATTACTTTTATTTTATTATGTCAATCCTGTTTCAAAGCAGACTCATAATTAAGATTGTATTGATTATTGAATAACGGAAACATCAACTTAATTAAAAAATATTGTTTTCTTCATAGACAAAAATCAGGTCTGAAAGGGTTAAATCGTGTTTGAAGTCCTGTCAGTTACTTACCGATACATAAAAAATATTTGACAGTTTTGCTGTTTTTTACATAAGTCACCTAAACATAAAAAATAAAATTCCTACGAAAGAATCACAAATTTCAACAATTAATTTTACGATGAAGCGGGAATTAATTTATTTTGTACAGTCTTGCACGAGGGCCTCCATCTAACCTTTATCCCCACGATAGACTGCAAATCAGCTCGTGCTTATATTTTGTTTGCATTCAATTTCTCATCACAATAAAAACGCCATTTCCTTTGTCTTTGTCCGAAGCGCCACTCGTTACGAACGGGATTATCGTATTCTATTCGAAACCACGTTTTCCTTTCCTCATCATCGTCGTTTCCGTGAGTGGAGCTTTGTCGATAAACGCCCTCGATTCACTCAGCAGAGACGCATAGGAAAGTGAGTGCCTCCCGTTATACATAGCGTCTGAGATAAACATTGACTATCAGGGATTCTCCAGGAATAATCCGATAGAAAGCCATCAACTGAGTAGAGTATTCCTTTCTAGGAAGTCTTCGCTTCCGACACCACCTCATACTTTCCCGAGGCACTCTCTCGCTAACGAAATTGACGGAATTGATGATCGCCGAGTATTTTTAGATGTTGCCTTACAAAGTTTCCCTTTCGATAAACTTATCGGATAGCAGCTCCCCTTCGGGGGAATTTGTGTTCTTTTTGTCTTGTCCCTTATCAGCCGTGATTGGACTCATTTTCCGTCTGTATCTCTGTTGTGCTTAATTCTAGAAGAACGGTGGTGGTCATTTGATCACTATTCGGCGTTTTACTTCAAATTTTTTTAAGATAAATATTTTTCAATTATTTGAAACTCTTTGCCTTTGCGTGATACCATCCCAAATTCAATATGAACGAATTAAATTTTGCTAACGCTGATGTGGTATTTTTACACCATGTCATATCTAGAAGGACAGCTAGTGGTTAAATGAAATGAAATTAAATTAAAAAAATGAATTCTTGGAAACGATTCGTTCTAGCAACTATTTCTCTGACCTTCCTCGCAGCATCAAAACAGCTTATATGACAGGGAGGTCGCATTATATTGATTACATCTTCTGAGAACGTAATTTCTCTAAATATTTTTAGTAAGTTTATCCTTTGAATTAGTTCTCTATCTACTAATGATTCCCATCCCGCGTCCTGTGTCATTTAAATAACGCTCACTGTTTTAACGTAGAAATTCTTAATAAAGCGTATCGACTTTCGATGCATTTATTCTAATTTAATGAGGCACTTGCCAGGGTTTCGTACACTGCATGCATACTCTAAGTGAGGCCTAACTAACGCTAAGTAACATCGCTCGCGGACTTTATCTTCGCTCTTACTGACTATTCTTTTAACGAGGCCGAGCTTTTTAAGTGCTTTTCCACGTATATTACGGATGTAGGTAAACCATGATAATTTTTTCGTGAGAGTTACTCCAAATATTTCACTGAGTCTACTGCCATTAAGTTTACCCCACGGAGACTGTACGAATAATCATTCGTTATAGATTTTCTTTTGAAGAAGTTATCAAGTGAGCACTCGACTACATTTAGCTCCAATTTTCAATCACAGCTTACTTTAGATTACTTACGTTGTTTTACCAGATGAATATTAAAAGGATGGTAACATGTTTCGGCTAGTATTAGCATTTAACTAGTCAAAGAAAAAGGAAGGTATTAGAGTTTTATAGAAAACGGAAAGCTTAGAATAAAAGTATAGAAATAATTAAATCCTTTTTACAAGGAAAGGGTTGAGGTGACTTTGCACATAAGGGCGTGCACCCTGGAAAAAACCCCAAGGAAAAACGGAGTTGAAAAAAGTCTGACAGGGCTGGGAAACGAACGAGGGATCTCCCTCTCTCTGGGAGGCTGCCTTAACCATCTAGGCTACCCAGTTATAAGATTTTAAAAAGCCGTTTTGGGGTACTTTGTGTGCAAGGGCAAGTGTAGTTTCGTCCGACTGAGTGGCATCGTCTACTGGCATGGCCTCATCGAGGCACCGGCAATTCAAAGAGGTGAGGGTTTCCGGCCCTGTCAGACTTTTTTTAAGTCCATTTTTCCTAGTAAATCCTTTTCTTCTAAAACCTTTGCGTTTTAGTCACAACTTCTTCGATTTGCCTCAGAGGGTTTTGTCAGTATGGTCAACATCTATAGGGATGATTGGATCGTCATTCCACTACTATATGAGGGTGTGGAGATTGGATGAGGCGACTAGAAGAGATGAGGGATCGGCTACTTTCCTCACATAATTAAGAATGCTTTTGATAGAAATAGCATCACCCATATCTTAGTTCCTTTCATGTCATAAGCATCATGTTCAAGAAAAGACTGACGCAAATAATTCAAGTTTGACTATCCTATAAGAAATTAATTCATAATGTGTTAATTAATCTATCGCTTTTCGGAACCAAAAGAAAAATGAAAATTATTTCATGATAAAGATATGGTAGGAGGGTTGTTTGGAATTGAACGTTAGAAGTTCGGAGTTTAAAAAAATTATAGTTTCTCAATTATATCTGAAAATAATTAAAAATATAGTAATTAATCTTCAAAATTCAGTACCAAAGGAAAAATGACTATCATTTCATGATAAAGATATGGTAGCGGGATGGTTCAGATTTGCAAGTTGTATTTATTTATTTAGTTAGTTATTTAGTTTAGTTGTATTGATTCGGAGTTGTAAATATTCCGGTCCGGCGCGATTGATTTTTAGACGCCTAGTGCTCAACCTTTCCTTTAATCGTTCAGTACATAACCAACATTTTTTGGGAGGGGAACTTCGTGTCCATCGGCTGCTTCATTGTCTTTGCGGGTAGGGGTGATTTCTCAAACAAAAGTGTTTCCTTCTTTCCCGTAAATGGTTTCCCATACTATTACATTACTCGATCCCTTGTAATTCTTCCATTTCAAAACTTTCCGTTTGAAACTTTTTTCTTTTCCTTCCCTTTACAAATCCGCATTTTTTTTCAATCTGCCAACAGCTCCAAAATGTTTGGCAGCAAATTCAATTTCTGAGTAATTTTCTTCCGTGTTTCTGATAATTTAGGATGAAAGCGCATTTTTCCTTATGATTCTCTCAAAAAACTCGCATTAATGGATTTTATCGTATTTTAATAAATGTCATCTCGTATATACTGTAATAAAAATACGCATCGAAGAAATTGACATCTTCGAAGAATTTTTGCCTTTGGAGCCAACTGCCTTCATTTTTTTATATTTAGGAGTTTCATTTCCTGTTAGGAAAACTATTTTAGCTCAATTGACCTTTAAGGCTATGTCTCTTTCGGAAAAAATTGAATACAGGAGATTTTACGGTGAAGTATGTCACATGTTTGAAAATGATTAGATGAAGTGTTACAAGCCCTATAAACGTAGTAAGAGCGACAGAGATGTGAGAAAATCAGATATCACCAAACAGGATCTCTGAGTTTTCCCTTTATAGTTAGAATGATACGGTTGCCTTTTAGGTTACGCTTTTAGCAAAGAAAGCTGTATAAAAGGATACATAGTGGAAATAGAGAACGTAAAATGCTTTGTTTGTACTCAAGACTCTTAATCTATGCATGCAATTTTCCCGAATTCTTTGAAGAGGTTTTTCAGACTGGATGGCAGACCTATCGCATAGTAAAACTGAATGATTACTGCCCATGTCTGCGCAGAAGGTAAACGGACAGAGGGGTTACTCGCTGTGGGGAATGAAAACTATAGGGAAGCTATATGCTTCAGGCATTGGCCTATCGGCCCATCCGACTACCCTAACCCCTTTCTGAGGGTTCTCGTTGGACTCGCCCCAACCGAAAAATCACTTCGATGCAGGGGCTCATGCATATGCTTTCGATTTCACTGTACACCCAATATTACCTAATGCATGAGGAGATACGTGGACAGTAATGAAAACGTGTTGTTATCTTCATTCCATGAAAGGTAAAAACTATTTCTTTCACCTCTCCTTGTGCCTTGCAAGTTAAAGTTAACAAATTGTATTTTGGAGCTTTAAGTATAATTATGATATTCATGTATAAAATAAGTACAACACGCATATTGATACAGTCAATATTGCTCCGATATATGCTGTCTTGAGGTGTAGCCTCCTAGACTGAAAAATGTTTCCTACGCAGCCTTTCTAAGTATCCTATTTCACTCTGTACAAAAAACACATAACCTACCGGCGGGATAGTTTTTGTCTAGAAATAAATCATAGCTTAAATACTTTATGCAATTAATTAGGTTTACGTATGGTAATCTCGTTTGCGATGATTCACTGTCAGCACCATTGTACGTTAAGGGGAAGAGGCCCCACATGGGCCTAACTTCGCCAGTAAAGGGTCTTTTTACCTAATTTTTATTCGGTACTGCAGATTTTCAATACCATACCTATCTCATACGGGGCTTCAAGATGCAAATTGTCTCTTTAGTGAAGTACTTTTAAGGGTACTTGCGGCACGCTAATGTTTAGTCTCTCTGACCGGTTCGGATTACCAAATATTCTCACTTCCTTTGTTTAAATGCTATTATCACTGAACTAGATGTTAGTAGTAAAGTTTATTGGCCCACAATTTCCTTCCGAAAGTAAATTCCCATTTTCGGAATTCGTTCACCGTTTGTTTCCAAATTTAAAAATAGTCAATAATGTCACATAAATCACTTAAAATTCAAACCAGGGCACTCATTTTGACTTGTATCAAGAATTACTGAAACTAAAATACCACATGGTAACGTCTTTTATCATGGCCGCTTCAAATTTCTAACCGGTATTTCAAAATAACAGATCCTCATTGTATTTCGATAAGAGCTACGATAAAAGCTGAGAGCGAGAGAAATTAACTGCAAGAAATTAAATGAAATGACTAACACCAAAGGAGAACAATTTTTCGGTCCATTTTTCGATCATCTCAAGAATTTCAGCAAGATTACAACCCCAACACTCCTTTGTTGACAGTCAGATCAATAAATAAATATATATAAAAACAAAGTTTTATAATATTATAAAAACAAAAATTTTATTTATTGAAACAAAAATATATATATTGAAACAAAATCTGACTACATCCACCAAATAAATTATTTAATTTCAGAATGAAACGAGCGGTTTGGAGGGATCTGTTTCATCTTCAGACGGTATACCCCTCGAAACTGCTCGTGTTTTTCTATAATTAAAACATATTTTCTGTGTACTTACTCAGATTTTGCTTCATTAAATAAAATATGAATGATCCGTCAAATATCACTGAATCAATTTAAACCATAACATATTCCTCACTGCTCTCATTCTGAAAGGTCCTTTTGCTGGAATGTTAGCTTTGCCTCTTTTTAGTAGAATATTATTCAAAATGGTATCGTTCGTCCGACATTTATTTACTTTTTATTATATATACTGCAAATAGAATTCCTTCTAGAGGCAGCCTCAATCATTGACTATGAACAACTTCATTCAAACCCCAATACCTAACACCGGACGTTACATACAAAAAATATTCCAAAAATAACATCACTACCCAGAAACTGTATTCAAACACCACATCACTACGTAGAGAACTAATTTATAGTCATTTCCCCAGTTTTCTCACCAAAACATGTACCCTTGATTTGTCCTCTAATCACAAATTTTGCATTTTGCAGTTTACAATGTTACTTTTCAGACCAAAATGTCAAATCATCCTTTTCACATCGTCACGATTGCAAATATGTAAATAATATACAATAATACATAACGATATTCAATCCAGTTAATTACAAAAATCTACAGCATCTACTTTTAAACTCCTCTCTATTTTCGGTAAGGATATGAAGACCTCTTCCGACAACGTATTCCATTCCTTGATCCCTCTATTTATAAAAAAATACTAGACGATATCACTTATTGGTTTCCTCAGCTTTAACTTCTACTTGCGATCTCCTAGTGCAATATAACGCGGTCTCTATTTTGTTTTTTAACACCATCTATTTCAACGACATTCTGCAATGTGACTAGAATAACGAGAAAACTTTTAAGATTTTTATCGCATTATAACCGCCGGAAATTTTCGAAAGATTGATTTGATATTCGTCTGCTCCTTCCGTCGAGGACGAAGGGGGTGTTTCGGTTGGTGGATTCCATCTGCCGCCATTACGAGCCTCAGTTGCCCTCGCCGAGCGACAATCCATACGCCCGGCTGCAGTGAAAGGTGCCCTAAAGTTCGAACAATTCCCTATGGATATACTTCTTCTTCAGTTGCGCTGATTTCAGACAATTATTCTTTATTCCGTGCCGAAAGACTACTGAAAAATATATCCACTTCACCAAAGCTTTTGTTATGAAACTTACTTTTCCTGAGGCACATGCTAAATATTAAATTGCTGCAATAGTAAGAAACACTCTGTGATTCGTAGCCTACGCAAGTCATTTATTTTTCACGACTAGTTTCGGCCTAAGCACGGCCATCTTCAGGTATGTTTTTACATAAAATAAGCCTTTCTACTCAAGTCAGTGGTTTTTGGTTTTACTGGGGAGTTGGGATAAGGAGCGAAGGGAAAACTATCTTGGTTAGATTAAAGAGATGGGAAGGATTTGTACAACCAAAAACCACTAACGTAGTATTTTTCTTACTATTACTGTCATGGTTTTCCACGATATCCGACTAACTCATATTGATTTTATTAAATTGCAGTTTGCATCACTCCAAACCATACGATTATTTATTAGGTCCTAAAATGTGTCTGTCAGTAAAAGATCCGGCACGAAAGCAAGTTGGTACCCCCTCTAACATTAGATACCAAGAGCAAGTAGGAGGAGAATGAGGCTTTCTAGGCTGGATGAGGAGTGAGGTAGTTTGCCCTTGCTTTCCACACCAAGCCAGAATGCTACAAGCAGATCCACGTTAGCGAAGCACAATGACTACGAGTAACTTTTTTCCTGGCAATCCGGAAGGAGAGACCTTATTTAGCACTACTATTTTGCGTACTCATACCTCAGTGGCTTTCATGTCAACCGTAAACAAGGCTGACAAAAGTCAATGAGAGATATATTTTTCTCTACCCTGTGCCAAATAACAAATGAGTATGTAACACTCATCTGGACAAGGTAACATAAGCTGAAATATTTCTCATAGATAAAAAGATAACTTTACGCAAGGAATGGATACTGTTTACACAAACGTCTAAATCCAGGTTAACGACGAATTATCTTCGAGAGTAAAGCGCACGCAATATTAACACAAAAAACGAGTAAAATGTTAAAATAAACTGAGAGGGCGTAGATTAGTGGAAAGCTATGAATAAGTTAGTTTATTTAAGAATCAAAACGTACTCTTTGGTGTTACGCACCATACCAAGAGCATACCTGAATGAGAGAAAAAATGACCGTAGTAATACGGGAAAATTAAAATGGTATATGGTGAATAAATAGGACAACTTTTCAAGAAAAACTGGTAAAATGATATTCAGAGTTCACTTTACACAAACCCGCAATAGCACAAAGTGAATTTTGAATATAATTTTACCAGTTTCCCTAATGAGTGGTTGTATGTTATTTGTTTATTTATTACGCAATACCACTGCAGTTAGTCGCGAGGACAGGTGGTTACGTTAGCTTGATAGTTGATATTATATATATAATAATCAATTGATACAATATTTTTTGTATCAATACAATAAACCCAACTACATAAAATATTAACATGCATCAATAAAAATAAATACATACTAAAATATAAATACACAATAAATTTGTGAATTATTGTAAAAACACACGGCGCTGTGAATAAGCTATAAGGTAAATATGAATTTTAAATAATCTTGAGGCAGCATCTAGATAACTTGTCATGTACTTATCATGGGAGATTGTTAAGGGATTGTTCACCATATAGTCATGGAATACCACAAAGTCACTCGCCAATCCGTTGAGTTTATTAAAATAATAAATTATTTCGGAATTTTGTCTACTGTATCCCATTTAAGAAGAACTACCAAAATCAATTTAATACAGGATGCCTCGGATATTTCGAGGCACACTAAGAGTATACTCATGGAAAAACACTGTGCGATACACGACGGCCGGGAAGCACTTCAAGGCATATAAGCAGGATTCCTCTTGCGCCTGAGAAAGTAAGGAGCTGCTCCGTAGTATAGCTCGCCCCTCTCCAAAAATACCCTTTGTCAACCGTTTCGCGATTTATTTCAAACAGAATTCCCCGAAAGATTTATCACGCCATTACCCGCTCCATTTAATTTCGCCCGATAGGACTTTTCGAGGGTAATTAATGCGAGAGCTCGTGTTGAAGACGCTTCGACGATGAGTTGGGATTAATCGGCATAAGGCTCTCTCTTATCAACGGCCGATGAATTTCAACTTAGGGAAAGAGAAGTTCTCAGGAGGAAGTACAAATGAGTGCTTCTGGGAAACTTTCTTTCCACAATTCTCCTCGTTATTCGACCAGTCACTGTTGACCTTTTCTTCCAAGAAGCTGTAAGGGTCATGAGCGAAGATGGCTTATCCGCTGAACCTTTAAAACCTACCCTAATGAAGTGCGTCAGTTGCTGATGGCGACAACGCAGATTTTTAAAATTTAATTTACTATTGCAGCAGAGGTTAAGCGCTAGAACAGGAGGCATCGTTGACTGGCAATTAATTGAACAGCTACTACAAATAATGATTAAACAAAAAGCGAATAATAGAGGCATAACTGGGACTCGAGACCAGGTCTCTCACTTTACTGGTTTGATAACCCATAAAAATATGCTCATAAAGTACCTTAAAAAGTGTATTATTTATCATTAATATCAAGAAGAAAATATGACTCTTCATACTAATTTCATTATACCATAAATATATGCTTTTTAGATAAGTGAAAATGTATCATGTTACGTCATCAAAGATTTTTTCAGTTTTTGATGTTGCAGAAGGTTGATTGATGGGGCTTGGTGGTTAATTGGTTCGGCATGGTGGTTAATTGGTTCCTGCTCGGAAGTGGGAGACCTGAGTTTGAGTCTCAATCATATCACACACACAAGTTTCATAATCGGGAAATTAGAAAAGGTACAACGAAATACGAAAGGCAATACGATTTGTAAAGAATTGCTACGATAAAACTGTTGGTGTTACTAAGATGATATATGACGCGGGATTGGAATCGTCAGAAGATAGAAGACTATATCAAAGGATAAAATTACTAAATATGTTTAATGAAATAACGTTCTCAAGAGATTAAACCGATATAATGTGACCTCCCTGTCGTATAAGCTGCTCTTATACTATGAGAAAAATGAGGGAAATAGATGCTAGAACGAATCGTTTAAGGAATTCATTTTTTCCGCGAACGATACCCGATAGCAATAGATTAGTAAAATAGTCACGGTGCTTGCACCCCGCCACACGCCAAAAGGCGGCTGTCAAGGACCTTGCATAGACATAGGCATCACTATTTTTCAATTCTTGTTTGATTTGATGACCAAACCTTTGGTTTATGGCAAACCTTTCCTCGTTCTTAGTTAAAGGCCATTCCACCATCTTCAACATACTCAGTTTCTCAAGGCTCAACGAATACAACTACAGAACATTTCTATTTAACCTCCTAGTCAATTATCTGCAATACTTTACAGTCTACGGTGATTTGTAATTTAAGCTGCCAAAATTTACAAAATAATGTAACAGCACTAAACACACCGTGTACCTTAAATACCTTATTTACCATGGAGTGTTTTTTTACAAACGACCAAAGGTCAACTAGTAGAGCGATAACATTGCTAAGAGATAGCCTGAGTATTACCCTGGACGGAAAAGTTATGTGGTGCCCGTTTCGCTTTCTGAAACGCTCTTGGGTACTGGACACCAAAAAAGGCTGAGTACCCCGGATCTAACCCATCGTCATTAATTATAGCATAATTAATAAGAGAAGAATAGCGACATTTTGGAGTAATAAACGGTAAGAATCTACATTTTTGCCAAAAAGCATTCGTCAAATATTAGCTTTTGATAAAATAATACGCCTCTCTGTTATACAGGACAGTATAATAATAATAATCGTCCTTTTTGGGCGAGATTGAGGATAGAAGTCTTTTCTTCCATCTTACCCATCGTCATAAATAATATTATGATTAAATAGTGCCCGCTTCGCTTTCTGAAATACCCTTTGGTGCCCGGGCACCAAAAAAGGTTAAGTATTCCGGGTTTGGAAGTTCTTTAAAAGATCAAGGAAAATTACTCCGAAGAATGAACCATGTTACCAGGATGATCCGCCCATAGAACATCGTGATTCAACCTTCTTTTAGCATGGGAATCACTAACTCGGTAGTGTCTTTAGCTTACGGAAATATGTTCACAATACTTCGCCCGTTGAATTACTCAAAAGTATTATTGACTCATTAAATTCAGTCAAAACCGTCGAGACCATCTCTCTCGTAACTTTCAGTTCTTCAGGTCGAATATTCAAGATTGTAAGGTATTTATAATGTATTTTTTCCACCTGAATAATCCCATCGGTGTTAAATTATTACGAGAAAATGGAGGGTAGAATCATACACGGGATGTGTAGAAAAACGTAAATTTTAGGTAAAATTTGGGAGATTTACTTAACAACATCGACCAACAGAAGAGTATATACGATAATTAAATTAATGGAAACGCCTGCCTTCCTGTCAAAATGTACTTGTAGCAATATTTACTATAAATAGCAAAAATTCGTTTTTTTTATATTTAGAGGTAACTAATTTAGACGAAAAGTGAAAAAGAGAAATATCGGATATCGGTTAATGTGCAGCATTGGTCTACCTCCTGTCGTATAGTTTTCAATGCATATGAAATCGTTTAATTGGAAACGGTTTAGTAAGTAACAAGGTATAACTAGAAAAAATCATCGCGACAGCATTTTATGGCCCGATGGTCAAATCTCGAAAAATTAAGATTCCCCGTATATTTCCGATGTGTATTTCCGGTCGGAATTTAATCAATACAAAAATTGTCATCCTTAAGTTGCCCTTAAATATTTTTCTCAAATAGTGAAATTATTCCCGCGCGGCCTTGTGAGCAGGGCGCTCGGCTTTGGTGAGAAAGGTCCCGGGTTCGTTTCCCGGAGTACACCTGCGAAATTACCTAAACTATCTGAGCACTTAAAATGATTTTTCTAACACTTCGAAATTATTACACAAGCAGCCAAGCTTATTTGATTGAATTAGTATAGTTCTTTAATTCTTCGTTAATTTCATAAATAATATTATTAGTATTATTTTTTTAAATACATAATTATATTCATACTTATATTCTAACTATATGTCCGTCATAAATGTAAATTTAAAATGATTTTCTATAAAAGAGAGGATAAATAATCCTATATATGGAGCTCAAATCGGATGCTTGCGTCATTATGGAATTTGGTTTACCCCGAATTAGAAAAAAGCGGCAAAATTTATGAGATAAACCCCTATTTTCGGATTTGAGTTTGCCCTTTCTCAAATAGTTTTTATATCCTTGTTATAATCTTTTCGTTCATTCGTTCTAATTGAACTTATGCACCGTTTTAAAGGCTTTTCATACTCTATTGTACTGTGTTATTATTGGATTTTATTTTGCTTGTACAGCATAATGGTGTTAAGACTTGCTATTATTTGCTATCATTGACCGTTAGTTTCATTACCTGATTAGTCACATGAATATAGTTCAGCTTGCTAGGACGAAGTATTGGTTAGTTCTATTAATGTCGTTACAATAACACCCAATTTAGTTTATTCCCTTCGTAAACGTAAATTTCATATGATTTTCCGTATAAGAGAGGTTAAATAATCCCGTCTATGGAACTCAAATCGGATACTTGCGTCAGAATGGAATTATGTTCACCCGAATTAGGAAAATGTTATGATAACACTCATAATCTATTTATGAATAGTTGGGTCACCTAAATTTCTTGTTGGCTGATTTCCATTACAGTTGAACGTAATAGAATGATTCAGAAATGTGTGTGCTAGCCAAAACATACGAAGTCAGAACAAATCGCTACCATTGAGGACTGCGCAATATAAACCATCCGATTTTGCGATGTTTAGTAAAAAGCGTCACGACATTGGTACTCTCCCAATATCACGATCTGAAGCGTAAACATATTCATCAGCGAATATGCCCCCGGAGCAGAATCGGCTCATGTGAGCGACAGGCGGCCGTTCCAAGAGCAGTAATTCGAGGCATAAGCCGAGGAATTCCGTTTCATGCTCGTGTTTTGACATGCTTATCTACTCGGATACAAACAACCAAACACGTCTCCATTCGCAGGAAACAGACGCAGCTATCCCCGCATTTGTCGGGCGTAGAGGGAATACGGAAGAGGCAATTACCGGTCGAGAGAGACTAGAAAAAGCGTCATCCTTCGCGGCTTCTCTTTCACGCACGCCACCGAAAGCATCTGTTTGGCTGCAGGACGCGGAAAATACATTTACGAGCCGTTCGGAGGTGTCAGCAGGCAGTGCGTTCATCGACAAAATGATCACACCGCATACACACAAAAAGGGACGATGTATGCGCGCTTCCTGCACTCCGAAATTCCTTTTGTTGCTGGTCTGAAATTTGATCAATATGAGTTAGCCGGATATTATTGAAAGCCATGGCAGTAATAAAGAAACACTGTACTTCGCAACTTCCACAATTAATTTTATTTCACGACCGGTTTCGGCCTAGGTACGACCGTCTTCAGGTACATCTTTACAGAAAATAAGCCTTTTTATATTATAGAGGGTGGGGAAGGAAAAAGTTTCTTGGTAAGGTTTAAGAGAGGGGAAGGGAAGTCGTAATTGTTTCTTAACTGCTTCGTGCAAACTCTCTCCGTAGCTTCCATTGCAATTCTTTTTTCATCATATCTCGTTCTTTCCATTGCAAATTCCATTTCCCAACCCTTCCTCGTTAACCTAACCAAGAAACTTTTTCCTCCTCCACCCTCTCCGCACTCCCCCGGTAAACCCTAAACCTCTGGCTTGTATAAAAAGGCCCAAAGTCTGTAATAATGTACCTGATGATTGTCGTGCTTATGTCGAAACCGGCCGTGAAATAGAGTAATTTGTGGAAGTTACGGTGCACAGTGTGCATCTTAATTACGATCTGGAATTTGTAATTTGTTTGCCGCATACTGTCAAGACCGGGATTTCCTTTTCTCTCGAATCTCCGAATTGCAATAATAGGATTAGTTAGTACTAAAAACTTGTACTATTCTTATAGAAAATTTGTGTACATCTACAACGATAATGCTCAAACAACTGAAAGTTGTATCTTCCATGGTTATGTCCAGCGCATTGCACTTACGGAAGGATTTTAAATATATATTTTGCTGTAAGTAACATACAGATTCTCACGAATACATTTAATGTATTAAGGCGAGATTGAGACTGGAAATCTCTTCTTCCATGTAACTTCTCTTCAATGATATTGATAAAATCATAAATAATGAATAGTTGAAAACACTGAAAAGAAAACTTCAGAAAGAGTGGATGGAAAAACCATTATTATTTTATTTTAGAGAAATAATTATTTTAGAGAAAATTATCAACTGCAGGAAAACACCCACAATGAAAGAGGGTTTGAAAAACCTGTGCAAACCTATAGTAAAAGCTAAACAATCTAAAGGAAGGCTGTGTACAGTGTGGAAATCATAAAATCAGTGTACATTCATTCACATAAAATATATTCGTAAAATAAACTACCGATGAAATGAAGGAAGTGAATTAATTGTAGTTTATTTGATATTTATATAGTAAATTGATGAAAAAGCAGTGAAACAAATATATAAATTTGCTCACCGAAATTTTCTAGATAAACTGATGCAGTGTTCATCCGCGTTTTGATCAGCAAATACGAAATATTTTACTCGAAGTGGTACACGACAAAATACTATGAAGTAGGATCACCTAGTTATTAATAGTGGTGTGAGGTACACCATGGACACTTTCCCTTACTTCAAGATGAAATTGGAAATGTAGCAATACCGAAGTATATACAATACAGCAAAAAGAAAGCCGAAGGCAAGGCAGAAGGCTATGTATGGCTACAAAAGCATTAGTAAGCTGAAGATTTCAACTAGGCTTCTTTTACGTTCATGTGTTACTCGAAATCTGAGAGAGCTTTACTAAAAAAAGTTGTTTTTTTGCAGGAAAATAAACATTTTTCCTATAGTTTGTACGTCTTCACTTTTGATAGACTGTATTGCGCTGATTCTACATCTATATCTACATCTACATAAATACCCTGCAAGCCGCCTTTTGACGTGTGACAGGGGGTGTAAACACCGAGCGTTCGGACTATTTTTAGTCACGTTATTATTGTCGCGTATAGTTAGCGGAAAGAATGAATTCTTAGAGCAATTCGTTCTGGATGAACCATATGAAAAATCAACTTTTATACTCAGAGAAAAACATAAAACGATACGATGCCTTTTGGATGAATTTGGTGATTAATTGACTTTCGTACCATATCATTATTTTTCAAAGTATTCGAACAATTCAATGCAGAGACATTTGCATAGCTACAAAGATTTATCTGGATTGTATAATTAGACTCGATTAATATACTATTGCGCAATAAGTTGATAAATCGTTTCCAATAGTAGTGCAAATTTTTAGTTCAATTAACGGCTCTCTCGACTTCCCGGCCAGCATTTTTTGGGTTCGGGATCGAGTAGGCGCTAATAAACAAAAACTATTGGTTAGGTTGGATAGTAGCAATAGCAACTTGTGTGGTACGGAAAAATTACTAAAAGTAAAAGTGAACCCAACCACAAAATATTTTGTAGTTGTGTATAAATTAAAATATTAGATGTATTATTCTTTTTATTTTTATAATGATCTTCCGCCAAGTGAAGGCCGAAACCATCAACGCTATTTTCGAATTAACTGTTCCATAATCTTAGGTTACGGACTAAACTTTGTGGTAGCTCTTCACAACGAAAAAGGAATGAAAACAATTAGAGGTTTAAATCTCCAATAACCGTGTTTGCTGGCTTTCCTCAACTCTTTCACTGCTATTTGGACAAAACAGGAAGGGATAGCCACTCTTTTTAGAAGCGCTCGATTTACATTTCGAAAGCGATAAACAGTATGACATCTGGGGTCGAGTGCATCGCTTACTATTGGAATATTTAAACCTCTAATTCATTAACAACCGTGTTCCAAATTTTCTTTCATTACACCGAATAAAACCGACTTAGCAGGTTATCGTAGATTTCTATTAATCTTCTGCTACCTAGCTTTCAACTCATGGCATCATCCTTTGGCAAATGACGATCTGACCTCCGTGTGACTTATGCCGGCGAAGATTAAAAAAATTGCCGATCTGTAAAAGTCTATCTTATTCCTTTACTATCAATATTTCCGGCCCGAATATTCGTTTGGGCACCAGCTTTCCGAGGTATCTAACGCCAAAAAGTTTGTTTTCCCATCTTCACTGTGGTGTCCTTAATTCATAGGACGGGATAAAAACTCAGGTGCTGATTCCTCTCCCTACACCCTGACGAGAATCACTTGTTTCAGCCACTTTTATGAGCAATAGATTAAAGATATCAGTGCCGATCACTTGACCGGTAGATTCCTTCTCGCTCTCTACTTATCTTGTATCTAAGGGCGACGTGTTTGGTAAAACCGATAAATTGGAGATAAAACATGAATTCACGCAAGACACTTTGACCATATTGACAGGCATAGATTTTCGGAACATTTCTGAAAAAAATTACAGTAAAAAGTTGCAATTATCCTCTGTTTTGTGCCTAGCCTTGAGAGATTGACTAATGATAATGAATTTGCTGAAAAGAGAAAATCCTGTTTGTGGTATTTTGTGAGTTACCAGAGTGGTCATTCTTTCTGCAGCCATTTCATGATGAATCTATTATAGTATCGCATAGCGGAGTGACTGTGCGGAAATTTTCGCGCATCCTAGAGGTCTGCAGGGGCCGGGTAAGCAGGCAGTTTATTGGGCCGGGCTTGAGCCCATGGATAATTCGGGAAGGAGAGAATTATTCGTTCTTAAAGAGAGTTAGTTTCTTGCATAGCGGCAAAAGCCTCTTTAAGTTGTAACGCAATGCTTAAACAAAATGCTAGGTCTTCGTGAAGGGTTAAAATAAATGTATTTGTTCACAATTCACAACAATTTATTACAGGGCGATTTATGACAATTTCGGGCTCGGATCGGGCTTGAGAACGAAAATGAGTATCAACGTTCGGGCCGGGTCGGGCTCGGGCTCAACGACGAACGGGCCGGGCCGGGCTTGGGCTGAAATTTTCGGCCCATGCAGGCCTCTAGCACATCCCCTGCTTGGAGGGGTAGACCCCCCTCTCACGTTAATTTCTAACCCCGTGTACTCCACAAAACGATCTTCATTTCCTCGTGGTTTCCAGCTAGCGCTATTTTTTTGCCCCATGCTATGTGCTCTTGTTTTTATTCTAAATATACCATGCGTACGCCTAAGGAATTTGTTAATTGAGAGAATTCGTGTTGTTGTTGTTTTTGTAGTTCTTTAGTCATGTGATTTTGTGGATCATGGATTCTATGAATCTTGATCAGTGAATCATGGATGAATAAAATTGCTTTGCAATTGAATGTTTTAAAGAGAAAATTATAAAATTCATCAAAGAGATATAGACCTGGAATTTTTCTATACTAAATGTTTTTGTTCACCTGCATGAAAAAATGTATTGAAAAAAAAAGTTGGAACCAAAGAAATTCTGGTAGTAAGTAGTAGTCTTATTATTACTCGTGTGAAGTGAAATAAAACCAGGTTTAGTGAGTTAATTGATGGAATATAGCTATCTTGTCTGAGGAAATTTATGGCCAAGGAAGGAGTAGACGGAAGGGTAATTGGTAAGAATGCATGGTTTCCTCTAATAGGTTTCATCTGAGGGTAGACAAACAATGCTGGCTTTCTGATTACGGACGAGGGATAACTTATATTATTAATCAATGCTTTTCATTTATAATAATAATAAAAATAATAAAGGACATTATTCAGGGCGAGATTGAGATTACCAAGTCTCTTCTTACACCTAACCCTTTATTTACTCCATGGTCTTCATGCTCATCATCGGCAGCAAACCCTTTGAGACATTCCAAGGTATATATACGATATTTAGATGGTAAAGCATTAAAAAGGATAGAAATTAACTACGAAATTGTACCTTTTCCACAATGGTTTATTTTTTATAACTCCGAAACCAATCATGTGTTAGTTGTATAAAATATACCTTCGTGGTGAAAGTATGTACAATTTCGATTCCCAGTGGAAGCCAATGTGTGAAATGACCTAAGCTGTCGAATCACTTTCAATAATATTACCATTACTACTAATAATACAATTTCTGAGTTTCATTATGGATTTTCATCATACTTAACCGGATTCGGTGAAGTTTATTAGAAGGATATTTGTATCCAAATAGCTGCAACCCAATATTATAGAAACGTTGTTTATTATCGCTTTTTAAGTCGTTGAGCTTTGAAAAAATAATGTAGTAAGATTTATTGAATATTCCATCGTACCTGAACGCTGTTGCTTAAAGTTTTATCGTTCTCCCATCCTCAAGCTCTTGACGATGATAAATACGTGACTTAATCACCAGAAAAATCTGTCAAATAATATTTTTTCCTCAGTACAGACTTATTATTAAGGACTTATAGTTCTCTCATCATACATCCATTCTTAAAATACAGTTTTCAGTTCTATCCAGTCCCTCGCGGTCTTGATTTATAGCCAAGGGTAATAAGTCAAATCGTGGGAATTTAATCCATATTAAAAAATATTTTATCATTAATGGTTCCTTACGTTTGAATCATTCTTCTGCAAAAGAATTAAACGCGTGTTTGAATTAAAAACGTACGCCTATCATCATATTACATCATAGTACTACATAAATTATAAGTATCTCAAAAATGTGAATATGACCGTTAGCCAAATCATTATCGCTTCCTTTTTGACTTAGACATATATTTTCAAAAAGGCAGCAACATTTATAAGCTGAATTAAGGCTAATTATGGCCTTTCCGGTATTTTCCATTATATGAAATGACGGTGATTTTTCTAAGCTACAGTTACTTCAAATGATTTAGGAGCAGTCTTAGAGGTGGTAGATCGAACCTGAGAGGATTCCGCGAATAATCTTCTTGGTATATCAGTTACTCTTAGGAAATCACTAGTTTCATCTTCTTTACTACAATGTTCATCTGCTTCGCTACCTTTTTACGTATCTTTGTCAAAAGTTATTCTTGGATAGTCATATCAGAGGTATTGTTTATTCAGAACGGTTACCCATTTTTAATATTCTTCCAAGCCTCTATTGCATCTTAGCCGTCCATGTTTCTTTTCATATTTTCCTTAATATTTACATCGAAAGCGCGTAAACCACATTTTGACGCAGGGAAGAAATGAGCACCAAGTCAGTAACCAATAATGTTAATTTCTGTAATGGAGAGCCCGAAGAAAGTTCCAAGTTGAAAGTTTTAAAACAAAGTATTTGATTTTTCTCTTCTATTTCACGCTTATTATCGGTGCTGCGAAAGCACCAGGGAGGTCGCGTAATTTCACGTGCCTCCTTAAAAAATTCTATAGCTTTTACTGAGTGGTGTAAGAATGCCCTTTTAAGAGCTAAAAAGAGTTTTCTCCGTAAGTTTTCGGAAAACGAATAATAAAATGTGTCTATGATATCTAGGTATATCTAGATAGTTTTACGGCAATGAAAAATTGCCGTAACTTCATCTATCTTCCATAATCACTGATCTTAACTTTTTTATGGGAAATTTTATACGATTTAGAGATGCGGCATGCCACTTTCGGCCGATTCTCTTAATAATCTAAATTTAAAAACCTCTCGGTCTGGTAACTTATTAGTTTTGGTGTCTCATAGAATCTTGGCAATGCCATATCCAGCGAAACAAATAATATGCTCACTTCAAGCGAGATTTAGTTTTTAGCAAGGCTAATTTCATAAATATTCACTGCAAATAAATACAGTGAGCATAGTAATGTTAGCCATAGCTAATTAATGCTATAAAATACAAAAATAAACTATAGCTATAAATTTGCGATCAAAGCAGGTCTTGCTTGCAGGTGCTTTGCTAGTGAATATCATTGGGTGTTAACGAGCTTAAAATAAAAGGGAAATGATATTAAATGTACTTACCCTCGGTGATTCTTTATTAGATAGTATATGAAAAAATACGTAATTTTATTGTTGTAAATCATAAAAAAAGCCTCGAAAAATGAACGAAAATATACAAGTTTCGAGACACGTTGCAAAGTTTGCGTGAATGCCATTGCATGTATTTCATGTAACTACATTCAGTTCTGGAGAAACGGAAGTTTCGCCCACGGACGAAAAATTTCCTTTTTGCTCCGTCTCGACACTTCTAGAAGCATTTGTGGAGGGTTTTGAAAGTTAATAAACAAAATAGGATAAATAGTAGTGCGTACTACTTCTCGGTGTCGCAACTTGCGCGCGTCGCCGGGGGAAAATCAAACTTCCCCGTAACGCGCCTAAAGAAGCTTAAAAGTGCATAATAAATTACTATTTCATGTTAACGTGGTTAACACACCTGTATCGAAGTCTGCCATCGTCTATTGCCGTAGAGATAATGGAGCCACCTAGTGATACACGTTGTCAATCGCGGCTACATGTTGAGCAGGATCACACATTGATTAGTCATCGGCCGGCGAATTAGCACACAGTCGTACGAAAAGGTAGGATAATGGCACTCTCGCGTGGAATTCATCATATGACATCGTGGGCAACCACTTCTTTGGACCTCATGTCAAGACGAAGCGGAATCGGAACTCAAAAACCTTTCTCAGAATCGATCCCATTCAAAGGGCGCGCTTAGTGCAGTGCCACGAGAAAAACTAGCGCTTCATCCGCCGGGTAAAAGGCTTATACCTGGCCTGAAATATACGAGACAAAGGTGAGAAAAGCGCTCGAGTCGGTCGCATTATGTTACGGTGAAAGGCCGCTTTTGCGCCGTGTTTGCAGGTAGCGCCATCGCCGCGTCACGAGATTGGCGGAATAAATACCAAAATTATAGGCGAATCAGAGGCGGTGTGATCAGGCCCAATGCTCTCGCATCAGGCATCCAACACGATCATTTAGTTCCAGCACTGTCTGACTGCAACTTGTGTTCCTTTTGTAGGAGTTCGTCGCAGTTTTGGTTGCTGTTTTACCTTCTGTTTCGATCACTTTTGGTCCGGTTACATTTCTTTCTAACTGGTCCAACAACAACTTATTTTCTTCGACTTGGTAGGTGTTTTGATTTTTTTTTCACCTTTTCCTTTCTTTTCTCCTTATTTACTAACAGCATTCTCGCACGCAGCCGACCTAGACCATTTGTTTCTCTTTGTTTTTAGTAAATATTTTGCACGTAGTAATTTATTTTATTTTAAAAGGGGCGTTGAAAATGACGGACGTTTTCCGATGCGAGGCAAGTTTTCTTCCGCTGAGAAATTTGGCGCCGAAATTGCTTCGCGATAATTTGTTCATTTATGTACTTCGCCGAAAGCGCGGAACAGTCTCAAAACTCCCCGAAAGACGGATTCTGTCGCCAAATGCGCGCTTTGCATGCACGCATCATTAAAATTACGTAGAAACATTTTTATTACTTAAGAATCCTCTAAGATATAACTTACCGGTAAAGGATATCGATTGAAACCCTTTGCATGTATCGCAGATATGCTTCGGCATTAGTTAGAACTTTGATTGGATGCATTACTTACTTTTTTGCCGTAGTTGGCTTTGGGAAAGTTGGAAAATTTTTCTGGGCGACAAATTGGTGTTTCGGATCGAAAGAGCGTTAACTCCGGCGCTGCTGCAAATGCTCGCCAACTGTCTATCGATTGCTCTCCTTTCAAATCCAACATGGCGTCTTCCAATGCGTCAAAAAGTGACAATACCATACAGCCCCTGTCAATAGAAGCACTCGAGACCGGGGATGCAGTTGAAAAAGGCGCCCAAACGCGGAAAATTTCGCTGCCGCGCCATCCTATGGTACGCACTACGGTGCGTAGGCCCGGCGCTTTTTAAATTTCGAATCTAAAAGGCTTAATTAGACTGCATTTCCACCAAATCCATTCGATCTCTGAAATTCCCATTTGTTCTCGCGTCCATTTCTGCAATGGCGGGAACGCGATTAATTTTCTGTTAGTTTATTTTCTTGCTTTATTTCAAAACTTCGCGCAAATTCCCTTAACTAAACAACATGGAAGAAAATTATCGAGCATTACCAAACACGCTGACGCCATCTTAAGGACATGCGCAAAATACGTCGACATTCTCCGAGGTTATCAATCATGCATGGAATATCAAAATAATCCACACATAATAAGGTAATGGAAGACGAAAAATAATTTCATCGAGGGATAATAAAAACGCAGGACCGGCACCCATAGAAATGGGAAATCCTTCGTAAAAGGCTCCTCAGGAAGGTATTGCCCCGTGTAATATTGTTCATTACCCACTCTTGCTCTCTCGATGCGGTGTGATTACCCAGCACATATTTATAACTGTTTTCAACCCCGCAGGACTAAACTAAAAATTTGACACCTGGTTTTTAGGGTAAAATTGGCAACAGCGCGGAGAAAGAGACCGGTGGTTGCTCACACGTGTCTGGTTCTCACAATGGGAGCTCAAGTCCCCACGCAAGACACTTCTGCTACCCCTATCACAGCTGTTCCTTCCCTATTCATCCACATACGGCCGGCTACCATAACGCACCGATTAAAATTACGGCGCTGAATTAATTTTTACACATTTTAGTCGAAGTCCCGACGCGGTTCATAACCTCCTACCGCATGACTTTTAAACATCGCCCGCGATAGACTTTGTTATCTTTGCTCCGGGTTACATTTTCCCAGATATGGATTTGCCCACTAACTTCACCTGTCCACAGCTGTCTTTTGTTGTCTGACGTGATTTTTTCCTCCCTCGACGGGAAGGACGTGTTCCCGAATGATTCGGACTTGTCAACAAGAGCGGGAAAAGATTAAACCCCAGAAGTAAAGGCGGGACTCATCCTGCGGGCAAAATAAAAGCATTTTTATTCATGTATTAGCCATGTGTAGTATAAATTAAGTGATTTTGTTGGAGTCCCAACTAGTTTTTACCTTTTATCTGTAACGGAAATACTGTGTAAATTGAGCGCAAGTGTCAAGTTCTTGTTTTCTCTTCGAATCGGGGTAAAAATTAAGACATTTTTTGTATACGAAGAAAGTTCATTACCTATTGCTGAATTGTAACCCTTCGTCGAGGGAGACAAAGGGTTTTATTCTAGAAACTGAAAGAAATGAACCGTTGGGTTCTTCAGCGTCGACCGGAGGTTGAGCTGTGATGTCACCGTGGTGAGTCATAGGCCAAGCGAGTTGGCGATCGATGTATTCCAACTAATATTGGAGTAGGATAATATATATATGTTGATCAAAAAGATC
This sequence comes from Sympetrum striolatum, assembly GCA_947579665.1. Classification (NCBI taxonomy): domain Eukaryota; kingdom Metazoa; phylum Arthropoda; class Insecta; order Odonata; family Libellulidae; genus Sympetrum; species Sympetrum striolatum. Next base: position 81,773,921 of record OX388352.1, read on the forward strand.
CATCCGCAAGCAATCAAAATGGCGGATACGACTCGACCTCAGAGACCTCTTTATGCGAATTTGACCCCAGGCAAACGTTTACAGAAATCCAGCGAATCTCATCTTCCCAGAGAATAAAAGGATCAAAGAAAGCGTCCGTTAGTGATCAATGTTTTATTTTACCTACGACTGAATCGGAGAGTGAATCACTATTTGTTGTTTGCGACGAAATCAGATAATTTCATTGCTTCGGTGAACCAACCTTTCTAACAGAGATTTCATGCACAAATCCTATAATGTTCTTTTATAAGTGAAATACGTATTACCACCGACACTTGGTACTGTGAATAAATTGCTTTCAGAATTAATTCATTTATTCCCTCATGTTAGTAATGACTCTCCATCTCTTCCAAATTCAAGATAATTGAATACTTATATTGTAATTGCTGCTAAAGAACCATTGGCCTTATCGCTAGAGAATGGAGAGCTATTTTCTGATCATATCAAAAGAACTACTCCATAGTTGCTCATGCAACATCTTTATGTCGCTCGTATGATGCAATGTTATAATAACTTGTGACGTAATACAAAGAGAGTGAACTACTTCGAAAACACAAATACTAGGCGTAATTTGTTGAATAACTGAAGCACAAATAAACTTATACTCAGCAGGTAAAAAATTTCTTTAACTCAACCTTTCTGATGTACGTTTTTTAGGTTTACCACTTTCTTGTGCTCTGATATGCAATTTAAAACCATATCGCCGAATAATTTGTTAAGAAGTTATCTTTACAACTTTGTTGAAACTGCATGATTATGTTTTGATCGACCTATAAATTTGCTTGCTGTTGATTTCACTGAGATAATTCGAAGCTAAGGTTAGTTGCTTTAGCATAAACGAAACATTGAAATTAATTGCGCACGATAAGTATACATTCGATTCTTATTTCTGATTTTATGATTCTAATGGTGAATAGTTATTTTAAGAATTTTTATTGTTTTCTGGTTCATTACTTTTGTTTTCTGACTCTTGGTTTTGTATAAACCTTATTTCCGATGTGCCTATTGTGTCATTTCTTCTATACAGTTTGTTCTGTTGATTATCCTATCGTTTTGCAGATTTTATTTTCCCTCCGCACGAAACAAAAACCTTTTCAATCCTAGAATCCAATTCCCAAGTTTCAGTTTTCAGAGGTAGCTAATGCAACGATGGATGCAACCAGCTGAAATATCCATTAATAAACTGAATGAGTGACTGAAAAATAAATCCTCAAATTAGGAGGGATGGAGAAAATGTGAGCCCGTGTTAAAAGTGTATGACGGGTCCTCTTAATTGTATTCAACTCCACCAGAGTCTGACCAATAATTTAGTTGATTTAGATGTTAAGTAATACAATAGACTAAAAAACAGGATTGTAAAATACTTGCCCTGTTATAAATTAATGTTTAAGTTATGGTCTTTTTCCTAGCTCGATCCAGCAAAACAACATAGAAGGTAATCTGTGACATATTATTGATGTATTTCACGTTTATCTCCTCATAATTAGGTATGATAATTATTTAATGCAGCGATATATATCGGCTAATGAGGGTGATTCGCTATAGGTTCAAATTCGTAAGTCCGAACCTCATGAAATGCCATTTGCGGTAAGTCACGTAGTCGTACAATACGCGTATGAACCTCCGATGGGCTAACACTTTGATTAGCAAGCTCGTATTAGCAGTAACCATTTTGATTTGGGCATCTCCAAACGTTTTGTGCCCGCGTACATACGGGAACCGCTCTCGAACCGCCCGCCCGGAAAACAGCCTAGAATGATTTCCTCCGCCGGCAAATTTAGCCCCGTTAGCCGATGTATCTTTGCATTCGTTTCCTTAAAATTGTGGGCCTATGAAAGTGAGCTATAAGCATTATAAAGAATGAAAAATGTATAGCCATTGAATGGTCCCACTATGGCATTATAATCAGCTATTTTTCATTTGTCTTTTGATAAAAGATGGAGAATAATGTGTGTTTCACCTGTACTTGTCATCTCATTCCCGTTCCTGTTTCTAATAATATAGAATCTACTGGCATGTAAGAGACACTGTGTTGATTCCGGTTTTTTCCTAATTAAATGCTGCGAAGTGCAATTTATAGGGATATTGTTTTGTAACCACGTCAACTTGTTTCATTTATTGCAATGTGGCTATGCGAGGAAATCAAGGGTACCTCAACTCCTCTTCCTGTGTTGTGACCCTCATTCCCTCTACACAGCTTTCCGACTGATCGTAGAGCGGTTGAGATCCTTATTCTATGCTTACCTAATTCCTTAAATTCACAAATGAATTGGAAAGTAAAGTTTCAGTCAGTACCAAATCTACGAATCGAGCTGTTACATTTTTGTATTAATAATAAAAATTATTTATTTATCGGCACAAGATTTGTATTCATGCTCTGTCAGGCGTATTGCCTGTTAACAAGACATATATAAAACAATTTCATCAAAGAGAGAAAAAAATCTATTTGATGTTAAGCAGCCTAGAATCAAATGAGCTTACTAGTTTGGCTCCACTCTATTACTTCTAGATAGATCTTAAATTAGATACATCATAGATACATACATACATATACATTAGATAAATCATTAGATACCTCATTCATTTATATAAATATTACAGAAAATTATTTATTATAATATATCTGTATACTTCAGTTAATGTATATAAGGATAGCAGGATCATTTAATAAAAATAAACACACAACTCCAATGTGACAACAGTGGTAGCAAAAAGGAGATTAAGGAAATAAGTATACATCCATACATACATTTAGATATCACTATAATGAGATTACAACTCAGAATGCATATATTTTAATAATTCCCTTTTTCCTGATTTGTTATAATAGTTACTAATAATAATTTTATTGGTCCAACGACATACAAAGTGTTTATGGGATAAGTTACATTACTCATTACATAGTTCATATATAACTAATTAGTATATGAGCAAATGTTCACATATAGTCAATAGAAAACTAATAACTAATTGTCCGATCAACAAAATTATTATTATTAATAATAAAATTCTTTAATTGTTCGATTCATAGATTTGGTACAGACAGAAATTTTAAGTTCCGATTCTATGAAGTCAACGATTGAAATTCGAGGTGTAATCAGTTGAGTGCTTAAAATGAAGCAATAAATGTGCCTGTTGGAATCGCCCTTTGACAAACGCCACTTTTAAGTGCTATGTAAAAAAAGGGAAGTTTGGATACGGCTGTTAAGGAATTATAGGTTTAAAATCTCCAATAGCCGCTTTTGTCGGCGTGCCTATTCTCATTCCACTGTATTCCAAGAAAACCAGAAAGGATACCGCACTTTTTGAGGAGCTCTAAAAAGTGCGGTGCCTTTTCTCATTTTCTTGGAATACCGGGGAATGAGAAGAGGAGCTCCGAAAAAAACGGCTATTGGAGATTTTAATTCTCTAATTTTAAGCGCTATGTTGCATCAGAGAAGAACTGAACCGCAAGCCGCGTGCGATCCTTTGACCAGTTCCATAATTATTTCATTAATTCAATCATGCAATTTCTCATTCCGGTAACGAAAATAAAATCAGACAAAACGTTGTTGAAATCTACCCTATAAGTGAACAAAACAGCTGAATTGTCGAATCGAAAAAAGGCGAATCGTTGTTTAAAAAATACCGTATCTTATCTCCGGTCCTGGATTTTCGTAAAGGAGCTATTGATGCCCGTTGGAGGTAAGAATCTGAACACTCAAAAGGTCTACAGCACTTTCAAATGATTAACCCAGAGGAATAAGTTCCTGGTAATGGCATGTCTTTTTTCGAAAAAGTTTAGAGCAAATGTACGGCTCGAGGTAGAATTTTTCCATTTCCGACGAAAAATTCCTAGCTGGAAACTCGAGCTAAAATGTATGTAAAAAATAATCATATTCATGCATTCGTAGATTCATTTGGCATTTACCGAGACTACTATCAAGTTTTCAAAAAAAAGTTTAGCGTTGTATTTCAAAAATGTCTTGCTATCTTTTTAATAAGGAATCTTTGGTTGATGTCATACCTTCATTATTTTCCTCAAATCAGTGTTTACCTCCTTACGAATGCAGATCGTTCTTATCGCGAATTGTTCTTCGGATAAAATGAGGCAGATGAGCATTACGTTCCATTTTCCAAAACTATGATTTTCCTTTGAAAATCACGTTTGGCGCCCCTTATCATTAACTTTATTGCTGCCTCTCATACTCCATAAAGGTGTTTTTGGTTTCGGACACTTCACCCAGAGCCTTTCTCAGGAATTTTTTTTAAATGCATTACGCCCAAGACCTTTCTCCCACCCGATATTCTACCCAGCCAGCGATGTTACAAAAGGTATTTATGAAGACGTTGTGGTTAGGTTTACCCTTCATCGCTTATAATTCAATTGTACAAAAGACATAATGTCAGTGGGTGATATAGAAAGACATTTCTGTAGAGAGATCTTTCTTTGAACCGGTGTCGAACTTGAAATAATTTAGAGGACAACGAATCACTCTTGAGGGAACCTTCACAGAAAAATTCTCCATATTTCGGGGTTTTCCTAATGAGTATACAATATAACAAGGACTATAAAGAAACATTTTCTAAACCACTTTTTGAATAACATTCATCGGAGATTGGCGACCCACAGTTGATGGTTTTGTGATAGATACATAGATACCTGCATTAACTTCCTAGGATCTAACGAAAAGCTGGAATCAAAATCAGAATGTTAAGTTTTTTCACGATCACTCTGAATCCTGGAGTTAATAATTCGAGGCACTAACTGAACGTTAGCATTTGATCATCTTTGGCATTCACCAAGCAATGACATTTTAAAAGTCAACTGGAGACGGGATCGTAAGAAAATTGTCTTATCCTTCCCGTTGGCACATATTTAGATCCGATCCTGTTATCGGACAAAGATCTTCTAATTAGGATAAACCGACTTTTGACTGAATAGCCTCCGGGTTCAACAGTTCTTTGGAGAACTATCTTTCAAATTAAGCGTCACTGAAACGCTCTTATCTCCCTTGTTTATTATCGATGCCAAAAATATTTAAAGAGCTTACACGATTATTAAAAACACAAGCCGACAAGGTCTTGGTAACATTGGCGTAGTTGTCTTATAGTATTTTTGTGATAATATCAGCCGAATTTGAGGAAATTGTCCACCACGTACAGTTTTGAGGATTTTGCATAAACATTAAACAAAGCAAGTAATTTATTCGTTAATTTTATCTTTATATTTTATGATGGTAACTCTCTAATTATAGGTGTAAACTGTTTATCAGTCCATTATTTTACTATATTTAGTTAGGGCTAGATGGAAGAAGAGACTTTTAAGTCTCAATCTTGCCCAAATAAAGACGATTTATTATCATTATTATTATATTTACATTTAATTATATTCCTAGACCGAATTTAAAGAGCAGCAAAGTGGCGAGATAACGAGGTCCCCAAAAATGTGTTGATTTCGGTGCCCGCAAGCTCACTAAAACGCTCATTTCTCAGAGTTTTAAACTTAGTGTGCATCGCGTACACTAATCTTAAAACACTTAAAAGCCATTTATTCTAGTACACGATTTCTTCCATTCCAATAAGTCCTTGTATATTTTTAGACAAAACACGGTTCTCTGCCTTTCGCTTCCAACGTCGGCCCTCTTCAGCCAATGAGCTCCCATTTCAAGCTGTAAACATACTTTCAGTATCCTCTAGATTCCAAGTTATGAAGAACCAGAGGAGATACCTGTATTACTTATTTTTAAGTCCAGTACACCCTTCTAAGGGTATCTAATATATCTAACTATGCTGATGTAGAAGTGGATAGGAATTATGAGATGAGAAGTGTAATAAGTGGTTGATAAACAAAGGAGATGAATGGAAAATGGAAATCATAGTTCAATATTTGTTATATATATAGTGACTCCTTGTATACGTCGTATAACATTGATTAAAAGAGAAAAAAAATACATCCAACATGATAATTGCGGTTTAGGGAAAACATGTGGAATAACCGATGAGAAAAAGGTAAAATTCACAAAAAATCCTTACGTGTTTGAACTTCATAGAGCTCATATCTATAATCGAAAACCCAAAATTAATGAGGAACAGCTATTATCATCCATGTAACCGAAGAAAAATTATTTTTATGAAACAGGCGCATATATATATAAATATATTGTACTCGCTTCGGCGGTACATATTTGATACTTCACACAGAAAATAATTGATATTTGAAGGGAAATCATTACTCCATATTCCCGGACTGTATATTTATTTCTATCTACGTTCAAATAAAATGGCTAAATGAAATGGAAATGGAATGAAATCGAAAGAACAAAAGGTTCTGTGTAGCATCTCACCTTAGGTGACGAGTCTGCTTGACACCACTGTGAATTTATGCATGTAACACTTTACACTCTAATCTACCACATGTAATACTACGACTATTATCCACTAAACCCTACTCTTTCATTATTCGCCAATCTTTGCTCCTACACGCTGAAGTCCGTACCAGTCTAATCCAATTTCCTCTGCTGTTTTTCGGAACCGATCACGACGAGTCTCTTCGTAGGATTTGCTCGTTTTTATAATATATTCCTTTGATTCTCGCGTTTCTGCTTTCTCAGTCCTGATGGTTTGAGATACTTACCATTATCCTTCCTCATGAGGTCATAAGGTTTCCTTTCGTGTTCTTTTCTGTTTGTGGCTCTCACCGGTAGTTCTCTTCTCATGGTACGAATTTTACTCTTGGCCTCTCATTTCTTTACACATAATAGAAATTTACAATTCGCTGGTTGGCAATGCTACAAATTGCTTCTGACAAACCAAATATATTAGTAGGGATAAAAAATTGCAAATTTCGTTGAGAGAAAATGCTAGAGAGCCAAAGATTACCAAATCCTAACCTTCAGTTAGTCTTGAATGGTTAACTCCGGTTTTTCTATTTCCCCTGGTAATTCATTAATTTGAAAACATTCTGGAAGATTCCGGTGAACCGGAATCGATATGAGACGCAAAATGTATAAGATTGTAGCAAGATTGAATCGTTCTTGAATGCTTCGGATTGAGTTTTGTAGCAAGTTAAAATTTTTTCGAGGAAATTTTATTACAAATTCCAAACGGAATACATGCAACTTCTGAAACTAATATGCCACGCTAATTGTGCATAATTGGATATCAGTATCGACTGGGTGAGAATTCCTAAAAGTTAATTGTCCTTGGGTGAACCCTTAGGTGAAACGTCATTTAGAATGCTAAAATTGAGAAACCAGAAGTCCTATTTATTAAATTTTCTATTCAAAATATAATCGAGGTTGATATTCATTAAAGGAAATCATAAATTTGATTGATTTCTGATTTTTCAAAAATCGGAAATCATTTATTTATTTGTTTAATCTATTCAATCCAATGACTACCAGGTGGCAACGGTCGAGGTGGATATAACAATGTAATCTGCCCGGCATTCGCCCAAGGCCGGCAGGAAAACCCCACCAAAAACCTCCCGTGGACAATATAAACCTCCCGTAGACGGATGGGAGTAGAAAAAATAGATTTTTAGCTCCTTTTATTTTCAACTGTATATCTTGATGTACAGATTAGAACCAATAGGAATTTTAGATTTATTACCGTTAATTAAAATGTCAACGAGATTTAGATACGATTCAACTCTTTGCAGATATTATAGGGTACACAGCAAGTGGGAAGATTTTACAGACGCAGCCCAATTTCGAATTTCGCCTTCAATTACTTTTTTTATAAATAGTTATTACAAGAACAGATCGATGATAATAACTAACCCAAAAAACTGTTTCGACTATGCAGTTGTCGCTGTATAACGTTTTTCCCCATTTAACGAAATACTTGTCGCTTGTAATACCGGAGGGGAGAAATTTATCTGGAAACCATTAGTCAATAGGTTTATCAGTGGAAGTGTGAAAGATGCAAGGTCACCGCCAGGTGGGAAAATGGCCGATAAATCCAAACATTTGATAAGAAAAATATGCGCAGTTGAAAGAGCAAAGGGATATATCTTTGCCTGAGATTAAACGCCCTGAAAAATAAACGGCGAAACATCGTAAAAATCATTTAAGGGATCGGAGAAACTTCCTTAACTTTTCATAAGTGTGTAGATCGAGTTACGTAAGACGATTTTCTCTTTTATGATCTGAATGGGGTGAACATTTGGTCTCATAAGACGTGTACTCTCTAACCCTTTTTTTGTAAATGGTGCCCAATTTATTTTTCGAGCACTCAGTGTTCTTGTTGAGAATTTTGAACACCCTGAGCGCTGCTTTCCACTCATCATTGTACCGCTAATTTTAAATGCTACTATGATATCTCAATTGATGAATGGAAATAATAAACTTTTTATTCGTATTTTTTTATTATGCCGTCACTTGTAAGCTATAAGCCCATAGAAATTGTAATGAATTATTATCGGGCATATATGAAAAATTTCCAGGGAAATACGAACAGAAAGTAAATAGCCATCGTTGAAGAAAGGAGGATGAAGTTAAAAAACTGAAATGACAGTGGGGTCATAGATATATAAGAATTATTGACATGCAACTTACCTTGTTTTTATTATATTAGAAAATTTAGAATAGCAAAATCGAGGATGAAGTGAAAAAATTAAAAATATATTGGGATCACATATATAATACTTATTGACATGTAACTTACCTTGTTTTTTTAACATAAAAAAATAAGGATTTAGAATAGCAAATAGGAGGATGAAGTGAAAAAATTGAAACGATATTGGGGTCACATATATAATAATTATTGACATGTAACTTACCTTGTTTTTATAAAGAAAATAAGGATTTAGAATAGCAAATAGGAGGATGAAGTGAAAAAATTGAAACGATATTGGGGTCACATATATAATAATTATTGACATGTAACTTACCTTGTTTTTATAAAGAAAATAAGGATTTAGAATAGCAAATAGGAGGATGAAGTGAAAAAATTGAAACGATATTGGGGTCACATATATAATAATTATTGACATATAACTTACCTTGTTTTTATAAAGAAAATAAGGATTTAGAATAGCAAATAGGAGGATGAAGTGAAAAAATTGAAACGATATTGGGGTCACATATATAATAATTATTGACATGCAACTTACCTTGTTTTCTTATCATAGAAATTTAAGGATTTAGAATGGACATGGAATGTACATTTACAATTTTTCTTTTGACATAAGCCCCAGCCAAGTTTCCAAATTCATTGGCGTATCTGATATCTCTATTAAAATTTTTTTAAATTTTTTTTTCTCTATTTTTTTATATCTCTAGTAAAACATAAATATTATTACCAATAGTTATGAAAGATACAGAAAATTGTATACAAGGATCGGGTAATCAATGGAGGAAAATAAAACAGAGACACTTATATTGATGAAGTAAGTAAAAATTTCCAACATTTTTTGGACGATGTAAATTTGTTTTTTTTTTGTATAAAATTATCCACTCAACAATGCAGTTGGCACAAAGAACACATACAATAATACATTATGTACGATTTAATTTGTTTTATCGATAAATTTTTATCAATTAAAGTTATAAGATTTTCTATAAAACAATCAAATAAAACAAGATGTGTACTATGAATAGTATATATTTCTTCATTTATACAATTTCCGTGCATAACTTGTTATAAGGATATTACAATAGTATGATGAAAATATTATGATTGCAATGTTATAATTACAATATAATGATTAAAATATTATAATTACAATATATTGTTTACAATATTATGATTACAATATTATGATTTCAATATTATGATATCTGTAATAATATATATAAATATCATAGTAATATAATTTCTAGCTACATCCATCTATCTTCTAGTTCATGTTATCATAAGTTCCACTGTGTCTGGTTTCGAATATATTCCTCCTAATTTATAGCATGGGGAGGGAAAGTGAAAACAATTGTTGCAATGGATGTGCGACTGGATTCCCAAATAATAAATGAGATGAGAGTCTGTGGAGACTGAGATGCGAACTGATTGTCGGAAAGATAGATATTAAGAGTAATATTCGGCTTTGATTCCCGAAGTACTTTTTGACTTCCGTTGATTCTTCAGATCGCGAGAATTATTTCTTTGGCAAAATTGTCTCACATTTGGCTTCGTTCTCCAAAATCCCCCTCGAATCATTTTTCTCCTCATAAGTATTCATGTTTTCGATTTCTTTCTTGCCATTATTTTCGTGCGAAAATTGGCTTTTTTTAAACTATGCTAAACTAAACTATGTCACAGCCAATTTCGCAAAACGCCTACGTTAAAACTCCAGTTCTTTCTGTAAATTCTTCTCCATTCACGTAGTCACTCTTCTTCCTGATTTTTCACTCACCTTCACCATGTGTTTCTTCCCGTCTGCAACCAGTTTACTCAAGTGTTTCTCTTCACAAGCCATATTTCCGTTCCCGAGGAAAGTCGAAGCGAAACCTCATTTGTGAGGCTTCATTCACTTCCTTCTACACCTTCCACTTGTAAAAGGTGGCCATTATAATTAGATAAAAGTATCCACGAAGTGCGGGAAGAGGTCAAAAATCTCTCGGATATTAGCAGTTCTTACCTTGTTGGCAGGCGGCGATGACTCAAGGGGAAATGTGCAGTATGAACGTGAGCGAGTTAATAATTAAACTGAATATCTCCTATTATTAACATGAGAAATTTAATAAAAGGGTTGATTCACATTCATGGTTCAAGGCCATTCTGCTGGGCTGCGACTGTTCGTCCCGTTGAAGTGTTGTCGTTGAAGTTTCAGATTTGTTGTTTTTCCCACTGATTCACGACAAAAGGCGACTTGCAGGTACAATTATAGATGTAGATATACGTGAACTCGTTGGAGTTTCTGCTTGCTTTGATTGATTGGCCATAAATACACCAATGAATTAAAATATACCATAAACTTTAGAATGACGTTCCACCAGATTCCTCTTGAGACTAATATTTAGAAATCGAGGACCGCTATCGCTTTCGCCATTTTCGGCACTCTACTACCGCAACTGCTGCATCCATATCTCGATAAAAGTATTAATTTTAATTTTTTTGTGCAAGATGCATAAAATTCACCCTAAATTCACATTTGTTACGGTCTTCACTATGGCTATGATACTATGTAAACTTCTGAAGAATGAGTTTTGGTGATTATCCTGGTTTATCCTTAATATATGAAATAAAATATATGAAATTTTTCTTCATAGGATAATTGTGCTTCACTTAAGGGGATTTTGTCCACCCATAATACTCAGAGCAAACTACCTCACCTTAGCGTCTTTCTCTCATCAATGCGTTTTGCTATTCACATAATGGTTAAAAATCGAGGCGGCTTTCGGGCTGAATACCTTGTGGAAACAATATCACGATAGGTCCATCCTTGAGATGACTTTATTATAACACTTCTGATCTATTAACACAGTAGAGTAACAGTACTGCGATGGTAAGTTTTTCTTTTCTTCTCCATCGTTTTTCTTCGATTCGATCGTATCGCCGTATGCACTTTTCCATTCATGAGACAAAACGTGGTGATTGGCTCTGTACGGTGCCTTTATTGTCAATCCTTGCGGTACAGAGTCCAGCACCATTCGCTATACACAGCACTTGGTGACCGGATCAACAATAGCACCTTCACAAAAAGCAAGTCAAATGCGCACTCATTTCGGATGAATATTTTTCAAAGCAAGATGGATTGGAAAATTGATAAAATGACGGAATTAACGCAGCTGAAAACAATTTCCCGATCCGGTTTATAGTCTCCCGAGCAAAGTTTAGAAATTTCACTTACCTTGTTTGCTTACTTACTTTTAACTGCTTCTTAAGGAGAACGCAGAATTGTGCGGGGTTAACTTTTCTAGCAAACGATAGGCATATGTGACATTTGAGAGGTTAAAAATTTATATTATGATATTTCTTATCTCCTCTGAAACAGAAAGAAACTATTTCAACTGAAGTCACTCCAACTAAGAAAAACTTTTAAGTTTGTACTTAACATTAAATTTTCTAAAAATGCATGGGCTTGTAGATCACCTAAATAAAGATTGTATAGAATAAAGGCTGTGAATAATTTGAGTTAGAATAATAATTTTTCACAAACGTAGAGAGGAAGTGATTCTGATGATGTTTTGGACTGTACACAATTCCCATTAACAGATTATTCTTGTGAAACGCCAAATTAGTTTCAAATTGCAAGATAGGCATAAAAATTTTAAAATAAGACACACCTTAATGTCAATGATTTTCACAAAACAGTAGACACAGGATAATTATCCATTTACACAAACAAGTTAGAGGCATGCAAACAAACTGTTGGCTTGATATCGTGCATTATGATTTGGCTTCTTTCGTTTCTTGTAAAAGGCTCGTGCATGCTATGTTTCGTTTTGGCATATAGTGCTTTGTAATTCTATATTATAACCGAAGTCATCATTGTGTAAAGAAGAAATGATAGTATCTTTGCTGAAACTTACCTTTCAGTTGCCTTTCTTCGGGATAATTTTCCCCATTATCTTACAGCTTTTATTCGTGTAATTGGATCCTATAAAATATGTGATTATTAAGAACTTCACGACTGTCATGTTTACCTTTCCCCCAAGACTCCAATGCTGATTTTCCTGTAGTTTTTATCGTTACTATGTCATAAGAGGTGGCGCTTTGCTCTGTTGTACCAGAGACTATCTGATTAAATTTTATATTATCTGATTAAAAATTTATGTGCCATCAATTGCACAATTATCTACGCCATTGATATTAAAAGCCAAGATGATGGTGTTCTTTTTCTTCCTGGTATCTACACTTGTCGGGTAGAAAAACAATAAAACATCATCATCAAGAAAAATACTATAAGATATTTAGCTGTAATAATCTTTATAGCTATTGTATCCATTAATATCCAACTACTTCGCATTGACTTTGCCCTTTACATCATGAAATGGCTTTTGTCTGGGTTCTCTCTTCTTTCATATTTTTGCATCCCATCTTCATACCATCTTAAGCAGATTTTCCCTTTCTTGATGTTTCCCCTGCCAATGGTTAGCTCAGCAAATTATCTATTCGATTAAAGCCGTTCCCTCACCACAATTTCCATAAATTCGTATATTTTTTTCACCCGAATAAACCAATTTCACTCCGGTATTACATCTTCTCACATTTGACAACTCAATCCAAAATTGCGATCCACAATTCTGTTTTTTTTTAATGAATCGAACTAACTATTTCTTCGTCAGTATCTCATCCTTCTCAGCATATCTTTCTTTTGGTCCATGTTCACAACCACATGAAAAAACAATCCACAGTTGAAAATTCAAAAGGCCAGATATTGTGGATATATGTTTGGCTTCTTTCGTTTGCGGAAGAAGGTTAGAGCGTGTTTTGTATTATTCTAGCATAAAATACTTCCCTGCTGCATATTATAAACGAAGACGTCGTCGATTTAACTCGCCCTTTACATAATGCAATGTCTTTTGCGTTGGCCCTTTCTTCTGTAATTTCCTTAGCATTCTATCTTCATCATTTACTCTTAAGCCGTCTTTCTTGATATTTTCGTTGCCCATAGTTATTTCAAAAATATTTTATTTGATTAAAACTGTTCTCGTGGTATAATTTGGATAATTTCATCAATCACCTTAAATAGGCCACTCCAGTTTAATACATTTTACTATACATTTTTTCTTTCTGACCACATTCCACAATTTCGGTCTACAAATATAATTTTCTATCAATCGAACTAACCATTTCCTCTCCAGTGTTACATCACTTACAGTGCTTATTTCATTTAGTACATGTTTCACACCCGTACGACAAAACAATCCACTGTTGCGATAGGAGTACAATTCGCTAGCCATTGTATTGAGCATTTCTGCTTCAGTATCTCATTTACCTAATATAGCAGACATTTATTTTGTTTCACGCCATCACAAAACTTCCCACTGTTGCAAATCCACAAAACTTTATTTCCATCAGCTAAACTTATTTTTTTTCTGCTCCAGTATCTCATGTTTCACTATACATTTTTGATTTTGGTCCATGTTTCAAACCTTTGCGATAAAACAATCCACAATTGCGATTCCATGGCTCTAATTTCCTGTCAATAGAACGGTGGAACAGCCACAGTATCTCATCTTTAATTCTATTTATTTTGTTAAGGTCCACGTTTAATACCATATGACAAACAATCCAAGGACGAAAATCCACGAATCTATAATTATATCAACTGAACCATGCCCACTGTAGAATCTCATCGTATGCTCTATTCCATACTTATGGTTCACGTATCACACCCATATAACCAGCAGATCCACACTTCCATGATTTCATGAGTCAATGTTGTATTAACTGAATTAATCATTTCCACTGTAGTATCTATTTCGTCTTTTACTGCAGTCATTTCTTTTGGGTCTATTTTTCGCACCCGTACGGCAAAACAATCCACTCTGGTGATTCTACGAATTTAATTCTCAATCAATTTTACTAACCATTACTGCTCCAGTGATTCATCTTTGGCTATCATTTTTCTTTTAGTTCACATTTTACAACAATACGAGAAAACAATCTTCTTTTGTGATTCCAGAAGTTTTTCTATACTTCTTTCAAAAGTTTGCGTCTTTATTCTGTGAATGCTTTCTTCTCCACAAACTTTTGAACTTTTTTTTGCTTTTGATGCAAAAAAGGCTATCTATTTTCCTGAATCAGCCATACTTTTCCAGTATATTTCCATCCATCCTAATTAAAAGTAAGTGGAAATCTAAAAAATTAATTATTCCCTTTCATTCGTTTATTAGTGGTGATATACCTATAGTAATTATCATCATTATGACATGAGAGGTTATGGTTTACTCTATGTACCCGAGACAATATTTACAGACCTCATGTGGCATTACATTAAGAATCATCAACATTATTGATATTAAATACCATAGAATTTACACTGGTTGCGTAAAAAAAAACACTGAAACATCATGTAGAGAAAAATTCCTATCAGATATTTAGCTATGATTTAATAAGTATATCCAATCGTCAATTTTCTGCCATATTTCTGATATCTACTGATCTTAAACATCAATCATTATGTTAACTAATCTACAAAGTGAGTCCAAGAAACTTTTTCATATCTCACTTTTAAGATTATTATGCAAATAAATAATGTATACTAAAACTTACAAATTCCAAATTTCCCAATCACGTATTTGTAATTTGGTGTTACATTTGTGAAACTTCAGAAAATTAGACTTAATTTTCATATTATGGTTTACCGTTTAATATAATTTTACATTGGTACTAATCTGAATTTATACGTGCATGTCAATGAATTTACTACAGCTTAGAATTTAATGATACAAATATATAACTCTTACAGAATGAGTCATTTTTGGGACTTATCTAAACACCCTGTCTTTTGAAAAAAATTCCACGGGAAATCCAAAAATTTAATTATTCCCATTCATTCTGTTATTACTGGTGATAAAATTATAGTAATTATCATCATTATGTCATGAAAATCTTTACTAACCTTTAAACATTTAAAAGATTGTTTTTAATATATTTTATTTAATATAATTAATATCAATTTAATAATTTCTAATGAAATTTCTAGTAAAAATAATAAAATATACTAGGAAAATTATAAATTAAATAAAACCAAATTATGTTTAATAATAATTTTCTTTTAATTAATAATTTTAAAAAGAAGCTGATAGATGGCCCACCTAATATTTCAAAATAGTTTCATACCTCGTCCCAGTTTTGAATACCGTTGATGTTGTTCCAACGATGCTCAAAAGACTCCACTGTCTCATCCTCAGCCACAACGCCTTTTTAAGTGCGCTTTACCTCTCAGATGTACTCGTACTGGTACTTAGTGCAAGGATTTCGGTGCTTCCCAACCAGCGTGCTGCGTGACATCCGATGGTAATATATTTTTGAAGTTAAGGGTCAACCAAAGTTCTTATTTTTCGAGTAGTATTTTCTTTGAACCGATAGCACTGAAATTTTATAAACGAAAATTATTATATCCTTTATAAAATTTCAATTAAGAATGAAGCTGTTTTGGGTTCGGTTTCGCGTATAGCTTGATTTAATACTTTAATAGCGTTCGCGGAAAAGTGAAATTGAGTGAGGCACAGCGCCTGTTGGCTTAATTTTGCAACTGCACTGAACCTGAAAAATTTAAGAAACAACTTATCAATGTTTACAATTTACATAATAGATTAAGTTATTAATTGGCAATAGCAATTTTAACTATAAACATTGATACAAATAATTATTAATATTGCAATAACATTTCAATATTTAATCTAGGTATTTTAAAGCTTTTTAATTTCATTAAATAATTTTCAAAATATTTTGTTATAATCCGCAATATTTTCAAGAATAATAATATGGAATAATTTTATGGAATAGTAAAAGTAAATAAGTTTTTAAAGTAAAATAGTAATTTAATTTTTGAGCAGAAGTATTGATAAATACGTTATTATTGTTGTAGATATCATTAACTATCAAAACAAAACATATTATTAATGTCACCCTGAAATAGAGTAATTTGATATTTATTAATGATATTATTATAGTTATACTAATTATTCGCTGTTTCTATAACTATTCCATACGATAAGGATGTAACGTGTGTCCGCAGTTTTAAATAGTTGCATAATTCATAAAATAACACGTTTAAAACAAAATTTGACAGAGAGAGAATCAAATATTATCTGAAAATTTGTAAATTCATACCGGGCTTATACAAATAGTAGAGGGACTGAAATTATAATAATATAATTTATAACAGAGGCACGAGGAATCAAATTTTAAAATTTGGACATAGGGTGGGATGGTATTACGAAGTCAAGTAGAATTTTTATTTCCTCGTAAGTAAAGCGGAAGGGAGTGGAAGATGTAGCAGGCGGAATACAGGTAAGAAATGTTTTCACTATTTGTGTTTGCATTTCCGCTCTGCTTACCTTCTTTCCTTATCGATTAGTAATTCCACACGCTTGTACGAAGGACTATTTTCGTGAAAAAATAGTGATATTATAAAAGATTTTGTATTTAATTTTATGATATGTATGATAAATCGAAAAGTAAATCCATAACCCGCGTGATAATCCGAAAAAATCTTCCATAAGTCAAAGTGGCGCTTATTATTTGTAATACTCCCCGTGCATTCCATTAGCACGTGGCCGTACTGCGGATTCGTGGAGGAATTTGTCGATAAAATGCGCGAGCGCAGGAAGTCATGTTTCGGTCGAACGCTATTGGTATAGATGAACCAATCAGAAAAGATTATTTGACGAAGTATCTTTCTAAGTACCTCCTATTCCAAATGAAGACGATTTTATATCCGTTAATTAAAATGTTTTGAATAATATGGAATATTAAGGAGAGCGATGCATTTTCTTAGAGTACAAAAGATATTTCACAGTTCGTGTGTAATTCGTCGCAAAACATGTTCTGGGTGTTCTCTGAGCAAGCAATAGTTGAAATTGTTCTCAAAGGTTTTTTCCGAGAGCGTGAATGACTTTCGAAACATATACATAAGTTTTAAAAACTTAAAATCACTTTTTGGAAAATCTTTACGACAGAAATATTATTTTACAAATCTGGTGGGATCATAAAGTCTATAAAATTAAAAGGTTTAAAAAACTTTTAACTTAACTTAAACTTTTTTTAACTTTTGGCAAGACTTATAAGCTCTTTGGTTTAGACAAAGAAAATTTTTATCCATTCTTAATTTTTACATTAGTTTTATGAATTAACTTTAAAAAATTGCAGCAAAGATATTTTATTTAAAATACTTTTTCATTAAAAGTTATTTTATATAGGTATATCATTTCCAAAATTTATTTCACAAAGTAGTGTAAAAAGTATTTCAAAGGTAAAAAGATGAGAATACTTTTGTTGAAACTGACTAAAGAAGTTTTTCATTTTTCTGTTATCTAACAAACGTTTTATAAAATAAATTTTGAAATATTGTTTGTGAAATTGCTTTAACTAGAGTAGTTATAAGTTTTTCAAATCTCAAACAAACCTTTTGCAAATATTATGCAATTTGACAAAAGTTGTAACCAGAAGTTATTTCAGAATTTATTGGACAAAATTTTAATATAGTCAGAAACAACTTAACAGTACTTTCGGTAAAACTTTTCTTAAATTTTACGAAATTTTGCTAAACTAAATTGTGAAATAACTTTTGGAATCAATTTAGTGAATTAAATTTTTCATAAAAATAATTCAAGTTTAAGATTTCCAAGATTTTTAAAACCTTTGGATACTTTTCTTAGACTTTCACCATTTAAATTAAAGAACATCAACAAAATTCTTAGAGAGGGTAATAATAGCATTTTTTCAATGCTACTTGAAAGCATGCAGCATGAAATTTATATAATTACATTTAAGTTTCGAGAAAAGTTTCATACCATCAGAATGCGCATCATATTCATACAGAGTAGTTTTATCATCAGTAGTAATAGAAAATTTATAGAAAAAGTAAACTTTCCATTTTTATTTCTAATAATCTTATTCCTCTGGATCTATTAACCACAAATATATATTGGCAGCATGCCACCCTTCCTTTCTTTTTTATCTTTTTGCCTGGAAAAATAAGGGTTAGATTAGTTGACTATTTATGTGTCCAAATCCATTAAATTAAATACAATGAGGAGATAATTTGAAATCGCTCAACGTTTTAATTTTGCTACTAATAAAGTTACTTATTTTACTTATAATATATTTTTTATTGATATGTGCAATAATTATAATGAATATTAGTGTTAAACTATGCCAAAACTTTGTCATTTTACAGCATAGAATATTTACAAATATCTTTCAGCTGATTTAATCATCTGATTTTACTTTCTTTCTCAAGTGTGAAAACCTTGCAAAAATCTGATATTTTATATAAGTAGAAAAATAAATAGCATTCGTAATATTATTTTAGCAGCATAAGGAGCAAGATCGTTTCATTCGTTTTAAGAAAAACTTCATGGATATCACAACTTGCAAGAGTAAATAATAAATTAGAAACGGAGTAACTTTTTGGACATTTAAACCCGTTAATTATTCTTGAATTTTGAAGTTTATTTTTTAAGAGTGAATACCTTTTGTTTAACTATTATAATTTAAAAATCTTTAGTCTTTTCCACTTTTTATATGTTAATATTTTTTGTTTTTTATCTTATACTTTATTTCTTTGAACAGTGAGACCTTTTATGTCAAATTCTTGTATATTTTAAGGATTTCAGAAGCCTTGTTCGCTTTATAAATCAGTGTTTATGTCTAATAAGATTATTAACTTAAGATTGCTTTCTATAAACTTAGAAAAATGTTTCTTTATAATTTTTGAATTTTAAGTTTTTTTGTTTTATAACTTAAAAATTATTTTTGTAAGTCAAACAAAAAACTTTGAAAATTCTTTATTATATGAAATTGGAACGACGATGCAATAGGGGAAGATGGTATTGCATAATAGGAAACATTACTTTCACTACTACCTCTGTGTGTACATGTCGATTGCTACAATTTCTTTGACGCTCTCAGTTAATGAAGTAGTTATGCATAAATTCCACAAAACTTGATCGCCACTCTATCGCGCGGGCAAAATAGGAAGCATAGCAACGTTCATCTTCCTTCGGCGCATGCCTATTTATTCCCGCCACCCTATTATTTCCCGTTAGATAACTCACGCGGCTTCGATAAATGTGCAGGAAGTATCCTTATATAAAGCGGTTGCAGTTCGGATCCGGCGTTAATTTTCCGTGAAGCCTTCGCGCATGTGCCGCCTTGGCTCCTCCCGTCATTCACGTCTCCCTTCCAGGGAGTCCTCACGCACCAATATCAGCGTAACGCAAATGCAGCCGGTTTTGCTACGAATTTCCGCGAAATTACTATCAGCTACCACCTCCGCATGATCGGAAGTATTTGGGGGCCGCGCTTAGTCATATATACGCCCAGGGGCGGCAAAGAGACGGCCCAAAAGGAGGGACCTAAGTAAAATCGGCTTGCGCATTGGCGTTTATAACACTCCCACCCGTGGAATTCCCGGTAATGTAAAGGTGGAAAGAGTTGCGACGGCGCCCTAGCGGTAGGGGTATGGGGTAACGAGAAGCCGCGAAGGCCTAAGGTTAGGGTGGGGTCTAAAACATCAAAGGGTTGCGGCCGAGGGTTGGGCCAGTAGGGGGTGGAGGGGATGGGGAGGGGCCCAAGAGGCTCCGGCAGCCAGCACGCCGGCACGGGCCGCCAGCGCATTGGGTTCGCCAGGGAAAACTGGAGGGGGCAGGTCGAAATCTCCGGGAGGGGAAGAAGCGTGGCCAGGAGGGGCGGTACGAACCGATGAGGGCGTGAGGGTGTAGGCAGCGGCGCGAAGCTCTTGCTTTTAGTTGCAGCCGGGCGCCCGTCGAGTCAGTGTGGACACTTTCCTTTTTTACCGAGGCGGGAAGGCGATACGACAGGCACACCTCCCCGGAGTACCCGAGACACTCGCCGTTGGTGCGCGATCCTTTTAAAAATCGCCGATTTAGCGAGTTGCGGCAAGTTCTCCCACGGCGGTACGCGGTCGGGCCAATCAGACGGATAGCTGCATTTCCAGGAGCCGTTTTAGGTATTGTTACCGCTAGTTGATAGAGACCGCCCACCGAGGCTCCCTCCAACTCTTTAGTCACTAGGGAAGGGTAGTTCTTGTCGCGGTGGGCGTCCACCCCCCAGCCCTCGTGTGTGACCTAGTGGAGTTGAATGGGGCGCGGCGTGGGGCGGGACCGCTCCTAGTGCGGCGACTCCGCCGATCGACGAATCGAGGCTTGTTTATGTTTTATCAAGGCGTTTTTGAAGGAGTGGTGCATCCCCACGCTTTCGGGACATAGTTTAAGGGGACGTTTCGCAGTTTTTGACGGACATTGTTCGAGGAGATGAAATGGCTCTCTGAAGAATGTGCCGAAGGCGCGGAATTTTCGAAAAGTGAGACGGAAGTGATCTTCGGAGAAGACTTAAAGGATTATTAGGAGGACTTAAAGGGATGTTCATGAGGATTTTGGCGAGGTTTTGGAAGACAGTATCTTCAAAAAAGTGGATTTTTGGCGGGGAACTCCGTCACATCAAATGTTTGTTTTTTCCCTAGACTTTCAGTAACAACGCGTTTCGCGGCATTTTTTTTCTCTCAGAAAATAATTTAGGATTTTGTCGAATAGTATCTATTAACAGCTAGGGAATATATAAGGGAAGGATATCTATTACATATCTTCTTTTCACTTCACTACCGCGCAAATTTGAAACAGAACTCACTTAAATTTCTTCTCGAGCGGGAGAAGTAAACAAACAAATTTGGCGCGCGAACGTTTTGCTCAGGCCGCACATGCGCAGTGAGTGTTGAAGTCCGGTCGGCAGCAGTAATGATGAAAAGCACTGAGGCCGACTTGGCGACGATTTTTTTCACAAGTGTGCCTGAAATCGGGTTTTGGAACCGGTCTTTAAAAAGTTCAGCCGCGGCAGTTTAAATCCGCGTGCAAACGTACACAACGAGATGTAAACAACGAGCAATCGGCCATCAACACAGCGTTTCGCTCGCGGTTAAAAACGATTTCACTCAATTGTTCGCGTTATTATCATATTAGAAACAATACCGGGGTAACGTAGTGCGGCGAATCACCTCGAAGCACCGAAACACACGTCTCAACCAACTCCTGTCAACCCAAACCGCACCCTTGTTCCAGCACCTCCCCCTCCACATTTCATGCTTGGCCACCAACATAAAAAGCAGACACACACTAACAGAAATCGGAAGGAGAGAAAGAGGTAATTACTGGGGAACGCGACTTCCGTAATTTAGGAGAGAAAAAGATAGTATCTTACCCGATTCCGCTGTGCTCGTTGGCGATCGTGCCGTTCCTTTTCGGTTTAAATTGTATACGATCTGCGGAACGATCTCTAGTCCGGCAGATGTAGAACTTAGAAAGCTGTCGTGCATGCAAACAAGGGTCGGTCTATCACAAGCCAGCTGCTATCCTGTTCGCCTGCTTCCCTTACGTCCAACCGTCCCCTTCTGCAACCCCCTCTCCTCCGCCCCCCCTCTCGCCCCCTCCTTCCGCCCCTCTCCGCTCCCCCCTTCTCCCCTCCACTCCTCTGCCGCCGCCGCCGCTCCCCTACCGTCTCTCCCTTTACTATCATCATATCCTGCTCTCCTCTGGCGAAACTACACTCAGGACCAGACAGAGACGTGCGTTTGGCGTGAAGAGCGCGTTACAATAGCCCACGGAAGCTGACCACTTCGATTTTACGAAATGCCCGAAAAGGTACGTGCGGTAAATAATACGCGAACGAAGGCTGACTCGAGCCACGCTCGGTGGCGTCGGGTTACGGCTCGCAATGGCAGCCGGGAGGAGCTAATGCTCGGCATCGGGAATAAATTTCACCCAGAGCGGGTTTATATCGATCTTTTGGGGTCGCGGAGAATGGCGGTGTGCGCAGAAATTCCCGTCGGCCATCCGACGTCCTTCGAGGCGGAGTCTCGGGGCGTTCAGTCGCTTTGACTTGGGCGACCCCTTCCGGTAAAGCTGCTAGCGACGCTTAGGGCTTTAGGGGTAGTCGCGTGCAGAGGCAGATCCAGTCAGTCGCGCCTCCGCTCCCGATACGTTGCGAGCCGCACCTCCAGTAAGTATCGCTTTCGGCCGTAGTTTAGCGCTGCTGGTAATTTACTATCGAAGTACACGTGTAGCGGCGCGTACAACCGAAATGGATCAATGGAAGCTAGTATTTTCCGAGAATTGTGCTGCGGAGGCGTAACCGCCAGCGTAAATATATTCGAGGCCAGTTACCCGTTTGTTGTTTACGCTAGGATTCTCCGAATTTATCTCGAGTGTAGATACAACTCATTAACGCAATTATAGTATTACTACCTGAGAATATATGCGCGCACACCAGGGATGCGTAACTTCTTTACGGTAATTAATCAGTTTTCCTCAAATGATGCTATCGCATGTGCCGTGAATCATTTTTGGGACGTGTATAAGTTTCGGTTCGTGAACAATTTTCAGTTATCAGTTATTTTATTTTTTTATTATTATTCACAAATACTTCTGACGATGATAATAAGCTAGAATTTGCTGAATTTTTCGGAGATGATGCGTTTGCCCCGGGGTCCCTCCTCGACGATTTTTTCCGAACCCCGAGGCGTATCGAAGTGCGATTAATCTCGAACGAGTTTCGACTCTGAAAGCTTCTTGACGCTTTTGACGTCCTAATGCCGCATTTTTGTTGTTTTTCCCTTGCTAAGACCGATGGAGATTCAGGAACTCATTTTTCTCGCTTCCCCTGCTACTTTACATGGCATTCTCGAGGGTCAGAAATATCGATTTTTGCTCACTGTGGCCTTCCAGAAGCATTTTCCAATTTTGGATCCAATCCACTCATAATTCCCCGTGTACCATATGTAATTTTTATTTTACTTGTCTTATCTTTGCAGGTTTGGGATAGAGTAGTGATGATGCAAAACGGCATGGACACTGTGCCGCAACAAAATGGCACCTTACACAATAATTCGTCAAGTACGTCGTCCAACTCACATAATTCCTCATCACAAACGAATACGGGTGCTCAGCAAGAAGAGAGTAAGACGAATCTCATCGTTAACTACCTTCCGCAGACGATGACACAAGAGGAGATACGATCCTTGTTTTCTTCCATTGGAGAGGTGGAAAGCTGTAAACTCATTCGAGACAAAGTTACAGGTAAGGAGTCCCAGCGCTCGAATTTGCATGGTTTCTATATTGCCTCGAATAGAATGCTTACCCTCTAGAGAGAGATGCGTTATTTAGCAATTTTTTTAGCCGTAAGTAACGATTGAATTTGATGGGTAATTTGTCTGGGTTAAAAGAGGGATTTCGCCAATTAATTTTTCCTAAAAAGACCCGATCAAAGTTTTTTTTAACTTCCGGGTTCAACGAAGGTTAAAGTTTAAGTTTTAATTGTTTGAATTTGAAACTCTTTCAAAGTCGAAAGAACTCAGTAATGTTGGGCGTGATACTTAGCTGGTTTATATTTGAAATTACTCCCATAAATTGTAAATTTTCCAGTGCATGTGGCTCCCTCAAGTACGCCCAGTCGTTTAAGACTTTGATTATTATTATTAAGAAACAGCCATAATTTGGTTTTGCTTTTGAATGCTATTGGCGCCATGCGGAGCGAAGGAAATTGCTGAGACAGACAGGAAGTCGCGCCTCAAAGTAATTCCTTTAAGCCTCAAATTTGCGACTCTTGAGCCAATCACTGCTTCCCCGAACTGCAAAGCGCCCACTAGCGCAGAAAAATTATTTCCGTCAGACTTCCTCGACTTTCTCATTTTCCGAGTCAATCGGAAGGTCGGAATTGATTTTCTCTCCGCAGCGTTGGAGGTTGACAGTCTCTGGAAGCCTCCGCGTCATTGCCCCCTCGCCAATAGATCCTCAAAGCGACAATCGGAATGAGGATCGATCGGTTCGAATAGGATTACTCTCTCTCAGACGGGATTCTCGACGCGGATTTCCCGGGAGCGGATTTGATCGGTCGGCGGCGACGCCTGCCACGGCCCCGCGAGGACGTACTAAAAATATAAGACGGTCTCTTTCGAAAGTCATCTTTACCTCACGCCTCAGCGTTCTAATCAATTCTGTCGCCCGTCCTTTACCCTTTTCCGTCCTACGTCATTCCGCCATTCCCACGTTTCCGTTTGGACATTTTCTCATTCTTACCCTCTTCTAATTTTAAACTTTCTGTTCGGTTCCTCGTCTCCCAGTCCCGTTTTTCATCATCCTCTTCCTCGCTGTCCATTTCTTTTGGAACCTACTTCTTATTTTATGTCTCCCCCGCTCCCTTTTTCTCTGTTTTGTAATACTCTTGAGTTAGTTATTTCCTGTAAAATCCCCCGATTTACTGTATTTATGAAGTAAACAAAACAATAAAATTAAGATTATCTTTGAAGATATACGTTTCAGGCCAATTTTAAAAATATTTTAAATATATATAGTAAGCATTTAGTTAATTAAATGTATGGTATAGTAATGCATGTGTGTTAAAAATTTATTCCAAAAATTAATTCAAAAGATATATTATTTAAATAATTCATTTTATAGTATATAAATAATATAATTTTAATTAATACGTAATGATATCCATTCTAATCGTTTTGACATTTAAGAGCATTTACCACTCTGCTCTGTCGCAAACAAGTATTTTTCAAAAATAAATAAATTAATTAATTAGGCTCATCTATCAAGGATTTATCTTCACTATTCCCCCATTTCTGATATCCCCATGAAGTAAGATTCCCACTTAAGCTTCCGTCTTCTGTTACCCGTACTACTAATTTAGCTCTCTCAGATGGACAACCATCCCTCTTTTACTGTAAAGTTGCTGGTCCGGATACAAAATTTCTGAGTTTTAATGGAAAAAGGAAGGTTTTATAAGGTTCTATAACCTAAGGGTTATAACGTGCATGTCTAATAGGAATCATCGTAGGAGGGAATTGAATTGGTGAAGATGAAATTTAGGAAGATGGCCCTAGATTTTCTTATGTAAATCATTTTCTCTGTAACTTGATTTTTTGGGAAATCCATCTAAGAACCATCTTAGAATTTTTTTGCGCAAGACGGGTTGAATTTTTTGGGATTTCAGTTAATTATAGGGAAGATAATTTCCGCTCAAAAACCCTTTACTCAAAGCTAGGAATTTCCAGGATTGGTCATCGCAATCCATATTGCGTAATAAATAAATTTTTGCACCCAAATCTGCTGCCACGCCCATTTCTAGATGCTTCTCCGACGACCCTCGCCTCCAGAAGGGATTTATCGGTCACCACACCAGGGTGTGGCATTTTTATCCCACTGGGAGGATACCCTGATTCGAAGGCTTATCCGAAACCGTCCATCTTCGACTCACTCCATATCTTCCCCAATCTTGCGGCCCAAGATTCTAATGATGGTAATTTTCGTGTCCCGCGAGACAGGGTCCCATTAATTTTCCACGTTCGACTTTCTACCAATGGGAAGCCTCCACGTGTTCCACCATTTTCTTTCCCACCCTAAACTCCGCGTCCCGCACGGGTTTATCCAGCGCTGACGTCCCTTAACTTGAGCAGTCCTCGGCAAATACCCACTCCTCTAACCTCAGTTCCGCAGTCGAGAATTTGCCACCACCGAAACTTTGCTCAGAACTTCCGGATCCCTCGTATCGTAACCGAGGATCTCCCTTTCCCGTGTATATCTTCGTAAGCTCATTAATTAGTCGGCGTAGCAAAAGATGAAAAGTAAACGCCGAGTGCCTTATTTGCACGAATGTGGGAGGAGGCCCCTCTGAGAGTCCGAAGAAAAGGAAGATTTTCAGTTACCAACGTGAGGGAAAATCCCCAAGTTCCACGGGTTCCCGTAATCGAGAAATTTTGGTTCATTAGTGTGCTATCATCTCCAATATTTTTATAATTGACGAAGTCGTCTTGCAAAAATATTTCTTCTATATCCTTTATTTAAAGTTAACACTCTAGTTCTCTTTATATTTTTCCAGCATAGTAGTTTTCAATTCAGCTCTATAACTGGACAATTTACAAAGAAAGGGCGTAAGTTATTTAAAATTTTCCGCTATCCAGATGTCATCCTATATTTCATTAATATAACCTTCCTGGAATTGGGTTACTTGTAAGCACACTTTTAGCTTGCTTTGGAGAGTTTTGTTTGTTCGTCAATATTTGATTGTTGTTTAATCCTTAGTTTCAAGGCTTCAATCCTGAATGCGTCGCATTGACGCTTCTGAAAGTGTAATTCCAATTTTTTTCAGAATCTGTCCTTAAATTCTTTAATGGCTTATAATGTATGTAATGGTAACATTTGTTTTCGCTTTTACAGCATTAAATCATTTTCCCAGAATCTGATGTAACACTGAAAATATCTTTCATATTTCCTCACAAGTACTTTAAATGCATCGCACCTTTGATAATTCTGTAATCAAGGTAGATAAAGAAACATCTAATGCACAATATCACAAACATAGGATCTAGGATACCCATCCGCAGTACTAAATTCTGAGGAACTCTAAACCAACCGAAAGATTTATATTTGATTCTTTTTTATGGAATGTAACCTCTGTTTTCACTTCTATTAAATAAATTCCATTGAAACGCTTCTGCAATAAAAGCATAAAGATAGAGGCGGAATGTGAATGCGGGTTTTGTCCTTAAAATTAAGATTCAGCTGATTATTCGTCGTAATTATCGCTTATTATGCATATTTTATTCGATTATTATTGATAATAGTTTGGAAAAATGCCATTCGCTGCTGTTTCCATACCCAAATTCGCCCGGTTGGCGTGTTGCCTCTCTCGGAGAGAATGTTCCAGAATTCTCTCTCCTTTAAAATATCGATCGGAAAAGAGTTCTCCTTGGTATGCCTCACACAAAGCGGAATCTTGCGACGCTATAGCAGGCGGCGAATTTTCTATTCCCCCCACCTAGCGTCGTAATTAGGAATCATAATTATTTGTCTGGAACTGTTAGAAGTGAGCTCCCAAGAGAGGGAGACCCTTTCTCGGGGCCCTGAGTATATTTCTCGGAAATATTCCTAAATTAGGTGATTTAGTAAATATCCGAGTCATTTCCATTTCCATGTAAGCTCTATCTGCAAATCCGCGTGGTTAATTTCAGATTAATTTTCATTCCGTTAAAAATTAAGGGTTAATTTTCTAAATAGTAAAATATTTTACTGTATTTTTCGTGCAGAAAGTGAGAGTATAGCTTTTAATAGCAACACTTCCGACGCAGTACGCAAGCTCAGCACAATTTGTTGTGTCTAATATTTCCATTGCGAAGTTCTCGGCGTTTAGGAGATAATAATGCAGAGTAACAACCTATTGAGGTAAAAAGACTTGTTTTTGGGCCAAATTTTACAATTAGAAGATTAAAAAAAACGTTAGTATAGTATCGAAGGATTGGTCTCTTTTCCTCAAGTTTGATTTCCTTATGTCTTGGATACACGTGGCTCTAATTGTCAAAGTGCAACCAGGCAATAATTTACATCTACATCTACATCTACATTAATACCCTACAAGCCGCCTTTCGGCGTGTGGCAGGGGGTGTAAACACCAGTTGAATCTAAATTACTTCCTTATTCGATTATTGTCACGTATTGTTCGCGGAAAGAATGAATCTCTGAAACGATTCGTCCTAGCATCTATTTCTCTTAACTTACGGTCATTATCGGATCGACCGACGTAGCAGGGGGGTTGCAAGATACCGATTGTATCTTAGGAAAATGTAGTTTCCCTGAATTTATTAAGCAATCGCAGCCTAGCTTCCAATCTCCTTTCTTTCAAGGATTCCCAACCTACGTCTGAGAGCATTTTTGTAACGCTTGCTTTTTTATCGTAGCATTTCTTAACAAAACGAACCACTTTACGCTGCACTTTCTCGAGTTCGCGAGTACACGTTTCATCCGCCGGATCCCATATACTTGCCGCATATTCCAGAAGGGGTCTGACCAAGGTAAAATAACATCGCTCTCTCACCTTTTCGTCGCATTTACCGACAATACGCTTTACAAAGCCAAGTCTTTTACTTGCTTTGCCGCAGATTTTTCGAATATGCGTGCTCCAATTTAAGTTATTAGTAATGTTGATCCCGAGATATTTAACTGAATCTACTACTTTGATACTAATTCCATTAATTTTGTATGGGTGATTTGGACGCATTTTTTTCTTTTCGAAGAAATTAACTACGGAGCATTTACTTACGTTAATATCTAATTCCCATTTTTCGCACCACCTTTGGATGAGGACTAAATCGTTTGAGAGAGATGTCCAGTCTTCCTCGTTTGTTATTTCCCTATATATAACCGAGTCATCCGCAAATATCCTCACATTACTAACTATCTCGTCACTCAAGTCATTGATATAAATAAGGAAAAGAAGAGGCCCAATTACACTGCCTTGAGGTACGCCAGAGGTAACTTTGACTCTATTTGAGCTAACGCCATCCAGTACAACTTGTTGTTCCCTCTCGTAGAGAAAATCCTTAACCCAGTCGACTAATTCCTTGTTAATGCCCGCTAGTTTTAGTTTGTAAATTAGTTTGTAGTGGGGGACTCTATCGAATGCTTTTTTGAAATCTAGGAAAATAGCGTCCACTTGCTTTTTACTTTCGGCGGACTTTAAGATATCGTGTACAAATAGAGCAAGTTGGGTTTCACATGATCGAGTCTTACGAAAACCATGCTGGTTTGCGTCGAGGAATTCATTTCTATCTAAAAATCCCATGAGTGAGCTTACGACGATATGTTCCATTACCTTTCCGGACAGCGAAGTTAATGATATGGGTCTATAATTTCCTGGGTCCTCCTTTAATCCGCTTTTGTAAACAGGGGTAATATTAGCTAATTTCCAATCGGATGGGACCCTACCTTCATTTATCGATTTACAAAATATAATTTTGAGAAGAAAATTTTAATTTAAGAAATGAATGAACGAATGTGGCCGATATTGAATACCAAAGTCTATTATTGTTTCTCTGAAAAATGATTACTCGTGAATACAATGGAAATAAAAGAACCTCACCACTGTCCTTGGATGGTCGGGGTTTCCAGTCACTTCTGCGACCGGTGGCTTGGTCACTCTGTTGTGACTCCTGAGTCGCGTTTTGGCGTCTTCAAGTGACTCCTGCAACGCTAAAATTTCAGGGTCTAAGATGACTCCAACGGCTGGTGGCTGGATCTAAGATGACTCCTAAGCCGTGTGTTGGGGCATACATAAAAAAATCTTTTTGATACCGAAATTTGCTAGGATGATAACGAAAAGGGATCTGGCCCTCTTCAGATTGCTCGTTCAGCCATAAGAATTACGGGCGTCTACCTGGCAGACGCCATCCGCCTGGCGAGCGCCTATCCTTAATTCTCTCCATTGTCAAAGCTCTTCTCTTCTTGTTAAATTCAGTATACCAAGGAATTCGAGGATGGAAGGTCTTTAAATGACGTTTTCCAGCATGCCAACTGTGTTGAATAACACCAGGTATGTGTTGGGATAACGCGATATTTATTTATTTATTATTATATATGCTGCATGTAGAATTTGATCTGGTGGCAGCCCCTACCATTGTTTAAGAACAACGTAAATCAAACAAATATTCCAATAATAACATATAAATACACATAGACAGTATTCAAACAGACATCTCCCCGGTACCCTCATCAAAATATATCCTCTAAACACAAAAACCAATTTCACAGTTTACAATGTTACTTTCTAGGCCAAAATATCACTTAATTGTTTTCAAATCGTCACGTTTAAAATCATCCTAATAATACTAAACAACAATATTCAATTTACTTAATTACATAAAGCGTCTAATTTAAATTCCTTTGTATTCCTTGGTAAATTCTTGAAGTGATTTAGATGATTTACAGAAACTTATCTGAGTGAACTAATCTGCTTCCCAATGCATCCCAAACCCCTCCCAACGCAGCGAGATCCCTTGACCTTAGCTACTTTCCCTTTCCTTATCGATACGATAAATGTGTTACTTAATCAAAATTAACTCTCGTCGAAGCATCGTAAAAACTAATTTTCGCGTAAACGGACTTGGGAATCAACTGTTGACAGCTTGAAAATTGTTTATATTTTCATTCTAAATTTATTGAATTACTTCCACGAAAAGAATTTATAACCAATAAAATTATCTTTTCATTTTACAAAAAATATAACCAAAGAAATCGTTACCTTTTTAAGAATTAATTCAGCAGCAGTTATTTTCATTTATGTACAAAGATAGCTATTTGACACGGAGACTTTAGCATACCTCGCGTTCTTAAAACCCTTATTGAAGACAAGTCATTGATAATTGCAATGTTCATTGGAAGAATTCAGTTTCTCACTCAGATATTGTTTTGGATGTTTATCAATCACATGATTATGACGATAATTTTGGTTAACGAGTATTGCAGTAATTTATCGTCAAAACCGCCGTAGAGGCAACGCCTATATATAGTATTTCTCCAAGTATCTACTCAATTCAAATTTAGGAATGAAAAATGTACTATTGAGGCAAAAATTTGACTTCGACCATATTTTCCCCAGTTGTCGATCCCTCCAAGCCCAACTCCTCGCTTATTATCGCTCTGAATGGACCAGCAAACCAGGTTTCTTTCTTGGATTTAAAATCAATATCCTTCTCGAAAAATCTATAAAACTGTCAGCAACCCAAAATCGTGGAGTAATATAATATTGAAGTAGGAATCCTTCCATGGATAATTAACTAACAAAATGTTTACTTTCGATCAATCCGCTAGTTCTTTTCGTTTCAAGCATCAGTTTAATATCTTATATCATTTTTATGACAATCGACTCGAACTAGCGTTTTAACGTCAATTATTTATTTGTCATGCTTTTTACTCTGAATCCTTAAAGAGCAACAGGTCTTTACTCTGGATTGTAAAGACTCATAATCTATATGAACAAAAGCGTCTGCAAAAAATAGTCAAAATTTAACCAAAATATATAGTTGAAAAGACAAGCCATAAAAATGGGATACTGGGACAAATACGGCATATTTATAGATAAATGACGAAATGACACAAAATCGCGAATCAAAAAATTAAATAATAGTGGAAGAAAAATTCCGCGAATGTCACATAAAACAAAGGATACGAGTGGATACTCGGAGGCGTAAATCTGCCTTCCACATTCTATCGTCCAATATATTCCCTCCACACGGAGAAACATATTTATAGAGAATCATATTTTGGAGCGCGAGGTTTTTTCAAGGTACTAAAGTAGGATGACATAAGTCAGTAGGGCTCAAGATTAAAAATGAGGCTGGTCCCTGGCAAAGTGTACCCCGATAATGTCGTAGCGCTCGTCGCCCCGTGTTCTATTCTCCGCTGCCGTCACTCTTTTCATTAAACCCCGTGACTCGCCCTTCGGAACTCTTTTAATCTTCGAAGTGTCTTGATGCTCCTTCCTCTTTGTGAACCCGCTTTTTATCTCCATTCACCTCTTCGTTGATTCGTAGGCCCTCACCCACTCGCGCCGTATATCAACTCGTGGACGGCCCTTCCTCTTCTCATCTCCTCTCAGCGTGGCGTAAATTCAGCCTTCGCTTTCAAAAGATATGTTATTTTCAAAGTCCTCCAGAATCGGGGAATACATCGTTACCAGAGGCACTGTTTTGGCAACGGCGCCCCTCGCTTCATCTAAACTAAAAACTTCGGTTCGAAGCCTGTTTTTCGACGGCCACATGGTCGCGATTCGTGATTTTTTCTTCGTGTTTTTCGGCTGAGGCTCAAGTGCCTCGCTCCGCTCGGTTCGACGTGCTTCGTGTAAATTACGATGAGTTGTTTTCATTTCGGGCTTCGTGTCGTTTTGTACTCGCTCGAGATAAGAGGCGCAAAGTTAAGTTTAGTCAGAAATATTTCTTCAAAAATATGTTTTTTGATTCAAGAATTGAAGGTTTTGAAAACTCACTTATGAAAGTGAAAAGACATATTTCTATAAAATCATTTTAATCTTTTATATTCGTAAATCTTAACGCGTAACGAGTGAAAGCTCACTGATAATTTTTTAATTGGTGTTCTGAATGAAATTTTATACGATCATGGCAATATTATATTTTATACAATAAGATGACTATAAAATATTACAGATAATAGTGTGCTAGTAAACTGGTATATATAGTGTAAATATTTAATTTTTCTATTTTATTATCGACGATATAGTATAAACCATCTCATCAAATTTTAGAAAATAAATTGCATATTCTTCTTTACTTCTTCAGTAGGCTCAACCTTTTACTTGATTTTTGGTAGGATGTTTTCCATAATTTCTGTGATTGGAACCCGTGATATAATGATTGCCGTGCTATTTGAAGCTGCGCAATGCGAGAAATTCTAGCTCAATTAATTCCTAAAGAAAAAGATAATATTCTAGTTTGGAACGCTGCAAGTCGAAGCAAACACCCTTTTTTATAACGCAAGTAAAATCTGTAGTTCTGAGAATGATTATTTTCTATATTATATTCAATAAGTAAACTGGACTTAGTAAATTCAAGATTGGTTCCGTGACACTCTTACGCCGAATAGCCTAGTTTATTTCGCTGCGAGCCATCATCACTATCAATCCAGTAGCAGTTCTAAACCTACAAAGTTTCAAGTTTGCCAAGTTTCGATTTCTGCCGTCGCTGAGCCATGTTTTGAGCTCGATTGTTGATATAAATAAGCTTCGTGATTAATATCCTTGGCGTTTCAAGCTGACGCATTCGTTTCAGAGAGCATTTATTATGTCTTTTGATCGATTGCCACGATTCCGTGCATCAAGGGCTACCCAATCCATTTCCTGTTCGAGTAAATGCGAATCAGAAACTCCCTGAAATTGTTAGGAATGAGATATCGGAAAGTAATTAAGCGACCAGAAAAGTTACATAATCCACTATAAATATAAAAAATTGCGACATCTTCATTATTAGTATTTAGTTAAGTCGGTTAACTTTGTTGTAATGGTTTACTTTATTTCGGTATATCAGTTGCCTTGCATTGATGATGGTATTAGGATTAATCCCCATAATTCTTGACGAATATTCGACAAAATTAAGCTCATATGTAAAATGTACAATGTACTAGCAATTTTTATGAGCGAAAATAAGCTAATACTTGGTTGTTTTTATTTAGTGTTAGTGCATTAAATAATTATTTAACTTTCGGAGGATTGGTTAGATCTTCAGTATTTTTTATTGAACTGGAAGCAACTATAGTCTTAGACCATTTACTCTTAATTCTCGACCGTTTATAATCCCATTTTGCCGTGAAAATTATAGTCTTCAAGGCATATATTAGTATCACTCAAGGCGATTAATAATAAATTTATCAAGAACCTATTCGCACTACTAAGATAAATGTATCTTGATAAAACATCTTGAAATTGTAACATAATGGAATTATAACAGATTGGATTCATATTTCATAGAATCAGGCTAAGTATGACGGAAAACCAAAATTAAATAATCTCAGAAATTGTACATTTTCCATAACGGCTTAATTTATGTAACAAACATACGACCAGTTTTGGAGGAGTTATCACCAGATGATTTTTATATCATTGATTTCTAGTATCTTGGAATTACAATATATTTGAATTATAAAACCTTGGAATAACTCTTCTAAAATAAATATATTGCGATTCATAATCGTAGGACTTACCTTATTAGCGTGCGTGTTAAGGTACGTTTCAGATCGATTTTACTTGTAGGACGCGTTTTCTCTAACTGAATACTCAGACCAGGGTTGTATATCAGCTGTTAAAACGACTTAATTATTAAGTTACCATTTCTCACGGGGTGGTATTTATTAAGGAGGACTTTAAAGGCAACTTCTGAAGGAAAAATATCTCGCTTGGAAGCGAAGTCCCAGAGGCTGTCCCCAACATGAGGATGGAAATAGGAGCATAAAATACCTCCACGTGTCACTCGTTAGCTTCGTCTCATATCTTGCAGTCTTTAGCGAGCACATTCTCGATTTTCGTTAGCGTCCGCCCTCACTAAATCAGCTTCCTCGAGAAATTTCCAATTTTATGGGGTGCCGGGGATGTCGTTAGCCCCTTCGCGATCCGACACCCGATCGGAAATGCATTAATTGGATCATCGACGTAATGCCTCGTTCGCCATCAGCGGTGAATTGTAGTTATTAAGGGAATGGCGTTTCAACTTTAACAGTTGAAACTAGGAATGTGGTCAGGACGATTTTGTGTGGGGACGATGTTGGAATGGTTCCAGAACAGCGTGGGGGTCTCTCATACTGGCTTTGAAGGAATAACGCGCGCTGCCGTAATTTCAGATTCCTTTATTAATAACGAATGGGGCGAATTTATAAATAACTGTCGCGTCGATGATAAGAAATTTTGGTTTCCCCCGAAAAATAACAAGGGATTGTGGCTCATTCCACACGAAAATGTAGACTCGTTTAAGTAAACGGATTTGTCACAAAATGGACATTTGATGAGTAAGTAAATACACCGGTAATCAGTTTTTTTACGTTCGACATGCGATACTGTTCTAAAGTTAGAAACACAACAGTACCCTTTTAATTTACTTCCTATGTACTACTTTATGTGTGAAATCTAGATGATCAGGCGTTACCTTGTGGAAAGCCATTTAGGCATTCCACACGGAAATGAAAACTCTCGTTTAAGTAAACGGATTTGTCACAAAATAGACATATGATGCGTAGGTAAATACACCGGTGTTCAGTTTTTTGAACTCCACCAGAAGATGCTACTCCGGTAGCGAAACCGGTCATAAGTATACTAAAAGTGTGGAAAATTTACAGTGTTTTCTTCAATACCAACTACTTTATTTACTTTATTACTTATATTTTGAAGATTATACGGCTAAGTTTAAAACCTAATTTCCTTGCAAGAGTGTGTAGGCTGCATCTATCTTTATCGCATTTTGAAATTCGTCAGCTATAACGTACAACCTTGCTTACTTCACAGTCTTTCAGTTTTTATAACTTTATTGTGTTATTTTCTAAGAAACGATGCCAACCGAAAGGTAAAGCGCAAAAAGTGCAATTTAAAATTTAAACCCGAGATGATAGTGGATCTAAATCACATCTATCATAAACGCGCTATTCAAATATTTTTATGATAAATTCGTAAGTGCGGGGTTAAAAATGTATTATTGTTACATGGCACACTGCGACATTTATGACGAATATACTTATATTCGTCAGGACGTGCTAGCCGAGAGATTTGTTTTCAAGGAATAGTAGATGAAAGTGGAAAAAGGAAAAGAGTGAATCGTTTTCCGAGATACGCTAAATTTTTCGAAAATTATTCCTCGAAGTTACCCCTCCAGAATATTCTTTTCCGAATTTTCCTTCCTAGTAATAGAGGGGGTGAGTACGCATCTCATCTTTTCCTTAAAAATGAAATCCTCTTACAATTAGTCGAAAGGGAAAGTTTTCACGATAAATTTTTTTCGTCCAGCGGTTGCCACTGCGTCATTTAATTGTATAACTCGATTCAATACTCGGGATTTACGCGCGACTGGCGTTCTTTTCTTCCTCGTTTTTCCGCGTAGAATTTTTACGAGCCTTTCTCTCGGCGCTCAATTCCCGTTTTCCAGTTGAATCTCCTCAATGGAAGCGCCGAGGATTCTTTCGGTGACCTCGCCGTACTTCCGCTCGAAATTATTTCCACTCATTTCTTTCTCAAATTTGGAAACTCGCATTTCGTTCCTTTTTTCTCGGCCTTTCTCCCGATATTTCGTGCTCCATATGTTTCATCGATTCGACGGCTTTTGAATACGCGGGTTACGAAAGAACGTTTTAAAAGGATCTTTCGAAGAAATGTATTCGCGTGAATTCGCGTATATTGTCAGATTTACTGGAAATGCGAATGGCGTTCGTTCTATAAGGTTTGCAAATGAAACATTTAGGGTCGTGGAAAGAAAGAAGATTTGTACAAGGCTGTGTTGCTGCTTGTGTAAATGAATTACAGGTTGAAAATTCCGTCTTTGTCGGCGTTCCTCGGCTCCTTCACCGGTATTTGGGGAAAACAGGAAGGGTCGCCGATCTTTCAAGAATATCCAACGTGCATTTTAATAGCGTTGCTATGTTTCTCAAGGGCAATGATGAACGGCGATCCGAGCTATTTTCTCCGAATATCTATGAAGAAGGTGACGCCGACAATGACTGTTATTGAAGATTTTAAGCCTCTAAATCTAACGATAAAGGTGGTAGGAATCCCCTGAAGCGATACTGTCATTTAATGTCGCTTCGTTTAACGTATTAATGTGATAATATTTTTGAACATTATATTAGTTTAGAGACATAAAAATCTCCAATATTCGTCTTTGTCCGCACCCTGTTTCCACCGGTTTTGGTTGTCGTCATCGTATCATTATTCTACCGCTGATGATGATATCATGGCTATTTAAATGTACTTTGGGTGTTCATTAAAAGGTTTCTAATCCATGGTTTTCTGTTGTTTCCAAAAACCGGTGGTAACGAGGTGCGGAGCGCTGAAAATATGGCTATTGGAGCTTTTGAAACTCCTAATTCATTAACAGCCGTGTTCTAATTTTCATAAATTACATTGCATTAGCTGTGTGTAATCGCGGATTTTGTCTCACAGCCCTTCTTTAGGGGTTTTTCCCGTGCAGTGAGGTTTTTGCATTATAAAACCTTCAATTGAGAAGAAACCCATAAACTCTAATTTCTGTGAGTTTTTCTCGTATTTGTATTTAATTTTAACATTAAATTGAAATCTATTTATATATTTGAAGTGGAGAAGATTCTAACTTCGGCGTTACCGCACTTAAATAATAACGTCATTCAGTCATTCTTCATTCTAAACTTTTACAAATAGCATTCACCTTGTTAAATCCAGCATATTGAATATTTTCCGTGTTATTGTACACGTTTGTGCGTTAATAAACTTTGGTAGCAAACATGCTTTTCATTAAGGTGAAAATAGTGAAATTTTCTTATTTTAATTATGGAAGTATCATTCTTTTGTGTTTTCAGTTCCAGTACCTATCAGTAAATTCGATTTCATACCTTCAGATAATCGTTTTCTGCATAATGTTCATTCTCAATTCACATACAATAATGCTTTCAAGTATTACTTTCTGAAAGTTTCAAAACTTCGTCTAGTCTTCGTCTAGTAGAAATAGTCTTCGGATATAATTTGGATTTAACAGAGTATGTACTTTTAATTTGTGGTAACCAATTATAAAATAGTTAAAAAATCAACAATTGTTATAATTCTCACACTTTTATTAGTTTACGGGTACCTAAATGTTACCAACATATTTTTCTCTCGTTCAGTAGAGTAAATAATAGCTAACTTTGATTATTCACAAAGTTAGTTCGCCACTATCGTATTTGTTACGTTCTTAGGCCAATAATTGAAGAGTTGTTTTTTTAATATTAGATTAGGGATACATGGTATTAAATACATAACATGCTAATAGATCTGTCTGTAGCGAAATAAGTATGCAAGGAGATGAAACAACGGAGGAGTTTTATAAATAGAATTAATCAATAATAAGTTAATATGAGATTAGTTAACCCAAAAAGAATAGTATGATTGAAATTCGTCGTTCATATTGGTCAATTGCAATGGAGAAGATTCGGGAAGAACTTAACAGGGAAATGTGTAGGGTAAAAAATGGTAATTTCGTGAAATTGGTATGTTCGTGATATTTTTACAAGCATTCGTAAAGTCATTCTCATTTGTTATATTGACTCAAACTTTGGTTAGAGAAGGCTTTTGCATTCCCTACTGTACATTGAAAATGCCATAATTCTTTTTTCACTCTAAATTGCGTAGCGGATGTTTGAAAATTTATCACGAGCTAGTATTCATGATGCACGCACAGAATTTTTCTTGTGAAAACTGGCTAACTGCCTCAAATTTGTTACAAGTTCAATGGCACTCTTGCAGGAATTTCATGTCATCACGTAACTCTTCTCTAAGTCTTCATCGTTGTCTGTCACCTGATCTAGATGTACTTCAACCAAATGACATAATTCTTGCATTAGCAATGTCACAAAATTAACAATATTTACCCTACAATTTTCCCTGTTAATTTATTCCCGAATCTTCTCCATTGCAACTGAAAAATGTAAACGACTTGAATTTTCAGGAAGGATGCTTTAAACAAAATAGATTATAACGTGTTTATAGGACAATTGTTTATTAGTTTGCTCAAATCTTATTTTTCCCATGTAAGTGCTAACCGCCCTTGGATCAATTACTTTTATTTGGATTTTATTTACATCTATAAATATTGTAAAGACAGAACATTTTTAAATCTATGCTATCATTCATAAAAGGGTAGAAGAACTTGTAAAGCCAATAAGTTAAGGCTTGACTTGGTGGAATTTCATTTACATGATGAATTAATTTTATTTTCATAAAGTAAAATAAAACTATAAAACTAGTGCACTTCCAATGGCTAAAACACACTAAAAACAACGGCCAGCTTCGGCACGTATAACTATCGTCAAGATTTAAATTGGTCGATGTTTTTAGTGTTTTTTAGTAGAATAACTAGTACTAACCTCGTTCAATTTCACTTCTCCGGCATTGTATTTTTTTCATTGCCAATACAAATTTTTCCCTTTCTTTTCGATTACCCCTCAAAATTGAACCACTCAGCGTCACTTTATTCTTTATCGCACGGATGCAGATCATATTCGGTCCGATCTCTATACTTTCCCTTGACCATTTTTCTATTCCATCCATTTCGCAGTTCAATTTATCGAATGGGTTCTCAAAATTTTCACATGGAACCTCTTAATTTACCGTGGACCCCCCAACCACCCTAATATTGAAATATTCAATTAAAAATCAATATCTGGCTTCCATTTTATTGCATAAATTTTAAAATGGAATCTTCGGCTTCTAAAAACTCTAAATGCACTCTCAAATATTTAAAAAATATAAGACCCTAATTTTTACTCTCCCTAACATTGACACTTGTAAATCTATTTATTTAATAATCTATTTAATATCATTAATAGAATCCTCTTTGGGAACCTGTGATTTATCCTCTCCTTCACACCATGGTAACCATTTTTCTCCTACCAGAATCGGAATGTCTCGTCAGATAAAATACCATTACGACCCATCATTCCCATTATCAACTCCTGAACTCGATCGCGGCTCTTAATTTTGCTTTAGAATCTTGTTTTTCCGTTCCGTATTGACAATTCGGAGCCGAGCATAAACGCTGCGAAACACGCCTTCCGTACAGGAGAACATTATTGGTTTCGCGCGAAACGGGAAACTTTGGACCACCTCTCCGATTCTCGGAGCGTGACAATGGCGTAGAAATTCATCGCAATAGAGGAAGAGACAAAGTTTCTCGTATCCTCCTCCTCTGGAAAGTGTGCGATGCCTTAAGAGCATACTGAATAGCACGTGCAAGCGATTAGGGAATATTAGCTTTTAGAAGAGGGTACGGACTGGCAAAGGAAAACTGCTCAGCGGAACCTCGTAATTGTCAAAGGAGGCAAATTATACGAGATGCCTGACGTAAACTCCCCCGTAATTGTATCGATAGGGTACCTACGAATTACGTAACCCGAGTTTTCAAACTTCGAGAGTAATGCAGAATTTCCATCCTCGGTACAACGTGATCTAATTAGAGGTACACTTCGCCAATTTGGCTCCTAGAGGCGGCTTAGGATTCAGAGTCGTTAACGGATTTTTAAGTTTTCCGACGTCTTCTATAATTTTTAATGGATATTTTCTATAATGAAAAATATCCAGAGATACTTGGTGGAACTTTTCCATAATTTATTTAATAAATTATGGATATTTCCTATTTAAATAAGAGTGGATGCTCGGAAATATCGCAGCACATTGTAACAATTCTACCGTAATGATTCCTGCCACGTAAATTTAGTTGGATAAAGAGATCAATCAACTCTCAATCGGAAAGCCGCGAGTGAAATTTTTCCATCGAAATAAACTTGGATTCTTCCCGCACAATTTAGCAGCTCTCGCTCCGGCTCACTACAGGTTTAAGTGAGTTAGGAATCGTTTACGAATCGAGAAAATTAGGGTAGCTTGTTCCACTAACGAGCTACTCTTCCGCTTTCCCCGAATCTCTCCCGTTCCATCTGTCAGTCACAGGCAGCAGATACGTGGTTCACCTCCATCACAATTTGTGTTCGCTCGTTTTGGGATGAATTCCTCACACGCCACCGCTTCTATTCTCGTCTTCAATTCACCCAAACACCATTCACGCACTTTCGACATTCATTCACTGTGAAGTTTGCTCCAGAGCCCACCGCTTTCCTCGTTACACATATCCGTGGTTTGTTAGTCTCGTATCCATTCACTCACACGATGCGAATATCCCCCGCGGGCTATGTTTAGGTCCGTCGGTGAATCACTTTTGACCGCCTATTACAGTTCCAAGATTTTAGAGAATAAATTCTTCGTGAACTTCGGAGAACGTCCCAGCTAAGATATTTATCTCGTGGAGTTTCCGTTCTTTCTGAAGTGGAAAAGGATAAAAGTCGGGATTCGAGAATCTCACCGATAAACATTTCATCAAGTTTGTGTAACAAATGCTCAAGTTTAACATATCTTGTTTATTTCTGCAGATAAGGAGAGGTATACATTTTCGTCAGTTTTATAATTTTAGCATACTAGTACGTTCAAAACGTTCCTTAATTTATTTTTTTTAAACACCGAGTAGGAGAAATGTAAAATTCTACTGGAAAATAAAGCCACATATTGTTGGTGCAACTACATATAACCTACCTACCTATCTACCACCCACAAACTATCAACGGCCCATAGATATGGTTTAGATCAGCGATCATCATTGCTCGCATTACTGTATTACATATTCGGAATTATGTCCTAATTTTAATTTTTCGAAGGAACAAATTTTTTTCTTGCATCTAGCTGAACTGCCTTGCAATTTCCGCAAACATTCGCACTGATTATTTTTGTATTTGTCTTATGAGACGATTCCGGATCTTCTGGTACTTTTTTATAATTTTTTATCGTCTTATCTGTGGAAATATAGGGTTGTCCTTTTGGGTTTGGCGGGTTTCAAAGAAATATTATTATGGGGAATAAATAGCGACATTCTTTCATTGAGGTTTAATGGAAAATATTATTACTATTAAATAATTTATTGTGCTATTTTCTATGAAATGATGTGATACCAAAGATTAAGCGCAATTTTAAATTTAAACTCGAGATGAGTGCATATCTACAGCATATCTTTCATCAGTGCGCAATTCAAATATTTATTTGATAGATTCTTAAGTTCGGGGTTCAAAATGTGTTATGACATACTACGAAATTTATGGCAAACATACTTATATTTATGAAGAAGTCCTTGCTGAGAGATTCTTTTGAAGGAACAGTAGATGAAAGTGGAGAAAGGAAAAGAGTGAATATAATAGTTAGTTAAAAGAATGAAATTAATATTGCAAAAATGGAAAGAAGCGTAACAGATGATACGTAAGACTAACAAAAATGTACTGAGTAAAATATTTACCTAGCAGAAATGTATTGAGTAAAACAATTCAAAGAATCCGTTATAACTCATGCAGTTAGTAACCATCCACAGTACCTTGTAGTTCTTGTTTCTATCGTGTATCATGCTCTATTTTTTAAATAGTTTTGTAATCTTTTTTCTATAGATAGTGCATTTCACTTAGCAATGTACCAGATAATACATAAAAACAGCATAAAAGTCATCACAAAGGACTCCCACAGATTAAATAAAACGTCGGCGATCGATTTCGATATAACTATGCCGTCAACAGGCTCTGACAATATGTTTGGATTCAACACTAAGTATCTCCTGCGTAGATATTTGTATAATAAAACTTTTAAATAATGGGATCAATTACCATTTGTGCGAGTCACATGTTCAGTGAGGGTTCATTTTTCGCTCTTATAACATCTGCATAAATCACCAAGAGGTTTCTTCCCAAGTCACTGCACGGACAGTTTGAGCGCGACGTTTTTTTCTCGCTCCTTCCACATTTATTCGCAATTCCCCATTTTACTTCCCTCAGCGCATTCAATGGAGATTAATCGATCGGTTTCCATTCAAAATGAAAGGATAGATTTGTTCCTTCGCTTAGTATTCTCCTCACGAGGTGATTATTCTCGGTCGAAATATAAAAGGGAAGCGAAGCGGGAGAAGAAGGGCGTTCTTATCTATCGATTGAACGTCGGCGTCGGAATATATTTTCTGCGATGATGAGGCGAATTTCACATTTCTGGTACCATCTTGCGATCGTGTCTGGAATTTGTAAGGTTTCGTCGATGCTGCTCCACGTTCTCCCTCTCTTCCCAAGGCGATTTCTTAGATTTAGATATCGCGGGACCGGTTTGGAGATTGTCTCGGTTTTATTTTCCAAAATAATACTTTCGTGAAAGAAGTTATTCTATAATCGCTATCGAATTATAACTAGTACATCTTTTTATCATTTTCTGGTTTTTAATTTTGTTTGCTATTTATACTTTTGCTGTTTTATCGAGTAGGACGGTTTTACCTACGACTATATTCTTACAGAATAGTAGGTAAATGACTATGTGAAAGTTCCACGTAGAATTTTTACTACGGCGGTCGGTTTTGAGGTAAAACGTTCATGATCTGGCGCAAAACCAGGAAAATTCTTTGTGGAACTTTTGCATAGTCATTTATTTCCATTATTTACCTATATCCTAGTCTGGAGTTCCCCAATTTGAAGGCTTCTTCCATCGATTTTAATTGTTACTGTTAAACCTGCCTTAAGTTGAACCTGTTTAATGTAGAAACCTGCCAAAAAAGGACGGAAGTATTGATAATTTTCCTGAATACATGCAAGATTTTTCACGGAAAAGGAAGAATCTCCGCAACGTGGCTGGAAATCTATACTCTTTCATTCTCATTCATGAACAACTAGTACTTGAACCTGTGAAAGGCCAAACAAAATTATTTTGCTTTCAAAAGCGTTTATAATTTGCTTGATTCTCTTTCAAGTTCATTTACCATTCAGGAGGAATGAACATACTAATTACATAGGTTATTCCTAATATTAAGAATGCTTAAAGGGAAAAAACTTGACGTAGTGTACTTTATTTCTATATTATACGTTTGAGGCCTCCGTATGAGCTTACATCAGGTGTTACCCCACGTCTCTCGCTAAGCATACTTGCTTTAATTTATTCCGCCAGCGGGTCACTTGTTTATACAAAGATATTTGATTGCATTCAAATAAATTTACATTATTCGTTGCATTACCTTTATATTTATTTGTTTTCCATTTCTCAAAACAGCAATTCTCAGCAGATAAATGTACTTTGCGGTATTCTACCGGAAAGTCGGAAAATTTACTCGCTCCCTTGGGTTTCGCTTTAGGCAGGTTCTTCAGCATCAATTTATGCCCTCTTTACGTATTACTCGCGCATTCCTATCATTCGTAGTATCACCATCACCGACTCCTTATCTTTTTCGTTTTCCTTCCCTTTATTTTCCATTTGGTTCCCTTCCATATTCGTCCCTCGCCGATTTTTCTCATCTTCCCCGTCCAACGAACTGCCATTGTTCTCTGCCCATCTTTTATGTTCCCGTCCATTTTCTTAGCGCCTCAATTCCCTCCCCAACTCCTTATTTCCCCCGTCTTCATTTTTCCCTTTTCCATCTCCCCTGCCATCCACTTTTCATCCATTTCCCCTCCCAAACCGCCTTTACTTCGCCCCGCATCCACATCCTTCCAACGCCTTCGATTCCACTCTTTTTCGCATCTCCTTCCTTTTAGTGTAACGATTTTTGTAAGTGGCGTTGGATGAGATACTTCCCTTACGTTCTCCCTTACATTCCTGAATCCCTCATCCTTTCCTCGCCGTACTTTTTTCATCTTCGGAATTATTTA
The DNA here is from genome assembly GCA_947579665.1 of Sympetrum striolatum. Classification (NCBI taxonomy): domain Eukaryota; kingdom Metazoa; phylum Arthropoda; class Insecta; order Odonata; family Libellulidae; genus Sympetrum; species Sympetrum striolatum. The sequence continues at coordinate 81,818,323 of OX388352.1, forward strand.
AAGCTTTCAGGCGTTAATTTTCACATCGAAATCCTCTCTTTTTTAAAATTCCTCGATTTACCGAATCTTTGATGAAACACGTTTTCGTCACATCGAATCTTGGGTCCCCAGAATCTTCGATCTATCGAATCTTCTAGTAATCGCATTTTCGAATTGCCGAATCATAGAGCAATCGCATTTTAGATCAATCGCTTCTTCTCTTGGGCTTGCCGAATTTTGGACCCGGAGCTCGAAGCGAATTAATTTTATTACCCTGCTTATTATTGCTACATTATTTGGATCGAAGAGTTGATTTAGAGTCGCCAATATTGGAGCGGCTACCTAGTTTTCGATGCTAAGCTTGCTTGCATGTACAGTAGAAATTGGATGACACACCAACTGAATGCTACTAGAATGATGTCGTATTGATACCTTTCTTTGAAATTTAGCTATTCGCCAGGTTGTTCTCGTCTCGTTTGCCTGTTCCCGGAATCCACTTTGGTAGCGTCGTTCTTGCATTTCTCATGGTAGAGCAGTAACGAAGGAGATGACTCGTATTTTTACGTCATTCCTGCATGCAGTTACAGCTCGTGTGAAAGAGAGTTATTTTATTGTAAAATTGACAATTCCCAACAGGAAATGTAGTTGGTGCCACGTTGCCGATCAGCGTTTTAAAAGTAGCTCTGACCATTTTTCGGTGGTGGTCGACGGTTTTTTGCGGATACGGTCTTCATCGATCCTCGTTGGCATTCTCCTCTATCTGGGGCTCGTAAAAACGAGGGACGAAAAAGGGAATAATAGTCTGCGCCGACTTCAGACTTTCGGCCGCCTTGAGGCGTCCCTTGCCACAGTTACGCCATGCTGCTCAAAGATCCAGACTTTTCTGTTTCATTGACGATTACGGAACATGTATTTCTCGATAATTGATTTATACTCTTACCGTGATGAATCGACCTCATGCAGTAGCACCCTTTATTTTATTGATGAAAAATGTAGGGCAAATAATATCCCATTTTATGTAAAACTAATGAAACTAGTGAGGTTTAATGGGAAATCTTACGCAAAGTGTGCTAAAAGGTTTGCAAAAGACTACTTCAGTAATCTGGAAAATACTGCGCTTATCTTTAAAAATTTACTCAATTTTTCGAACATGCCCCTATGATTTGCGGGTATTGTTTCGAGACAGAAGGTTAGAAAGAGGTGCTCCATTCTAGCCTTAAATAGGCACCCATGCTGGTTTGTACCCTGAAGCAATCGCTTCATTTGCTCGCCGTATAAACCGGCCCTGACAGTAGTCGAATCGCAGGTCAAACAGCAACCACGTTTATTTTAATGGATTTCTTGCTCGGGTCTTCTCTCCAGATTTCGGGGTTAAAGGTAGACATTGGTCTGGAGTTGATTTTGATAGACCAGACCAGTTTAGTTGTTGGTTCGAGGGAACAGCACCGGAAAAATCAGAGGTCCGGTTCGCGTTCTACTCTGGCAGATTCCTTTAAGACTGATTCTCCTCTCTGAGACGGACTTTGGAAAGAAGTTCTCGAGCGTGGAATTCGTTGTTTACGGAAAGCGAGGGTGATGGGCCCCTGGTTTGGGGTGCTATGTTTGGAAGCATCGCTTGGTCACTCGGGGCTCAAGCGGATGACGAAAACTTCATCCGCCGTTCGTGGCTTTTCTGTCATTTGGCGCTTTTTTTAGAAAGTGGGACCCGAAATTGTTGATCGCTTCTCTCTTTGAGAAGTTGTTTATTCGGCACACCCGGGGGTTTTTTTCTCGTTCGAATCCATGGCGATATTTAGTTCGGTGACGCGGCGGTTTCTTCGGCGCGGTTAAGTAGAAGCGATAGGCGCTTCCTGTCTTCGAATGCGATTCCTAGGCGGATGAGGCGGAAGGGTTAATTTAGAAAGGGTATTCGTTCCGGATATTCGCTCACGATGATTCCGTTCCATACTTCCCCTCGTCGAAATTTGGGAATGTCGCGAAAGTCGTTCTCGCTCCGAAAATATTCGTCCATTTTTCGCGCTGTATTTAAAGTTAGTTTAAGTGGCACAAATGATGGTATTAAATTGATTGTCTCTCTCCAAACCCAGGTTGCTATTCTATATCAGTAGTGCTGAATATTTTCATAGATCCCCTTGCTTTTCCACCCCTAAAGGTAGTGATCCGAATCCCTATTCCTCTGAAAAGAAGGAAATTGAAAGCCGGCTGTTGATGAATTGTAGGTTTAAAAATGTTCAAAAGTCGTTTTTTCAGTGTGCCGTACTGCGTCTCTATCGTTTTCAAAAGGGATGAAAAGGCCCGGATCACTGATCTTTCTAAGTAATACTAGGTTCTTTCAAAGACTGCTTTTGGAAATTTTGTGAACCTATTTCTCTCTGATGATGAGAAAAATAACTAAGTCTCAATGCTACAAGAAATTTATTTCAGGCCTGATGATGACTAGCCCTTAGTCGAAACCGGTCGCGAAAAAAATTTCTGGTAAAATTTAGACTCATTTTTCACATCACCTGATGGGGTTCCAGATAGTTAAAACTTCCTCTATTGGTCCCATTTCTCTCTTTTGGTCCTCCGTTGAAGCGGCTAAGGCCAACCCATTTGTAATTATAGGTCGAAAAATCACTTGATTGTAGATGTCTACTGCACACTCAAGACAGTTCCTTCATAAAATTCCTTTTGGGATCCAAAGGAAACCTTTCTCTGTATCTTAGAGTAAAAAATCATAAATTACTACCCTCAATTTTAGTAGTTGTATCGTTGATTGCCCATAAGCGATATAAATGCTAAATATGCTGAAGTCCAGCTGTTTTCCCTATAGATATTTAAAAATATAATTACTTTATAGGTTGATAGTGCCTATTATACTAATACGCTCAAAAGTTCCCTAACGAATTTTCCCCGCGCAAACGCAGAGCAGGAGAAATTTCAAATTCTGTTGGTATATAGCGCCATATATTGTGGGTACAGCTACCTACCACCCACATCTCTCCCACCAGAATTATACATTTCTTCTTCTCGGCTTTTCCGCGAAAAAAAAAATAGTTCTGGAACTTGTTGGACTTGGTAGCATATATTTAAAATGCAACGAGTTATCCCGGTAAAACTACGGATTTCTCGCGAAAATTCCCGGTTTATTCTCTCGCGCTTTTTTGAGTTTATCCGAATGAAAACCTTTCTTCAATAGCCTCATAAAAATAACGAGAAAACGGAAAATTGGGATTTGAATTTTCGATGCCGAAAATTATTCAAAGCATAGTCTAAACGCCTAAACCGCTCTACGGAAGCCTATAAATCAGCAGCACATTCGAAAGGTTAATTGCCACTCAATTTAAATTCCGATCTTTTTTATTCGTGGAATCATGGGCATCTAATGGGATTTTCGTCTATCGTAGAGGATGCTCGCGGAATTAACGAGGGCACCAGTCTAGAGCTCGGTGGCCATAGAATTTTTGGAAAGCCTCTAACATCTTCCTTTGATGAATGAAATCACGAGCGTGCTACATCGATCTTCATTCTCGGAGTGAAAAGCACTGGGAGGCACATGCACTTGTACCCTAATTCCACCCTTATCATCAAGGGAATTTCGCCGCTATTTCGTAGTCGAACTCCAGTACTGCGGCAGAATGGTTGCGACGCGCACTTCACAATGGTTCTGCCCCCGAAAGGTTCAACTCCGTAGAATTTCCGCCGAACCAGGTCCACAGCGCCAGTTTCTTTTTTTTATTTTTGGATCGATCGACGATTTCATCCAGAAACCCAAGACTTAATTTGGGCCGTTAATTTTGGATTATGCCCGCTCGTTCGCTTTATTAACCTATTTTAGGCGTGGAATTTCCGAAATGGGCAGTAACGTAATGGGTGCGAATCGCGCATTCTCTCCACGTAAATTGCACCTTTGTTATCTTCCCTTTCCCAATTTTAGATCACCGCAAACCCTTTTATTCTGTTAGCGTCGGATCGGGTCCGATATTGTCGCGATCGACGAATTTTAACGAATTCAGAATTCGCGTGGTAAAAGCTAAACTAAGGCCCCCGATTCAATTATGCCCAAATGGAATAATGGCGTTAAAGTTTGACGAGGTTCACTGTTCGCGGTTTGAATGTGCGTTTATTCGCAACGCTAAGTTGGACAATGCGGGAAATATTGCATCGGAACAAATTCTGACTCTATGTGCGTTTCCTCCAACAAAAATCTTTTATGTACGAAAATGAATGGTTTATGTAATACTTAGCGTATTTGGCTGTGGTTGTGGTTGTACTTCGTTCAAAAAGTTCCCGTGCTTATTTTTTCTCGCGAAAACACCGAGCAGGAGAAATTTAAAATTCTGGTGGTAGATAATGCCACATGTTGTGGGTATAGCTACCAGTTTTCGCAATTTTAAGTTTCTCCTGTTCGGCGTTTTCACAGGACAAAATAAGTTCAGAAAAGTTTTGAACGTAGTATACTGCGAAGGATATAATGGTATGATTATGTTCTTGATTTTCTCATCCAGCAGATCGTGCAGCCGTGTAATCTCTGATGTTCGCAATGAAAACTGTTAAGTTCATTTAAACTTTTCTCTCAGCTAATGAAAATAACTACAAATTATGCTGCACAGTTATGTTGTTAAATGGGTTTATTATAATTTTACGGAGTAATTTGAATGATGATGAATGAGTTTAGTATTTATGTGTATTGTTACGTCTGGCTGGTTTATACATTGGTAACGATTTATTATCTTCGCTTAGATGAGTGTAATTAATATGTTTTTACACAGTAACAACGTGCCCTTGGGCAAAGTAGGAGAATAGTAAGAGGAATATCCTTTTTTCAGCTACTAATCAATGAAATTCAATTTCCGTAGTGTTGATCAGGTGGTGTATCGGTGGTGATTATTTCCTCAGTAATTGTCGAATCACCCATGCCTCGGATGGCCGATGATTGAAGGGAATTAAAAATGACAAATCTATTTTATCATAGATTTTGTGAGTAAACGCTCATTTTTGGATGTTGAGCACGTATATTTGTGATATAGAAATGCAATTTGCCAATGGAAATTGAACCATCCGAAGTGGTTTAAATAATCAGGTGGATTCGAATGGAAGTCAGTCAGTGACAAATAGCTCGTTACGAAAACTGAAAAATTCTCTAATAAGTGGAAGATATTTTATTCTAATTTTAATCGAAGAAAATAATTTCTATTTCATGTCGGTAAATCGTTCCTTCATTATTCGAAAATAGTTCTAATTATTACCGGTAGATTGCATTAGCCTAAATTTTCTTTATGCAAGAATACATATTTCTAGATATGCATTAATTTCTTTTTACTATCAACATTTTCTCATTCGATTGGTAATTTTTATCTTAATATATTTCGCTATAACGCTCACTTAGTTTTCCAGCGTTCGCAAAATGTTGTATTGATAAGCTGTAAATTTCCCTAATTTCGTAACTCTATCTTTTAACATCCAAGTAATTTCAAGAAAGAAACCCGAGCTTTGCTTCGGTGGTCATATATCTTCAAATTGAGCTACTGGAAATTTAGGTGTTCTTAACTTGATTGATAATATTATATAAACGGGCAGGAATGCGTTTTGATATTTCATTTGCCATTTCGGAGGAAATTGATATTCGTCATGTAATTAGAAATATTAGACATAGTATCATAAAGAAGTAATTTTAAATTCATGGAAAGTAATGATAAAGAAAATGCGATAAAATATTTATCTTTGTAGTTGGAGTACAGTTTTCTTGGCAAATTGTATTTAATGTGATTTTGTTGTCAGTAAATATATTAAATATAGCTGGTTTAGAATGAAATAGTTATTATATGTTTTATGTATGAATACATTTTGACGGCTGTTATTTTTTTCGAATCATTTCTTAAAGAATCAGGTGACGACTTTGAATGATGGAAACGATCTTGTGAAAATAATATGAAATATTCCCTTCCAATCGATTGCTTATCACTCTTTTCAATCTGGACAAGTTAAAATGGTGTTAAATTAACACAAAAAAGTTAAAGATTGCTGTTTACTGTGTATAAAATAATGTATTAGCCTAGCAAATAACAGAAATGCCAAGAAATTACACAGTTCTCAAAGTCAAGGGTTAATTTGTTTCATTATATAGTTTATCCTCCTCCTTTATTATCCTATGTGAATACAGGAGTTACTTCATCTAAGTGGAAATATTTAATCCAGGATATAGAGCGTCATTTGTGCATAAAATGCAATGCATTTGACTTTAAAAATTTTAAGTGATCGCTGAATATATTATTAAAGCCAAGCTTCTTAACAAATACCTGGAAAAGTGATTTTCAAGTTTTTCTGAGTATGGTGCAATCATTTTCTGCCTTCGGATCAGTAATATTTCACGGAAATATCCGTGGTAGTCAACTTTATATTATAAGTGATAGCTCATTATCGAGCGCATAAAGTGAACGTTTTTCACGTTTAAATTGTAATTAATCCGTTTAGCGGCAAAATCCCATTCCTAATAATTAAGTTTCTTTAAATTCAGATAAATTCAAGGTATTTATTATATTCACTATGCTTAGTGTTTTAGTTTCAATTTTCTGCACAAGTCTTCTAAATTTTCAGAAGTACGTTTTACAATTTTATTTAAAACTTAAAATATTTATCTCCTTTTTATAATACACGTTTTATAAACTTGCTGTAATAAGTCATAAGTTTTAAAACTTATTCTCATGCAACAATTTTGGTGATAATTTGAATCTCATTAATTATTATGTATCTTTATTATTATATAATCGATGTAACTACACAGCTAAATGAAACTATAAACTCCCCACTCAGTCAAGGGAACTTAAAAAATAAAGCCATCTCTGAATTTTAATTTTCCCTGTACAAATGAAAACTATATACTTTTGTGTAAAACATCCAGATTCATCCTGGAAAAACTAAAATGATCCAACTCGCAAAATGATAATGATCGATTTGCGAATGCATTTGAACAATTATATTTGCCCATTCTCCTTTTCTCGAATTACCACATCCATTTTGATGAACAGCTTTGCATCATTGGTGAACTATCCCCTTTTATTCCTTTTAAGCATACGTTTTGTCATTAAATTCTTAGTAAATTATTATTTTGGTCAATATAATCGTTAAAAGTTACAGTATTTAGAGTAATACGTTGAAAGCAACTTCGATGAACTCTTTTCTTTAGGTCGATCTACCGTAATTAACGCTAAATCAGTCGAAATAGTTACGTTTACCATCCCATTAAAGTGCACTGTAGTAATTAATGGGGTTAGGTAGTGCCTTATTATAGAAAATTTTATGTTCGTATCAACTTGGATTTTAACTCACTGATGGAAATTTTCTAGAGTATACTCTTTTCTTTATTCCGGGAGCGAAACTCCTTGAAATATTTGACAAATAAAATAATTTTCTCTACAAAAGGCCACAGAACGAAATTATTTTTTATTGGAAGTAAAATATTTATATCAAAAGGTTATTGTACGTTTATCCATAAAAAATATCCAAAGCAATTGATACGAACGCTTCATACGTTACGAAATATAGCTAACTGGTAAAATCCAGGACCGAGTATTCTCTTTCCTGGAATTAAGCACGTTAGGATGTTACCAGTTTCCTAAATCTTATCACCGTCTATACGTGATGCTCAACAGAGGTATAATAGTTGACCTTTGCAAGATTTAGAATATTCGTCTTCAACTGGTGAAAATTTTTACGTGACAACATCTCGGTTGCGAATTTACCTAACTATTTTCTTGTTTTTGGAAGCTTACAAAGCTTCTGTTTCAGTTCGCTTCGAAGGAAACTTAACTACATACCTGGAAATACATTAAACTTCCTAATGCTGGATCGTGAAATGTTTTTCAAGTCTCCAATACACCTAAATGTTGGAAAATCATTTATTTGATCGCGTTCATAGTTTGATGGGAGAATAATTATCCGAATTTGAAACAATTTCCCAAATATTTTTTTATTGAATTTGAATATTCATTATGGACTCCGTTACTGAATGGAATTCATTGCTGTATTAGCTTGTAGCTAACTCCACTAACTCGCGATCTAACAAATTTTGTCGCATTTACCAATCAATCAATCCCATATAATTTTTAAACTTATCTCGAAAAGAAACTGCAAAAATAACTAAAGGAAATGTTTTTTTCAAATTGATACATTTATAAAAATTTAATTATTATTTTCATTGATTAGTAACTGATGCTTAAATGCAAACCTCCTTTGAAGTTTACTCTCCGTGAAAGCAAGGAACCAGGCCACCGAAGAACTTAATTTTTCCTTTTTCTTTGATGAAAATATCATAGGGATGGTTATCTGATTTTTTTTCCTTGGAAGTTTACCAAAAGGTTATGCTGATGACGTGTAAGATGGGAAAGATTTGAAAAATAGCGTTTTGATTCCTAGAGGTATTTTAATTTGGATGTGATGTTGATGTAGAGAATCTAAAAATGCTCGGTCACGATACCGCTAGTCTCTATAACCAAGATCGTTTCTGTCTCTTTACAGAGTTCGCGGGTATAAATCCCACTGATGCCATGGCAGTTAATCCTCTGGAAGAGTCTTTTTTGGGTTTTGTATCGTTACATATTTGTCCCAATTAACCTTAAAGTTACTTGATAATGAGCGTAATGCACGAATGATCAGTCAGGAATTCAGGAATGCCGACGTTCATTTATGTTTTTGCTTACACCCATTTAAATTATTAACAAAAGATATTTTCTTAATTTTCCAATTTTGCATTAATCGCTTGTTTATCCGGCCCCTCCCTTTTGTTGTTTATGCTTTATCAGTAAAGTAACTTTTATTTCTTTTACCCAATTATTTACATGTTTAAGGAAGTCGGCAGGTATTTCACTTGCACATTCCTTTGATTTATTTCTCGATGCATATTATTTTTAAACTTTGGTTCATTATTGTCAATCATTCAGTATCCGCGAAAATTTCCCATTTACTTTTTGCGGTGAAGTAATGTACGATGTCATTCATTTTGATAGATAACGGAAGTTTTGAATACCTCATTGACGCCTGCGATGATCAGCTATCCATAATTATCGTTCGAATCGTTTCTTTATTCATAATTCATTTCTTGATGAGGCTTTGATGACATAATTCATTCGATCAAAGGAAATGGGCTCTTGTTGAAATGCATTGCATTCCTCACGCACATAATTGGCCATCACCATGTGTCCACAATCATACGCTAACATATTACTTAGTGTTAAGCAATGTATTTGTGCGCATAATCTATAAAAATATGTGTTTTACTTGTATGTTTGATTTTTTCACCAAGTTTTCATAGGCTCAAGTTTGTTTTTTTCCATGTCATAGTTTTATTTTGCAAGTTTTTAATTCAGATAAATTTTAACAACTTTTTTATGTTTTGTAATGTATTTAATAATTTTAGTAGATGTTTGGCTTTTAATTTAACTGAGTAATTTTATTTTCGATTCCTATCTTGTTTCATTTTCTTCTGTTTCATTGTGTTATTTATTTGTTTTAAGTTAATTTAGACTATTGTGAAAATACAATAGAGTTTGGCAACATGCACATCAGTCACATGTCGTCCACAAAGCAAGCTGAACAGTCGATATCTCATTTCATATCAATAGAACTTCTATCACTCGAATAAGGTTATTATTGTTATGGTATAATGAAGGTTCGACCACGCAAAATCATAAAGGTGACCACGAAAATTGCAGAATATAAAAATTATGCTTTAGAGTTGAAGTATGGTTAATAGTAAATGAATTCGAGTGATTGAAGTTGGCTAAGGAATTATCATCTTTAAGGTACTTTCACCGCTGTAAAAGGGAACTCGCCACGTGTTTACTCAGTATCTACGCAATATCTTCAATGTCATTCTGCTGGAAGAGCGTTGAAAATTTTCCACGAACTCCTCCCATCTTTTGGTGATACTTTCCTCTGACAATTTCCCTCGAGCTAAAATTACTCTGTGTGCGGATTGCGCAATTCGCGCCTTCCGCTCAGCTAATCTCGATCTCATTCCTTTTAATCCATTCATTTTCAGAGGTCCTGCCGGCAATGAATCTTCTTTCTTCCCGTTCATAATAATTTCTCTCACATCGACCCTTCATACTCTCTTTTTCCCATCTCGATGTCTTTATCTGTCGTTATTCATTTCTTTGCATATTTTCGGTTCATGCACTCTCTTCGTCCGTTTCCGTCTTGTTTATTTCCCGATTTCTCATTAACTTTGATTTTGATGTTTCTTTAACCCATTCACGACTCTCGTTATACTATGGGGTGAATCTCCCGCATTGTAAATCTACCAACGGAATTTCAGTTAATTAGTATATCAAAACACCAATGCCTTACAGATATTTTCAAAGGATTGGCTACATTAATGGGATATGTAGTTCTGTTTAACAATTGAGCCTAACGACTAATCCTATTTCGATGTAAATATCGCATCATATTAAATGGAAGCCACCCACTCGCAACAGAGTAAACCAATGCCAATAAGCTAAATTTTTTCAATAATAAGTAATATTCTTAATTCATAGCTGCATAAATATCAAGAAAGTTTCTAAACATTGGATATTTTATGTCTTTGTTTTAAACGCTGTCATCTCTAACTCAATTTTAATCTAACATCCTTATTCACGGATTTTCAATATCACATTAATTTTCTCACTATATATTGCTGTTTCGATGACTGTGTTATTTTAGTATTAATTTCACCTCGCAATTTAAAAATCTACCTGTTATTGGGTAAATTCATTGTAGTAGTAGTATTGTTAAAATGTTTCAACAGCTTAGGTCAATTCGATCATGGGCTCCCACCGAAAATTGATCCGGTTAATTCATATTTCCCTTTCCTCACATTCTCTTCTCCTTATGTCCAAATATTCATACGATTTTAATGTACCATCTTTGTTCACAAACGATTGCTCTGTGATTTCTTCTCATCCCTTATGTAACATTTCTATCCTCCTTTCATTATTCCTTCCAAGCTATTTATCGGTTTACTTTCTCTTCGTTTTCCTTTTCCATATTATTCTTTACTCGTGGGCTTTTCTTTCTCTTCTTTTCCCTCTTTTTCCACCCATTTCCGAAATCCCTGCACATCTTCCCATTTATATCCCGTTGTGGATGTTAATGATCTTCCTCTTCTCTCACTTTCAGGTCCTGTTTTACATTTTCCCTCTATTCACCCTCTTGCATTTCAATCCAGTCTCCTCTCCAGCATTCACTTCTCTTTGGTCTTTGTTCTCGCTCGACTACTTCGCCATTCATTTCTCATTCTGTATTGCCTCATAATTTATTCGTTCTTCGTTTCTCTTTTTGAATCCTGTCGTCCACATTTTTAGTGGTGCTTTTCATCTGTAACCTATTCTTAGTTTCATCGGCGTATCTTTCATTAATTCGAATACTTTTGCATAATTGTCATATACATTGTTTACCGCGTAAGTGTAGATGATAATCTATCCTTAACCTTATATTTATATAAAATCTGTAGAATAATTTTCATTTTCATCCATCTTCTCCATCACAATTTCAAAACTATTTGTATTCGGGGGATCGAACAGTTTCGGTTCAGTGATAACGCAAAATTTTTGTTCAATTCCTGATTTACTTCATCAAGAACTGTCAAACCGGTTCAAACCGATTCTTTTTCCTCTTTCCATTATAAAAGAAAAAGTTCTCGTCGGGCGTAGAAATTTATTTACTTTATATTGAAAACTTAAAAGAAAATACAAATTCCGTTGCGCTAAATACGAATACGAACCGGAAAACGGATTAGGTTTCGATTAAAATTCAAGAAATCTAATACTCTGGTTCGGGTTCAGATTTCATCCCGGTTAAATTTTTTGTTACATTTTCCAGTTCCTCTTCCCGTTTCGATTCAAGTTCGATGCCCCGTTTGAATTTTCCCCAGTTCTAGTTTGGAGATCTAATTATCCTCGGTCGTAATCTCATTGTGTGACTACAGTTTTCATGGTCCCGCTGCTTCATCATCTCTTTTCGCCGACGCAGCCGTTTTTATTTCATTGGCTAGTAGTTCAATTTCCTCTCTTCGCTCTTGCATTTGTGGAAATGATTTTCATGAAAAGGTCAGCAGAGGTGACAATGGTTTTCGAATGCCTCTCCACCGGGAGCTGATTACCGGTACCCTTTTTCACTCGAATATATTTAGCACTCACGGTGGTGCTGTTATCGGCAAACATTTTATACGTAGTGATATAATTTCTGTGGGGTTTTAATTGATAAAACCTTTACTAGAAAGTTCTTAGAACTCATTGGCATCTTTTTCAATTTTTACTATATTAATTGTAATGCAAACAGAGGATATCAGGGGCATCAATATAAGACAGAAAATAAAATAGATATTCTCATTTCTTAATAACTAGTTCAAAGGATGCTTCAGTGAGTAATTACGCTATTATTTTCATCAAATTTCAAACTTGTCTTTGTCATGACTAAAAATAACGTATTAGAGAAGTCGAAGTTTCCTCATTCCTCGCTGGAAACTATCACATCACTCTTTACTATTCCACTGTTTTTGCAATACTTTTGTTTATAAACAAAGTCATATCTGTTAATTTCGCGAAATCATTACATGCTTTTACTAATGTAATTCGCGAAATGCTTTTTTAATTTTTTGTATTCCCATACGAAAAAGAATGATTAGATGTTTTATTGTTCAGTTTTTTCCTTTCTGCCGTTGCAATTTCTGTGTAATATATTTGACGTGCTAATACAAGAAAGTGTGTTTTATGTCTAAACCATGATCGTATTATCCACTTGTGCGTCTCCTTTGTAACAATCAACCCATTTTGTTTGGTTTGATTCTTTGAGTATCATTTCCGTCCTGTGTACGTATATATCTGTGGTTTGTTTCCAGAGTAGTTATTCATGTCGAGAGAGATGTTGTGTGTGATTTTCCAGTCATAACCGACCATTTTTGATGGAAGCCATGCATTTCTGTGGTGTGAGCCGCTTCTTGTTTAAACATTACAGAATGTTTCAGTGGCTGAGTGTGAGAGTTTGTTTGTTGCATTTGAGTAGTGCATGGACTTAGATACAGTGCTAGATGTAAACCCGAAAATGTTTTACTGTTGTACTTTGCTTCCTCCCCTTAGATGGCCCTTTGTGAGGGCCTCTTATCAATCTGGCAAGCCCAGATAAAAATCTTTTGATCTGGCTGGATTCCAGTTCGCTGTGATCAAGCGAGATCAGAAGGGTACACTTGCTATTGAACTTCATCACTCGGATGTTGTCTTTCCAGGCCAAAGCTTGGGCTACGGATTTGTGAATTACCATCGACCAGAAGATGCAGAGAAAGCCATAAACACACTAAATGGACTTCGATTACAGAATAAAACCATAAAGGTAAGGAACCAAGGCGGCTTACTTATATACGCCCTTACGTTTTCAGAAAAATATGCCCAGAGGTGATTAACGGTAAATTTTGGAAGGAGTACCCCCAGGAAAAATCTACATTCTCAGATAGTGATGTATTTGGAGAAGAAAAAAACCACTTTGTGTAATTCCATGGGAAATATTTTTATTACGACCTAGTTTCGTTACACATGCAACATATTAATATTGTATTTTTCGTTTCATTACACAAAGTGGTTTTAATTTTCATCAACATGGATACATTCCACAAAGTAACGCCTGTAACCGTGTTATTAGTGATATATTTAGTACAGCTTCATCAACAGTTTCAGCATATCTTCAGACAAAAGTAATTATGATGTAACGCAGCGTTTTCCTATAACAGCGTTCCAGACTAGGTGCAGCGAAGGCCTTATTTTCCCTCCTTGCTCGCTATCAACGTGTCTTCGTCATTCCCGTGAGGCTTCCCAACGATCCGTAAGCTCAAACAAGCGATTCAATCGAATTTCCACTCACGTGGGAAGCTTCGCTGGAATCGGAATTGCAAACATGACTGTAAAAGTTTTCTCCCTTTATTGGGGAGTCGATGTACTCTTACAACCCAAGGTTATGGAGGCTTAAACGTCTTCCCGCTCGTAATTTGTATTCATTATGATATGGAAGAGGTACCGCTCTCTACTCTTCAATTAGTTTAGTCAGAGAATACTTTAATTCACGAGTGTAAAATAAGCTGAGATTGCAGTTGCCTTATCAAGAAATATCATCAGAACTGGCTGCCTTGAAGAGGACAACAAATGCGAAATAAATAGTCGCTTATCGGAAGCAGGGGATTGCTACTAAAACAGAGTTGCTGCTGTAAATCAACGATTTAATTACTTTGGTCGTTGCGCTTAATAGCGACAGCGCCTCGTTTTAGGCAACCCCGTGGTCAGCCTGCCTCGTGGCTAGGCAACCCGCATTTTACATTGCTAGAAGACATATTGGTATTCTCAATACAAATGAAATATAAGAACTCAATGAACTAACTTCGGCAACAACTTCTCAATTAAAATTATCGACTCTTGTCAAATATCATTCATTATTTTTTACATGTAATAAGACGTAATAAGTGTATTACGCACTATGAAGATTTGTTTTGCCAGCAAGAGTAAAGAGTTTTTTAATAAAGTATTATTTTCCTTGATTTATTATTTTAGATTATTTGTTCAATGTTCGCTCATGATGGATTTATTTTTCTCAAAATTTTTAGTTTTATACGTTTTTTTACTAAATTAACTTTTAATTTGCACTTAGTTTCTAGAATTCCCTAGAGAGCGGAAATTTTAAACTTCATTCAGTATTCTCTCTATAGGGGAAGATGATACCGAAGAAAAATAAATTATTTAAAATTTAAACGTATGCAAAAGCGAAAACACGTAGGTAGCAACAAGGAAACATGTTGCTATAACATTGGTGATACTTACATAGGTATGACGCTGATGAATCCGCTCTTGCGGCCCTGAAATATTATCTGAGTGTCTCATTACGTAGTTCTTTCCCGAAAATTTCACGAAATTGGTCTATCTTAAAGCTGGTTATCCGCAGTGGTAGGAAGGAAATTTTTCTTCCCGTGTTCTACCTTATAACGTCCAACTTTTCAGTGCGCCATTATAGTATGAAAATCGCCGATTCCTTGATTTAAGATACTTCGAAGCACATAATTTAAGGCCGCAAAGTCTATAAATGGGCAAATGGGGAATACTAAAGTTAAAACTTCTACTCAAGCAATACATTCTGGTCTCACTTCAGCCGTACAGTGCTTGTAGCAAGGCGATTCTCGTTTGGCATCGTTGCTTCTGTAGTTCCGAGGCCTTATTCCTAGATGGCGTTGGTAAAAGCAGTTGACGTGCAAACTGGAGGAGAATTTTGTCAAAGAAAATGCTACCTGTTTCATTTCAGGTTTATTTTAGGTCTTTACGCCGAATTATATCACTTTCACGGTGAGCAATTTCTGTAGCTACTTTCGATGCGTTGCTTTATGTAGTTTTTCATTACAATTTTATATTTTACGTTTATTCACGGCCAATGGTAACATACCGTATTTGGTTAAGCATGGCTGCCTCACGCCCAACTTTCGTATGGGAAAATTGTTCGTAATATATATGATAGTGACGCTGCAAGCCTTTTGTAGGTTTTTCTTCTTCGTAGCCAATTCATTGATTTTGTTCTCGTGTCAAAATTTTCTTTTGAATTTCCCTGTAAAAAACGCTTTTTACCCCTGACTTGCTAATATTTACACAAAAATTCGATTTCGATTCCAAACCTCAGCGAAACTTTTGAGGAATTAACAAGAAGGAAAAAGCAATCCATTTTCGATCATCTCCGTGTTGAAACTCGGTCCTATTATAAAATTATTTCCATTCCCAGTTCACCTGCGACTCATGGCGGTCGAGATACGCTTTCGCTTTCTAGAAAATGGAGTCGGCAGGAATTGAACACGGTCTGTGGCGTTTCAGGGTTTCAAACGATTTCCTCAACAAAAGTATCCGTTTTATTCCGTCAATGGAGCCGTTCTCTTTGGCAGCGGTTACATGGCCAAGATAGGCTTCCCGAAAAATTTATTCTCCCAACGTTATTCGGTCTTTGTACTCGTGGTTGTGCGCACAGCAAGCTTTCGATCGCCTCGGCCGATCAATAAGAGACCCACGCGATTATCTTCCTTTCTCCCTCGCTCTTACTGCCTCTCCCCTCGCTCGTCTCTCCCCCAAGCAGAGAAAGGCATTTGAAGTTACCGAGCAATGCGACAGAGAGTGGTTTAAATATTCGAAAAAGGGGTTCTGGCGAGCGATCCAGGGTGGGCAGACCACCAAAATATTTTTTGTCTCTGGATCGCTCTCTCAGAAGAGTAAACATACGGGGGATCTCGTAAAATCACGAACTAATCTGGATGTTTCCGATAAATCTTTTCCCCTCTCCCCTTTGCCGAAATTTAAAACAGGATTCCCTCGGTTTGCTACTCCATCCGCTTGTTTTTCCCTTTTCCATTCACACTTTCACTTTCTCATTCGCACGTTCGCTTTTTCATTCAGACATTCACTTTTCTGTTCACTCATTCCATTTTCCATTCACTCATTCCCTTTTCCGTTTACTCATTCCCTTTTCCTTTTACGCATTCCCTTTTCGGTTCACCCTTTCACGTTTTTAGTTCCATTTTCTGCTCGCCAATCCGCTTTCCCATTTTAAATTCGTGGTTTGGTCTTCACTGAGCTATTTTCTAATGATAATATTTCATGTTGGTGGAGTTTCATTTTATGAGAAGTCTTCACTGCAAAACGTGCACAGAAACCACAGTACAAGTACACGCCACTAAACTAGTTTCAGCGGTAATTACGCCATCATAAAAACTGCTTTTGTCATGCTGACACCCTTATTGAAACCCTTCTATGAAACCCTGATTTGAAACTCCACTGCCACTGTTTGAAACCCTTTCCACTGTCTTCCGATGGTTTGTTGTTTTTGCTGTTTGTTGCTTTTTGTTCAATTTTTGCGGTAAAGACTCTTTTAAGTTATTTTCTCTCAAAGACGCTCTTATAAAACTCCATGTATGCAGTTGATATCGATCAGAGTTAATCAAGTCTTACAGGTATTATAGTAGCATTAAAAGTTTTGTCTTTAAATGCAAAATCTGCCTTCACAAGCGATAAGAAATAGTTACGTCATTATAGATTAAGTACTCCAACACACACATAACAGCAATTCGTCACATTTGCAGGGTAAACTTCGTAAGTCGTTTTCTTAAAAAATAAGTTAACTTGGTAACTTCTACATGATTACAGGTTGTCCTTACATGTCCACAATTTCTGTATAAGTTATCAAGCTCTTTAATTTATTAAGGGCGTCGCATTTCACCAAACTTGAGCTGGAACATTATTTACTTCCTAAGTAGCTATGAAACTATAAGGTCCTGCGGATGTTAATAATTTGCTATTCGATGTACCAAAATATCCAACAAGGAACCGGGATTAACTTCGCACGAGTTTAAGCTGAAGTCTAAAAGGATTGAAACTCAGAAGAGGATTTCATGAACGGATAAAACGATAGGAAGGGGATGAGGAATTTTTAATTAAAAGCTGAGGGTATTTTTGAGTCACAATCCTATTGTGTATGAGGCCGCGTCCCCTCCAACAGAGCCTTTGATATTCAATCCTCAACTCACTATGATAGCCCTTGGCCTTTTGACTCGACGTACGTCCACCATTGAGATTATTCCTTAAAAATTCGTTAGATATTTAGAATGAGACGTATCTCAAGGGTTTTAGGACGTTAGGAGATAAGTTGTATGAATAATACGGGAACTCAAGTTTTGCCGCAGCTGCTATGAATTCGCTTGGAATCCTTTCGTTCGACAGTCAACGCTTTGTAGTTAGTTCTCTATTAAGGAGATTACGTACATAAATCTTTATTTGGTGAAATTGGGACTAAGAAGTTCCAACTTCCCTTTAACCCTTGTGTATTACAAATGCTCATAAAAGTAATAATATATCTGTAATATACGCAGATTTTTACAAGTAATGTGGAGATAGGGGTGTAAATGGAAAAGGGTGGTATATGGAAAAAAGAATGGTTATGTGGAGCATATAAATAGCTTTATTCACTTTGATCATAGAAAAAATCTCAGCTGCAGGATACACCCGCAAAGATAAGGGAGGTGCGAAAAACATACGAAATGTGTAGGAAAGGACGAAAAAAAGAGAAAATAGATCACAACATAATGATATTTTTATAAGGCATTTACAGATAAATAAACAGCAGAAAAAAACGTTCTTTTTCGTATCATGTTGAACATATTTTTCTTTAGTCAGCTATGGTATGAACATCAGATTTACAATCGGCTTTACATTATATTCTAATATAACAAATTATGAAATCATGAAATTATGAAGCAGGTTGTGAATTCGTTTGATCATAAATTAAAGGTCTTAAAAGGATTGCATGCAAAAATAAATGTTAGTGAGATTTATGGAAACAGAATTTCCTGAGACATCTTTCAACCGCGAAGTATCTCACCTACTTCAATTAAAAGAGATGTTCGTGCTCTTGAATGTCTTTTTGGTATGGAAAATTTGTAAATATGCGCAACGTCTCATCCACCTTCCAACTGTAAATCTCTTGCTCAAACCAACGACAAGAAACAGTTATAAGTCTCCTTTGAGTTCATGACGCCTTTATCGCTTGCAGAGATGAGAAGTGTAACCATTTGCGACCTCCTGTTTTCTCTCAAGCCGACGAAACCAATTACTCTTCAGCGTAAGAAACACTCACACGTCTACTCAAAGGTTAGAATGGTGTAAAGAAATGCCTTATAGCCATTATCTAATGCGAATCAACAAGGAAGTAATGATTTAATAACAAATGCATTCGTAGACGGAGTGATGCATTCACGAACCCAAGCTATACATTAATGACACGTCACTCGGTACAAGAAACTTCTCTTTATTTACTCAGCTCTCAAACTGAAGGCTCCTCTTTTGTTGTCTTTCACTTATCATGACAAACTTTGGGTTTAAGTCTCTTCGATGTTTTCTTTTCTTTTAAGAAATGTATGTTTTACTGCTAGTGCCACTTTATGGGGGTACTTGAGGACTTGCGACTATTTTTCTTGCAAACATTAATTACCGCGGTTCTGCAGCGCATAGGATGAGCTTTAATTGAATTTCTCACTAATTACTTGACAGTTTACTGAAATAGATAACATACAGAAAAAAAGAAATGCTCGTCTCTCTCTTTATATGCAAATGTTATTTCCTGCTGTTGCAAACGATATGAAAGTTTAACTCAAGACATTGTTTACACATTTTAAAACGAAGTCGACGATTACAACTGCATTTTTCTGGAGACTTAAGAGAAGTCGACTCTAGGGAAGATTGAGTTTGTATTTGAGAACTTCTGCAAACTATCAATATCAAAATCAATATCACCCAAGAATTGCAGTCAGAATCGTTGAAGCCAAGCTACGAATCTGTAATTTATGCATACATATATATTATAACACTTACACCTCAATTTCAGTCGATGTGCTTAACACTACGATCTTACGTTTGTTTCGTTAGTCTCGAATTGAAATCTATAGAATGAGGCAGTTAAGAATGCAAAATAATTGAATATGCAAATGAAGACAAATATACAATGCAGTAAACATAAAAATGCCTATAAAAATATCCTTAAAGGAGTGGATAAGGGAAAGGAAAGAAAAGAATGAGTTAGTTAACAATTGTACTACTGAATACTTTTCCTATTATTTTCTATGACAAATTATAGCATTAATATTATATATATTCACTAAATGTTTAATTTGTTTCTACGAGCAAGAATTTATTGTTAAACTTTAACTGTAAAATAACATTAAAATTTACCAGAATAGACACCAAAACATAATTACGTCTAAAGACTGGTATAATTGTTAAATTGGTTAAATAAATGGTTATACATTATCCGGAGAGGAGAGAAATTATAACCGTAGCAGAAATATGCCGTCGATTTTTAAAACAGAACAATCGATAACTCGTCCCAGAAGATTACGTAAAGTGAAAAAAATGAGAAGAGAGGTTTTTTCAAAAGAGAGATATAACAGAGCAATAGTTCCGGTTTTCTGTTATTCATGCCCATCCACGAGTTCATCCGAGTTCAAACTCTGCGCGGTGCAACCCAGCATGACGTTGATTTTTCAACATTTGGGCAAAAAGAGAACGGTTCCTCGTTTAGTAATTCTGTCTCAATTGTAATCCCAAGCGAAAGGTAATGTTTTTGATGTTCAAATGTGCGGAGAGCAAAAAGGCGTAGATGGCGCTCAGTCGATTTGCTCGTCTCTCCCACCGAATCAATCACGACAGGAAATAATCAGTTTAGTACGTGTCTCGCGTTAGATATTGCGATCGATGCACGTCATGCCTCGTGGAACGGGACTCGCGTTTCATGCTCGCGTGACTATTGCTGCGGCGTCAAAATCGATCCACGGTGTGCTTTATCGGAGGTGTTTCCGAAAAATCGCTCTCTCTTCTCTCAGCGGCAGAGGCCTTTGATTTTTGCTCGCTAAATGGCAAAGGTAACTCACCTTTGTGAATGGCGTTTCTCGCTCGCTTCACAGGCTAATGCTTTACGTCGACGAGTGACTTTGGGTTTTAAACGAACGAGAAACTTAGGGGATGAAGTTGATTTTTTTGAATGATCACGATTTTCGATTTTGAATTTTAACTTTATTTTGGTAGTATTTGCTGTAAGATTTCCTAAATGCTATGCTATGAAGCCAAGCTGTAAATACTTTATTTGCGTATCTGATCCCTTCTAGTGTTAAGCAAACGAAAATGTCCGGAATTCTTCCGCGGGATAGTTTTTTTTCTGGAAATAAATCAGAAACGCTATCAGAAATCTAGATACGTGGTAATGTCGTAGGTATCGCAGTAAAGGGTCTTCTAAGTACAAGTTGCTTTTGAAGTTTTATTAAATTTATAATGAAGTTAAGCCTGATAGAACTTGAACAGTACATCCTTCTTCATATCTTCAAATATTTTCGGTAATTTTCATAAAAATTAATGAAAAATTAATTCAATGAAATTAGTATATTTCTCTGTCTTAGAAAAACAAGATTTAGCTTTGCGACTGATCATTTTCTTGTAGTAGAATTTCTTCGTTTTTACCGATTGTTTCCGATTTTACATTGGAATGAAGGTCTATAGAATTTCAGCGCCATAGTTCTTAAACCATCTTTACCATGTTACTTTTGCTCACGTAAGTTTATCATGAAAACGAATATTCATTCAATTACGCATTTTCTGTCCTGATACTTTTGTGTAAACCACCGCGTCTGGAAAGCATTTCCGACCCTACTTTGCCATACGGTCTGAGTCATCGGGGTGCACCCTAACCCTCCTAGAAGTCCTGAAACGTTGTATCAAGCCACCCCGTATACGGTAAATACAACAGCGAACGATGTTTTTCTGTTTAGGAGAGTGAATAAGGTGTAGAGCAGAATCTCTCTCTTTTGCAATAACCGTCTCGCTGCCGTGCATTAGCCGGCCTTTGACATTCTTCTAATCGCATCAGCTCCGGGACTCGTGAATTTGTTCAGCTTCTTCCGCTAAAACCGCTCTAAAAAGATCGCAGAGAACAGCGGCTGACGGGACCGAGTCGTCGTTCATCCAAATTAACGTCATCGGAGGGTAATTTATTTGGCGGAATCGGGTTCCCGTTTTATTTTATGCGTCGATCGTGGCCAATAAATTTTCAGCCGCCGCGGTTATTCACGCAGCCTCTCGTCTCTGCGGATATTTTCATTTTTGCCTTTTTAGCGGATCCGCGCGTTAACTCTCCATTACCGGGATATGGGAGGGAGGCATAATGCATTAATAACTCACATTATCTTCGGGAGTGAAAAGTGAGAAATGGGGTAAAATGTATGTGGGCTCGAATGGATTTAGGAAAATCCCGCTGTGAGAGAGAAAGCATTTCTCTATATTTCGGATATGAGTGGGTCGAAATGTAATTTCGTTTAGGTTTCGTCTAGCAGTCACCGTCAAACCGGTTCGAAGATGTTCTTCTTAGCTTGGAGCATTAAATATAACAATATCACCTGAAGGACTACAATTTTTATGCAAAAGACATAATAAAATCCGGATTTTGATCTTAACATGTAAATTTTTGTTGGAGATTGCTCTAGACGTCCGCATAGGAAATGCGATCTGAAGTTTTTAATGCGTAATCAATATGTAAGAACAGTCGATCAGCATATATAACGTTTCCAGTTTCGGTTCAGGTTCAGTTTTCACTCCGTGCTAATGCACGGTTATTTTCGGTTCAATTCTGGTTTTTTACCACGGTTAGTTTCCTAATAATGCTGAGGTATAGAATGTACACTCCTGGCCAAAATTAACGCAGCACCTCCCTAGCGATTCTTACGGCCGGTGCTGCGTTAATTTTGGCCATTACTGTACTATATTTTGGAGGTAAATTTTCAAATGAAGATGTAGCTTAGTCACTATATTCTGCGTTTAATCCATAACTTAGTAATTGTTATTGTAAAATTGCTAAACACACTGATAGATTTTCCGCATAATGTTGAGTTTTGTGTTACTAAAAGTATAACATTAATTGCAAATCTCCGGGCGTTAACTTTTTTCCATATTTCTTACGCTTAATCACACAGAAAATTATTAAAATTTGAATGCACGTAATAAATACATGTTTCCTATCATATCTCTGAAACATGGTCTAATTTAATTGGTTCCTGAAATAATGACGTTAGATAAATTCGAAGCAAATGAATTAACCCAAGAGGTGATTGGAAGATTGTACCAACCGAGAACTTAGTTTTAGAGACGTTTTAGGTTCTGTTTTTAATTCCTCTCATTTTATCTTCTTCTTTGCTCTTATAGTCGAAGACGTGACGTAACTGCAGATTTTCGTTGTTGTATAGCAACCCGAATTTACATGCACGGTCTTATCGAGCAGACTTGCTACTTCAGTCTAGAATCAAAGACACGTGCCTGTCTACGGTAGTCTGTCGATTTTCTGTTCTTGCAAAAGCGCTCTCTCTCTCTCTTCGCTAAAATCAATACTGCCTTTTCAGCATTCCTTTCTTTCGCACGTGGACTGAATCCAGAGCACTTGTGTTATATCGCCTGCTTTATTTTTTTAGAATTTTATCTCTGCCATGGATCATGGTAGTACAAACATGCACCTTGTGTTTAAAGTAATTTTTGATTTAGGTTATATATGAAAGCTGTTATGCGTTTGGGAATTCTAACATAATACGTACGAAGTTTATGTTTTGCATTCGCCCAGGGAGAAAAATAGAGCATTCACTATGTAAATATGACACCTGACGCAAAACTATACGTATGTAACACTGCGTATAGCCCGTTATCGGTATTTCATCAATAACAAATAATTTTGACGTATTTACTAGGTTTTAATGTTCTAAATTCCGTAGCAATAAGTCATCTTTGAACGAATGCGAATAAAATCGCGTGTAAGTATCAAATTTTAAAATACAATTTGAATGTTAAATTAAATACTTTCGTTCGCTTGAAATTATTGATTACTTAGAACAATTTATATGTAATATTCCTCCAATACTACAACCATGGAGTTGCTCTACCTCTCCCGAGAGAGTTATCAATATGTTGTGAAATATATTCATGGCGTCTCGGTTAAGCGGAAATTTCCCATTTCGATTCCGTTAAACGTTCTTCAGCTTGCTCGAAATAAATACTTATTCGTATATATGAGCTTGTATAATTGTAACCGTATCAGACATGCCATAATTACGATTCTAACTCCATTGAAATTTTACGCGGAATATTATTGTAAATATCACAAATTCTACTCTCTAAATCTAGTGAACGTAGCAAAGAAAAAGCGAAAAAAGTGTAACTTTTAATTCTAAGCGTATCAATAATGAAAGGGAAAATTGTATTAAAATATTCGAACCATGTGATTGCCCAAAAATTTTTTTAGCGATTTAAGTTAATGAGATTTTAATATAAAATATTAGTCACTTACAAATTGTATTTTTGTTGCGTTTTAAGCGATTTATCACTCTAAATTATCCTATAAGGAATTTCATTTCAAGCGGAACCTAATCATATTCATAATCTTATTAAGTATTAAGTTTTGATCTAATAATATGAATGATTTTCAGAATTAAACCTTCAGGTTTATGTAACTAACGCGATGAAATTTATTTAAGTATATGAGCGGAGCGAGATGTGCCGTCGTCTCTCCGAAGAATTAGATCAGGTTTAACAAGTCAGAGCTCGGTAATTAGCGTTTCCGTAGAAGAGAGGAAAATAAAAGTCAAAATCCTCTTATTTTGCGTATTTTATATATTTCTCAAAATAAGAGAAAAAGTTTAAATGGCAAGGTCTTAGGAAGTGATTTAATTTCTATCCACATATTTTTTATTTTTGAAAGCACCGAAGAAAATTTTTCCAATGCATAATAACGGCTTCCTATTCCTGGGAATGACTCTCTATCGCATCTTCAGATGAGGGAAAAGAGTTGAAACTTAAAGGAGGGTATTCAGGTGTTATATTTTTTAATAAATGAAAGGGATCTTAGAGTTTTCTCCTTGGAGGAGGCGCTTATAAATCTCTGGGAACTTTCAAAAGTGTTATAATTCTTTGCTGTGTTCGTAGCTGATTGAATAATAGCCCTGTAGGAACGTTATCAATACACAATCTTACTAAATCAATAAAAAGTGCTACGTACAATGTTATTTACATATTACTACATTATTGTCTATGACAGACATTCATAACTATATAAGCTACAACAATACACTTTTTAAATTGATGTATCATATACATACAACGGTATACTATTAAAATAGGAATACCTCCTAGGTCCAACAAGGCATTACTGATATCTCACTGACAATTATTATGACAATGTCTCGTTAATATAAAAGTAATAAACTTGATAATTATTTCATAATTAGCTTGATAAAGGTGATTTCTGCCTTATAATTCATTGGCATGGTGAGATTTTCATCAGCTCCAAATTATATAGTTACAAGTAGTGGGAACGAGGTTTTCTCAAATGAGGAGTGAAGTAGTTTGCCCTTGCTTTCTTGAGCCATAGTTCTTTTCATGGAAGTGGCACGTGTGAGTGCAGCACCGTGACTCTATGGACTTTCTGTTAGAATTGAATGCCAATGTTTATCATATCTGATACCTCTTTAACTTTTATATTGTCACAGCCACCCAGAAGGCTGAGTGTATGAAAGGTAAATTTTATAAGTTACAACAGACATATATTTAAGCGATGCTTAATGCTCATATATTTTAAGTATTCAATAAGCCTTTTGCTTCCTTAGTGATTTTTTTGGTCCAATAAACCTAAGTGGAGCTATAGCACTTCTTTTACATCTATTCTCATCGATTTTTTGTGGGACCTACATAAAAGTTGTTAAGGGTCCATTTGGTATCCAAATCGTCTACAAAAGCTTTATGCTGTTTTAACTACAAACTTAAATAGGGCTGCTACTCATTTAATGAATACTTGAATTTCTTCACTTGATTAACACCTACATCAATCTTTCACACATTGGTATTGCAAATGCTGTATGATTATACAAAACTATGCCGATAACGGTGAACAATATGTAACATGTAGGAGTACTATGCCTTCCTTAAACCTAAATAATTTGATTATATACATATTACTGCAGATAAGTGCAGGGCCTAATAGCAGTGGTTACAATTTAGAAATAAAGAAATAGAAATAAAATTTACGTTATAAACAGTCAAAATTACATTTAATTTCAAAATGAATGGTTACCTGCAGTAAGGGGAACACTCTCCTTCCTGGCATTTGCCTTAGAAGGGAGAGAAACCCTTGGGTTGTAGTCATAAAGTAAAAAGTACACCTTACCATATAATTATACCAACAAAAATGTGATAATAATTATCCTTTAACAATATTTGTCCAAAACATTAAGTGCTCATTTATCTACTTGTCTATCATTTACAATAACTTAAACACATCACATATTTTCCCTACAAGACGCTCTTCAACTCTACCTTAAAGATATGCGCACGAGGAGAGAGTGGCTCAAAATTACATAACGTAACAAAAATATTATTCGGTAAATAAAATACACAGTTCTATCAAACACCCATCATTCATCAATAAAAGCCTCCATCATTCATATTAATTAATTAGAGGAATGTTCGGTTATAAAACGAGTTTATTATTCTCCGACGACAGACTAAGTAAGTGTTAATATTCTTAATATTCATGATATTACTTCAACAGCTCAGGCCCTTGTGGACCTCGACCTGGAATCGAACCTGGTATCACTGGGCACTAATCACTACTCACTTGGCTTTCCGGTACCCCCGCGTTCTTATTCGGAAAGTTTTTATGAATGCAGGTTAAGAGGGCTTAAATAATAAAATCGCCTCCATAATTTTCTGCTTCCATGAAAGGGAAAAAAATCGCATTAGCGCTTATAAAATCGAACGCCCACTTAAAAGAGCAGTGAATGAAATACCGAAGGGATTAAATCGGAAGAAAGATTTTTTCGCTATTAAAAAGTCCAAGTCGAACATCAAAGAGTGCGAAAGTTAAACGGATACATTTCTAAAATAGTGCGCAGATATAATCTTACGCTTTCTATTGCCTATAGAGTGTTGCTTTTTCTCGTTAATAAAAACTGGAAGAATCCTTATCAAACAGTGGACTAAAAGAGCTGTTTACGCGAAATTCTGACACTTCACGATCACGAGGACCTCTGAGATCATCCACTGGATTCTAGCCATACAGCAAGGCTGATAAATTGCCTCATATTTTTTCGTTTCCCAATCCTTGGCTACGAAATTTTGGCGCAATTAGAAGCACTGACAGGTAGAAAAAAATGTGAAGCTCGTTCGAGGCTTTATTTTTGAAACAAATGATTCCGAATGGCATCCAAAAATAAATAACGTTCTTCGGAAAATTATAAGCCGTTCGCATAATTGGACCATACTCGCGTATATGAGGGTGCCACGGTTTCTTCTCCCTCGTGAAATATGTCCTCATTTAAAAAGTCACACGTGAAAACGTCTGGAGATGAATGGGACCCGCAGTAAAAGAGGATAATCCGAGTTTTTGGAGAGGGTTTGTAAGAGTTTGTTCGCGTTCTGAGAAGTTAAAACATCTCCTTGCGACAGAAACTAGGAGAAAAGGTAAACTAAGTTTAAAAATTTCTCAGTCTGTAAAATTCCATTGGTTAATATCTCAGAGTGTAAGTAACGAAAGTAAGCAAGTAACAAAATCAGGTTATAAGTATTATTGATAATCCTCGGTATTCCTACAACCAAGGATATTATTTTGAATTGCGTTTAGGTCATTAGCTCAACGTGCACTGAATCGCGAAATATTATAGTTCTGTTTTCTCGAAGTGTTTATTTATAATATACTCACATTAGCCAAAATTGTGAAAGTTACGTACAGATTCATAGTCTGTAATATTTTTTCGCTTTCAGTATTAATTTGGAAAATTATTATTTAAAAATTTCTGATGATTTTTATGGTAATTACTTTTAATTGTAATTTTAGTACATCCGAATCAGCAGTTCTTAGGCTTATCCTAAAAAAAAGTTCGAAGGATGATTGCAATATTGTTTTGGATTTATTTGTTTTATTTATTTTATTTTCACTAATAAAAATATTGAGGATCAAGGAACAGTATTTCAGTTTTTGAAAAATAACCTCGTGTTTTGAATTCATGCGAGCAGGTTTCAATAATTAGGAGCCATAATTGAATTATCCGATATTGTATTTATAGGTACGTGATTTTGGAAATAGTCCTAGTTTATTTCTATCCTCTGAGCAGAAACCCAAATTCTCTTGCTTTGAGAGGATAACACTTTTTGGGCTTATGGTCACCACTTTCAATTGACATGTGAAAATGTTTGAATTATGATAAACAAGGATTAGTTTTCTTACATTGAAATTTCCCTAGAATTTCGAAAAATCTCAAATTCGACGATCACAATTCTCTGGAAATAACTAGTCTCATCTACTTTGCCGACCCCCGAATTCGCGATCGGTTACATACTTTATTTAAATAAAGGTTTATTCAGCATATCTACCATATTTCGGTGACTTGAATCTTTGAAGGTTGTCTATGATACATGATTAAAAATTATGCAACTTTGATGTGTATACTTTAGTTTCAGTCTTTTTCATATTTGTTGGTAAGATTTATAGATTCCATTCATAGTTTAGAAAGCTGTGGTTGAAGTGATGCAGGGCCAGAGTATTAGGGTCTCTTCTAATTTGTATTCTGTGGAATATCTAATTTACAATTCTTGTGTTTCAAGCGGGGACTTTTACCACTTTTACCATAGCATGCTGGACCATTGAGGAAAAAAGGGGAAAACCTCAAATCGCCCAAAGTCGGTTAGGTCGGTCACTCTCTGGTGAGAGAATAAAGAAGACCTTACAGGCATTGCAATTATTATCGATTTGATACTAATTCTCTCTGAGGTCTACGAGATTTCGAGTACATTAGGAAAAAAATAATTATTTTATAAATTGAATTAGCATATGAATACCATTCTCTGCTACGTAAATACATAGGTGTTAGTGCGTTGATCTCAAACGGAAAAATTCAGCGGGAAAACGTCGGCGCCGATGAAAATATATAAATATATTCTTTTGAGCGTTTTAAAGCGGATTTTCCTCGCTCTCATTTAAAAAATGCGATGGTATCCGGCTTAAAAGCTCGCCAAGAGTATCGTAACTTATGAAGTGGCATCTAAGATAAACAAATGCATAAATAATGAGGTGGCTGCTAGAGGCCGGAAATTTCTTTCAGCTCAATTCTTGAAGAAGCGAATTTATTCCACCTCATTGTAATTTTTCCTTCGGTTCGGCGAGCGGATTGTGTCCCGCTTTCAAAGTATATTCTCAAATATTCTTCGCCTTCCAGAAGAGTAGTTGTTGAATAGTTTGACGAAGGATTTATAAATAATAAAGTGAACCTGAGTTGGAAAGTTCTCAACCGGGGTTGAGAAACCTTTTTTCATCTGAGGCCATATGAATATTCGGCAGAAAACATTATTCCGCATAACCGTCAGGCCAAACTTGTAAGGCGTACTGCGTAAATTCAAATAGTTATTATTATTATTAAAAGTTTTACAAATGAACTAATCGTACAGTGTAAACAAATATTACGTATTGATACATTCATTAAATGTATAACCTAACTACAACAAGTGAAAGCAGGACGATAATTCAGTGCAAAAAACGACATAACATTCTCAGTTACAACTTAATACTTAGAGCATACACTTACTATCTCAAAATAATATTCTAACTAAATTATTTAAAAAATACAAATTTATACATATCACGTAGGGTTATACTTAGGGTTGGAGTCCTGACTGCGGTAGATATTTTATCCTTCACTTTTTCTCTGTATTCAAGCAAATGAATCATACGTTTCTCATCCCGTATTGCACAAACACGCTCAGATGTTATATATTTAAAAAATCAGGGTGGATGCAATACAAACAGTATACAGTCAAAATTGCATAAAACATAAACATCAAGGTATCTCTAAAAAGGAAAAAAGAAGCAGATGAGAATGATTATTTATTTATTTAGATTCAAAAACAGCTAGGTGATGCCATTAACATGGAATCTCATCATCAGATAAAACGTTAAATAAACAAGAAAATTACATAAAAACAAAGAAATTAAGGATCTTAAATTTCTTAAGGACATAGAGGTTCAGTTATGGATGATAGGAGGGAATTAATTAGGAAAATAGTTTTATGAAGGATTGAGGGACAAAAGATAATCGAAAAATTTTAGGATGCGGTAGAACCAGGATCTTATGTACAAAGCCAGAGAAAGCACTTTATGCATTGAGAGGAAAATCTAAAGCATTAGCAGACACTTTCTAGGCGGGTATTTGATATAATTATCTGCTATGCTCAATCGATGTCTGTGTGATGGGAGAATAATCATCTGAGATTGGCGTCGGAAAGTGAAAAGATCACATACCTCACCTTTGCCCTTATTTAAGGCCCTACTCAAAGAAGCCAGCACCCTTTTTTCTTTCGCGCATAATTCATGTTTTCTTCTCATCGGAGCTATTCCCGGCGACATCACGGTGGATGCAAGCCAATTGTCAGCGCCTATAATAACAACCTATATCCCCTTAATAAATGTCATAATCGGAGGAATCCGCGATTCATCCCTCGATCATTCCCATCTCTGGATTTCTCGCCGTTCTCCGAATTCTCGGGAAAGTCATTGAGCTTCCTCAACGTGAATTAGTGGATTAGAGATAATAGTAATAATAAAATGGCTTTATTCGGGCGAGATTGAGACTAAAAGTCTCCTCTTCCATCCAACCCATCGTCATACAATACATAAATAATTAATTTAAAGAGATAGTATGAAAAAGATATGAGAAGAATTGTGGGTGTAAAAAACCTAAGAAATTCTTAGGAAAGAATTTATCCACTGCAGGAAAACACCCACTAAGAAGGGGGGCGTGAAAAACCCGCGCAAACCTACCGATAGTCATAACTGAAAAGATGGTAAGAAGCATGAATATATTTTATAAATACACTATCAATAGGTACATATATGGGATACATCAATAAACATATTCATGTCTACATTTAGATAAATGCCAACCATTTGCATAAGAACATTAAATAATAAGGGTATACATATTTTAAAGCATAAATACCATTAATCCAGTACATACAGTAGCCAATATTACTTAAAACGTAGATATTAACACAAAATAGGGATAGGAAACAGGTGAGAAAATATGTATGTATTACTAGAATAAAGAAGAGAGAAATTTATTTACAACAGCAATAAGTATATGAAAATTGAAGACAAAATAACACAATTGTACAGTTCAATGGTACGCAATTTTTATATATAATGTTAACATGTTCAATGCATACATATAGTATAAAGTCGAAAATATTTAAAAATGTAAATAATATGGTGTCAGTAAAACAGTACAGAAAGGATATAAGTACAAATTGAAAGAAAGTAATAAAAGCATAAATTTAAGGAAAAAACAAGGACCATAAAGACCAGAGATATGATTTTCATGTTGCAGTGACGTTTGTAGTGAGGGGCTTAAGAGATTTGGAGAGAACCAGTAGAGAAGAATATGATATAATGGGAGATAGGAGCTTTCAATGAAAAGATCGATTTCCTAAATCGAATTGAATCGTTTTCTTCGAATCGATTCAAGCACGAGATCGAAAGATCGATAGGATCGAATGAGATAATAATAATAATAAAGGACTTTATTCGTGGTGAGATTGAGACTATAAAGTCTCTTCTTACATCAAGCCCCCGTCGTGTAAGTTTAAAAGAAGACACAGCTTGGAAAAGTTTAGAGAAGAATATTACTTCGTGGATTTAAGAAATCTAATCTAAGAGCTTAGGAAAATATTTCCAGGAAAACGCCATCAAGAGGGGAGGTGTGAAAAACGTGAGAAGCCTACAGATAGGTAAACTAAATTTAGTGATGAAATTAGATTAAATGAGATTTAAAAGACAAGAAAACATACCAAATATATGATTTTAAAGCAGAAAAAGGGAAAATAACATATAGTTACACATTTGAAATCGGTTTTGCTGTCTCATATTGGCTGTCATGAATCGTTTAGAACGACATCTATTGGCTGGAATCGTCACATGACACTGGATTGTTAGCATCTGTTTGTAAACATGTTGTAAATACATATTACTTAAGTTGTACTTTTCGTCGAAAAAATAATTATAATCATTATAATTTTGCTACAATCTATATTCCAAAAGTAGGAGATGATGAGCTACTAAGTATTCTGTGAAATGTGCCGCATTTATGCAGCTAATCAACTAAATAAAAGCTGTCCGTAAAGATCGCATACGCAAAATGTTGTCAGACCTTGAAGATCTAAGGCGATAAATACCTTAGATTCATGAAGAGAATGATTGCATTCATCCATACCGGATCGTGTAGATCGGTTGCATATATCGAATCGAAAGATCGGTACTAAAAGATCGATTCAAAATAATTTGGAATCGGGTGAAAAGAATTTTCTTGAAGTAAATCAGGTCGGATTCTCCCCTCTCTAGAGTGGATGTTTATCGAAATTTCGCGGAAATCGAGAACTGCGCTGACGCCGCCAATTCATCGGCGAGCTCATTGACTGTTGTCTAAGTCTCCGGGGAGGGGATTTGATTCACGGAAAATGCGTTGTTGATTTAGGTCGAGTACGGAGTGGAGTACGCACCCAGTGTCTCGTATACGATGGTTCCAGTAAATTAATTCGATTTCGGAGTTACGAGAGATCAAACGTCAATGAACGTAGTATTAATGGCCTTGTCACTCAAAATAAAAAGCCATTCTGGCGACGCGCGCTCCACTCAATTTAATTAATGATTTTCCTGTTCGGATCGTCTGTGATTTCCCATTCCGTGAACTCGTGTGAACTTCCTATGTTTTGATTTGGCGTAGGAGAGAATATTATGCTACATTGCATCTCCATTTTATCAGCGTTGGATAGTTTAAGATAAGCTTCGTAAAGCTCTGTTCTGCTGGAATCAGCTTATATTTTATCCTATGGACATTCTTCAGCAGACATTATACGAATTATCTTCGAATAATATTTTTTGTCAGTTTAATGCAGAGTACAATATTCGATTAAGATGCGTTTTCAATAAAAATAATGTGTTAGCTGAAAACTTTTTATAAAAATTTAGTTTATAAAATTAGATATTTCTCTTAAGTGCAGGAAACGACAGCGGTTTTAGGAACGACAAATTTTTGCGAAAAATTAAAAGGGATGAAGTCAATTTCTAATAATTTACCATTGGATTTCACTGTTTAGTTCAGTATATAATACACCTTTAAAGATGTGTTTCCTATATTTTTTTCTACCGCGAATGTTTTATGAAAGATAGTAGATATAAAATAATAATACAAGGATAGGAAGTGTCCCCACGAAACTCAAATGTTAGGTTATTAACATTCCGCAAACGACAAGGTTATTTCCGCAGGAACAAATATGTAAAAAATCGTAAGAGATAAAATCTAGCACTAATGACTCCCCATTGAATTCAAGCGGTCGTTTCAGTATCTATACTAAGTTCTAACGATTAAGAGTAAGGCAATAAAAGTGTTCCTCTCATTTATTCGTAAATCAAATTCCAAGAATTGACGATACTCTTAGAGTCATAAGTTTCTCAAAGGGCTGAAAGAGGCCCCTTTAATTTTGCGGGTGCGTGGGACAAGATTATGTTATCTCAGAGGAAGTCCGACCTTGAAAGAAGGACGCGAGTAGTGGCCATCAAGCGGACCCAGCCAGACTTTGAGAAGGAAGTGCTCCTTATAATTGTATCCGCCGCTTGCACCTGTTTCACATCCATTCAGCTCACCTTTTATCTCGACCATTCTATCGGCGAAGGAGTGAAGCGTCCACGTTTATATACGACTGCGCTTTGAAGTGTTTTCGTGGGATAAATTACGTAGATCCGGCTCTTCAGCTCGTAATACAGAGGCACATTAATCTTATACTTATATCAGGATTTATTTCCTCTTCGGACTTTCTTAGTGGCCCGTGCGATTTGAAATAACTTGAGTCAAAATACCTTATAATGGAGTGGTTAGAATGTAGGTAAAAGTCGTGAAAAATGCTTGTTTGTCCAGCGCTCACTCTTACATTATTTCAAGCGTTCGTTACTAATTTTAGCATCTCTTTACGCTAAGTCCTGCCTAAAATAGTAACACCTTCTGCACCAATTTATATCGCGTTCACTTCAGATATCATATCTACGGTTATTCCGCCTATAATTTTGTGATTTTACCCTGAGATGTGACCGTTTAACTTCAGTCAGTTTAAGTTCAGTCATTCCGAGTAATCAAAATCAGGTTATATTTTGCTGATTTACATACGATAATAGAGTCTTTTTAGGATTCTTTCACTATTTTTGTTAAGTGAGTGTTGTTGTTCGTTAACTTTGTTAATTTTCTATTGAAAATTGGGAATCTAAAAAGGCGAGTGAAAGTATCGTAATATCAATCTTTCTCTGGGAAAGAGTTAAATATTTGAAATGTATAAACGTTGGAGTTTGGATGGAAATTTCTAAATGGCCGTTGTAGCCTTTTATACGAGTTAAAAAGTGGATGGAAATTATTATCATGACATTTTAATAATTGTGAACATAGCAAAACGAGATGGCTACA
Source organism: Sympetrum striolatum (assembly GCA_947579665.1). Taxonomy (NCBI): domain Eukaryota; kingdom Metazoa; phylum Arthropoda; class Insecta; order Odonata; family Libellulidae; genus Sympetrum; species Sympetrum striolatum. The sequence goes on from OX388352.1 coordinate 81,852,392, forward strand.
TAATCATATTAGTAAATACATACACATGTACCTACCTGCATTTTATAGCAACTCTTACGTGTGTTCCGAATTCAGGTTTATTATATCGATAAATTCTCTCTCTTACTATAAACTATTTCCATATAAACAATCCATGTTATCTAATGTTACATGACCGATAGCTTTCACTATTTAGCAATATACAATGAAACCTGGATAGTTAGAAATTCTATATTTCGAAATCGTCCCTCAATTCGAAATTTTTCCTCGGTCCGTAGAATTTTGTATACAGGCAATACTTGAGTCCTAATTAATTCGAATTATTTTTTGGTTAATTCGAACTTATTACCACTGTGATAAAGTATTTATGGTTCACGAAATACCTAAAAATTGACAAATAACGATACAATTCTGTCGAAAGCCATAATGATGAATATTACTCATGTTTCAGTAAACAAATCAACTATAGAATCATATATCATTACCAAGAAGTTTCAATCGAAAATATAGAAAAATATCCAACTGTATGAGATAGCATCAATGTAGTTTGTCTAAATTCCTGTACTTAACAATGTAATGGGTACAATTTGTTTCATCGTATACATTTTATAATGTAAACAGGAGATATACACTGAAAGTTTACGCCTGTTGTTACTGAACCCTTACTTGCTTAATTTCAATCCTTTATAAGAAAACTCCTCAATTTCAATTTTGTATTGTTTCGAATTTTGCAGCTCGTCCCTTCCGTTTCGTTGATTTTTTATGGAAAATTCAGTTATCATAATTTGAATACATCCGAATCAGCAGTTTTTATCCTAATCCTCAAAAATAGTTCGAAGGATGGTTAAGTTATTGTGTAGGATTCATTTGTAATTGTATTGTCCTTTCAGTAATAAAAATACAGCAGGATCAAGGAACAGTATTTACATTCTCGAAATATATCACCGTGTTTAGATTTTATGAGAGTAAGTTGCATTAATTAGGAGCCATACTATATCAGGAAATAAGCGTAATGGATAATCCTCGGTATCCCTACAACCAAGAGTATTATTTTTAATTGCTGCTCAGGTCATTAGCTCAATGCGCACTGAATCGCGAAATATCGTAGTTCTGTTTTCTCGGAGCGTTTATTTCTAACATACTCGCATTAGCCAAAATTGTGAAAGTTACGGGCAGATTCATGTTCTCCGATCTAGAGGTGCCGTGTAGAGGCGAATTTGATAGTCGCCGTTGCACCAGAAGCCCTCGCTTCCGCCGTGATTCCCCCCAAATACGTCGGCCCCCACACTAAACTGGGAAAGTGACTCATCGCGGCGTAGGCAGTCGACCCCCGATCGCGCCACCAGAGCAGGGGCGTGCGTTTTTCGCACGAAAAATGCGTTCATAATCGGCCAGCGCCTTTTCGAATCGGTCCCCGCTGGAAGGAATGCACTCTTCTCGGAAAATGTCTACTATCGAACGGATTTTTTTCGAGGTTATCGCTCGTTAATGGTTTCTTTTCCCCCCGGGCGAGCACTATGACGTCAGGGGCTCTGTTGGAGTCGCCTTTGTCAGCCACCCCTTTCTAAACACCGGCCCCCATCGACATCGAGTCTCACAACCCCTTGGAGTTGCGGTTGCTGGAAAAACCGTGACCCGTTTTCGCACGCGCAACTTTATTTTCCGATTCAACCTATGACCATGGGTCGTGCCGGGATTATCCTCGGCTTATCTAGACCAGAGGAGATGGCGAAAAGCGTCTTCTAGAAAGGAATTAGTCACATTCTTGCGTGGTAGAATAGCATCGTTACGGGTAGTCATTATTCGGCGAATTCCTCGCGTTGAATAGACCCTTCCGCAGAGCGTTCTGACGAAGATATTGCGTTTGGAGGGATTAAAAGTTGTTGAGAATCGTGCCCTTCTCGTTAGCGTTGCCTAGAAGTGGAGGAAATGACGGCGTAAAGATACTGCGATGCTAATGATCTTCCATTCTTTTAAGAGCGACTTCTATCACATCCGACCTTTACTCGCTTCTGATGTGGATAATAAGCGACATTGAAATCATGGCGGAATTATAGGGCTGTATGGCTCGGAAGTTTGCTATCGAAGACCGTTTGTGCGAGCTTACTTTAATTTTTCTCATTGTCCTTTAGCAAGCTTAGGGATGGATTCTGTTTTAGAACTGCTTTCGGACTGTAATGCTTTTTTCTGCAAGAATTCTTCTAATTCGTCTAAACGAACGTAGATGTTCTTCGTACGATTTTTACGCTCTGAAAGGCATTAGATGAAATGAAAATTAACTCTGAATCATTTTTCTCGTATCCACATCCGCATATACTAATGCACACGTACCCTGCGAGCACCCTTCGAGCGTGTAGCAGGGGGTGCATGCACCATAAGCCTATTTCTCTAATCTGTCCCTGCCAAGTATCGTCCGTTAAAAGAAGAAATTTTTTGGGCAGTCTAGCTCTAGCATGTATTTCCCTAACCCTTTCTTGCGGTTGTTGGTCTATTTATCATTGTAGAAGCATAATATTTACTCGTCTTCCGAGAACGTATCATTCTGAAAATTCTGTAGCAAGATTGACCTTAAATTCTATCGCCTGTCTTCTAATGATTCCTCATCCTATTTCAAGGATTATATTGGGATCGCTTAATATTTTCTCACATCAATTCTTGGAAGAACGTACGGTTTAACGCTGTATCGTACATTTACGAATGCAGTGCTCGTCAGCAGGGTCTCTTATACACCGTGCGTGCTTTAAGTAGCTCGCATAGCTCTCTCCTCGATCATAAATTTGAGATCACATTTCGAAATTTATGTTTTGATGAAAATGATAAAGTTCCATTCCTAGTCAATGTTGAATATTCATCATTCTAAAGACAGGGATTTTGCATTACTTAAGTAATTTGGAGGAATTACTGCTCGTAAGATTACTCGTAGATCATGAAAACGTCCAAGGTATTTTAAGGAATTGTGTGACTTTCGATTCGCCATTTTGTTAAATTTCGGAAACAATGGCCCCCTTTCTTGGCATCTTTTCTTCTATCAGATTTGCCGTTTGAGTGCCAGCGTTATCTTCTTCCATCGCTGCAAAATAGTTTTCGTTTCAGTCACCCTCTTCCTATGAATCAGTAGGATTCCAAGCAAAAATAAGTGTAGTAGTCATATGCGTGGCTTCCTAATGCCATTAGAATTTGCGCGTTTTTATAACTTTTCGATTTTCCAAAAATAGATGTGTTCACAAAATACTCTCGACGGTACGAGTATATTACTTTAATATTCTCGACGGTACGAGTGAATTATTTTTTACGCTAAGTCTCATATATGACAACATACGGTTGAGAGAGGCTCCTTCTGTATCTTTTGCCAAGTATCTCTACATAAAGCGATATTTATTCATTTCTCTGCTGCCCATGGTTTTTCTTATAACCGTGTTTGTCTCGGTCGCCTTCAAATATTCTTTTCGTCTTTCCATCCGCTCAAAAATATCGGCAGTGTGCACTTTTTGTTTAGTCAAAGGCCGAAAATCATATTTAAGGAATTCCCGAAATTTAATTTCGAAATGGCAGAAATACCGTGGGGAATCGAGCAATCAAATTGAGGCTGGATCGAAAATGAAAATGACTCAAGCTCTCATTTCGCAATTTTCGTCTCTAGCATAGCGTTCTTAGCCAGGAACATCAAACAGCTTTCGCACCATCAATCTACGCGTTAGCAGAAAAAACCGTCTGCTTAGAATGAATAGAGCGTTTATCCAGCATAATGTTTCGTGAAAATTTCCTAAACGATAAACGCGTAGATGAATTATACGGTGCGGAGATGAGGCGATTTGGCGTGACTCAGAAATACGTCAGGCGCACGCCCTCGCATCTACTTTGCGTTGAAACAGTCGAAGGTGGCGTGCGCGCTTGGCCGTGCACCCTTTTTCAAATGCGCGTGTCGGAAGCCGTACATGCGGCCGCCGCTTCCTTCCGTTGCCTCTAGTTCTTTCGTCGTTAACACGTTCGTTGACTCGATGGCAGCTCAGTAATGAAGCTCGTGGTAATTTCTTTGTTAACATTTCTTAGTTACTATATTTGTATTCGAAATATATTTATTCTTCATTTTGTGAATGGTGGATAGCAATGTTGTTTCTTTTTGTGTGTTTTATTTCGTTTATCTTATGTATTATTTTTATTCTTTTTGTTTTTTAATAATAATAATAATTAAAAATAATTTGTCGCGTTCGATCAATATGATCCCAAAATTTTCTGAATTTTTATGGACCATTGAGAAGGTGTATCCACTAGTTCAATCCACGATATTAAAAATTATTCTTTTAATGAGAGTGGTATTTATTGACTAAATATTCGCCTAATAAAGTCGTCATTAATATTAATGTTATTTTAATCAAACTAATGTTGCATTTTTTACCTTTTATTATTTTTATCATTTTTTTACTGAACAAACAACACAATCATGCTGTTTAAACATCTACCAAAAGTACATTCACTTTTATATTAGAAAATTATTCAGGTATATACGTGAATCTAAAAAGTACGTAATGAAATGTGCATTGAAACTTTTGTTACTATATTGTCAGAAGGCTCAATATTCTTTCATTTAAAATGACTTTGTAACCTAAGGATATGTTGGAGTTAAACTCTGTAAAAAATTATACTCGCGTTGTCGTTAAAGTCCTTATAAAAAAGTTTTGGTATTGGTGCCCTAGGTGGCTGTCGAATTTTTAACATGAAATAAGGTTGGACAACTTGTTTCCGAGTAAAAGTTAGCAAAGCTTTTGAGAATATCGCGTTAAAACATGCGCCGCTTGGTATATAATTTATTTCGGCATTTTTCTTGTCATGGGAAAGTTTAATGGTGTTTCGATATTTAAATATCTTTCGTTGAGTATATTTATTCAGTTAATCCTGCCTGCACATGCAGACGGTCACCGATCGGCTACTTAAATCCATTTTAATTTACGGTAAAAATACTTCAAATCATGCATATTTGTAATTATAATACATTTAATACCAGTTTCAATATAATAAAGTGAAAACCAGCATAACTCAGGAAAATATGGAAAATACTAGCAGTCTTGTATGTGTAGGTAGCAATGGGTATGTTTTATAGCAACGATTTGGAATTTTAGCCCTTTCTCTCCCCCGTACCTCCCGCTAAGTCCTCGAGTAGCCACCATGATTCGAGTGGCACGGTCTAAAGACAGCTGCTTCTGAAGGCGTCGCCCATTATATTTATTTCTCTCCATTAAGCTCGTCGCAACCATTGTATTTTATGAATTATTTTCTTGATATCCTTTGAAAGGTGCTCGATCGTAGCAGAGATGTTGTATTCGTTCGATGCATATTCTGCTTTAAATCCCGATTGTTGATGTCAAAATGTACAAGTTTTCACTGAGTCAAGTTTAACTTGGACAGCAACACTGAATGTCTAAACAAAGGGACACGGAAATCTTTTGACTGACGTGACCAGTATCACAGCTGAAAAGACGGACTATTTTTGCTACTTTCCCCGGTAAAACCGGAATTTTGGCGGCATTGATGCCGAATTTAATTATTCGCTCCTTTTATTTATTTTTAAAATTTAATTTGCATTCGTACCCGTAATTTATTCATTTGAAATGAGCTGCTTTTGTTAGTGAGTGCAGTCATTTGCGTAATTTTCCACAAAATCAAATGCAGTCACGTATTACTTTCTCCCATAATCTTTGAAACGTTTTAAACTCTGCCAGTCACAAAGTTGCGAGGAGCCAATTTCCTAAATTTTGAATCCTTTTGGCTTAGAGTCTTTATTTATTTTCGGAAAGGGGCTGAACCGCAGCTCTCTCTAAACTCACGAAGGATATCCCAATTTCCATTTTATCCTCTCAATTCCTTCTCTTATTTTGAGTTTCCCAAAGTTGTGGCTTCCCCTCTGCGACTGCCCATCTGTCCTATTTATAATCTCCTTGTTCCTCATCCCTCATCAGTAAGTCATTCTTTATATTTTTCTATGCATTAATATTAGACTTCTCTACTTCGGTAGGCCTAAATCTTCGTTGTACGACGTTCAATATCTTCAATCGTTTCTGCACGTTTTCTCCCATCGATCTCTACTAATACATTCACTCAAGTTATTATTCTTTCCATTCAATGAGAGGATAGCCGATTGCAAATTTCCCTAGGATATAAGTATACGTGTGATGATTTTATCGAATGTAAATGATAATGTAATTTTTGAAGTGATGAATTCTCGCACGATTATTACCAGGTTATATTTAAGCCTTTCGTATTTTGTCGACTGATGTGCCCATTGAGGATTTGCCTTTCAGCTTATACTTGGTTGGATTTTGACTTCGGAGGCTTGAGTAATAAGTTTTAACCGTGTTACTGCTTCTCAACTGAACGAAAATGAACAATTTTATTGGGTTTTTCTGAATGGTCTTTAGCTATGCTGGTTGAATCCCTCTTCTCTCCATCGTTAAGTATCATAATCTTCATCGATTGTGAGGAATACTACGCAAGAGGAGGAGTAAAATAGCTTCCTTCACTCAGCCATAATACTATAAATTGCACAATTCCATTTAAGTGCACCACAATGAGTTACTAATATGAATAGATTAATTATCACAAGTGGCTAATAAATGTGTAATAATTCAGCTTTGCTTGTGCCTCGTACCAGCACAGATAAAAATAAGTGACAAAAAGGAAGTGGAGTTTATATATCTATCCTGTCAATGAACAAGTAAAAAGAAATTATATAGATACGGTAGCAAGAAATCGTTTTTACCCGCTGTAACATTAATCACTAGTAAATAATAAAGAAAACAAAGAGCTAATTTTGACCTGATGAGACATGTAAGAGGGAAAATATTTATTAAGATGAAAACAGGCACTCTTTGGGATTATGAGGATAGATCGCAATGCCCTTTGCTCTAACCTGGAATATCACCCTATATCCCTTTCATCATTGACAAACTCAGCCCCCTCGCACAAGACCGGGGGCTTATTTCACGGGGATATACCACCGTTCAGTAACAACCCCCTCACATCTCCCCTCGTCTTTCCCCCTCTCTCCACCGTCAGCTGCATTGCAGATGCTATTGGGAGCGTCATCGGACGAGCGGTCGGCAAGCAAGGCGTTCACCTCTCTTTCCACCACGCTCAATGAACCGGTCGATTCGGGCGTCCCTTCTTTGCCGTTAGTTCGACGTCGGCCGAGAGCCTCTGGTCGCAGATCGGGTTGTTGGTCGCCAGGGGCGTCGACGCTCCATTTCAATCGATATGCCTGTCATTTAGCAGCTGAATGTTGAGTTGGCCACACCCATTCCTATTGTCGGAAGAGGTGGCTCGAGTGAATGAACTTAGAGCTCGGTTTTTAATGACGACTGAGGGAAGATAATGCGGTTTTATCAACGCGATCTGTTTTACTGGGACTGTTCGCTATTTTTGTGAGATCATAGGGTAGAAAGTGGTTAATCCTTCGGCCTACGAAGACTTTTTTCGGCTCTTTTTAGACTTAGCTAACACATGCAAACTAGTCGAATGAATGTTTCCGTGGATACGCACGAATGTATCTGGGAACAAAAATTCAAGAATGACGTAAATAGTCCAGCTGTTTACGTAGAAATTAATAAAAATTGTACTATTTCCACAAAAAATAGAATTACGTTTAAAGATTGAAAATGACCAGGTTTTGACGAGTAATCGTCATCTTCAGGTTGATGTTAATTATTTAATATCTGTTATCCTAAATATGACGATTACTCTTCGAAACCTGCTTGTTTTCAATCTTTAAATATATCTTTATTTTCATAGAAAAAGTACAATTTCTAGTAATTTCTGCGAGATGTATTTCCAGAAGACGTCGCCTGAGACTCTGCATTATCCTCTAGGTGTTTATTAACTAATTAATTCACTAAATCGTGATTTTTCTATGCATTTGGACTAGACGCCCCAGTGAAAATTGTGTTTCAGCCAACAGATATATTGGTAAACAAAATTGATTCTGGAGCGTATTATCGTCAGTAAAATTGTCGCTGTAGATAGATAGTTTTGTTTTCTGCCCAAGATTATTTTTGTCGCTCATTATCCACAGCTGCAGATTTCTTAGCATTGTAGATGTGGTTAACCTGCACTATCGATCGATAAGTACCGTTGCCAGCAATGACAACCTAACCATTTCGAACACATTCCGTCGTGATAAAAATTCTGGTTGTAGCGTAATTTTAGATAAAAAATAGCTGCCATCGTCAGTCGTCAAAACTATTTTTTAGGAAAGGGTTTCCTAAAACATTTCAATGAAAACTCTATTACTGAGAAGTTTAAGGGGAGTAAACTATTATCGATCTTTGTTACTCTTTCTGAACATTTTGGATGTCGTTCTGATTTCTGTCCACCATAACTTCCTAGTTTAACTCTGAACAGTTGGCTCAAAACTTTCCGAAAGCGGTTCCCGTCGTGGGTTTAGCTCGAAGTGATTGATCGTGTGCTGGTTGTGCACAGTCTCGCCGCTATTCTATTTCTGAAGCTCTCATACACAATAGAGCTCTAGGCCATGAATTGCTCGATGATGTTTTTGAGAGAAGAAGTCCATTATCTATGACGTGAGTTTATCTGCTGAAGGGCTCTGTTCGTCCGAGATGTCTCCTCTCGCCGCCCATAATTATGCGGCGATTAAGTGGTTTTTAGTACAGACGACATATTCAATTTTTACATCATCCATTTCCTTAAATATCGTGTATTTTAATCCCAGCTGTACATTCTTAGCACAATAGCATGAAATATTCAGCTCCTGGAATTCATTTCATTAACTAAACACTGAGTCTGACTATCCGAGTCGTTATCGTATGATGTTGGGTAGTAGTATTGTTAAAAGTGCTTCGACAGCTTAGGTCATTTCGCACATTGGCTCCCTCCGGGAATCGAACCCGGGATTGCTTTCACCAAAGGCAAACGCGCTGTCCTCATGGCTATCCGGGAGCCTTCGTATGACGTTATTTTTCTAAAAAGTCAGTACAGGTTTGCTTACGTAGATGTTTCCGGGATTAAATTTTGTTCAAGTATGTAAAATATATCGATTGAATCACGATTCTGTAGTTACATAAGTTTGCTGAATTATTTGAGTGATCGAGCGACACCTATTTAGAGGTTCCTCGAAGGAAATCCAGAATTACCGCTTCGCGAATGCCTTACCGTACTCACCCTTCTTTTATCCTCGTAAATTATATTTTCGCTAAGAATTAGTCTAGTACCATTTAAATTTGTATTAAATTCGAAAGATGTTCTATGGAAATGTCCCTGCTCTATGTTCATTCCATCTTTTAGCCAGGAATTGGAATTCAGGCCGACTTTTTCCTTTCTTTCCATAATCCCTACATTCCTCTTTCCTGTCTTATTTCGACGTTGCTGTATTTTCTACTCTTGGGAGTAAATATCGTGATTGTCGGAGCTCCAAAAGAAAACATATTCCCTACCAGTGAAGCCATCATCCATTTGTGGAATAAGCCAAAGGACATTTTAATGGCTCAGTACCAATGACGTAATCCTGAGAGGATTTTTATTTAACATATCTTTAATATTCGCGAAGATATAAAAAAAAATTAACTCAGCGCTCGGAAATGAGAGAAATACTTCTTAATATTCACCACCGGTTTCAGCATGCAACTCAGGGTACACTCAACAATATAGTAGATATTTCAATTCAAAATTTTATTTTCGCGAGCTTAATGCAGATGAAATGCTGTATAGAGCCTTCAGCTTTTAATAAACGTGTCTTGATTATTCTTTTTGTTTCCGGAAATAGATCGCTGTGGCCTCTCTCTCTCTCTAAAGCCTCGCCAATTGCAATTAACTGCTTGCTACAGACTGCAAATTAAAATTTTTGCACACGCTCCAAAGCTTGAGAGCTTCCACAACGTGCATTTCCGAGTTAATGGTGTTTTCTTATAATTCTTAAGGGTTTCATTTCTCGTGCTCTTCGTCGGGAGGAAAACTCTCCCTAGACTAACACCTCTTAACATTTGGCTCGATTTTGTTCCCTTACCTTGCGTAACAAAGGCGAGTAAATGCGCCTCGCTGAAAAATGTAGTTGTTCGACTCTAGTAGCAATATCGAAGGCAAGTAAATAGTAAAAATAAGTAAATTCCACCGCAATTTCACTGTGAAGCCTCGAAAATTATGCAATCGCAAAATCAACGAGCAAAATACAATAGTATTGAGAGTATGGGATATATTTGTGTAGTATCTGGCTGGATACCAGTTATAACATCATACCCTCCACCATAAACTCTGAATAGTGTGTGAGGATTACTCGGAAGAGAAGTGAGACAGTTTGGCCTTATGTATCTCACAGAATTAAAAGCTATTAATGGAAATCAAGAACGTAAGTTAAGCAAATCAAGCAAGTTAAATTAGTTAACTAATGGATTTTGTTCTGCCTCAGTCTTGCCTAGTTATCCTCACTAGGCTGCAGGATGGGTCTTTCCTTTCCATTTTTCGTTGCAAAATCATCTTCTATACCTCCCGAAAGCAGCCATGCGATGTCCTTAACTCACATAATATCTACGTAATAACATTCATAAATTTCGTTGGCTAAGTCTGTCGACCAAATTATCGCGTTACTCCCTATAGCGCAGAAAATTTACTTCAATGTAAGTTATCCTATAGAAATTGCCTTTTTGTAGTTTACGATACATTATATTAGTATAAATTAGATCGCATCAAAGCATATTTATCCAAGTTGTGATAAACTTTGCCAGCAATCTCAGAAGAATATCTTTAATAAACTTGAAATGGTTTGGAAAGCAACAATGTACTTTCCACCACCTATCAATGAGAAGAATTCGTGCACGGAATTACTCATGGAATTATAAATATAAGTAAATGAAAAAAAATAAATCTGCTACTAAGATTCATCGCACTTTTGCTTAAAACCATGAATTAAAATCGAAATTTTCTCAAGAAATCTAAGTGGAATAAAAGTGTATGCGATTTGAATAATATCTCATTCGTTGTAAATATGGCATAATGGGTAAATATGTAAATTGGAATGTTCTCAGCTCAAAACGTTGTCATTCTCCGTTCAGTAATGAATTTCTAGCACGTTCTTCAAAACTATTCAAGCATTAAAAGTTGAATTTCATCCGGTCAGTGTAGGAAATTTGAAACCATGAAAGTATTTGGCTTCCCAGAGATAGCACCGAGGCCACAGAAGTTAGTAGGCAAAGGTGAGATTTCCCGTAAGGTAATAGTAATCACGAATTGGCTTCACTAACTAATCTGCAAGTTGTGCTAACAATGTGATTAGGCGCGGCGTAGTGACAGTTTGCCTCCAGAAGGATGCACATATGTGTTGGCAGCCGAGGAGTATTGGCTTTGGTTAGAAACTTCTGTTTATGAAAAATAATAAAACACTCACAGCCTGTTCCATAACAGACAATAATGATGATGCTAAACAGACATTATAACAGACAATGATGAATATCATTGATGCTAATTAAATTTAAAACCATTATAAATGCTAAAAATTCATTATACTTCATACATTTACTTTTAAAATTAATGCATGAAATAGTTTCATAAATATTTTGCTTAGCCATTGAAACTCAACTGTGTAATAAATGCTGAAAAGAAAGGAAAGGTGGGAAACGGCTGTTAAGGAATTAGAGGTTTCAAATCTCCAATAGCTGTTTTGTCCCGTCTTGTTTTCTCGGAATACCGGGGAATGAGAAAAGGAACGCCGACAAAAACGGCTATTGGAGATTTTAAACCTCTAATGTGTAATAAATGTAAAAACCTCACATGTTACAGTTAATTATGCATACGGTAGATGCATCAAGCTATACATTGACTCCCTTGGACGAAGAATTAAAATAAATTGAAAATATATAATTGCTTAGTGTATATCAGTTCGCGAAGGATCTACACAGGAAGTCGCTCTGAAACGCAGACTCTCCATCATTATGTAAAAGAAGATTTGGTGAGTGGACGAGGCTTTCTATACGAGATGGGATGGATGTAGTTTAATCTTGCTTTCTTCACTGAGTCAGAACACTATTAGTGAATATAACTTACATATGTGGAGCACAAAAGCCCAATAAAAAACCTTTTTCCATACAATGGGCGCGTGAGGCATTCAATAAAAACAAATCAAGATTAATGCTGTTATTCAGCATCATTCATATCTCGCTAGCTTTCATATTGTCACTGTCGAAAATTGTCTTTACTGCAAATCTTGTATAAAAACCGCAATACAAATACACTCCAGTTCACTAGTTTTCGATCAAACTAGTCAACTGATATGCATATGTTATGTGGTTTTTGTGCAAGTTTTGCAGCAAAGATATTTTTCTATAATTTAATGCCATCAAGTATTGCGGAATCTCATTCTATCACTGGCATAATCAAAACCTAGAATAATACAGAAGAGGCCTACTAACTACCCTATCCTATACTGGGAAAATAACTGAAACATTCCATCGAGATAGTTCTACAGCCCTGTGAGCAAATCAGCACATCACATAATTACAACATATTGGCAGTCATCATTGTTCCACGCAACGGAAATTCATCTAAATATGTGTCATTGCGCTTCATTGTATTTCAACAGTATAAAATCGTTGCGACGGACCTAGGGAACATAATAAAGGGATAACGGTGGAGATAGGCTCATTTGTTAGCATTAATCGGGAAATAGATATTGCCGATCATTTTTAGCCAAGGCATCTGCAAGAGTTCATTCACATCACGGATTCAGCTTGTTTAGCAACACAATGCATAAAAGAAAGAACTTGGAATAAAAGCCGTGGTTTGGGAGGTGTGGTCGATTTTTGCAACCCTCCTCGCTATTAAATTGGAGAAATTCGCTAGCAGAGATGAATAGATCGTCCTTAAAGTCGATTCCCTTTAAACGATCGGCAAAATAGGGAATCCGCGTGATAGACGTTTTCAAGAGATGCTCGTAGAGGTTCAGCCTGCGCTAGACCTGATTATTGATGGACGAGAAGAAAATATTCTATACTGCTACTTATCCACATAACAGACGCAAACGATATTTAAAATAACAATAAAAGATTAAAAGAGTACACGTACTGGAAATAATCTACGAAATATTTGTATTTTTAACACAATTTACCACGTATTTCATGAAATAAATTGTGGTAAAAGAACAAATATTTCGTAGATTATTTCCATTATGGATTACCACAACACCTCGCCTGATTGAGTGGAGTATACATACGTTAATTTTAGAAACCTTGTCTATTTAAAGGATTTAAGCGCTATGCCAGACGTTGTCTACATTAATATGGTACGTTATTATTAATGAAAAGGTGCAAGAATTTTATTGTAACAAGTATAGCTAAGTTCATTGCTGAAAATATGAATAAACCGAGAACTAAAATATTTTTGTTACATTTCCTATGATATGTGAATAAATAGCATAAAATACGTATGTGCTTAGTTTACAGATAAAATAACTTCTTTGAAAAAGTGTTCTTAGATCTTAGATGATTTTAGGAAGGAAAGGAGAGACATCCATGAAATTCAATCATATTGGTTTGTATTTCATATTCAGATATGCTTTTATAAAGAACGGATTTTCATCGTTCTTCGGACTATCAGAGTTAGGTAGGAATTTATTTTCCTATTTCTTTGGTGAATGCAGCAAAGACAAGACGATTTCATTAAATTAATCTTTCGAGTGAAATAAAAGTAAGGAAATTGGACTAGTGAGATAAAAGACGCTTTTAGCATCCTTCATGGGTACAGCTGTTGGTTTCCTCACCCGTTCGAAAGCCTTTATTCGTCTTTGTAATCAAAACCTAAATTTAGAAGTCTTTTGGCGTAACTTGGGCAATTGCGTCCCGGACAACTACTTACGGGATTCTGTCCCTCAGCTATTGAGTTTATCCAGCGAAGTTTCCTTTTCAATATTGTATTTCACGACGAACATATTCTTTTGCAAAAAGTAATGGAATTTTACGCCATTTAATGATCTTAGATCTACTTTTAGGACTGATTTATGTAACAAGTCTTAAGAGAGTAAAAATTAATAAGAGTCCAACTTACAGTCAATATAAAGATTGATAAATACATGCTCATTATAGCAGCCTCTCATAAAATTTTTTCTCGGGGCTCCCGGATAGTTATGTGAGCAGCCCGTTTAGCTTCAGAGAAAGCGGTCCAGGGTTCGATTCCCGGTGTGAAATGACCAAAGCACTTCTAACTATACTAATGCAAAAAATAATTTGTATTGATATTATTTTATTATTATTGCGACACAATTATATTATTTATATTTAATTCCCATCTTTTACTTGCTGTTATGTCTATATAAGTTCCCTTCGCAATCCGCCTCTCGGTGTGTGGCAGGGGGTGCAACCACCATGTCTCTGTTTTCCTAATCGATTGCTTTCGCGTATCGTCCGTGGAAAATATGAATACTTGAAAATATTTGTTCTAACATGTATTTCCCTGATATTTCTTGCAATATCAGAATGGCCTGTATTATTATTACATACATACGTTACAATTTGGCAACAGTCTGTAAAACTCCATATATAAATCTACATAATTGCATCAGTCATTATATTTCGTTTGAAATAATAACTTAAAATAATTATATTCTAAATTAATAGCCAATAAACATTACATTTCATCTAAAATAATAGTTTGTTTAGGCTCCCGGATAGTCATGTGGACAGCGCGTTTGCCTTTGGTGAAAGCGGTCCCGGGTTCGATTCCCGGTGGGAGCCAATGTGCGAAATGACCTAAGCTGTCGAAGCACTTTTAACAATACTACTACTACTACAATAGTTTGTTTAATAGCAATTTAAATGTAGTACTTTATAAGTTAGGTTTGAATGGAGGTGACAAGTTACCATTTGGTATAAGCCTACTCGTAAATCTGTATAACAATAATAATTATGAAAGGAAATAAAATTCCGAGCATCGTAATTTACAGCCGAATTTCCAAGCTCGCGCCGCTAAAAGTTGTATCAAAGGGGGCGTAACCAAAAATGAGAGACCATTCATCGCTTTGGTATAGAGGGATTGGTGGGGGTGTAAGGAAAAAACGTGCCATGCGGTTAATTTTGGACGGGAAGGAAAAGGGAAATGACGGATAAATCAGGTCAGCGGGGAAAGTTGATGGAACGCGGCGGTTGTACTCTACGAGGTCCAAGGTCAACGAAGATGATTGAATCTGGTGGAGTGTAACGAAAGGGAAATGCGGAACCCTTTCTCCACTCTCTCTACTTTGAACCCGCCGCTCACTTGATCCTAATAAACTCGATGCTCCATTGTATGGTAGGAAAATAGAGAATTTGGGATCTGCGCGTAGTCGCTCAACTTTACGCCCGATGATTTCCCCTTTAACTGGGAGTAATCGTCTCTTCTGCGTTATCGAGAGAAATTTGTCTCGGAGAATTTCGACTCGCTTGTAATAATTGGATTTTATGCCGTAGCGATGATGAAATAATCATAATATTGGTGAGAGAATTAAGTAGATGATATGAAATATTGCAGTGCTGAGAAATAGAAAATTATCAGTTAAAGCGTTCCTGCCTCCTTATTCTGACGAATAAAATATTTTCATTTGTCATTTGGTACAGGATAGAGAAAATGTATCTTTCGTTTACTTTTGTCACAGTGTCGATCATGGCTATGATTATATGAAAGCTACTAAGGTATGAGTGAATAATTGCACTGACCAAGGTCAATCCCTACGGACTAACAAGAAAAGTGTTACCTACTCACAGAGTTATCGTTCTTCACTAACGTGGACATGTTCCGCTTATAGTATTCTAGCTCAGTGAGGAAAGCAAGGGCAAACTACCTCACTCCTCATTCTGCCTGGTAAACCTTATTACTCTCTTGGTAGCTTACGTCAGAGGGAGTGAAGCACCCGCCAACCTTTCACCGACGTGAATACTTTGCAGAGAATCAGTTATAGATTTGATGTGGAAAAGAACGTAGCATAATTATTATAATTGAAACAGCTGTAATCTGTTTATTATTATGATTATTATTGATTCATTTGTTACATATGGAGTAATAGTTCAGTGGGTACATAATTGGAATATTATTTCACATAAACATATTACAAATGGATGAATAAAAATTATTATTATTATTATTATGAATGTTTACTCTGATACAATAGTTATTCCATTAATACAGCGTCATTGGCTATTACAAAAAATATATCATCTAGCTAAGGCAATATTAATTCACAGCTGTCACCTAGCAGCAAAAGTACAGTATCATTTATTATAATCCTCTCCTTTTGTTTATTCCCTATTCAAATATGTCTTACACATTGTATATTATAATTATACACTTACTTATTTCTGTGTTTAGTGTCCTGATTGATTTGTGTTTTGATAAGGCATCTGCTGACAAGTGGACGAGTTAGCAGGACCTGAAAGTTTTATTTTCTTCTTTTCTTTATATTCAATATTTCATTATTTTTATATAAGTAATTGGTGTTTAAGATCAGGTTTACATAATATTCTTAATTAATTTAACCAAGGAATATATATTTATTAATGTTTCTTTAAATCTCCTTCTGCTTCAATAAAGGAATTATCATTGTTAAAAAACGATCTTGGAAAACCATATTTTAGGCTATACTTGGATTCGTACTATAAAATAAATACACCGCAACACACCTGATATAACACCGATGGATACATAAATAATTTTTTCCTAGAAATATCAGTGCCTTTAAATGACAACATAGATAGAACGATGTATGAAAAGAAAATCAAATATACAAATATACAAATATATAAAGTTTGGCAAACGATATATAAAGGATCTAGTATATATAAATAAGTTAAAATATTACCTATAGCCACCGGTATAATCTAAAATGTATTTTTCAGGGGTCTAGTTAATTTAAGTTTAAATTGAAACATACTCATTGGAATTCAAAAGACAGTTATCATGTCAACATGTCATACTATCCGAAAATTTTTAAGTTTTGAAATAAATATAGCCATAAATTTCTTTGAAAGTACATGGCATTTGCATTCGTATTCCTGAATGATCCAACAGAGCTTATAAAAGAAGGAATAAAGATATAATATTAATGTCGGAAAGTCCGCACATCCCATTTTTTACAAAGTGTACAATTTCCTTCATGTCTTCTTACATCCCATCGCCAATGTGTACACCGCAGTGTGCATGTGAAGGACCAACACTAAATAAATGACAAAATGGTTCGCATTGCAGGTATCGTACGCCCGCCCGAGCAGCGAAGCGATCAAGGGCGCAAATTTGTACGTCAGTGGTCTCCCAAAAAACCTGACTCAGCAAGACCTGGAAAACCTTTTCAGCCCATACGGACGAATCATCACTTCGCGAATACTATGCGATAACATCACAGGTAAGTGGCGTCATATTGTAGACCCTCGCCTAACCCCCTCCCAGAACCACTTCCCCCTCCGCCGTCACTTTGACCCGGAATAAGTAAAGTCGCGTGTCTGCCTCCGCCAAGCCCATGTCTTGTCAGCTGCTCTATATACTTCCATCGGGAGGAGGCCTACGGCCACCCTTCCAGCCACGTGCCCCTCTTTAAAGCGGACCTTCGAAAAAACGAGATTCGGTCATAGAGGCGTGATCCAAAGAAGGTAGCGAAGGTGGCGAGGCGTCCTCACAGAGATAAATCTCTCCGCGAGCGCTTTGAAATGGAAGAGAATGTGGTAGTCGATGAACGATAGTGTAATCATAGTGCTTGTTTCTTTTTGCATGATCATTTGGTTTCAGCGAATAAGGCATCTCTTATCTTAGAGCTTAGTAGTTATGTATTTTTCTTTCTTTCGGGACCGTTTGTTTCGGAAACGGCTGCGAAGATGAGAGGAGACAGAAATGCGCTTAGGAAATGGGCGCCGTATTTTTTTTTGCAGGTAAATTTAGAGGCAAAAGGTAATGAAGAAAGGAATTCCCAACCAAGTTAACGCTTGTAGTAATGTTTTATGTGCAGAGTGGATCCGATCACACTTGTGTTCTGTATAAATTTCGGATCCGTTCTTCAGTTCATGGAGAATCAGATAAACTATGGAACTATTCCCGTAAAAAATAGTATAATTTATTATTTTTATTTACCCTATCAAAGATTATGAACTTTTTTTGGGGTATAAGTTTTATTAAACAGGCAAAGACGTGGATTATTACGTATGATTTAGAACTTTCTAGTTTATTTAAAAATTCATGATAGTTTCTAACTCATGAGTGAATTTCCGTCGGAATTGAAAAAAAATAGCGATTGACAGTCTCGCATTAATTTTCTTTGGTTTTTGTTATGATTTTTTTACTATTTTTTGTTAAAACATTCATTGCTTTTAGAAATAATATTGAAGCTTAATTTTTATTTTAATATTTACGAATCGGATTATTTTAATTTTTTTCAGTTCAAGATATGCAATATGTGATATTGAATATGTGGCGATTAGAAAGTTTATTTTTATATCGCGTTTCAGTCACGAATTTTGAAAATGCATCTTCCTCATTTTTCAAGAAGATTTTTTTTTATTTTTGGTCTTTTTTCGGTTCTTAACTTTTTTAAAGGCACTTAATGGCCCACATTGGGAAAGCACTATGCTTAAAATAAATATCACAAAATTTACTTCGTTAAATTCGCCGTTTTTAGAGGTTTTAAACGTTGCTAAAGAAATGCAAAGTATTGTGCGTAAAAGAGAGATGCATTACAAAATGCATATGAAAGTAAACCCTCCTTCATAGTTATATCGTACATGGAGAATTGTACGAACTCAAGGAACTTAGGTATGATTGCAGATTGGGGCGAAGTATTTTCGCACCACCCTCTCAGAAGTTTCTTACTTTGGTAATCCTATTTTTCAAGTTGAAAATAGTCTCTTTGATTCAGCCTGATTTACAGAGTCACGTATACTGTTTGAGTTATCACGCTTTAAAGAAATGTTTATTTACTCTGAAACGCTAAGGATAGACTGACGATACTTTGATGCGGTTAAAGACTGCCTACTTTTTCTATAGAACAGCTGCAGTCATGATCTTGTGCGTGGGAAGACCAATCTGAAATTGTATTGGAGAACCTCGTTGCTTCACCGCTAATATAAATTAGCTGTTTAAGGATAACTTTTTGTTTTAAGGTAACTTTTCGCTTTTATAAAGAAATTTGTAGCTTAAAATGAAGGGGACATCTTAAAAATAGAATAATTTAGTAGCCTAAATTTTGGCTCATAAATTACCGCGAATTAACGTCAATGAACGCAAATTTCGGATTGATAGTTTGCAAACAATGTCGTCTCATTCTTGCAGTGATTTTATTAAGCATTGTAAACAATTAAGATGTTAAATTATGGCAGTAAGCTTTTGTCTTGAGAGGAACTAGCCATATTTTAAACTATAAAAATTTCAAGGGATGCAGTTAATGATTTTCTCTTACTATTCAGCATAGATTATAAATAACAAATCCTTATTACAATTTTTAATTTCAATCCCATTGAAAATGAGTATAGTGCATCTCTTTCATTGATAGAAGATATCAAGTTTCGCTTCACAGCATGAGATAGAAAATTGCACGAAACTCTCTAGGAGTTAAGGAAATGGTCTCATGCGGTCACGTTACAGTCACGTGTTATATTGTGAAGAAGAATGTTACATCAGTAGATTAATAGCGTAAGATGATTTCCCCACTTCACAAGGCTTCACAGTCTGTAGTTTAAATAGTACGCTTTCGTCACTTAATATTTGCCATTCTTTACAAAAATTTAAATGTTTTAAATAGTTAATTTATAAAGGAAGTCGTTATTTACACAAAGGCTATCTCTAAAAAGAGGATGTTCTAGATCAAGCAATGAAAATTTCTTAAGGCAGATCTGACTAATCATGGAAGAAAAAGTTCAGAAAAGTCGGAGATAATGGCATAAACATTTGAAAATTCTTCTAAGGGAAGGAGGAAATGGAAGGGTTGCTGATGAAGTAACGAGGTTTTCCGAAAAGTTAGGTGCCTATATCTAAGAAATTAGTAACTAACTCGAAAGAATCTGTAATATTGGCATTAGCATTGGCTTAAGATTGGCGAAAATTCAGTCCGAATGTACTACTTAGTAGTTTCTAAAAAAGAAGTAAAAGGAAGGTTCTCTCTAGAGAAGTAAAATTCCCTTCTCTTTGATTCCGGGCAGATTTTCCCCAAACTTGTTTCAGTCGGCGGGAGGGGGTTTCCTCTTAAACCGGCTTTCATGAATGAGCCTTGGTTTTGTCATTCGACGCATTATGTGCACGAGCATTTGTGACTCCTTTTAACTCTTTGCCGGATTGATCAGATGCTTAGATTAGAAAGAATTACAGTAGCTCTGCCATAAAGGTGAATATAGATGAAAATTAGGCGTGATGCCTAATTAAATTTCATTCTATAACGCATCAAAGTTAGTAGGTTAAAATGGTCCAGTTCCATGGTCATTTTATTCATTAACTATGTGATTGCTTTTTATGAAATTTAATCAGTATGAATTACATTAAAATTCGTGTGGAAGATAGACGCTTCAGTATAAAAATTGTTTGATGATTGATGCGTCATTAATGAAAACGCTAATTTCTATTGTGGTTGAATTATTTGTTGGTTAAATAAAAATTCTGCGGTAATTGTTGTAGGATATGTTGTGTATACTGCGTTTTCTCTTCCATAGTCCGCCATTTTGTCAGTGGAGCAGCAGACAGTGTCCCCTGTACGTGAGTGAATCTGTTTGTTCTTACCATTGGGCTCTGCCTTACTCCTAGAGTAGTGGTCTTCAGCTCTGTCTCTTACAGTCCGGATGAAAGCTTTTGGCCGCTGTCTGCGCGGAACAGAGGGGAAGTTTGATAGGGGGTGGAAAGCAAGGAGGGAAGCTATATGCCTAAGCCTATTGGCTCCCCAGCCACCCAAACCCCTTTCTAATACAGTCCTTGGAAGGTAGACTCGTCCAGACCGGAAAATTACTTCTGCGCAGGGGCCGTAAGCTTTCAACCGGACTGTACAATCTATGTGAGGGAAAACAACTTATTAGTAACAAAAGTCTATGAAATGACAGTCTCTCTCCAATATTGGAAATCAATTGGAGACCACTGCTCTAAGAACTAACACATGTAAATATAGGCTGTCTTTCCACTCAGAGCTTAATACATTACGGAATCTAGTGCACGCATTTCAACAATTTGTTTTGAGTCTATAGTTAGCTGTAGTGATAATAAGAATACTTATAATAATCTAACGCAAATAAATGTGGAAATTAGAAGTGCAGAGTTTTGGTTGTAAGATTTGTATAAGAACTTGGCTCCCAATGAACTATAAATTGGAGAATGTCCCGCTTCCTCAGTTTTAGCTCTGTTAGACTTTGGCAGTTGTAAAACTTTGCTGTCAATTTAACATCGCAATATCAATGTAGGAGATGATTTTTGTTCTAGTTTCAATTTATTTAAGAAATGAATAGCTATCGCGGCTTAAACGGACACCCTAATGCAAAATTTCTGACATATTTAGATGCATAATTTGCGGTATAAAGTTCTTGATTCTTCGTTTCGGCTACTAGGAATTGTTGTAAGATATGCGAAAAAGGCATACCGAAGAAATGATTTACCATAATCTCGTTAATATGCCTAATCTGGACTTTGCTGTAGGGTTTTTCTATTGAAGACGTTGAATTTCATATGATCGTGTTGGAATGACTACATGGTCGTTCCAACTCTATCATTTGCGGTTGCTCTTGCTTGTTTTGAATAAATCTAAAAATTATTTTCACGTTTAATAGTTAATTTCTCTATCCTTTTGTTTTTCAATTATTCCCAGCCTAATGATCCCCTAATTTCTTTCGGGCGTAAAAATTATATTTATTATTTTCTCATGTTTTAGATCAAATTGAGACTAATCGAATTCAAATAAAATCGCTTAATAGCTCAAATTTATTTTATATGTATTTAAATTTGCTCGGTATTACTAAGTCATATAATTACATTTAATTATTGCTGCATGAAAAGCGAATTCAATTTCTTTTCTAAATGAGTAAGTACTGCAATCTTCATATTTCTGAGAGTAAACTTACTGACTTAATAACATTAATAGTGTGGCGATTGAATTAACTAACGCGCTATAAATTACCCTAATAACATCCCTGTTATCAAGTAGTTGCTTTTTTGGTATGGTTTGTGTAAGTTAACCCGAGCTGCATGTGAATAATGTTTCAGCGATTCCATGGATTTGGAAAGAGCTCACTCTAAGAGTAAACCAAAAAATAGACGGCGCATCATTTACTTTCTCTATCGATGATTTATGCATAAATAAATAAATCATCGATAATAAACCATACTTGCAATGAGTAAAGAAATTAACTCTCCCCTTATTCCTTTAAAACTTTAACAAAATTGAAGAGGTTGCATTTATAATTTTCCAGTGATCAAAATTTGCCTTCGCATCACTTTTCGATTACATAATTTGACTTTTGTCTCAACTTGTCAAACCATGCAAGTAATGCCGAAAAATTTAAAATTTTCTTTTATTTCCCCAGCCGTATTCTTCCTTCGTGAGCTTCTTACCCTGAGCAATTCGAAATGTTCCCATTTTTTGCTAATAATATGCTGTGATCCATGGAAAAGCAACAGTATACGTGCGTCTGAGTGTTGTGTGCGTGTATGTTGGTGTGAATCTTTGGTGCGTGCTGTTGATTATGTGATTGGATCGAATTTTGCTTCTTTGTAGGCATTCTGTCGGTGTGCTTATTATTGCATAGCGATACAAACAGGCGCTTCTTAATTCTTTATTGATGCTTCAAAATATATTCACTCTTCAGAATGGAACACGAACTGAAGTCTTTTACTCATGTTCTGTATTTTCTTCCGCAATCGCCAAATAATTTATTTTTCATCAGCCTCTAAATTCTCGATAATTTTAACCCTGATCATCATTTACACATCTACAGTGGCTATCGTCTTCCTCAGAAATTCACTCGCTTAGCTCAAGGGTTAGAGACCGTACCGAGTGGTATGCTCTGCTTCGGCTGACCAGTTAATCTCTGTAATTCTGATAAGATATTGCAGCTCGTGCAGTTTTATTACTGCTTGCCTCTAATTTAAAGGTGAATTTAAAGAAATATTTTGTCCACTAACGAAATTATTTTAATTTCATTGGAACTTTTCTTTGCTCTTAATTTAGCATCATTGATATCTTTTCATTTGATTTTCAACAGTAATATGTGATGGTAATCTTTGCCTCGATAAATGAAATTCCGAACACTTTGGATATTCCTAATATTTCTCAGATCTTCTATTTCTGTTATTACACACTTTTTTGATTATCACCGTCGGCAAAGGCATTTATGATATGTTCAATAATATTCGGATTTGATAGAATTTAGGGATGATTAAAGCTGGAGTCGCAAGATTAGAATCCGAGAAATTTCATCACACCAATTGTACTGAGAAGTCAATCATAACGTGCATTACGTGCGTGCCCACTGGTTCGCACTTTTAGGTACAAATGATACGCCTGCACCTTCGCGATGCCTCTTTAATAACGCTTCTTGGCCATTATTCTTCGACTAACCTGGCGAAAGCGGAAATTTTGACCACACCAACGTGTCCTCTCAATCACGTTAGGAACCTCTTATCTCATTTTTGAATATTATTAACCTCAGAGGTCTGCAACCAACGCTTTGTAGTAATGCATGACGAATATGTCACGGGTTCCAAATGGCTCCCGTAGACTGTGCTGAAGCCAGCGTCACATGGTCCAATTTTCTTGATCTCAAAAACTGTTACCAAGGTTCGTGAACGTCCACAAATTCCAAATCATTTCCTATTATCATTTGCTGGAATAAGCGGCGTGATGGGTTAAGATTACATACGCATCTCGGCTGCATCTACTTCATAATGTGCCAGTCTCCTAAGGACTTTCGCTCGTCTTGCGAAGTCGTAGTTAAGCTTTAGAGCATTGACGTAGATGATGTAGGCAGCGAACGTAGTTCGCATGCTAAGTGTCGACTTAACAAGAGAGGATGTGAAATGTGACTCGTTTGTGTG
Source organism: Sympetrum striolatum (assembly GCA_947579665.1). Lineage (NCBI taxonomy): Eukaryota > Metazoa > Arthropoda > Insecta > Odonata > Libellulidae > Sympetrum > Sympetrum striolatum. The sequence goes on from OX388352.1 coordinate 81,876,371, forward strand.
ATCAATAGAATTTGATGGTGTGACGCCGGCTTAAGCCTTAGTTGAGAGTGTGCACAAAGAGCGCTTGGGCTTATGGCGGAGGTGGTGACGGTGGGGATTGTGGGTTGGAGGCGGTGGGGCGAGGATTCGGAGGGTCGAGTGCCCCCAGCCGCGTTAGATGCCTCCATCGGTGAGTTGCCGACGCGAGGGTGTCCGTGGCATAGGGTGGCGCTCTTCCCTCCACCCCCCCGTTGTGTAATCCTTGCCGTTTATTTACAGGTCTGTCCAAAGGCGTGGGTTTCATAAGATTCGATCAGCGCATCGAGGCAGAGCGGGCCATACAAGAGCTAAATGGCACCATTCCCAAAGGCTCTACAGAGCCCATCACAGTGAAATTTGCTAATAACCCAAGCAACAACAACAAGGCAATACCTCCTTTGGCAGCGTATTTGACTCCCCAGGCGAGACGATTTGGGGGACCGATTCACCACCCGACGGGGCGCTTCAGGTACATTCCACTGTCACCACTATCCAGGTACTTGACTTTCCCAGTTGAATATGATTTGTAATCGTTTAATATCATTAGCTTATCACGATGATTTCCGTTTTTGGAACTCTTTTCTTTTGATGCATCACCACATTTGGTTCGGTTTCTTTATGATCTGTTCTGTTGGATTTGTATTTGGTTTTGTAGTTCACATGACTGGTGTGCTTCATCTCATTCAAAATGCCCCATTTTCGCGGAAAGGTATGAAAATGCAGGGGGTACTCATTTCAAATTGGCAGGCAGCTTTTGTCAACCTAATTACCTGCGCTATAGTTTTAGTAATGTTGTAATGAAACATACCCCTTTAACACACATCATTTAGGACATTCTGTGTAACATTATTTTATAAATCCTTTTAAAATAATTGTGGGAAAGTTGAGAAAATATAATTGAAGATAAGAAAATATATAGATAGCGACTTCAAATAACAACGTAGACTCCCAAGTGACATGGGAAGCAGTAATTCGGACGGTTAATTTGAAAAAAAAGCTCTGTAGAGTAGTTTTCTCAAAATCTCACCTTATTGTATTTGCTACATTGGCCTGCCTTTCCATCAAGCAGCCCATACGGACTGCCGCTGTGGCCAGATGCGAGAGACTGGTAAGTAACAGTTGAACGCCTCAAAACGCACCGTGGGAGATTTAGAGCTTTAAAATGGTGTTCCGTTGTGGCTGCATGTCGTAGTCTGTGGGTCTTTAAGCCTACCTTTCATTTTTTCGGAAGGCTTTCGAAGGCTTAACGATACTTTCCCCTATTTCTTTCAGTGATTACAAATCGTGAAGGTAAATGTCAAGGATGTTTTCTCATTATTTGCTTCAATAGATTTTCAAGAAACCTTACCCTTCCTCCCTGTATGCCTGTAGATCATAGCATGGTGTCAGACCGCTTTTTGTTGTTGGTGAGCTTTGATCAATTAGATCTGACTCCTAGAGACCTGCTAGGACATCACCTGTCCTTCTTATTTAAATTTTTATTCGTTCCAAACTGGGGAAATAATATTTGTCTGAACACTGGTGTACAGTTTTTTCTATTTTATAAGTGTTAAATTTTCATTATATTAAAATCTATAAATTTTCTTTTGACAATCGTCATTTTTAAATTCCTTTTAATAACCTCTCTGGTGAAGTTAGGCTAGCAAAACTTATTTCACTGTTTTTTAAATAATGACATAAAATTCCATAAGTGTACCTCATAACATTCATTATTAAGCATATGTGGCTGCCATATTTGCAGTTTTTTGATTTTTTTTGTTTTCTGCAGTATAAATAAATTAACTTTTTGCATTTATAGTTGTATCTTTCAAATAAACCCAATATTTCATAGTTATTTTCCGGCTTTTCATGTTCTGGGATTAATTCAAGTGAATTCTCATTTAATTTAATATGTACCTTCTCAGCTTCACATTTGATCAACTTGCAGTTTAATTTTCTTATGTTTGTTTCTGTACTTTGTTTTAGCACTGGCAAGACCATGCTAGCCATAAACAAAGGCTTACAGAGGTCAGTATTACAGAATTTTTACATTATTCTTATTTTGTTGTTTTTGTTTAGTAATAAGTGACCAAAGCATGTATATATTTTGTTTGTCTCCTTTGTTTTAACAAGTAGAGCACCTAGCGTCTTTTTTTTATTTAGAGGCAGAATTACATCTTATAATTACTACACTCTCATCTAACACTCGAAACACTGACATAACACGTATACCGTGCTTCGTTGTGTGAATAACATCAACTTTACTTACTTATTACTACTGAAATGATAAAAAAGGAGCACTAACTGTAGGTCTAACGATTGTCCACTAATGGTCCATGAAAGTGTGTATTATTCTTGAGATATCCTTTTTGAAGTAAATCACAAAAAATAGGCAGCATGAATCGAGATATATTTGTTTAGGTGTGTTAATTTGGGTATGTGAAGGGAAGTAATTACTCTTAATCACACTAACATGCACACGCATCTTCTAACGTTTGTGCCTGTACTGAGGCGCGTGCTCACGTGTATAATGCACAGGTGTGCATATTTACATATGTGCATGCGCTAGTGTAGTCATTCAAGCGTTGCGTGCAGGGCCGGTCGTAGCAACATCGGCGCCGTGGGCAATGAGCTCTGGCCGCCCTGTGACGGCAGTGCCTCCTTGGAATGTAGACTATTGAGCCACGCACCAACTTTCCCGAAGGTTTCCGTAACCTAAGTACAATCTGCTCCTTGGCGCCCTTGGCGATTGCCCACATCGCCTCATCATCAGACCGGCTCTGGTTGTGTGTGTTTGAAAGTTAATAATTATATCATTGCTTTCCATATCACTTGTATTTATGTAATTAAATTTAATGCACAGTAGTTTTAGGGAGGTAGATCCCTTCATGTAGGTGGTTTTGCTTTTCAGGTACTCCCCGTTGGCCGGCGACCTTCTAGCTAACTCAATGCTGCCTGGAAATGCCATGAACGGGTCAGGATGGTGTATATTTGTATACAACCTTGCTCCGGAAACAGAAGAAAATGTCTTGTGGCAGTTGTTTGGTCCATTCGGTGCAGTGCAGAGTGTTAAAGTAATACGGGACCTGCAAACAAATAAGTGCAAAGGCTTTGGATTTGTCACAATGACAAATTACGATGAAGCTGTTGTTGCTATTCAGTCCTTGAATGGTTACACATTGGGTAACCGTGTACTACAGGTTTCATTCAAAACCAATAAGAGCAAAACCACGTAAGGGTATTTTGGGACTGTGTTAACCGCCATATTGGCAGGTGCATTTCTGTGACCATGCTGCTAGTCAGACTTGTGAGAATTCTGAAGGATGGATTTGTTTTGACCTCGTTAACTGTACTTACAACAACAAAGTTCTCGGAAGCATATGATGCATTCCGAGATTTAATTGAATTCCATTGATTATTGATGTCAATGCCAAAATTTTTAGTTTGTAAGTGCAGCCAAAGATGCTCATTCGGATTGAATGTTACAAGATAAATCCAACTTTCAGAAGATTTGTCTTTTCAATTGTATTGTGGTATTCATACCTGTTTAATTTATGTACTTAACACAGACAGCCAAATCATTGACCTAGTCAAGGCTAGTGCAAGTCATGTGTTTCCTGGAGTCACTCATGGCATTTTTGCAGATGAATTTTTTGAGTCACTCCTAATATATCATAAAATTATTTTTTTGTTGTTAAACTTGCTAGTCAGAGGGAAAATGGATGTAGCTGTGGCACTTCCACCAAAGAGATGAACTGGGGGATTTCTTAATTAGTTTGTAAAAGATTACAAATAAATTTATCAAATAGGTGACACAGCTACACCAAATTAATTTATTTGCACAGTTTAGTGCAAAACCTTAAGGTTAACGTTATTTTGTTCTCCACTACTTTAGTTATTTAAAGTATCTAAATATATATTTTTCTTTTGTAGGTTAGGTCTAATCACTTAACATTGTACGTGATTAACAATTATATATATATTTATATTATTTTAATGCCATAAGTTATGGCTATGATGTAGTTTTGTGAACACAACTTTTGAAATTGTCATTTTCTTTTCTTTCCTTGCATGGTTATTTTTATGTTCTGATAAGTATAAAACAAAATACTGTTTTAGTTTGACAACCTATGTGAGGCATTAAAGTCTGATTTTTTTCAGTATTTTGACACATTTTTTCTTTTGCAAAGTTTTGTTTTGTTGAGACCCAGTTTCCACAACCCACTAACACTTTCTCCATCATGATAGGTATTTGCATAGAAGCTACCAGTAGCTTGTACATTTTTAGTCTTTTTTTCTTAATTATTTTTTATCTTGATTCTTGTTTCTCATCTCAGGCATTGTTTTTCATTTCATTATAATATTGGGAAACCACATGGACTTGCACAGAACAATAAATGATAATATAAACAATATAAATAATTAAAAGAAATCAGGTAACCTATCAAATAATGCTGCCCAACTTGATGTCAACTTCCATGAAAGAAATTTATTTTTGTAAAAACACTTATCAAATTTAACCAATGCATTCCTAGTGGGCAAAACGACAGTCGTAATGAAAAAAAAGTTTGAAGAAATTTGGATATATCATGAATGGGAATTTGTATCTCTTGGTATTCTCAAGGTATGTAGTTAAGTCAGGTAGTATTTCCCTTTTGATTAGAAGTTTCCCAGGAGTGCTTGTCTAAAAAAGACGGAGAGGGAGATTGAAGCTCTTCCACTCTTTTCAATTTTTTCTGCGGTGCAAATACACCTCGGCAGATGTCATTTAGATGGTAGTGAATGTAATCAGGATTCTATGCAATATGTCAGGATTTTTGAATACAAAATTTTGATGGACTTTATCTTTCATGGTCACAATTGTAAAGATTAAAAATGAAAAAATGTATATATTATACTTTGCCTGAGATTAGGAAAGAGATAGAGAAAACCTTTTTGATAAAACTTTATCGTGCTGTTGAGGATAAGAGTTACCTACAAATGAATAGATTATAAAAATGAAGTTTCAGTCATCTCCGTGCACTTTTTCAGTGTTAATTGCTCTCCCCTATAAATCAACGAAGAACTGTGTACATTACATTCCTTAATATATTTCTCACGTATTTGGCCCTTCATTCATAGTCGATGCCAAAATAATATGCTTAAAGTGTGAGACATATTAAAGTTGCAGCAAATATGTTGAATTTCTGACGAAGCCAAGAGTCATTTATAAGTGTGGTGACTTGATTATGCAGCCTATAGCATTTTGCCCCCTTAGAGACTGCAGTGCCACAGTAGAGGTGGAATATTTTGTATGATACTCAAAACAATGGTGCATACATCTGTAAATTCTATAGAATGTGTACAGAAATCGATTTGAAAGTGGACAAATTCCCTGTGTGAGCGCATTGATGTGATGCGATGTTGCTGACACAGTTAAAAATAGGGCCAAAGTATATTTTGGGTTGTGGATAATAGTTTTGAAAAACTGCTTCTGCATTTATTGTGATTGATGCCTGTTCTACTTTTACAGTATAAAATAACTTTTGAAGCTTTATAGAATTTAATCACCTATTTAATGGATGCAATTTTACCAGATGGTATTTGACTGTATCTCGAAAGATGAGTTGACTTTTTGTCATTTTCCCCCATCATCCATTTAGAAATTTACTTAGTTATATATATTTAAATACTCTTTCTTAAAATTATCCTTTTTATCTCTGTGCAAGACCAATCAAATGCAGTCATTTCTTATGTACTGAGTGACTGAAAGAAATAATCTAAGTCCTTAGTTGACTTTAGTTTATATGGTCAACTTTGGACTTGGAAACAAGCACAAATACTATGTTTGCTGATGCTTTGCTGGTCGGAAGACATAGTGACTCAGCTTAAACGGGGAGGAGAGGATAGAAGGCTTTCTAGAAATAGTATATATATCTATATATATGTGGCCTAATCATTATGATGCAGGGGGTGATGGTTTGTTTTTGAAGGACCCAAATTGACTGCAGTTGAAGGATCTTGCCAATTTCCTAGTACTTGTATTATCTTTGTGTGGTGTAGCTCTAGGTTGTAAACATTTCTTTTTATGAGGGCCAGACTCATTTGTATCCTCATTTTTCCAGCACTGGGCAAGAAAATGAAAGATTATGCCCGTTGCAGGACTGAAGTTTTTGTGACTAAGCATTCCATAAACTTTTATATAGAAAGGGGGTTTCTGTAATGCAGTACCTCAAAACTGTAATTGATGCAATAACTTATAAAAAGGTCTTAAGGTGTAGTTATAGAAGGAGTGAAAGTAGACACTTGACTGTTGGTCTGGTGATATACCTTGGTTGAAAGTATGTAAAAGTGGTTTTTTTATGTGGACAAACTTGAAGATGTATTACCAGACCACATATGCACCAGTATCCTATATTTTATTCCTGGCTCACTGAAGTAACAAAAGATGTAAATTTTATGAAACTCATTTTAGTATTTTGTGAAATATTTGTTACTTCAATTGTGAGTGGCCATTCTGGTTACATATTCCCCCTCCCATTTGACCCAAATCTATTAGTGGTAGTCCTTCCCTTGCATAGTATCATGGGCTGACAGGCAATGCTTGAGCACAAGGAAATTTAAACTAAAGTGAGTTTGGTCTGTTAAGTAAATTATCTATGATAATCATTACTGTTCTACAGTAGGAGCTATCCTGTGTCTTTATTGCTTATGTCTAGTGTCACATTGCATTTAGGTGTATGTATTTGATGGGTTGTATTAATCCAATGAAATTATTCACTACTTAAATGATTTTTCATCTAGTTGTAGGTTTATATGGGTAGTTCAGGAAATTGTTCTGAGTGTCAGGTGCCATATTTCTAGTTTGAGTCTCTTAGCAAGTTAGGAAGAAGTATCAGTAATAGAGGACTTCTACTAAGTTTTCTTTGTGTTCACTGCAATTGTGTCATAATGGGTTGGCTTTGAGTGTAGTTTTGGTTCCTGAAAAAATATTCGATGAGGCACAAGAAACTTCCATTTAAATGTTATCTATAATGTTAAAAGATTGCTAACTAGAATGGCCAATTTCTACCCTATTTAATTTTATATTATCATGTTACGTGTATTTGGCTAGTCATTCAGTTTGTTTTAGAGTATTTTGAGCATTGCTTTGTTTCAAGTACAAGCTATGCCGCAGCCATTTCATCCCAAGGATATATTGTCGGCAGTGATCAGAATGTGGTATTTAGAAAGTGTAAAGACAAATTTCCATGATAGATTGGGTAGTCTTTTGCAAAATTTTTTTGTCTCCTGCAAAAGATTCTTCCCCATAAATACAGAAAGTCTTGAAGCAGCAGACTGTTGTTGTTGTTTCCCTGACATAGTTTGGTTGTATTGCAATATTTGTACTTTTCCATGTTGAGAACTCAAAACAATAAATTATTGCAAAATAGCTTTTATCAGTTATCAGTTACTGATTTGTTTCAAATTTTAATTATAAAGATCACAAATTTTCATCCTTGGTCATTCCTGCGGTATAGCATTTAATATGTTTTCAAAAATCCTTTTAACTACCCTTTCCAAATAGATTTTAAGTTTTTACATTAATTTTGGCCTTGAGAGATTAAAAAATTGGAATGTGAATAGCATAGTGAAACTAATACATTTTTTCAAAATTCATCCAGTTATGTTAGGCCTTGCGGGTAGTTAATGTAGGGAAGGTTATGTCACTGTACAATGTAATTTTTTTACCTTTCAGTATTTTTAGAATTTAACTGTCATCTGTGCAATTGAGAAACCATTGTGAGATACTTTTACAACCAACCGCACAATACTTAGTTTGTCTTAGTCATGCCTAAGAAATAATTATAAACTTTTTCAATGTTTTATAGCCGTCAAAAAAGCGCTCTTAATCAATAACGAAATGATCTAAATGTCTTTTGATTCAACATGGACACGTTTGTATTTAATCGTATGTGTTTAAATTTCATCACTGGCCTCGCCAAAGGTTATTGCAACAGCCGAGTTGGGAAGCCCAATACGAGGAAAAGGCTTTGACCGTGCACCGAGAACTCCCAGCCCAATATAAACTATTTAGACGAGATGAAGGCAGTTCAAATAATTAACAATGTGACAAGCTAACCAAGGTTCGGAATAATTGCTTAAAACTGCTCCAGGTACCGAGGGCACGGCCGATGGAATCATTTCCAACAAACATCGTCCAAGTTAAAATTAGGGAAAAGCAAGAGCTGCATTTGTTTGCGCCGAAAAAGCGTAATCACGAAGGTGTTCCTCGAAGGAATTTCGCCATTTTATTTGGCGAATGACTCCTCAGACGGCTGGGATGAACCCAGCACACTTCGCTTAGCAGCAGAGTGCCCCAAGGCTCGTTCTGGGCCCGGCCGTGTACCTCGGAAGAAGTCAGTGGTGCGTTTCGAGTGTTTAGACTGGCCGTTTAATTATTCGCATCCTTTAATGGTAGGTTATTTACTGCCTATCGATGTCAAAGTCGGGATGTGGAAGAATGAATTGCTTCTATGGTAGCCGAAGTAGTTTGTGTATCAGTTACCTCGGCCATAATCGAACATAGATTTGGCGAGGGGGGCTTGTACTCGAGAATTCGAGGGATCGCCGGCATTTGCTTTCCTTCCTCGAAGGAAGGAAAGATTGGTTTATTCGGTGAACCAGAGTAGCTTACGCCTAGCGCATGTTTTTACGCAGACTGTATTGCGGTGGTCTATGGAAATCCAGTGGTATCAAAAGTCGTCAGTGCAATTGGTTGGAACGGTTGGCTTGACACAAGATTCATCCGTAACAGTTCTTGTCCAAGATTGCAAAATTCAGCCTAAAACTCCTCTTTTACGCCTTTTAAAATTTTATGCGAAGTGTTAGTCGATGTAAACGGTTAAAAATTTTTCCTCGAGTAGGCAGGGGAGTGATGCTAGTTCCTTGTTTTTTCGCCTCCGATTTCAAATTCTTCTCCCGTGTGCTATATGCATTCAAGTCGTAATCTTTTAATAGTCGTTAATAATTGTTCCCGACTCCTCCGTCACGAGTATAAATATGTGGCAGGGAAGATAACATTCCTTTGGTGCTACGTAATTGAAAGTGCAGAAATATATGCTCAAGGATTTAATAAATGTACACGTTCGTGCTCACTTGTTTGCGCTTTGATGAAAAATGTTCGCATGGGTCGATGGTGCAATATTTATTGCTGTGAGATGTATTTTGAGACGATAGTGTTATGGAAGTGTCGCTACGAGGTGGTTAATACCAGTGATGCTCAAAGAGAATCGATGGAAGTTTAGTGTAAATGAAAAAGAAAGCGTTAAGGGATCGTACAGAGCATGTGAGCTAAACTCGTCCAGAATGAAACTCGGTTATTATATGCATAAATTGCACTTGTTCTTACGCAAAGCTAGAGAGGCCATTTCAATAGTCGGGCACCCAAACGGAAGTGCGGGCAGAGCCAAGTCACCCTAAGAAACTCCAAGGGAGCCATAGTAGAGATACCAAGTGTTGTGCTTTTCCATAGGTCGTCATGAGCAGGGAGCAGTAAGATAAAGGAAATAATTGGAATGGCACTAACCACTAGACTTTGAAGATGTCATCTTTAATGTTCCTGTGAAAATGCTTCATCTATTTTTCGATATCTTGTACGCTTTGTCTATCAAGTGGCTGTTGGATAGTGTGAGCCCTGATTTAAAGTCAAAGCAGTCATTTGTATATCCTTGAGATTTATAGACCATATTCTTAATAGCGGTGATGCATTTGAAGAACATTTTTTAAGAAAGTAGTGTCGGAATTATATAATTCGGTAACAAATGTAAAGAATTTTCGGTCAGATTAGACGTCTCGAATGTGGAGATTTGGAAGAATCGTAAGACAAAGAAGTATACCAGTTTTTCAGCTGACGCACTCCCAAAATCCTTGGAAAGATATTTTTATACGAATTTGGCCTGAATATAGTCTCTGCGATAGTCTACCATTAGATTTATCCGATGGACTACAGTGAAACTAACTCGTGTACCGGTTTATAAATTTGTACGAGGTTGTGAATCATCATTGGTTTTTCCAATGTTTCAAGAGTGTATCCCAGGGAATTCATTCGGTCGACTTCTTTACGGATCATATTTTTGAAACGTGGAAACTCAATAAATTTCTGTTGAGTGGATCACAAAATACACATTGCGTGCGAAACAGTATTCCCAGCGGCATCATAGTGCTAGGGCACTCAGCAGAAAGTGTAAAAAATTAGAGTAAAAGGTTATCTCAAAGAAAGTAATTTTCAGTATTGGTTTATCGCGTTTTTACAGAGAAATAACATTTTAGATATAAATATAAATTTTGAATCAGTAATCGCACAAGCCATTGAAAACATAACAAGGCTAAGAAATATTAATTTTAAGCAAGGATGTACAGTGAGTTCTATCGATGTGATAGTTGAGGTGAGAATGAGTGCATATCCATGAGTTTAGTACGAAAAATCCCACCAAGAAAGTGTTATTGTCTATGCAGATGTGCCATCCAAAATAATTTATGATGTATAGAGTATTTGTTGAACGGTAAGAATTACCGAGAGAGTGTGTAGTGAAAGCCAAAGATTGGGTCTTCTAGACCTCAAGAAGTCTGAATATTGTACAGTAAACACCAACGAATTGGAGTGTTGTAAGCATTCAAAACGGCGAAATCTTATAAAAAGCTGTTCTACGGTGATGACGTTCGCACACCTGGATTTTCTCGTAACTATAGAGCATTTGAGTCTCAGTATGAGCTTTAAAAGTGACATCCGGAGTAATGGAGTCGAGGCGTGATTCCCAGCCCCCGCCCCTGGGTCCGATAGTAGCGTTGCAACCAACCGCTGCATGTCACGAGATAGCAATGTGCTCCGTTCTAAACGAAGCCAAGGAAAGGCTCTTCGTGATTCCATCTAGAAGACATCTGCTCTGACATCAAAGCCTTGTTGTTGAAAGCGCCCACGAAAATATGATGTTATTCGAAGGAATTAAGAGAATAGTGTTCAGAGACTGCTGCGCGCAGTTATATTTTCGAAGTTTAAGAAGTCTCGAGCAGTGACTTGTGAGCACTTCCGAAGTTGTGCTGACGAGTTTGCCAAAAGCTATAAATCTTAGAGCGACAACGATAGCAGGCCTATCACTAAAATGGAGTTTTGCCATGGAATGATAAGGGGTGCTACTTCGTTTTTATTCGAAAGAATACTTGACGCTTATAATGATCTCATATATCCAATCTCGGTATTAAAAAAAAATGCGGAATAGGTTTTCGAGCATCCTCATTACCGGGATGGGATCGTCTCTTTCATGTATTTTTAACAACATTTCCTCTAACGTGTTAATTACCTAAGTTGTACATTCCTTGACCAAAGACGCTAGTCAAAAAGTAACGAGACTAATTCCATGGAATAATTTTGCAATTATTACATTCCAGTAAGGTGATTAGGATATGGAAACCAAAGCCACCAAGGTTACTTCTTTTCTCTTTAGCACTCGTATTATCTAATGTTGTTAATGTTTTTTTCGATGTATGTATAGAATTAAATCCAATGTGCGTGCCGACAGCGTTGTAGTTCTTGTGTCCCTACTCAATTTTCTCGGCCTAAATATCGTTCTGTGTTCGCTAAAAAGCTTACGTAATCTAAAATGAAGTCGATGTGAAGCGTATTTGGGATGGCGTATCGCCTCTATTTATTTAGTGTTTCTAATTCTATCTTTGAGAATGTCACATTTATGCAAATTAGGAGTAGGATTTTGAGTTAGTTTGTGCAAAGTTTCAGCAAAACCTTGGGTGCATTCCATTAAAATTGTCTTCAACATCTTCCCCATTACATATGTATGCGTGTGCTTCCGCATATATACATATTTATACATATATTTTGTGCGTATATGTATACGCATGTATATATGTATGCACACATACACACGTATAAATACATACATACATGTACACATATACATATATACATGTCTACGTATTGCTCTTTCGCTCTTATAATGAAGCTTTAGGTTCGAATTGACTACTTGTATGTATTTCTTTGAAATCCGATTATAACGAGTTGATTGGCTAAGTAGGCATTTTTGAGATGTTTGTTGAATTTAGCTTCAGAATCAATTTTGCAGGACCGTATGCATATGTTTATGTTCAGGTTTTCATAAAATATTTCTGCTATCCCAAAAATGTGCATATTACTGTGGGTGTGGTTCAATAACTATGTTGAATCAGGAAAGAAATCATGTTACCATTTGATATCAAATTATACCTGAAAAATATACGTACATGTTGGACTGTTGCGCATTACAACCAATATGTCTAAAATGTGTACATTCTTACTATCTTTATCCTATTCTATATTTTTCCATATTTGCATAATTGGTTACTTGTTGTAAATACTTGTAAGCAAGGATTAATGACTATACGTATTAATATTTTAATAAATATGTGTTTGAATATTTACTTCAGTCTCTGGTTTCTCCTACTTTATTTATGTGTGAAAATAGATGTTAAGTTATTTGAATTGTCTAAAAATATAAACTGTATTTATCTCCGTTTGTAACTTTATTCTAGGTGGATTTCCGATCGATTTTACGCCTGTCTTTTCAATTCTGTTCTATATGTGTGTCATATCTTTTTGTGGTAATTAAATTTAATTATTTTAACCCTTTATCTCCTTTCAGCCGTATTTTATATTTCAGTTACTTTTAAATCATCCCACAGCTCATGTACCTTTGTTAATTCTTCCTGGTGAAATTTAGTTTGACCTCTTCGGTTATAATCCTCTATGTTATTGTTTCGTTCAATTAGTCGTTCAAAGTAGAGGACTATGACGTGAGCAGAAACATTCTAAGGCAGTTTGAATTGCTACGACGTTCGAATCGGACGGAATCAGTTAGTATGTATCATTCCTTAAGTTTATTATGTATGTCGTATTTAATATCATTAGAACTTGTTATATGTTAATCAATATTTTCAATTAAAAATTATATGCAACACGATCTACTCTGGTGTCTTCTTTCGGATCGCTTTTATCGCATTCAATAGTAGTAGCTTTGTGAGAACGAAACTACTTTTTAAAAGAAAAAGTTTAAGTTTTAAAAACTTAAAACATAATGTCAAATATGCGTGCGTCGCATTGACTCCTCATATCGTACAATGTAAATTGACGAGTTTTCCTCATCACTTTCATATAAAGCAATAAAACATTTTATCGGTGTTGTATGACTTGAACTAAAATAATGTAAAATAAGAAAAAAATACTACAAAACTCATTTTCTGACTATTTCTCTCAAATATTTTTCTCTATCCAGCCATTGAGAGATTTCCTAACTTTCTCCCAAATCCTCTTTTCAATTTTTTTGAATTATTCTAATTTTAATGAGTTTCTATATTCTTGTATTGTGTTGTCAAATTTGAACTCCTCATTTCAGAAGTTTAGATCCAGATCTTGTTCTTGTGTTTGAATCTACGTTACTGTATTCTGCCAAGCCGAGTCACTTCTGAGTTTTCACTCGATCTGATTTTGAGTTATATTTTGCATGAAGTGCTTGTAAAATTGTCGGTGACATGTCACCGATTTTTTCAGGGAGTTAATCTGGTTTAATGTCTTGCAGTGGGTGTGTTAGACTCATAAGTGATTTGATGTGAAAGACCATACGATGCGCTATCGCAGTGATACCCGTAAATGGTGATTGTTTATTGCAAGAAAACTATGACATGGATTAATGGTAATGTACGTGAATCATTGTAGTGGCCCTCAGGTATAAGTGATTCGTCTCAACATCATCCATTTCATCAATCGGATCGAAGAAGGAAATTTAACAATGAGAAGAGGAGCGATACTAACATTAATTGTACAGCATTAATTGCAATATATATCTATATATCTATAAAATGTGTAAAATTTCAATTTCATGTCCATTTAAGATCAATGTTGTCTCATTTGAAAACTAACCTGTTAAAGTTGAAAATTCTGTTTTATATAAAGTAATGAGAAAATGTGAAACCTTAAAGACAAAATTCTTTTAGCTGAAAACGAAGAGTTAATTTGCTATGATTTTGCAAACCTCTAACGTCATGATTGTTGTGCTTAATAAGAGAGAATTGTTACCATTTTACTCTTTCACGCACGCCGTTTTGCTATAGAACGATTGGCTATAAATTCAAGATAACTTTAAGAGGGTCAATGAACGTCAAACTACAGCAATTTGTCATCATAAATTTATACGGAAGGTTCTGCCAGTAATGGATGACTTTGAATTGGTGGAATACTTACGCCGTTGCGTTACGAACCTTTTTACACGAGCAAGGACATGCCTATTGCATTACATTGGCCAGACAGGTTAGGAAGGCTCAGACAGGGTTTACTTTTGCACCTCTCTCAATCCTTTGTTCTGTTTCACCCTGTTATCCCACAACATCCAGATTGCCACCATATCCATTTCCTTCATTTGTGTATCCTCGAATAGGTGAGTGTAACTTTTGAAAGCCATAATTGAGCAGGACGTCGCGCTCCTCACTTACTGGTGAAATTACTAGTTATACCAGAGTAAAGGTCGTTCTTACCATTAGCATTCCAATCAGCTTCATCCCAAAGGGAAAAACTCGATGCCGTTTGTAAGTAAGTTTTTGAGTCAAGTACGGAGTTGTGTATTTCGCTCTAACAATCCATTGTAATCTGACAAAAGAGTGAAGGTGCCGATCTAGCTCGATTTATAAACGCAGCCAAAATCTTCCGAAGGAAAAGACTTTTTAAAGGGAGACGTACAATTCATTTTCATTTGTCCCAGTTCCTTTTTTTCAAGATATCTGAGAAATGGCAAAATAAACTCTCCTTTGAAACAACCTAATAACAAGATTGTTTCAAGGACTTTGCAACGTAGTACGAAGGAAGGACACGTATCTAGCACCAAGTTTTGAGGGTAATCAACTGTGAGTATATTTAACAAAATTTTTACGCGTTTATTAACTCATAGAAATCTCACACTTCTTCCTCACAACATTATTCTGAAGTCACGCCAACATATAGTTGCACTATTTTCTGGTAGCAGACTTTTCTCCGAGACTTTTCGCTAAGTGATGGTTTTTCGTTCTAACAAGCTCCGCCAGAGCTGGCATTGAAACAGCCAAATTGGCAGCAATAACCTAGTGAGATCGCTCGTAGCCCAGCCATTCGTCAGCTATAGAGGGAATACATAAACTGCCAGTATGTACCGATATTTGTACTACCCCATACAATTTTAGTGAACGTTTTCGATGGAACATTTCAGTCGGGTTTGCTCCAGTGATTTAATATATGTAGTCTTCAGTCAAAATCAATGCTAAGCTAAGTTGGAAGAAAGCTGTTTAATAACGCAGTGCATTGAAAGCTATTAGCTCAGTTAAATTCACTACAGCATTAGGGCGTATAGAAAGTCCACAATATCCCATTGGCACACCAACTGTAATAATATCTCGGCAACCCCAAATACGTTGCCGAGAAACGAAAGCCTACCATATTTACTCAAAATTAATAGGTCTTTCAATAAAAATGGTACCTGAAACATATCCCAGAGTATAATATAACAAATTTATCGCAGTGTACATACAATTCTATGATACTGAAGCCAAATCGACGTGCTAATGAGAGGGAATGTGTGTGTAATGGGTTTTTTGGTTTATGGAGCTTTTTAGAAGCATTATTTGTGTGTGCTGAGTCACGGATGTTCTTAAATGTTTTAGGAGTTTGACCACTCATGAAAAAGTATTTAAACATTTACAAGTATTGATTTAGTTATCTGTATCAAATATTTTCAATAAAAACTGTCAAATTGAAACTTTTTTCATTGCGTGGTTATGAGATCTTGATGGTTTATAACAAGAGAGATCGCGATGGATAATGTTTTCCATATCTACCTTAACAATATTGATAAAGACTGTTATTTGAAGTCTAATTAGATGAACGGTGAATGTAACCAACATTTCCTTTTTGTAAGGATAAACATTGATACAAAAATGAAGAAAATGGGGGGACCAAGTCAAAGAAATGGATATTTACAGCAAAAGGCGGTCATTGTTGGATTAGATTGTATCTTGAACGTATGACTCAAATTTTGTTATTCTCCTTGATTTCAAGTTCAATATGCTTAAAACTGTGTGCTCAATGCATGCAAGAATCCGAGATTTGTTAAAAGTTTCGGAGGAACAAATGAAAGAATGAACTTACACAAACCACAAGAAATTTTATTTTGATACGACCATGGTTTCGACTCAAGTGTCATCCTCAGGTCAGGTCGTATCAAAATAAAATATCTTGTGGTTTGTAAAAGTCCATCTTTACATTTGCTCCTGGTTGACTTATCACGAATTCACGGCCCAAGCAGTGGAATAAAACATTTTCGGAGTTCTTTGTTCACTTTATCTTATTAGTTGTTCATTTTGTTACCAGTTTATTTGTAGTTTGTTCGTTTTGTTGTTAATTTTGTTTCTAATAGGTTAACGCGTTGTTAAGTATGGCGAAGGACGAATCCTTCCCGAAAGGCCGGTAAATCCCCGTGGTGGTGGATAGCAGTGATACGTTTGAAGCTAAATCTCACCCAAGACACGGAATGGGTTTCCTCGACGTCGATCTCAGTTTAGTTTATTTAGATCTGCGAAGGCGGCCAAAAGGAGCTGCTGGAAAGTTTAACCTCGGGCATAATTTACTCTTTTGTTTAGAGACGGAATGAAGTAGATGATAAATTCATCGGGATGGAGCTTTTATGTTGCTTCGGTCTTAAAAGAGAAACCGCATTTTCTCACGAAGCACACATCCCACCCGGATGTGTATGCTTTTAGTCGAACGTTTAAATATTAACGGTAAGGAACGAGAATCTTTTCAAGATCGAGTAATCGGGGTTTAAGCTGTGGTTCTTGCGCTAAATAGTTGCTCAACTCTCGGTCTCTCTCATTTCCTCAGTCTCTTTCGTATATTTTCCTTCTCGCTACCCAACTGCGGTATCAGTAAACCCATTTTACGAGCTCTCACGAAAACTTCAAGTTCTGGTAAGTCAGAGGCCTGCGGAATAAATTCCGATAGCGTTAATCCCCCTCGATCCGGAATCCAGGTAAAAATGTCACGGTAAATATTAATAAATACACGGCCACCTAACCCAATCCAACTCAACCCTAAAGAATCTAATCCAACCCAATATGAGTCGTTGCCAAAATGATCTTAAACATTTTCAAAATTGTTATGTCCCCCCGTTTTTATGCAACTGTGAAATGTTTATCGATCACGAAATTCCAGTATGGCATATTTACCGTGGAATTTTTACCTATCAAAAGGCGTGAAATGTTTTCCGTAGCATTTTTAACTAATACTTTTACCGCGCACCTCAATCCGCGGTTTATCGGAGAATAACCTCTTTCTTGTGAGGAGCTGTATGTCCCCTAAAGCCGCGGAAGCTGAATGCTGATCTCATAAGTACCAAAAGACCGCTTCTGCCACATCATCATCGAGTGACATAAGAGATACTCGAATCCATTCGCAAAGGGTATTTTCAAAGGAAATTCCGTCAGGTGTAACGATGAAGTGAGCGGAAAGCTCTTTCTATTCATATTCGGGAATGATTATTTTTCTCTCTCCGTCTTGTTTTCTTCTGCGTTAGAGGGTTAATTATTTGTTTAGAGTCAAGGGCCGATCTTGATGTTTCGTTTATAAAGTTCTAATTCGGAAAAAAACGTTCTTTGGTAGTCTCGATATCTATTCCGCGGCATTTTCCAGCGCTCTTAGCCTAAGCTCCAGCCTCCTTCCTTCTTTTCCAAACACATCTGTTTACTTCTTTCAAACATTTCGCTTCCCACCATCTCCTGGGGGCCGGGCGTCCCTGAATCCTTTATCCGCTTCCAATTCGATCTCTACAGAGAGAGAGAGAGCTCTGTCAACATCATTCTCACGAAACCTTAAGATTTTCCTCAATCGTTGACCTTGTCTCAATTTTGATGGGCAAGCGCGGAATTTTAGCATCCGCTCTTCCAATCTGATTCTACTCTGTTAGCAAGGCTTGAGTTGCTGTCCAATCCTCCCAAAGAATTCCTCATCCACACGTATTCAACCAGTCACATATCGGATTTTAAATACTCAGTGTAAAACGTGGAAGAACGTAAATTCAAGTTACCATTCATGTCTTAATCGATTCAGTTTCGGTTTCAGGGGCTTATAGGAAAGCATATTCGTACAACTCTGAAGCCAAAACACGATCGTGCGCGTCTGCAAAAACCATCTTTATTGCTCTAAATTTATTTAATCTCGAGTAAATTGCTTTAAAAAAATAATTACCTTCTGTTTAGTTATGAATTTGTAATTATTTATCATCAAAACCCTTCTGTCTTTCATAGAGTAAATTCTTAATGTGTCGATCTTGTTTTTGCTACCTATATATTTATAATAATTTTTCATATTTGTTTTACAAAAAATTGTAGGATATTTCAAATCCCTCGCAGCCTTGACAGAATAACCGGATGGGAACTAAATCGTTTTTGTGGTCCAGGTTCATTTTGCATTTCAGTATGTGTTTGCGTCACGGATTTTGGCAGTGGTGGCAATCTGGAGATGAAATTATCCACCGAAACATCTTGTTTCATCTTCAAGAAGCTATTCCCATCAACTGAAGTGATAATGAGAAATAAACAGAATAAACAAGAAAGTAAAACATGTGTTCTTTATTTATCTAACCTATAGTTTTAACTCTTTAGCGGTAAACAATCTACTATCTAATAATGATTCATAACGTCCAATTTTTATGTAGATCATGATTGATTTTAAAATGTTACTATTCGTAACAACTAGAGATGGAGCTTATGTGTGAAAATATATGTTGGCTTTTAAGAAAACCTGAGTTCCATCATATAATACTAGCACAGATCGCCTTATTTCAAAATTTCGCGGCACTCTTTGAAATGCTTAATGGATCATAAGAGTGCTGCTGTAATCATTTTGGATTTCACTTGTTTTAAAAAGGGACGATCAGTTTACAGCGATTAGCTTTATATTTTGATTAATAAGAATCACGTTAGAGTAGCAAGTACTTCTTATTGTCTTCGAAAATAATTTTTAATTATGGCTGATGATAGTGCAAGTATAAGTTAGTGCACCGAAGTCATGTATCAAAGATTCGTCTTGATTCCTAATCTAACTCATGGCTAATCTTTAAACCATTGTAAAGAAATTAAGTGTTGGATTTGATCTTACACATAATTTTCATATCTTTTTTGTAAACCTTAAATAATTCGCACCGAAAGGATGAGTCTAATTAAAATTTAACGTATAACTCTTGAAACATTAACTCATACCTGAACAATATACTCGTGAGGAAATCCAATCAAATTTATGAATAATTTTTCTATGATTTATAAATAAGTTAGTGAAATGGACAGTAAAATAATACCCAGTAAAATCTAAGCTGTATTTCTTAAATTTCATTATTATATTTAAGTTCTAATAATTTAATAAAAATAATAATTAACTAATACCGTATTTGCGCGAATCTAACAGATTCCTAAGACTAATAACTCCCTGTTTTTGGAGCTCCACAAGGAAAGTATACTAAATTTGAATTTAAAATATTCATATTATATCACATTAAATATGTACTTAAATAATATGAAATATGATGTTTATACATATATAAATTAACTTGTGATATTTATGCGACAATGTTTGTGCTTAAATGAGAAAGACCGCGATAACAAAGATAGATGTAAACAATTACAGGTATAACATAGTATTGTATCTTGAATGTCGACATTAAGTCCTAAGATGATGTGGCATGAAGTGCTCAAAATCTTCAACTAAAGATAAGTAATTATACTTGAAAGATAAGAGATAAATAGGTAGAAATTACAGAGTATATTTCTAATAGTTTTCGTAAATTTGATTTTGAGTCAGTAGGTCAGAAAATGAACACAAACTACTATGTTATACAATTGTATACAAATAATTGACTAAAATAATTCAGATAAAATAGTCATAGTAGCAAAAGTAATTATAATAATTATGGTCGTAAATCAAAACGATGTTACTAATAATAGTTACCGATGCAATTCCATTATGAGAGTAATAAATGCTCCGATGTGAAATGAATGTTCCTTAAAATGAGCAACATAATCAATTAAATTAATATAGCAGTAATAAGATAAAAATAAGAGTTTTTATTATTTTTATGATTTCCGATAAAATAATTAATTTTATATTAATAAACTGAGCAAAAATTAATCGGAAATTTAGTCATAAAGAACGGAGAGAGTACGCTACTAACCCTTTGACAGTCGCGCCATTTGATTCCGTACAGTACAAATGGTTTTTCGGGCCCCGTTACCATTCTGTGGTCCCATAAGAATAGGATCAATTCCTCCATTATATTCTCCGTTCTATAGTCGTCAAGAGCTTCATTTTAGTCTTAGTCCGACTGAGCACCGTTCTACAACACGCGACCACTAAGGTAAGTTTATAGTTCACTAGTTTTAATTATTTTACACACACATCCGTGGAATCATTCTCTAATTACGTTTTGTACTTGGGTATAATCTGAAAAATTGAGCCATTAATAATCAAACCGAATATGCATCAGAGCATCATAAGTTCATCAGATCTTCACCGGTGAAGGGCAGCAGTAGCTAAGTATGAAAAAAAAGCATTTCAATGCATTCTTCTTGATTAGGATTCGGAATAAACACACAAGAAAAGCCAATTCTCTAAGGATGAATTATTTGAATACCCCATTATTTACATCAAAAGATATAGTATAGTTCTCAGAAATTTTAATAAGGTCATCTTATCTTTGACTTTTGGCCAAAAAAAGACCTGCTGATGGTAATAAAACGCGCGAGTTTTCGTGTGAAGATTTTAGGCGCGACTGATGAGGGTTAATTAGCATTCTCCATTTAATTAATCATGGCTATAATTAGTCACTGGAAGATGGGAGAGTGGTAGTTTGTTCGAGAATCTAGGATTCGTAACACTTCAGAATTTCATATTTAGAGGAAGCGGTAGTAGATTCGGTTAGTATAGCCAGTTGAGCTATTATTGGTGTAGCGCTATTTTCCACGTTTCTTTTACATCCGGCCTCTTCCTTTGTGTCTGTTCTGCTCATTAAGGATTCTGAACTATCGCCAACGGTAATGCCTTTTGGTCCTGTTTGAGTTTGATCATTCTCAACACTTCAGCATTTAAATTTGAGGCAATTTGAATGGATGCTTAAGAAATCGGTTTAGTATTCTACACGAACTGTTATTTGTTTTAGCTTCTACGTAGTATTTTAATGTCAAAAATGAGAACTTCGAAAACATTATTATGAGGTAGGTGAGAGAAAATTTAGTCTATAGAACCTGCTTTGAATATCAGGTCAACTTACGCTTTTCTGTATCAAACAAAAGTGGCCTTGAGATTTTTCCTCCGGTTCGTAGATGGCAAGGCAGCCTTAAAACTATCGGCCTGCTCGGAAATTGATGCAGTTTCATTGATGCTTAGAGCAGTGGAGCGGTTGAAAATGAACGGCCACTGAAATATAGAAATCAGCCATTTAATGCTTTAATAAAATTGGGGACAATGCGAAAAAACTGAAAAGAGATTTACACAATAATTTTATAGGCAGGTACAAATTCTTTCAAAGGTGTTGTTGGAAACTTGTGATAGAAAAATAGGGTTATGTCGACCTTGGGTATAAAATAAAATAAAGTATAAAATTTTCCCGTTGCAATTCCTTCATGGCAAAAATTTTCTTTTCTAAGCCTAAGAAATATCGAGTAATTATCTTTTATCGAGGAATCCCTTTAGAATGCAAAGGTCATTTACTCGTCACCAGAAAATAATGACTTTCGGTGTTTATGCTGAATCTTTCGTCGTATCCAAGACTCCTAGACAGCAACGTTATTGCAAACTTCGCCGAGGTTAAAATGAATCCAAAATTGAAAAGTGTCCTGGATCCAGTGAACCGAAAAAAATATCTCTTGATTCTTATATGAGGAACAACTTATTTAATTTCTGTGAAACTGAGAATAGAAATTCCCATCTTCCATTGAAAAATTTTTCAAATAAAAAATACATAAAAGAAAGAATGTGACCATTTTTTATTTTTATTTCACAATTTATTTAACGATTATTTATTTATTTCTTTACCGAGTCATGTGGCAATATAGAGGAAATGGAAAATAAAAGAATGGTGCAGAGCAAATATTATAAATTAATAAATAATATGGCATAAAGTTTTTACAGATTAAATATAAAAACAAGGGATATCCTTATCGTTGCAATTTGAGCACAAAGAAAATTCTTTGCTCATAACAAAGCACGAACAATTGATTCTCAGTCACATTTAAGTTACTCATATAATAAATAGTTAAATCACAAAATTAATCAGAAGTTTGTCAACCCGTTTGATCATAAAATTATTACAGCAAGTATTACTATGCACAGGAAAGCAAAGAGGTAAAGCAAAATAAAATTAATGAATACTATAAATAATGATATATAATGATAAAAATTGTGTCAAATAAGTTCGGTCCATTTTACTTTGTCGTATAAGATCACCCTAAGCAGATGAATATGTTTTCAAATATCAGAATCATAAATTTCATTTACTTTTTTCCTAGCCTTGATCATGGCTGTGATGAAATGAATGCTTCCGAGGAGAGAGTGGATAATTACACTGATTAATGTCTCTCCTTATAGCCCTAAAGGAAAATCGTTACTCGTAGAGTCATTGAGTTTCACCTGCGTGGACATGTTCCGCTTATAGCATTCCGACTCGGTAAGGAAAGCAAGGGCAAACCTCCTCACTCCTCGTCCTGCCTAGTAAAACTCAATCCTTTCCACAGCCTCGTAGTAGCTTACGTTAGAGGGGCTGAGGCGCCAACCGGCCTTCAGGCTGAATACTTAATAGATAAAGCTTGGATCATAGCAAAATCACAAAAATAAAGAAATCAATGGCGTAATCGAAAGTAATTTCGTATTTAATCGAGATATTTACAGTAGATTGGAATAACTTACAAGTTGTCGAACTATTTATTTTTAATTTGGCCCAGATTTCGGTTCGGTTAAATGAAAACGAAAATTCATCCTTCAGTCCGTTTTTAGCCCCTTCAGTCTCCGATAAATCGGTTCGAACCGTTATTATTCATTCTGTGCATAGAATAATTCTGAGCATAGAATTATTAATTAATAATTCTGAGCATAGAATATTATCAAAGGATTAATACTACTGCGTTTGAAACTAATCAAAATATTCGATACTGTTAAATATTACGAAAAAAAGTTTTAGTTTATTGCTTTTCTGCTGAAGTTTCTTTTCGGTGTAATGTTCTTTCTGTTTTTCTGACCTGACTTTCGGAATAAAACTTAATACGAGAATACTAAATGGTATAATATGAATTGGACCACTTGAATTTAAATAACAAGAATTTAATTACGCTAGCTCTACGCACGATTAACACACTTTATCCGTTTCAGAAAACCATCAGCTCTTACGTTTTTGAAGTCTTTTCAGCACGATTTTTGTAACATCGAGGATTCTTCCGCATTTATGTAAAACGATAGTTGTCTGGAATGCGAGTAAATAGTGGTTACCGGATTCTTTTTGTATTTAAAAATTATTCGGTCATTCTTTGGTTTTCACTCTAGCAAACAAACGATCTATATCTGTTTTTGGTTCGGGATCTCAATTCTTTGATGATACATCCTTATTTTCCCATTCTGGTGATCTAAAAGAAGATTACAAGTACATCATCGGAAAGAGCATTATCTGCTTTCCGATAACAGAAGAACAATGTGTATCTCTGTCGTAACATCTCTCCTTTATTCCTTGAGAGCTCCTTAAGCGTTGTCTTTTCATTTATTTCATCTGCGAGGAAACTCAAGCATTAAGTGAAGCTGCCGTAAAGAATTTTCGAGCCAATTAATAACTAGGAGAAGATAGCGTACGAAGTTGGGGGTATTACTTTTCAATCTACTTTCATATTTTAAATATCTATAATACTAAATAATAATAATGAATAGGATGGTATGTAAATAAATATCCAAAAGTACCACAAAGTTTTTATTCCGGTGATCGGTGTCGAAATTAAACGTAATTCTTCTGGCACGTTCAAAACCGGTCACCAGAATAAAAACCAACAATAAAACCTTTGGATAGTTATCATAGTTATTTACATTCTATCCTAGTATGGAGTTCCACCAAGAGAAGGCTTTTTCCATTCTTCTATATTTAATTCAACAAAGGAGCGTTCACCTAACTAAGGTCTAAGACTATGGTCTGTCTACAGAACGTCAATAGCACAAAAGAATTATAACACAAAATATTATAAAAAAGCATTTTGAAATCAGCTCAGAGCTCACCCTATAAAAATAAGCAACAAACAAGTAGTGCTTAAGTGACAAGAAATACAAAGTATATGAAAAAAAAAGAAAATTAACTATGCAATAGGTAAATCGGAACTAATTTTCCTATAATCAAAATTAGACCAGTACATTTACCTTTAGATGAGAAAAAAATATACTGTAGAAAAAGACATGAAAAAGAAAAAATCCTTAGAGATATAATTAGACATCTTTAATAATGACAAAAATGTTTTAAAAAATGTAAGAAGAAAAAAGGAAAAAACATTTTTTCATAGATTTACATATATAAACAAAAATACATGTATGAACACCATAAGAAGTCAAACAAGAGAGAAAAAAATATTATTGATTTAATAATAAATAATTCTTGCGTTTCTTCCGCGAGTTCTTAGTTACTATAATTATTATTATAATTTTTATCAAAAATTTGTTACAATTGGACTAATTGTCTGATGGCAACAATTACATATTGAGTACATTTTATACACTTAAAACCTAACTAAAATACATGCCAACAATACAACGATACAATGCATAAAAAGACAAAAAATTATCAGCAACAACGTTATATTTTAACTATACATTTACTATTTCAAAATAATATTGTATTCGTACATTATTAAAAAATACAAACATATTCATATTTATTTCATATACATATATATGAAATTCTTTCGCGTTGTTTTTCTTTGCTCCATTTTCTAGCTGTCACAACTGCTCGTTAACTGATCACCCATTTTTACTTGTAACAATTCGCTAGTTTCAAAGTATATATAGCTAAACTTTCGATATCTCTACAGCAAGGCGCACCAAATACCCTCACCTAAATTTTCTGAACGATTTATGAAACCTTTACCTTTCACCGCGAAATATTAAATACGGGGATTGTAAATAAGAAAGGATCCCATGAATATTTAATCTGCACCCCTCGTTATCCTCTTTCCTCTCCACGGGATATATCTCTCCCGCCAACATTTACCCGTTTCCCTTGCCTTCGATCCACGTTGCCACCTTCTCTCTTGTCCTTTCACCCTGATCCTTTCGAAGTCTCTACTCCCACCGAATCGCTTTTTCGGTCGTATGGAAAATCGTGAGGAAAATCGTATGGAGAATTTACAAAGCTTTATTTCTTCATTGCTTATTTGAATTGTTTTATATATCAGTTTTCTTTCCATACGCATACGTTTCCCACTCATAATCAATGTAGTCTAATTAATTCTCATTGTACTTAGAGTCGGATGAATATTACCGGCACTGACTACTTTCTGAGTAAGGAATTGTTATGCTAATGACACTCAAGGTATTCCTTGCACGCGATTCTCTGACTCACATTTACTGCCATTTTGCTGAGGTACAAGCTTTGCGTGAACTACCCCTCGTGTGGCCGTAGCTCCTTGACCAGTGGGGAGTGTGACCCTACCAGAAGCAAAGTTCCGATCTCTCGGTAATGAGAGAAAACAAACTTTCCCACTCCGATATGGTTGTAGTCCAGTGGAAGGTCAGGAAAGCTAGAAGATATAGTTTTTTATATTACTTCTAATGTGATTAATCCATAATGAAAAATTCCCAAGGAAGAAAGGACATGAAAGATCTGATACCACAGGTACTCGAACCCAGATCTCTTTTGCAAATTCCCTCCTCGTAGGGGTTTACCCCCACTCATTCCTCACTCCGAGTACTTCATAAAACGACCTTCAGCTCCTCGTGGTTACCACTATCGCTAATCGTTGACATGTTTTTCATCGAAATATGCCATGCGTACGCCAAAGGAATTTACGAATTAAGATAATTCGTCAACAATGCTGTGCTTAGAAGAGACTCACTGCATGAGAATTGGGGAAGGGATACCGAAGATAGAATTATTCGGAGGTGGGGTAGGTTGTCCATGCTCCGCCCAATAGTACCAAAAAGGCTCTTTGCTACGCGGCACTATTGTAGATAGTGAAGATTAATCGTTCGTAACCAGCCGTGTAACTGATTTTTTTTAAATAAAATTTTTGGTAAAAGTACAAATCATTCTTAGATTCCTTCTATTGGAATAGATAAAGGACTTTATTCGGTAAAATTGAAACTTCACCCGAATTGAAGTCTCATCTTCCATTCAACCGGTGCAAGTAAAATAAGATAAATGAAAATAAAAGTATTCAAATCACAAAAGAATAAAGATAACGCAATAAAAAATTTAAAAAAAGTTATTTTTCAAATTTCATCATAACAAACAAAGATTTGAGGGTGTTACATCAAAATTATACATATATAAAGTGATTAGATGTTGCAAGTGTCTGTACGATTTATTTTCACGAAAGAGTTTGTCACAGTAGATAGTTATTTGAAAGATGGTAAGGAAGGAATGTTTTGAACTGGAGGGAATACACTCCACATTCGACCAGGGAATCGAACAGTAATATTTTGGTTCCGGTTTTCGTTCTGGTTCAATCAAAATACAGAATTTCGGTTTGGTTCCGGTTTCACCCGGGCAAGTATCAGTTAACCGGTTCGAATATTCCCCAATACTCCCCGGGTACTTCAAATGCAGTTTTTCCGTTCGACATATCTCCTGTCCCCATAGTTAAGAAGAAAACTTGCTTTTTCTACAATATTGTATCCTTTTAAAATATTTAAACGATTTTTGTGACTTTTGGGGGGGGCGTATATTTGCATCCCAATTTTTTTGGTTCGATTTTAAAAGCTTCTTGCGAATCTTTATTTACGAATAAAATAAATTATATTTATCGTTGTTTTCCTTCCTATCATTTGGTAAGCTTGTTGTAGTTGTTAATAAATGTCAAAAATATAGAATTTTGCTTAAATAAAGTACCATTATGTCAAAAGCCAAAGAGGGTGCCCATATTTACACCTTTGCCTCTAGCAATTCGTAAAATCAAATTTTGGTTAATGGTAGTTATCTGGGGGTTATACCATTACTTTTTTTCAGGTAGAAATTTGGAGGGTCTCCATCCTAATCCGGACCCTTAGCTCGCCTCCGAAGCTCTGGAGCGCCCGGCCGCCACTGCAGTGGGACTATAAAAAAACTTACCGCAAGGAATACGATTTAAAAAGTAATAAACAATTCAAATGAGCAACAATTTATTATCTTCGTCGTCTCACTAGTCCAAAGAGATATACAAGCGTATTTTGATCGACGTTCTACGGTGAAAATTAAAATTTTTCGTGATTTTGCTAGAAATGACCCGTTGACGCACGGCAACGTTGCCCCGGGGATGGGTTGGGTTGGGGGAGGGATTTCTAGCAAAAATCTAGAAATCCTAACTTTTTAAATCGTATTCCACGCGGTCAGTTTTTTTATGGTCGTCCCTGTTGTGGCGGCGAGGCGCTCCTGAGCTTCGAAGGCGAGCTAAGGGTCCGGATTAGGATGGAGACCCTCCAAATTTCTACCTAAAAAAATCTGATGTGGCCAACACATTACTTTCTCCATATTTATTGAAAACGGAAGCCTATGCCGGTAATATATAAATAACTCCAAAACAATGAGTGTTACAAGAAAATGTTTCATACAAAGGTTGTAGTAAAGTATATTATCTATAACTTTTGTACATAAATGTATGTACCTACATTGCATTTTGACAGATATGTATGAAAAACCTCCATTTCTGGATAAACAACTTCCGGTTAACCATTATTCAAGAATAACTCCTAAACAATCAGTGTTACGAAAACATGTTTCATACAGAAGTTGTAGTAAAGTACATTATCTATAACTTTTGTACGTAATTGTATATACTTACATTGCTATCTGACAGAGATATTATAGAAACAAAGTTTTGTTCCGGTTAAGCCGGAACTTCCGGTTAAGCGATATTCATCAAAAACTAATAAACTCTTGGCATTGCTAGGAAAATACTAAGTATGAATTTTGGAAATAATCGGATAATTACTTTATAAGATAGAGCGCCCACAAACCTTTTTACCACAGACAGACAGGCACACACACACAGACAGACCTGTTCGGGAAAATAGCAAAAACAAGCTCTATGGGCCCCAAAATGTCTATTTCCGTCGAAATCTGGAGGTCGAATTTTTTTGCAATTACTTAATTAATTACAATACTTTCTCTATACTACGTATAGGGAGAAAGTAAAAAAGTAACGTTATAACTACCATTAACCCAAATTTTTCTTGTTGATAGTTTTATTCGACTTAAAACCATAATTGTCTAATATTTGTAAGGTTGGAATGAAAATAAACATTAGAGGGTTACTGATGTTTGCTGGAGTAAAATCGAACCAAAATTTTGTCTTCCGATTGAACTGGGACAAATAATATTACGGTTCTATTTAAGCAGGTTTCCGCGGCGATCGGTTGTTCTTTGCGTGGTGTTTTCGGGTTCCACCGCTTGCTGGTTGCTTGAAGCGACGAAGTTTCGCTTACGTCATAGTAGGCTTCTTCAGGTTGAGAAAATAATTTCATCTTCCACCTGAAGAAGCCGTCCTCCAAGATGAAATAATTTCTTCGACCTGAAGAAGCCAACTGAAACGTAGGCGAATCTTCGTCGCTTCAAGCAACCAGCAAGCGGTGGACCCTGAAAATACGATGTAGAGAATTACGGTTGTGCGCTCTGCATAGTTACAAAGGATAATCGACGAAATTAAATCGGAAATATACGCGCGTACTACGTAGTAACACTTGGGGAGGCGAAGCTCGTAATGTGCTTCCCGCACTGCACGCGTCTCTGCACTGCAGGAATCCGGTGGTGAGGAGGGCATCCAATGCGATGAGGAGCGCTGCGACGACGCACTCAGGTAGCGAATCTCCGCCATTGACGGGCGCGCCTTTTTGACAGGGTGTGACGCTCGATAGGGCGCTGAATGGGAATGGGGGGGGCATTGTACCCCTTCGATCATCTCCTTATAGTGTCGTATGCTATAAAAAGGCTTGTAGCCGCCTTCCACTTTTAATTATCATCACGCCTCTTGCTATCTGTTACGCTCTCATTATAGTACCGCATTGTAGAGAGCCTCCGCGGAAATTTTTGGGCATCCTCTCCTCGGAGGGGTAGAACCCCACCCACGCGAATCCATTACCCCGTGTACTCCACGAAACGACCTTCACTTCCTCGTGGTAGGTAGCTGTCAATGGCATTGATTGGCTGATAACATCAGTTGTCAATGACATATGGGCAAATAAATTAGTAAAAGGAAAGGGTAAAGGGTAAATTGCACATAAGGTCGTGCACCC
Organism: Sympetrum striolatum; assembly: GCA_947579665.1. NCBI lineage: Eukaryota > Metazoa > Arthropoda > Insecta > Odonata > Libellulidae > Sympetrum > Sympetrum striolatum. The sequence goes on from OX388352.1 coordinate 81,905,886, forward strand.
AGGAAAAATCCCAAAGAAAAACAGACTTGAAAAAAGTCTGCCTATCGATTCCCGGCCCAGTCAGACTTTTCCACATAGTTCTTTATATCGATTAATCCATATCAATTAATCCTTTACTGCAAACAGGCTTTATAATCTAGGCGATGCATGTTTAGCTGCTTGCGATTTTGGTAGATTTTTAGTCATGGGAAGGCAAATATCCACGCTACGCGTTTCGAAAACTTATCGATCGTTGTCTACGTTTGAGCGAAGTATCGATCGAAAGTTGCCATCTTTCTCCCGAAAGAGGGCACTGAACTATTCATGGAAAACCGTTCGTTATACATGTGAGCGTTTCGCTGTGAATGAGTCGCAGATCGTGCTTTTGCATCGCCGATATCGGAAACGCTTTCTCCTTCGCTCGGAATTCTGCAAAGGAGAGTAATATCGGTCGGTCAGAGAATGCTTTACTTAAAGCGCTTTATCGATCTCCAATGAATGCGAACTTTGTGGAAGGCGTACGAGTGGATTCTTCTCATTTTCCCCTTCTCGATTTTGCTCAGATTTTTGCTCCTGGAGAGTAACTTTTACTATTATAGTATCGCATGCTTACTCCGTGTACTCTACGGTACGATCTTCACTTCCTCGTGGTTGCCAGCTAGCGCTAAACGTTCCATTGTTTTTCTTCAAAATAAAGCAATGCGTACGAATAAGGAATTTGCGAATTACGGAAATTCTTCAGCACTGTTATGCATAGAAGAGACTTATTGCATGAGAATGAGGGAAAGGATACCAAAGGTGGAGGTATTTGGAGGTGAGGAAGATTATCGTGCTCCGCCCACTTGTACCAAAAAAAGGCTCTTTACTTCTCGGTACTATAATACTTTGAAACTGTGCCCCTTTCATCTTGATATATTTTGTTCTGGACACCCATTCTCGTGCCTTCTTTCATCATTGCCTGTCTTGCACCGTCCCCCTCCGTTCCGGAAGTCCCTTCCTAGTCCTTAAGGGTCGCATCGTATCCCTTGGTTTGTGGGAAGGTTGCTCCATTCTTTCCACTTTCCCGGACGGCTTCATCGATTACTTAAAGGGTATGGCAGTTACCCTGGCGTGGTTAAAATCTAAAAGCCTTCCGAAACGAGGACATAAAGGCCGTCGCGCCATAGGGCGACCACCAGCCCTCGTTAATGTAGCGTAACGATTCATGTTCCTTATTCCCAATATGATTCCCTAAACACAATTCTCTTAATATCTATGTTAATGCAATCTTGACTACTGTATACTGTATGCATTGCGTCAGTAATTTTATTTTATAATATGTATTTGTTATGTCTATTTTTGTATCTAATGGGTGTAAGTCCATGTACTTATTCTCTTTTATTCTTTATTTTTTGTTTGCTTATGCTATTATTAATATTTTTATTGATATAATTTATTTAAATGTGAGCTGACTATTCTTATTGATTTATCACCCGCATATACTTACTTGTAGTGTTTCTATTTCTATGATTTGTCACGTTTTTTCTCATCTTTTAGTTATTAATACCGATAGGTTTGCGCAGGGTTTTCACATCCCCCTTCTTTGAGGGTATTTTCTGCAGTGGATAATTTTTTTCTTAGAATCTCTTCGATTTTTACTTACACAATACTAGTTAATGTTTCTCATACTGCTCTCTTTAATTTAATAATTCTTTAATTAATGACGATGGGTAAGATGAAAGGCTTTCAGCATCCATCTCGCCCAAATAAAGGCGATTATTGTTATCAATAATATGATAATGAAGATGAATTAATATAAGAATAACAATGTATATTTCATCAACCTGGGGTTCTCAGCCTGGCATTAGCAGATTCTTTGTTTTGCCACAGCTTTCAATATGGGCTCCTAGAAGGAAGGGTCTCATTTTGAAGAGTTTATTTTCTAAGTAAGAATATATTTAAATGTAAAGATCTCCAAAGCAGAGGAGATAAAACTTAAAAATTTGATAAATATTTGACAGCCTACACCACCTAACTATTTGCGAGTATAAAAATGGATGGTATTCTCACAATTAAATTATCAAACCTGAAACAAGATTGTTGTCTCTGTTTCCTTAATTTTGGGCAGAATTGAATTGCAATAGCAAATTTTGAGCGCAACTTCAATGTCGAAAATGAACTTCAATAGGAAAAATCAAAAAAGGAATCACGTAAAGTATTTTTTGTTATATTTGGTTCCACTAAATTAATGAAACTATGAGAATTATTAACTGATAATTCATATTGTAATAAAAATATAAAATACCTGGGCTTAGGTCGAGAATCAGCGACCAACATTTGAAGGCGTAATGAAACAAATTTTGGTACACGGCTGTTATTGAATTAGAGGGTTAAAATCTCGCAACGCTTTGGAAATAAGCATTGGGTTTTCTTCAAATTGCGGTAATCCTTTCTTGTTTCATCCGAATACCGGTGAATGAGACGAGGAACGCTGACAAAGACGACTATTAGAGATTTAAAACCTCTAATTTGTAGGCGTATTTTCCAAGGCTCAAGAAGGAGGATGAGTGAGTTTCTTCCCTTTTTACTTTCTCCAAAGACGTAGTATAGAGAAAGTATCGTTTTCATGAAAAAAATCGATTTCGATATTTCAACTTAAATACATGTTTTGGGATCCCTAGTAGGGGTAAATAGACGTTTTGGACATTTTCGGAATGATGTCTGTGTATGTGTGTATGTGTGTGTGTGTGTGTGTGTGATTGTGGGCGCTCTAACGTAAAAACTATTAGTCGTATCAGTACTAAACTTCACGTATAGCACTGTGGTGGGTGCTGTCAAAGTTGATTAGTTTTTGGAGTAAATCGGTTAATCGGAAGTCGGGATTTATTCTTCGAAGCAAATTTCCGTTCTTGAAAATTATCTCCATAAATATAATATTTAGGTATATACTATTTAAAAAAATATAAAATATAATTTACTACCACTTTTGTGTGAAACATTTGTTTGTATCACTGATTATTTAGGAGTTATTCGTGAAATACTGATAAACCGTAAGTTGCTCATTATGTACTTTGTGGGCGCTCTAACATGAAAACTATTTGTCGTATAAACACCAAATTTCATATATAGCACTTTGGATGCTTTATGAGAAGATAGTGGCGCTCCACATAGTGGCACCGACCCCCACCAGGAATTGAGGTGGCATGGTAGTTTAGTGGTTAGAACACGTGCCCGGAAAGTGGGAGACCTGGGTACGAGTCCCAGTCATGTCACAACTTTTCACTCCTTGTTCAACTTTGTGTTTATGGCGCACGCTTCCTCGTGTACAGTAAAATTTCATCGTTAAGTTCTTTATTATTTATAATGTTTGTGACGTAAAAGTTATATGATCTTATATGATATAAATTAATCACTTATGGTATATATCTTGCAAGTTTAGATTGAATACAGAGTTCGAAAATACTTTCGTAGTTAAATATTTACATCTTAAATATAAATATTTACATTTAAATATTTACATCTTATATATGGAGAATAAATATTTACATCTTAAATATTTACATCTTATATATGGAGAAAGTCATGTGCTGGCCACATCAGATTTTTCACCTCATAATTAGAACCGTATGAGGCGAAGACTCGATCGTGAGTACAGCACGATGACCCTATGAGTACATTTTTTCATAGCATTCGATGAGTTAGCATGGACCTAAATAAATGGTCTATAAAGTAGTATATGGTGCGCTAATGTATTATGTCTGACAGTCCCGGTGTTTAATATTCAAATTTGTCGTTAAATGAATAAATATTATATAGATATATATTAAAAATAAATTTTTAATTTTATAGATAAAATTTTTCATCTCCCTTCTGCCATAAAACTTTTCCTAGGTAAACACATATATAAGCAAATCCACTTCATTTATTTTATACCTTTCCTTGAGTCAGTGGCGCAGCGAGGGGGGGGTTTTAGGGGTTCAAACCCCCCCCAAGAGTCAAGTCCTATGACTAGCTCTATACTTTTATTTCTGCCGAAGAGTACAAAACCCCCCCCTCGCTAAGGTTATCACGCAAATCATACAGATACACTGCTTGTCATGTGTTTGCTTGATACATTCATCGAAAGCTTCGTGTACCCGTAAATATGGCTCCGATTTCAGTGAAAGTGATGTTTTCGGTAGCAGAGTAGACATCGATATCAATGGGGCGCAATGATACGAGTGTTTCGAAAACTATGTTCAACGCGTGCACTTCTTAATCCTATCCTTTAGTTAGATAACTCACGCCATAAGATAAGATTCCCATGAGAAAAATTCGAAAGTGCTGATTTGTTTACTCCTCGAAAAAATACAAGCGAACATTCGAGAAGTAATTCGAAACTTGCACCCTGAAAACAGAGATTAAGATTACGTTTGAGGGACAAACAGATAGATAAAACGCTCAGTTAGATCTTTTGCATGTGACTGTTTCAAGGGTGTAAATACAAAGATAGGCTCGTGAGTATTGCTTTCGAGAAATTCACAACAGTTCGAAGGAGAGTTTTGTTTGGATTTCATTTAGATGGACATCCAAAAATTCCTTTCACAGTCCGCTAACAGCTCGAGGCCGCTATCGGAAAAAAACTTAAGTTAATGGCCATGTGTTTTTTGTGAAATAACCATTATTAGATCATAAATTAGGATTTTCTTATTTTAGGGCTTTTATCAGAGGACACATCTCAAGATGAGTTTAGCGACAATTGAAAAGCTACTTTTTCCTTTATTAAGCATTCTAGACGATTAAAAGTCTGCACACAGTTGACTCTTTATTACTCGGGATGATAGAAAATATACTGATCTTTATTTTATGACTGCCTGTTAATTTAGTGTATATTTAATAAAAATTTTCGCCAACCGAATTTCCATAAACATTTGAAAAAGTATTGGAGCAATGAAAGATTTCAGTAAAATTTAATCTGCGATGATATTATTAATAATATACCATTTTCGAAGCAAATCTGTCAGCTCAAAGGTATTGTGCGCGTAAGTTACGCACATATTTATCGGAACTGTGACTTGACTTGAATTAAACTTGATAAACTGTGAATTAAATTTTTCAGTTTCCTTTTCGATGCAGCCAATTTTTCTCTGGTGATAGAATCCCACGAATCTCATAACTTATCCTGTTAACCGCTTGGTCATGCAATGCCCATTCAAAATTTCAATTCATGGAAAATATTTGTTTTCTTTGAACACTCAGTGCGTAAGACTGGGTTTGCATCAGCTCTTTGCTGGTTAAACCACCTTTTACTTACGTTAGTCTAAATAATTGTAAGTTGACGTCTTCATTTTTTTCACCTTGGTATGTGACTTTATTACTGCAAGTTCAATTATAATATCAACTATCATCAAGAGTATACTGTATTTTTTAATGCAGCCGAATTTTTAATTTTCGGTATGAGACGCATTCAATGAAATACATATCTAATACATAAATAACGAAATCAGGCTTAATTGGAAGCCTGGCAGAAAATTTCATCTGATAAAAATTATTTTTTTGTTTCTTATACAAACCTTGTGCAATAAGCTGTTTGGGTATATACTTCGTATCATTATTTTTATACATTGATGGCGTTTTCTTGACAGGCGATATTTCAATTAAATTCCAAAATCTGCTGATGATATAGTCAAATAACGAAAGATAATGAAATAAGCATGGGCACGCCAATGTGGGGGAACAAATAAGTGGATGTTACGTTTTATATCGCTTGCCAAATAACCGTAGCAATTTTTTTCCTTCCCACGCTTTGCAACCTCTTGGAAGAAAGAACTCTCGAAGACTCGGAAAGTTTATATCTAAATCACTAAAAAGCTTCAGCATAGAAAAAATGAGCTTTTAATAGATATTGAACGTATCCAAACCAGAAATCCAAACAACAAACTTGTTAAGTTTCCAATTGTTCGCTTATGTAAACTACTATCTTGCAAAGTGTAATAAGTTGGCCACATAAGCGTTAAACTCCTCTAGTTTTGAATGTATTTAGTTTTTGGAAGAATTGACATATATTGTAGTAAGTAGCGGGCATGAATATACTAGCCCCTGTAAAGTAGGCATTTTTCGTTTCCTCAGACCCCCCCATTGGTAAATCCTGGCTGCGCCACTGCCTTGAGTAAATTAGCGATATATTTTCCTCCATTAAATGCCAAAAGAGCGTTGGAAAACGTTCTTATTATCTAGATATAGATATGGTTGCAATTTGAATTAGTATTATTTATATCGATGTTATCGTTACATATACTATATTAAGAGCCTGTATTATGTAGTTGAGCAGATTAACTGCAATGTTCACTTTGAATCTGAAATCCATTTTAACTATGCATCATAATATACTGAACATTGCTACGTTGTCGCTCCTAGCCCCTAAGCGATTCTAATTTGTACAAATTTCAAACAATTATCCCTCGCTCAGCCGCACCGTTGTTTTTCCCACAACAGATCATATTTCGAGCCCAATTTCTACTTCAGTGGTCTCAAAACCTCAGACCAGGGTGTATTCCTCTTTTACAATCTTCATTAACTTTCAAAAGCTTAAACACCCTCATTTTAGTCATAGAGCGAATGCGACATCGAGTAAGTCAATGAAGTGACGACCGCTGTAACACGTATAACGCCGACCGCTTAGGTAATGTTTTCGTTAACTTGTTCTATTTCAGTTTTATTTAACACCCGTAAAGAAGTTTCTAATTCAGTTTTTTACTTTGGAATTGTCTGATGAAATGAAGCCATTAAAGATTAAAGTGGAAGACTACCAACCCATTGTTCTGATTTGGATGTGAAATGAGCACATGATAAAAGTCAACCAATTAAGGAGTGATTAATTTTTAGATAATTCCTAATTGTAGGATATTAAGTATAATATAGTATATCCTGAGCAATGTTAGTTAGTTAGTAGGTTAGTTTTCTGAAATAGTTAGTTCTCTCAACTTATCTGTGAGCTTTGGCCGAAACAAAACTTGTTGCACGTAATAAAACTTACGAGTTATCGTGTTACGAGATTAAGTTCCACAAATGAAAGGTTACGTTTAAAAAGATACTAATTAGCCTTCGGTGTAGTTGGTAAATTCTTGGCTCCTATTCTCGTCGTTTTAAACCAACAACCGTCGATATTTCTGTCACGTTTGTGCAGATGCCTCTCAAATAATATTCTACTTGTGAACCACTTATTGCAAAATACCTTAATAATTCACCTCCTGTTCCCTAGAATCGTCAGAACTATGAGTGCCTAATGTTTTAGAATGGAGAAAATAATTAGTTTAGATATTGTTAGTGAGAATAGAGACTGAAACTCTCTTGATCCCAGGAAGCACCTTCTCCCACAGCGAGTAATTCTCCCCTTCCCATTAAAATAGAATGCCTTTTACCTGCTCAATGTACTGATGAGCGAGCGCGTAGTTCTTGCGAATGAAGCACACACAAAAGATGCTTTAACTGCGAGAGAAGACTTGAGCGCTAAACGGAAGGCATTATAGCATATTCACCGTGTACGCAGGTCGAGCATAGAAGCGCTATTGATTAGATAATATCCAATTAATGCACCCGTCGAAAATGAACGGAATGTATTTAACTTATAAAAAATATGTTTCTCTTCCTCAAAAAACATTTATGTGAGTAGTATTCGTTCACTTAATTAATTTATTTCATCATTATTTCATCTTTTAGCTTGAAAAATAATTAATATGGTCAATCTTAAAATTGTGGAATTTCGTAGTAACCACCTTAAAATAAAAACACTTTTTAACTTCCACAATATATACGAGTATTTCAATCAACCGATTACTGTCATCGTATTAACATCATCAGCCACCTGTCCATTAGCCACCGCGGATCCAGTCGACTGAAATTTTCTATTGTGGAAGGTACAAAGTGTTTTTCTTTCATGATTGTTTCTTTTAGCTTGTAATATCAGTATTTTGCGCTGGTTTTTCACAATCCTCTTCTTCGTGGAGGTTTTCCTGTAGTGAATCTTTTTTCTAAAATATTACCTAGGTTTTTTATTCGTCTACTTTTTCTGACGTTTTCCCTTCCATCTCCATTCACATAAGGTAATTCCGGGAGAGATGCCCCAGTCGCAGTATTTTTAAGGAAAACCACAAGATTGCTCTACTGATGGTGTGCGCCAGCCAGTTAGAAGGCACCCGTCTATCTGCAAGAGATTCACTGCGATTAATTCTTTTTACGCAGTTTTATAACATCATTTCAGGTAGGTACTGTTTTTTAATGTTATCATAATGGCATAGGCATAATGTTTCTGATTTGCATAAGTTTAAATTTTTGAATATTTGGATTGAAAGAGCGAAAACTTGTAGCTATATAGTCATCAAATACCCACGTGTAGTGCCATCTTGGGCAAAGTGTAGCCCCACTGGCTGTAAGGGCGTCTCTCTCGTGCCGAAAGGATAGGTGCCCCAGTGCTATCTTTAGGTACATGTGCCCTATAAGTATCAATTTAACTTTAAGGTGATACTGATTAAAGCTTTATTCAAGAAAATGTTTGTTATCTACGTTTTCATTTCAATTCAAATTTAAATCCACGCTAGAATGCATTTTATGCACGATCAAAATATGATGTAGCGTTTAGTAAGCACTAGAGTGTTGCGTTTTGCCACTTTTCTGATCGAAATGAATCGACCCAGAAAAAGTGGCCTAACCGCATTAAAATTACAAATACTGAAAAAAAACACAATGTATTCAAATACAAATTTTTTCGAAATAAAAAATATCTTCCTTGAGAATTTTGCCTTAAAAAATTTCGACAAAAACATCAAAATTGTGATAATTTTTTTTCGGTTGAATGGACAATTTTTTTTCGTGAAAAGATGTTACTTGCAAAAAACTGATGATCCAGCCTCAATATGCTATTTATATGCCTCTAGGTGAGGCTGAGATGCCTCCAAAACTTTTTGCAAATGAAACTTTTAAATATGTTTTAAAGTTAACTTAAACGTTTTCTTAGATCCTGACTTTAAGTTATATTTAACAATTTTGTCTTATAACATGCACTTTCCAGATTAAATTCAGTTTAAGCTAATGGGGTATCTATCCCACAGAGGTGGGGCGTTTCTCCCGTGCACTCGGGAGAGATGGCCAAATGCATGGATACAGAAAAAACTTAATATTATGTGTGGAAATGTTTTTAAAAAAAATTTGTTTATATCCTGTTAATAATCAATAGATGCTCTATTCTATCACGCTGTTTCACATTCTTTTTATCGCTTAAGTCATTGCTATGAAGTCATTTCCTTAGGTGGGGCATCTCTACCGGAATTACCTTATACATAATTTATGACAGTAATATCAGTACGAATTGTTAGATGGAGGAAGATACTTTTCCGTCTCAATTTCTCATCAATAATGAACTTATAGATCTTATAGACCTGTCCTCCTTTAAAACTGATTCAAAATCACAATCCCGGATTCCGACGAAGATCAGAAGTAAGCGAACCGAAAAAATGAGACGCAGTAAATGACGGCCCGACTACCGATCACGATTCATCACAGATAATGCCATCAAACTTCGTCACTTTTGAGGACTTTCGAACACATTAATCCGAAGTGGTGGGCTATACGACGTGGAGTGGCGATGCACCTCGGCGGTTGATGAGGCCTCCAGCCCCGAGTTTTCATTCGTTTCATAAAATCTGAATGTAAATTTCCTCTTTTGCCCGACAAAAACCCTCGAATCGTGGGAAAAAGAAAATGTTCCCTCGGGAGGCGAGAAAGGAAACGCGGAAAGCTTTTAGTCCGCCAATTCATTCCCTCCGATGCTCATATTTCCGTTAAATGGGCGGCGAAGAGCAACGAGGCGATGGGGCAATTTAGAGCCGCTGATTACGCAGCCCATCTCCGACTAAGTGTTACGCGTGATTAACGCTGATGACCGTAAACAATTTGCAGCGCCGCTTTCGCTGAGAGATTTATGATCTGTAGCCCACCTCCGAAATTAAATGCTGCATCGGATAAGTCCGAAGCGATATCGTATCGAGCAGAGTGAAAAACGGGCTCTCTGACGTCAATGGATATGTTTGAGGAAAGTTGCACCTGTTTCTCTCTCTCTGATGTTTTGACGGATTTGTTTTTCGCGAAAAGAATTCTTAGTAATCGTTTCAGAGATATTAGCGTTTTATTCTAAATATGGGTTAAAATATTGTTCATTATTTATTCTTACGGAATAAAGAATAGGTACCATAAAACATTGGTGGTAGTCATTCCTGTGGGGGGAGGGAAAAATAAGATAATCAGCCTAGTCGGAAGGAAATCCCCCTAAAACCTCCCGAAGGAAGTACGCATTATTTATTATTACAAAATTTACAAAAATATTTCCTAATTTACAACAATCATACAATATTTCAAAATTTACTAGAATATTAAGATGCATAAAAATTAATTTAATTCTATTGAAAGGGTCTAGCGATTTTACAGTAATATTGATGTATTTTTTAAATATTGTATTATTGTGGTAAATTTTGAAATATTGCATGATAGTTTTAAATTTTGAAATTCTGTTATTTGAAATATTAAAATTTGAAATTTTCTTCTTTGAAATATCTTCATAAAGAATATTGAAGTATCATAAATCGTCAGAGGTTTAAAACCTTCAATAGCCGTCTTAATCGGCGTTCCTCACCTCCTTCACCGGTATTCGGAGAAAACAGGAAGGGTCTTTTTAGAAACAACCAATATTTTAATAGCGATGTACTTCCTTTGTACTCATTACCACTGAGGGCAATAGCATCGCTTTTGGAATATAAATACATTGGGTGTTTCTTAAAAGAATGGTGATCCTTGCTGTTTACTCCGAATACCGATCAAGGAGGTGAGGAACGCCGACAAACATGGCCTCTAGAGATTTAAGTAAACCTCTTATCCGTTAACAGCTGTGTTCCAAATTTTCTTACTCTGCATTCTAAATCGTCTCATTGCAAAAATTGTTATTCTGGACGCGGGATGAGGATCTTTAGAAGACTGAAGATTAAAGCAAAGGATAAATTTACTAAATAAGTATAGAGAAAGAACGTTCTCAGAAGATGTGACTGATGTATTGCGACCTGTTACGTTCTCTCGGCCGTTCTGATGCTGCGAGTAAGATCGGAGAAATAGATGCTAGAACGAATCGATTCAAGAGTTCATTTTTCCGCGAACAATGCACAAAAGAAATCGATTTGGGAAGTAGAGTGATGATGTTTACAGGGTTTTTACATTCAGAAAGACATTCATCGTTTCATGAACTTACTTACTAATAATCACTGCATCAAACGTACTCATTATACAAACCCTTTTCTAATTTTACCACAATTATCTTACGAATTAAATAATCTATTAGGGTTAATTTAAGTAGGCACTCATAAATATTAATCTCGCTCTGAAAGAAAATGGTTTAATATTATTATTTACACCCTTCTCAGCCCGAAAGCTGGGAAACATTCATCTTTCCCAGGTGCAAACCATCAAAGGAACTAGCTTCTTCTTTTGCTTTTAAACGTTTTAATGGTTATTTAAAAATCGCTTATTTAGTATCAAGTAGATACTAATTATTGGGGTTTTCAGAGATTCAACATAAATGTAAATTTATATTTCAATTATTTCTACGTAAATTTTTAGGTGTTGCCCCATCGCAGAAATTGTGATGACGAATTTGTATTTTGGTTCCAGATTTCTTTTATCTCTTTCTACTGCTAGACGTATATCTTTCTATTTTGTATTTTCTTTTTTATGTTTGTTTTGTATATTCACTGTGTTCATGATGGGGCACCTTTATTGTGTTGATTTGGTCTATGTATGTGTCTAAAATGTATTTTAAATAATTATAAATTTTAATATTTAAAAATAAAACAATTTAGGATTACAAGCCAATTCAATTATCTTAAATGATTAAGTTATTATTAATGTTTATTGAAAAACCCTCCCAATGGAACAGTGAGGGAAGAAAAATGTTAAGGAGGGAGATTGTTCGCTCTGACAAAAACTAAGGCCCCTTTAGAAACCCCATTTCCTTTTTATTCCAACTCCTCTTCCATAAAAAAAATATTTCGTCAAAATCCCGGGAACAACTTTGGTGGTCTCCCTTGTGGGTGGCGCGGTCATTCTTTTGGTCACGTGATCAGTCTGCAAGTGCCTCTCACTTCCTTTATGGCTGCAAATTCAGCGCTTTTAAGGGCAGCCACTGCCGAGGTTCTATTTACGACTCCGCCTCGCATCTTTTTAATTGCCGCTGACATCCGCCTCGATGGATACGAATCCATCCGTAGAAATGAGCGAATTCTTCGCACCCGTTTTGACGCCTCTGATCCGATCGAGTTTTCATCCCGACGTCCCTTCATATTCAATTCGATGCTCACTGCTTCAGCGATGACGGATTAGGTTTTCCACCGCCTCTTCTTATTGCACGGCTTAAATCCCGCAATCAACGAGCACTTCGAACGTGATGGATTGAGCATCTACAATTTTACCTCGATTCCTTCTTTGAAACAATAAACTGCTATTTCGAGAGGTTGTTCCTACTACCATACTCTAATGAAGGGAATATTTACATTTTTCCTTTGGCACAGGATGAAGAAAAAATGTATCTTTCATTTAATCTATTTTACTTTGGTAAAGTTTACTTAACTTTAATAATTTAAGACGATTGGTCCTGTAATTTCAAATGGGAAAGGAAACTTGTGAAGATTTTATTCTTAAACTAAAATGAACCTCCTGCAAACATCATCTTTATCATCACGACGCATTTTTTATATAATGAACCACAAGAAATCGATCAAATAGTATAGACGATCCTCATCACGCAATTGGCATCGCAGAAAATTTTCCAGTTATGTCGGAGATTTTGTTTACCGTATCTCGATGAATGGAATATTTTCTATTCGTCTCCATACGTTCTTGCTACTATATCCTGAAGAATGGAATATTTTCATTTGCCATTTGGTAGATGATAGAGGAAAATGTATTTTTCATTTTCTTTTGTCCTAGTCTTGATCATGGCTGTGATTAAATGAAAGCTACTGAGGTATGAGTGAATAATTGCACTAATCAAGGTCTCTCCTTATATACTGACAAAAAAGTGTCACTCATAGAGTCATTGAGCTTCACTTGCGTGGACATATTCCTCTTATAGTGTCTTGGCTCAATGAGGAAAGCAAGGGCATACATCCTCACTCCTCATCCTGCCTAGTAAACCTCATTCCTCTCATGTCAGAGGGAGTGGGGCACCAAGTGGCCTTCGGGCTGAATACTTTACAGATTACAGACAGATTTTAAAAGTTCCGCTTTGATGTTTCCTTTCCTAGGAAGGTTGGCCGATAAAACATTTTACGGCCTAAGCCTAGGACTCGAATACGTTGCCCCCATTTTTGGAATGAATTCTTTCCTCGAAGGCTTGTGATGGTTTCGTTCCTTTTACTGCAACCATATCGTGTGTAACTTCTAATCTTTCCTCACCAATATCTAAAAAATATATGAAAAAATGTTAATTTTCGTATATTATAATTATATATTTTACTTAGATAATAAAACAAATAGAAAGAGTCTGGGAAAAATATTTGCAGCTGAAGGTTGATAAAGAGAAACCCACGTAACGGGAGATTATCCACTGACTCTGGAAAATTTTGCATAGAATCTATGTTATTTATATTTATCCATTTATAAGATTTAAAAAATGAGAGAGGTGCAGAGAATTGCCAGTAAATTTACATCTATTATATCTAGAAAATTATGTCTACACATTCCGACGGCCTCATGCTTTTTATTTAAATTTTTCAAAGCATTTACTGTAAGTTCTCCTTATTTTCTTCAGTTTTAGAAAAATAAATGTAACAGAAATGAATTACATAATATTAGGTCGGATTTTGTGAAGCCGCATTCACGTTATTATACCTTATACGAAATATACAGAATTTGGTGGAGCGATAATTGGTGGAACTTCATGGTGCACAAATCTATGAATAAAAACACTTGCACAATTCCACAACGCAAGACTGTATTGTGGAATTGTACAAGTACAAGTAAGTAGTATTGTACAAGTGTTTTTATTCATAAATCTTAAACAAAATGTTCTTATTTATCTACTGTCACACAAACTTTAGAGAAATGTATATAAATAAGAAATTTGCTCTTTTTACTTGCGAATCCTAAAGACGGCTCATCATTCTGAAGTATCACTCGGCATGAGTTATTGTTTACAAAAGTACGAGGTATCTGATATTTCTCATTTGGAATGTCACGCAATCATCCGTGCTCACTTGTCACTCACAGCGACGGCATTCAGAATATCCGAAAATTTGGAAGGGAATGCCAAATATATTGGGAGGATTTATTTTTGTTGGCAGGCGGTGGGAAGCCTCGCCTCTGATAGCAAAGGTGAGTGAGGAGGCAAAAACGAACGACAAATACGGGAATTCTCTCATTGAAACTAAGTTCGAAAGGAACGTGCATAATCCAAACCTGAAAGGACCAGGTAACAATTTCGAATTATCCAAAGATATGAATAAAAGAAGTTTCTTAATAAGATTTAACGAAACTTCATTTTACGTACATACAATAAACGGTTACTTATTTAAATATTACGAGCGTATATTTTCGTTTAATAACTTATCCTTATACATTGTATATAATTTGCGAAGAGTCCGTCTGTCTGTCTGTCCGTCCCCCCCTTTATTTCAGAAACTGTTTGACTTGGAGATTCGAAACAAACTGCATTGTATTTTTACGAGTTAGAAACCCCTAGGAAAACTATTCCCATTACTAAGAAAGCCCGGGTTCGAACCCAGGAGTCCATAATACGGTTCCATAATATTGTTAAAAGTCGAGAATAAGATCCAAAGAAGGAAAATTAAATAAATTTTCTTATTTTAGTCGTGGAATATCGATTAGAAATTGCCAGTATTTTGATGAAATAGAAAAAAATTTCGAGAGATCTTTGAGGTTATAAACAAGTCCGTTCCCATGAACGACGAATGCGGTTATTGAATTTTCTCATTAAAACATTTTGAGAATTTAGGCCCATGTTGAAGTCATGATTGTTTATAGCAACATAACTATTTACAGATGGTTACGCGGATTTGGTGTTAGCGTGTCAAATAAATTACCTTTTGTGAAATCTAGAGATTATTTGTGTACTCCCTGGTAAGTTGAGAACCTTTCTTAATGTTATATTCTGAGTTATATTATATATCTTAAGTTATAAAGCATAACTATTTAGAACGTCGTATTTCCGCGGTCAACGAAAATGATTAACCTGATTAAGTAAGTGAACGTCTTTCTTATTGTGGTATTTGTTCTCTTTCAGGCGTTGAAATACAAGTGGTGAAGTAGCAGAATATTGAATATCTCACTCCTGACTGAAAAGGTAAGGCGTAAATACGTATGTTTAACTATTTGTAGAATGTAAATAATAAAAAATATATCAATGCGATAATAATTATGACTAATTGTCACTATCAATTACATAACATGGTGTTATGTACAAGTTAAAACTGATTTTGTAAACTTAGGCCCGGTATTATAACATATATTTAGAGTCGACTGAAATCTTCACTTTAACTCTAACAAAACGTATTTTTGTCGATATTTAAGCCTGCATTGGTATTTAACTCTTAAAAGTAACTTTAACCGCAATGCATCATGGATGTAAACAAACTACATGGCGGAAATTTCTAGAGCTAGCCTCTCGCCTCAGTTCGTTTATCGCTGAAAAGTAAGTTTGTTTAGTGGTATTTTTGGTTGAAAATCCTCAAAATATTTAAAATAAATTTGTCTATTTCCTTTACACAGATATTTCTCGTGACATTGCCTTTTTCTTTTTTGTTAATCATAAAACATACGTTTGGTGCTGTGAAGATTTTTTTATGATTCAGATACTTTAAAAGTGCTATAATTATTTGTTAATTGGAAGTAAAATGAATTTATTTAGTTTATAACAGTCAATTAAAGTTACTTTTTTAATTATTACATTTATTACTGATGAAGAGTAAGCAGAACTCAGTTTCAACGTCAAAATAGACTAATTTGACATAGTTAATAACATACATACGAATATTGTCATTAACTTATTGATTAGCCCAATTAATAATGAATGCATACTATAACTTACCTAAGTTTTTAATAGAAGTGTTTCACCAAAATATAACTGTGAATTTGAAAAGAGGCCATCAAAATTTCAATATTTTAGTATGTTAGACTTTCTACCAGTACGTTAGTTAGGTTACGTACCTAAGTTAGAATTATTGAAGCTCGTGTGACGATAGTGTGTGTGTTTTACGCACCTATAAGTGTTGGAGATTTTCCAAAATGACACTAAGTATGCGTAGAGGAGATTTAAACTCCAGTGGATTTAAATATTTTCTCATAAGTAATGTACGGTATCGGTAGAATGGGAGAAATGAGAGGCATGTAGTGTTGGAATCTATCAGTAAAGGTTTGCTTGGGACAAATTAGGGTCTGTAAAGCTCCTTGGCTTTTTAAAATCGTATAAGAACCATTTAAACCGTATACTTATTAATATTCAATGCATACAAATGAAATACCTGCAAGTGTATGTATACTTATTTACTATCCGAACATCATAAATTTCTTTATCAATCCATTTTCCTAGATAAAATCTTTAATGCGAACCAATATACAAACC
Organism: Sympetrum striolatum; assembly: GCA_947579665.1. Lineage (NCBI taxonomy): Eukaryota > Metazoa > Arthropoda > Insecta > Odonata > Libellulidae > Sympetrum > Sympetrum striolatum. The sequence goes on from OX388352.1 coordinate 81,922,498, forward strand.
ATAAATTCATCTACCACAAAGGCAGAGAGTGTCCTCTACCCGTCCACCATTAGCTGCTAAAATCTTTGGAGAGGATAACTTCATTTTTATTTACTTATTATCCCCGTTTAATTTCAACGGGCACTTCCTCTAGTTAATTGTTAAAAAAACGTAAATTATAGAAATAAATGATTTTATACCAACTGTCGGCTTGCGTGCCCTCACTGGATAAATTTGTCTCGACAACTGAGGGATGAGCGAGTACGCGCAGAATATACTAATTGGGCTCAAGATGTACTTGCTTCTGTATGCAAAGAAGATTGAAACACGGTTGGTAATGAATTAGAAGTTAAACTAATCTCCCAGCACTCAGCACCGAGTTGTTGCCGGTTTTCAGGAACAATGGAAAGGCCCAAAGCCATGCTATCATCTTCAGAGATAGAAGGTATTATTCCTCACGTGAACATGATAGTATGGCTATTGAAATGTATGTATACTTTGAATGTTTCTGAGAAGGTAATCCGGGCCCTTCTCTCATTTCCGACAGCCGACAGCAAAGCTTTGCGGAGCGCTGACAAAGGCGTCTATTTTAGATTTGTAAACCTGTAATAAACTTGTAAACTGCATGATTAAACATCATTTTAATTCAAATGAACTTGTTAGTAGTCAGAAAAGGTGGATATAAGGGACTGGAGGGGCTCCTAAAACTTACTTCAACGTCGCCTGATCGGTATTTGAAAAGTACGTGTTGCTAAATTACTTCAATTGTTACTTTCTATTACTTTTTGAATAATAATGGATTTACTTACATTAATATGACTTCCAACTGAAATTAAATATCCCCAGTTGTTTTTTGGGATATATTTGTTGTGAAATCTCTATAGCTTGCTCGTATAAAATTTGAATTAAACATTATTTTTTGATAGATAATGCTACGGACTAAAGAAAAAGTTTGAATGAAAAAGGATTTTGAAATATAGATGTTAGCATCCCTCAAGTTCAATTGTACTTCTAAATGAGCCCTATCGCAGTGCCTAAAGGTCAAGTATTAAAAAACGGTCTGATTTCCACCTTAAAGAAGGCCATTCTCCCTTGAGGAGGTGACTTTTGGAACTTGACTGTTGAGGGTCACCTATGACGACGGCGTAAACACGAGACGCAACCATCGACTTGTTCACTTTCTCTATCACTCTTACGCTCGAGAGGGAACGTGAATTGCTCCTTCAATGCTCAAGAGACTTTTTGCTTGTAAGTGCGATCATGATTCAGAAATGGTGTGAAAACGATCACAATTAAGAGGGTATCTTTTCTTTTCAGCGATTAAGAAATAGGCCAGATAGATAAACGGCAGTAGCAGTATGAACCACTCCTTACATTGCTGAATTTTTTTCGGAAACTTTTTAAAGATTCCGCATTTTTGTGAATGATTTATTTATTCAAAGGATATTCTCATCTTATTACAAACTAAAGAAAAATATATGTCACAGCAGCCAATGCCACCCATTATCAATACGTGTAAAAAAATATTGAAAAGTATGAAATATCACAAATAATTGGACAAAAATAAAAAAGTTACATAAAAGTGTAGAATCAAAAGAGAGTGATTATTGTGCAAACTCAGGTCAAATCCCTTCACTATCGAAAATTCTTAAACATAAAATAATGAAGATGAAATACATTCTAAATAATAATTATTTTATAATTAGATAAATAAAATTCTTAGAGCAAGTCATATAAATTGCTTGAAATATGATAATAATATTTTATTAAATATATATTGATTTTTGAAAAAGGCCATTTTAAAAAATATCCAACATTTTAAAGAACTTACGCTTTTGTTCGTACTTAAAATGGAAAGAAATATGCCAATATTTTTAGATAAGTAACTCTTAATCAATATAGCCTATTCAAATGTGCGCATATGGATATATGCATATTTACAGTTGCAGGGAAAGCTCGCGAAAATTAAATAGAATCATCAAGCACTTGTGATATGCAGGAGAATCAATTGCTTCATCACGCCACGAGGCAAATAAAAATACTCGAAAATGAAGCCCTTGATTTGGAGAACGGAAAGCTTTTGAAGAGTAAATGTTCGGGTTGAGTGGCACACCCACATCTGCAATTGCTCAGAAGCCTCACCTTTTTAACAGCTCCTCCTTATCTGACCTGAAGTGCTCCGATGCCTGGTCCTCTTTTTAATCTTCTCTTTTCCACTCTTTTGAACCTACTTCTTGTTAAGCACATCCTTGCCGACGGCTTCCAAAAGTGACGTGTACAACAGAGCTTTAATTTTTATTTCGCGATAGAATTTAATGCTCGGATTAACCCCTCTCTGTCCAGTATCGTTTCGCTGAGAGATTTTTCCGGTGAAACCCTACGCAAAGCCCATAAATATATTTCTCTTTATTTGAAACGAGATTCCCTTTACGTCTTCAATCGATTTCCATTTAGTTCAGAGCATGTCTTCGTTTTTCTCTTTTCGGCAGAAGCTCTTATTCGAATATCCTTCTTCACTTAAACCTAGTGATGTAAAATTGCGATGTGGAGTGATGATCATAATCAATAGTGATTATGTTTCCGGTCAATGTATGTGTAAGATGGTAGTTATATCACGCTGTATTTGTGGTAATGAGCAAGTTTGAGTCTCGAGTTCTCCACTATGATCAACCAAAAGCTTAGAAAAAGTGATGCTTACAATCAAGATGCGGATTGGGATAGTTTTCCACGCTATCCTCCACCTATGCTATTTTCCACCAAGATCATTGTGCTTTGCAGCATCCATTGAATGTGTTACGGTAAAATAACGTGAAAGAAGAAAAGACCAGAGGAATGATCATTCGGATTAGCTAATAGCAACACCTCCACTTGCTCGAGAGGCTCTCATCTCGGCTAGTAGAGCCTCTATTGAGTTTATCTTTCGTTCAAACTTTTGGATTAGTGCTTTGTATGTGGTAATAAATATGTTTTATTTTTATTTACGGGTTATTTGGTGGGAGAAAAACAAAAATTTGAGCCTAGCAGCGGATTTTTTTCGAAACCTGGAGAAATAATAGTGCTATATCATGTCAATCCCTAAAATTGTTAATAAGAAAAATTTTTAAACAAAATTTATTTAAAACGAAATAAAAAGGCTTTCTTAAAGCAATACAAGTATTCTCAGCTTGGTCCTTATCGTCAAACGTCTTTTATAGACCGTAAACTATAGTCGACAACAGCACTCAAGAGGAAAAAATTGTCGACTATGGTCGACAACTACACTTAAAGGGTTAAGTAACGATGGTGTTGTTACACCCCCTGCCATAGTACTCTGGTGGCTCGCGGGGTATATATCTAAATCAATTATCCAATTCTGCCGAAATAGTCTTTCTTACAAAGGGAATTCGAACGGAAATGTCACTGATTCCGGAAGAAATACTCGTCCTCCTCAGAAGAAAAATTCCTCGGAGTGAGAGGTGTGACTGAAAGGTCAGAGTGCAAAATTGGAGAGGGGAAAAGAGTATGAGGTAGGAATTCCGCACCAGAAGCGATGAACTGGTTCATGGAAGTTAGGCGGTCGGTAGAGCAGCTGGGCAACGCGCGGTGAAGACCCGTAGGAGGGCTTCCGGTTGAAGCTAGGAATCGTGGGGGTCGCCGTGCATCCTGTCCTGCGACGACCCGTCCTGGGAGAAGGATTACTGCTTCAATAAAAATATTCGCTTCATTGCATTTCGAGAAGAAAACATATCTACCTAGAACTGAGATATTATAAATAGCGCCTCATACAAACATACGTGAGTATTCTACTTTTCGGTAGGATCATGTGCATTTACCCTTCCTCAACGCCATCTCCTGCGTTTCCGCTTTCCCCACCCTTTGAATTGTCCAACATCTTGTGCCTTTGTCTTCCCCTCTGTTGTTTTCCTTGAATTCTAACTTCAATTACAGTCTTCGGCAACCCATCTCCTCTCAGTATTTGACCCACCCATTTCTTCTGTCGATGCTTAATCACATCAATTAAAGCCCTCTCCTCCCCAACCTTCTCTAACACCTCAGTGTTTGTTTTCCTATCAACTCAACTTAATTTTTGCATTCTATGCCAAACCCATATCTCGAAGGCCTCCTAACGTTTGACTCCCTTCTTTCTTAATATCCACGTTTCACACCCATAATGTAAGACACTCCAAACCAAGTATTTCACCAATCTTTTCCTGATTCTTTCATCAAAACTTTTTTCATCAATTCCCCTCGCTTTATAAAGACTTGCTCAGAGCTATTCTTTAACGAACCTGATTCTTCGTATCTTCCATCCCACGAAAGAGTACTTTCCAAGTAAGAAAATTCATCCACCTGCTCTAGTTTTTCCCCATCTACCCTTATCGTTAACTTAGCTTGGTTTTTTACTTACGTTAATTTTAATTTTAAACTCCCCTGTTTTATCATCAAGTGCATTTCCACAAATAAAACCCAAAAAGAGGTTTATTGGATTAGGCGGCCGAGCACCATCGTCAGAACCTTGGGTTCAATCAAGAAAACTTTTGGGAACCAAAGCTTTGACGATGATGCTTGGTCGCCGAAACCGGTAAACCGCTTTTTGTGTCCTATTTGTGGAATTAGTAAAAGTTTTTTCTTTTGACTTCGACATTTAAAGTTTTTTAAATTCAATTCCACCAAATAACGCTTGAAAATATTTATTTAATTTATATTCATATTAATAATCCAATGTCCCTTCTCATATCTACTATTAAATTAAAATTTTCTTTTAGGAATTCTTACCTCATTCTCAATAACGGAATAAAAACATATTTCATTAGGTGCAGATTGGCGAAAAATTTATCTTTTATTTACCCTTTTCTCAGTATTGAACATGGCTGTGATAATATGAAAGAAGCACCTTAACTAAGGGTGTTAAACATGTTTTTGCGATAAAGGCAAATATGTGTAGAATTACGGCAAAGAAAAAGGTAAAAGTTATAATAGCGAAAAACCATACGTGATGTGACTTTTCTGAGTCATATCTGTAACCAGAGATCCAAAATAAATTAAGAACAGCTATTATCATCCATGTTACCGGGAAAAAGTTAGAATTTGTCGTCCTGCCTAATTATAGAATGAATTGAAGAGATTAGCGCAAAATTAAACCAATTTTACCCATGCGGCAATCTCGAAGATTGTGGGATTTTCCGCATCCTTCCCGTGCCGCAGTTTGGGAAGCTCCGTTGTAGAAGAGAGAGGAAATGAATTCTGCTCTCCTTTTGGTCCTTGGCAGCTTTGATATTACAGGCATGCGGGATACGTGGAACAGCGCAGCTTCTAATTTGACTCGCGGGCCTGCATTATGTCCGCCACACTTCCTCATAAATCTGATTTCCGTCGCAGCGGTTCACTATTACCTTTCCCCGCGTTCGAGGAAGAACAAAAATATCGTTCTCTCCGCGAGGCGATCTTTATTTTCATTCTTTCACACGTCTGCCTGCCGTGATAGCTAAGGAAAACAAGACACCCATGCTCCCGGTTTTTTCAACGAACGAATGCTCGCCCTCTTGAAAAGTCGCCTTATTTTTCGATTACGTAACAGTAAACACTGCACTTCAGCCAGCGAAGATATCATTAAGGGTTCTGTTTTCCTTGAGAAACAAAACATTTCGTGAATTCGGCCGAATTTCGGTGGTCGTAAGAAGGTGAGGTATGCGTAAAGATGGTCACCGAGAGCGATGATAAGATATCAGTAATAACATATATCCATTAGGGCGTGTTTAAAACTAATGAGTCCATTCTTTCATAAAATCAGTTTGTCTTTTGGGATTTAAAAGAAAGATGTTACGACAAGAGAAAGCTATAGGTAACATATTTTTATATAATACCTTAGGTCCGCCATTATAATGTATAACTATTATGGGCTTTAATTGCAACTTTCATTTGAACATAACGTATTATAATCGATAGTTATACTTTTATTGGTATTAAAAATGATGACTAACGCAAGTACTTGATTGAGAGAGTTGAAAATCATCATTATATATTTAATTTTAATACATTGCATGCCGTTCAGTTACGCTTGAACTAGATGAAAAGTAGATTTGACTAGACCTAATACCAATCTGGTACTTAATTAATCTTTATTTGAAATACCAAAAAAGTGTTTACTATTGATTATAATAAGGTTTGATAAAGCAAAGACTCAATTTAACTCAATTTTAATGATTTATTATAATACTGAGCCGAAAACTTCCTTAAGGAGAAATATAACATTAAGGAAAACATGTTTATAATTGGCAACAAAAAGTCCCGTCAACCACTTAACTTACTGTCAACAATTCATGCAAAACTTAAAATTGAAATTAAATAACATATGCATAGCATTAATTATATACCGGGGAGATGTATGTAAATTAGATTTTGTTTTAGTTTGACGGTGTTCGAATACTGTCTGTAGGCAGTGGTTATTTTGGAATATTCTTTTGTGTGTAACGTCTTGTGTTAGGGATTGGGGTTAGAATTAAGTTGTACATACCGGTGTAAAAGTATGAAACTGGAATTTCCCTATAGATGGTGCTTGCTATCAGTTTAAAGACCGTAAGAATGCTTCTGCAGCGCCATCTTCTCCCTCTAACAGCTGACAAAGTTTGTCAACACGCAATAACCTAAGTTTCATACACCGGTATATTTTTCTATAACCTCAAACATGTCGAGTTTGAGCCTACAAACTATGATTTGCGGACAGCATTGGTTTTCTGCTATAATTTGGAGAAAACTGCTGCAGAATCGCATAGATTGCTTGTCAAAGCATACGGTGAACATGTTCTTGTCAAAACTTAGTGCTTCGAGTGGTTTAAAAAATTTTTAAGTGGTGATTTTGACGTGAGGAACGAGGACCGTGGGAAACCACCGAAAAAGTTTGAAGACAAGGACTTGCAAGTTTTATTGGATGAAGACGATACTTTACGATAATTGACGATTATTTACGATACTTACGATAATTTTCAAACAACGGAAGTGCAATTTTTACAAAACAAATTCCGGTTTCATACTTCTACGCCTGGCAGACAAAGGTTGGAGCTGCTATCGGAAGAAGTTCTATTTGCATCATATGTAATAATAATAATTGTAAGTGCTACGTTGCCCTGCAAACGAATTTTTCGACCAAAGAAAATTTTTTCACTGTTTATCGTAGTTTGCCAAAGGATACGGGTTCGGCTCAAGAATGTTTTCGTGGACAGTTACGAATGTGCTAGTGGACAACAGCTTAGGCGAATTGGATACTGCCTGCGCTTGTTTACTAGTAAAAAAGTGGCTGTATTTTTGGCAGTGTTTACGCATACTTTAGAATTTCGGAATTCACATTTCGTCTCACGAAGATCTCGGCCAGCAAGGGCGATTTTGAATCATGTAATGTGGACCATAAAACTCAAAGGTAGCGCAGATGACTTACCGAATAAAAAAATAATTCTCTAATCTGTCAAGGGAAACACTCTGTATATTACCACGGAGAATTATATTTATTTGCGACCAGTTTAGTTGACAAGTAGACATCTTCACACCTGAAATCTCTCTTCGTTCACATAAATACTCGCAGACAGAAGGAATATTCTGGAAACATAAAGGTTGTTTCTCTTGTCGGACAGTGATTCCTTTCCACGACGCTCACTGAGATTGCTCATGTAAATAAGAAAACCATCACCTAAATTTAGGCCCTCATGTTTGATAAGTGGTGCTAATATTTCAATTTTATGTATTGATTATTTTATTGTTATGATATGTACTGCTATGTATTTGTGAATGAAAGGTATTTGAGGAATTGTTCGAATTATTAGTTAAACGCGCATGGTGTTTGTAGTGGCTGTAGTTTACGAGTATTTTGTAAATTTTATATGCATAAATTGTAAATTAGAGTATTTTTTTACTATTGTAGTTAATGGAGGTTGTTTTTAATTGTTAATGTTTTTAGTTGCATACGTATAACTTTGAAATATATTTTGTGTTAGTTGATCAGTGTAGTGCAAGATAAAGTCAACATCTAGTATCTAACTGGGGTGGTATAATGAGTAAATAAACGAGCCGAACATTTTCCCACCAAGAGAAACAGTGCTATGAATACAGAAATTCACTTTTAATTAATGCATAAAAATATGAACCTGTTAGAACAAAGTGAAAGCTGCACATAAGATGACAAGAGTTCATTATAAGGCTGTTCTTCAGGAAGATAAATAACCAAAATGTTGGTTAATGTATAAATTCAATCGTAGAAGCCCTAACTTGGTGGAACTCCGTAATCTGGATCATATTAAATAAGCAATTCAAATTCCACAAAAATTGTTTTAATGGTACGACCGGTTTCGAGCTAACCGCTCATAGTTAGGCACAAGATACAAATGCAACAAAAATGTTTTTAGCCTTTGGGTGTAGGAGCTGTGGAAGGGGGAACCGGTCGTACCATTAAAACAATTTTTGTGGAATTTGCATTGTTTATTTAATATGATCCCGGTTAGTCAATGAATTTATTTTGCTATTCCAACATCGACAATTGATGCAATGTCTAATTCTTGAATATTAAACCATTGTTTCAAGCTAATGAAAAATGTAAGTAACGGTTGGGTAAGTTTGAGCCACTTGTGTGAAGAACCCAATGACGAATGGAAGTAGAGAGGGAGCGAAATATATTTCGTCGATTTATCCGAAAAATGTATTCTTGCGAACCAACTGGCTCTTCAGCTTCTTTACTCTGGAAATGCGAACCCGGAAATCCAACGGAGAAAAAAATTGAGCACCGGAAGTGGGCGCTGAGGATGAAACAAAACACTAACGGAAAAGTGAAATGGTTTGAAAGATAATCCAGCCGCTTTCCCTCAGCGAAACTCATCACTATCACTATCCGGCTAACATTTTCCTCTTTTATGTAAGAATTCAGTTGGCGCACCTAGTCGCTTGGGAAACACCGAACGTATATTTTTAGCCTCGCATAGCAGCTACCCGCTCCTCCTTGCGTTATTTTTGCCTGGAATCGGCTGAGGAAATTTTTCTATCCCTCGCATATCCGAGCTTCCCCAGGAGTAAGAGTGGTCGTAGGTGCAGACGCTAAGAGTAGAAGTCGGAGGGGCTGACGATTGCACGTATTCCCGTGTTTTATCTCAAGGATACCTATGAGTGCCGTCATTTCCAGCATGTTATGCGTTTTAATATCCTGGTCGTGGAGTGTAATGCGAAACTTCATGGCTGCAACATGGTTTTGAATCATTACGACTCCCGGCAAGTCATAAGTATGACGTTAGCACGCCAACCAAAATGACAAGCCTTAAGAGAGGAATGTAAAATAATATTGGGATGAATTACAATTTTCCTGAAATGCCATTGAATTCGTGAATTTTCCTCACACTCCCGTGCAAACATCAACGGATTGAAATAGCAAAATCATCTCGTTTCTGGAAAAATTAAACACAATGTATTCAATTCCACAACTTTTTAATTCCACCACACACACGACCGGTTTCGACTAGTCATAGTCATCATCAGGTGAGGAAAGCAGAGGGACAATAGTATATATACAATTCTTACTTATGGAGGGGGTAATGGTACCAGAGAGGGGTTAGAAGAAGGGGGAGGTGGGGGGTTGAGTGGAGGTAAAAGGCTGACTAATCCTAAAAGGGGAGAAGAAGTGGCAAATTGGTGTATATTAGTGAGTAGAAAATTGTTTTGCTTATGCTGTAAAACTTCAAGTTGTTCCAAAATATTTAATTTGGGGTCTTTATGTTCAATATGTAAGATATGTGGGGAGAAGTCAGAAAAATGTTTTTCTTCTTTTCATCTCGTTTCGTCATACTTTTAGAAAATCTTGAAGGAAGGAACATTTCCGGAACCGTTCTCGCACTTCAGTTCGTTAAAATTTTATGAATAAGTTTAGCATTATAGTTAATATATTTTCATCACTAAAGATTCTATCTTTATTTTTAAAGGCAATTATATTATATATTATTATATTATATTCCTTGCTGCTGCTGTTATATTTTTTCTGTCATCTGCCCTCTTCAATTCGACATAACTTCGGAAACCAATTCGGCTCTTCATTTCTTCTATACATTTATTTCTTGGTCTTCCATTTCCTTTCTTTCGTAGAATCTTCCCTTCCGAATTTCCCGTCAAAATATGTTTTATCAATATATCTAAACTTCCCTCTTTCCTTAGCTTCCAACGATCTTCACCGATTCAATCTTTTCTATTCACCGATCTCATAATACCTTATCATTCGTTTTCCAGGCGATCAATTTAGAGCATGTCATTCCTCTCCATACCCGCATCTCTTTCGCTTCTAGTTGCTGTTTTTTCCCTTATACCGATGGTTCGACTCTTACCAAAGATTAGGTGCGTAACATTTACTGCGCAACCTTTAAACGAAAATGAAGTAAAATTCATTTAAGTATATAAGGCCACTAAAACTAAATGTCACAAAATCACCATGTCCATATGCGGTATCATGTTTTTGAGCGGAGATGTAAAATAAATTCTCATGTTTGAAAGCAGGTCGTTAGTCAAAGTTGTTATAATAATCCATTACCGATTCCTTACCATTTTCTGCCAATTTAAATTTATTTTTATCCAAAGGGCCCGCAATGGAGATACGGAACGAGTTAAATAATGAGTTTTTTTTTTAATTATACAAGGCTGTTTTCCTGCTAATTTTGATAACTTTTACTTGAACCCTCGTACTTGAGTGTGAACGGATATGAAATGTATCTACATAAAAATATAGTTTTAAGAACTTTGAAATCATCCTTGTATTAGTGATGTAAAAGAAGGTTGAGTGATACATATCCACAGCTGATATATTGATACTTCACCGAGGCAACAGCAACAACGAACACAACAAGTACAATCTAAAAGATGTAAAATATAGCTATGTATAACATGGAAATTACAAAAGCAGTACTATTACGAATTACATAAAAGAGTAATCAAATCAGATACAGGAAGAATTGCAATAGTACACAGTAAGAAAATAAAAAATATCAAATAAAACTATATTTAAAAAATATTAAATTAAATTTTAAATTAAGTATTCAATTAAATAATAAATTATTTAACAAATTAAATAATAAATTAAATAATATATTAAATAATAAATTAAATGATAAATTAAATGTAAGTTAAAGAATTAATTAAAGAATAAATTAAAGAACAAATTAAATATCAAATTAAATAATAAATTAAATGATAAATTAAATAATAAATTAATTATTAAATTAGTATGTTTAGGAAATGTCGTATCTTCCTAAGTACGCCTCATTCCCTCACCAAAGTTATTGGTAGCCTACGGTGGAGGGCTTGGATTGACCTTCAGGGTGAATGCCTCACATCGAACATGAATTATCTACGGGATTTTGCGCAGTAGCGATATCTGCGGAATACAAGCGGCGAGACTGAAAGAATAATATAAATTATTGCCACCTGAACATTTTCCCCGTGATAGGTATGAATGCATCGTTTCCACGAATTCTGCTTCATTGGCTTCCTACGACGAGAATGATGTCGCTAAATAATTGAAAAGTCCAATCAATAACGCCCGACGGTTCTCACGGCTCAGCGATAAAAATTTCTCTCATCTAGTTCAATCATCTGAGAAAGCATCCAGCGGTCACTGACGTCATATTCAGCGATTCCCCGTAAACAAATTCTTTGAGCACTCAAACAAAAAGTGTTGAGGACCAATTCACCTCTAAAGAGCTCTACAGAACTTAAGAGTTTTGCGACGCACTAACCGAGATGTTTCTTCGGATCATAATATTACCACCTCGAAATAACACCAATCATTCATCCTCTTGTGCGAGTATTTAAATATATTATCGATAAATATCCTTTATCCCTTTATTATCTATATGCAGTTAATTACGGTTAAAATTGTTAGTTCTTAGACAAAAATTCTCATAGTTGTTTTCATCGATTAATTAATTTGGTTAATATTTACGGGAAGATTATTCGTCTTAACCATAATTTAAATCGTAACAACTAAGTACAGTTTTGATGAATGGTAAACCAATTCGGTATCATTTGAAACAGTGTATTTTGTATGAATTAGGAAAGGGTATTTTCTACTTAGTTCTAATTGTGTTTTTATTTTTACTATGTTTAATGGATGATTTTATTTGGCATGGAATTTATTTTTGATGGGTATGTGTTTACGCACTGCATGCACTGCATTGCAAAAAGAAATAAATTAGACGTTTGAAAGACCATCGTCTTATAATTTTTAATCATTCCACCAGAATGGATTACTACTTTACTAATAATATTTTTATTAAACTTCTGAAGTAATGATTATCTGCAATATGAATGGATTTACATCCCCATCAATCCTCCAAAGATGAATTGCTGAGCTTCTAATCTATCCTGTCATCAAGTTAATTTACTTGCTTTCCGATTTCCCCTAACGAGGTGTCGCCGCTCTCTCTGCCCTATTGTTTGCGCTAATTCGTGTGATCTTGAATAGTGAACTCAGCTGGGATATGGCGACGTCATCCCACAGCTATTTCATCAGTGCCGATGACATTAAGTACGATTTAATAATCTTGATCTACGTTGATTTTAACCGGTTCTCCTTTCTCTTCCCTCCACCCAGTACACTCCTGGCCAAAATTAACGCAGCACCTCCCTAGCGATTCTTACGGCCGGTGCTGCGTTAATTTTGGCCAGGACTGTACATCGAATTGCAACCGAACATAAAGTAAGACCTAAAGAGCCTTCTTTTTATAAACGGATTTAAAACCAAAGCCAAACCGAAAATTAAAACATCTTGAACATGTAACCGTTATTCGTTCTAATATGATTTTCTGTTTCGAAAGTGTAACGATATTTATCTTCACTGACCATCTCTTATGAAGAATTTCGGGCTCCCGGATAGCCATGTGCTCAGCGCGTTCACTTTCATTAAAGTGGTCCCGAGTTCGACTTCCGGTGGGAGCTCAGGGGAGCTATGACGTATATTTTGAGCAAGCGTCGGATACCGATTCTTCAACCAAATCGATTTCTTAAGCTGTGACAAATGTTCGATTTGAGCGACCTCGTAAGCTCAATCGACTCGCCACTGTTCGATTCAATAAGATTCGAATTCGAAGTGAGGTAGAAGAAGTGATAACGTTAAAGTTACCAGTCAGTAAAGTTTTAATTTTTATAGAAAACGTATCCCTACGTTTTTGACGTATTTTCGACCCGGTCGCCGACACCAAAACCGAAATTTCTTACTCAATAACTCCCAGGAGCGAAATGAACTAAGCGGTCGAAGCACTTTTATCGATACTGCTGCAATGATCACTTTCAACTAACTTATTCACGTTTTTTTCGTAGCTGACCTTGTAGTTTATTAAAGACGCTCAAAATTCCATTTTATTAATACGCACACACTCAATATAAGCATATAAGAAGAACGATAAGGTTTAACAACAAGATAGGATCACCCGGCTCGGGACTAAATCGGAATTCGGGTTTTTCGTCGTATATGTTACAGTAAAAGCAGGAACTCAGCAAATGTACAAATTTACTTGACATTGTATATATTGACGCAAGATTTCAGTATAAGTGTGACATCAGGGTCGGAATGTATACTGCTACTATTAAATGTTTACATTTTCACATCAAATGCTGTAAAAGCATCCATCACCTTGGATCATCATGCTTTTCATATGTTCCTGTGTGAGAGTTTGAAAGTTAGTGAACGCTAAAATGATCGTTTATTTTTACATGATCTATGAACACTGGAGTACTTTTTCTCTTTTATAGATACGATCTTAGATATGTTTTTGTTTTGGTCTTATTTTGAATTTAGAAATTGATACTTTCACTGCCTGCATATTAGCATAACTACTCTTTTGATATTTATTGAAACTATTTACGTGAACTAATTTGAAATTAGAAATATGTCTCACGTACAAAGATCGGAATTCAAACTCTTCTTCTCTTTCAAGCTGTATAGTAATTTAATCTTCCCTTTTGTGAATAATAAGGTTTTTAAGATGAGAAACTTTTAAATTAAAATAATTATCTTAGCAGCGCCTCTCTTTCTCCTGTATTCTGAGTTTGACTAGGCTAGACTAGGCGTAGTAGGCTACGGAGTGTCTGCCTCTACTTCGCTAACGGACTACGTCTGTGCTACAAACTGTTCCTGAAATAGGAGGTGGACAAAATTACATAACTAAAACTATATAAAAGGATGTTTCAATATCGTAGTGGAAATTTTAATGCATTATAGATTATACAAAAGATGAAGCAAGAGTGATGGTTAACTGAATGCAGCCAAGAAGAGAATTCTCAATTGAAATATTTTCCCATCACTGAAAAAGAATTAAATTCACTGCACCGTTCAAGCAGGCTGTTCTTATTCAGCTGCGAGGGTTCAAGGGTTAAGCTATCTTCGGTTAAGAATTTCTGTGAGTCTGCATTGCCCAAGAAATTCGTTGAATCTTTGCTAATCTTAGGGAAAAGAGATGAATTGGCGAAAGAAATAGGAGAACCGAGGAAAGCCATAGCAGCGCGATACTTGAAGCAAAATTGAATTTTAAGTGCAATCAGGGAAGTTATTTAAGCGAGTTCTGTGAGCAACCATTTTTTTCGCCGGACACAAAAACTACATAGTGAAAAAATATTACATTAGGTTTGACCGAGACGTTTATTATCGAATTACAACATATGAACATGTTACAGTTTAATTATCGAGGAGACTAGCGACGACAATCATGGCCGACCGATTGAGGATCGGTCGGACGAGCGGGCAGATGACTGAAAGGCGCCGAGATCAAATTATAGTAATAATAATAATAAAAGGTCTTTATTCCGGCGAAATTGAGAGTAGGAAGTCTCTTCTTGCATCTAAACCATCGTCATATGAGAAACAGAAAGAAAAAGACAGTTTGCAAAAGTACACGAAGAAAACTAATATGTGGATTTAAAAAGCCAAAGCTGAGGGCTCAGGAAAAAATTTCCACTGCAGGACAAAACTCACAGGAAAGAGAGTGTGAAAAACCTGCGAAAACTACAGATAGAAAACTATATTTTGTGATGAAGGAGAATGAAAAGAGTTATGGAAGACATTATCTCTACCTTATAACCGTTTTGGAAGGGCCAAAGGACACCACCTAAAACATTGGAGGATGAGGGATGCCAGAACAAGACTCACCATCGATAACCCATCTGCTAACGACTCTAAATCATCCCCCTCCTTATGTTCATCCGACATCACCCCCTTGGTAAACAAAATCCCTGGGGTGGAAAAAGCCCCACAAAAAATACAAACTTACAACATAATGCTCAAAACCCGCCAAAAAGCATTAAAATTACGGCATTGCTCTGTTTCTTTGAATAGAAAATTAAATCACAAGAACACTTCGAAGAAAAAAATTGATTCTGCTATGTGTGATCTAAGGTAAACTTCTGGTGTAGAATTTCCTTATATATTTACCATTTGCCAGTTTGACAGACAGTTTGTCGGGCCCTATTTTAATTCATATGGTCTCATGAACTCTGGTTAAACGTGCCTAAAGTGCCATTACCTGAAGATGACTCTATGAATAAAAACCGTGGTCGTTTCCAAATAAAAAAAATCATGTGGTTAGTGAAAGTTTATCTTTTTCATTTATTCCTGATGGAGATATATCACGAAGTCACAGCCAAAGCATTACGTTGATCTGTCAGCTTTTAATCGCTTTTACCGACAACGCGCTTTACAAAGCCGAGTCTTTCAATTGCTTTGCCGCGGATTATCCGCATATGCACGCTCCACTGTAAGTTGGTTAGGTAAGTAAGTAAGGCTGATCCTTAGATATTAAACTGAATCTTCTACTTTTAGTTAATTGCTAGGGAGAGTCAATTGTGGGAGAGTATTAGACTTCTTCATGTATAGCCCGGATACATTCCCGGGCTGCACCAAATTATATATGGAAATAGTAGTATTGTTAAAAGTGCTTCGACAGCTTAGGTCATTTCGCAAATTGGCTCCCACCGGGAATCGAACCCGGGACCGCTTTCACCAAAGGAAAACGCGCTGTCCACATGACTATCCGGGAGCCTAATTATATATGTATTCCATGCATTTTACACGGATAATTTTAAAGCAGTATTTCCTTCGAGGTTCTTATCTAAGAGGGTATATAAGGGGTAGAGAATATTTCAATAAGCCAAATGTTTTGAATGAAGGAACTTAATTACGGTGAAACTATTTTTGACGCATCAATATTTACGGATGTTTGGAAAATTTTATCGCTTGGTCCAGGGGTGGCTAATCTTTTATAGTTCATGCGTCGATTTTCTCATTTTTATTTGAGAAACCGCCACAGAAACTATTATGATGCCTCTTAAATTATAATGTGCCATAAACGGTATCGTTAAACTATGATAAATGTGCTCTCTAGATTAAATTGGTAAGCTATTATATACTTTTAAATATTTGTATTGTATTGTATGGGTGAGTTTAAATAGGGGAATGCCGGTAGGCTAAGCATCTATAAAGTCTACTAAATTTTGAGAATAAACATTTTTATGTGCTAGTTTATTGTTTGAAGTTCAACGTATGAAATGTGCATGATTTAACAAAATAAAAAAATCGCTAAAAAATGATACTACATGACCCTTAAACATATTCGTTTTCACCAACACTTCACCGGTAGAAGAATTCCCTATGAATTTCTTTTGGCAAAATTATACTAGTACTTATGATATGAATATATTTACATAAATAACTTTTAAGAGTAAATTGCCATGGGAAATTAAGAATAAAATACAACTTTAAACAAAAAAACGATGATCGAGATTTCTGTATAATTAAAAAAAACTTATTAATTTGTTTTTACTTTGAAAGCATCATTCTTCAGGATTCAACGCTTATATGAGCTTAGTTTTCCTTGTCCATTTTTTGATAAGGTTATTTCGAGCAAATTAAACTTACAAAAGCATATTAAGATAAGGCACAGCACAGTCATTACTCAAGAAGTATGCATTCATTGTGGTAAAGTCTTCAAGAATAAGTATAGCTTAAAATATCATAGCACATATCACTGTATGATGAATAGATCCCCCAGACCACATTAAAACCGCTTTAAGCTGCGATTTCTTTTTATTATGATGATTCATGGTGATTATTTGGAACATTGAGGTCTTATCCATCATTCAAACCAATTAACAGACCATAAAAAATTAATTAGTCAGCTGGAATGTTAGTTTTCTCCATGATTGGAATTCTGGAGTTCGTAAAAAGTATAAATTTGCCGCAAATTGTCGTGATATCTTTGTCTAAGCGCTGACTCTGTTGAAACATTTTCTGTCAGCAATTTCAATCTCTCTTTAGAACTGATTTATAATTTTGGCGCATTTCATTAATCCGCCAAAACCGGCGCATTAATTAAATGCACCTGTTTGGCGGATGTACCACAAGTTTGCTACCCCTGACTTAGACTACGAAAGTTGGATTTTGTTAACTGAAATCATTTTTATGTCATTCACTCGTAGAAACGGGCTCATTGATGAAGAGATTCGTCTTAGTTACTCTTTTAATCCTATGGCTTGTCTGTGTCAGCGGACTTAAAATTCTCCCCAATTCGTGATTTGTTATGAGGCAATGGAAGAGCGATGGGGTACATGTTTTGGTAGCACAAGCGAGTGAGAAGAATCAAGAAACGGCCGTGGTATTGCAGTACGTTCAAGTAAAATGTAGATCGAGCCTTGCCCCAGTGAGGGGGTCTTGGAGGGTTACGTTGGCCTACGCCTAAAATAGTTCACCGAAAAAAACTGGAGGACGACCGACGTGGCTGCTTTGTGTTGATCACCGGGACCTTGAACTTTCGACAGAAAGAAAAGTACGGACGTAATGCTTCAAAATGTAACGCTTTAACCTAATTAAATGTTCTTTGATTGAATGTTTATGGTTTCTTTTAACGGCATAAAAGTATTGATAAATAAATTCTCCGATAAGGAAAAACTAAGCTATGTGAAGATGTAAATAAGATGTATATGAAGAAGTAAATCCTTCATAAGTTAAAATCGTCTTGGATATTTCCTCTCCATTAATCATCCAAAAGTATAACACAGAAGTCAGGCATATACGAAATACCATGTCAAGATTTTGAAATGGTTTATATCGGGGAAACAAAACAGATTAAGAATACAGATTCAAAGAAAACATATCCCACTTCAATAACAACCAAATGGACAAATATACTTTTGCCCAGCATATAAAACAACACTATCAACGATTTACATAGGATGATTTAAAATGGAAAAAATCCGCAAAGAAAAAACTACAAAAATGGATGTTAGATCACATATAGATGGAAGAGGAGACTTTTTAGTCTCAATCTCGCCTATAATAAAGACTCCTAATAATAATAATATAACTCGTGACCGCTTCGATAAGGTTTTGGTTAACTTGTTCTAAAGGAACTTGCTCTAATTTTCTTTTATATCGTGTGTGCATAGAATTTCTATTCTTTAATTTCGTTTTATACATGGGTATAATTGAGTAAATAGTGATAAAACCCAAAGGCTTTCAACGTGTTTGTCTTGAGTAGGATTTGGAATAAACGGTTGAAAAATCTCAAAAAAGGTGATTAAAAAAATTAATTTTATAAATGTATTCTCAGTGCATGTGTTATGAGCCATAATTCAGTTCTCAGAAATCGTAATTAGTTCAACTTATCCTAGATATTTGGCTGATATAAAACCTCTTATATGGAATACAACGCGCGAGTTTTCGTGTTTAAAGTTTCGACGCGACTGATGAAAGGTTGAGGATATATAGTTTGAAAAAATATACTGTCCTCTGAACAGTCTCGTATGTACTTCGGTCCCCGAGAAATAGCAAGCATTTACTTTACTAAAATTGTCACTATTAAATCGAACTGCGATTAAAATTACCGATTTCTGTTTTTGATTGCATTAAATGCTACATACGTCACTGTATGTTACATACTTCAATTTCAATGTTTTCAGAGAAGTGTCAATAACAGCAGCTTATCTAGTTTACCTCCGTTCAGCATCCATAAAGAAAAATCCATAATGTGCGAGCATTTCAATAACTAAACCTACATTTTCTTACTTAGGTAACATCAATATTTCTTCCAACGGCGAATATAGGCCTCTGCAAGTTTAGTCCATGTACTGTAGAAGTGTTGACGCAATAATATTGTCAGTATTTCTGATCGTGCAAGATGTAATATTTCTGCAATCTATCAACTGCAACATTTCTGCAGCAGTCAAGAATGTCGGGTGTCCGTCCAGTTTCGATTCTATATTAAATCACAACTGCTTTTTCTCGATGCAATTTGTCCATCCCTCTTCAGAATACCTAATTCCCTCCAATCAGTGGCGCAGCCAGGATTTGCCAATTGGGGGGGAGTCCAAGGCTTCCTAGAAAAATGCCTGCCTTTCAGGGGCTAGTGTATTGCCCGCTACTTACTACAATATATGTCAATTCTTTCAAAAACTAAATGAATTGGAAACTAGAGGAGTTTAACGCTTATGTGGCCAACTTATTAATCTTTCCAATATAGTTGTTTACACAAGCGAACTTTTGGAAACTCATCATAAATGTTGTTTGGATTTCTAGTTTGGACGAGTCCAATATCTATTAAAAAGTAATTTTTTTCTATGCTGAAGTTTTTTTAGTGTTGTAGATATTTACTTTCCGAGTCTTTGAGAGTTCTTTCTTCCAAGAGGTTGCCAAGCGTGAGAAGGACAAAATTAGTTACGGTTATTTGGCAAACGATATAAAACGTAACATCCACTCATCAGATCCCCCAACATTGGTGCGCCCATGCTTATTTGAATATCTTTCATCATTAGACTATATCACCAGCAGATTTAAATCCCAAGGAAAAACGGATTTGAAAAAATTCTGCCGGGACCGGGATGCTATCTCGGGATCTTTCTCTATTTAGATACATGTATAGGGCTATCTTTCTATAAGTTGGTCATTTAATAATTATTTACGGTGATCTCAGCTAATTGTAATGGAAATTATGAAAGTTTATTTCGTTTATAGAAATGTAAGAGGATTCACCTTGCTTAATATTTTCGAAGTCGTCACTATTAACTCTCGTATGAACCTCAAAATATCTTCGTACAAAACCATTCTAATTGCTGCTGAGAAAGTTTTCAGTGATTCTGTAATATCAAATTATCCGTCACCCTTAGCATCGATTCAGCATTGCCATATGCAGTTCTTTGAAAATGTACCACACATTCTTTTTTATTTCCTACAATTAATGAACTTAAGGTTTTGAGAAACTGTAAAATTAGGTTTCTGCAAAATTTCCAGATTAGACAGTAAATCTACTCACCAATTCGAACGACTTGTGATTGCAAAGAAAAAGACTTGTAAAATTCTGTCTGTTGCGGGAAAAACATATCTTTTATTTTCACTTCATTCAATCTTTCTATTTATCTATCCATTTTGACATCCTTGAATTTTATAACAATATGAATTGGAATAATACCGGAAATAACTTAGATAAATTAATTCAACAACCTGGTGATGGTGTGCGCAAATCTCTGGAAACATCTAAATTTACTCCGTTTTTGAGTAATCTAGAACTTATGCATTTGGAAGATGTAACTCACATATTTTCTATGGTTTCCATAACAATATTATAAACACCATTGGTTTTAGTGATGCTATATAAGAGACGCAAATGTCTTATGATCCTCATATTCGATTCATCAGAAATTGGGTATCACAAAATAAAAAAAGAATAAAATTAAGAGGAGTAACTGGGAGTAAAAGTGAGGTAAAATTGGAGGACATCCCTTTTTTCAAATTTTATTAGCTTCTGAGTAGAAAGTTTAGGTAGCATATATCTTTGCTTATAATATGGAGAAATTAAACTATTTCCAACCATATGGATTCCATTTTTGTATTGTAAAGTGCTTTCTTTCCGGGGATTCAAAAAAGGAACAATATCAGAGACTTTCAGGCAACGTAGCAAAGGAGAACTATTACATAGTGTTCAATGACATTCAATTTTGTTATTTTTGAGTTATCTTACTTGAATTTCTCGCTTTCTTTATCGCGAATAATATTAATTACAATTAATAGCATGAAAGAATAATGCTTCAATAACTATAGACAATGATTCTTTTTTATGTAAGTTCCGTCATGATGGGGGAAATTCACAAAACGCGATGTATACACTCAGATCCATATTATCAACTCGAAGGTAATGGTTTTTCTAATTTTATCAATCAACCAATTTTTGAGGAAAAATTGAAATAGTTTTTTATTTGCTGATTTGATTATAGTACTTGCTGAAGTTTTTGTTCATATATTTTATGAATTACCTATGTTTTGGAAAGTAATCGAACAACTATCAAACTCCTTTGTGGGTAATATATTATTGCTATTGTAAATAAAAATATATTGCAATTTTATAGATTTAAAACACTTGGCTTAGAAAGGTCGGGTTAAATCCAAAGATTGATAGTATACATTTGTTAGTAAGTTAAATGAGGTCCATCAATTTTACCCAGGGAGCTCATTACTATACCTACTTAGGTACATACATTTGGCTTGATACAATCTAGTATTTTCTTTATACGAGTTTGTTTAATTTTATAGTTCATTTATGTTAGAACTATTGCAGCAAATTTTAAAATAATCATTGTCACTATCCCTTGGGTAGGTACATACTTATCAAGTAATCACATCACAGTTAATTCTTATAGGATAAAGAGCACCTCCCAATATTTAACACTAGCAGAAGTGCCCGTTGATTCTCAACGGGGATATTAAATTTCATAAATACCAGTGTAACAACCTTAATCGTAACACATGCTTCATTATTGTCGGTAGATAGCAAATACCAGACATTCCAATCCAATACACCAAGAAACTTAAGTTACAATTAAGGGCCATATTTATAGTCGACTCCTTCACCTATACTTAACGAACCCCTTATGAGTAAACTGCCAGGCGAGCGGTACCTATTGGTATTTATAAACGACTCCCAGCAGCCCTCTGACGAGGAGACGGACTCGTGATAAATTTGGCAACAGCGTTCCCAAATACCTGTTTCGCTGTTCAGTTTTTTTAAATATTCCTTTCTGCTAATTTGTTTTGGTTCACATGAAATCTCGTATTAATGGCAAAGTTTGAATATGTATTGTAAATTCTAATAACATTTAAGCTCTGCATGGCAGTAAAAATCAGTTTCATGTCTGTCCTCATCCATTTTCAGCTCTACCTGTATTTATTTTCATGTTTAAACCAAGGTTCTGTTGAGCTCAATGTTCCTGTTAAAGACATTTACAACCGTCCAAGAAAGGAAATGTATATAAATAAAAAATAACTTCAATTTACAACAAAACTATTAAATTTATAATAAAGTACCAACAATTTACTAAGGCAGCCGTTGTTGAAACTGCATTACTATGATCAAGATATAAATAACAGGTTAACGTTTGTGAGGTTGTAGTTGCTTTGTATCTGGTGTGATATTTACAACTGTTCATGAATGTTTAATTTGCGTCCTTTAGGTGATTTTTTTTAAAAGGTGAGGGAAGAGGTGATTATACGGTAAAATTTCAATTTAACCGATTATACTTTAGAAGGCTTTTGAAGAAGGACATTTTGTGAAATTTTAAAACTCCCACGAACCGAGTTCTCGTGTCATAGCTTTGAATTTAAAAATTCCCGTCACCGATGTATCAGTTAGCGTAACGCAACGTATTAACGCCGGTAATGTTAACTTTAAGTCGATTAAATAAAAAATCAATGAATGAAGCAGCTGCTTCATCCATCTAATGCTTAACAAGTTTCGGTATCTAGTTACACAAAAAATAGAAATTTTGACTTCATAAGATAATATATAGGATACTTTTCACCAACTTTCTTCCCATTCACAGATAAATCAGTGATAAATCCTGATTGAATACATTTTCTCACGCCCCATTAATTTCAACTTATTCTATCCATGCGATTTATGATTATAATAGAAAATCTTTTTCAGAAAAATTGTTTGTTATTATTATTTTGTTGTATTGTATTGTTCAAACAATACAATAATGCAATGTAAATAATATAGCCTGCCTGTGAACGGCTTACAAATTAATTTACATGACATTTAAGATCAAGAAACAGGATTGTAAATATTCATCTTTTTGGTCCTCCAGAGCCAGATGTAGGCTCATCAGGAGGTGCCAGGTTAAATAACCACAAGCCTAAGATTACAAATTATTTAATATTTGGAGTATTTCATAAATTAATGATGAAAATTAAAAACAATTTCAAACGTTTCTAGCAAAATAAAGCATTAAGTTTACAAAAACATTCACAAAATACTACTTATGATTCCAAAAATTGTAAATACTGCATCTACTTATCTATTGCACTAATTATGATATGAAAATCAATATCAAATTCAGCAATTATATAATGATTCACAATAAACATAGAACATATACCAAGTATGTAATACACAAGACTCTAGAAAGCATTATATATAAAATCACAAAGTACAACAGCAGATATAAACTTAGATACAATCATTAGCATCCCATAGAGCAATAAATGTACAAAATCAACTCAATACAATTTTGACATATATCATAGTATGTACCAAGGGATCTGTTATTTGTTTTTCAAAATTCAGTACAAAATTTAAGTGTATGTTATAAGGTAAGTCATTAAATAACATAGGTATTATGACATCAAGTCGCTTCCTGCCATACATATTATAATAACTTGGTACATTTTACGTTATTCTATCTCTCCCTATCAAGCCTTGTTTTGTAGCAAACTTTTCCTTGTGTTTATTGGAAAAGTAATTTACTGTAAGCAGGATGTAAGTGTGAAGGTATTGTAAAGGTTCCACTTTCTGATTTATTTCTTCTCTAACTCTAATTTTCATAACTTTTGTCTTGTGAAAATTTATTTTTAATTTGTTATTATGGCACCATTTCTTAATTTTATTTAAGTCAGTTTGTTGAGCTCTTTCAGCCTCATTGAAGTATTTGTGAACAGATATTAATACAGCGTCATCAGCATACAAGTATAATTTACAGCACTTTATAACAGAAAATATATCATTGATATATATTAAAAATAGTAATAGGCCTAATACTGACCATTGTGGCATTCCACTGTAAATATTTACTGTTTCTCCTGCGTCAAAGGTTATGTATCGCGACTACGACAACGAAAGGCCACAAAGAATCAGCAATCAAGAGTAGGAATCACCCGTGCACAACATAAATATATCTCTACTAATACGTATAGTAATTGCCAATAAATTCAACCTCAATGAAATCAAAATTTTACGTAATAAAACTAATAACTTCACATTTCTTAACGACTGCCCAAGCTGAGGTTTTAAAACATCCGTTAGATAGTTTTAAATGCATTAGGATAAAATAAATGTATACCGAAAATATTCTGCTGATTTGTACCCTAATTTAAAGAAACTTTGAGGATTTCACAGTCCACTATTTCATTTTATACATCAATTGTTGAATTTAATCGAGCGAATCGAACAGATTATCCGCCATGTTTGTTGTTTACAAAATTAGTACGCAGTTTTGCCACCACCGGTAAATACCGTTTTTGGCCTTGGGGACTGCTAGGCGCTGGGAAACTCCTAGGAGTCGACTATAAATACGGCCCTAAGTCTACAAAGTGGTTTCAACTCAATATTCAATCTCATATACTTTGAATAAAAAATATATTCTTCTAAGACAGTGTAAAAATATATTCTAAGATCACATTACAATAATCGATACCATGTTTAAAGAGACATTTTCAGCCAGGTACAGGGAGACAAAGTAATCAAATATTAAATATAAATGACAGAAATAAATTATATATCACTTTAATAACCACTGACGAATATACATTGCGGAAGGTAAATGTATAATGGAGCTGAATTGTATCTCAATCTTAATACGTGCAACATAAACACGGAGAACAAATAACACAAAAGTAATTGCAATGCCAAAATATAAATAAAGATTAAACACCAATAACCGAAGGATAGTAAATGAATACGGAGCGGAAGTTCTTAAAAACAACGAATGAATCACTTTTTGAATTCTGCATATAACAAAATAAAATTGCTTTACCTTTATAGTCCCTTGTACGTTGGAGATCTGCTACAACTTTACAACTCGACGTTCCACTCTTCAAAGATTACAAACACCGAATCTGGGAGATCTTTACGTTCTCCGCTAACTCCATTTCCGTAAATCGCAAAATATACATCAATGCAAATAGATTAGATTTAATACTAAATTCAGAAGAATATATTCATCCTCAACTTACCAGGATGTTTATACGCAACCAGTTGAATTGATTGAGGAAAATCAATATTCAGTAAACCACAACTATAAACTCATTTATTTTACGAAAAAGACTGTAAACAATTACGTTGATATAAATAAAACTTGTTTGCTATTGACTCTTCAACAAAAAAAGGAATTTTTAAAATTTTCGTATATTTTTCAGCAAGATTCTTTACAGGATAATGTAGTTGCTAATGTTTAAATCTCTAACTCATATACTCTTCATTTTCCATGTCTTCGTATGGAATTACGCATGAGTTTGAAATCAACCTTGATCGTTAGGGGGATGGGTTGTTTACGACCTCAAAATTTCGATAAAATATTAACGTTCTTTTTTCAAATTGTGCGCAATTTCGAGTAGAAAACGATATTCCACGACAAAAATAAGAATTTGTATTCTATTTTCCTTCTACTGTTGCTTGATTCGACTTTCTAGGACCATTATTTATAATTTAATTTTGAAAAAGAAATGAACCCTGCAACGAAAAAAATGACCTTTACGTGCATTTCTTATGGAAATGTTTTGACCAGTCTGGGTTCAAACCGTAGACTTTAATTAAATAAAAAATAGCCTATACTCTGTGCGGGATCAAATTTTAATAATGTAGAAAATTTCAAAGTTTTGCGACTCTCGGTTCTCGAGTTTTAAGCGAACATACATACACAGATACCCACACTCTATTTTATATTATAGATTAAATAGTGAAGCAATTGTTTTAATTTTATTAATCATACAGACCAAAACTTTATACAGTTCTCTGTGAATTTAGTTTCCGTTTCAATTTTTCTGGAAATTCAGAATGCATAAAGAAATAATTTAAGTGATTAACTTACTCGATCAAAAATATGCATTTTTAATGCCTGATAGTTTCAAGGAAAAATTAATAGGTACTAATAAAAAATTAAAATTTTCCATTAACTAATTTTCTAAAGAAATCATTTCCAAGAAATTAAACATTTTTCTTTTATAGTTATAAATACTGGGATAGATATATAATATGTAAATGATTGTGAAGTTCTTATGAAAATCTGAAAGGCAATAATTATTGTACATAAGCATGATTTTCAAAATTTACAATCTCACGCGTTGGCCGAAATGCCGGGAATTTTTTGGATGAAATTGGAGTTCATTGTTAAGAAACTTCACTTTAACATGGGCGTCAGAGTCGCCAGGAAAGCAAATTTAATAAATTATTTATTTATGCTCCAAGATATTCTTCTCCAGTTGTCTATCTTAGAAATTTCTTTCTTAAAAGTGTCTAGGTACAGTATGTTGAATTAATATTATTAGTTTTGAGAAGGAAAATTAGACCATACAATTGAAAACTAATGTGTTCAAATAAACCTAAATCGTCAATCATTTCAATTCCCTTGGGGCCTGATCTAAGAATTTACCTTTTGAAAAGGGTGGAAAATGTATGGAAATCTAATCAATTTAAGAATTAGGTTTACTGGTCAAGCAAGAACCTTTTCTAAAAGACAAAAAGACTTTTCAAGAAAAGCGTTGATGAATTTTCTACATTTACGAAGCCTTTTGCATGCAGAAGGCGATAGAAATGTTTGAGGGCATAAATGAATGAATATTAATACCATTTGGCCTGGTGTCTATTAGTAGTCCTTAAGAATAAATACCGTATATGCCGGCCTATAAGTCGACCTTTGAAGCTTAAAAAAAATCTTTCAAAAACCGGGGGTCGACTTATACGCCGAACATAAAATTTAACCCTTTACCACCGAGGGGTTAGGAGGGGGAGGGGAATAGGGGGAATAGGTGATACTGCCTGATATACACTTGTGGTACACAAACTCTCACAACTCACCAACAATTATTTCTTACCGAATCTAATTTTTGGCAAGTCTAATTAACGTAGCTATCATATAAAACAAATTTCATCACAAAATACAATTGTGCTAAAAAGTATGTTATGTTATGACATGTTTTCACAATAAATGAGTTAAATTAAAATAACATTTTCATATATTTGAAATAAATTTGATGGTTTGTTTTTGTTTATATAATCGTTATGATTGGACTTAGCGTTAGGAGTCAATGGAAGTTGTTTTAGCAGTGTCGTGATTTGATATTACTATGCTATATTACCATTATTTCTATAATAAATGTTTAATACCATTGTGTTTCTGTTTAGTAACGCATTTTTATTTGTGTAGCCTAAGTGATGCTAACGAAAAAAAAAACTTCTGTAATAGTTAAGCAGAGGCGGGAAGTTGACATGGCAGCTGAAAGAAACAATTCCAGAGTCTTAATCTTATGCGGTAAATATTCCTTAAGATATCGTGCATTTATGGATACCGTAGTTTTTCTTCCTGTAAAAAAGAGCTGGGGAAGTTGTTGCCTTATTTTTGGGTCGACTTATACGCCGGCACATAAGGCAAATAAAAATCACTAAACAAAGAAAATGGGTAAAGATTATTTTTTCATGAGATGGCATGCACCAAGGAAAAATACCATGGAAGAATAGACTTGAAAAAGCCAGGACCGGAAATCGAACCCGATTAATCATACGGATTCGATTCCCGGTCCGTCGGACTTTTTTCAAGTTTATCCTTCTTTGGGAAAATCAGTAATATTTAATCTTTGTGATGTTATTTTCTCGACTACGTGCATGAATTAGTATGTTTAATTTATATTCTAGCAACAGGTCCAAGCGTTCCCTGGAAATATAAAAGGGGCTTCGCTACAGAGATACTCCTACCATGTTATGCCCGCCGCGTCTTGAGTGGAACATTTAGGCCTTCGCGGCTCTTCGTGAACGAGACATCCACGAAGCACAGGAATCCGTATCCACTTCGGCTATAAACTCGACGGAACGGCGATTTACCTTGTAGTTTTACTTAACAAAATGAGTGAATATTTCATATTTCGTTCCGTTTTACGTTTTCAACAAATGATCATTTTAATTACTAATTTTAAGGAAAATCATAAATAATGTCCGATTAAAAATAATATAGATCGAGACCAGGAACGAGAAATATACAAGCAATCGAGGAGGGAAAAGAGATTATTGTCTTATGTTCTAAATAACAAGTACTACGCATAAATATACCAATATATCCTAGGTTCAAATCGAAAACATTTCGTCGGACCTTTTTCAACTCTATTTTCCTTAGGAAAAAATAGTGATTTTTAATCTTTTTGATGTTATTTTCTCGACTACGTGCATGAATTAGAATTTTTAATTTATATTCCGAAACCAGAAGCTCCTCTATCTGTTGAGAATTCACTTTAAGTTTTATGCAAGAAATTGGAGCTTAATGATCTATTTCTCGAGTTTTAACCAGCATTAGTCTTAGCAGAAACAATTCTACATCCACACTTTATGCAGTGGATGTGCCCGATGATTCCCAACATAGAGGAAAAATCCTATGAATAATAGATTTATTTATATGGAATATACAGTATACATAAAATTGAATTAGAAAGCAGTGAATGGAATGCAAAATTAAAAAAATTATCATTATTTATTCCGATATCAAAGAATTTATTGTCAATCGATTCTCCCTAGTCTGAGAAACTTCATGGTTTTCATTACTAAGCCAGCTTCGAAAGTAGCGCGCAACAATGGATTAACTAAAGTTCAAAGTTAGATCAGTTGGTAGCAGCACAGCGAAGTCAACCTTCTGCGACAGTAGGCAGTTTTAAATGTATTGACTCCCCAAGCTGTGAGCTTTAGCCGCCTGATGCCAGCACAATACAGACAAACTTAGAACTCCAAGCGGCAGAGGATTGAACTTAACGCGCTACTTTCAAACATAGAAATTACCCGTAATTTTGTACCTGTAAATTAATATATAAATTGACTCAATCATTATATAAATGATAATTAAGTTAATATAGAATAAATTAACAACCCGTTTCTTCTTGAAAAGTGGTTTATTCCATTCACTCATTTTGCTATGGAATACTACAAGGTGAATCGTCGCTCCGTCGAGTTTAAAGCCGAAGTATGGTATGGATTTCTGTGCTTCGTGGATGTCTCGTTCTCGGAGAGCCGCGAAGGCCTAAATGTTCCACTCCAAACGCGGCGGGCATAACATGGTAGGAGTATCTCTGTAGCGAAGCCGCTTTTATATTTACAGGGAACACGTGGACCTGTTGCTCTGACGAAATGGTATCCGCCTAAGAGGGCGGGATTTCAAAACTGCCACGTACGCATCCCCTCCTTACACACACCGTATAGTTACGTCTTACTATTAGGGACCACTCGTAAATATTCGCATTTATCTTCGGATGCATCCATGTGCTCGCAGATGCCGTCCCCCTTAGGTGTTTCTTTGTTTACTCTCCGTTTTATGGCTGCGAGAAAATTTCTTTCATTCGCAAATACATTTATTGAGACTGCTACAACAATTCTAATCTAAATTTTTATCTCAAAAGATTGGAATGCCTACGTTAGTTAAAATAAAGGATGTATAATATGGTTATATGCCAACTTAAGGATGTGGAGATCAAATCTTCGCTTTTGAAAGTGTAATTGAAAGAAGCATAAATGTGTGCATCGAGAACTTGTTGACTTGGGAAGAGCGTTTGACAAGGCGAAGAAGAGATACCGCAAAATTCTCCGGTTGAACATTGAGAAGATTAATGAACAATTGGTGCCATGAAGCTACAAAAAAGGCTATTAATGAGTAAATAAGCGATGAAAAAAACGTATATTACATATGCTCGAATTTAGAGAATGGCATGTCATGACTGATACTCAAGAAAAGATCCCCCAATAGTTGCAAGGTTACTTTTATCAATTATTATTCATCGAAAGCGTACTATCTTCTTTGATTTCAGAAGCCCTAATATTACACGTTGTGCTCCGAAGAAACGGTCTAAGATGAAATTTTCTTCTGTGTAATGGGTTGCATGAATATCAATCTAAATTTGGATGCCATGGTTCACAAGGAAGATAAATTCACTCTCGTTGTCTTAGAATGTACTTCACAGTCAACATAATATCGCACAAGAATCTTCTGAAGACGTCTATCGAGGACATCAATTGAGCAGATTCCGGATAAGCAAAAGTCGATCATCACACAAATCCTAGAGAATATTAATCCGGTAAGTTGCTTGAAGTTTCCTCAGACCTTCTCAATTATAAAGAGTATGATAATTTTGAGAAGATTCCGGAAATTTCGTCTGAATACCGTGATATTCGTATATTTCCATTCGATTAATTTTGCGCCCCTTAAACTCTACAGCAATTCCTAATGAAAACAGAATTTAATTATAATAATTACCGTTAAAGAAAACGAGGATCTTTTGTGTTTACCTTTATTTTCGAATTCACCAATTTTTAAAACCATTTTAGGGGGTAGACAGATTAAAATTTTCGAAAGATTCGGGGGATTTCTAGTGGAAAATGTTAATGTTGACTTTAATTTGCAGTCCGCCCGCAGAATGGCGCTACATGAAAGAGAAACAACTCGAATGTCGGTGTATTAGAAACGACACACCATCCACATGCACTCTCCCTAAATGTAAACAAGCGAAGAAGTTTGGCTTTGAATCTCATAGTCTCTCGCTTAGAATTTAGTTTACCGCCAAAGGTTTAGAATTTTCCGCGGCGAATATATTTCCTAGGTGGTCTCATAGTCATGCGCCGCAAACTCAGTGCTCCAGGTGAGCACGTGGAAAGAGGAGCATAGTGAGTCGAGGGTAATCGCAGTCCGCGTAACCCTTCTCTCTCGACCCTACTGAGCGAGCACTTGATTCGTCCACTAAATCGGGGTATAATTGTCAATGTAAACACCCCAATCATTGGGTGAGCGTATCACAGAGGCGGAGCGATCTATTTACGATTTCATATTGATTTTCTTTGCTAAATTCGTATTCGTCCATGGTTCTTAGCGATGGCGAACGCGTAGCCTACTAGTGGGTTTGAATTTTTGATTGAAATTTTATATGATATATATCCTTGGCTATAAATTTATTTTGCGAATTAATTCTCTTTTCGCGTTAGGAAGATACACGCTTGGTTTTTGTCGTAAGAATTCAAACACAATGGCGGACGTTCTGGTTGGCGATGCAATTGAAAGTAAAATAATCGTGACAATCTCCTGCTAACACGATACATCTGAAATTTATATTGTAAATTTTTGCTCAAGCAGATGCTGATTTATTTTTAAATGTCGTTCAAAGAATTCCGTAAAAGTTTCTCCAGACTTTGAAAATAAAGAAGGAGGAAATTCAAGTTGTCCTGACACTTGTCAGACTTCTTTGTTTGTATCTCACGATGACCACGATAAGTGATTTTACTGATTTTACTTTTCTTTCCATCACGTGTCTTAGTAAGCAATATGTCGATTACAACTTCGTATTATATAAATTAATAACAAATTCAATCAGCTCGGCCTTCACTTCGTGGAATTCCATAATAAATAAATAAAAGAATAAATTAACTAAGTCTATATTCCACAGTATTAAAAACATACAACACACGACCGGTTTCAAGCGTCATCATCTGGTGTGAGGAATTATCGGAAGCACACAGTATATATAGAGTCCAAGGTTAAGGTGGGGAAAAAAGAAGGGAGTATTAGACATTAAAGACAGAAGAAAGTTATCTACAAATAGAAATAAATGTAGTACATGAGTATGTATAGCAGTAAATGTGAGTTGTATCACCATATAAACTCCATTCCCTGCTAACAATTGTAAACGGATAAGAACCATTAAAATGGTTTATGTTAGCAGGGAATGGAGTTTGATATTGTGATACAACCAATGTTTACTGCAATAAGTACTTATTTATTATCCGTTGCCAAGGATACTTATTTTCAGCCATTAAAAGTAATAATTGCTCAGGTAATTTGCTGACCGAGATCACAAAAATGAAAATCCAGATATTAGAGACAAGCATTTTGAAACGAGCGATCAGAGAAACTTAGAAAAACCCTGATGTGATTGTGAGAGTTCCCAAACCGGGTTATGAACCCATCAACGATGAAGGAAGTTAACACTCATGAAACGTAGTACGGCATAACCTGTACTTTCTCATTCTTGCAGCTAAAATAATCTTTCCAAAATGGATACCGTCATATTATCTCTTTCATGAGGCAAAAGTAAAAGGAAGATGAAATGGATATCGATGTATCTGTCCCTTACAATGTTAAGAGTTACACGTGTTGTCTTTTTGATATGTGTACACCTTGCAATGCCTGTCACTCTTCAATATAAAATACATGAATTAATTAGATTACCGATATAATAAAAAGATTTTCTAATATATTGGAAAAAATTTCATTCGGTGTTCTGCTATGTGAGGGGACATTCAACGACAATTGCTGGGCTACATCAGCGTTGTACAGGTATATGCATTAATATCCATGGTACTGAATGCAAGAAACCATTCAAGATTCATTGATATCCACATCAGTGCCAATTATAACATAAATAGATCGAGGATTATAGGAATAGAAACAAAAAAGCTCCACGTCATTAATTTTAAGGAAGACATTGCGTAAAGAAATGAATATTCGGTAGACAAAATATGTACCTAAGTGGGAACGTAAATATTAAAACAACATAATTTTCATTTCATTGACATTAAAAGTTTTTACTGACTTATTTTAATAAAAAACAGGGTAGCACAACATAAATTAATATGGGACGATGTCCTATATATTGAAGTATTATAAAAACTTTATTTATTAATGCGAGCATATTGGAAAAGGAACAAAAAAGATTTTCAAAAACACTAAAATGGTTTTTTTGAGTACGCACTTTGGATTATTGCATAACCACTCACAAATAATAACGCAGAAAGCAATTCCAGTAATAAAATTCAAATACTACGTATTAATATTAAACACGGGCTAAATTTTACCACAATTGGCGAAAAACGTGTCTTCGATATTTTAAATTTCTTAAACTTCAAGCCAATTGTAGACAAACCTGGGAATATATCCAACGTTTTCCATTAAAACTAACTTTAATTCTCCAAATTCCTTGATTTTGATGATCGTCGTCGACTTTCTGTTTACGTTACATAACAGAATGGCGGACGGATGACGGAGAATTTAGAGCACACTTTTACGTAAAGAAAGAAAAAGAGCAGAAAATTATGTAATTTTCAACAGACTAACATGTATAAAATTGTTTCTAAAGCTCTTTGAGAAGGAATTTGTCATAACATGTTGAGAAAATTGACAGATCGATAAATAATTCAAGCTTTCAACACCACGGCGGAGCACCGCCCTCCACTGCAATCTCGCTTTTGGGAAGAATTACGAGCCAATACGTTTCTCAATTGTGACTTACGGGAATAATATGCCTACAATATGTTTAATACTGACCGTAGATGAGGCAATGAACAGATAGATGCGACTCGTGCACCCGTTACTATAAAAGAAAGAGGTAAATTGATAGTATACATTGATACTACGCATTCAATACGTGACAATAATCGAATAAGGAAGTAATTTAGATTCAACTGGTGTTTACACCCCCTGCCACACGCCGAAAGGCGGCTTGTAGGGTATTAATGTAGATGTAGATTCCTTCCGTCCAAAATAAGAATAGAAGTTATATTTTCGTTTATTTTTTAAATCATTAACTTTATTATAAGGCCTAATTATGTATTATACTTTCAATTCTGTCTATAAGACCCTTTTTTCGATGGAAAATGTTCCGAATCTGGCGATATTTGGGCTTCCGCCGTCATGCGTTCGATGTAAGTAAAATATCGTTCACGTGTTCGATGTTTGATACTCAGCTCTTCCTTATTAATGAAATCATTTTGTTTCACATGTTTTTGCCTTATGGTTAGATGTGTTGCTGAAACTACTGTTATACTTTGGCTTAGAAGAGGTGTGAATCACGTCCATGTCCTCTTTACGTAACTCCTACCTCTTTTGAATCAGAAATTCTTGAGAAGTACATCTCTTCAGAGGGCAAAAGATACGAAGAATATTTTCAAGACGGTACAAAGTTAAACAAAATGAAATAGGGAGAGAAAAAACAAGTAAGCAAAACGTAGTTTCAACGATTGATTGCAGCTGTAATAATCTTTATATGCTGATAAAATTTCCCTTGTGATTTACTGTTTCATGAAGCAATGGTTTGAGAAACATGGAATTCATTTCGATCAAATTATTATGTAGAATAATAAGAGTTTTAAGTGTGAGTGATACATTTCTGAAACGTGTTCAACGTGCAATGCCAGCCAGTCTTCGATATTAAATATATTGAAATTCACTTATTTCACCAAATATTTGCTAATATCTGAAGTTATTTTCATGCGGTTAAATGTTAAATAGGAAATCAATAAGCAATCAATGCTGATCAACATCAATGATGTATATACAGTCCTTGGTGCAACACGATCATGCTTTTTTCCACACCGCGGCGGAGGACCAACTTCAGCCACGATCTCATCATAATAAGAATAATAATTATGAACGTCTTTTATTAGGGCGAGATTGAGACTTTAAGGTCTCTTCTTACATCAAATTATACATTATGAGAGGTACTTCGGAGTAAAACATATCTTAATACTGAATTTCGGCAATTGCATGCTTACATATTGTGTAATAGTATATTTAACTTAAATTAACAACCTGCCGCGATGGCGAAGTGGTTAGCATGCTCGTATGACAATTCTCCAACACCAAGGCCGCGTTCGAATCCCGGCTAACAGGATTTTTCAGGTTAGGGAATGGTCGTACGCGTGTCTGTCTATTGTTGTGTTAGTTTTAAAGAAATTACAAATAATAATAATTGGACGCATTCCGGCGGAAGCCCAAATATCGCCAGATTTGGAACATTTTTCCTCGAAAAATGGGTCTTATAGAGAGAATTGAACCTACTAAACATAAATGAGGATTTGAATAAACTTAATGATTTAAAAAATAAACGAAAAAAGACATTTTCTCATATTGGACGGAAGGAGTGCGTAGTAGCAATGTATACTATCAATATAACCCTTTCTTTTATGATAATGGGTGCACGAGTCGAATCTATCTGTTCATTGCTTCATCTTGGGTTGGTATTAGATATATTGTAGGCATATCATTCCCTTAAATCACCATTGAGAAACGTATTGGCTCGTAATTCTTCCCAAAAGCGAGATCACGGTGGAGGGCGGTGCCCCGCCGCGATGTTGAAAGGTCGGCTTATTTATCGACCTGGCCAATTTTCTCAACATATTATGACAAATTCCTTTTCAGAGAGCTTTAAAAACGATATTGAATATGTTAGTCTGTGGAAAGTTGCATCCTTTTCCGCTATTTTCCTTGCTTTACGTAAAAGTGTGCTCTAAATTCTCCGCAATCCGTCCGCCATTTTGTTATGTAATGTATGCAGGAAGTCAACGATGATCATAAAAATCAATGAATATGAAGGAATAAAGATAATTTTAATAGAAAATGTTGGATTTATTCCCAGGTTTGCTTAGTATTGACTTGAAGTATAAGGAATTTGAAAAATATCGAAGACCAACGTTTCTCTCCAGTTGTGCTAAAAATCAACCCCCATAAAATATAAATGCATAAGAATGAACGTATATGACTTGAATTGATGTTTGCTTTATTTATTCGTGAGGGGTTATGCGATTTTTCTAAGTACTCGCTCAATAAAATCACTTTCGTGTTTTTGATAACTATTTGGATCCTTTCTCAATATGCAGCGTCGAAAGGTACACAAATACTTTTAGTCGAGTTTGTTTAATAAATATGCCAGTATTTATGAATGCACACAGTGAAGTGGCGCTGTTAGGAATGAATGGTTGAAGATAATTTTCTCGCGCATTTTAGCTGTAATTTCTTTTTACTTTTCCTTTCACCGAAGGGCAGTTATAAAACATCACTCACAAGATACGTAGGGCCAAGATCTCATTTAATTTGAGAATATTTTACATAATTATGA
Organism: Sympetrum striolatum; assembly: GCA_947579665.1. Classification (NCBI taxonomy): domain Eukaryota; kingdom Metazoa; phylum Arthropoda; class Insecta; order Odonata; family Libellulidae; genus Sympetrum; species Sympetrum striolatum. The sequence continues at coordinate 81,958,628 of OX388352.1, forward strand.
TTTACGAATATAATTATTGTCATCTACATATTGCTTACTACGCATCACTGCTTATGCTCCTCGCACTGTAAAATATATGAAATGGAATATCTAATGGAGAACCAATCACTTGGTATTGTGAGATGATTTTAGGGATCGTTCCCAGGTAAGATCACAATTTTTCTTAGCCCTGATTATGTGAAAAGGTAAATTCATAGAATCAATTTTATATAAAATCACTACTGTAATATTTTCTGCCATTGAGAAACGTTTGGCTTGTAATTATTGCCAAAAGCGAGATCGCGGTGCCCCGCCGCGATGTTGAAAGATCAGCTTATTTATCGACCTGGCCAATTTTCCCAGCATGTAATGCCAAATTTCTTTTTCAGAGAGCTTTAAAACATATTTGTATATGCTAGTCTATGGAAAATTGCATCCATTTCCGCTATTTTCCTTGCTTTACGTAAAAGTGTGCTCAAAATTCTCCGCCATTTGCCCTCCATTTTGTTATGTAAAGTAAACAGAAAGTCGACGATGATCATCAAAATCAAGGAATATGAAGGATTAAAGATAGTTTCAATGGAAAACGTTGGATATATTCCAATGTTCGTTTAGCATTGGCTTAAATTTAAGAAATATCGAAGAATACGTTTTTCGCCAATTGTGGTTAAATTCAACCCTTGTATAATATAGATACATGAACGTTTATGACTTGAATTGATGTCTGCGTTATTTAGTCGTGAGTTTTTAATGCGATTTTTCAAAGTACGCACTAAAAAAATCGCTTTCGTGTTTTTGATAACCTTGTTTGATCCTATATCAATATGCAAGGTCGAATGGAACACAAATTCTTTTGTCAGCTCGAACTTGATTTATAAATATGTCAGTATTTATGAATACACAAAGTGAAGTGGCGCTACCACTAACCAATATTGTATTATTTCCTGCCTTAAACCAGTTATTGAATATCCGAAGTCTGTTAAATTATATATATATTTCTATATCATTTGTTCTATAACCATAATCGATTACACATTGTTCATATTTAGATATTTTGTTTTCTTTTATCTGTGATGCGCACAAAGCAAGTAATAACATTTCTCTTAATTTAAGGACAAAATCCGCTTAGTGCATTTTATAGACCCTCTTTACCGCATAGTCCCTCTTGAATATTCAGATATGTAATTTACCTTTACTATTCATCATAGATACTACACGTTTCTATCTAAGCAAAGACTTCGAAGACTGATCATAAAACAATTCCTTAAATTATCAACAGTAGAATAATCTTCGGTCATTTGGCTCTTTAAGTAACAATTGATTTGAACTCTCGCTTTCCCGAGTGAATGAATTAACATTTTGTCGATGGGTCGATGTCTCATTATTTAAATTACCGCATTCATAATGGCTTCTAAATTAAAAGGCCTCTCCTATCTCCTTCACCTAATCTAACTCCCCTTTGCCTTGCACTAGCGATAATTTAAAACTGATGTGATCCAAGTCGTCTGAAATAAAAACTTGTGGGGCGTAATAGCGACAGGAAATGTCGTATGCTTGTTTCACTAACCTATCGTACGTCAGAGTGGAAGTGCTTAATAGCCGAGAAATTGCAATTCACGGAATTTAAACGTAAATAATTAAGCTATTATCCTACCTTAAGTACTACTAAATTATTGTATCTTTTCATAGGTGCGATTTCCATTATGAATGTATCTCGCTAGTAATTTCGGAAGACGCGGAGAAATGATATATTTCTTTCTTCACGGTCTTTCATCCCAACGTAATTCTGCAACCTGTTACTATCGGTTGACATTGCGACTCCTTGTGATGGCACTGACCGTCAATATTTCTCATACGTTGCTGTACTTGACATATGTCGTTAAGTGTATTAGATGAAACGTTATTACAGGATTATAAGAAGCAGCTAAGTTTCTTTATTTTCGTCCAGAAAATTTTGAATAAATCGACCTAACAGCGACATAATATTTTTGCAATTTTTTAAAATTAAAATTCAAGAGTATGAAGTACTGGATCTTTTGCACGTCATTTGTTCCCTTATTCACAGGGCCACTGCACATTCTCTCGCAATATAAGCGGTGCGCCTGATGTTGCTCGCGCATTCACCGATGAAGTGCTGATCTGGACGAACGGAGCTGATGTTAGTATTTCAGTATGGTAAATTTACTTAACCTTCGGCGGAGTCTGAACAAGAAGTTCAGCTGGATCTTACTCGTGTGGACCACTTCTTAAGGAGAGGACGACTAGCAATGAATTTAAGGAAATTATGTCTGAAGTTATTATTTCAATTCTACATTATAAACTAAACGTTTGTTCAGTTTGATTGAATTGCTTATTTGACTAAGCTTCTTTTTCAAAGATTCATTTGATTTTAATTCATTTGAGATATTTTTTTACTTAAATGTATAATTTAAATTCTCAATTTTATTAAGAAAATGAATGATGATCTTCTCTTCTTCCGAGGCATTCACTGGATTCGTATCAATGCTCTAATCTGGGATGGACCAGCTACAATCTACAACGGGAGAGTTGAAGATGGGCCAGCTCAAGGACCCGATGGTGTAGTTGACGGTATTTGATACTCAATTATTTGAAGTATGTTCATAAAGTGATTGATATTTCCAATTAATTGCTGTTTACGGAAATTCATTCTCGAAATCCGCTCGTAGTTGTCGGGAAAGTGTTGCGATGAGTTTGAGATTTTAATAAAGTTCACGTGGAGTTTAACAGATGTGCAGAGTGTTAAATAATCGGTGTAACTTATGCAACAGTGTAGTGTTTTCTGAAATATTTTCGTGGATATTTAGGGTTTCCTCTCTAGTGAAAGCTAATGTCTTCGCTTGTTGTTTAATTTTGAAAGAAATTAATTACCTCTGAATTTATCGCGGGATATGTAAATACATCGAAAATTCTATACGGTAATCTTTGTAGATATTCCAAATACGAATTGATTCGCTGATGTTCTTGAACGGTGCAACCTCATAGACCATTATTCGTTGGCTAACGTAAGAATGTTACTTGAGGAAATTTTCAGCAAATGCCTTCCATTTTAATATTCAGCTTCTCTAAAATCCTGTGTTCAGTCACATTAGAAGCATAAGGTAAGAATGTGTTACTTTCATGTGAGAAGTTTCAGCATATGCCTTCAATTTCAGTATTTAAATGCTCTTAAATAACGTTTTCAGTGATATTAGAAGCAATGTATTATTTAAGTGAATTTTGATAGAGGTTCTAATAAAAATTCCCTGCCTTAACTGAAACAGTTACAAATTAAAATTCAGCTTGCTGTGTAACTCAAGCAGAGCTATATTTTCCTAACATTTGTAAGCTGTGCAACGGTGAATGACTGAAGGCTAGTTAACATTGGTCATTTACAAAAACCGTGTTAAATTACGAACTTAAGCCGTAATTTTTTTATTTTTGATTGGATCGGTAAAATTGTGAACACTTTTGATATGAAGTAAAGAAGGGCACGAGAACAATGCCCTACCCGCATTAAACGATGTAACGCATTTCAGTCCAACTTTTTCTCAATGTCGAAGGAGCGATCGGTGCACTCCACTTACCAAAGTCTATATCTAAATAAGTTCGTTCGGAATAAGAAAATCGGCGGTTCCTCTGAATTCAGTGTAAATATCCTTGAGTTGAAACCTTTTGCCAATAGTGCTGTGGTGTTCTGATCATTGTGAAAGGATTAATCTTTTCCTTTCGGACCGTTGAATTCCGGAGTATGCAAGTTTCCCTAACTATACGTATTGATATGCTGCTGCAACAAGAGGGATCGTAGAAGATTAAATTGATGTCACGCTACTTCGAGAGTGAATTCCAATGAACGTTTTGAGGTTTTAATTACAATTTCCTGGGTTTTTCTATTTTTAATCTTAAAAGTGCATTTGTATTCTGATCGTCCTTCATCCCATCGACAAAATGTTAATTCATTCACCCGGGAAAGCGAGAGTTCGAATCAATTGTTACTTAAAGAGCCAAATGACCGAAGATTATTCTACTTTTGATAATTTAAGGAATTGTTTTATGATCAGTCTTCGAGGTCTTTGCTTAGATAGAAACGTGTAGTATCTATGATGAATAGTAAAGGTAAATTACATATTAAATATGTTAATATTAATATTCAAGAGGGACTATGATAGACTTGCAGAGTAATGTCGTTTTAGGCTGGTCATAGATTGTAAAACTTTAGAAACTAATACGAAATCACCGGAGAAACTAAGCGGCATTTTTATGGATCGGTTTACTCGGAGGCTGTTATTTGTTATAAAAATCCACTGATTGTACTAAGTAATAGAGTTAACGGAGACTGTAACTGAATTTCATTCATCTGGTCACTGAGAAGTTTTCTGAATTGGTTTAAATTTTCGGTAAACAGCTTTATTCAAAATTAAATCTCTTGGCAACAGCTTTACGTAATTATCTGTAATTTGTATTTAACTAGCCTCACTGATAGATTAAATTATTGTAATTTCATATTTTTTGAACTGAATTAATAATAATTAGTTAAAGAAAAATTCATAATCTGTATGAAAAATTACCTTTTAAACCTAGTCGTTAATATTCAAAGTTAGAAACTAGTAAGAAATTGTTGATTAGGGTGAAAACTGGCGGAATTTGTATAAGTTTCATGAGAAGATGTTGATCGATAAAAAGTTACAAAAAGGCATTGTAAAGCTATGGCTGAACATTTTTTTACCAGATATTGATGAAGAAACAATTTCCCAGTTTTCAGTGATCCTGAAAGTTTTATGCAGTAGTCCTTCAATCAGTTACCCTGTTTTCACAAAGTTCTGCAATAAATTTCCGAAACTGTATGTAAAACTCCATAATTGTTTCTACATGCCACCCACCGTGCATACATTTTTTAATGTATAGTGCTACTATTGCAGAGGAAGCCATTCTTTCGATTGGCCAACTTTCGGAAGAGGCAATGGAGGCGAGAAATAAGGACATTCGTCGATTCAGGGAACACCACCCGAGAAAATATTCCAGGTTGACTGCCAATGAGGACCTTTTCCGGAGATAACTATTGACTTCTGATCCCGTGATCTCAAGTTCGCATGAGGTACAAACAAAGAGAATGAAGGAATTGCCAATGGATGTACGGAAACTTTTGCTTCTTGAAGAAGAGGAAATTGAGGAATCTCAGACTGAGGAAAGTGACGAGTCGGAGGATGAGGACTCCATTTTCTACTTCCACAGAAGTCAAATTATAGGCATGGGTCCATTATTTTCAATTATTTTATAGACTTTTGATTGATTATTGAGATTAGGTAAGTTTTAACTTCTCTAATTAGATTAAGAAATTTAGCATTAATTATTACCGCAGATTTTCAGGTTTTTTCTGTATTTTCGTTGAGATTTTTCCATATTTATCATACCTAAAGTAAATTTGATAACAAAATTAAGCATAGGAGGTCAAAATTACTCTAAGATGAAAGTTTTAGAAAATTCTAAAAACATTTACTATTTTTGGCCAGCTTTTGGCGGCCAGCCAGCCGCGCGGATTTGGCCCTTGTAGCGTTGTAGAAAAGTCGATTTATATATTATTGGGGCAAATAGGGGCAAGATATTATTTCAGATTTCCATTAAGGAAGGTTCATATTTAATATTTAAGGGCAATATGATCGTTTCCACGAGGATTCAATAGTAGTCTTCCGATCGTCGAAAGAAAACAGTTTATGATGCATTTTATAACGAACGAAAATATTCTTGCATCGAAAAGAGATATGTAAACCTGGGTCATTTAATTGAAATATATTTACGTACTTATAGCCGCAAAAAATGGGTAATAGAGGGAAGGAAGAGGGAACAATTCTGAGCAAAACTTTACATTAGTTCACATGAGATTCACACTTCACAAAAGTTCACATTAAAATATGTAAATGGACACTTTCACTTAAAGTCACTAAAATGCACTGACTATTTGCTGTCAATTATACAATCAAAAAGAAATTTTTTCACAAAATAAGTTCGGTTGCACAAAGGTAAGTCTTCACACTGACATGCATTTCCATTTTTCACTTTTGCTGAAAATTTCACCCTTTATAATGCATCAATAATTTCTTGTCCACAATACTCCTAATTAAACAACTTTAAGGGAAACAATTTCGCATACATAAACCTTTACATCAAATCTGAATTTCCTGAATAAGATAAACCAACAAAAAAACATGTGTAAGAATGACAAATGAAGAATTTGGTTAAGCAATACTTGATGAACTTCATCGTAAACTTATTTTTATTGCAACACTTGTACAGATCCACATTTCTCTTTCACTCCCAAGGAACTGTAAATTAGTGTCCTTCGACGTGAATAATATTTTCACAAATGTGCCAGTAGATGAAGTTTTGGACATCGTGGAGAAGTGTTTAGTGAACAAAGACATGACTAATGAGGTTAATCGTGATAAGAGAGATAAAAGAGCGAGAAAAAAGGCGAGTCTACGGTAGAAAGTCCTTATAGGCAGTCGGCGTTCGGAGCTGGAGCACGTACAGACGACGGCGTGTATGGTAGTTTGATATCATCGCTTCTTGTGCCATGTAGGATTTTAAGAATTTAGTGCCTCAAGTATTTAAACACTTTTGATTCATTTTCTGAAAATGAACGGACTCAATTCTGCAGAATTTAGATCTCTTTGGAGTCCAGAGGAAGAAAGTAAAGTTATCGGCATTTTACAAGAGTGGAAAACAGGCGTAAAAAGACCTCGCACAAATTACCATATCCACGAAAAAATTTCTCTCACCAGCTTGGTGGGAATTGTGAAAGTGGTTTCCAGAAAAGACGCGCGAGTAATGGCAATGGAAAATGTGGTATCAGTCATGAAAGATATTCACGTTTCCATAGGCCACAAGGGTGTAAAAAAAACGTATCTAAAAGTTGCCAAGAATTATTGCAATATTTCGCGGAAAGTTCTTTCGGAATTCATCAAGCAGTGCGAAAGATGCACCAAAAAGTTGAAAAGGAAGGAGATCACCGGCGGCATGGTGGTGAAACCCATATTGGCACACGATTTCAATTCCCGAGGACAAGTGGATCTGGTCGACATGCAAATTCTCCCAGACGGCACATTCAAGTACGTCATGCATTACAAGGACCACTTGTCCAAATACAGCATTTCATAGATTTCGGGGCACCTGTTATCCTCCAAAGTGACAACGGAAGAGAATTCACAGCGAATGTAATTAAGGTAATTTATCATTATTCCGTACCATTATTGTAAATTTGGAAAGTATATCCCCAAATTCACGCTATGATTCGTCCTTGATTCAAGGAATTGGCAGATATGTGGCCACAGCTTCTGCTCGTTAACGGGAGGCCTCGGCACACACAGAATCAGGGCTGTGTTGAGAGGAGTAATGCCGTTTTAAAGGACTCTTTGCATTGATTGCAAATTACATTGATTGCAAATTGCATTGATTGCAAATTGCATTGATTGCAAATTGCATTGTTTTAAAGGACTCATTGCATGGATGCGGGAAAATAATACCAGCAATTGGTCTAACGGCCTCCTGTTCGTCCAGTCCAGGGCCTCCATTCCCCCTTTCCCGAAGGCACCAAGCACATGCCTTACCAAATTGTTTTTGGTACCAAACCCAAGCTAGGTCTTGAATCCCAGGTGCCACCAGCACTTTTAGAGAATATTGAGCCGGGAATACAGGAAGAAATGCTGAAACAACTTTTAAACGACTTTTACACTTACAACTTTTTCTATATGTATGGACATGAAATCACTCGCATCGCGATATAATAAAAAAGATTTTATTGATATAATAAGAATTATTGCATCAATTTAGAATATTACCATATCCTAAGAAGGTTTTTCAGGCCAAAAAATCAGGAAAATATCGGTTGCCCCGTTTGTGAAACGGAGTGGATTTTCGTTGCCCATTTCACGAAATGGGCAATTTTTTCGTTTTTTTGCCAATTTCATGAATCGGGCAAAAAGTTGCTCATTTCATGAAATGGGCAATTACACGTTTGGGGTGTAACACATACATGCTAACGCTGATCTATTAAAGCTTTCTTACCTGAAAGAAAACAACCTAACCAAGACGCTAACTTTCAAAGGTAGCTATTTATACAATTATTAAAAATGTATAAGAAATAGTGAATTCCAACAATCGTTCGCTAAGTATTATTAGTCTTAGTTAAAAGATTCGAAAGAGCACGATATAAAGAAAAACTCAATTTCATTCAAGGAAAATTTAGCATTAATATTTATTCGCTTTCAACGCATACAGTTCTTTCCTGGAAAATTAATCTTCCCTCAAACAAGTTAACTTGCAATTACGGTGTAATAATACCAGGACAAATCTACAAAGTATGTACTAAAAACAACCTTAAGGATGCCATTTCATTTCGAGATTTCCAATTTTAACGGTCATACGAACAAGTTTTCTTTTTCTATTTTCTATTTTGATAAATTTAAATATATTAATATATATTTAATAAATTTTATAAAAATATATATTTTAAATAAATATTTTGAATAAATTTGTTGTGGACAAAACTTTCATACCCCGTTCATGCCACTTGACTTATTTTCATTTGGTGCATCATATCTTCAAATTTTAGCATTAATTCCTCAAATTCTTTCTGTTTTTTTTTCTCCAATCAAAATTTCTCAACCTATATTTGAATTCATCCTCTTCAGTAACCAATCTATATTTAATATTCAAAATTCAATCATTTTTGTTAATTCAGTCATTCAATATACTGTCTCTAACTGTTTTCTATAATTTCAGGTTTCCTTGATTTTCTTTCTCCTTTATTAAGAAAAGGTGGTGAACTTCAATTCTGAGATTATTATGCACAATATTAAAATCATCTCAGAGATGTTGTGATGCTAGTAAGATTGTCATATACCTTGCAATGAAAGTCATTAACAAGGAAGCAGTGCTAATTGTAATCAAGGTAACCATAATTGTGTTTGAAGAAGAAGCTGTGACAAAAGAATTTTTTTCAATACTTAAGTTGCCATGTATCAATCTTTGACTTTTAAGGAATTACTCACAAGAAAATATTAGCGGAAGGTTAAACAGTAAATTCTAATTATTACCTTGTAGTCTTCATCAACTTGTACTGGAATTTTTTCATCTAGTTTGATTGTCAAGAACAAGGTTTCTGATTACCTCTCCACAGCATTGTCCTATCCCAAAAATTGAAGATTGCGTGAGATGTTTGGCCCAAAAAAGAACTACAGTCCTTGATAACCCTCTACATTTGCCTAATATTGTTGCAACAGATATCTGATTGATTCCAATGGATGACTTAAGAATTAGAAAAACTTGGTTTACACCACAAAGAAATCAAAATCCAATGCACCTAACGGTGGATCGAAAAAACTTTTTTTTTGAAATCCGTCAATTGCTAGTTCTTAAAGTTCGTGGTTGGTGGTCTTAACATATAAAAAATTTCAACTCAATCAGATTATGTCCTGAGGCTACGAATTTTAGTCAAAGTTTTAAATTTTTGTGAAAATGTTAAATTTTTGCATTTTTTCCTGACATATAGTACAGTTACTCTATGATATAACCTACTCTATTCTCATTTGTATATTTTGTATTGTTGCGAAGATTTTCAAGCAATCCTCAATGTCAATAAGCAGTACATTACTTTGATTCAGTACTCTTTCTAAATCTATTTTAAAATATACCAGCAGGGTTTAATTTTACATATATTAAAAAAAAAACTGAAAAAACTTGTGAATCTATCAAAATTTCTTTCTTATTGTAGCTGCATAGACACACTACACATAGGATATAAGTTTGTCACCATTGCCCTAAATTCCCAAAAATGAATTAATACAAATAAGTATTACCTAGGTATCATCTTCACCCACCATATAAGTAAGATTTTGATTAATGATTGGCAATTGTTGTCAAGAAACTCTTCATGTTTATTGTAATTCATAATCATCCAATTTAATATAGAGGAAACAAACCTGCCACAAATTGCTTAATTTCTTCCTCATTGGCCTGACTGTAATACCTCAAAAGCTCATGCAGCTGATGTCAAAGGATCTGAAATAGCCATAGGATCCAAGACTGGTATATGCTCTCCAACCACAGTTTCAATGTCTGTTACAATTATCTTTAAGATAACATAGGTTAGCTGAAAACAATGAAACTACAATGAGCTTGAGTGGTAATTTTAATCCTAAATTTAAGTCAGTAATCCAACTTGATAATATAAATGAAAATTTTTCCAAAGGTTTACCTTCTACATTTGTACTTTTCATAAAGCATATAGCAGAGCTATTCCCCAATTGATAGGATGAAATAAAAATTATGAAAATATTTTCATAAGTTGACCTGTAGAATGAGTATGTAATACCTTTTCAGACTTTGCAACGTCATATGAGAATATTTGGGAGCTCTTACCAGTTTTGCCATTTTATATATTTCTTATTATTTGCAAATAAATAAGCAATGATGAATAAACAAAAAAATAATTTTTAATCTCCTCAAAGACTGAAACCTGGGTCTCCAATTATCTAGATGGGTATTCACGACACTAAACTGCCATGTCACATCAATCACCTTTCTGCTAAATAGGTGCTTTATGAGATAAGCAATGGTGATTCACATAGTGACATCAAACACTGCCAGTAGTCCTCAAGGTGCTGAAAACACATTCTTATTTGTGCTATTTTAAATTTCATTTCCATCACCTTCAAGCAGTTTTTAATTCTAATCTTCTATTCTTCGCTCATTTCCAGTTTTATATGCTGTAAATTGGGCATGGCCATTTAAATAAAAATTTAATAAAGGTATTGATGGCATATCAGGAATGATTTTGACAGTCAACAAATACTATTCCAGAATTGAGATTTTCATTTAGATACCAATAATATGAAGGAATATTTTATTAACACATTCATTACTGGTCTAAAAATATGACATATACCCAGAACCTGAATTCTATTTTTGCAGTTATTGGTGATAGATTAGCTTATTATGCTTAAATAAAGAAAGGAATTTGAAATGCCCACTTTAGTTTTGTTCTAAAAGAATATTTTCTGGCCATCACTCATGAGAGTCACCCGCCTCTGGGAAATTACACGAATTATGCAACCTGCAAAACGATTACGTTCAATCTTATCTTTCCTCAATTTAATCTTCTTCTCTTTAGCTCCAATTGCCTAAAAATATTAGTAACTGTCCATTAGAGTTTCATTTCTTTCTTAGGATTCATAAGATGAAAATATATGCAGAATAGTGTCTTTGGGCTCCTGGATTGCCATGTGGGTTGCTCTCCTACCCATAACACTACCTTCCCTAGAGTGACCATTTCTTGGCCCTTTTCTGTTCACCCACCTTGTGGTGAATAGAATCTGTCTTATCACTCTGAATTTACAAACCAAGGATATACCCGCAGCATTTTTCACTGCAAACTATTTACCCCCTCTTTCTCCACATCTCTACTCTATCCAGATCCCTTTGTCTCATGGTTTTCCACAGTCCCATCTATTTAGACTATGCTAATTATACATTCTTCATGATAATGATGACTATCTGTGATGGATTAAACTTATAACGAAAGAAATTAGCGTTTTTCATTTCATTATAAAGATATTATTTATTTCCATTATAAAAATCTGCATGCAATTCTAACCATAGTATACAGCTATTTTTCCTGTCAGCATTATATCATCTTTGTATTGGTAAATAGAATTGAATTAGGAGGAGATTATTAGGAAAGCATGAAATAATAATTAATTACATTGAACGCACAAAACATATTGAAAATATAAAATATACAAAAACTAAATTGTAAAACAAGCAAAACAGAAAATTCAATCTTCAAATACAGAATCGTAGCACGATCAATGTAATTGGACATAAATAAAAAGAAAACCTAAAAATACGTGAAATTAACTGTTAAATCATTTTACAATTTACAAAACTCTATCTCTAAAAAATATCAAATATTTAATTATTTCAGTTATAATTCATAAAACAAGGTCTAAGGCACAAAGCAGGTTTCTCTCGGCAAGCAGGACAATAAATTGTGGAGTATTTTCTTACATTATTTGAAGAGCACATCCTACATTGTCGTCGTTTCACTAGACCACTTTTCTCATCTTTTTCCTTTATATTGTCCGGAAAATGGTCTGTGCTGGTTAGGGACGACAGGTTTGCAGCATTTTTTGCTTTTGATGAGACTAGGGACTGAATTATCTCACACTGATAGTCATACATAGTCATTTTATTTCCTCTGTATTTATAGAATAGTATATGACTATTAACTAATTGCAGCTGCATTATATGGATAGCTAATTTTAAATACCACTGTAAAGATTTCCTTTCATACGTATTCTACGACAGTAATTGATCAGAGCGATCCACCGCACCCATAAACTTGTTATATTTCACGACATATTTTGGCTTCTCCTTGTCTTCTCCTCTATTAGACCTTTATAAATTTATTTAATTTATCAATTCAACCTTTATCAATAAAATAATCTATTCAATAAAGGAAACCAAAATTATATTTCTTCAGGTCAGGAGCAGCAGCAGAATGGCACAAAGTCAGGTACAGTCTTTAACAGCAGTTTGTATACTGGAAGATTGCAGCTAAAGAATGCACATCCACACTCGACAACAGACAGATGACAAATATTCCTTTCCGTAAAATTTCTGGGGCAATGGCTGCTTTGATATTCTAGGAAACTCATAGTCCAACAGAATGAAGGGGTCAGTGAACAGACTCTACGTGCCTAACCCTTACCTCCCTCTTCTTATTTTTCGGCCTGAGCACTGAGCACAGACCACTTAGTAATGGTTTGCCTCTCTTTTATCCTAGTTGCCTCCAGTTTTTCCGTTCATTTTATAGTCCACTGTGTAAATTGCAAGGCCGCAGCAGATTGTAACGGGGATTATAGGAACCCTTTCCTTTGAGGATGGGAATGGGAGAGGATATTTCTCTTTCTATTTCAAGGCTGAGACTCAAAACTGATGTGTACTCTCATATCATGCAGTTTATTCAGATCAAATAATACATTTTTTGAAATGCTTGAGTAAAGTATTGATGTTTATAACTAAAGAAAAACAACACAAAAGAGAATTCTTAGGTTGCTTTAATATCATACGTGTAATAATTCTTTTGATATAGTTATGAGATATATCCATGGAATAAAATCATAAATAATTTCATTTATATTGTTGAATAAATTTTTATTGAATTGTGTTGAAAATTCACTGCTGAATTGGTTACGTATACATTATGCCACAATATGTACAAAATAATGACTTTTAATAATTTAGTGTGAAACAATTAGTGTGAAGGTGATGCAGAAAGAACGGCTGCAGCGGCATCCTAGTCCCTTCATTGAAAGAAAGGAAGACTCCGTCCCTCATGTGAGTCACACGCCCCTCGCATGTGCTCATAGCGTCACTCACGAGTGACACCCGCACTAATTGTGTTAAAAATACAGCCATCAATGAGAGGATGCAATGTGTTATACATTACATTTATTATTTGTTTTGAAAATCCCTTCGATATAAATCGAGAGTTGCGCCACTCGAGTCGATCGTCCGAAATGAAGAGATTCTGTTTATGTTGTTTACTTTCACGCATTGTATGTTTTTTGGCTTATTTTAAGTAATTGTAGTTTATTTTGGCTCAAAATTATTACTGGTAACCATTCAAGTGCTAAATATCTGTTGTACCTGGTTTATGGAAAAAATTCATATCTCCTTTATGTGTGACACTAGAATTATAATTATTGCCTTTATATATAGAGTAAAGATTTCGAAATTTATAATGATTAAATATTATTATGTCACTGCGTTTATTCTTTAGATATAAAGCTGCGAAAATGAACTTTTTCACTAATTTTGATGCCGATATTTCGGCTTTTTTTACGAGCTTCCGAACTGCCGCTAGGGCTACACTAAACGAATTTCTCTTCTTACGAATCGTTTCTGTACTACGCAGCTCCTCCACCCAATCTCCTGCTACTAATCGTGAAATATGCGCGGCGCCGATGGGTTGGGTGGGGTAGTTAAGGTTCCTTTCGTTAAAATTGATTATTGCATATATTGTATAATTTGAACGATTACTACGCAGCTAGGTAAATTTCCAGTTTGGCACCGTCAGTTATTATTTTTTTTACCCCACTAGATTAAGCCCGATTTCAAAGATATTTTCAGGGATTATGCATGAAAGATGGCGGCTTATGGTTATATTTAATGCAAGTTAGTACCTACTATAGTGACTGAGTTATCTCGATTTTTTGAGACCAACGGACAGGAATGGCCTCCGGAGACCATTTTTGAAGTCCTAGTTATGGCGTTTTGATGCCAGATGAAGCGGTGATCGTCGAGATTCATGTCCCGGATAGCCTAAATTCGTAAATAATAACTAGCATACCGGAACACTGAGTAAACAAGGATATTGGGTGGGAAGGTACTGAAGTATGAAAATGAAGAAAAAAAACCCAAATATTATACAATATAACATGTAATACGCAGTATTAAAGATACCAGAAAGTGTGATTATGCCAAAAATTAGTAAGCAATTATAATTCGAAGAAGTTTATTTGGGAATCATTTTTGCTATGCAATCTTACGGGTACATGGAGTGAAGCAGGGGTGCTAGGGGGGGATGTTCGTAAAGAAATGCCATTTTTTGTAATTTTACTGTAAGAAAAGGCCAATTTTCTTCAATAAAACGAAGGAAATCCTTACCACCTAACTCAACCAATCGGCATCGCGCATAATTCACGATTTTTAGCGAATATTGGGTGGAGGAGCTACGTAGTAATCGTTCATGATATACGATATATGCTATATCTAAATTCAACGAAAGGAACCCTACCTACCCAACAAAACCCATCGGTGCCGCACGTATTTCAAGATTTGTAGCGGAGATCGGGTGGAGGAGCTACGTAGTAGTCGTCATAATAAATATAAGGCATAATAAAAACCAGTGAAACCGAATAACCTTACAAACCAACTGTAGCTTGCAATCCGGACGGGAGGGTGATTATATTTATCATAACACAAACTCACTTTTGCGACAAATACAATAATTTTGCATAAACAAATTATGGAAGAAGGGATTCTAGCGAACGTTTAAATATTTGGAACGGACAGAAGGATGCTCTATTTTAGAAAAATTTTATGTCGCAAATGCTGCTTTTTGTTAAGAAAAAGATAACCCTCACTTCCGGATTAATAATTACACAAGATGGTAGCTATAGCAAAAGTTTAAGAGAAAAATGAGTTGGAAAATTTTTGCGAGATATTGCAATGAACAACTCTAGGAATTCGTGAAGGACGGTTATTTGAAAGAATAAAATCAAGATTCTCAATTACTACTCGAAATTCAAGTTGTATATTTGCTACATATCCTTGTTGCTTCTTTACATTTATTTTACTTCAAATGATGTTTTGCCTTCGAAATCTCCAAATCATGGCTTACTTCACGTTTTCACACATAATGAATTTATTTTTGTAATACATGAATTTCTAAATCAATTACTGAAATAGGTATATATATATTTATGGTTTGAGATAATGAATTTACTTCAAATACTCTTTCGAGGAAGCTTCAGCAATAAAATATTAATTTGGAATTTACGAATTTAAGAAAAAATCGCAAATACTTAAAAATATAGTACTTTTGCTTTGAGGAATTGAAGTATTAATTGAAAAACAAAGTGAAACTTATTTTAGGATTTCTGAAGTTTAAAAAAATATATGATAACTATAAAAATGGTAAAAATACAATTTTAAAATTTCAAGGTCTGTTGAAAATTTAAGAAAATTAGGAGTTGAAATTAAATAAAGCACGTGCTGTCATCTCTTGCTGAAAATTGGAAATTTTATTTTTAAACTTTGATACTGCTGCCATCTCTTGAGGAATATTAAAACTATCGTTTTTAAACTTTGATGCTGCTGCCATCTCTTGAGGAAAATCGGAACTTTTGTTTTTAAACTTTGACGCTGCTGCCATCTCTTGAGGAAAATTCGAACTAATGTTTTTAACTTTGAAGCTGCTGCAAACTCTTGAGTAAAATTCGAACTTTACTTCTAGACTAGTGCCATCTCTTGAAAAAAATTTGGACTATTGCTCTTAAGATACTCAGATTCTTCCTAATATTAAAAAATAAGCGATTTATTTATTTATTTATTACAGATACTTGAAATATATCCGATATTTTTATGTATAACCTCCACTTTCCTAATTCCTTTTGTACGAGATATTATTGAGTATTCGTTACTCCTCCCGTATTTTTCATAATGGAAATTGTCCTTTCTATGGATATTTTTAGTAATCTCTTTACCAGTGAAAAAAAAACAATTGAAATAATTTTTCTGTTTCCAGTTTTCATATTTGATCCGCATGAATTCGGAGAGTATTCTCGAAATTATATTCTCTTCTTTTTGAATTCCTCCAATAGTAATTTTATTATTGCAGTCATTATGAATCTGTGTTTTTTATAACGTAAAATGTTTTGTATATATTTTTTTGCACATTCTTCTTACGAACTATTCAATCAAAAGTTTTGGCCAAAAAAGAATATATATTCAATTTGTTTCTTCTGGAGTTTGTCAGGTCTCCCTGGGACCACTATTTGTAATTATATTTAAAATTTTAATTAAGTCTGCAAAATTACATGTATTTTCTATGGAATCCTTCTGGATTCAAGCCCGTGATAGTTCGAAACTATCATCAAAAGAAGAGAAATTGATTAAAAATTCTTATTTCGGTCGAGAAATATGGTTATCGATTCGAAATTGCGAGAATTTCGATAAAATATACGAAACCTTTGACGAAATTACCATGCAAGAAATAACCCATTGCCGTGACGATAAAAATTTTTAGAAATTCGAATATTGTTGACGATTCTGTAGCAACCAAGCTTTATTTTTCAATGTAATTTTTACCGTCTTTTTCATATAATAAATGAGTTTTAAAGTGGTGTTTTACCAAAAATTGATTTCTGTCGATCAATTTAACTGGTTACGTTTAAATATCCTTGTACCTTGTGTAAGTTTTGAAGTATGTTCTTCTGAATTATGTACTAAATCTAATATATTTACAGTAATATGTATTTAGCGAATGACAGGAATGGAGTTAGCGAAGAAAGTAAAAATTTCCCAGATTCCGTGTTTGTAATCTTTGAGCGAGTTGTAAAGTTGTAGCAAACCTTCGGCATTGTATGATAGACCAAAAAGGTAAAGAGGTTTTATTTTATTACATGCAGAATGTAAACATTGATTTATTCGATGTTTATAAGTGCATCATATCCATTTATGTTTACGGTAAATTTGTAGTTTGGCACCGTCAGTAATTATTTTTTCTACCCCACTAGATTAAGCCTGATTTCGATGGTATTCACAGGGATTATGTATCAATGATGGCGGCTTATAGTTATATTTAATGCTAGTTAGTACCTACTACAGTGACTGAGATATCTCGACTTAAGTAACGGACGGACAGGAATGGCCTCCGGAGACCGAGTTTGAAGACTTAGTTATTGACTTTAGACGTCACATGTAGCGGTGATCGTCGAGTTTCATGTCTAGGATAGCCTAAAATAATAACTAGCATACGGGCGCACTAAGTAAACAGGGATGTTCGGTGGGATGGTACTGAAGTATGAAAATGTCGAAAAAACAAATATTATCCTATGTAGTATGTAATACGCAGTATTTAAGATACCGGAAAGTGTGATTTTGCCGAAAATAAGTGAGCAATTATAATTCGAAGAAGTTTATTTGGGAATCGTTTATGCTATGCAATCCTACGGGTCCATGGAGTGAAGCCGGGGTGCTAGGGGGGGTTGTTCGGTAATAAATGCCATTTTTTGTAATTTTACTGTAAGAAAAGGCCAATTTTCTTCAATGTAACAAAGGAAATGCTTACAACCTATCTCAACCCATCGGCACCGCGCATAATTCACGATTCTTAGCGGATATTGGGTGGAGGAGCTACGTAGTAATCTTCCATATTATACAATATATTCTATATCTAAATTCAACGAAAGGAACTCTACCAACCCAACTCAACCCATCGGCGCCGCACGTATTTCACGATTTTTAGCGGAGATCGGGTGGAGGAGCTACGTAGTAGTCGTCATAATCAATATAATGCATAATAAAAACTCGTGAAACCGAATAACCTTACAAATCAACTGTAGCTTGCAATCCGGACGGGAGGGTAACTACCTTTTCCATAACACAAACCCACTTTTGCGGCAAAAACAATATTTTGCATAAAAAAATTATGGAAGAAGGGATTCTAGCGACCGTTGAAATATTCGGAACGGGCAGGCGGATGCTCTATTTTAGAAAAAGTTTTTGTCGCAAACGTTGCTTTTTGTTAAGATAAAGGTAACTCTCACGTACAGATTAATAATTACAGGAGGTGGTAACTATAGCAAAGGTTTAAGAGAAAAATGAGTTGGAAAATTATTGCGATATATTACGACGAACAACTCAAGGAATTCGTGAAGGACGGTTATTTGAAAGAGTAAAATCAAGATTCTCAATTACTACTCGAAATTCAAGTTGTATAATTGCTACATAGCCTTGTTGCTTCTTTACATTTATTTTACTTCAAATGATGTTTTGCCTTCGAAATCTCCAAATCATGGCTTAATTTACGTTTTCACGCATAATAAATTTATTTTTGTAATCCAAGATATCTAAATCAATTACTGAAATAGTTATATATTTATGGTTTGAAATAATGAATTTACTTCAAATACTCTTTCGAGGAAGCTTCAGCAATAAAATATTAATTTGGAGTTTACGAATTTAAGAAAAGATTGCATATACTTAATAATATAGTACTTTTGCTTTGAGGCATTGAAGTATTAATTGAAAAACAAAGTGAAACTTATTTCAGGATTTCTGAAGTTTAAAAAAATATATGATTACTATAAAAATGGTAAAAATAAAATTTTAAAATTTCTAGGTCTGTTGATAATTTAAGAAAATTAGGAGTTGAAAATTAAATAAAGCACGTGCTTTCATCTCTTGCCGAAAATTGGAACTTTTATTTTTAAACTTTGATACTGCTGCCATCTCTTGAGGAAAATTCGAACTATTATTTTAAGCTTTGACGCTGCTGCCATCTCTTAAGGAAAATCGGAACTTTTGTTTTTAAACTTTGACGCTGCTGCCATCTCTTGAGGAAAATTCGAACTAATGTTTTTAACTCTGACGCTGCTGCAAACTCTTGAGGAAAATTCGAACTTTACTTCTAGACTAGAGCCATCTCTTGAAAAAAATTTGTACTATTGCTCTTAAAATACTCAGATTCTTCCTAATTATAAGGAATAAGCGGTTTTTTTTTTAAATATTACAGATACTTGAAATATATCCGATATTTTTATGTTAACCTCCACTTTCCTAATTCCGTTTGTACGAGATATTATTGAGTATTCGTTACTCCTCCCGTATTTTTCATAATGGAAATTATCCTTTCTATGGATATTTTTAGTAATCTCTTTTCTAGTGAAATAAAAACAATTGAAATAATTTTTCCATTTTCAGTTTTCATATTTGATCTGCATGAATTCGGAATAGTATTCTTGAAATTATATTGTCTTCTTTTTGCTTTCCTCCAATAGAAATGTTATTATTGAAGTCATTATGAATCTGTGTTTTTTGTAACGTAAAATGTTTTGAATATATTTTTTTGCACATTCTTCTAACTAACTATTCAAGCAAAAGTTTATGGCCAAAAAAGAATATATATTCAATTTGTTTCTTCTGGAGTTTGTCAGGTCTCCCTGGGACCACTATTTGTAATTATATTTTAAATCCTAATTAAGTCTGCTAAATTACATGTATTTCCCGTGCAATCCTTCTGGATTCAATTCCATGATAGTTCGAAACTAGCATCACAAGAAGGGAAATATATTAAAAATTCTTATTTGGGTCGAGAAATGTTTTTCGATTCCAAATTGCGAGAATTTCGATAAAATATTCGAACATTTTGACGAAATTACCATGCAAGCAATAACCCATTGCCTTGACGATATGAATTTTTAGAAATTCGAATATTGTTGACGATTCTGTAGCAACCAAGCTTTATTTTTAATGTAATTGTTTACCGTCTTTTTCGTAAAATGAGTGAGTTTTATACTGGTGTTCAACCGAAAATTGATTTCTTTCGATCAATTCAACTGGTCGCGTATAAATATCTTTGTACCTTGTGTATTTTTTGGAGTATATTCTTTTGAATTATGTACTAAATCTAATCTATTTGCAATAATGTGTATTTAGCGATTGACGGGAATGGAGTTAGCGAAGAACCTAAAGATTTCCCAGATTCGGTGTTTGTAATCTTTGAAGAGTTGAACGGCGAGTTGTAAAGTTGCAGCAAACCTTCAGCATCGTATGATAGACCAAACAGGTAAAGAGGTTTTATTTTATTACATGCAGAATATAAACATTGATTTAATCGATGTTTTTAAGTGCATCCAATCCATTTATATTTACGATGAATTTGCAGCTTGGCACATTCAGTAATTATATTTTTACCCCAGTAGATAAAGCCTGATTTCGATGACATTTTCAGGGATTATATATCAATGATGGCGGCTTATAGTTATATTTATTGCTAGTAAGTACCTACTACAGTGACTGAGATATCTCGACTTAAGTAACGGACGGACAGGAATGGCCTCCGGAGACCATGTTTAAAGTCTTAGTTATGGACTTTTGACATCAGATGTAGCGGTGATCGTCGAGTTTCATGTTTTGGATAGCCTAAAATTCGTAAATAATAACTAGCATACGGGCGCACTTAGTAAACGAGGATGTTGGGTGGGATGGTACTGAAGTATGAAAATGTCGAAAAAAAAAACAAATATTATCCTATGTAGTATGTAATACGCAGTATTTAAGATACCGGAAAGAATGATTATGCCGAAAATCAATGAACAATTATAATTCGAAGAAGTTTATTTGTGAATCATTTATGCTATGCAATCCTACGGGTCCATGGAGTGAAGCCGGGGTGCTAGGGGGGGTTGTTCGGTAATAAATGCCATTTTTTGTAATTTTACTGTAAGAAAAGGCCAATTTTCTTCAATGTAACAAAGGAAATGCTTACAACTTATCTCAACCCATCGGCACCGCGCATTATTCACGATTCTTAGCGGATATTGGGTGGAGGAGCTACGTAGAAATCGTCCATATTATACAATATATGCTATATCTAAATTCAACGAAAGGAACTCTACCAACCCAACTCAGCCATCGGCGCCGCACGTATTTCACGATTTTTAGCGGAGATCGGGTGGAGGAGCTACGTAGTAGTCGTCATAATAAATATAAGGCATAATAAAAATCTTTGAAACCGAATAACCTTACAAACCAACTGTAGCTTGCAATCCGGACGGGAGGGTGATTATCTTTATCATAACACAAACTCCCTTTGCGACAAATACAATATTTTGCATAAAAAAATTATGGATGAAGGGATTCTAGCGAACGTTTAAATATTTGGAACGGGCAGAAGGATGCTCTATTTTAGAAAAAGTTTTTGTCGTAAATGTTGCTTTTTGTTAAGAAAAAGATAACCCTCACGTCCGGATTAATAATTACACAAGGTGGTAACTTTAGCAAAGGTTTAAGAGAAAAATGAGTTGGAAAATATTTGCGATATACATATTGCGACGAATAACTCAAGGAATTCGTGAAGGACGGTTATTTGAAAGAGTAAAATCAAGATTCTCAATTACTACTCGAAATTCAAGTTGTATATTTACTACATAGCATTGTTGCTTCTTTACATTTATTTTACTTCAAATGATGTTTTGCCTTTGAGATCTCCAAATCATGGCTTACTTCACGTTTTCACACATAATAAATTTATTTTTGTAATACATGAATTTCTAAATCAATTACTGAAATAGGTATATATTTATGGTTTGAAATAATGAATTTACTTCAAATACTCTTTCGAGGAAGCTTCAGCAATAAAATATTAATTTGGAGTTTACGAATTTAAGAAAAGATTGCATATACTTAATAGTATAGTACTTTTGCTTTGAGGAATTGAAGTATTAATTGAAAAACAAAGTGAAACTTATTTTAGGATTTCTGAAGTTTAAAAAAATATATGATAACTATAAAAATGGTAAAAATAAAATGTTAAAATTTCAAGGTCTGTTGATAATTTAAGAAAATTAGGAGTTGAAAATTAAATAAAGCACGTGCTTTCATCTCTTGCCGACAATTGGAACTTTTATTTTTAAACTTTGATACTGCTGCCATCTCTTGAGGAAAATTAAAACTATCGTTATTAAACTTTGACGCTGATGCCATCTCTTGAGGAAAATTCGAACTATTGTTTCAAGCTTTGACGCTGCTGCCATCTCTTAAGGAAAATCAGAACTTTTGTTTTTAAACTTTGACGCTGCTGCCATCTCTTGAGGAGAATTCGAACTAATGTTTTTAACTCTGACGCTGCTGCAAACTCTTGAGGAAAATTCGAACTTTACTTCTAGACTAGAGCCATCTCTTGAAAAAAATGTTGACTTTGGCTCTTAAAATACCCAGATTCTTCCTAATTTTAAGGAATAAGCGATTTTTTATTAATATATTACAGATACTTGAAATATATCCGATATTTTTACGTTAACCTCCACTTTCTTAATTCCTTTTGTACGAGATATTATTGAGTATTCGTTACTGCTCCCGTATTTTTCATAATGGAAATTGTCCTTTGTATGGAGATTTTTAGTAATCTTTTTTCTAGTGAAAAAATCTGATGTGGCCAGCACATGACCTTCTCCATATATAAGGTGTAAATATTTATCTACGACAGTAATTTTGAACTCTATATTCCATCCAAACTTGGAAGATGAGTTATTTATATGTATATATTATTATCTTTGACGTCACAAACATTATAGATAATGTTTTTCGGGACATGATCGATGAAAAACGATGAAATTGGCCTTTCGCCCATAGAGCCCAGAGCGCCCACAAATTTCATAATCAGCAACCTCCGGTTTATCAGTATTTCATGAATAACTCCTAATCAACCGGTGATAAAAATATATGTTAAATACAAAAGTTATAGTAAATTTCATTATCTAAAACTTTTATTCCTAATACAATGCACGTATATATCATTATTATGGAGATATTTCGAAAACCGGAAATGAGCTTTGATGAATGAAGCTCGACTTCCGGTAAACCGATTTACTCCAAAGACTAATTAACTCTGGCAGCACACACCGCAGTACTATATATGGAGTTTGGTATTGATACGACCAATGTTTTTCACGTTAGAGCGCCCACTATCACACACACACACTCACACACACACACACACACACACACTCACACACTCACACACACACACACACACACACACACACACACACACACACACACACACACACACACACACACACACACACAGTGGACGCCGTAGAGAGAGGACGTGTTTTTCTTCCGCTCCTGCGAAGCTACTCCGCGCTTTCTTTCATCGTTTTTCATCGTTCTTTGTGTATTGTGCTTCATCTTATAGTTGTGTCTTGTTGTGTCTCCATTCGGTGAGTGTCCTCATTGTTAATTTATTGGTTTTTAGTGGTCTTAGCCGATTTTAGCCATGTCAAACTCGCGAGCGAAGTGAGTCTCTTTCGATCTACTTCTGCCGCCTCGGTGGCGGCAGCCATGGATCATTCATCGCCTAGTGTGTCACCGTCGACCTCAGCGATGAAAACATCATATAAATCCGCTTCACTAGAAGGTATAAATAGTTTGTTTAGTGCAGAAACCCTCTGCTGTTTAATTAACTGTACGAATTGTGAAGAAAATTATTATCCTATAGAGAATGTAACCAGCGCATCTGTTTAATTAAATCAAAATTATAATTTAACCATTATTTTCAAAATCAGAGTGAACTCTTACTTCTTCCCTTGAATATGATTAATTTAATTTCTACGTTTTCTGATGCAGTTGACGAAAAATTCTGTCTTCTGAATATTTATAAACGTGGAATGAAGAAACGTAATCCAAGCGAAAGTAGGCATGAAACTTATAGGAGTTATCTCATTTAAGCGACGTAATCGGTAGTGATAAGAAATGCTCGCAAATTTTTCTCGCGATCTTTCCTCAAAAATTCATGAAATCTAAATAACAAAAATTAACTATATTTTCTTTACTTACCCATTTATTTTTCTGTTTAATTCGCATGATTGTAACTCGCAACCATAAACAAATACCATATATTCTGCTTTAACCCTACAGTACCTCTAAAACGAGCACCAATAGAAAGAAGATGTGCCTAGAAGAGCAAAACCAAATGTCATCAATGATCAATTTTTTTGTCAATTCGTTTAACCATTTGCGATTATTTTCGGTGATATCGGCAAATAATAATCTAGGACATGATTCCTATAGTTAAAATATTCAAAGATGATATTTTCATGTATAGAGTAACATATTTGAAAAAAAATTTAATATTAAACTAAAGGCAAACCGAATACCAGCAATACTTCTTTAGGGGAAATTTCTATAGTAGATGTAACTGAAAATGTGAAGTAAATTAACGAAAAAGATTTCGAAAGTGAACTATGTTGTTAGAGGTCATTCTTCGATATGATGATTATTCGACTAAATTCTTATTCAGTTAACCAATTTTTCCTTACCTAGACATACAACCTATTTTTACAGCAATGAAAAGAATACATGTATATTTTATCTCTTTCGATAGTTGTCTAGAGTCCGTAAAATGAATACAACTTTGATTTTTTTGGAAGTCAACATAGAACCGATGCATAAAAATAAAGGATACCGCCGCCCATAATCTGAGAGAGGTGTTCCATATTTTAAAGTCTAACAAACTTAATAACGTATCGGCAATCGTTTAACGCGAACATTTAAACATAATATTTTTTATATAACAAAATTGCAATGAATATGACTATCACCATCAACAAAAGATATAAGTGGATAGTACCTATACTTAAACACACTAATAGATGATCCACTAAAACATTTCTTGGTTTAATTTCCAATTCTATATCTAAAAGCACGAAATTTGTTTACCTTTTTCCAGTCACGTATAAAAGCATTGTCATTCCTTGCTGCTTGAAATCCAATACTTTACACTTCAAAGGAAGCAATCACTGAATTCAGGGATATTTCAATGATCTTGATTGACTCATTAAATGCACGGTGGGACGCTAAATGAAACGATTAGTACTTAGATCGGGAAATAAGAATGAAAAAGTTACCAACTTACCATGCTAAGAAGATATAATTGCTTTATATGAGAAATGAAGATTCGTTCATTACGGCGATTAACATAAATTTCACGTAAAGAATCAACAAACACTGGTGTTGTTATAAACTAAGCTTGGTTGTTGATGACGCGCTAATGCTAACGATTTTGAATTTAAATATACTAGTGGAAGTGCCCGTTGAAATTTAACGGGAATAATAAGTAAACATATATGAAGTTATACTCTCTTACGATTTTAGCAGCTAATGGTTGACCGGTAGAAGACCCTCTCAGCCTTTAGGTAGATGACTTTATGGTTTGTATATTGGTTCGCATTAAAGATTTTATCTAGGAAAATGGATTGAGAATGAAATTTGATTTGATCATTGAGAGAAACTTGTTCCTTTCTTCTATTTCGTCTATTTCAAGATCCATTGGAAAAACCCTCACGATTCAGAGAGCATGACATCTCGCGCGGCTTCTACTTGATCAATTTTTCATGAATATTTATTTTCCTTACACATTGTGGGATGATTTGTTTTAGTGTATTGAATAAATTTATTTATTCGAAAAAATTGACACATTGTTTAAGTAAACTAAATATTCATGCAAATTAATCTATATATTTCAATCTACACTTAATAATCTAAACGTAAATTGAGATGATAATATAATATTACCATATAAATTTATATATTATTTAATCATTTTTATAAATTTAATTATTTCTGGATCAATAATGCACAGGGGGATTGATCTGCGCATATGCAGGCTATCAAACGTGTGTTGTTGAAGGTATGAATTTAAGATTTATTCCAAAAGGAATGAAAAATCAAAGAATTACTTATTGGGATAACGTGGCCGTTTTTGGTTATCTATGGGAAGAATCGCATCAAAAAGAGCAGTTAAAAGATGGGTAAGGAAGTTATGCAGTTAGAGATACGGAGAGTTACAAAGATAAAGGTACAGGGAAGGTACATTCGGTAATGAGAAAACTGTTTTAAAAAGGAAAGGCGGTTGTTTCGAGTATATTCACGAGGGCTAAACGTCCTATTTTCTTTCGTTGATGTCGTTTACGGTTGAAGCTATTCTAATACGTCTTCCCTCAAACATTTTGAATACGTCGTATTGCGCATGATGATGCTTTTACGGTAGAGAAGCTGGTTACTTTGTAAATATTTTTGAATCGACAACAATTATAATTTTCATCTAGTTGAATTGGACTACCACAAATAAAGCCTGAATACACCAATTTTATCTATGATTGTTTGAAGGAGAACATGTTACATCACTCTTAGTATAAGTATTGATTGGAATTATTGCCACATCATTACTCATATTTTTAATTACTAAAGTTACTCCTCGCAGACGCGCGAAGTCTGGATTTGTGGTGTATATAACGCTCGCCTATCGATGTCGTCTTCCAGCTGGTTCAATGCCTCATGCGTCCAATCGTGAATGCAACCAAATGATAGCGGAATTATCTATGCCCGAACTGATGTTTGTCCACGGTGTGGGCAATCCTCTTCTGTACTGAGGTGACTATGACCAGCTTTTTGCAATAAATTATAATATTCTTGTACCCATCGTAAACTAAAAATACGTCATTCGCCTGTGATTGACCTGAATATTATAAAATTTAGTAATCTGTCGAAGTGTTGACATCAAAATCCTTCAACGGCTTCAGAATTTATCTCAATCGGAATCAAGTCAATCTGAGTTAAAACTACGTTGGCATATTAACCCGAGGCAAATGCGTTACTCTATTCTGTGGGAAGTGAACGTTTTTTTAAAAAAAAGGATAAAGGAATCTTGCAAGTTTATTTTTTATGTAAATTTAAGATACAACGATATCAATATTCACCAAAATATGACTATTAGAAATATCTGATAGATAGTTAATTTCACTCGCATACATTGAGCCGTTATTACACATTTCATTTCGGAAGAATGTCAGGTCCAATATAAACTATTTGCCCATATTTGCAATTTTATTTATTTGTTGCAGTTATAGTATAAAAATCAATTATATAAATATTATATTATTATACATACTGTATTTCAAGAAGATATCATTAACTTGATAAAATTCCAATTATTTAGCATTTAGTGAGAACGACGGAGATCCGACTGTATCCTGGACCATCGGCAACGCAAGCAACACATTTGAATTGCAAAGCCCATACACTCCAGGATACTGGTATAAGTACTGGGTTTAAATTACGTAGTTTGCCTTCAATACAAAGTATCAATCGTTAACCGGAATAACCCTGAGGTTTGACTGAACTTAAAGGTGATTTTGGGGTAGTGGTGACTGCGTTCAGTAGTGAACATCTGGATCGCGAGTTTTAATATTAGTCGTCCTGTCCTAATCTACAACAAATGTATCTTATTTTCGTAGATATCTTATTTTTTAAGGAATTACGCTTGGTTAATTTTTTCAAGGATCATTTCACCCTTAGCATTGTATTAATCAAAAGCTTATGCAATCATACATCGTACATCCACCCCTTTGGAGAGAATAGATATTGATCAAGTGAAATGATTATAGTCTGAAAATATTGTTCGTCGCTAGTTCGATTAATTTATTGAGATGTAAACGAAATTAAAACAAAAGCAACTCTTCCTCTTATCTCCTGAATAATGGATTAAAATTAAATATAGAGAATGGTATGTCTTGCTATTTTTATGTTTTTGTGTACATGATTATTTTCATTGCTTTATCGTAATGTTCCTTATGTATCCTTATTTTCCCATGTATTTGAGATACATTCGACCATAGTTAATCTACTGCGCACAGCATCATCAGATAGCATCTATTTTTTACCAAAGCCCCTTTCCTGCAATATGAAGTCAAGAACACCTCTTTATATTCCTTATCTCTTTAGTTCTCACGGAATAATGTGTTCGGGATACTATTGTGATAAGCCTGAAACTATGGAGTCAATTACGACATGGTAACAATATATAACGAATTATAACTTTTTTCTGCCCTTGGGCATTAATTGTGCTTTCCTGTTTCCCTATATCTAGAAATTATATAAAAAAGCAATTATGCTGTGAAAAGTTTGTTGAATTTTTCACATATATGTATCTGATTATGTTATATATTTTGATGCTGTGATACATATATACTCTACCTAGATCAATAGAATGGTGTCAAGAAGCTGTCAACAGTATACATTCCTAGCTTAACTTACATATAAAAACTATGCTATGAGTTTCATGCAGTCTCCAGACAATATTCTCTCACAGTAACATATTTCGGGATATCCCTTAGAGTTGTGCGTCACGATGAATAGGAGTTACATATGGTTGTAGTTTATCTTTTATGAAAACATCTTAGGTGCAATAGGCAAAGTGAATAGAATGCAGATATAAATTGGTAGAATGCTTAGGGGATGAAGAAAGAAACAGCTTACTCTTCTCTTATTCGATCTTGCCCAGAATACGACTATGCGCTTTGGGATCCGCACAATAAAAGCTTTTTCTTAGTTTTAGAGATGGTCCAACGTAGATCAGCTCGTTTTGTTAGAGAAGATTTCAAGTTTGACAGCATCGTCACGGCAATTATATAGTCACTTGGTTGGAATTCGCTCCTGGGTAGAAGATTTGATTAGCGATTAAGGTTCAAAAGACAAAATACTATATTAAATCGAAGACAAAATTTGAGAATTAAACGTACAAATAATAGCAATTTGCTTTAAACGGAGGTTTTGATTCGTCCAATAACACTGAGAGTCTCCGACTTAGTATGCTTTAAACCAAACTTTTAAAATGTTGCCGAATAGATAGATTAATAAAATTTACATTGTAAATAGCTGATAAGTGAAGTAAGTTTTCAAGGTAGTCACCAAAAAAATTTGATGTGACTTTTAAAATTGGTTTCAAAATTGTTGAGAAAATTCAAGACGTCAAAGTCTATAAAATTTGAAGTTTTTCTGACTGAATGATTATGTCTATATAAGAACCCTGCAAGCCGCCTTTCGGCGTGTGACAGGGGGTGCAAGCACCTTGACTCTATTTTCCTAAACGGTTGCTTTCCCGTATGCTTCGAGGAAAAGATGAATTTTTGAAACGATTCGTTCTAGTATCTATTTCCCTAATCTTTCTGGCAGTATCAGCACGGCCCATATAACAGGGGGTCGCATTATATCGGTTACATCATCTGAGAACGTTATTTCTCTGAACGTATTTAACAAATTTATCCTTTGAATTTTTCTTCTATCTTCTAACGATTCCCACCCCGCGTCCTGTAACATCTGCGTAACACTCGCTGTTTTATCGTAGCAATTCTTTACAAATCGTATCGCCTTTCGTTGTACTTTTTCTAAATACCGAATATGACATTTCTCGGCGGATCCCATACACTACAAGAATATAGAAATGTAATAGAACTATAGAAATGTAATTTTCGGCTGATGCTAGTAATAAATAAGGCATGGAAGTCAATTAAATTCCTACGATTTATCTTAATTATGCAATTGATATGCGTGATATGTGTAATACGGTAATTTTATAGGCATTAAACCTTAAGAAAATAAGTCAATGTGTTTTGTAATTTATGTAATTACCTTATAACGAGTCTAATAATTTATCTCCGTGTAACAGTTTGTGTAGACAATTGGATTTGAACGGAAAATATCGGTTGTTTAGACATATATATTAGTCTACCAATTATTTTCATGTTAACCAACAGTAGTATAGGTTAAGCTTTTACCTACAATCTAGTAACAAATGTGAAGTAGTAAATTTTGAATTATGCAATATTTATACGAAATTCTAAATTAATTAGAATGTTTGAAAGCGAGGGAATGAGCTTGATTCATTAAGTTTATTTCATCCCATGTAGATTTTGGTCCATGAGTCGCAAATATTTGTGGAGAAAGGTACAAATTGTAAAAACACAGAACTAGATAGATTCACAAGAATTAAGATATCTAATTCTCACGACAAGCTTTCTTTCAGTTTGGCAGGATACCCTATCAAGGTAAAATTCTGTGTGAAAGTGAAATTTTACCCCCTAGGTAAAATACCCCCTATCAATATAGTTTACCCAATAAGTGATTAATGCTGATAGAATCATTAGCTTTCTCAAATTTTCTATATATAGCATCCACCTGAACACCATCTTAAAAGTTTTTTAAGATTTACTTAGCATAGCAGGTAACCAGATTTTTGGTGATTGAATCATGTTAAATGGCCCTGGGGACAACAATCCTTTTTATTGACATTAAAGTGTTTGGATATGTTTAATAATCAAAGGCAATAATTAAGCTAGACAGGATTAAAATTGAAATTGGTCTTCATTCAAAACATTTGCTACAGGACTTCAAAATAGACTCAGCATGGTTGATCCCAAGGATATTAGGAGTTCAGGCATTGTTAAATACATTAAAAGTGATATTCATTATATACTTATGAATTGATGTGTCTTGATTTAGAAACTTATTTTACCAAAGTTTGTACTATTAATGTTTCTCATGGATATAAAGATGTATATTTGTAATATGGTTTCTTCTTGGTTCTGAAGAGGGCATATTATTTTTATAAATGTAAGCGAATTATCAGCTTCTTTAGATGTATATCATCATTGTGCATAAATCGTTGAACTGCTCTGTGCAATAAAAATACGTAGATAAATAAACTAATAGAATTAAAGAAAGTATCATATCAGCGGTGGAATACACTAATTTCTCAATCAAAGGGTAGGAGATAGAAGATTGTCATTCATCTTAGAATGCAACCTATTTATGATAAAGGTATCTCTTTTAAATCTTTCAGTTATTTCTATCAGTAGATTCACACCAATTTTTCACATATACTTTATTTGCGACAGGGTTAATGCTGTGAATAATACATATTTCCTAAGATTCACTTACGTTTTTTTGTATCCACAACAATTTTTTTCCTTTTCAATATCAAATAAAACTATTTATGATTATTATTTACTAATAAGATTAAATTGGTGATGGATTATATTAAAATAATATTTATAGTTTAAATGTGTAGAAAAACGCCTACGAGAAGAAGAGTACAATAATTTCTGGTAAAATTGTCGTTTAGGACTGCTAAGGAATTTAAGGAAGCCGCGCGGCCTGCTGTCACGGAAAGTTTTGTTGATCCACGGCAACACAAGGCCACATTCTGCCTAAGAAACAGTGCTGCTACTGGAAAACTTCTGCTGGGATGTGTTTGGTAATCCAGCGTACTCACCTGACCTAGCCCCAATGATTATCACCTGTTTCCGGAGCTGAAAAAACATCTTGGTGGTCGGTGATTCTCTAATGATGTTGACCTCAATTTTTGTTGTTCGGTGGTAGAACACTGTGATGTCAGAATAAAAAAACTGTTGCCAAGATACAAAAAATGTCTTTAAAATAAAGGAGACTACATCAAAAAATTAAGAAAAATCTGGATTTCATTACTGAATACTTTTTTATAATTTTTAAATAAAGATTTTATTTTCTCTACCCCAGGGAAACTTACTTTTTGGACCCCCCTCATACATACCCATTTTTTATCGTTTTTAATAGTATTGTTTGCATTTATATTTTGTCACTAGGTATTATATGAGGTTTGTTTAGTTACAACAAAAGCATTTGTAGACATGCTTGTCTGGAAAATTCTTTGAGTTTGAGTAAGATTTTTCTATTATTCGATTTCGGCATTCACTTATTTCTTTATTCTGGTTGAACAATTCATTTTCTAAATTGTCTCTTCAATGCTGAAGGTTTATTTCATACTTTGTAGATATTTTTTTAAAGTTGAAAAAATTTAAGAATACATGTTCAATAGTTAATAGGCTAACCTTTTAACAAAGGACACTTAATTTTGTTGTGGATTATTTCTGAATACTTACCTTTTTCTGAAAAAAATTAATGTTCCATTGATATTCTTTCAGGTTTTCTAAATCTTCTATTCTGAATTTTGATATTGTTGTATATTGATGGTGCTTATTACCCTACAGGTATAATTAGGCTATATTAAAGACCATGATTTTCTATTGATAGATATGGGAATTCTATAATATATTTACTATTTTGATAAATAGCTATTTTTATGGTAACAGTAATAACTAATTATATTGAACCTAAGTACTTACATCAGAGTGTAGGCTTGGCATAGTTTTCTATTCTTATTAATGTGCTTCGACACATTTAAGTATTATTTCTGGCAAAATGAACTTTATATAAAAATAATATTTTCTTTATCTTTTTAGATTTTTATCTTTAAACAACCTTAGGTTTTAGGCAGAAGAAGTAAATTGTATATATATTGAAGATAAACTTTACAATCTTGACAAGTATGTTATGGTTCCTCTTAAGTTCTACAGTCTTGATATTCTTAGGGTAAATACTGGGAAAACACCAAGTGAGTTCTGTTCACATTGCCTTAGATTTTATCTGGATTTCATTACTTTTTTCAAGATTCATTGATCTAGGAACATACTGATAGGGTATTGATTCACCACTATTTACTGGAGTAAGATTATAAATCTGGTAATAATTTCACTGTGTAATGATTGAGGAAGATAGAATATAATTAGAGCGTAACACAGAGAGTAACACAGAGAGTAACACAGCATTTAGGAATGCTGTGTTACAGATGACCATTCCAAAATGCTCATTTTTAGAGTATTTGTAAGTATTTTTATGGAGCTCTATTATATTCCTTTCCATGATCGTAAATGTTTCTTGGAGATTCATGAATATTTCAGTTATATCTCAGTTTGATATCTTGTATTTTGCAGTGGTCAAGGGAATACCAAGTTTATGTATGTACCAAGATATCGCTAATGCAAATTACTAAAATGTTCTTACCTTCCAGCAATTCAACTATGTGGTACATCTCGCTTTGATTCTTCTGAATAATATTTCTTGTTTAGATTTTTTGCCACTCATACTTCAATTTTATTGTGATGTTTGGGCATTTATTTGGAAAACCTAAATTTTTTCATCAATATTTATAGGTCGGCTTGTCTGGATAAGCCATTGAATTGATTCCATTCTTCTGAAAAGAACTTTTTTAACATAGTAGTGTAATTTTTGTTAATTGAATCTGTACTGCTTTTGCAAATTAAATTTTTTCTTTGATAGCTCTAATCCATGCCGAATATTTAGATATATTCTCACATAAAAGTGTATGTGTTATAAATTTGGATGTAAACAAATTGTAAAATAAAATTGTAAAAATGTAAAATAAATTGTAAAATCTATAATATAAAATAGTGTGTGGGTATGTATGTATGTTCGCTAAAAACTCGAGAACCGAGAGTCGCAAGACTTTGAAATTTTCAACATTGTTAAAAGTCGATCCAGCGCAGAGTATAGGCTACTTTTTATTTCCCTAAGGTCCATGGTTCGCACCAAGATGGGTCAAAACGTTTCCATAAGAAATTCACGTAGAGGTAATTTTTTCGTAGAAGGGTTCATTTCTTTTGTGAAATTAAATTAGAAATAACGGTCCTAGAAAGACGAATCAAGCTCCAAAAGATAGGAAATAGAATAAGGATTCTTAATTTGGTTGCAGAATGTTGTTATATTGAGTTTGTAAGTTGAGTTACTAAACTGGTACGATGCATATGGAAGAAGTTGGTATAAAAATATACTTGATGTTCTCGTTGAATACTTTGAATATCATGTGATAAGTTTCATTTACCTGAGAGAAGATAAAAGACGGTAATAACAAAAAACTAAAACGACAGGTTATGTGCCCAGGGGAAGAGCTAGAATGTGTAAACAAACTCACCAATTCTGCTACATTTCCGCTCTGGGAATTTGAAATAAAGATCCTGTTCGAAGCTAAACAGCTCATGAGTGTAATAGACGGAATGAGTACTATGGAACTGTGCAGCACATACGAAAAGAGGAGGAGGGAGTGGATCACAAAAGACGCAAACGCTAAAATAATCATCTTAAGAACAATAGATCCAACGGTTAAATCCCACATCCTAACAACCAACAACAGCAAAGGACATGTTTGAAAAATTATGCAGTGTATATAAGAGAGATACCGAAGAAACGAAAAGCCAACTGATCGCAGAATTTATAAAATACGAATACAACAAGTCGGTAGATGTTATGACGAACACTGCAGCTTTGCAAACACTTGCATTCAGACTGAATAACCTAAAACATACTGTAGATGATATGACGTTAATGACATAGATATTGACGATTCTGCCTGATCAATTTAAGCATTTCGGAAGTGCATGGGATTCTATGGCTGAAGATAAGAAGACACTAGAGAATTTACGAGCAAGACTACTCAAGGAAGAAGAGAAACTGAAAAACAACTCTCAAAGTCAAGACAACCAAGTTGCATTCAAAGCATACAAGTTCAAAGGTATGTGCAACCATTGTGGCAAACAGGGACATCACAAGTTTGAGTGTAGATCAAATCCCGAAAAGAATAAACAGCGAATACTGTTGAAATATAATCAGGTTTGTTTCTCTGTGTTTATTTATATGTTGTGTCTGATGCCAATGCCATCTATGGTATTGTATGTGGTTTAGTAATTTTGTATTTCAACTGTTTTTACTTGTTGTAAGCCTGTTTCTCTTTACTTGAAATAAACCAGTTCCAGTTGTGATCTTAACATGGTACGATGTATCTTATTCCTATCCATCTGTATCCTCGTCAATCCAAGGGTTCACAAGCGTGATCCCTCAACAGGTTATGGGCCCAGAACGTAGTTTCTGCAAGGATTGACGAAAAGCATTATGAGTTAAAAAGTATTTACGAATTTATATTTTTCGTGGACTTGTATTTGCGATGGTAAGGAGTTAGGCTAATCACCACGTGGCGTACACCTGAACTCAAAACTTGTTGCCGGAGGATAGACTATTCAAAATGAGTCGTCGTAGGTCCCTGAATGAAGACCAAATAATCAGCATGAATGCAGCCGGCAGAGACGCTGGAAGAATCCAGATTTCGGAGTCCGAGTGGGAGTCCATTCCCTCCATGCCGCCATCGACTACCGTTACCGTGGCGTCTAGTCATTTACCTCCAATTGATAAGCTCGAAGGTGAAAGAAATTGGGCGAATTGGAAGTACCTGATGGAATTGTATCTTGGCCTGGACGACCTTTATGACTGTGTGCTGCAAGAGCCGTCGGAACGGTGAAAACTGCGTTCGAAGCGTGGAAAAATTTGAGTGAAGTGTTTGAGGACAAAGGGGTTTTCAGGCGCATTGGGCTCATGGACCAATTGTTAGATACAAAACATGTGAACTTTAGCTCTTTGTATGATTACGTCATGAGTATGAGAGACGTTATTCATAAAATCTCAGAAACCGGTAAACCTGTAGATAACGAGTTTGTGGCGTTTTTGATGCTAAGAAATCTGAAGCCCGAATACAAATGGCTTCGTCAACTTATCGAGAAAAGTGTAAAGAGAGAGGAGGAATTAACGCTCGATATGGTGTCGAATGCTTTGATTCGAGAAGGACAAAAGGAGGCAGTCGAAGAAGGTGGTCGGGAACAGTCGTCCAGAAGGCTTCCCAGCAGTCGACAAGGAGCACAATCAGAAGATGCATCATAGTGAACAGAACACAAGCCAGGGAGGACAACCGTTTTCAAGAAATAGACAAAATAGTGATCTGATCTGTTTTAATTGTAAAAAGGTTGGGCATAAATCCTCAAAGTGTTGGTATAAAAATAAGGGCAAAGTGAACAATAATAGTGTATCTGTGAATAATGGTAATGTGAGTCATGATAATTCAAGCTCTTCGTGGAGTTTATTAACTGCTATGTCAGCTTCTTGCAATAGGGGTACCTGGTATATAGATTCTGGGGCTTCAGCCCACATGTGTGGCAATAGAGAATGGCTGAAGAATTATAAACCAATAGAGAGCAAAGTTGTGAACTGTGCTGGTAATGAAAAACTGTGCACTGCTGGTTTGGGTGATGTAGTTATTGATGGTCCAAATGGTTTTAAGGGAATTGAAAATGTAACACATGTACCTAATCTTACTTCTAACTTGTTGTCTGTGAGTGCTATTTCAAAATTAGGATTAGTAACTGTTTTTGATGATTTAGGTTGTAAAGTTTATAAGAAATGTGATATATCTGTTTCGTCCTATCCTTTACTTTATACACAGGAAGCAGGTGGTATTTATAAACTAGATTTAGATGTTTCTCAGGCAAAGGCACTGAAAGTGACAAATGATTTAGAAAATGATTTATGGCATAAAAGGCTTGCTCATTTGGGTATTAAGAATATGCATGCTATGTCTTCAGGGCTTGTGGATGGTTTTGTTTTTAATTCTTTTTCCAAGGGTGTCTGTGATAGCTGTGTCAAGGCAAAACAAACCAGAGTATCTTTTACAAAAGGTCCTGCAGGTAGATCTAACAATGTTCTTAGGCTAGTACATACAGATGTTTGTGGACCTTTAGATGAAGTGTCATTTGGTGGACACAGATACTTTGCCACTTTTATTGATGATAAAACAAGGTATACTTTTGTTGCACTTTTAAGAACGAAAGATGAAGTATTTGAGAAATTCAAATTATATAAGAAGCTTGTTGAGAAGATAACAGGAAATGCAATCAAAGCTCTTAGATCAGATAATGGTGGAGAGTATTGCTCTAAATTATTTACAGATTTTCTCAAAACTGAGGGAATAGAGAGGCATCTGATTATACCGGGAAGTCCTGAACAGAATGGTGTTACAGAAAGGGCAAACAGGACAATCATGGAGAAAGCCAGGGCAATGCTGAAAGATGCAGGTTTAAATGTTAAGTATTGGGGAGAAGCAGTGCACACAGCTGTGTACCTGAAGAATATTTCCCCTACTGCAGCTTTAAAAGGTATGGTGCCATTTCAAGCATGGACTGGGAGAAAGCCAGATGTTAGTCATTTGAAGGTTTTTGGATGCCAAGCCTATGTACATATCCCCAAAGTAAATTCTAAAAAGTTGGGGGATAGAGCATTGAAATGTATATTTGTGGGATATGATGAAGAGAAGAAAAGATATAGATTAATTGATCCTAACAACCAACGGAAAGTTATTATTGAAAGAAGCATCACTTTTCAAGAAAACATTTTTCCCTGTTTGAGTGGGCAGAACAATGAGATAAAATCTCAAACATTGAGCAATGTTGGAGATGTAAATGTTCAAATTTCCCAAAGCAGCACTGTACAGAGAAATGTTACAGAATCCAGTACCAATACCACAGAGGGATCAATGGAGACAACTGAGATGGATTCAGAAGAAGGAGCCAGTGTTGTAGCAACTGAAGGTGCTGAAAGAATGTATCCATTGAGAGACAGGCAACCTAGAGCTTTTGATGAATATCACTTATATAGTGTCTTAGGTGAGGAAGACATTAGTGATGATTCAGATCCATGTAGTTTTGATCAAGCTATTTCTTGTGATGATGGTATTAAGTGGAAGAAAGCTATGGAAGAGGAGTATGAAAGCTTGCTCAAAAATGAAGCATGGGTTTTAGTTGATCCTCCTGATAATGTAAAGCTAATTAAATGCAAATGGGTATTTAAGAAAAAGAAGGATGCAGAAGGTAAGATAGACCGATATCGTGCAAGATTGGTTGCAAGGGGATTTGATCAGAAAAGGGGTATTGATTATGAAGAGACTTTTTCCCCTGTTGTGAGGAATTCTACTGTTAGGTTATTATTTGCATTATCTGTTGAGATGTCTGTTCCAATTGAACACTTAGATGTAAAGACTGCATTTTTGTATGGAGATTTAAGGGAAATTGTTTACATGAATCAACCTGAAGGATTTGCTGTTAAGGGACAAGAGAATAAAGTTTGTCTTTTAAAAAGGGCTATTTATGGGTTGAAGCAATCCTCTAGGGCTTGGTATGAGAAACTTCATTGTACTTTATTAGAATTAGGCTTTGAAAGGTGTGATCATGAGCCTTGTGTATATATTAGATCTAAAAATGATTGTCTAGCTGTACTTGCTATTTATGTGGATGATCTATTAATATTGTGTGATAATGTTGATGAGAAAGGTAAACTAAAAGGGCAGCTAATGCAAAAATTTGAAATTAAAGATCTGGGTGAGGTGAATTATTTGAAGGTATGAGACTCGACAGAAAACAACCAGATTAAGGGAGAGTGTTGAAATATAATCAGGTTTGATTCTCTGTGTTTATTTGTATGTTGTGTCTGATGCCAATGCCATCTGTGGTATTGTATGTGATTTAGTAATTTTGTATTTCAACTGTTTTTACTTGTTGTAAGCCTGTTTCTCTTTACTTGAAATAAACCAGTTCCGGTTGTGATCTTAACATGGTACAATGTATCTTATTCCTATCCATCTGTATCCTCGTCAATCCACGGGTTCACAAGCGTAATACCTCATCAAGAGCTAAGACAATATAAAGATATTCAGAAAAATGGAGAAGCACTTAAGCATTGTAAGAAGTGTGACAAAGATGGACACAATATAGAAGAATGCTGGCAAGGAAAATCGTTCCCAACATGCAAATTCTGTAAGAAATCTAATCATCCTCAGGACAAATGTAGATGGAAATATGAACATTAAAACAGATATAGAGAAAGCCAAAAAGACAACAACAGAAAGGTGGCATACTTAACTTATCTGACTGAAAATGAAAGGAAGTCTGCAAAGTCCAGAATGGAACCTGATTACACATCTGTGGCAGATACAGGTGCAACAGGACATTTTGCCAAAGATGAATACATCTTGACTGATTCCAAGGAGATAGAAGAAACAAAAATTGGAGTAGCCAAAAAGGGACAACACCTTATGTCAAATCTCTCTGGAAAAGTGGAATCTAAAGAAGTTACTCTCACCAATGTTCTACACTTACCTGGTCTGAGAAGGAATCTGCTGTCAATAAATACAGTTACTAACAACAATGGTATTGCTATCTTTGATAATGAAGCAGTAAAAGTAGTCCATAATGGCAAGATAGATATTGTAGAAGGTGAAATTGTGTTGGAAGGAAAGAAAACAGAACAAGGACTCTGGGAGATTGATTTAAAGAATCAGAAATGTTATGAAGCAATGCTGACTCAGAAAGAAAACTTCATTAATTGGCACAAAAAGATGGGCTGCATCAATTTCAATGATCTAAGAAAAATACCTGACCTATGTGATGTAGTAGACATCGATATCAAGAAATACAACAGCCAAGAAGAAATATGTGAATCTTATATTATAAGCATAAAACCAGAAATCCATTTTCACAAGAAAGGACTAGATCTACCAGACCACTAGAGATCCTACATACAGATGTTTGTGGAAAAATAACCCCAGAAACACATGACAAAGAGGGATATTTTCTAACTGTACTAGATGATTATACTCACTTTCTGAAAATATATTTGATTCACACAAAAGATGAAACAGAAGAATACCTCAAAGAATACATCCATGAAGCAGAAGCCCATTTCAACCTTAAAACCGAAAGAATAAGGTGTGATAATGGAGGAGAATACAGAAGCAATGAATTCAAACTCTGGTGCAAGCAAAGAGGCATTGTGATTGAATACACAATAAGAGACCTCCTCAACAGAATGGCAAAGCAGAACGAATGAATCTAACCCTAATTAACAAGGTCCGATCAATGTTGCATGGATCCAAGCTGGATAACAAATTTTGGGGATTTGCAGCACAAAATGCAGCATATCTGCTAAACAGAAGTGTTACCATGTCTGTGGATACAACGCTATATGAGATGTAGAATGGAAGGAGACCTAATCTATCCGGATTGGAAGAATTTGGACAAATTGTATATACCAAAAATCTTGGAAACCTAAGGAAACTTGATCCTAGAAGACAAAAGGGAATATTCATAGGCTATTCAGTACATGGATATAGAATTTGGAATCCAAACTTCAGAAGGGTCTATGTATCAAGAGATGTCACATTTACCAAGATGTTCCAAGAAGATATGTCTAAAGAACCATATCTGATAGTAGAAAATGCAGACATAGAAGAAAATGAAAATGAAGAACTAGAAAATCATGAAGATGAAGAAAATACCCAAGAAGAAGAAAATCAAGCAATACAACAAGGAAGAAGAAATCTGAGAGACAGACAACAACTGAAAAACCAGAAAAATTGAAAGACAATGAACTTGTTTTTGAATTGGAAGATACTGAAGAAAATACAGATAATTAGGCCTGTTTCACTTACTCCCAATGTATCAATGAACCTGACAAAGAAAAGTGGGAGAAGGCAATGGAAGATGAAAAAAGAAGTCTCCTGAAGAACAATACATGGAAAACAATAAAGAAAGAAGAGGCAAGAGGAGAAGAAATTATATCAAGTAGATGGCTTCTAAAAAAGAAAGATGATGGACGATACAAAGCTCGCCTAGTTGCAAGAGGATTTGAGCAGTCAGATGATATAGATTTTCAAGAAATCTTTAGTCCAGTAGTGGATACAAATTCTCTTTGTTTACTCTTGGCAATCGCAGAAAAAAAGAACTACCACATACAAACATTTGATGTGAAAACAGCTTTTCTATATGACAAACTAGATAAGCCAATTTTATGAAGTTGCCTGAAGGATTTGAAGATCAAGGTGAAGTAGTTGTTCTTTCAAAGGCAATCTAGCTTATCCCGACTTGTCTTAAGCCATAGTATGGCTTAAGACAGTCACCACTTAAGTGGAATCAAAGGCTGACCAATTTTCTTAAAGAACAAAATATGATTCAACTTAAGACTGATCAATGCATTTTTAAAGATACTCAAAGTGAAATGTTCCTAGTTATCCATGTTAATGATGGACTAATAATAGGACAGAAACTTGAAAGAATCAAAAGACTGATGAAAAATTCCAAAGAGAATTTGAAATGACAACTAATGAAAACCCAGATACATACTTTTAGGAATACAGTTTGAGAAGACAGAAGAAGGACTATTTCTACACCAAGAGAATTATGCAAGAAAAATACTGACGAGGTACAACATGCAAGACTGCAAACCAATGAAAATACCGATCACCCAAGATATTTACAAGACTGAAGAGATATGTGAAAATTCAGATAAGAAAAACATGTTCAATTATAGAGAAGGAATTGGAAGGCTTCTTTACTTGTCATGCAAGACTCGCCCTGATCTAAGTTTCACTGTGAATTTCGAAAGTCGAGCAATGGAAAACCCCAAGACTAAAGACTATGTCAATGTAAAAAGGACTCTTCGATACCTGAGAGGGACACCATCTGCAGGAATTTTCTACAGTCGTCGTCACAATGAACTTGAGGATTCTCTGCACCTACTCGCATTCTGTGATGCGGACTTTGCGGGAGATGTAGATGCAAGAGAAGCTGATGCTGCCAAGGATATTAGAAGAAAGAGTACATCCGGCTATGTTATTAAACTATTTGGAGGTCCAATAGCTTGGTCATCAAGACGTCAAAGTATTGTGGCACAGTCAACCATGGAAGCTGAACTGATTGCAGCAAATGAATGCACCAAAGAGCTGAAATATCTCGTTGAGTTGCTGAAAGAGCTGACTGATAAAGAAGTTAAAGCAACACTGTTCATTGACAATCAGACAACCATTATAATAATAAAAGCTGGAAGGTTGAAGAGAAGTAGACACATTGAGGTAAAATATTTCTTTGTCAAAGATGAATATTATAAAAATCTTTTCATGCTGAATTATGTATCTTCAGAAAACAACGTAAGTGACATTTTTACCAATTTTTTACCTTGTATTAAGTTTGAAAAATTTGCCAATGAGTTATTACTCTTGTAAGTGCATTTGCAAATATTATTTGAAAGAAATGATGTTATTTTTGAAGATTTTGTTAAGTAATATATTGATTTTCATCTATGTTACAAATAATATTAATACTTTAAGATTGTATTTATGAAACTACTTTGTACTTGTATTTTAAAACTTTATTGACATTCACATTCACCGCCCTGCGTTTACGGGGAAGTGTTGTTATATTGAGTTTGTAAGTTGAGTTACTAAACTGGTACGGTGCATATGGAAGAAGTTGGTACCCACTGTTATACACATTCTCTTGTTATTGTAAGACAATGGAAGAATAAAAATATACTTCATGTTCTCGTTGAATACTTTGAATACCATGTGATAAGTTTCATTTACCTGAGAGAAGATAAAAGACGGTAATAACAAAAAACTAAAACGACACAGAATATCGTTTTTCAATCGAATTTGCGCACATTTTGATAAAGTTCGTGAATATTTTATCAAAAGTTTGAGGTCGTAAACAACCCACCTCATCCCTGACGATCAAGGCGATTGTAGAATCCCCAGCACATGTACTTATCCGTAGGAACACATTGAGAAAATATTCCTACTTCAAATTCATGTTAAAAATAAGTGATAGATTATATGAAGAGGGAGAAATTTAAGGAGATATTAGTAACTGCAGCTGTGGACGATAAGCATACGAATACCAGTATTTAAGAAAGGTTTTAAATTTTATGGAAGCGTCTGTAGCAACCAAGTTTTATTTATACAAACGTAATTGTTTACTGACTATTTCGTGGGATAAATAGTATAGTAGTTTGTTAGATGAAATTGCTTTCTCTCGATCAATACAACTGACTGCGTATAAAAAACCTGATAAGTTTGACATGTTTTTAATATAATCTTCTACATTAAGTACTATCGATTTACTTCGATAAATATTTAGCCGGAAATGGACTTGGTGAATATCGTAAAGGTTTCCCAGTT
Source organism: Sympetrum striolatum (assembly GCA_947579665.1). Lineage (NCBI taxonomy): Eukaryota > Metazoa > Arthropoda > Insecta > Odonata > Libellulidae > Sympetrum > Sympetrum striolatum. The sequence continues at coordinate 82,001,508 of OX388352.1, forward strand.
TCAGTTAAGGACAGGAGTTAAACGGCGATTTGTAAAGCTTTAGCAAATATCCAATCCCTCCTTTGAAAAGGTAAAGCAAGTTTACGTTTTGTTATACGCAGAATAAAAAAGTTATTCATTGTGGTTTTTTAAGTGCTTCCAATACATTTACATTCGTATATATTTACATTAGTATATTTAGTATACATTTACTATCATTCTGTTATCGGTGTTCAATCTCGGTTGTTTCAGAGTGTTATAAAATACATTTTGGTTGTGTTTGATCATTGTTTCCAATATCAATTTTTTCCCTTTCTGAAAACTTCTCCTTAAACGTGATGCTGCTTATCCTAATGCTATCTTCGAATTTACATTTTATAATCCTTAAACAAATGTTGTGTTTATCGAAGAATTGTTCATTCTAATATTAAGATTACTTCGCAGATTTTATTATAACTTTATTATTTATATTTATTGATTTGGAAACGATGATAGCCTGACATTTGCTATCTAACTAAAATTATGAGACGTGTTACGATCAAGCCTGTAACAAAAGTATTTATTAATATTTCCCTGTTGAGAATCAACGGGCACTTCAGCTAGTACATTATAAAATAATTTCCAAAGGCTAATGTTTTGTTAGCATTATTGCTTTTTGTAATATAAAACTGTAACAAGGTATCCTTCCCAACTTTGGACAAATACTAGGTGATGATGGAACTTGATGTTCATGTAAATAAGTAAACTTTTATCTGAATATCATGAATTGAGGTTGTAGCCTTATCTGTTTCATAGTAAAAGTAAGAATTTACAACTGAATCTCTTTTCGAATTCTCTTAGTTAATTTAATTGTTATGGTGGTTACTTTCTTGACCATTATCACTGGTTTATAATGTCTTGCAGAAAATGTGCATGTGCATGACTGTTTGGGAATCTTTGATAATAGCAGGGAAGGTTGAATTGATTTGTGTGTGATTTGATGTATTTGCAGATAGCTATGTTAATGCATTGCATTCATTAATTTAATTTTAGAATGACCTGGAAAATAGTGGAGTTCGGTGCACCAGCATGCAGTGATGCCACTGTCAGTTTAGAAAACACAAAGCCGGTGTCTGTGATGCCACAGGTGTGGTTCCTAGAGGAGGGAGGAAATACTGCCTCTGGCCATCGAGAGGCTATAGCAATGTAACAAACCGGGTGAGGGCATATCCCCAGAGAGATTGGGAGAAGTGGAATGTGACCCACGTCTGTCATGTTGCTTTTGGTAAGTTCAATTTCAGCATTCAGGATATAGAGTAACAAGTTGTGTCCAAATATTCCAGCACTGCAAAATGTTCCATGTTCCCATGGAACTACCTATTCCATAACCCCACTTTAATTTTGAATCTTTGCAGATGAATACCTGATGGAGAGGGAGTTCTTGAGTTATTGGTCAGAGGTGACGGATTTAGATGCGAGGGTCCAGGTTGTGAAGAGGAGGAGTATGGGAGGGGCAAGCGTTCTGCCAAAAAGAAGCATTTGCGAGAATTTTTTACTGGAGGCACCACTTGGATGCCTACAAATCTCGCTACACTTACCACTATGCAAGAATTATCTGATGAAGGTAATCTTAGGATTGTTTAGTTAATCATGGACTATATATATATTTATATATATAGAATAAAACATTCTGTAATCATCATAATACTTCATTGTAGGTGAATGGGAGGAAATGTCTGGGATTGCAAGTGTCAGTGGTGGCACTCCAAAGAGGCAGGCTGAGCAAGGTATGTATTAGTTTGAATTAATCTCAATTCTTTCTTATGTAGCATATATCAAGTTTGTTTAAGGCAATCACAGATGATCATTTACTGTAATATGATAGTTGTTAACGGCCGTATTCATAGATTGTTTAGCAACCCTTAGCTACAGCTAACGTGTGACTTTTTCCAAATTTTGTATTCATAGATTTTGACTTGGCGCTGCTAAGGCTCTATTGGCATACAATGTAACTAATTAAAATAGTTATCACAAGTGACGCGTGACCCCTTGTTTAAAATGTAACTAGCGGATGATTTTGACGCCATAATGGAATTTCTTCCTCCGGTTTTCAGTGTGCAGTTGAGCGATGAACCGATATTGTATATCATTAGTTGTAAATTTGGTAGTTTTTACATTCTAATTAGATTGTTAACTGTATTTTCCCTATTTCCTTAGTGTATTAATGAATTTATTTATTGTTTGCATTCTTTTTGGTAGTCTATACGTAGCAGACAATATCGAGTTTTTAAAATGTTTTGTTCCGCTTGCTCTAAAACGTATTTTTTCGTAATTTTAATAGTATTTATCACTTTCTATTCATTTAACTTTCTGAGGGTGGTATTATTCCGTAATTTATCCTAAGCAACTTGTTTGAATTTGAATTAGAGTCTAGTAGTTTCTGGATTTGTATTAATATAAATTCGTTCTACGATGATACTGAAGTTTTTGAAGTAAAAGAGGTGAGAAAAATAGGACATGGATGATTTATTTCAGAGTTTATTCGCCTAAAGTGAATCTGAGATACTGTGACAGAGAATTTTAGTTATAAATATATATTTGCGGAATTGTGACGTGAAAGGTTACTTCGGTTGATTGGGAGAAAGCCGAAGAAAGCAAGTTATATTTTTCATTTGTGAATGGAATGATTATCATTTGCCTTTAGTTGCAGTTTAGAGAAATGTATGTGTTACATTTACTTTTGACTCAATAGTCAGTGTTTTTCATAACTGATAGTATAAAAGCTGCTTTGAGTATGCATAATAAAGATAAGTGGATGAATGATAATGGTGAATGATGTTAAAGTAAGTTAATGTGAATTTATAATTTGTTTCAAAACATTCATTTTTAAATCTGGACCATCAAAAGTTTTACTTAAAGTAAAGCATGCTTATTTTGTAAGAACAGTGTTATTTATGCCATGTTTTGCAATTGGCAGATACATTGAAAAGGATAAATGGAAAATGCATTCTTCAATTCTTAATATCACCATGAAAGAGAGAAACTTTGTGGGGAATTTTATTGAACATTTACATTTGTAGTTTAATTCATAAGGCTATAATGGAAATATCATTGTGATGACCCTCTGTAGGATTTTTTGTGTGAGCTTGCACCATTATCATATAAAAATTATACTTAATCTTCTACATTGCAAATCTGCTAACATTTCTGATATACTATATTAATTATTTTTAGTAATGCTATGAAAGTGAAGTAATTATCAAGCCATCTTTATGTGAATGAACCTTAAAAGTTGATCAGTGATACATGGCATAGCCAGATTGAAGAAATATGGCCATGTGAAAATGTTTATATACCAACTCTTATTAAATTATTTTGCTTTGCCAATTACTTTTTATCTCAAATATTTTTATTTTATCTTAACTTTATCTCTCATATATTCTATTTCAAGTTTTAGACATGATTTAAATATGATATTGTGAAATCACCAGTTAATGATATTCACTATAAATCATCCTCCAGGACATTTTCATTGCCTCTCTGTAATTATACCTCTTCATAATGAAAGAATAATTGAATATAGATGTGTTCGTTGTTGCTGTTGCCTCGGTGAAGCACCTGAAAAGTTCATCAGAGCTTAGGAGGATGAAGGGCAACAGTAGCTAGGCAAGAAAAAAAATGTAATAGACTAATTTCTATGAATAAATTAAACTTCCAACCATTTTCCTCAAACTTTTGACTATTATTTCTGGAGATTGAAACTAGTTTATAAATCTAAACCAATTTATACCATTCCATTATCATATTGCCGGTTAAATAAAAACTGTAATTTACCTTACATTGATTCAAAATTAATTTCAGACGTATTCTAGACTTTTCTAATGCAATAATATTCATTATTATTACTAAAAAAATGTAATATTAACAGGAAGCATAATAACTACCCACTTAAGCATATATCTGTGAGTATAAATAGCAACAAATCGTAAGAAAGAACATGATATTCTCTGGAAACGATGGTTTAGTAGTCAACACACATTGCTAAACTCGTCTTCTGCCCAGTTAATCTCTTCATGACTCCCTTTCCGAATGCTTATTTATATTACATATGAACTTAGGGTCTCAAATGAATGTCATTATATGAAAAATGAGAAATCTTAACAAATAATACAATTTAAATTATCTGAATATGTACCCTGCCACTTTAAGTTATTAACAAGACATACAATAGGAAACTACGGAAGAAAATCTACATAAATTGTAGACCTAGGGAACTCAACTTACCTTGCCAGTCTTTCATATATTTATACCATATTCTCTACGGCATAAGAAACCTTAACGATCGGTTTTTAGATATTTTAATTGAATAAACAACCCTAAAAATCAACGATGTAAAGACTATCTCCATCTTATCAATAAGAAGAGCGTAGGAATGTTTGCCCATCCTAGGCATCATCTGTACGTTTTGTATTTATGTGATGTTATTTGCACCACAGAAAACCAATACAATAGATTTTACTTGAGAATATTTCAATACATCAAACAGCTAAAAGAATTGATGATAGAGATTCCATATTAATCGCTTTAATAAGAAAAATGGGATAAAAATTAGCCTTTCCTTCGGGCAGAAGCAATGTAAACAACTTATTTTTCATTTGTTTGAGGTGCAGATGCGAGGTTGCCAAATAGAGAATGATACTTTCCGCCGTATAGCAGTTGTCTACGTAGCAACCTCTAGTTACACGGTAGTTGAAATCTATGAATACCACATTTTAGTTAGTCGTTACTCACTAGAAAGTGAATCACTGCGTAGCAACCTCTAGTTAAACGCTAAATCAACAATCTATGAATACAGCCTTAAGTATTTTAGCCTTTTGGTGAATGACAATATCCTATTACAGGGGAGATAGAGGAGATAGCTGGCAACCAACAAAAGAGAGGTAATGGAAGTATGGAAGTCCCAATAGCAAATGGTGTGTATTTTTCTTGAGTCAAATTCATTTTTTAAGCCATGAGTAAGTTTCTAAATTATGGGATGTTTAGAAAGCATAAAGTTGTTTTAAGGAAGGTGTTACTTAGCGAATCTCACTTTGATTGATATTGAATTTACTGAATTATGTGAATGTAAATGAAAAACCTATCACAGACTGACCATGATTTAGAATTTTTGATGAAATTTTCTTTTTATATTTTAATGTATTTCTTGTTTCCTTCTTTTTAGAGCCTTGATGCAGAAATTAGATATAGTATTGAAAAGGATGGATGATCTGGACAAGAATGTTACTAAGTTAGCAAATGGGTTAACAAATTCAGAAAAAAGTAATGGGGAATTAGAAAATGTAAAGGCAGGAATAAAAAATATAGCAGAGAAAGTCTCCTCCTTAGAGGATTGTCAGAGGGAAGTTTAAAAAAAAGTACTGGAGAGTAGAACCTCTAGTACAGACAATATGCAGAACAGGATACTGCCATTCTCGCTGCCCATATTGGACTGGAACCATTTCTGTGAGTGATGATGATAATGAAAATAAAGGTTTTGGAGGTGAAGGAGCTACTGGTTAGTGACTCTACTTTTTTACTTTATGTTACACATATTTCACTCAACTATGCTATTTTTCTAATGTCTTAACAGGTACAAAATCTTGGAGGAATAGGAGGGAGGGGACCTCACAACAATTATAAGTGGAATCCTCTCAAGGATACTCTTCAAGTCCTTTACCAAACGCTGCAGTTGGAAGGGGCAGAGTGCAGAGAAACATGAATTGGATAATACACCCTATTGCAGATTGTTCATGGTGTGTATTCTAGGCTGTTGCCTCTATTGTTGTATATTACTTCATTCCTTGGAAGTGGATAAATAAATGGGAGGTGGCGTAAAATTTTGTTCCATCTTCTTTTTCAGGTGCAGTTTTCTGCAATTATGGTCATGAGAAGACGACGGAAGAGGCTGTAAAAGGGAAACTGCAAACCTGGCTGAAGACAGCAAGTCGGAAGAGGGATATTGTCGAAAGCTAATTGTTTGTATTATTTATTTATCAATATATTTATTGAAAACAATTGCTCATTTACTCTTTATTTTCAATGGAAGGAGGACCTTTCTGCAGATACCTTTTTAAGAGAAGAAATTTCTTTATTACAGGGTGCGGCAGAACCGACTAAGCAGTTTCGAGTGTGGCAGAACCAATTTAGCAATCTTGAGGAGTTATAAAAATAAATCTGCATATATAAAGAAAAAACGTTTTTATTTTCGAAAAAAGTTGTCCATACATGTTCGAAAATAAAAAGGTTTTTTTTTATATATGCAGATTTCTTTTTTATAACTCCTCAAAACTGCTTAATTGGTTCTGCCACACTCGTAACTGCTTAGTCGGTTCTGCCGCACCCTGTATAATAATATGCGATACAGTGAAATTTATATATAATACAAACGTAATTTTAAAACGCCACTGTTCGGTGTAAATGTACCATCTCGCGGCAGGTTTGCGAACTACGGGCGCCAGTTACATTACCTAGTAGTGCCATCTACCGTCAAATATTGGTACCATTCTGCGGCACGAGTTTACGCCCAATAAAAACGTTCTTAGACCCTAGAAAAGCATGTGCATGATACCGTTCTGCGCCCAGTCCAATGAGTATAATGACATGCATAAGACGTACTTACGCCAGTTTCCTGCCGACTTGTGTTGTTTGGGATTATTTTCATTGTCATTTTTCAATTGCTATGATGTCTTTAGAAAATATTTTATCCTTATTGATGATAATGATCTTACATGAATAAATATTCTTTGTAGTGTTGCTCATTTTTAACCCCTTCGTAAAAAATCCATTCGTACAGGTCTTCCATGAGATAGTTCCCTAAGAGATAGTAGGACTTTGATGGCAGTGTAATAAATAATAATAATCCTGAAATAATTCAGGTATAAATATCTGAAATACAAATGATTTCCGGCGCGTCATGTGCGAGCTCGGCACGCCGCGAGAGCGCCCCTAAACCTGCATAAAAACTTGGTTTAGGTTTCGAATCCGGCAAAATCCTTTCGGTATCTTACTTTTAGATACTTAAACATGAAAAAAATAAATAAATTTTCGATTTATCAAAATGTTACATGAGAACACCCCCGTAAAGGATTATGGATTTGGCCTCGATTTGTAATCATTAAGGAATTTAAAATTTGATGATGATTCTATGGGAGGCCTATTCATTTTCTTGGCTTTCAGCAAAAACAATAAACCAATGCATTCACTGATCAGCTAATTCTCACTTATCATTATTCCATGACACCCTTGGAATTGTAGCTGAGGCCTTCCATGAGATAGTTCCCTAATGGTCCGCTAGAGATAGTAGGACTTTGATGGCAGTGTGGTCGGACTGGAAAAAGGGTTGAGAGAGAAAGTGCATGCAAGAAAGAATGTTCAGGAGTGTTTTTGCATGTTTTGAGTGAAAAAGTGCGCTTTGCTACATGAAGTGAATACATGTCAGAGTCGATACAAAAAATAACTCATAATTTCATGGAATTATTACAATTTTTTTAGTAAAGGAGATATTGATCATCTAATTAATTCATTATGTCTTAACCTTTGTAACAAAGAACCCCCTCTCCTTTGAATGCTGAGATGAGGGAATGAAAATTGAATATTTCATCAAAACAAGAAGTTTAAAGGTTATTGAGGTTATGTGAGCATGTAAAATATTAAATTGAAATAAAATCTTATTATATTTTATTTTTATATCTTATTATATTTCTATTAGAATATAATAAAAACTAATTACTTGCAAAACCTTCAAAACATTGAAATATATAAGACACCTAATAAGTTTAGAAGAATTATTTTAGAATAGTTCTAACCATTAGAAAACTATAGTAATTTCTTTATGAAACAAAACTGAAAGAAACCGAAATACCACACTATATAATATAAATTGCAAAACTATCACTGGATTCATACTGCCAGAAATATTCACCTTGGAACTTTTGTATGGAGCGACAAGCATTAATCTTCATTTTATTAATTCATCGATAGTTCTCTTTTATTTTCCCATACTTTCGAAACATTACGAAGCTGAAATTACCGATGTTTGATTAAAATAAATAATATGAGAAATTGCTCGCAAAATTTATCAGATGACGGTAGATTTAACGTACTGTAATCTGTATAGATATTTATAAAACGAAGTGCAGAAATATGTCCGTAGAATAAAAAACGAAAAACAACGAACGAATGATTTCTGATCTCGATCACAAAAAGCTACACGACAACGCCCACGAGTGAAAAGTGATAAAAAAGCTCAAGTGAAGTTATGAAGAAAATTTCGTTTCGCTAACAAGTGATGGGGGCAGGAAAAATTGCAATGACATAAAAACATTAAACATATTTGCCCGACATTTGGAAGAAACTTCTTCCTAGACGGAGGGCGAAACAGTTTTTGTCTGCGATTGTCACGAGGAGAGAACGCTCGCGTTGTTTTGAGCGACTATGTATACATTGAGCAGAAAAGGGAAAGCGAATGTCAAGGTGGCGAAAATGTAAACATGGCCCTTTGATCCGAGAGGACAACGACGAAATGGAAACTGCAAACGAAAAGCACCGGCAATAGAGCAAGATCCTCCTTGGCTTGAGGAACTAAACGACTTAATTAAAACTTGAAAGTAATAGTGATAGCAGTGATTATGTCGTATCTCGTGTACGTTGAGTATATTATCGCATAAAATATTACGTTCCGTTTAAGAGATATTCTACAAATTTTTATACTCCTGGTACTAAGCAAAAATCGTCATTATTCAAAAACCGGGAAAAAAGCGAGGGATCGCAAGAATTATCGCCCGGTAAGTAATTCAAGAGAATTATTTAAAAATAATGAATGATTTTAAACGAATAACAGATGAATAATTATTGCGGAGTCTCAAGCGGGTTTTAATAAGGCGCTTTCTTCGACGCACAGAATAAAATAAGTAAGATTGTCGGAAGAAATAACGTGAAAGTTGTTGAGGGAACAAAAACCTTACGGCTAAAAAATTGGAAGCACAATTCACAATCTTGGAAAGCTATCATCTACTCATTAGATCTTTCGCAAGGATCGAGTTCTCCGAGGTGATGGAGTCCTTGTGACAATAAAATCGTCACTTCCCGCTATACACCGACCGTATTTAGAAACAAACTGTGAAATAGTTTTGTGTGAAGTCAACCTCAATCCCAACGTAAAATGGAAAAATGTTTTGGATGATTTTATCGCCCAACTTCTTGTGACATTTAGGCTCTGGTATATATAAGTATATGGTTAATTGCTTAATCTCTATTTAAGGTTCTTCCCCTTAGTTCTACTTTGCTTTTTAGCTACTTCAATCTATCTGTGACGAGAGATTCTCCAACCAGTGGTTCCCCTAAAACTACCCAAGATGCGTATTTCGTAGAACATTTCCTCACTGCGCTTCGGGTCTCTAGTTCCCACTAGAAATCTGGCAACTCTGTACTACACACCATCCACACTTGCCCCAATTCTATTACGTCTGGCCGTAATATTTTCGAGAGTGACCGTGTGTGACCATGTGACCCTTTGACGCCTTCTTCCAGGTCCCACAAGGGTTTAATGGCCTTACGTCAGCCGCTCCTTCAAAGGGCTTCCGCAAGACATACTATTATACTTCCTTCCTCTCCAAAATGCCGTGTAAATAAGATGCCGTGAACTCATTTTATAGCCTTCAGTTTACTGTTTTAAAGGATTTTATCCTTCTAGCTACGCCAATAACTAACTTATATCCTACTTGGTATATGAACCAAACTAAATTATATCAGTCAAATATAGCCGCGCACATAATCCTTTCAGTCGAAAAGGAAGATCATGCTATCCGGAACGCTGATTTCACTTTCGGACAGTTATAAATAAATATGTTATTAATATTGATGACAACGCTTTGCACTTGTCAATCGTAAACGTTGCAGTCTATGCGATGATCATTATTTGGAATACCAAAGATGAGAGAGGCGTTGAATTGGAATGAAATTGGGAGGAAAGAGGGACTACTGTAAAAGAGTGCGTTTTATTATATACCTTTCCAAGAGAATCGAATTTTATTACTCTTATCTTAGGTTATTCTTATCTGATGAACGATGTTTTGATCTTTGTAGGAGTTAATTTTTTTTGAAGTATTTACTAAGTTAGAACAATGAAGCTGTCGGTAATTAACCACCGTTTATTCATGCTTTTAGTTTTTTTTCGAGGTGCGTCAAAATTAAATGAAATCAGCATAATCTACGATTCTTATAGCTTTGAACTGTATTAGCGAGAGCATTGCACCCCGCGTTTGCTCACTTTAACTTCACAAAATAAGTGCTGCATTAGAAATTTCCGAGGTGCATAAAATACTCGAAGCAAAACATCTATCAGCTATGGACATTCATAGTTAATTTTGTGCTATATATGGACGAAATATAACGAGCAAATTTGTAATAGTACCAATTCTCAACCAGTAGAACCAAGTTCTTAACTGTTTTAGTGCGGTTGTTGATTATAGTCCACGGCCTATAAAAAACGTATGATTATAAGGATATTACTGAAAATACTTTCAATGCTTTAGGACAATTATTTCCTTGCGTTTTAAAGAGATTTTATGTAAACATTTTGCTTAGCAACAATTTTAGGGGGGAATATGTTGTAGCACTATTATAGTGATATAACAAAGGCCCAATTTTCTTAGAAATGATGCTGTAACGGATAAGTTGGAGTGCAGTCGGTTTGAGAAGTTTTTCACACGTAATTGACCGGTAGGTGACATTTCGCTTCGTCAGTAGTCCACACTCCCTTAGATGCGTCATATTAATAATGGGGAAGTGGACTGCATATACTTAAGAAGCCGTAGCAAAATATCAATAAAATTCAATTATAAATAATCTATCTGAGATGGTCTAATGAGAATAGGTTACAGAGAATTTAAAGATATCTGTAATAATCTACGAGATTTTTTTAGGATACGTGAAGTGAAATATTCCTTTTTTATATTGGAAGAGCGTGGTTTCATATCCAAAAAGAAAAAAATGCAAATTAATCTTTATCAAAAGTATATAATGAGCCAAAAATTCTTAAAATAGATGCACGGCTATCATATTAAGAGGTAGAAATTAAAGATACTAGAAAAATTCAAATTCTAAAATTACCAAATTTTAGAATTTGAATTTTTCATGGATATTTGACATCTCAAGTGGAATCAAATAATTTTCCCTTGACGCAATTAAAAGGTTAAATGAAATTGAAGATGGAAGAGCAACCATTCATTATTAACGCAGGAATAGTAGGACTTTTGCCATTAGTGATTCAAATGGGATGTTTATGATCTTCCCCCGTACATCCCCCCGTAGCCCGGACTCGGCTCCATGTGAAATCTTGTTCACTTATCTGTTCATTCGCATGAAGCAGTGGCTTCGAGCACAGCATGACGATGAAGATCTTCAAATGCTGTGGCAGTACCCTGAAGGTCGATTTTTATGTAGAGAGGATTTTCAATTAGTTGAAACGCTAAGAAAAACACTTGGATTAAAACGGTGATTATGTAGAAAAATAGTGGAAAGCAGTACCTTTAATTAGGGAGAAAATATCCTTATCAAGGCGGGTGTTTAACAGATAGCTAGACGGCGGTTGTTTTCCGAACCATCCTCGTAGAACGAAAATGGTGAACGAACTGTCAAAATGAAACAAAATGTTTACCCGTACCACAGAAAGGATTTATTATGCCACCCAGCTTTCGACACGTCGCGTCATCATCAGGATAATAACTTTACTCAAATATATACTCAAGGAGAAAGGAGAGAGGAGGAGAAAGATTTGACAACTGAGGAAATGATTGGGGAAGGAAAAGGTGAAAGGTAGTTGTTGATAAATTCGCGACAGATTTTCTCATTTACGACTATAATTGATTGATTTAACCTTCGAATGGCCTTGCGATTTCAGAAACAAAAAAATACCTTTCGGGAAGATATTTTTTAAGATCTGATTATTTTAACTTCTCGCAAGGAATATCTTGTTTATGGAATATGATTTTTAAATTTAATGCCCTTTGCCTCTTTTAGGACCTAAATGAAAACCATTAGGAATGAATTCTACGCATTCGATGAAATTTTCACATTTGGGATTATTTTTTCCGCCAGTCTAAATGATCAAAACAATAGCGATGTAAAATCTTTTACCAAAATGGAAAACTAAACTTTGTAATTTTTGTTTAAGTCCTGTGTTAAAAATAAGAAGGCGAAGAAAATGTCACCACATAGTTAAATACGTTTTGGTCTCTTAATAGAATATCACCCAGAAATGATTTCGTCCTACAACTGTACAATTCCCTTAATGTAAAAACTATTTTTGTACTTAATGAGAGAAATTCTTCTTTTTTTACTAATATTTATGACGAATATAACATATTATTCCAGGAAAAAATTTAAAATCGTAGTTAAAACCAAAATCAGAAATGAAAAGTCGCGAGTTTTATAGTTTCGCTTTACACACAGGTTAAGGTGGGAATCTTACGATGAAACAATATTTAACTGTTAGGGGAGGGAAACATATTGGTAGAGGGGTGTAAACCGTGGAATGGAATAATGAGAAAAGAGAGGTCTGGTAAGGGAGTCACACCATAACGTTAGGAATAGCAATTTCCATATTAGGATTGTTCTTATTTCTATAGTTGATCGAAATAGACTGTTTTTTCGTAGCTAAAAAGTGAGTAATTAAGATCTCAGATATGTTTAATCTGGATAAGATGGCAAGTAAAGTAAGATTTTTCGAGCTGAATCGTGACAATAGCACCTACGATGAAACAATTTGAACTAAGAATATCTGTTAGTTTGACCCGCGATTGCGATTGATCACCGTCTTCAAACACAGAACATTGCAAAGCAAACATATTGGAGGATTGGGAGAGAGTGGTACAATAGGTGAGGGTCATAGGGGATATATATAATTTTAAAGAAAATATATATCATTTTAAAGTTAATGACAAGATCTCACCATATTTTATAGAAATTTTCAATTTTTCGTTGCAGTTAACTGAAAAAAACGTCGAATCCTTGAAAAAAAAAATCGATCAAATTTCAGGTTTTTGGCCATATTTTACTTAAAATTAAGCAAAACTAGTCAAGTTAGTACTCATTTGAAAGTTATTGACAAGATCCAACCAAATTTATCACGAATATTCAATTTTTATCTGCAGTTAACCAAAAAACGTCAAAAACTCGAAAGAAATCTGTGAAATTTGAGGTTTTTGGCTATATTTTACTAAAAATCAGGCCAAACTTGACCGTTTTGGACTATTTTTAATGTTAATGACAAGATCTAACCATATTATATAGATATTTTCAATTTTTTGTTGCAGTTAACTCAAACGTCGAAACTCGAAAACAAATAAATGAAATTTCAGGTGTTTGGCCTTACTTTGCCTAAAATTAAGCTAAAACTAGTCAAGATTGTACTCATTTTAAAGTTATGGACAAGATCTAACCAAATCTTTAACAAATAATTAAATATTCATAGCAGTTAACCAAAAAAAATGTAATAATCTCGAAAAAAATCGGTGAAATTTCAGGTTTTTGGCCATATTCTACTAAAAATTATGAAAAACTAGACAGTTTTGGACTCTTTCTAAAGTTAATGACAAGATCTAACCATATTTTACAGAAAGTTTCAATTTTTCGTTGCAGTTAACTCAAAACTCGTCGAATACTCGAAAAAAAATTGTTGAAATTTTAGGTGTTTGGCCATATTTTGCTAAGAATTGAGTAAATCTTTTCATGTTTGGTCTCATTTTAAAGTTATTGACAAGATCTAACAAAATTCATCACAATTTTTCAATTTTTCTCAGCAGTGAACCAAATAAACCTCAAAAACAAGAAAAAAATCGGTGAAATTTCACGTTTTTGGCCATATTTGCTAAAAATTGAGCAAAAAAGGTCACGTTTAGACTCATTTTACATTTTTTGACTAGATATACCCAAATTTATTTAATTCATTAAATGTTTCGTAGCAGTTCACATACGAAACGTCAAAAACTCGAAACAAATCTTTGAAATTTCAAGTTTTTTGCTATATTTTGCTAAAAATTGAGCAGATCAGGTCAAGTTTGGGCTCATATTACATTTTTTGAGTAGTTATATCCAAATTTATTAGATTCATTAAATGTTTCGTAGCAGTTCACATACGAAACGTCAAAAACTCGAAAAAAATCTTTGAAATTTCAGGTTTTTGGCTATATTTTTACTAAACATTAGGCATGACTGCACGGATTTGGATTCATTTTAAAGTTAATGAAAAGATCTAACCATATTTTATATAAATTTTCAATTTTTCGTTGTAGTTAACTCAAAACACGTCGAATACTCGAAAAGAAATCGATGTAATTTCAGGTTTTTCGCCGTTTTTCACTTAAAATTAAGCCAATCTAGTCAAGTTTGTACCAATTTTAAAGTTATTAACAAGATCTAACTAAATTCATCACAGTTATTCAATTTTTCTTAGCAGTGAACCCATAAAAATTCAAAAACTCGAATAAAATCGGTGAAATTTCAGGTTTTTGGCTATATTTTGCTAAAAATTGTGCAAAACTACACTGTTTTAGACTCATTTTAAAGTTAATGAAAGATCTAACCAAATATTATAGAAATTTACAATTTTTAGTTGCAGTTAACTAAAAAACATCAAATTTTGTAAAAAACGATGAAATGTCTGTTTTTTGGCCATATTTTGCTAAAAATTTAGCGAAACTAGACAGTTTTGGACTCTTTTTAAAGTTTATTACCAGATATAACCAAATTTTATAGACATATTCTATATTTCGTTGCAGTTAGTTCAAAAAACGTCGAAAACTCAAAAAAATAATCCTTAAAATTTTAGGTTTTTGGCCAAATTTAACTTAAAATAAAGCAAGTTTAGTCAAGTTTTAACCCATTTAAATATCTTGGTGCGATCTATCCAAATTTAAAGAAAAATATCAATTCTTCTTAACAGTTAACCCAAAAATCATCAAAAACTCGAAAAATATCGGTGGAATTTCAGGTTTTTGGCCATATTCCGCTGAACATTAAGCAAAAATGGTCACGTTTGGACTCTTATTACCTATTTTGACTTAATATATATAAATTTATTAAATTCATTAAATTATTCGTAGCAATTCACCCAAAAACGTCAAAAACACGAAAAAAATCGATGAAATTTCAAGTTTTTGGCCATATTTAACTTAAATTAAAGCAAATTTAAGTTTAAGTTAAAACGCCGTTTTTTACTTAAAATTAAGCAAAACTAGTCAAGTATGTACCAATTTTAAAGTTATTGACAAGATCTAACCATATGTATCACTAATTTATTCAATTTTCTTAACAGTTAACCCAAAAAGCGTCAAAAACTGGAAAAAAATCGGTGAAATTTCATATTTTTATAATATATATATAATAATAAAAATTGAGAACACCAGGTCATGTTTTGACACATATTACATTTTTTGACTAAATATATATAAATTTATTAAATTCACTAAATTTCTTTCCACATTTTATAGAAATTATTAATTTTTCTTTGCAGTAAACACAAAAAACGTAGAAAACTAAAAAAAAATCGATGAAATTTTATGTTTTTGGCCATATTTTGCTAAACATTGAGCAAATCTATTCAAGTTTGGACTCATTTTAAAGTTCTTGAAGAGATATATCCAAATTCATTAAAATTTATTAATTTTACTTTAGTAGGTTACTCAAAAAAAGTGAAAAACTCGAATAAAAAATCGGTAAAATTTCAGGTTTTTTGGTCTTATTTTGATAAAAATTGAGCAAACCAGGTCATGTTTTGACTCATATTACATTTTTTGACTAAATATATATAAATTTATTAAATTCATTAAATTTTTAGTAGCATTTTACAAAAAAAACTATAATAACTCGAAAAACACGGGTGATATTTCAGGTTTTTGACCATAAATCGCTAAACAATTAGAGAAACTAGACAGTTTTTGACTCTTTTTAAAGTTCATGACAAGATATGGCCAAATTATATAGAAATTTTCTATATTTCGTTGCAGTTATTCCAAAAAACGTCGAAAACTACAAAAAATTCGGTGCAATTTCAGGGTTTTGGCCATATTTTGCTAAATATTGAGCAAAACAGGTCATGTTGTCAATCATTTTAAAGTTATTGACGAGATATATCTAAATTATTTGGATATTTTATGTTTTTTTTAGCAGTTAACCCAAAGAACGTCAAAAAATCGAAAAGAATCGATGACATCTCAGGTTTTTTGGACATATTGTGCTAAAAATTGAGCAAATCTATACAAGTTAGGAACCATTTTAAAGATTTTGACGAGATATATCCAAATTCATTAAAGTTTTTTAATTTAACAGTAGGTTACTCAAAAAACGTCGAACACTCGATATAGAAATCGGTAAAATTTCATATTATGGGCCATATTTTGATAAAAATTGACCAAACCTGGTTTAGTTTTGACTCATATTAACTTATTTGACTAAATATAAATAAATTTATTAAATTCATTAAATTTTTCGTAGCATTTCATCCAAAAGAAGTCAATAACTCGAAAAAAATCTGTTAAATTTCAGGTTTTTGGACATATTTTGCTAAAAATTGAGCAAATCTATACAAGTTTGTACTCATTTTAAAGTTTTTACACGAGATATATCCAAATTCATTAAAATGTATCATTTTTACTTTCTCCTTATACGAAGTATAGAGAAAGTATTGTTTTCATGAAAAAATTCGACTTCGAGATTTCAACGGAAATACATGTTTTGGGGTCCCTAGAACATGTTTTGACCATTTTCGGAATGATGTCTGTGTGTATGTGTGTGTGTGTGTGTGTGTGTGTGTGTGTATGTGTGTGTGTGATAGTGGGCGCTCTAACATGAAAACTATAAGTCGTATCAATACCAAACTTCATATATAGTACTTATATTACAGTCGTTACAGTTGATTAGTTTTTGGAGTAAATCGGTCAACCGGAAGTCGAGCTTCATTCTTCAAAGCTCATTTCCGGTTTTCATAATATCTCCATAAATATGATATTTAGGTGTATACTATTATTTATAAATATTCTAGAAAATGGAATTTACTATAACTTTTGTATGAAACATATTTTTGTATCACTAATTGTTTAGGAGTTATTCATGAAATACTGATAAACCGGAAGTTGCTCATTATGCACTTTGTGGGCGCTCTGGGCTCTATCGGCGAAAGGCCAATTTCATCGTTTTTTATCGAAAATGTCCCTAAAAACATTATTTATAATGTTTGTGACGGAAAATATAATATGATATAAATTTATCATTCATCTTCCAAGTTTAGATGGAATATAGAGTTAGAAAATACTGTCGTAGATAAATATTTACATCTTATATATGGAGAAAGTCATGTGCTGGCCACATCAGATTTTTTTTAGTAGGTTACTCAAAAAACGTGAAACACTTGATATAGAAATCGGTAAAATTTCATATTTTGGGCCATATTTTCTTAATAATTGAGCAAATCAATTCAAATTTGGACTCATTTTAAAGTTTTTGACGAAATATTTGCAAAATCATTAAAAATTTTTAATTTTACTTTAGGAGGGCTACTCAAAAAAAGTGCAAATCTCAAATAAAAAATCGGTAAAATTTCATGTTTTTGGTCTTCTTTTGATAAAAATTGAGCAAACCAGGTCAAGTTTTGACTCATATTACATTTTATGACTAAATATATATAAAAATTTGTTAAATTTTTAAATTTTTCGTAGCATTTCACAAAAAAAACTTTAATAACTCAAAAACACGGGTGAAATTTCAAGTTTTTGACCATAATTCGCTAAACAATTAGCGAAACTAGACAGTTACATAGAAGCCAAATTACATAAAAATTTTCTATATTTCGTTGCAGTTATTCCAAAAAACGTCGAAAACAACAAAAAAATCGGTGCAATTTCAGGGTTTTGGCCATATTTTGCTAAATATTGAGCGAAACAGGTCATGCTCTCAATCATTTTAAAGTTATTGACGAGATTTATCTAAATTATCTGGATATTTTATGTTTTTTTAGTAGTTAACCCAAAACACGTCAAAAAATGGAAAAGAATCGATGAAATTTCAGGTTTTTTGGACATATTGTGCTAAAAATTGAGCAAATCTATACAAGTTAGGAGCCATTTTAAAGATTTTGACGAGATATATCCAAATTCATTAAAATTTTTCATTTTTTTTAGTAGGTTACTCAAAAAACGTCGAACACTCGATATAGAAATCGGTAAAATTTTATATTTTGGACCACATTTTGCTAAAAATTGAGCAATACTGGACAGTTTTGGACTCTTTTTAAAGCTTATGTCATGATCGTACCATATTTTATAGAAATTTTTAATTTTTCTTTGCAGTAAACTCAAAAAACGTCGAAAACTACAAAAAAATCGGTGCAATTTCAGGGTTTTGGCCATATTTAAATAAAAATTGAGCAAACCATGTCAAGTTTTGACTCATATTACATTTATTGACTAAATATAAATAAATTTATTAAATTTATTAAATTTTTCGTAGCATTTCACCCAAAAAACGTCAGTAACTCGAAAAAAATCTGTTAAATTTAAGGTTTTTGGACATATTTTGCTAAAAATTGAGCAAATCTATACAAGTTTGGACTCATTTTAAAGTTTTTGACTAGATATATCCAAATTAATCAAAATGCATCATCTTTTAATAGTAGGTTACTCAAAAAACGTCGAACACTCGATACAGAAATCGGTAAAGTTTCATATTTTGGGCCATATTCTGCTAAAAATTGAAAAAAAATAGACAGTTTTGGACTCTTTTTTTAAGTTTATGACATGATCTAACAACATTTGATAGAAATTTTTAATTTTTCTTTGCAGTAAACACAAAAAACGTAGAAAACTAAAAAAAAAAATCGATGAAATTTTATGTTTTTGGCCATATTTTGCTAAAAGTTGAGCAAATCTATTCAAGTTTGGACTCATTTTAAAGTTCTTGACGAGACATATCCAAATTCATTCAATTTTTATTCTTTACCTTACAAGGTTACTCAAAAAATATTAAAAAGTCAAATAAAAAATCGTTAAAATTTCAGGTTTTTCGTCTTATTTTGATAAAAATTGACTTGACTCATATTACATTTTATATAAATTTTTGAAATTCATTAATTTTATTGTTGGATTTCACTCAAAAAACGTCAGTAACTCGAATAAAACCGGTTAAATTTCAGGTTTTTGGACATATTTTGCAAAAAATTGAGAAATCTATGCAAGTTTGGACTCATTTTAAAGTTTTAGACGAGATATATCCAAATTCATTAAAATTTTTCAATTTTTTTTAGAAGGTAAACCAAAAAACGTCGAATATTTGAACTAGAAATCGGCAAAATTTTATATTATGGGCCATATTTTACTTAAACATGAGCAAAACTAGACAGTTTTGAACTCTTTTTAATGTTTATGACATGATCTTACCACATTTGATAGAAATTTTTAGTTTTTCTTTGCAGTAAACACAAAAAACTTAGAAAACTAAAAAAAAATCGATGAAATTTTATGTTTTTGGCCATATTTTGCTAAAAATTGAGCAAATATATTCAAGTTTGGACTCATTTTAAAGTTCTTGACGGGATATATCCAAATTCATTAAATTTTTTTTCCTTACCTTAGAAGGTTACTCAAAAAAAGTGCAAACTCAAATAAAATATTTGTTAAATTTCAGGTTTTCTGGCCTTATTTTGATAAAAATTGAGCAAACCAGGTCAAGTTTTGACTCATATTACATTTTTTGACTAAATATATATAAATTTATTAAATTCATTGAATTTTTCGTAGCATTTCACAAAAAAAAACTTTAATAACTCGAAGAACACGGGTGAAATTTCAGGTTTTTGACCATAATTAGCTAAAAAATTAGCGAAACTAGACAGTTTTGGACTCTTTTCAAAGTTCATGACAAGATATGGCCAAATTATATAAAAATTTTCTATATTTCGATGCTGTTAACCCAAAAAACGCCGAAAACTAAAAAAAAAATCGGTGGAATTTCAGGGTTTTGGCCATATTTTGCTAAATATTGAGCGAAACAGGTCATGTTCTCAATCATTTTAAAGTTATTGACGAGATATATCTAAATTATCTAGATATTTTATGTTTTTTTTTGTAGTTAACCCAAAACACGTCAAAAAATCGAAAAGAATCGATGAAGTAGTAGTAGTAGTATTATTGTTAAAAGTGCTTCGACAGCTTAGGTCATTTTGCACATTGGCTCCTACCGGGAATCGAACCCGGGACCACTTTCACCAAAGGCAAACGCGATGTTCACATGACTATCCGGGAGCCTGAATCGATGAAATTTCAGGTTTTTTGAACATATTATGCTAAAAATTGAGCAAATCTCTACAAGTTAGGAGCCATTTTAAAGATTTTGACGAGATACATCCAAATTCATTAAAATTTTTCATTTTTTTTTAGTTGGTTACTCAAAAAACGTCGAACACTCGATATAGAAATCGGTAAAATATCATATTTTGGGCCACATTTTGCTAAAAATTGAGCAATACTGGACAGTTTTGGACTCTTTTTAAAGTTTATGTCATGATCTTACCATTTTTTATAGAAATTTTTAATTTTCCTTTGCAGTAAACTCAAAAAACGTCGAAAACTACAAAAAAATCGGTGCAATTTCAGGTTTTGGCCATATTTTGATAAAAATTGAGCAAACAAGGTCAAGTTTTGATTCATATTACATTTTTTGACTAAATATAAATAAATTTATTAAATTCATTAAATTTTTCGTAGCATTTCACCCAAAAAACGTCAATCACACGAAAAAAATCTGTTAAATTTCAGGTTTTTTGACATATTTTGCTAACAATTGAGCAAATCTATACAAGTATGGACTCATTTTAAAGTTTTTGACGAGATACATCCAGATTCATTAAAATGCATCTTTTTTTATAGTAGGTTACTCAAAAAACGTCGAACACTCGAAGAATTTCCTTAGAAGATTACTCAAAAAAAGTGAAAAACTCAAATAAAAATCGGTAAAATTTCAGGTTTTTGGTCTTATTTTGATTAAAATTGAGCAAACCAGGTCATATTTTGACTCCTTATACATTTTTTGACTAAATATATATACATTTATGAAATTCATTAAATTTTTCGTAGCATTTCAACCAAAAAACGTCAATAACACGAAAAAAACCGGTGAAATTTTAGGTTTTTGGTCATATTTTGCTAAAAATTGAGCAAATCTATGCTAGTTCGGACTCATTTAAAGTTTATGACGAGATATATCCAAATTCATTACAATTTATTAATTTTACTTTAGAAGGTTACTCAAAAAAAGTGCATAACTCAAATAAAAAATCGGTAATATTTCAGGTTTTTTGGTCTTATTTTGGTAAAAATTGAGCAAACTAGGTCATATTTTGACTACTTATACATTTATTGACTAAAAACATATAAATTTTTTTAAATTCATTAAATTTTTTTCTGGCATTTCACCCAAAAAACGTCAATAACTCGAAAAAAACCGGTTAAATTTCAGGTTTTTTGACATATTTTGCTAACAATTGAGCAAATCTATACAAGTTTGGACTCATTTTAAAGTTTTTGACGAGATACATCCAGATTCATTAAAATGCATCATTTTTTTATAGTAGGTTACTCAAAAAACGTAGAACACTCGATATAGAAATCGGTAAAATTTCATATTTTGTCCATATTTTGCTAAAAATTGAGTAAACAAGACCGTTTTGGACACTTTTTAAAGTTTATGAAAAGATATAACAAAATTTTACAGGCATATTATATATTTCGTTGCAGTTAATTCAGAAAATGTCGAGATCTCGAAAAAAAATCGAAAAAATGTTATGCTTTGGGCCATAT
Source organism: Sympetrum striolatum (assembly GCA_947579665.1). Classification (NCBI taxonomy): domain Eukaryota; kingdom Metazoa; phylum Arthropoda; class Insecta; order Odonata; family Libellulidae; genus Sympetrum; species Sympetrum striolatum. Next base: position 82,023,350 of record OX388352.1, read on the forward strand.
TCTGCTAAAAATTAAAAAAAATTAGACAGTTTTGGACTCTTTTTAAAAGTTTATGACATGATCTTACCATATTTTATAGAAATTTTTAATTTTTCTTTGCAGTAAACACAAAAAACGTAGAAAACTAAAAAAAATTGATGAAATTTCTGGTATTTGGCCATATTTTGCTAAAAATTGAGCAAATATATTCATGTTTGGACTCGTTTTTAAGTTTATGACGAAATATATCCAAATTCATTAAAATAATGTAATTTTACCTTAGTAGGGTACTCAAAAAAAGTGCAAAACTCAAATAAAAAATCGGTAAATTTTCAGGTTTTTTGTCTTATTTTAATAAAAAAATTGAGCAAACCAGGTCAAAGTTTGACTCCTATTACATTTATTGACTAAATATATATAAATTTGTGAAATTCATTAAATTTTTTGTAGCATTTCACCCAAAAAACGTCAATAACTCGAAAAAACCGGTTAAATTTCAGGTTTTTGGACATATATTGCAAAAAATTGAGAAAATCTATGCAAGTTTGGACTCATTTTAAAGTTTTTGACGAGATACATCCAAATTCATTAAAATGTTTCAATTTTTTTTTTAGAAGGTAACTCAAAAAACGTCGAACACTCGATATAGAAATCGGTAAAATTTTATATTTTGGGCCATATTTTGCTAAAAATTGAGAAAAACTGGACAGTTATCTACTCATTTTAAAGTTTATGACATGATCTTACCATATTTTATAGAAATTCTTAATTTTCCTTTGCAATAAACACAAAAAAACACAATTAAATTTTTTGTAGCATTTCACCCAAAAAACGTCAATAACTCGAAAAAACCGGTTAAATTTCAGGTTTTTTGACATATTTTGCTAACAATTGAGCAAATCTATACAAGTTTGGACTCATTTTAAAGTTTTTGACGAGATACATCCAGATTCATTAAAATGCATCATTTTTTTATAGTAGGTTACTCAAAAAACGTAGAACACTCGATATAGAAATCGGTAAAATTTCATATTTTGTCCATATTTTGCTAAAAATTGAGTAAACAAGACCGTTTTGGACTCTTTTTAAAGTTTATGAAAAGATATAACAAAATTTTACAGGCATATTATATATTTCGTTGCAGTTAATTCAGAAAATGTCGAGATCTCGAAAAAAAATCGAAAAAATGTTATGCTTTGGGCCATATTCTGCTAAAAATTAAAAAAAATTAGACAGTTTTGGACTCTTTTTAAAAGTTTATGACATGATCTTACCATATTTTATAGAAATTTTTAATTTTTCTTTGCAGTAAACACAAAAAACGTAGAAAACTAAAAAAAATTGATGAAATTTCTGGTATTTGGCCATATTTTGCTAAAAATTGAGCAAATATATTCATGTTTGGACTCGTTTTTAAGTTTATGACGAAATATATCCAAATTCATTAAAATAATGTAATTTTACCTTAGTAGGGTACTCAAAAAAAGTGCAAAACTCAAATAAAAAATCGGTAAATTTTCAGGTTTTTTGTCTTATTTTAATAAAAAAATTGAGCAAACCAGGTCAAAGTTTGACTCCTATTACATTTATTGACTAAATATATATAAATTTGTGAAATTCATTAAATTTTTTGTAGCATTTCACCCAAAAAACGTCAATAACTCGAAAAAACCGGTTAAATTTCAGGTTTTTGGACATATATTGCAAAAAATTGAGAAAATCTATGCAAGTTTGGACTCATTTTAAAGTTTTTGACGAGATACATCCAAATTCATTAAAATGTTTCAATTTTTTTTTTAGAAGGTAACTCAAAAAACGTCGAACACTCGATATAGAAATCGGTAAAATTTTATATTTTGGGCCATATTTTGCTAAAAATTGAGAAAAACTGGACAGTTATCTACTCATTTTAAAGTTTATGACATGATCTTACCATATTTTATAGAAATTCTTAATTTTCCTTTGCAATAAACACAAAAAAACACAATTAAATTTTTTGTAGCATTTCACCCAAAAAACGTCAATAACTCGAAAATAACCGGTTAAATTTCAGGTTTTTGGACATGTTTTGCAAAAAATTGAGAAAATCTATGCAAGTTTGGACTCATTTTAAAATTTTAGACGAGATATATCCAAATTCATTAAAATTTTTCAATTTTTTTTAGAAGGTAAACCAAAAAACGTCGAACACTCGATATAGAAATCGGTAAAATATCATATTTTGGGCCACATTTTGCTAAAAATTGAGCAAAACCAGACAGTTTTGGACTCTTCTTAAAGTTTATGACATGATCTTACCACATTTTATAGAAATTTTTAATTTTTCTTTGCAGTAAACACAAAAAACTTATAAAACTAAAAAAAAAATCGATGAAAAATTATGTTTTTGGCCATATTTTGCTAAAAATTGAGCAAATCTATTCAAGTTTGGACTCATTTTAAAGTTCCTGACGAGATATATCCAAAATTTTTTAAATTTTTTTTCCTTACCTTAGAAGGTTACTCAAAAAAAGTGCATACTCAAATAAATTATTTGTTAAATTTCAGGTTTTCTGGCCTTATTTGATAAAAATTGAGCAAACCAGGTCAAGTTTTGACTCATATTACATTTTTTGACTAAATGTATATAAATTTATTAAATTCATTAAATTTTTCGTAGCATTTCACAAAAAAAACTTAAACTCAGGTTTTTGGACATATTTTGCAAAAAATTGAGAAAATCTATGCAAGTTTGGACTCATTTTAAAGTTTTTGACGAGATATATCCAAATTCATTAAAATTTTTCAATTTTTTTAGAAGGTAAACCAAAAAACGTCTAATATTTGATTAGAAATCGGTAAAATTTTATATTTTGGGCCATATTTTACTAAAACATGAGCAAAACTAGACAGTTTTGGACTCTTTTTAAAGTTCATGACATGATCTTACCACATTCGATAGAAATTTTTAATTTTTCTTTGCAGTAAACACAAAAAACGTAGAAAACTAAAAAAAAATCGATGAAATTTTATGTTTTTGGCCATATTTTGCTAAAAATTGAGTAAATCTATTCAAGTTTGGACTCATTTTAAAGTTCTTGACGAGATATATCCAAATTTATTAAATTTTTTTTCTTTACCTTAGAAAGTTACTCAAAAAATGTTCAAAAGTCAAATAAAAAATCGGTTTTTGGTCTTATTTTCATAAATATTGAGCAAATCAGGTCAAGTATTGACTCATATTACATTTATTGACTAAATATATATAAATATTTGAAATCCATTGAATTTTTTGTAGCATTTCACCCAAGAAACGTCAATAACTCGAAAAAAACCGGTTAAATTTCAGGTTTTTGGAGATATTTTGCAAAAAATTGAGATAATCTATGCAAGTTTGGACTCATTTTAAAGTTTTTGACGAGATATATCCAAATTCCGTAAAATTTTTCATTTTTTTAAGTATGTTACTAAAAAAACGTCGAACACTCGATATAGAAATTGGTAAAATTTCATATTTTGTCCATAATCTGCTTAAATTGAGCAACACTAGACAGTTTTGGACTCCTTTTTAAACTTTATGACATGATCTTACCATATTTTATAGAAATTTTTAATTTTCCTTTGCAGTTAACTCAAAAAACGTAGTAAACAAAAAAAAAATCGATGAAATTTTATGTTTTTGGCCATATTTTGCTAAAAATTGAGCAAATCTACTCAAGCTTGGACTCATTTTAAAGTTCTTGACGAGATATATCCAAATTTATTAAATTTTTTTTCTTTACCTATCTATAAGTATGGACTCATTTTAAAGTTCTTGACGAGATATATCCAAATTCAGTAAAAGTTTTCAATTTTATTTAGAAGGTAAACCAAAAAACGTCGAATATTGGAATTAGAAATCGGTGAAATTTTATATTTTGGGCTATATTTTATTTAAACATGAGCAAAACTAGACAGTTTTGGACTCTTTTTAAAGTTCGTGACCTGATCTTACCACATTCGATAGAAATTTTAAATTTTTCTTTGCAGTACACACAAAAAACGTAGAATACTAAAAAAAATCGATGAAATTTTATGTTTTTGGCCATATTTTGCTAAACATTGAGCAAATCTATTCAAGTTTGGACTCATTTTAAAGTTCTTGACGAGATATATCCAAATTTATTAATTTTTTTTTCTTTACCTTAGAAAGTTACTCAAAAAATGTTCAAAAGTCAAATAAAATATCGGTTTTTGGTCTTAATTTGATAAAAATTGAGCAAACCAGGTCATATATTGACTCCTTATACATTTTTTGACTAAATAAATAAAAATTTTTGAAATTCATTAAATTTTTTGTAGCATTTCACCCAAAAAACTTCAATAACTCGAAAAAAACCGGTTACATTTTAAGGTTTTTGGACATATTTTGCAAAAAATTGAGAAAATCTATGCAAGTATGGACTCATTTTAAAGTTTTTGACGAGATATATCCAAATTCCGTAAAATTTTTCAATTTTTTTTAGAAGGTAAACAAAAAAACGTCGAATATTTGAATTAGAAATCGGTAAAAGTTTATATTTTGGGCCATATTTTACTTAAACATGAACAAAACTAGAGAGTTTTGGACTCTTTTTAAAGTTCATGACCTGATCTTACCACATTCGATAGATATTTTTAATTTTTCCTTGCAGTACACACAAAAAACGTAGAAAACTAAAAAAAATCGATGAAATTTTATGTTTTTGGCCATATTTTGCTAAAAATTGAGCAAATCTATTCAAGTTTGGACTCAATTCAGAGTTCTTGACGAGATATATCCAAATTTATTAAATTTTGTTTCTTTACCTTAGAAAAATACTCAAAAAATGTTCAAAAGTCAAATAAAAAATCGGTTTTTGGTCTTATTTTCATAAAAATTGAGCAAATCAGGTCAAGTATTGACTCATATTACATTTATTGACTAAATATATATAAATTTATGAAATTCATTAAATTTTTTGTAGCATATCACCCAAAAAACGTCAATAACTCGAAAAAAACCGGTTAAATTTCAGGTTTTTGGACATATTTTGCAAAAAATTGAGAAAATCTATGCAAGATTGGACTCGTTTTAAAGTTTTTGACGAGATATATCCAAATTCAGTAAAATTTTTCAATTTTTCTTAGAAGGTAAACCAATTAACGTGGAATATTTGAATTAGAAATCGGCAAAATTTTATATTTTGGGCCATATTCTACTAAAACATGAGCAAAACCAGACAGTTTTGGACTCTTTTTAAAGTTCATGACATGATCTTACCACATTTGATAGAAATTTTTAATTTTTCTTTGCAGTACACACAAAAAACGTAGAAAACTAAAAAAAATCGATGAAATTTTATGTTTTTGGCCATATTTTGCTAAAAATTGAGCAAATCTATTCAAGTTTGGAATCATTTTAAAGTTCTTGACGAGATATATCCAAATTTATTAAATTTTTTTACTTACCTTAGAAGGTTTCGCAAAGAATAATCAAAAGTCAAATAAAAAATCGTTAAAATTTCAGGTTTTTGGTCTTATTTTGATAAAAATTGAGCAAATCTACTCAAGTTTGGACTCATTTTAAAGTTCTTGTCGAGATATATCCATATTTAATAAAATTTATTAATTTTACCTTAGAAGGTTACTCAAAAAAAGTGAAAAACTCAAATAAAAAATCGGTAAAATTTCAGGTTTTTGGTCTTATTTTGATAAAAATTGAGCAAACAAGGTCATATTTTGACTCCTTATACATTTTTTGACTAAATAAATATAAATTTATGAAATTCATTAAATTTTTTGTAGCATTTCACCCAAAAAACGTCAATAACTCGAAAAAAACCGGTTATATTTCAGGTTTTTGGATATATTTTGCAAAAAATTGAGAAAATCTATGCAAGTATGGACTCATTTTAAAGTTTTTGACGAGATATATCCAAATTCAGTAAAATTTTTCAATTTTTTTTAGAAGGTAAACCAAAAAACGTCGAATATTTGAATTAGAAATCGGTAAAATTTTATATTATGGGCCATATTTTACTTAAACATGAGCAAAACTAGACAGTTTTTGACTCTTTTTAAAGTTCATGACTTGATCTTACCACATTCAATAGAAATTTTTAATTTTTCTTTGCAGTACACACAAAAAACGTAGAATACTAAAAAAAATCGATGAAATTTTATGTCTTTGGCCATATTTTGCTAAATATTGAGCAAATCTATTCAAGTTTGGACTCATTTTAAAGTTCTTGACGAGATATATCCAAATTTATTAAATTTTTTTTCTTTACCTTAGAAAGTTGCTCAAAAAATGTTCAAAAGTCAAATAAAATATCGGTTTTTGGTCTTAATTTGATAAAAATTGAGCAAACCAGGTCATATATTGACTCCTTATACATTTTTTGACTAAATAAATATAAATTTTTGAAATTCATTAAATTTTTTGTAGCATTTCACCCAAAAACCGTCAATAACTCGAAAAAATTCGGTTACATTTTAAGGTTTTTGGACATATTTTGCAAAAAATTGAGGAAATCTATGCATGTATGGACTCATTTTAAAGTTTTTGACGAGATATATCCAAATTCCGTAAAATTTTTCAATTTTTTTTAGAAGGTAAACCAAAAAACGTCGAATATTTGAATTAGAAATTGGTAAAGTTATATATTTTGGGCCATATTTTACTAAAACATGAGCAAAAATAGACAGTTTTGGACTCTTTTTAAAGTTCATGAACTGATCTTACCACATTCGATAGAAATTTTTAATTTTTCTTTGCAGTAAACACAAAAAACGTAGAAAACTAAAAAAAATCGATGAAATTTTATGTTTTTGGCCATATTTTGCTAAAAATTGAGCAAATCTATTCAAGTTTGGACTCATTTTAAAGTTCTTGACGAGATATATCCTAATTTATTAATTTTTTTTTCTTTACCTTAGGAAGCTACTCAAAAAATGTTCAAAAGTCAAATAAAAAATCGGTTTTTGATCTTATTTTCATAAAAATTGAGCAAATCAGGTAATATTTTGACTCCTTATACATTTAATGACTAAATATATATAAATGTTTGAAATTCATTAAATTTCTTGTAGCATTTCACCCAAAAAACGTCAATAACTCGAAAAAAACCGGTTATATTTCAGGTTTTTGGACATATTTTGCAAAAAATTGAGAAAATCTATGCAAGTATGGACTCATTTTAAAGTTTTTGACGAGATATATCCAAATTCAGTAAAAGTTTTCAATTTTTTTTAGAAGGTAAACCAAAAAACGTCGAATATTTGAATTTAAATCGGTAAAATTTTATATTATGGGCCATATTTTACTTAAACATGAGCAAAACTAGACAGTTTTTGACTCTTTTTAAAGTTCATGACCTGATCTTACCACATTCAATAGAAATTTTTAATTTTTCTTTGCAGTACACACAAAAAACGTAGAATACTAAAAAAAATCGATGAAATTTTATGTTTTAGGCCATATTTTGCTAAAAATTGAGCAAATCTATTCAAGTTTGGACTCATTTTAAAGTTCTTGACGAGATATATCCAAATTCAGTAAAATTTTTCAATTTTTTTTAGAAGGTAAACCAAGAAACGTCGAATATTTGAATTAGAAATCGGCAAAATTTTATATTTTGGGCCATATTTTACTAAAACATGAGCAATACTAGACAGTTTTGGACTCTTTTTAAAGTTCATGACCTGATCTTACCACATTCGATAGAAATTTTTAATTTTTTTATGCAGTACACACAAAAAACGTAGAAAACTAAAAAAAATCGATGAAATTTTATGTTTTTGACCATATTTTGCTAAAAATTGAGCAAATCTATTCAAGTTTGGACTCATTTTAAAGTTCTTGACGAGATATATCCAAATTAATTAATTTTTTTTTCTTTACCTTAGAAAGTTGCTCAAAAAATGTTCAAAGGCCAAATAAAAAATCGGTTTTTGGTCTTATTTTGATAAAAATTGAGCAAACCAGGTCATATTTTGACTCCTTATACATATTTTGACTAAATAAATATAAATTTTTGAAATTCATTAAATTTTTTGTAGCATTTTACACAAAAAACATCAATAACTCGAATAAAACCTGTTAAATTTCAGGTTTTTGGAGATATTTTGCAAAAAATTGAGAAAATCTATGCAAGTTTGGACTCATTTTAAAGTTTTTGACGAGATATATTCAGATTTATTAAATTTTGTTTCTTTACCTTAGAAAGTTACTCAAATATGTTCAAAAGTCAAATAAAAAATCGGTTTTTGGTCTTATTTTCATAAAAATTGAGCAAATCAGGTCAAGTATTGACTCATATTACATTTATTGACTAAATATATATAAATTTATGAATTTCATTAAATTTTTTGTAGCATATCAAACCAAAAAACGTCAATAACTCGAAAAAAACCGGTTAAATTTCAGGTTTTTGAAGATATTTGGCAAAAAATTGAGAAAATCTATGCAAGTTTGGACTCATTTCAAAGTTTTTGACGAGATATATTCAAATTCAGTAAAATTTTTCAATTTTTCTTAGAAGGTAAACCAAATAACGTGGAATATTTGAATTAGAAATCGGCAAAATTTTATATTTTGGGCCATATTCTACTAAAACATGAGCAAAACCAGACAGTTTTGGACTCTTTTTAAAGTTCATTACATGATCTTACCACATTTGATAGAAGTTTTAAATTTTTCTTTGCAGTACACACAAAAAACGTAGAAAACTAAAAAAAATCGATGAAATTTTATGTTTATGGCCATATTTTGCTAAAAATTGAGCAAATCTATTCAAGTTTAGAATCATTTTAAAGTTCTTGACGAGATATATCCAAATTTATTAAATTTTGTTTCTTTACCTTAGAAAGTTACTCAAAAAATGTTCAAAAGTCAAATAAAAAATCGGTTTTTGGTCTTATTTTCATAAACATTGAGCAAATCAGGTCAAGTATTGACTCATATTACATTTATTGACTAAATATATATAAATTTTTGAAATTCATTAAATTTTTTGTAGCATTTCACCCAAAAAACGTCAATAACTCGAAAAAAACCGGTTAAATTTCAGGTTTTTGGACATATTTTGCAAAAAATTGAGAAAATCTATGCAAGATTGGACTCGTTTTAAAGTTTTTGACGAGATATATCCAAATTCAGTAAAATTTTTCAATTTTTCTTAGAAGGTAAACCAATTAACGTGGAATATTTGAATTAGAAATCGGCAAAATTTTATATTTTGGGCCATATTCTACTAAAACATGAGCAAAACCAGACAGTTTTGGACTCTTTTAAAAGTTCATGACATGATCTTACCACATTTGATAGAAATTTTTAATTTTTCTTTGCAGTACACACAAAAAACGTAGAAAACTAAAAAAAATCGATGAAATTTTATGTTTTTGGCCATATTTTGCTAAAAATTGAGCAAATCTATTCAAGTTTGGAATCATTTTAAAGTTCTTGACGAGATATATCCAAATTAATTAAATTTTTTTACTTACCTTAGAAGGTTTCGCAAAGAATAATCAAAAGTCAAATAAAAAATCGTTAAAATTTCAGGTTTTTGGTCTTATTTTGATAAAAATTGAGCAAATCTACTCAAGTTTGGACTCATTTTAAAGTTCTTGTCGAGATATATCCACATTTAATAAAATTTATTAATTTTACCTTAGAAGGTTACTCAAAAAAAGTGAAAAACTCAAATAAAAAATCGGTAAAATTTCAGGTTTTTGGTCTTATTTTGAAAAAAATTGAGCAAACAAGGTCATATTTTGACTCCTTATACATTTTTTGACTAAATAAATATAAATTTATGAAATTCATTAAATTTTTTGTAGCATTTCACCCAAAAAACGTCAATAACTCGAAAAAAACCGGTTATATTTCAGGTTTTTGGATATATTTTGCAAAAAATTGAGAAAATCTATGCAAGTATGGACTCATTTTAAAGTTTTTGACGAGATATATCCAAATTCAGTAAAATTTTTCAATTTTTTTTAGAAGGTAAACCAAAAAACGTCGAATATTTGAATTAGAAATCGGTAAAATTTTATATTATGGGCCATATTTTACTTAAACATGAGCAAAACTAGACAGTTTTTGACTCTTTTTAAAGTTCATGACTTGATCTTACCACATTCAATAGAAATTTTTAATTTTTCTTTGCAGTACACACAAAAAACGTAGAATACTAAAAAAAATCGATGAAATTTTATGTTTTAGGCCATATTTTGCTAAAAAGTGAGCAAATCTATTCAAGTTTGGACTCATTTTAAAGTTCTTGACGAGATATATCCAAATTTATTAAATTTTGTTTCTTTACCTTAGAAAGTTACTCAAAAAATGTTGAAAAGTCAAATAAAAAATCGGTTTTTGGTCTTATTTTCATAAAAATTGAGCAAATCAGGTCAAGTATTGACTCATATTACATTTATTGACTAAATATATATAAATTTATGAATTTCATTAAATTTTTTGTAGCATATCAAACCAAATAACGTCAATAACTCGAAAAAAACCGGTTAAATTTCAGGTTTTTGGAGATATTTTGCAAAAAATTGAGAAAATCTATGCAAGTTTGGACTCATTTCAAAGTTTTTGACGAGATATATTCAAATTCAGTAAAATTTTTCAATTTTTCTTAGAAGGTAAACCAAATAACGTGGAATATTTGAATTAGAAATCGGCAAAATTTTATATTTTGGGCCATATTCTACTAAAACATGAGCAAAACCAGACAGTTTTGGACTCTTTTTAAAGTTCATTACATGATCTTACCACATTTGATAGAAGTTTTAAATTTTTCTTTGCAGTACACACAAAAAACGTAGAAAACTAAAAAAAATCGATGAAATTTTATGTTTATGGCCATATTTTGCTAAAAATTGAGCAAATCTATTCAAGTTTGGAATCATTTTAAAGTTCTTGACGAGATATATCCAAATTTATTAAATTTTGTTTCTTTACCTTAGAAAGTTACTCAAAAAATGTTCAAAAGTCAAATAAAAAATCGGTTTTTGGTCTTATTTTCATAAGCATTGAGCAAATCAGGTCAAGTATTGACTCATATTACATTTATTGACTAAATATATATAAATTTTTGAAATTCATTAAATTTTTTGTAGCATTTCACCCAAAAAACGTCAATAACTCGAAAAAAACCGGTTAAATTTCAGGTTTTTGGACATATTTTGCAAAAAATTGAGAAAATCTATGCAAGATTGGACTCGTTTTAAAGTTTTTGACGAGATATATCCAAATTCAGTAAAATTTTTCAATTTTTCTTAGAAGGTAAACCAATTAACGTGGAATATTTGAATTAGAAATCGGCAAAATTTTATATTTTGGGCCATATTCTACTAAAACATGAGCAAAACCAGACAGTTTTGGACTCTTTTAAAAGTTCATGACATGATCTTACCACATTTGATAGAAATTTTTAATTTTTCTTTGCAGTACACACAAAAAACGTAGAAAACTAAAAAAAATCGATGAAATTTTATGTTTTTGGCCATATTTTGCTAAAAATTGAGCAAATCTATTCAAGTTTGGAATCATTTTAAAGTTCTTGACGAGATATATCCAAATTTATTAAATTTTTTTACTTACCTTAGAAGGTTTCGCAAAGAATAATCAAAAGTCAAATAAAAAATCGTTAAAATTTCAGGTTTTTGGTCTTATTTTGATAAAAATTGAGCAAATCTACTCAAGTTTGGACTCATTTTAAAGTTCTTGTCGAGATATATCCATATTTAATAAAATTTATTAATTTTACCTTAGAAGGTTACTCAAAAAAAGTGAAAAACTCAAATAAAAAATCGGTAAAATTTCAGGTTTTTGGTCTTATTTTGAAAAAAATTGAGCAAACAAGGTCATATTTTGACTCCTTATACATTTTTTGACTAAATAAATATAAATTTATGAAATTCATTAAATTTTTTGTAGCATTTCACCCAAAAAACGTCAATAACTCGAAAAAAACCGGTTATATTTCAGGTTTTTGGATATATTTTGCAAAAAATTGAGAAAATCTATGCAAGTATGGACTCATTTTAAAGTTTTTGACGAGATATATCCAAATTCAGTAAAATTTTTCAATTTTTTTTAGAAGGTAAACCAATAAACGTCGAATATTTGAATTAGAAATCGGAAAAATTTTATATTTTGGGCCATCTTTTACTAAAACATGAGCAACACTAGACAGTTTTGGACTCTTTTTAAAGTTCATGACCTGATCTTACCACATTCGATAGAAATTTTTAATTTTTCTTTGCAGTAAACACAAAAAACGTAGAAAAATAAAAAAAAATCGATGAAATTTTATGTTTTTGGCCATATTTTGCTAAAAATTGAGCAAATCTATGCAAGTTTGGACTCATTTCAAAGTTTATGACGAGATATATCAAAAATTCATTAAATTTTTTCATTTTTTTTTAGTATGTTACTAAAAAAACGTCGAACACTCGATATATAAATCGGTCAAATTTCATATTTTGTCCATATTTTGCTAAAAATTGAACAAAACAAGACCGTTTTGGACTCTTTTTAAAGTTTATGACAAGATATAACAAAATTTTACAGGCATATTATATATTTCGTTGCAGTTAGTTCAGAAAACGTCGAAAACTCGAAAAAAAAATCGTAAAAATGTTAAGTTTTGGGAGGTATTCTGCTAAAATTGAGCAACACTAGACAGTTTTGGACTCTTTTTTAAACTTTATGACATGATCTTACCATATTTTATAGAAATTTTTAATTTTCCTTTGCAGTAAACTCAAAAAACGTAGTAAACAAAAAAAAAATCGATGAAATTTCTGGTTTTTGGCCATATTTTGCTAATAATTGAGCAAATCTACTCAAGATTGGACTCATTTTAAAGTTCTTGACGAGATATATCCATTTCAATAAAATTTTTTAATTTTACCTTAGAAGGTTACTCAAAAAAAGTGAAAAACTCAAATAAAAAATCGGTAAATTTTAGGTTTTTGGTCTTATTTTGATAAAAATTGAGCAAACCATGTCATATTTTGACTCGTTATACATTTTTTGACTAAATATATATAAATTTATGAAATTCATTAAATTTTTTGTAGCATTTCACCCAAAAAACGTCAATAAGTCGAAAAAAACCGGTTTAATTTCAGGTTTTTGGACATATTTTGCAAAAAATTGAGAAAATCTATGCAAGTTTGGACTCATTTTAAAGTTTTTGACAAGATATATCCAAATTCAGTAAAATTATTCAATTTTTCTTCGAAGGTAAACCAAATAACGTGGAATACTTGAATTAGAAATCGGCAAAATTTTATATTTTGGGCCATATTCTACTAAAACATGAGCAAAACCAGACAGTTTTGGACTCTTTTTAAAGTTCATGACATGATCTTACCACATTTGATAGAAATTTTTAATTTTTCTTTGCAGTACTCACAAAAAACGTAGAAAACTAAAAAAAATCGATGAAAGTTTATGTTTTTGGCCATATTTTGCTAAAAATTGAGCAAATCTATTCAAGTTTGGAATCATTTTAAAGTTCTTGACGAGATATATCCAAATTTATTAAATTTTTTTCCTTACCTTAGAAGGTTTCGCAAAGAATAATCAAAAGTCAAATAAAAAATCGTTAAAATTTCAGGTTTTTGGTCTTATTTTGATAAAAATTAAGCAAATCTACTCAAGTTTGGACTCATTTTAAAGTTCTTGTCGAGATATATCCATATTTAATAAAATTTATTAATTTTACCTTAGAAGGTTACTCAAAAAAAGTGAAAAACTCAAATAAAAAATCGGTAAAATTTCAGGTTTTTGGTTTTATTTTGATAAAAATTGAGCAAACAAGGTCATATTTTGACTCCTTATACATTTTTTGATTAAATAAATATAAATTTATGAAATTCATTAAATTTTTTGTAGCATTTCACCCAAAAAACGTCAATAACTCGAAAAAAACCGGTTATATTTCAGGTTTTTGGACATATTTTGCAAAAAATTGAGAAAATCTATGCAAGTATGGACTCATTTTAAAGTTTTTGACGAGATATATCCAAATTCAGTAAAATTTTTCAATTTTTTTTAGAAGGTAAACCAAAAAACGTCGAATATTTGAATTAGAAATCGGTAAAATTTTATATTATGGGCCATATTTTACTTAAACATGAGCAAAACTAGACAGTTTTTGACTCTTTTTAAAGTTCATGACCTGATCTTACAACATTCAATAGAAGTTTTTAATTCTTCTTTGCAGTACACACAAAAAACGTAGAATACTAAAAAAAATCGATGAAATTTTATGTTTTTGGCCATATTTTGCTAAAAATTGAGCAAATCTATTCAAGTTTGGACTCATTTTAAAGTTCTTGACTAGATATATTCAAAAATTATTAAATTTTTTTTCTTTACCTTAGAAAGTTGCTCAAAAAATGTTCAAAAGTCAAATAAAATATCGGTTTTTGGTCTTAATTTGATAAAAATTGAGCAAACCAGGTCATATATTGACTCCTTATACATTTTTTGACTAAATAAATATAAATTTTTGAAATTCATTAAATTTTTTGTAGCATTTCATCCAAAAAACGTCAATAACTCGAAAAAAACCGGTTACATTTTAAGGTTTTTGGACATATTTTGCAAAAAATTGAGAAAATCTATGCAAGTATGGACTCATTTTAAAGTTTTTGACGAGATATATCCAAATTCCGTAAAATTTTTCAATTTTTTGTAGAAGGTAAACCAAAAAACGTCGAATATTTGAAATAGAAATTGGTAAAATTATATATTTTGGGCCATATTTTACTAAAACATGAGCAAAAATAAACAGCTTTGGACTCTTTTTAAAGTTCATGAACTGATCTTACCACATTCGATAGAAATTTTTTATTTTTCTTTGCAGTAAACACAAAAAACGTAGAAAACTAAAAAAAATCGATGAAATTATATGTTTTTGGCCATATTTTGCTAAAAATTGACTAAATCTATTCAAGTTTGGACTCATTTTAAAGTTCTTGACAAGATATATCCAAATTTATTAATTTTTTTTTCTTTACCTTAGAAAGCTACTCAAAAAATGTTCAAAAGTCAAATAAAAAATCGGTTTTTGATCTTATTTTCATAAAAATTGAGCAAATCAGGTAATATTTTGACTCCTTATACATTTAATGACTAAATATATATAAATTTATGAAATTCATTAGATTTTTTGTAGCATTTCACCCAAAAAACGTCATTAACTCGAAAATAACCGGTTAAATTTCAGAATTTTGGACATATTTTGCAAAAATTGAGAAAATCTATGCAAGTTTGGACTCATTTTAAAGTTTTTGACGAGATATATCCAAATTCCGTAAAATTTTTCAATTTTTTTTAGAAGGTAAACCAAAAAACGTCGAATATTTGAATTAGAAATCCGTAAAATTTTATATTTTGGGCCATATTTTACTAAAACATGGGCAAAATTAGACAGTTTTGGACTCTTTTTAAAGCTATGACCTGATCTTACCACATTCGGTAGAAGGTTTTAATTTTTCTTTGCAGTAAACACAAAAAACGTAGAAAACTAAAAAAAAATCGATGAAATTTTATTTTTTTGGCAATATTTTGCTAAAAATTGAGCAAAACAAGACTTTTTTGGACTCTTTTTAAAGTTAATGACAAGATATAACAAAATTTTACAGGCATAATATATATTTCGTTGCAGTTAGTTTAGAAAACGTCGAAAACTCGAAAAAAAAATCGTAAAAATGTTAAGCTTTGGGAGGTATTCTGCTAAAATTGAGCAACACTAGACAGTTTTGGACTCCTTTTTAAACTTTATGACATGATCTTACCATAATTTATAGAAATTTTTAATTTTCCTTTGCAGTAAACTCAAAAAACGTAGTAAACAAAAAAAAAATCGATGAAATTTCTGGTTTTTGGCCATATTTTGCTAAAAATTGAGCAAATCTACTCAAGATTGGACTCATTTTAAAGTTCTTGACGAGAGATATCCATATTCAATAAAATTTTTTAATTTTACCTTAGAAGGTTACTCAGAAAAAGTGAAAAACTCAAATAAAAAATCGGTTTTTGGTCTTATTTTCAAAAAAATTGAGCAAATCAGGTCAAGTATTGACTCATATTACATTTATTGACTAAATATATATAAATTTATGAAATTCATTAAATTTTTTGTAGCAGTTCACCCAAAAAACGTCAATAACTCGAAAAAAACCGGTTAAATTTCAGGTTTTTGGACATATTTTGCAAAAAATTGAGAAAAACTATGCAAGTTTGGACTCATTTTAAAGTTTTTGACGAGATATATCCAAATTCAGTAAAATGTTTTAATTTTTTTTAGAAGGTAAACCAAAAAACGTCGAATATTTGAATTAGAAATCGGCAAAATTTTATATTTTGGGCCATATTTTACTAAAACATGAGCATAACCAGACAGTTGTTGACTTTTTGTAAAGTTCATGACATGATTTTACCACATTTGATAAAAATTCTTAATTTTTCTTTGCAGTAAACACAAAAAACTTAGAAAACTAAAAAAAAATCGATGAAATTCTATGTTTTTGGCCATATTTTGCTAAAAATTGAGCAAATCTACTCAAGTTTGGACTCATACCTTAGAAGGTTACTCAAAAAAAGTGAAAAACTCAAATAAAAAATCGGTAAAATTTCAGGTTTTTGGTCTTATTTTGATAAAAATTGAGCAAACAAGGTCATATTTTGACTCCTTATACATTTTTTGACTAAATAAATATAAATTTATGAATTCATTAAATTTTTTGTAGCATTTCACCCAAAAAACGTCAATAACTCGAAAAAAACCGGTTATATTTCAGGTTTTTGGACATATTTTGCAAAAAATTGAGAAAATCTATGCAAGTATGGACTCATTTTAAAGTTTTTGACGAGATATATCCAAATTCAGTAAAATTTTTCAATTTTTTTTAGAAGGTAAACCAAAAAACGTCGAATATTTGAATTAGAAATCGGTAAAATTTTATATTATGGGCCATATTTTACTTAAACATGAGCAAAACTAGACAGTTTTTGACTCTTTTTAAAGTTCATGACCTGATCTTACCACATTCAATAGAAATTTTTAATTTTTCTTTGCAGTACACACAAAAAACGTAGAATACTAAAAAAATCGATGAAATTTTATGTTTTTGGCCATATTTTGCTAAAAATTGAGCAAATCTATTCAAGTTTGGACTCATTTTAAAGTTCTTGACGAGATATATCCAAATTCAGTAAAATTTTTCAATTCTTTTTAGAAGGTAAACCAAGAAACGTCGAATATTTGAATTAGAAATCGGCAAAATTTTATATTTTGGGCCATATTTTACTAAAACATGAGCAATACTAGACAGTTTTGGACTCTTTTTAAAGTTCATGACCTGATCTTACCACATTCGATAGAAATTTTTAATTTTTCTTTGCAGTACACACAAAAAACGTAGAAAACTAAAAAAATCGATGAAATTTTATGTTTTTGACCATATTTTGCTAAAAATTGAGCAAATCTATTCAAGTTTGGACTCATTTTAAAGATCTAGACGAGATATATCCTAATTTATTAAATTTTTTTTCTTTACCTTAGAAAGTTACTCAAAAAATGTTCAAAAGTCAAATAAAAAATCGGTTTTTGATCTTATTTTCATAAAAATTGAGCAAATCAGGTAATATTTTGACTCCTTATACATTTAATGACTAAATATATATAAATTTATGAAATTCATTAGATTTTTTGTAGCATTTCACCCAAAAAACGTCATTAACTCGAAAATAACCGGTTAAATTTCAGAATTTTGGACATATTTTGCAAAAATTGAGAAAATCTATGCAAGTTTGGACTCATTTTAAAGTTTTTGACGAGATATATCCAAATTCCGTAAAATTTTTCAATTTTTTTTAGAAGGTAAACCAAAAAACGTCGAATATTTTAATTAGAAATCCGTAAAATTTTATATTTTGGGCCATATTTTACTAAAAAATGGGCAAAATTAGACAGTTTTGGACTCTTTTTAAAGCTATGACCTGATCTTACCACATTCGGTAGAAGGTTTTAATTTTTCTTTGCAGTAAACACAAAAAACGTAGAAAACTAAAAAAAAATCGATGAAATTTTATTTTTTTGGCAATATTTTGCTAAAAATTGAGCAAAACAAGACCGTTTTGGACTCTTTTTAAAGTTAATGACAAGATATAACAAAATTTTACAGGCATATTATATATTTCGTTGCAGTTAGTTTAGAAAACGTCGAAAACTCGAAAAAAAAATCGTAAAAATGTTAAGCTTTGGGAGGTATTCTGCTAAAATTGAGCAACACTAGACAGTTTTGGACTCCTTTTTAAACTTTATGACATGATCTTACCATAATTTATAGAAATTTTTAATTTTCCTTTGCAGTAAACTCAAAAAACGTAGTAAACAAAAAAAAAATCGATGAAATTTCTGGTTTTTGGCCATATTTTGCTAAAAATTGAGCAAATCTACTCAAGATTGGACTCATTTTAAAGTTCTTGACGAGAGATATCCATATTCAATAAAATTTTTTAATTTTACCTTAGAAGGTTACTCAGAAAAAGTGAAAAACTCAAATAAAAAATCGGTTTTTGGTCTTATTTTCAAAAAAATTGAGCAAATCAGGTCAAGTATTGACTCATATTACATTTATTGACTAAATATATATAAGTTTATGAAATTCATTAAATTTTTTGTAGCATTTCACCCAAAAAACGTCAATAACTCGAAAAAAACCGGTTAAATTTCAGGTTTTTGGACATATTTTGCAAAAAATTGAGAAAAACTATGCAAGTTTGGACTCATTTTAAAGTTTTTGACGAGATATATCCAAATTCAGTAAAATGTTTTAATTTTTTTTAGAAGGTAAACCAAAAAACGTAGAAAACTAAAAAAAAATCGATGAAATTTTATTTTTTTGGCAATATTTTGCTAAAAATTGAGCAAAACAAGACCGTTTTGGACTCTTTTTAAAGTTAATGACAAGATATAACAAAATTTTACAGGCATAATATATATTTCGTTGCAGTTAGTTTAGAAAACGTCGAAAACTCGAAAAAAAAATCGTAAAAATGTTAAGCTTTGGGAGGTATTCTGCTAAAATTGAGCAACACTAGACAGTTTTGGACTCCTTTTTAAACTTTATGACATGATCTTACCATAATTTATAGAAATTTTTAATTTTCCTTTGCAGTAAACTCAAAAAACGTAGTAAACAAAAAAAAAATCGATGAAATTTCTGGTTTTTGGCCATATTTTGCTAAAAATTGAGCAAATCTACTCAAGATTGGACTCATTTTAAAGTTCTTGACGAGAGATATCCATATTCAATAAAATTTTTTAATTTTACCTTAGAAGGTTACTCAGAAAAAGTGAAAAACTCAAATAAAAAATCGGTTTTTGGTCTTATTTTCAAAAAAATTGAGCAAATCAGGTCAAGTATTGACTCATATTACATTTATTGACTAAATATATATAAATTTATGAAATTCATTAAATTTTTTGTAGCATTTCACCCAAAAAACGTCAATAACTCGAAAAAAACCGGTTAAATTTCAGGTTTTTGGACATATTTTGCAAAAAATTGAGAAAAACTATGCAAGTTTGGACTCATTTTAAAGTTTTTGACGAGATATATCCAAATTCTGTAAAATGTTTTAATTTTTTTTAGAAGGTAAACCAAAAAACGTCGAATATTTGAATTAGAAATCGGCAAAATTTTATATTTTGGGCCATATTTTACTAAAACATGAGCATAACCAGACAGTTGTTGACTTTTTGTAAAGTTCATGACATGATTTTACCACATTTGATAAAAATTCTTAATTTTTCTTTGCAGTAAACACAAAAAACTTAGAAAACTAAAAAAAAATCGATGAAATTCTATGTTTTTGGCCATATTTTGCTAAAAATTGAGCAAATCTACTCAAGTTTGGACTCATACCTTAGAAGGTTACTCAAAAAAAGTGAAAAACTCAAATAAAAAATCGGTAAAATTTCAGGTTTTTGGTCTTATTTTGATAAAAATTGAGCAAACAAGGTCATATTTTGACTCCTTATACATTTTTTGACTAAATAAATATAAATTTATGAATTCATTAAATTTTTTGTAGCATTTCACCCAAAAAACGTCAATAACTCGAAAAAAACCGGTTATATTTCAGGTTTTTGGACATATTTTGCAAAAAATTGAGAAAATCTATGCAAGTATGGACTCATTTTAAAGTTTTTGACGAGATATATCCAAATTCAGTAAAATTTTTCAATTTTTTTTAGAAGGTAAACCAAAAAACGTCGAATATTTGAATTAGAAATCGGTAAAATTTTATATTATGGGCCATATTTTACTTAAACATGAGCAAAACTAGACAGTTTTTGACTCTTTTTAAAGTTCATGACCTGATCTTACCACATTCAATAGAAATTTTTAATTTTTCTTTGCAGTACACACAAAAAACGTAGAATACTAAAAAAATCGATGAAATTTTATGTTTTTGGCCATATTTTGCTAAAAATTGAGCAAATCTATTCAAGTTTGGACTCATTTTAAAGTTCTTGACGAGATATATCCAAATTCAGTAAAATTTTTCAATTCTTTTTAGAAGGTAAACCAAGAAACGTCGAATATTTGAATTAGAAATCGGCAAAATTTTATATTTTGGGCCATATTTTACTAAAACATGAGCAATACTAGACAGTTTTGGACTCTTTTTAAAGTTCATGACCTGATCTTACCACATTCGATAGAAATTTTTAATTTTTCTTTGCAGTACACACAAAAAACGTAGAAAACTAAAAAAATCGATGAAATTTTATGTTTTTGACCATATTTTGCTAAAAATTGAGCAAATCTATTCAAGTTTGGACTCATTTTAAAGATCTAGACGAGATATATCCTAATTTATTAAATTTTTTTTCTTTACCTTAGAAAGTTACTCAAAAAATGTTCAAAAGTCAAATAAAAAATCGGTTTTTGGTCTTATTTTCATAAAAATTGAGCAAATCAGGTAATATTTTGACTCCTTATACATTTAATGACTAAATATATATAAATTTATGAAATTCATTAGATTTTTTGTAGCATTTCACCCAAAAAACGTCATTAACTCGAAAATAACCGGTTAAATTTCAGAATTTTGGACATATTTTGCAAACATTGAGAAAATCTATGCAAGTTTGGACTCATTTTAAAGTTTTTGACGAGATATATCCAAATTCCGTAAAATTTTTCAATTTTTTTTAGAAGGTAAACCAAAAAACGTCGAATATTTTAATTAGAAATCCGTAAAATTTTATATTTTGGGCCATATTTTACTAAAAAATGGGCAAAATTAGACAGTTTTGGACTCTTTTTAAAGCTATGACCTGATCTTACCACATTCGGTAGAAGGTTTTAATTTTTCTTTGCAGTAAACACAAAAAACGTAGAAAACTAAAAAAAAATCGATGAAATTTTATTTTTTTGGCAATATTTTGCTAAAAATTGAGCAAAACAAGACCGTTTTGGACTCTTTTTAAAGTTAATGACAAGATATAACAAAATTTTACAGGCATATTATATATTTCGTTGCAGTTAGTTTAGAAAACGTCGAAAACTCGAAAAAAAAATCGTAAAAATGTTAAGCTTTGGGAGGTATTCTGCTAAAATTGAGCAACACTAGACAGTTTTGGACTCCTTTTTAAACTTTATGACATGATCTTACCATAATTTATAGAAATTTTTAATTTTCCTTTGCAGTAAACTCAAAAAACGTAGTAAACAAAAAAAAAATCGATGAAATTTCTGGTTTTTGGCCATATTTTGCTAAAAATTGAGCAAATCTACTCAAGATTGGACTCATTTTAAAGTTCTTGACGAGAGATATCCATATTCAATAAAATTTTTTAATTTTACCTTAGAAGGTTACTCAGAAAAAGTGAAAAACTCAAATAAAAAATCGGTTTTTGGTCTTATTTTCAAAAAAATTGAGCAAATCAGGTCAAGTATTGACTCATATTACATTTATTGACTAAATATATATAAGTTTATGAAATTCATTAAATTTTTTGTAGCATTTCACCCAAAAAACGTCAATAACTCGAAAAAAACCGGTTAAATTTCAGGTTTTTGGACATATTTTGCAAAAAATTGAGAAAAACTATGCAAGTTTGGACTCATTTTAAAGTTTTTGACGAGATATATCCAAATTCAGTAAAATGTTTTAATTTTTTTTAGAAGGTAAACCAAAAAACGTCGAATATTTGAATTAGAAATCGGCAAAATTTTATATTTTGGGCCATATTTTACTAAAACATGAGCATAACCAGACAGTTGTTGACTTTTTGTAAAGTTCATGACATGATTTTACCACATTTGATAAAAATTCTTAATTTTTCTTTGCAGTAAACACAAAAAACTTAGAAAACTAAAAAAAAATCGATGAAATTCTATGTTTTTGGCCATATTTTGCTAAAAATTGAGCAAATCTACTCAAGTTTGGACTCATACCTTAGAAGGTTACTCAAAAAAAGTGAAAAACTCAAATAAAAAATCGGTAAAATTTCAGGTTTTTGGTCTTATTTTGATAAAAATTGAGCAAACAAGGTCATATTTTGACTCCTTTTACATTTTTTGACTAAATAAATGAAAATTTATGAATTCATTAAATTTTTTGTAGCATTTCACCCAAAAAACGTCAATAACTCGAAAAAAACCGGTTATATTTCAGGTTTTTGGACATATTTTGCAAAAAATTGAGAAAATCTATGCAAGTATGGACTCATTTTAAAGTTTTTGACGAGATATATCCAAATTCAGTAAAATTTTTCAATTTTTTTTAGAAGGTAAACCAAAAAACGTCGAATATTTGAATTAGAAATCGGTAAAATTTTATATTATGGGCCATATTTTACTTAAACATGAGCAAAACTAGACAGTTTTTGACTCTTTTTAAAGTTCATGACCTGATCTTACCACATTCAATAGAAATTTTTAATTTTTCTTTGCAGTACACACAAAAAACGTAGAATACTAAAAAAATCGATGAAATTTTATGTTTTTGGCCATATTTTGCTAAAAATTGAGCAAATCTATTCAAGTTTGGACTCATTTTAAAGTTCTTGACGAGATATATCCAAATTCAGTAAAATTTTTCAATTCTTTTTAGAAGGTAAACCTAGAAACGTCGAATATTTGAATTAGAAATCGGCAAAATTTTATATTTTGGGCCATATTTTACTAAAACATGAGCAATACTAGACAGTTTTGGACTCTTTTTAAAGTTCATGACCTGATCTTACCACATTCGATAGAAATTTTTAATTTTTCTTTGCAGTACACACAAAAAACGTAGAAAACTAAAAAAATCGATGAAATTTTATGTTTTTGACCATATTTTGCTAAAAATTGAGCAAATCTATTCAAGTATGGACTCATTTTAAAGATCTAGACGAGATATATCCTAATTTATTAAATTTTTTTTCTTTACCTTAGAAAGTTACTCAAAAAATGTTCAAAAGTCAAATAAAAAATCGGTTTTTGGTCTTATTTTCATAAAAATTGAGCAAATCAGGTCAAGTATTGACTCATATTACATTTATTGACTATATATATATAAATTTTTGAAATTAATTAAATTTTTTGTAGCATTACACCCAAAAAACGTCAATAACTCGAAAAAAACCGGTTAAATTTCAGGTTTTTGGACATATATTGCAAAAAATTGAGAAAATCTATGCAAGTTTGGACTTATTTTAAAGTTTTTGACGAGATATAACCAAATTCATTAAAATTTTTCATTTTTTTTTAGAAGGTAAACCAATAAACGTCGAATATTTGAATTAGAAATCGGTAAAATTTTATATTTTGGGCCATATTTTACTAAAACATGAGCAAAACTAGACAGTTTTGGACTCTTTTTAAAGTTCATGACCTGATCTTACCACATTCGATAGAAATTTTTAATTTTTCTTTGAAGTAAACACAAAAAACGTAGTAAACTAAAAAAAAGTCGATGAAATTTTATGTTTTTGACCATATTTTGCAAAAAATTGAGCAAATCTATTCAAGTTTGAACTCATTTTAAAGTTCTTGACCAGATATATCCAAATTTATTAAATTTTTTTTCTTTACCTTAGAAAGTTACTCAAAAAATGTTCAAAAGTCAAATAAAAAATCGGTTTTTGGTCTTATTTTCATAAAAATTGAGCAAATAAGGTCAAGTATTGACTCATATTACATTTATTGACTAAATATATATAAATGTTTGAAATTCATTAAATTTTTTGTAGCATTTCACCCAAAAAACGTCAATAACTCGAAAAAACCGGTTAAATTTCAGGTTTTTGGACATATTTTGCAAAAACTTGAGAAAATCTATGCAAGTTTGGAGTCATTTTAAAGTTTATGACGAGATATATCCAAATTCATTAAATTTTTTCATTTTTTTTAGTATGTTACTAAAAAAACGTCGAACACTCGATATATAAAACGGTAAAATTTCATATTTTGTCCATATTTTGCTAAAAATTGAACAAAACAAGACAGTTTTGGACTCTTTTTAAAGTTTATGACAAGATATAACAAAATTTTACAGGCATATTATATATTTCGTTGCAGTTAGTTCAGAAAACGTCGAAAACTCGAAAAAAAAATCGTAAAAATGTTAAGTTTTGGGAGGTATTCTGCTAAAATTGAGCAACACTAGACAGTTTTGGACTCCTTTTTAAACCTAATGACATGATCTTACCATATTTTATAGAAATTTTTCATTTTCCTTTGCAGTAAACTCAAAAAACGTAGTAAACAAAAAAAAATCGATGAAATTTCTGGTTTTTGGCCATATTTTGCTAAAAATTGAGCAAATC
Source organism: Sympetrum striolatum (assembly GCA_947579665.1). NCBI lineage: Eukaryota > Metazoa > Arthropoda > Insecta > Odonata > Libellulidae > Sympetrum > Sympetrum striolatum. The sequence continues at coordinate 82,048,171 of OX388352.1, forward strand.
TACTCAAGATTGGACTCATTTTAAAGTTCTTGACGAGATATATCCATATTCAATAATATTTTTTTAATTTTACCTTAGAAGGTTACTCAAAAAAAGTGAAAAACTCAAATAAAAAATCGGTAAAATTTCAGGTTTTTGGACATATTTTGCAAAAAATTGAGAAAATCTATGCAAGTATGGAATCATTTTAAAGTTTTTGACGAGATATATCCAAATTCCGTAAAATTTTTCAATTTTTTTTAAAAGGTAAACCAAAAAACGTCGAATATTTGAATTAGAAATCGGTAAAATTTTATATTTTGGGCCATATTTTACTAAAACATGAGCAAAACTAGACAGTTTTGGACTCTTTTTAAAGTTCATGAACTGATCTTACCACATTCGTAAGAAATTTTTATTTTTTCTTTGCAGTGAACACAAAAAACGTAGAAAACTAAAAAAAATCGATGAAATTTTATGTTTTTGGCCATATTTTGCTAAAAATTGAGCAAATCTATACACCTTGGGACTCATTTTAAAGTTCTTGACGAGATATATCCAAATTTATTAATTTTTTTTTCTTTACCTTAGAAAGTTACTCAAAAAATGTTCAAAAGTCAAATAAAAAATCGGTTTTTGGTCTTATTTTGATAAAAAATTGAGCAAACCAGGTCATATATTGACTCCTTATACATTTTTGACTAAATAAATATAAATTTTTTAAATTCATTAAATTTTTTGTAGCATTTCACCCAAAAAACGTCAATAACTCGAAAAAAACCGGTAAAATTTCAGGTTTTTGGACATATTTTGCAAAAAATTGAGAAAATCTATGCAAGTTTGTACTCATTTTAAAGTTTTTGACGAGATATATCCAAATTCAGTAAAATTTTTCAATTTTTTTAGAAGGTAAACCAAAAAACGTCGAATATTTTAATTAGAAATCGATAAAATTTTATATTTTTGGCCATATTTTACTAAAACATGATCAAAACTAGACATTTTTGGACTCTTTTTAAAGTTCATGAACTGATCTTACCACATTCGATAGAAATTTTTAATTTTTCTTTGCAGTAAACACAAAAAACGTAGAAAACTAAAAAAAATCGATGAAATTTTATGTTTTTGGCCATATTTTGCTAAAAGTTTAGCAAATCTATACAGGTTGGGCCTCATTTTAAAGTTCTTGACGAGATATATCAAATTTATTAATTTTTTTTTCTTTACCTTAGAAAGTTACTCAAAAATTGTTCAAAAGTCAAATAAAAAATCGGTTTTTGATCTTATTCTCATAAAAATTGAGCAAATCAGGTCATATTTTGACTCCTTATACATTTATTGACTAAATACATATAAATTTATGAAATTCATTAGATTTTTTGTAGCATTTCACCCAATAAACGTCAATAACTCGAAAAAAACCGGTTAAATTTCAGAATTTGGGACATATTTTGCAAAAAATTGAGAAAATCTATGCAAGTTTGGACTCATTTTAAAGTTTTTGACGAGATATATCCAAATTCAGAAAAATTTTTCAATTTTTTTTAGAAGGTAAACCCAAAAACGTCGAATATTTGAATTAGAAATCGGTAAAATTTTATATTTTGGGCCATATTTTACTAAAACATGAGAAAAATTAGACAGTTTTGGACTCTTTTTAAAGTTCATGACCTGATTTTACCACATTCGATAGAAATTTTTAATTTTTCTTTGCAGTAAACACAAAAAACGTAGTAAACAAAAAAAAATCGATGAAATTTCTGGTTTTTGGCCATATTTTGCTAAAAATTGAGCAAATCTACTCAAGATTGGACTCATTTTAAGGTTCTTGACGAGATATATCCATATTCAAGAAAATTTTTTAATTTTACCTTAGAAGGTTACTCAAAAAAAGTGAAAAACTCAAATAAAAAATCGCTAAAATTTCAGGTTTTTGGTCTTATTTTGAAAAAAATTTAGCAAACCATGTCATTTGTTGACTCGTTATACATTTTTTGACTAAATATATATAAATTTATGAAATTCATTAAATTTTTTGTAGCATTTCACCCAAAAAACGTCAATAACTCGAAAAAAACCGGTTAAATTTCAGGTTTTTGGACATATTTTGAAAAAAATTGAGAAAATCTATGCAAGATTGGACTCGTTTTAAAGTTTTTGACGAGATATATCCAAATTCAGTAAAATGTTTTAATTTTTTTTAGAAGGTAAACCAAAAAACGTCGAATATTTGAATTAGAAATCGGCAAAATTTTATATTTTGGGCCATATTTTACTAAAACATGAGCATAACCAGACAGTTGTTGACTTTTTGTAAAGTTCATGACATGATTTTACCACATTTGATAAAAATTCTTAATTTTTCTTTGCAGTAAACACAAAAAACTTAGAAAACTAAAAAAAAATCGATGAAATTCTATGTTTTTGGCCATATTTTGCTAAAAATTGAGCAAATCTACTCAAGTTTGGACTCATACCTTAGAAGGTTACTCAAAAAAAGTGAAAAACTCAAATAAAAAATCGGTAAAATTTCAGGTTTTTGGTCTTATTTTGATAAAAATTGAGCAAACAAGGTCATATTTTGACTCCTTATACATTTTTTGACTAAATAAATATAAATTTATGAATTCATTAAATTTTTTGTAGCATTTCACCCAAAAAACGTCAATAACTCGAAAAAAACCGGTTATATTTCAGGTTTTTGGACATATTTTGCAAAAAATTGAGAAAATCTATGCAAGTATGGACTCATTTTAAAGTTTTTGACGAGATATATCCAAATTCAGTAAAATTTTTCAATTTTTTTTAGAAGGTAAACCAAAAAACGTCGAATATTTGAATTAGAAATAGGTAAAATTTTATATTTTGGGCCATATTTTACTAAAAGATGAGCAAAACTAGACAGTTTTGGACTCTTTTTAAAGTTCATGACCTGATCTTACCACATTCGATAGAAATTTTTAATTTTTCTTTGCAGTAAACACAAAAAACTTAGAAAACTAAAAAAAAAATCGATGAAATTTTATGTTTTTGGGCCATATTTTATTAAAACATGAGCAAAACTAGACAGTTTTTGACTCTTTTTAAAGTTCTTGACGAGATATATCCTAATTTATTAAATTTTGTTTCTTTACCTTAGAAAGTTACTCAAAAAATGTTCAAAAGTCAAAAAAAAAATGGGTTTTTGGTCTTATTTTCATAAATTTTGAGTAAATCAGGTCCAGTATTGACTCATATTACATTTATTGACTAAATTTATATAAATTTTTTTGAAATTCATTAAATTTTTTGTTGCATTTCACCCAAAAAACGTTAATAACTCGAAAAAAACCGGTTAAATTTCAGTTTTTTGGACATATTTTGCTAAAAATTGAGCAAATCTATGCAAGTTTAGACTCTTTTTATAGTTTTTGACCTGATCATACCACATTTGATAGAAATTTTTAATTTTTCTTTCCAGTTAACACAAAAAACGTAGAAAACTAAAAAAAAATCGATGAAATTTTATGTTTTTGGCCATATTTTGCTAAAAATTGAGCAAATCAATGCAAGTTTGGACTCATTTCAAAGTTTATGACGAGATATATCCAAATTCATTAAAATTTTTCAATTTTGGTAAAATTTTATATTTTGGGCCATATTTTACTAAAACATGAGCACAACTAGACAGTTTTGGACTCTTTTTAAAGTTCATGACCTGATCTTACCACATTCGATAGAAATTTTTAATTTTTCTTTGCAGTCAACACAAAAAACGAAGAAAACTAAAAAAAAATCGATGAAATTTTATGTTTTTGGCCATATTTTGCTAAAAATTGATAAAAAATCGGTTTTTGGTCTTATTTTCATAAAAATTGAGTAAATCAGGTCCAGTATTGACTCATATTACATTTATTGACTAAATATATATAAATTTTTTTGAAATTCATTAAATTTTTTGTAGCATTTCACCCAAAAAACGTCAATAACTCGAAAAAAACCGGTTTAATTTCATGTTTTTGGACATATTTTGTTAAAAATTGAGAAAATCTATGCAAGTTTGGACTCATTTCAAAGTTGATGACGAGATATATCCAAATTCATTAAAATTTTTCATTTTTTTAGTATGTTACTAAAAAAACGTCGAACACTCGATACCGAAATCGGTAAAATTTCATATTTTGTCTATATTTTGCTAAAAATTGTACAAAACAAGACCGTTTTGGACTCTTTTTAAAGTTTATGACAAGATATAACAAAATTTTACAGGCATATTATATATTTCGTTGCAGTTAGTTCAGAAAACGTCGAAAACTCGAAAAAAAAATCGTAAAAATGTTAAGTTCTGGGAGTTATTCTGCTAAAATTGAGCAACACTAGACAGTTTTGGACTCCTTTTTAAACTTTATGACATGATCTTACCATATTTTATAGAAATTTTTAATTTTCCTTTGCAGTAAACTCAAAAAACGTAGTAAACAAAAAAAATCGATGAAATTCCTGGTTTTTGGCCATATTTTGCTAAAAATTGAGCAAATCTACTCAAGTATGGACTCATTTTAAAGTTCTTGACGAGGGATATCCATATTCAATAAAATTTTTTAATTTTACCTTAGAAGGTTGCTCAAAAAAAGTGAAAAACTCAAATAAAAAATCGGTAAAATTTCAGGTTTTTGGTCTTATTTTGATAAAAATTGAGCAAACCATGTCATATTTTGACTCCTTATACATTTTTTGACTAAATATATATAAATTTATGAAATTCATTAAATTTTTTGTAGCATTTCACCCAAAAAACGTCAATAACTCGAAAAAAACCGATTAAATTTCAGGTTTTTGGACATATTTTGCAAAAAATTGAGAAAAACTATGCAAGTTTGGACTCATTTTAAAGTTTTTGACGAGATATATCCAAATTCAGTAAAATGTTTTAATTTTTTTTAGAAGGTAAACCAAAAAACGTCGAATATTTGAATTAGAAATCGGTAAAATTTTATATTTCTGGCCATATTTTACTAAAACATGAAAAAACTAGACAGTTTTGGACTCTTTTTAAAGTTCATGAACTGATCTTACCACATTCGATAGAAGTTTTTAATTTTTCTTTGCAGTAAACACAAAAAACGTAGAAAACTAAAAATAATCGATGAAATTTTATGTTTTTGGCCATATTTTGCTAAAAATTGAGCAAATCTATTCAAGTTTGGACTCATTTTAAAGATCTAGACGAGATATATCCTAATTTATTAAATTTTTTTTCTTTACCTTAGAAAGTTACTCAAAAAATGTTCGAAAGTCAAATAAAAAATCGGTTTTTGGTCTTATTTTCATAAAAATTGAGCAAATCAGGTCAAGTATTGACTCATATTACATTTATTGACTATATATATATAAATGTTTGAAATTAATTAAATTTTTTGTAGCATTTCACCCAATAAACGTCAATAACTCGAAAAAAACCGGTTAAATTTCAGGTTTTTGGACATATATTGCAAAAAATTGAGAAAATCTATGCAAGTTTGGACTCATTTTAAAGTTTTTGACGAGATATATCCAAATTCAGTAAAATGTTTCAATTTTTTTTAGAAGGTAAACCAAAAAACGTCGAATATTTGAATAGAAATCGGCAAAATTTTATATTTTGGGCCATATTTTACTAAAACATGAGCAAAACCAGACAGTTTTGGACCCTTTTTAAAGTTCATGACATGATCTTACCACATTTGATAGAAATCTTTAATTTTTCTTTGCAGTAAACACAAAAAACTTAGAAAACTAAAAAAAAAATCGAAGAAATTTTATGTTTTTGGCCATATTTTGATAAAAATTGAGCAAATCTATTCAAGTTTGGACTCATTTTAAAGTTTTTGTCGAGATATATCCAAATTTATTAAATTTTTTTCCTTACCTTAGAAGGTTTCTCAAATAATGATCAAAAGTCAAATATTACATAGGTTTTTGGTCTTATTTTCATAAAAATTGAGCAAATCAGGTCAAGTATTGACTTATATTACATTTATTGACTAAATATATATAAATTTTTGAAATTCATTAAAGTTTTTGATGCATTTCACCCAAAAAACGTCAATAACTCGAATAAAACCGGTTAAATTTCAGGTTTTTGGACATATTTTGCAAAAAATTGACAAAATCTATGCAACTTTGAACTCATTTTAAAGTTTTTGATGAGATATATCCAAATTTATTAAAATTTTTCAATTTTTTTAGAAGGTAAACCAAAAAACGTCGAATATTTGAATTAGAAATCGGCAAAATTTTATACTTTGGGCCATATTTTACTAAAACATGAGCAAAATTAGACAGTTTTGGACTCTTTTTAAAGTTTATGACCTGATTTTACCACATTCAATAGAAATTTTTAATTTTTCTTTGCAGTAAACACAAAAAACGTAGAAAACTAAAAAAAAATCGATGAAATTTTATGTTTTTGGCCATATTTTGCTAAAAATTGAGCAAATCTACTCAAGATTGGACACATTTTAAAGTTCTTGACGAGATATATCCATATTCAATAAAATTTTTTAATTTTACCTTAGAAGGTTGCTCAAAAAAAGTGAAAAACTCAAATAAAAAATCGGTAAAATTTCAGGTTTTTGGTCTTATTTTGATAAAAATTGAGCAAACCATGTCATATTTTGACTCCTTATACATTTTTTGACTAAATATATATAAATTTATGAAATTCATTACATTTTTTGTAGCATTACACCCAAAAAACGTCAATAACTCGAAAAAAACCGGTTAAATTTCAGGTATTTGGACATATTTTGCAAAAAATTGAGAAAATCTATGCAAGTATGGACTCATTTTAAAGTTTTTGACGAGATATATCCAAATTCCTTTAAAATTTTTCAATTTTTTTTTAGAAGGTAAACCAAAAAACGTCGAATATTTGAATTAGAAATTGGTAAAATTTTATATTTTTGGCCATATTTTACTAAAACATGAGCAAAACTAGACAGTTTTGGACTCTTTTTAAAGTTCATGAACTTATCTTACCACATTCGATAGAAATTTTTAATTTTTCTTTGCAGTAAACACAAAGAACGTAGAAAACTAAAAAATATCGATGAAATTTTATGTTTTTGGCCATATTTTGCTAAAAATTTAGCAAATCTATACAGGTTGGGACACATTTAAAAGTTCTTGACGAGATATATCAAATTTATTAATTTTTTTTTCTTTACCTTAGAAAGTTACTCAAAAATTGTTCAAAAGTCAAATAAAAAATCGGTTTTTGGTCTTATTCTCATAAAAATTGAGCAAATCAGGTCATATTTTGACTCCTTATACATTTATTGACTAAATATATATAAATTTATGAAATTCATTAGATTTTTTGTAGCATTTCACCCAAAAAACGTCAATAACTCGAAAAAAACCGGTTAAATTTCAGAATTTGGGACATATTTTGCAAAACATTGGAAAATCTATGCAAGTTTGGACTCATTTTAAAGATTTTGACGAGATATATCCAAATTCAGTAAAATTTTTCAATTTTTTTTAGAAGGTAAACCAAAAAACGTCGAATATTTGAATTAGAAATCGGTAAAATTTTATATTTTGGGCCATATTTTACTAAAACATGAGCAAAATTAGACAGTTTTGTACTCTTTTTAAAGTTCATTGATTCACCTGATCTTACCAGATTCGATAGAAATTTTTAATTTTTCTTTGCAGTAAACACAAAAAACGTAGTAAACAAAAAAAAATCGATGAAATTTCTGGTTTTTGGCCATATTTTGCTAAAAATTGAGCAAATCTATGCAAGTTTGGACTCATTTCAAAGTTTATGACGAGATATATCCAAATTCATTTAATTTTTTTTTATTTTTTTTAGTATGTTACTAAAAAAACGTCGAACACTCGATATATAAATCGGTAAAATTTCATATTTTGTCCATATTTTGCTAAAAATTGAACAAAACAAGACCGTTTTGGACTCTTTTGAAAAGTTTATGACAAGATATAACAAAATTTTACAGGCATATTATATATTTCGTTGCAGTTAGTTCAGAAAACGTCGAAAACTCGAAAAAAAAAATCGTAAAAATGTTAAGTTTTGGGAGGTATTCTGCTAAAATTGAGCAACACTAGACAGTTTTGGACTCCTTTTTAAACTTTATGACATGATCTTACCATATTTTATAAAAATTTTTAATTTTCCTTTGCAGTAAACTCAAAAAACGTAGTAAACAAAAAAAAAATCGATGAAATTTCTGGTTTTTGGCCATATTTTGCTAAAAATTGAGCAAATCTACTCAAGATTGGACTCATTTTAAAGTTCTTGACGAGATCTATCCATATTCAATAAAATTTTTTAATTTTACCTTAGAAGGTTGCTCAAAAAAAGTGAAAAACTCAAATAAAATATCGGTAAAATTTCAGGTTTTTGGTCTTATTTTGATAAAAATTGAGCAAACCATGTCATATTTTGACTCCTTATACATTTTTTGACTAAATATATATAAATTTATGTAATTCATTAAATTTTTTGTAGCATTTCACCCAAAAAACGTCAATAACTCGAAAAAAACCGATTAAATTTCAGGTTTTTGGACATATTTTGCAAAAAATTGAGAAAATCTATGCACGTATGGACTCATTTTAAAGTTTTTGACGAGATATATCCAAATTCCGTAAAATTTTTCAATTTTTTTTAGAAGGTTAACCAAAAAACGTCGAATATTTGAATTAGAAATCGGTAAAATTTTATATTTTGGGCCATATTTTACTAAAACATGAGCAAAACTAGAAAGTTTTGGACTCTTTTTAAAGTTCATGAACTGATCTTACCACATTCGATAGAAGTTTTTAATTTTTCTTTGCAGTAAACACAAAAAACGTAGAAAACTAAAAAAAATCGATGAAATTTTATGTTATTGGCCATATTTTGCTAAAAATTGAGCAAATCTATTCAAGTTTGGACTCATTTTAAAGATCTAGACGAGATATATCCTAATTTATTAAATTTTGTTTCTTTACCTTAGAAAGTTACTCAAAAAATGTTCAAAAGTCAAATAAAAAATCGGTTTTTGGTCTTATTTTCATAAAAATTGAGCAAATCAGGTCAAGTATTGACTCATATTACATTTATTGACTATATATATATAAATGTTTGAAATTAATTAAATTTTTTGTAGCATTTTACCCAATAAACGTCAATAACTCGAAAAAAACCGCTTAAATTTCAGGTTTTAGGACATATATTGCAAAAAATTGAGAAAATCTATGCAAGTTTGGACTCATTTTAAAGTTTTTGACGAGATATATCCAAATTCAGTAAAATGTTTCAATTTTTTTTAGAAGGTAAACCAAAAAACGTCGAATATTTGAATTGAAATCGGCAAATTTTTATATTTTGGGCCATATTTTACTAAAACATGAGCAAAACCAGACAGTTTTGGACCCTTTTTAAAGTTCATGACATGATCTTACCACATTTGATAGAAATTTTTAATTTTTCTTTGCAGTAAACACAAAAAACTTAGAAAACTAAAAAAAAAATCGATGAAATTTTATGTTTTTGGCCATATTTTGATAAAAATTGAGCAAATCTATTCAAGTTTGGACTCATTTTAAAGTTCTTGTCGAGATATATCCAAATTTATTAAATTTTTTTCCTTACCTTAGAAGGTTTCTCAAATAATGATCAAAAGTCAAATATTACATAGGTTTTTGGTCTTATTTTCATAAAAATTGAGCAAATCAGGTCAAGTATTGACTTATATTACATTTATTGACTAAATGTATATAAATTTTTGAAAATCATTATAGTTTTTGAAGCATTTCACCCAAGAAACGTCAATAACTCGAAAAAAACCGGTTAAATTTCAGGTTTTTGGACATATTTTGCAAAGAATTGAGAAAATCTATGCAACTTTGGACTCATTTTAAAGTTTTTGATGAGATATATCCAAATTCAGAAAAATTTTTCAATTTTTTTAGAAGGTAAACAAAAAAACGTCAAATATTTGAATTAGAAATCGGCAAAATTTTATATTTTGGGCCATATTTTACTAAAACATGAGCAAAATTAGACAGTTTTGGACTCTTTTTAAAGTTTATGACCTGATCTTACCACATTCGATAGAAATTTTTAATTTTTCTTTGCAGTAAACACAAAAAACGTAGAAAACTAAAAGAAAAATCGATGAAATTTTATGTTTTCTGCCATATTTTGCTAAAAATTGAGCAAATATATGCAAGTTTGGACTCATTTCAAAGTTTATGACGAGATATATCCAAATTCATTAAATTTTTTCATTTTTTTTATTATGTTACTAAAAAAACGTCGAACACTCGATATAGAAATCGGTATAATTTCATATTTTGTCCATATTTTGCTAAAAATTGAGCAAAACAAGACCGTTTTGGATTTTTTTTAAAGTTTATGACAAGATAAAACAAAATTTCACAGGCATATTATATATTTCGTTGCAATTAGTTCAGAAAACAACGAAAACTCGAAATAAAAATCGTAAAAATGTTAAGTTTTGGGCCGTATTCTGCTAAAATAGGGCAACACTAAACAGTTTTGGACTCCTTTATAAACATTATGAGATGATCTTACCATATTTTATAGAAATTTTTAATTTTCCTTTGCAGTCAGCTCAAAAAACATAGTAAACAAAAAAAATCGATGAAATTTCTGGTTTTAGGCCATATTTTGCTAAAAATTGAGCAAATATACTCAAGTTTGGACTCATTTTAAAGTTTTTGACGAGATATATCCAAATTCCGTAAAATTTTTCAATTTTTTTAGAAGGTAAACCAAAAAACGTCGAATATTTGAATTAGAAATCGGTAAAATTATATATTTTGGGCCATATTTTGCTAAAAATTGATAAAAAATCGGTTTTTGGTCTTATTTTCATAAAAATTGAGTAAATCAGGTCCAGTATTGACTCATATTACATTTATTGACTAAATATATAAAAATTTATGAAATTCATTAAATTTTTTGTAGCATTTCACCCAAAAAACGTCAATAACTCGAAAAAAACCGGTTAAATTTCAGGTTTTTGGACATATTTTGCTAAAAATTGAGCAAATCTATGCATGTTTGGACTCATTTCAAAGTTTATGACGAGATATATCCAAATTCATTAAAATTTTTCATTTTTTTTAGTATGTTACTAAAAAATCGTCGAACACTCGATATAGAAATCGGTAAAATTTGATATTTTGTCCATATTTTGCTAAAGATTGAGCAAAACAAGACCGTTTTGGACTCTTTTTAAAGTTTATGACAAGATATAACAAAATTTTACAGGCATATTATATATTTCGTTGCAGTTAGTACAGAAAACGTCGAAAACTCGAAAAAAAATCGTAAGAATGTTAAGTTTTGGGAGGTATTATGCTAAATATTGAGAAAATCTATGCAAGTTTGGACTCATTTTAAAGTTTTTGACCTGATCTTACCACATTCAATAGAAATTTTTAATTTTTCTTTGAAGTAAACACAGAAAACGTAGACAACTAAAAAAAAGTCGATGAAATTTTATGTTTTTGACCATATTTTGCAAAAAATTGAGCAAATCTATTCAAGTTTGAACTCATTTTTAAGTTTTTGACCAGATATATCCAAAATTATTAAATTTTTTTTCTTTACCTTAGAAAGTTACTCAAAAATTGTTCAAAAGTCAAATAAAAAATCGGTTTTTGGTCTTATTCTCATAAAAATTGAGCAAATCAGGTCATATTTTGACTCCTTATACATTTATTGACTAAATATATATAAATTTATGAAATTCATTAGATTTTTTGTAGCATTTCACCCAAAAAACGTCAATAACTCGAAAAAAACCGGTTAAATTTCAGAATTTGGGACATATTTTGCAAAACATTGGAAAATCTATGCAAGTTTGGACTCATTTTAAAGATTTTGACGAGATATATCCAAATTCAGTAAAATTTTTCAATTTTTTTTAGAAGGTAAACCAGAAAACGTCGAATATTTGAATTAGAAATTGGTAAAATTTTATATTTTTGGCCATATTTTACTAAAACATGAGCAAAACTAGACAGTTTTGGACTCTTTTTAAAGTTCATGAACTGATCTTACCACATTCGATAGAAATTTTTAATTTTTCTTTGCAGTAAACACAAAAAACGTAGAAAACTAAAAAAAATCGATGAAATTTTATGTTTTTGGCCATATTTTGCTAAAAATTTAGTAAATCTATACAGGTTGGGACACATTTTAAAGTTCTTGACGAGATATATCAAATTTATTAATTTTTTTTTCTTTACCTTAGAAAGTTACTCAAAAATTGTTCAAAAGTCAAATAAAAAATCGGTTTTTGGTCTTATTCTCATAAAAATTGAGCAAATAAGGTCAAGTATTGACTCATATTACATTTATTGACTAAATATATATAAATGTTTGAAATTCATTAAATTTTTTATAGCATTTCACCCAAAAAACGTCAATAACTCGAAAAAACCGGTTAAATTTCAGGTTTTTGGACATATTTTGCAAAAAATTGAGAAAATCTATGCAAGTTTGGACTTATTTTAAAGTTTTTGACGAGATATAACCAAATTCATTAAAATTTTTCATTTTTTTTAGAAGGTAAACCAATAAACGTCGAATATTTGAATTAGAAATCGGCAAAATTTTATATTTTGGGCCATATTTTACTAAAACATGAGCAAAACTAGACAGTTTTGGACTCTTTTTAAAGTTCATGAACTGATCTTACCACATTCGATAGAAATTTTTAATTTTTCTTTGCAGTAAACACAAAAAACGTAGAAAACTAAAAAAAATCGATGAAATTTTATGTTTTTTGCCATATTTTGCTAAAAATCTAGTAAATCTATACAGGTTGGGACACATTTTAAAGTTCTTGACGAGATATATCAAATTTATTAATTTTTTTTTCTTTACCTTAGAAAGTTACTCAAAAATTGTTCAAAAGTCAAATAAAAAATCGGTTTTTGGTCTTGTTCTCATAAAAAATGAGCAAATAAGGTCAAGTATTGACTCATATTACATTTATTGACTAAATATATATGAATGTTTGAAATTCATTAAATTTTTTGTAGCATTTCACCCAAAAAACGTCAATAACTTGAAAAAAACCGGTTAAATTTCAGAATTTGGGATATATTTTGCAAAAAAATGAGAAAATCTATGCAAGTTTGCACTCATTTTAAAGATTTTGACGAGATATATCCAAATTCATTAAATTTTTTCATTTTTTTTAGTATGTTACTAAAAAAACGTCGAACACTCGATAAAAAAATCGGTAAAATTTCATATTTTGTCCATATTTTGCTAAAAATTGAGCAAAACAAGACCGTTTTGGACTCTTTTTAAAGTTTATGACCTGATCTTACCACATTCGATAGAAATTTTTAATTTTTCTTTGCAGTACACACATAAAACGTAGAAAACTAAAAAAAATCGATGAAATTTTATGTTATTGGCCATATTTTGCTAAAAATTGAGCAAATCTATTCAAGTTTGGACTCATTTTAAAGTTCTTGACAAGATATATCCAAATTAATTAAATTTTTTTCCTTACCTTAGAAGGTTTCTCAAATAATGATCAAAAGTCAAATAAAAAATCGGTTTTTGGTCTTATTTTCAGGAAAATTGAGCAAAACAGGTCAAATATTGACTCATATTAAATTTATTGACTAAATATATATAAATTTTTGAAATTCATTAAAATTTTTTGTAGCATTTCACCCAAAAAACGTCAATAACTCGAAAAAAACCGGTTAAATTTCATGTTTTTGGACATATTTTGCAAAAAATTGAGAAAATCTATGAAAGTTTGGAATCATTCTAATGTTTTTGACCTTATCTTACCACATTCGATAAAAATTTTTAATTTTTCTTTTCTTTAAACACAAAAAACGTAGAATACAAAACAAAAATCGATGAAATTTTATTTTTTTGGCCATATTTTGCTAAAAATTGAGCAAATCTATGCAAGTTTCGACTCATTTCCCAATTTATGACGAGATATATCCAAATTCATTAAAATTTTTAATTTTTTTTAGTATGTTACTAAAAAAACGTCGAACACTCGATATAGAAATCGGTAAAATTTCATATTTTGTCCATATTTTGCTAAAAATTGAACAAAACAAGACCGTTTTGGACTCTTTTTAAAGTTTATGACAAGATATAACAAAATTTTACAGGCATATTATATATTTCGTTGCAGTTAGTTCAGAAAACGTCGAAAACTCGAAAAAAAATCGTAAAAATGTTAAGTTTTGGGAGCTATTCTGCTAAAATTGAGCAACACTAGACAGTTTTGGACTCCTTTTTAAACTTTATGACATGATCTTACCATATTTTATAGAAATTTTTAATTTTCCTTTGCAGTAAACTCAAAAAACGTAGTAAACAAAAAAAATCGATGAAATTTCTGGTTTTTGGCCATATTTTGCTAAAAATTGAGCAAATCTACTCAAAATTGGACTCATTTTAAAGTTCTTGACGAGATATATCCATATTCAATAAAATTTTTTAATTTTACCTTAGAAGGTTACTCAAAAAAAGTGAAAAACTCAAATAAAAAATCGCTAAAATTTCAGGTTTTTGGTCTTATTTTGATAAAAATTGAGCAAACCATGTCATATTTTGACTCTTTATACATTTTTTGACTAAATATATATAAATTTATGAAATTCATTAAATTTTTTGTAGCATTTCACCCAAAAAACGTCAATAACTCGAAAAAAAACCGCTTAAATTTCAGGTTTTTGGACATATTTTGCAAAAAATTGAGAAAATCTTTGCAAGTTTGGACTCATTTTAAAGTTTTTGACGAGATATATCCAAATTCAGTAAAATGTTTCAATTTTTTTTAGAATGTAAACAAAAAAACGTCGAATATTTGAATAGAAATCGGCAAAATTTTATATTTTGGGCCATATTTTACTAGAACATGAGCAAAACCAGACAGTTTTGGACCCTTTTTAAAGTTCATGACATGATCTTACCACATTTGATAGAAATTTTTAATTTTTCTTTGCAGTAAACACAAAAAACTTAGAAAACTAAAAAAAAAATCGATGAAATTTTATGTTTTTGGCCATATTTTGATAAAAATTGAGCAAATCTATTCAAGTTTGGACTCATTTTAAAGTTCTTGTCGAGATATATCCAAATTTATTAAACTTTTTTCCTTACCTTAGAAGGTTTCTCAAATAATGATCAAAAGTCAAATATTACATAGGTTTTTGGTCTTATTTTCATAAAAATTGAGCAAATCAGGTCAAGTATTGACTTATATTACATTTATTGACTATATATATATAAATTTTTGAAATTCATTAAAGTTTTTGAACCATTTCACCCAAAAAACGTCAATAACTCGAAGAAAACCGGTTAAATTTCAGGTTTTTGGACATATTTTGCAAAAAATTGAGAAAATCTATGCAACTTTGGATTCATTTTAAAGTTTTTGATGAGATATATCCAAATTCATTAAAATTTTTCAATTTTTTTAGAAGGTAAACCAAAAAACGTCGAATATTTGAATTAGAAATCGGCAAAATTTTATATTTTGGGCCATATTTTACTAAAACATGAGCAAAATTAGACAGTTTTGGACTCATTTTAAAGTTCATGACCTGATCTTACCACATTCGATAGAAATTTTAATTTTTCTTTGCAGTAAACACAAGAAACGTAGAAGACTAAAAAAAAAAATCGATGAAATTTTATGTTTTTGGCCATATTTTGCTAAAAATTGAGCAAATATATGCAAGTTTGGACTCATTTCAAAGTTTATGACGAGATATATCCAAATTCATTAAAATTTTTCATTTTTTTTAGTATGTTACTAAAAAAAACGTCGAACACTCGATATAGAAATGGGTAAAATTTCATATTTTGTCCATATTTTGCTAAAAATTGAGCAAAACAAGACCGTTTTGGATTTTTTTTAAAGTTTATGACTAGATATAACAAAATTTTACAGGCATATTATATATTTCGTTGCAGTTAGTTCAGAAAACGACGAAAACTCGAAAAAAAAATCGTAAAAAATTTAAGTTTTGGGCCGTATTCTGCTAAAATAGGGCAACACTAAACAGTTTTGGACTCCTTTATAAACTTTATGACATGATCTTACCATATTTTATAGAAATTTTTAATTTTCCTTTGCAGTAAGCTCAAAAAACATAGTAAACAAAAAAAAAATCGATGAAATTTCTGGTTTTTGGCCATATTTTGCTAAAAATTGAGCAAATCTACTCAAGATTGGACTCATTTTAAAGTTCTTGACGAGATCTATCCATATTCAATAAAATTTTTTAATTTTACCTTAGAAGGTTACTCAGAAAAAGTGAAAAACTCAAATAAAAAATCGGTTTTTGGTCTTATTTTCAAAAAAATTGAGCAAATCAGGTCAAGTATTGACTCATATTACATTTATTGACTAAATATATATAAGTTTATGAAATTCATTAAATTTTTTGTAGCATTTCACCCAAAAAACGTCAATAACTCGAAAAAAAACCGGTTAAATTTCAGGTTTTTGGACATATTTTGCAAAAAATTGAGAAAAACTATGCAAGTTTGGACTCATTTTAAAGTTTTTGACGAGATATATCCAAATTCCGTAAAATGTTTCAATTTTTTTTAGAAGGTAAACCAAAAAACGTCGAATATTTGAATTAGAAATCGGTAAAATTATATATTTTGGACCATATTTTGCTAAAACATGAGCAATACTAGACAGTTTTGGACTTTTTTTCGACTTTTGGTCGAACACTCGCTAATGAAATCGGTAAAATTACATATTTTGTCCATATTTTGCTAAAAATTGAGCCAAACAAGACCGTTTTGGACTCTTTTTAAAGTTTATGAAAGGATGTAACAAAATTTTACAGGCATATTATATATTTCGTTGCAGTTAGTACAGAAAACTCGAAAAAAAAATCTTAAGAATGTTAAGTTTTGGGAGGTATTCTGCTAAAAATTGAGAAAATCTATGCAAGTTTGGACTCATTTTAAATTTTATGACGAGATATATCCAAATTTATTAAATTTTTTTTCTTTACCTTAGAAAGTTACTCAAAAAATGTTCAAAAGTCAAATAAAAAATCGGTTTTTGGTCTTATTTTCATAAAAATTGAGCAAATCAGGTCAAGTATCGACTCATATTACATTTATTGACTATATATATATAAATGTTTGAAATTAATTAAATTTTTTGTAGCATTACACCCAAGAAACGTCAATAACTCGAAAAAAACCGGTTAAATTTCAGGTTTTTAGGCATATTTTGCAAAAAATTGAGAAAATCTATGCAAGTTTGGACTTATTTTAAAGTTTTCGACGAGATATAACCAAATTCATTAAAATTTTTCATTTTTTTCTAGAAGGTAAACCAATAAACGTGGAATATTTGAATTAGAAATCGGCAAAATTTTATATTTTGGGCCATATTTTACTAAAACATGAGCAAAACTAGACAGTTTTGGACTCTTTTTAAAGTTCATGAACTGATCTTACCACATTCGATAGAAATTTTTAATTTTTCTTTGCAGTAAACACAAAAAACGTAGAAAACTAAAAAAAATCGATGAAATTTTATGTTTTTGGCCATATTTTGCTAAAAATTTAGTAAATCTATACAGGTTGGGACACATTTTAAAGTTCTTGACGAGATATATCAAATTTATTAATTTTTTTTTCTTTACCTTAGAAAGTTACTCAAAAATTGTTCAAAAGTCAAATAAAAAATCGGTTTTTGGTCTTGTTCTCATAAAAATTGAGCAAATAAGGTCAAGTATTGACTCATATTACATTTATTGACAAAATATATATAAATGTTTGAAATTCATTAAATTTTTTGTAGCATTTCACCCAAAAAACGTCTATAACTTGAAAAAAACCGGTTAAATTTCAGAATTTGGGATATATTTTGCAAAAAAATGAGAAAATCTATGCAAGTTTGCACTCATTTTAAAGATTTTGACGAGATATATCCAAATTCATTAAATTTTTTCATTTTTTTTAGTATGTTACTAAAAAAACGTCGAACACTCGATATAAAAATCGGTAAAATTTCATATTTTGTCCATATTTTGCTAAAAATTGAGCAAAACAAGACCGTTTTGGACTCTTTTTAAAGTTTATGACCTGATCTTACCACATTCGATAGAAATTTTTAATTTTTCTTTGCAGTACACACATAAAACGTAGAAAACTAAAAAAAATCGATGAAATTTTATGTTATTGGCCATATTTTGCTAAAAATTGAGCAAATCTATTCAAGTTTGGACTCATTTTAAAGTTCTTGACAAGATATATCCAAATTAATTAAATTTTTTTCCTTACCTTAGAAGGTTTCTCAAATAATGATCAAAAGTCAAATAAAAAATCGGTTTTTGGTCTTATTTTCAGGAAAATTGAGCAAAACAGGTCAAATATTGACTCATATTAAATTTATTGACTAAATATATATAAATTTTTGAAATTCATTAAAATTTTTTGTAGCATTTCACCCAAAAAACGTCAATAACTCGAAAAAAACCGGTTAAATTTCATGTTTTTGGACATATTTTGCAAAAAATTGAGAAAATCTATGAAAGTTTGGAATCATTCTAATGTTTTTGACCTTATCTTACCACATTCGATAGAAATTTTTAATTTTTCTTTTCTTTAAACACAAAAAACGTAGAATACAAAAAAAAAATCGATGAAATTTTATGTTTTTGGCCATATTTTGCTAAAAATTGAGCAAATCTATGCAAGTTTCGACTCATTTCCCAATTTATGACGAGATATTTCCAAATTCATTAAAATTTTTAATTTTTTTTAGTATGTTACTAAAAAAACGTCGAACACTCGATATAGAAATCGGTAAAATTTCATATTTTGTCCATATTTTGCTAAAATTTGAAAAAAACAAGACCGTTTTGGACTCTTTTTAAAGTTTATGACAAGATATAACAAAATTTTATAGGCATATTATATATTTCGTTGCAGTTAGTTCAGAAAACGTCGAAAACTCGAAAAAAAAATCGTAAAAATGTTAAGTTTTGGGAGGTATTCTGCTAAAATTGAGCAACACTAGACAGTTTTGGACTCCTTTTTAAACTTTATGACATGATCTTACCATATTTTATAGAAATTTTTAATTTTCCTTTGCAGTAAGCTCAAAAAACATAGTAAACAAAAAAAAATCGATGAAATTTCTGGTTTTTGGCCATATTTTGCTAAAAATTGAGCAAATCTACTCAAAATTGGACTCATTTTAAAGTTCTTGACGAGATATATCCATATTCAATCAAATTTTTTAATTTTACCTTAGAAGGTTACTCAAAAAAAGTGAAAAACTCAAATAAAAAATCGCTAAAATTTCAGGTTTTTGGTCTTATTTTGATAAAAATTGAGCAAACCATGTCATATTTTGACTCTTTATACATTTTTTGACTAAATATATATAAATTTATGAAATTCATTAAATTTTTTGTAGCATTTCACCCAAAAAACGTCAATAACTCGAAAAAAACAGCTTAAATTTCAGGTTTTTGGACATATTTTGCAAAAAATTGAGAAAATCTATGCAAGTTTGGACTCATTTTAAAGTTTTTGACGAGATATATCCAAATTCAGTAAAATGTTTCAATTTTTTTTAGAATGTAAACAAAAAAACGTCGAATATTTGAATAGAAATCGGCAAAATTTTATATTTTGGGCCATATTTTACTAAAACATGAGCAAAATTAGACAGTTTTGGACTCATTTTAAAGTTCATGACCTGATCTTACCACATTCGATAGAAATTTTTAATTTTTCTTTGCAGTAAACACAAAAAACGTAGAAGACTAAAAAAAAAATCGATGAAATTTTATGTTTTTGGCCATATTTTGCTAAAAATTGAGCAAATATATGCAAGTTTGGACTCATTTCAAAGTTTATGACGAGATATATCCAAATTCATTAAAATTTTTCATTTTTTTTAGTATGTTACTAAAAAAACGTCGAACACTCGATATAGAAATGGGTAAAATTTCATATTTTGTCCATATTTTGCTAAAAATTGAGCAAAACAAGACCGTTTTGGATTTTTTTTAAAGTTTATGACAAGATATAACAAAATTTTACAGGCATATTATATATTTCGTTGCAGTTAGTTCAGAAAACGACGAAAACTCGAAAAAAAAATCGTAAAAAATTTAAGTTTTGGGCCGTATTCTGCTAAAATAGGGCAACAATAAACAGTTTTGGACTCCTTTATAAACTTTATGACATGATCTTACCATATTTTATAGAAATTTTTAATTTTCCTTTGCAGTAAGCTCAAAAAACATAGTAAACAAAAAAAAATCGATGAAATTTCTGGTTTTTGGCCATATTTTGCTAAAAATTGAGCAAATATACTCAAGTTTGGACTCATTTTAAAGTTTTTGACGAGATATATCCAAATTCCGTAAAATGTTTCAATTTTTTTTAGAATGTAAACAAAAAAACGTCGAATATTTGAATAGAAATCGGCAAAATTTTATATTTTGGGCCATATTTTACTAGAACATGAGCAAAACCAGACAGTTTTGGACCCTTTTTAAAGTTCATGACATGATCTTACCACATTTGATAGAAATTTTTAATTTTTCTTTGCAGTAAACACAAAAAACTTAGAAAACTAAAAAAAAAATCGATGAAATTTTATGTTTTTGGCCATATTTTGATAAAAATTGAGCAAATCTATTCAATTTTGGACTCATTTTAAAGTTCTTGTCGAGATATATCCAAATTTATTAAACTTTTTTCCTTACCTTAGAAGGTTTCTCAAATAATGATCAAAAGTCAAATATTACATAGGTTTTTGGTCTTATTTTCATAAAAATTGAGCAAATAAGGTCAAGTATTGACTTATATTACATTTATTGACTAAATATATATAAATTTTTGAAATTCATTAAAGTTTTTGAAGCATTTCACCCAAAAAACGTCAATAACTCGAAGAAAACCGGTTAAATTTCAGGTTTTTGGACATATTTTGCAAAAAATTGAGAAAATCTATGCAACTTTGGATTCATTTTAAAGTTTTTGATGAGATATATCCAAATTCATTAAAATTTTTCAATTTTTTTAGAAGGTAAACCAAAAAACGTCGAATATTTGAATTAGAAATCGGCAAAATTTTATATTTTGGGCCATATTTTACTAAAACATGAGCAAAATTAGACAGTTTTGGACTCATTTTAAAGTTCATGACCTGATCTTACCACATTCGATAGAAATTTTTAATTTTTCTTTGCAGTAAACACAAGAAACGTAGAAGACTAAAAAAAAAATCGATGAAATTTTATGTTTTTGGCCATATTTTGCTAAAAATTGAGCAAATATATGCAAGTTTGGACTCATTTCAAAGTTTATGACGAGATATATCCAAATTCATTAAAATTTTTCATTTTTTTTAGTATGTTACTAAAAAAACGTCGAACACTCGATATAGAAATGGGTAAAATTTCATATTTTGTCCATATTTTGCTAAAAATTGAGCAAAACAAGACCGTTTTGGATTTTTTTTAAAGTTTATGACAAGATATAACAAAATTTTACAGGCATATTATATATTTCGTTGCAGTTAGTTCAGAAAACGACGAAAACTCGAAAAAAAAATCGTAAAAAATTTAAGTTTTGGGCCGTATTCTGCTAAAATAGGGCAACAATAAACAGTTTTGGACTCCTTTATAAACTTTATGACATGATCTTACCATATTTTATAGAAATTTTTAATTTTCCTTTGCAGTAAGCTCAAAAAACATAGTAAACAAAAAAAAATCGATGAAATTTCTGGTTTTTGGCCATATTTTGCTAAAAATTGAGCAAATATACTCAAGTTTGGACTCATTTTAAAGTTTTTGACGAGATATATCCAAATTCCGTAAAATGTTTCAATTTTTTTTAGAATGTAAACAAAAAAACGTCGAATATTTGAATAGAAATCGGCAAAATTTTATATTTTGGGCCATATTTTACTAGAACATGAGCAAAACCAGACAGTTTTGGACCCTTTTTAAAGTTCATGACATGATCTTACCACATTTGATAGAAATTTTTAATTTTTCTTTGCAGTAAACACAAAAAACTTAGAAAACTAAAAAAAAAATCGATGAAATTTTATGTTTTTGGCCATATTTTGATAAAAATTGAGCAAATCTATTCAATTTTGGACTCATTTTAAAGTTCTTGTCGAGATATATCCAAATTTATTAAACTTTTTTCCTTACCTTAGAAGGTTTCTCAAATAATGATCAAAAGTCAAATATTACATAGGTTTTTGGTCTTATTTTCATAAAAATTGAGCAAATAAGGTCAAGTATTGACTTATATTACATTTATTGACTAAATATATATAAATTTTTGAAATTCATTAAAGTTTTTGAAGCATTTCACCCAAAAAACGTCAATAACTCGAAGAAAACCGGTTAAATTTCAGGTTTTTGGACATATTTTGCAAAAAATTGAGAAAATCTATGCAACTTTGGATTCATTTTAAAGTTTTTGATGAGATATATCCAAATTCATTAAAATTTTTCAATTTTTTTAGAAGGTAAACCAAAAAACGTCGAATATTTGAATTAGAAATCGGCAAAATTTTATATTTTGGGCCATATTTTACTAAAACATGAGCAAAATTAGACAGTTTTGGACTCATTTTAAAGTTCATGACCTGATCTTACCACATTCGATAGAAATTTTTAATTTTTCTTTGCAGTAAACACAAGAAACGTAGAAGACTAAAAAAAAAATCGATGAAATTTTATGTTTTTGGCCATATTTTGCTAAAAATTGAGCAAATATATGCAAGTTTGGACTCATTTCAAAGTTTATGACGAGATATATCCAAATTCATTAAAATTTTTCATTTTTTTTAGTATGTTACTAAAAAAACGTCGAACACTCGATATAGAAATGGGTAAAATTTCATATTTTGTCCATATTTTGCTAAAAATTGAGCAAAACAAGACCGTTTTGGATTTTTTTTAAAGTTTATGACAAGATATAACAAAATTTTACAGGCATATTATATATTTCGTTGCAGTTAGTTCAGAAAACGACGAAAACTCGAAAAAAAAATCGTAAAAAATTTAAGTTTTGGGCCGTATTCTGCTAAAATAGGGCAACACTAAACAGTTTTGGACTCCTTTATAAACTTTATGACATGATCTTACCATATTTTATAGAAATTTTTAACTTTCCTTTGCAGTAAGCTCAAAAAACATAGTAAACAAAAAAAAATCGATGAAATTTCTGGTTTTTGGCCATATTTTGCTAAAAATTGAGCAAATATACTCAAGTTTGGACTCATTTTAAAGTTTTTGACGAGATATATCCAAATTCCGTAAAATGTTTCAATTTTTTTTAGAAGGTAAACCAAAAAACGTCGAATATTTGAATTAGAAATCGGTAAAATTATATATTTTGGACCATATTTTGCTAAAACATGAGCAATACTAGACAGTTTTGGACTTTTTTTCGACTTTTGGTCGAACACTCGCTAATGAAATCGGTAAAATTACATATTTTGTCCATATTTTGCTAAAAATTGAGCCAAACAAGACCGTTTTGGACTCTTTTTAAAGTTTATGAAAGGATGTAACAAAATTTTACAGGCATATTATATATTTCGTTGCAGTTAGTACAGAAAACTCGAAAAAAAAATCGTAAGAATGTTAAGTTTTGGGAGGTATTCTGCTAAAAATTGAGAAAATCTATGCAAGTTTGGACTCATTTTAAATTTTATGACGAGATATATCCAAATTTATTAAATTTTTTTTCTTTACCTTAGAAAGTTACTCAAAAAATGTTCAAAAGTCAAATAAAAAATCGGTTTTTGGTCTTATTTTCATAAAAATTGAGCAAATCAGGTCAAGTATCGACTCATATTACATTTATTGACTATATATATATAAATGTTTGAAATTAATTAAATTTTTTGTAGCATTACACCCAAGAAACGTCAATAACTCGAAAAAAACCGGTTAAATTTCAGGTTTTTGGACATATTTTGCAAAAAATTGAGAAAATCTATGCAAGTTTGGACTTATTTTAAAGTTTTCGACGAGATATAACCAAATTCATTAAAATTTTTCATTTTTTTCTAGAAGGTAAACCAATAAACGTGGAATATTTGAATTAGAAATCGGCAAAATTTTATATTTTGGGCCATATTTTACTAAAACATGAGCAAAACTAGACAGTTTTGGACTCTTTTTAAAGTTCATGAACTGATCTTACCACATTCGATAGAAATTTTTAATTTTTCTTTGCAGTAAACACAAAAAACGTAGAAAACTAAAAAAAATCGATGAAATTTTATGTTTTTGGCCATATTTTGCTAAAAATTTAGTAAATCTATACAGGTTGGGACACATTTTAAAGTTCTTGACGAGATATATCAAATTTATTAATTTTTTTTTCTTTACCTTAGAAAGTTACTCAAAAATTGTTCAAAAGTAAATAAAAAATCGGTTTTTGGTCTTGTTCTCATAAAAATTGAGCAAATAAGGTCAAGTATTGACTCATATTACATTTATTGACTAAATATATATAAATGTTTGAAATTCATTAAATTTTTTGTAGCATTTCACCCAAAAAACGTCAATAACTTGAAAAAAACCGGTTAAATTTCAGGTTTTTGGACATATTTTGCAAAAAATTGAGAAAATCTATGCATGTTTGGACTTATTTTAAAGTTTTTGACGAGATATAACCAAATTCATTAAAATTTTTCATTTTTTTTTAGAAGGTAAACCAATAAACGTCGAATCTTTGAATTAGAAATCGGCAAAATTTTATATTTTGGGCCATATTTTACTAAAACATGAGCAAAACTAGACAGTTTTGGACTCTTTTTAAAGTTCATGACCTGATCTTACCACATTCGATAGAAATTTTTAATTTTTCTTTGAAGTAAACACAAAAAACGTAGAAAACTAAAAAAAAGTCGATGAAATTTTATGTTTTTGACCATATTTTGCAAAAAATTGAGCAAATCTATTCAAGTTTGAACTCATTTTAAAGTTCTTGACCAGATATATCCAAATTTATTAAATTTTTTTTCTT
This sequence comes from Sympetrum striolatum, assembly GCA_947579665.1. Classification (NCBI taxonomy): domain Eukaryota; kingdom Metazoa; phylum Arthropoda; class Insecta; order Odonata; family Libellulidae; genus Sympetrum; species Sympetrum striolatum. The sequence goes on from OX388352.1 coordinate 82,073,216, forward strand.
TACCTTAGAAAGTTACTCAAAAAATGTTCAAAAGTCAAATAAAAAATCGGTTTTTGGTCTTATTTTCATAAAACTTGAGCAAATAAGGTCAAGTATTGACTCATATTACATTTATTGACTAAATATATATAAATGTTTGAAATTCATTAAATTTTTTGTAGCATTTCACCCAAAAAACGTCAATAACTCGAAAAAACCGGTTAAATTTCAGGTTTTTGGACATATTTTGCAAAAACTTGAGAAAATCTATGCAAGTTTGGACTCATTTTAAAGTTTTTGACGAGATATATCCAAATTCAGTAAAATTTTTCAATTTTTTTCAATAAAATTTTTTAATTTTACCTTAGAAGGTTACTCAAAAAAAGTGAAAAACTCAAATAAAAAATCGGTAAAATTTCAGGTTTATGGTCTTATTTTGATAAAAATTGAGCAAACCATGTCATATTTTGACTCCTTATACATTTTTTGACTAAATATATATAAATTTATGAAATTCATTAAATTTTTTGTAGCATTACACCCAAAAAACGTCAATAACTCGAAAAAAACCGGTTAAATTTCAGGTATTTGGACATATTTTGCAAAAAATTGAGAAAATCTATTCAAGTATGGACTCATTTTAAAGTTTTTGACGAGATATATCCAAATTCCGTAAAATTTTTCAATTTTTTTTGAAGGTAAACCAAAAAACGTCGAATATGTGAATTAGAAATTGGTAAAATTTTATATTTTTGGCCATATTTTACTAAAACATGAGCAAAACTAGACAGTTTTTGGCTCTTTTTAAAGTTCATGAACTGATCTTACCACATTCAATAGAAATTTTTAATTTTCTTTGCAGTAAACACAAAAATCGTAGAAAACTAAAAAATATCGATGAAATTTTATGTTTTTGGCCATATTTTGCTAAAAATTTAGCAAATCTATACAGGTTGGGACACATTATAAAGTTCTTGACGAGATATATCAAATTTATTAATTTTTTTTTCTTTACCTTAGAAAGTTACTCAAAAATTGTTCAAAAGTCAAATAAAAAATCGGTTTTTGGTCTTATTCTCATAAAAATTGAGCAAATCAGGTCATATTTTGACTCCTTATACATTTATTGACTAAATATATATAAATTTATGAAATTCATTAGATTTTTTGTAGCATTTCACCCAAAAAACGTCAATAACTCGAAAAAAACCGGTTAAATTTCAGAATTTGGGACATATTTTGCAAAACATTGAGAAAATCTATGCAAGTTTGGACTCATTTTAAAGATTTTGACGAGATATATCCAAATTCAGTAAAATTTTTCAATTTTTTTTAGAAGGTAAACCAAAAAACGTCGAATATTTGAATTAGAAATCGGTAAAATTTTATATTTTGGGCCATATTTTTCTAAAACATGAGCAAAATTAGACAGTTATGGACTCTTTTTAAAGTTCATGACCTGATCTTACCACATTCGATAGAAATTTTTAATTTTTCTTTGCAGTAAACACAAAAAACGTAGTAAACAAAAAAAAATCGATGAAATTTCTGGTTTTTGGCCATATTTTGCTAAAAATTGAGCAAATCTATGCAAGTTTGGACTCATTTCAAAGTTTATGACGAGATATATCCAAATTCATTAAATTTTTTCATTTTTTTTAGTATGTTACTAAAAAAACGTCGAACACTCGATATATAAATCGGTAAAATTTCATATTTTGTCCATATTTTGCTAAAAATTGAACAAAACAAGACCGTTTTGGACTCTTTTTAAAGTTTATGACAAGATATAACAAAATTTTACAGGCATATTATATATTTCGTTGCAGTTAGTTCAGAAAACGTCGAAAACTCGAAAAAAAAATCGTAAAAATGTTAAGTTTTGGGAGGTATTCTGCTAAAATTGAGCAACACTAGACAGTTTTGGACTCCTTTTTAAACTTTATGACATGATCTTACCATATTTTATAAAAATTTTATTTTTTCTTTGCAGTAAACTAAAAAAACGTAGTAAACAAAAAAAAAATCGATGAAATTTCTGGTTTTTGGCCATATTTTGCTAAAAATTGAGCAAATCTACTCAAGATTGGACTCATTTTAAAGTTCTTGACGAGATATATCCATATTCAATAAAATTTTTTAATTTAACCTTAGAAGGTTGCTCAAAAAAAGTGAAAACCTCAAATAAAAAATCGGTAAAATTTCAGGTTTTTGGTCTTATTTTGATAAAAATTGAGCAAACCATGTCATATTTTGACTCCTTATACATTTATTGACTAAATATATATAAATTTATGAAATTCATTAAATTTTTTGTAGCATTTCACCCAAAAAACGTCAATAACTCGAAAAAAACCGATTAAATTTCAGGTTCTTGGACATATTTTTCAAAAAATTGAGAAAATCTATGCACGTATGGACTCATTTTAAAGTTTTTGACGAGATATATCCAAATTCAGTAAAATGTTTCAATTTTTTTTAGAAGGTAAACTAAAAAACGTCGAATATTTGAATAGAAATCGGCAAAATTTTATATTTTGGGCCATATTTTACTAAAACATGAGCAAAACCAGACAGTTTTGGACCCTTTTTAAAGTTCATGACATGATCTTACCACATTTGATAGAAATTTTTAATTTTTCTTTGCAGTAAACACAAAAAACTTAGAAAACTAAAAAAAAAATCGATGAAATTTTATGTTTTTGGCCATATTTTGATAAAAATTGAGCAAATCTATTCAAGTTTGGACTCATTTTAAAGTTCTTGTCGAGATATATCCAAATTTATTAAATTTTTTTCGTTACCTTAGAAGGTTTCTCAAATAATGATCAAAAGTCAAATATTACATAGGTTTTTGGTCTTATTTTCATAAAAATTGAGCAAATCAGGTCAAGTATTGACTTATATTACATTTATTGACTAAATATATATAAATTTTTGAAATTCATTAAAGTTTTTGAAGCATTTCACCCAAAAAACGTCAATAACTCGAAAAAAACCGGTTAAATTTCAGGTTTTTGGACATATTTTGCAAAAAATTGAGCAAAACAAGACCGTTTTCGATTTTTTTAAAGTTTATGAAAAGATATAACAAAATTTTACAGGCATATTATATATTTCGTTGCAGTTAGTTCAGAAAACGACGAAAACTCGAAAAAAAAATCGTAAAAAATTTAAGTTTTGGGCCGTATTCTGCTAAAATAGGGCAACAATAAACAGTTTTGGACTCCTTTATAAACTTTATGACATGATCTTACCATATTTTATAGAAATTTTTAATTTTCCTTTGCAGTAAGCTCAAAAAACATAGTAAACAAAAAAAAATCGATGAAATTTCTGGTTTTTGGCCATATTTTGCTAAAAATTGAGCAAATATACTCAAGTTTGGACTCATTTTAAAGTTTTTGACGAGATATATCCAAATTCCGTAAAATGTTTCAATTTTTTTTAGAATGTAAACAAAAAAACGTCGAATATTTGAATAGAAATCGGCAAAATTTTATATTTTGGGCCATATTTTACTAGAACATGAGCAAAACCAGACAGTTTTGGACCCTTTTTAAAGATCATGACATGATCTTACCACATTTGATAGAAATTTATAATTTTTCTTTGCAGTAAACACAAAAAACCTAGAAAACTAAAAAAAAATCGATGAAATTTAAAGTTCTTGGCCATAATTTGCTAAAAATTGAGCAAATCTATTCAAGTTTGGACTCATTTTAAAGTTCTTGACGAGATATATCCAAATTTATTAAATTTTTTTTCTTTACCTTAGAAAGTTACTCAAAAAATGTTCAAAAGTCAAATAAAAAATCGGTTTTTGGTCTTATTTTCATAAAAATTGAGCAAATCAGATCAAGTATTGACTCATATTACATTTATTGACTATATATATATAAATGTTTGAAATTAATTAAATTTTTTGTAGCATTACACCCAAGAAACGTCAATAACTCGAAAAAAACCGGTTAAATTTCAGGTTTTTGGACATATTTTGCAAAAAATTGAGAAAATCTATGCAAGTTTGGACTTATTTTAAAGTTTTTGACGAGATATAACCAAATTCATTAAAATTTTTCATTTTTTTTTAGAAGGTAAACCAATAAACGTCGAATCTTTGAATTAGAAATCGGCAAAATTTTATATTTTGGGCCATATTTTACTAAAACATGAGCAAAACTAGACAGTTTTGGACTCTTTTTAAAGTTCATGAACTGATCTTACCACATTCGATAGAAATTTTTAATTTTTCTTTGCAGTAAACACAAAAAACGTAGAAAACTAAAAAAAATCGATGAAATTTTATGTTTTTGGCCATATTTTGCTAAAAATTTAGTAAATCTATACAGGTTGGGACACATTTTAAAGTTCTTGACGAGATATATCAAATTTATTAATTTTTTTTTCTTTACCTTAGAAAGTTACTCAAAAATTGTTCAAAAGTAAATAAAAAATCGGTTTTTGGTCTTGTTCTCATAAAAATTGAGCAAATAAGGTCAAGTATTGACTCATATTACATTTATTGACTAAATATATATAAATGTTTGAAATTCATTAAATTTTTTGTAGCATTTCACCCAAAAAACGTCAATAACTTGAAAAAAACCGGTTAAATTTCAGGTTTTTGGACATATTTTGCAAAAAATTGAGAAAATCTATGCATGTTTGGACTTATTTTAAAGTTTTTGACGAGATATAACCAAATTCATTAAAATTTTTCATTTTTTTTTAGAAGGTAAACCAATAAACGTCGAATCTTTGAATTAGAAATCGGCAAAATTTTATATTTTGGGCCATATTTTACTAAAACATGAGCAAAACTAGACAGTTTTGGACTCTTTTTAAAGTTCATGACCTGATCTTACCACATTCGATAGAAATTTTTAATTTTTCTTTGAAGTAAACACAAAAAACGTAGAAAACTAAAAAAAAGTCGATGAAATTTTATGTTTTTGACCATATTTTGCAAAAAATTGAGCAAATCTATTCAAGTTTGAACTCATTTTAAAGTTCTTGACCAGATATATCCAAATTTATTAAATTTTTTTTCTTTACCTTAGAAAGTTACTCAAAAAATGTTCAAAAGTCAAATAAAAAATCGGTTTTTGGTCTTATTTTCATAAAACTTGAGCAAATAAGGTCAAGTATTGACTCATATTACATTTATTGACTAAATATATATAAATGTTTGAAATTCATTAAATTTTTTGTAGCATTTCACCCAAAAAACGTCAATAACTCGAAAAAACCGGTTAAATTTCAGGTTTTTGGACATATTTTGCAAAAACTTGAGAAAATCTATGCAAGTTTGGACTCATTTTAAAGTTTTTGACGAGATATATCCAAATTCAGTAAAATTTTTCAATTTTTTTCAATAAAATTTTTTAATTTTACCTTAGAAGGTTACTCAAAAAAAGTGAAAAACTCAAATAAAAAATCGGTAAAATTTCAGGTTTATGGTCTTATTTTGATAAAAATTGAGCAAACCATGTCATATTTTGACTCCTTATACATTTTTTGACTAAATATATATAAATTTATGAAATTCATTAAATTTTTTGTAGCATTACACCCAAAAAACGTCAATAACTCGAAAAAAACCGGTTAAATTTCAGGTATTTGGACATATTTTGCAAAAAATTGAGAAAATCTATTCAAGTATGGACTCATTTTAAAGTTTTTGACGAGATATATCCAAATTCCGTAAAATTTTTCAATTTTTTTTGAAGGTAAACCAAAAAACGTCGAATATGTGAATTAGAAATTGGTAAAATTTTATATTTTTGGCCATATTTTACTAAAACATGAGCAAAACTAGACAGTTTTTGGCTCTTTTTAAAGTTCATGAACTGATCTTACCACATTCAATAGAAATTTTTAATTTTCTTTGCAGTAAACACAAAAATCGTAGAAAACTAAAAAATATCGATGAAATTTTATGTTTTTGGCCATATTTTGCTAAAAATTTAGCAAATCTATACAGGTTGGGACACATTATAAAGTTCTTGACGAGATATATCAAATTTATTAATTTTTTTTTCTTTACCTTAGAAAGTTACTCAAAAATTGTTCAAAAGTCAAATAAAAAATCGGTTTTTGGTCTTATTCTCATAAAAATTGAGCAAATCAGGTCATATTTTGACTCCTTATACATTTATTGACTAAATATATATAAATTTATGAAATTCATTAGATTTTTTGTAGCATTTCACCCAAAAAACGTCAATAACTCGAAAAAAACCGGTTAAATTTCAGAATTTGGGACATATTTTGCAAAACATTGAGAAAATCTATGCAAGTTTGGACTCATTTTAAAGATTTTGACGAGATATATCCAAATTCAGTAAAATTTTTCAATTTTTTTTAGAAGGTAAACCAAAAAACGTCGAATATTTGAATTAGAAATCGGTAAAATTTTATATTTTGGGCCATATTTTTCTAAAACATGAGCAAAATTAGACAGTTATGGACTCTTTTTAAAGTTCATGACCTGATCTTACCACATTCGATAGAAATTTTTAATTTTTCTTTGCAGTAAACACAAAAAACGTAGTAAACAAAAAAAAATCGATGAAATTTCTGGTTTTTGGCCATATTTTGCTAAAAATTGAGCAAACCTATGCAAGTTTGGACTCATTTCAAAGTTTATGACGAGATATATCCAAATTCATTAAATTTTTTCATTTTTTTTAGTATGTTACTAAAAAAACGTCGAACACTCGATATATAAATCGGTAAAATTTCATATTTTGTCCATATTTTGCTAAAAATTGAACAAAACAAGACCGTTTTGGACTCTTTTTAAAGTTTATGACAAGATATAACAAAATTTTACAGGCATATTATATATTTCGTTGCAGTTAGTTCAGAAAACGTCGAAAACTCGAAAAAAAAATCGTAAAAATGTTAAGTTTTGGGAGGTATTCTGCTAAAATTGAGCAACACTAGACAGTTTTGGACTCCTTTTTAAACTTTATGACATGATCTTACCATATTTTATAAAAATTTTATTTTTTCTTTGCAGTAAACTAAAAAAACGTAGTAAACAAAAAAAAAATCGATGAAATTTCTGGTTTTTGGCCATATTTTGCTAAAAATTGAGCAAATCTACTCAAGATTGGACTCATTTTAAAGTTCTTGACGAGATATATCCATATTCAATAAAATTTTTTAATTTAACCTTAGAAGGTTGCTCAAAAAAAGTGAAAACCTCAAATAAAAAATCGGTAAAATTTCAGGTTTTTGGTCTTATTTTGATAAAAATTGAGCAAACCATGTCATATTTTGACTCCTTATACATTTATTGACTAAATATATATAAATTTATGAAATTCATTAAATTTTTTGTAGCATTTCACCCAAAAAACGTCAATAACTCGAAAAAAACCGATTAAATTTCAGGTTCTTGGACATATTTTTCAAAAAATTGAGAAAATCTATGCACGTATGGACTCATTTTAAAGTTTTTGACGAGATATATCCAAATTCAGTAAAATGTTTCAATTTTTTTTAGAAGGTAAACTAAAAAACGTCGAATATTTGAATAGAAATCGGCAAAATTTTATATTTTGGGCCATATTTTACTAAAACATGAGCAAAACCAGACAGTTTTGGACCCTTTTTAAAGTTCATGACATGATCTTACCACATTTGATAGAAATTTTTAATTTTTCTTTGCAGTAAACACAAAAAACTTAGAAAACTAAAAAAAAAATCGATGAAATTTTATGTTTTTGGCCATATTTTGATAAAAATTGAGCAAATCTATTCAAGTTTGGACTCATTTTAAAGTTCTTGTCGAGATATATCCAAATTTATTAAATTTTTTTCGTTACCTTAGAAGGTTTCTCAAATAATGATCAAAAGTCAAATATTACATAGGTTTTTGGTCTTATTTTCATAAAAATTGAGCAAATCAGGTCAAGTATTGACTTATATTACATTTATTGACTAAATATATATAAATTTTTGAAATACATTAAAGTTTTTGAAGCATTTCACCCAAAAAACGTCAATAACTCGAAAAAAACCGGTTAAATTTCAGGTTTTTGGACATATTTTGCAAAAAATTGAGCAAAACAAGACCGTTTTGGATTTTTTTAAAGTTTATGACAAGATATAACAAAATTTTACAGGCATATTATATATTTCGTTGCAGTTAGTTCAGAAAACGACGAAAACTCGAAAAAAAAATCGTAAAAAATTTAAGTTTTGGGCCGTATTCTGCTAAAATAGGGCAACAATAAACAGTTTTGGACTCCTTTATAAACTTTATGACATGATCTTACCATATTTTATAGAAATTTTTAATTTTCCTTTGCAGTAAGCTCAAAAAACATAGTAAACAAAAAAAAATCGATGAAATTTCTGGTTTTTGGCCATATTTTGCTAAAAATTGAGCAAATATACTCAAGTTTGGACTCATTTTAAAGTTTTTGACGAGATATATCCAAATTCCGTAAAATGTTTCAATTTTTTTTAGAATGTAAACAAAAAAACGTCGAATATTTGAATAGAAATCGGCAAAATTTTATATTTTGGGCCATATTTTACTAGAACATGAGCAAAACCAGACAGTTTTGGACCCTTTTTAAAGATCATGACATGATCTTACCACATTTGATAGAAATTTATAATTTTTCTTTGCAGTAAACACAAAAAACCTAGAAAACTAAAAAAAAATCGATGAAATTTAAAGTTCTTGGCCATAATTTGCTAAAAATTGAGCAAATCTATTCAAGTTTGGACTCATTTTAAAGTTCTTGACGAGATATATCCAAATTTATTAAATTTTTTTTCTTTACCTTAGAAAGTTACTCAAAAAATGTTCAAAAGTCAAATAAAAAATCGGTTTTTGGTCTTATTTTCATAAAAATTGAGCAAATCAGATCAAGTATTGACTCATATTACATTTATTGACTATATATATATAAATGTTTGAAATTAATTAAATTTTTTGTAGCATTACACCCAAGAAACGTCAATAACTCGAAAAAAACCGGTTAAATTTCAGGTTTTTGGACATATTTTGCAAAAAATTGAGAAAATCTATGCAAGTTTGGACTTATTTTAAAGTTTTTGACGAGATATAACCAAATTCATTAAAATTTTTCATTTTTTTTTAGAAGGTAAACCAATAAACGTCGAATCTTTGAATTAGAAATCGGCAAAATTTTATATTTTGGGCCATATTTTACTAAAACATGAGCAAAACTAGACAGTTTTGGACTCTTTTTAAAGTTCATGACCTGATCTTACCACATTCGATAGAAATTTTTAATTTTTCTTTGAAGTAAACACAAAAAACGTAGAAAACTAAAAAAAAGTCGATGAAATTTTATGTTTTTGACCATATTTTGCAAAAAATTGAACAAATCTATTCAAGTTTGAACTCATTTTAAAGTTCTTGACCAGATATATCCAAATTTATTAAATTTTTTTTCTTTACCTTAGAAAGTTACTCAAAAAATGTTCAAAAGTCAAATAAAAAATCGGTTTTTGGTCTTATTTTCATAAAAATTGAGCAAATCAGGTCAAGTATTGACTCATATTACATTAATTGACTAAATATATATAAATTTATGAAATTCATTAAATTTTTGTAGCATTTCACCCAAAAAATGTCAATAACTCGAAAAAAACCTGTTAAATTTCAGGTTTTTGGAGATATTTTGCAAAAAATTGAGAAAATCTATGCATGTTTGGACTCATTTTAAAGTTTTTGACGAGATATATCCAAATTCAGTAAAAATTTTCAATTTTTTTTAGAAGGTAAACAAAAAAACGTCGAATATTTGAATTAGAAATCGGTAAAATTTTATATTTTGGGCCATATTTTACTTAAACATGAGAAAAACTAAACAGTTTTGGACTATTTTTAAAGTTCATGACCTGATCTTACCACATTCGATAGAAATTTTTAATTTTCTTTGCAGTAAACACAAAAATCGTAGAAAACTAAAAAATATCGATGAAATTTTATGTTTTTGGCCATATTTTGCTAAAAATTTAGCAAATCTATACAGGTTGGGACACATTTTAAAGTTCTTGACGAGATATATCAAATTTATTAATTTTTTTTTCTTTACCTTAGAAAGTTACTCAAAAATTGTTCAAAAGTCAAATAAAAAATCGGTTTTTGGTCTTATTCTCATAAAAATTGAGCAAATCAGGTCATATTTTGACTCCTTATACATTTATTGACTAAATATATATAAATTTATGAAATTCATTAGATTTTTTGTAGCATTTCACCCAAAAAACGTCAATAACTCGAAAAAAACCGGTTAAATTTCAGAATTTGGGACATATTTTGCAAAACATTGAGAAAATCTATGCAAGTTTGGACTCATTTTAAAGATTTTGACGAGATATATCCAAATTCAGTAAAATTTTTCAATTTTTTTTAGAAGGTAAACCAAAAAACGTCGAATATTTGAATTAGAAATCGGTAAAATTTTATATTTTGGGCCATATTTTACTAAAACATGAGCAAAATTAGACAGTTTTGGACTCTTTTTAAAGTTCATGACCTGATCTTACCACATTCGATAGAAATTTTTAATTTTTCTTTGCAGTAAACACAAAAAACGTAGTAAACAAAAAAAAATCGATGAAATTTCTGGTTTTTGGCCATATTTTGCTAAAAATTGAGCAAATCTATGCAAGTTTGGACTCATTTCAAAGTTTATGACGAGATATATCCAAATTCATTAAATTTTTTCATTTTTTTTAGTATGTTACTAAAAAAACGTCGAACACTCGATATATAAATCGGTAAAATTTCATATTTTGTCCATATTTTGCTAAAAATTGAACAAAACAAGACCGTTTTGGACTCTTTTTAAAGTTTATGACAAGATATAACAAAATTTTACAGGCATATTATATATTTCGTTGCAGTTAGTTAAGAAAACGTCGAAAACTCGAAAAAAAAATCGTAAAAATGTTAAGTTTTGGGAGGTATTCTGCTAAAATTGAGCAACACTAGACAGTTTTGGACTCCTTTTTAAACTTTATGACATGATCTTACCATATTTTATAAAAATTTTTAATTTTCCTTTGCAGTAAACTAAAAAAACGTAGTAAACAAAAAAAAAATCGATGAAATTTCTGGTTTTTGGCCATATTTTGCTAAAAATTGAGCAAATCTACTCAAGATTGGACTCATTTTAAAGTTCTTGACGAGATATATCCATATTCAATAAAATTTTTTAATTTTACCTTAGAAGGTTGCTCAAAAAAAGTGAAAAACTCAAATAAAATATCGGTAAAATTTCAGGTTTTTGGTCTTATTTTGATAAAAATTGAGCAAACCATGTCATATTTTGACTCCTTATACATTTATTGACTAAATATATATAAATTTATGAAATTCATTAAATTTTTTGTAGCATTTCACCCAAAAAACGTCAATAACTCGAAAAAAACCGATTAAATTTCAGGTTTTTGGACATATTTTTCAAAAAATTGAGAAAATCTATGCACGTATGGACTCATTTTAAAGTTTTTGACGAGATATATCCAAATTCAGTAAAATGTTTCAATTTTGTTTAGAAGGTAAACTAAAAAACGTCGAATATTTGAATAGAAATCGTCAAAATTTTATATTTTGGGCCATATTTTACTAAAACATGAGCAAAACCAGACAGTTTTGGACCCTTTTTAAAGTTCATGACATGATCTTACCACATTTGATAGAAATTTTTAATTTTTCTTTGCAGTAAACACAAAAAACTTAGAAAACTAAAAAAAAAATCGATGAAATTTTATGTTTTTGGCCATATTTTGATAAAAATTGAGCAAATCTATTCAAGTTTGGACTCATTTTAAAGTTCTTGTCGAGATATATCCAAATTTATTAAATTTTTTTCGTTACCTTAGAAGGTATCTCAAATAATGATCAAAAGTCAAATATTACATAGGTTTTTGGTCTTATTTTCATAAAAATTGAGCAAATCAGGTCAAGTATTGACTTATATTACATTTATTGACTAAATATATATAAATTTTTGAAATTCATTAAAGTTTTTGAAGCATTTCACCCAAAAAACGTCAATAACTCGAAAAAAACCGGTTAAATTTCAGGTTTTTGGACATATTTTGCAAAAAATTGAGCAAATCAAGACCGTTTTGGATTTTTTTTAAAGTTTATGACAAGATATAACAAAATTTTACAGGCATATTATATATTTCGTTGCAGTTAGTTCAGAAAACGACGAAAACTCGAAAAAAAAATCGTAAAAAATTTAAGTTTTGGGCCGTATTCTGCTAAAATAGGGCAACACTAAACAGTTTTGGACTCCTTTATAAACTTTATGACATGATCTTACCATATTTTATAGAAATTTTTAATTTTCCTTTGCAGTAAGCTCAAAAAACATAGTAAACAAAAAAAAATCGATGAAATTTCTGGTTTTTGGCCATATTTTGCAAAAAATTGAGCAAATATACTCAAGTTTGGACTCATTTTAAAGTTTTTGACGAGATATATCCAAATTCCGTAAAATGTTTCAATTTTTTTTAGAAGGTAAACCAAAAAACGTCGAATATTTGAATTAGAAATCGGTAAAATTATATATTTTGGACCATATTTTACTAAAACATGAGCAATACTAGACAGTTTTGGACTTTTTTTCGACTTTTGGTCGAACACTCGCTAATGAAATCTGTAAAATTACATATTTTGTCCATATTTTGCTAAAAATTGAGCCAAACAAGACCGTTTTGGACTCTTTTTAAAGTTTATGAAAGGATATTACAAAATTTTACAGGCATATTATTATTTCGTTGCAGTTAGTACAGAAAACTCGAAAAAAAAATCGTAAGAATGTTAAGTTTTGGGAGGTATTCTGCTAAAAATTGAGAAAATCTATGTAAGTTTGGACTCATTTTAAAGTTTTTGACGAGATATATCCAAATTCAGTAAAATTTTTCAATTTATTTTAGAAGGTAAACCAAAAAACGTCGAATATTTGAATTAGATATCGGTAAAATTTTATATTTTGGGCCATATTTTACTAAAACATGAGCAAAGCTAGACAGTTTTGGACACTTTTTAAAGTTCATGACCTGATTTTACCACATTCGATAGAAATTTTTAATTTTTCTTTGCAGTATACACAAAAAACGTAGAAAACTAAAAAAAATCGATGAAATTTTATGTTTTTGGCCATATTTTGCTAAAAATTGAGCAAATCTATTCAAGTTTGGACTCATTTTAAAGTTCTAGACGAGATATATCCAAATTTATTAAATTTTTTTTCTTTACCTTAGAAAGTTACTCAAAAAATGTTCAAAAGTCAAATAAAAAATCGGTTTTTGGTCTTATTTTCATAAAAATTGAGCAAATCAGATCAAGTATTGACTCATATTACATTTATTGACTATATATATATAAATGTTTGAAATTAATTAAATTTTTTGTAGCATTTCACCCAAAAAACGTCAATAACTCGAAAAAAACCGGTTAAATTTCAGAATTTGGGACATATTTTGCAAAACATTGAGAAAATCTATGCAAGTTTGGACTCATTTTAAAGATTTTGACGAGATATATCCAAATTCAGTAAAATTTTTCAATTTTTTTTAGAAGGTAAACCAAAAAACGTCGAATATTTGAATTAGAAATCGGTAAAATTTTATATTTTGGGCCATATTTTACTAAAACATGAGCAAAATTAGACAGTTTTGGACTCTTTTTAAAGTTCATGACCTGATCTTACCACATTCGATAGAAATTTTTAATTTTTCTTTGCAGTAAACACAAAAAACGTAGTAAAAAAAAAAAAAAGCGATGAAATTTCTGGTTTTTGGCCATATTTTGCTAAAAATTGAGCAAATCTATGCAAGTTTGGACTCATTTCAAAGTTTATGACGAGATATATCCAAATTCATTAAATTTTTTCATTTTTTTTAGTATGTTACTAAAAAAACGACGAACACTCGATATATAAATCGGTAAAATTTCATATTTTGTCCATATTTTGCTAAAAATTGAACAAAACAAGACCGTTTTGGACTCTTTTTAAAGTTTATGACAAGATATAACAAAATTTTACAGGCATATTATATATTTCGTTGCAGTTAGTTCAGAAAACGTCGAAAACTCGAAAAAAAAATCGTAAAAATGTTAAGTTTTGGGAGGTATTCTGCTAAAATTGAGCAACACTAGACAGTTTTGGACTCCTTTTTAAACTTTATGACATGATCTTACCATATTTTATAGAAATATTTAATTTTCCTTTGCAGTAAACTCAAAAAACGTAGTAAACAAAAAAAAAATCGATGAAATTTCTGGTTTTTGGCCATATTTTGCTAAAAATTGAGCAAATCTACTCAAGATTGGACTCATTTTAAAGTTCTTGACGAGATATATCCATATTCAATAAAATTTTTTAATTTTACCTTAGAAGGTTGCTCAAAAAAAGTGAAAAACTCAAATAAAAAATCGGTAAAATTTCAGGTTTTTGGTCTTATTTTGATAAAAATTGAGCAAACCATGTCATATTTTGACTCCTTATACATTTATTGACTAAATATATATAAATTTATGAAATTCATTAAATTTTTTGTAGCATTTCTACCAAAAAACGTCAATAACTCGAAAAAAACCGATTAAATTTCAGGTTTTTGGACATATTTTTCAAAAAATTGAGAAAATCTATGCACGTATGGACTCATTTTAAAGTTTTTGACGAGATATATCCAAATTCAGCAAAATGTTTCAATTTTTTTTAGAAGGTAAACTAAAAAACGTCGAATATTTGAATAGAAATCGGCAAAATTTTATATTTTGGGCCATATTTTACTAAAACATGAGCAAAACCAGACAGTTTTGGACCCTTTTTAAAGTTCATGACATGATCTTACCACATTTGATAGAAATTTTTAATTTTTCTTTGCAGTAAACACAAAAAACTTAGAAAACTAAAAAAAAAATCGATGAAATTTTATGTTTTTGGCCATATTTTGATAAAAATTGAGCAAATCTATTCAAGTTTGGACTCATTTTAAAGTTCTTGTCGAGATATATCCAAATTTATTAAATTTTTTTCGTTACCTTAGAAGGTTTCTCAAATAATGATCAAAAGTCAAATATTACATAGGTTTTTGGTCTTATTTTCATAAAAATTGAGCAAATCAGGTCAAGTATTGACTTATATTACATTTATTGACTAAATATATATAAATTTTTGAAATTCATTAAAGTTTTTGAAGCTTTTCACCCAAAAAACGTCAATAACTCGAAAAAAACCGGTTAAATTTCAGGTTTTTGGACATATTTTGCAAAAAATTGAGAAAATCTATGCAACTTTGGACTCATTTTAAAGTTTTTGATGAGATATATCCAAATTCATTAAAATTTTTCAATTTTTTTAGAAGGTAAACCAAAAAACGTCGAATATTTGAATTAGAAATCGGCAAAATTTTATATTTTGGGCCATATTTTACTAAAACATGAGCAAAATTAGACAGTTTTGGACTCTTTTTAAAGTTCATGACCTGATCTTACCACATTCGATAGAAATTTTTAATTTTTCTTTGCAGTAAACACAAAAAACGTAGAAAACTAAAAAAAAAATCGATGAAATTTTATGTTTTTGGCCATATTTTGCTAAAAATTGAGCAAATATATGCAAGTTTGGACTCATTTCAAAGTTTATGACGAGATATATCCAAATTCATTAAAATTTTTAATTTTTTTTAGTATGTTACTAAAAAAACGTCGAACACTCGATATAGAAATCGGTAAAATTTCATATTTTGTCTATATTTTGCTAAAAATTGTACAAAACAAGACCGTTTTGGACTCTTTTTAAAGTTTATGACAAGATATAACAAAATTTTACAGGCATATTATATATTTCGTTGCATTTAGTTCAGAAAACGTCGAAAACTCGAAAAAAAAATCGTAAAAATGCTAAGTTTTGGGAGTTATTCTGCTAAAATTGAGCAACACTAGACAGTTTTGGACTCCGTTTTAAATTTTATGACAAGATCTTACCATATTTTATAGAAATATTTAATTTTCCTTTGCAGTAAACTCAAAAAACGTAGTAAACAAAAAAAATCGATGAAATTTCTGGTTTTTGGCCATATTTTGCTAAAAATTGAGCAAATCTACTCAAGTTTGGACTCATTTTAAAGTTCTTGACGAGATATATCCATATTCAATAAAATTTTTTAATTTTACCTTAGAAAGGTTTTCAAAAAAAGTGAAAAACTCAAATAAAAAATCGCAAAAATTTCAGGTTTTTGGTCATATTTTGATAAAAATTGAGCAAACCAGGTTATATTTTGACTCCTTTTACATTTTTTGACTAAATATATATAAATTTATGAAATTCATTAAATTTTTTGTAGCATTTCACACAAATAACGTCAATAACTCGAAAAAAACCGGTTAAATTTCATGTTTTTGGACATATTTTGCAAAAAATTGAGAAAATCTATGCAAGTATGGACTCATTTTAAAGTTTTTACGAGATATATCCAAATTCAGTAAAATTTTTCAATTTTTCTTAGAAGGTAAACCAAATAACGTGGAATATTTGAATTAGAAATCGGCAAAATTTTATATTTTGGGCCATATTCTACTAAAACATGAGCAAAACCTGACAGTTTTGGACTCTTTTTAAAGTTCATGACATGATCTTACCACATTTGATAGAAATTTATAATTTTTCTTTGCAGTAAACACAAAAAACCTAGAAAACTAAAAAAAAATCGATGAAATTTAAAGTTCTTGGCCATAATTTGCTAAAAATTGAGCAAATCTATTCAAGTTTGGACTCATTTTAAAGTTCTTGACGAGATATATCCAAATTTATTAAATTTTTTTTCTTTACCTTAGAAAGTTACTCAAAAAATGTTCAGAAGTCAAATAAAAAATCGGTTTTTGGTCTTATTTTCATAAATTTTGAGTAAATCAGGTCCAGTATTGACTCATATTACATTTATTGACTAAATATATATAAATTTTTTTGAAATTCATTAAATTTTTTGTACCATTTCACCCAAAAAACGTCAATAACTCGAAAAAAACCGGTTAAATTGCAGGTTTTTGGACATATTTTGCCAAAAATTGAGCAAATCTATGCAAGTTTGGACTCATTTCAAAGTTTATGACGAGATATATCCAAATTCATTAATATTTTTCATTTTTTTTAGTATGTTACTAAAAAATCGTCGAACACTCGATATAGAAATCGGTAAAATTTCATATTTTGTCCATATTTTGCTAAAAATTGAGCAAAACAAGACCGTTTTGGACTCTTTTTAAAGTTTATGACAAGATATAACAAAATTTTACAGACATATTATATATTTCGTTGCAGTTAGTACAGAAAACGTCGAAAACTCGAAAAAAAAATCGTAAGAATGTTAAGTTTTGGGAGGTATTCTGCTAAAAGTTGAGAAAGTCTATGCAAGTTTGGACTCATTTTAAAGTTTTTGACGAGATATATCCAAATTCAGTAAAATTTTTCAATTTTTTTTAGAAGGTAAACCAAAAAACGTCGAATATTTGAATTAGAAATCGGTAAAATTTTATATTTTGGGCCATACTTTACTAAAACATGAGCAAAGCTAGACAGTTTTGGACTCTTTTTAAAGTTCATGACCTGATTTTACCACATTTGATAGAAATTTTTAATTTTTCTTTGCAGTAAACACAAAAAACGTAGAAAACTAAGAAAAAATCGATGAAATTTTATGTTTTTGGTCTTATTTTCCTTAAAATTGAGCAAATCAGGTCATGTATTGACTCATATTACAATATTGACTAATTATATATATATTTCTGAAATTCATTAAATTTTTTGTAGCATTTCATCCAAAAAACGTCAATAACTCGAAAAAAACCGGTTAAATTTCAGGTTTTTGGACATATTTTGCAAAAAATTGAGAAAATATATGCAAGTTTGGACTCATTTTAAAGTTCTTGACGAGATATATCCAAATTTATTAAATTTTTTTTCTTTACCTTAGAAGGTTACTCAAAAAATGTTCAAAAGTCAAATAAAAATCGGTTTTTGGTCTTATTTTCATAAAAATTGAACAAATCAGGTCAAGTATTGACTCATATTACATTAATTGACTAAATATATATAAATTTTTGAAATTCATTAAATTTTTTGTAGCATTACACCCAAAAAACGTCAATAACTTGAAAAAAACCGGTTAAATTTCAGGTTTTTGGACATATTTTGCAAAAAATTGAGAAAATCTATGCAAGTTTGGACTCATTTTAAAGTTTTTGACGAGATATATCCAAATTCATTAAAATTTTTCAATTTTTTTTTGAAGGTAAACCAAAAAACGTCGAATATTTGAATTAGAAATCGGCAAAATTTTATATTTTGGGCCATATTTTACTAAAACATGAGCAAAACCAGACAGTTTTGGAATCTTTTTAAAGTTCATGACATGATCTTACCACATTTGATAGAAATTTTTAATTTTTCTTTGCAGTAAACACAAAAAACCTAGAAAACTAAAAAAAAAATCGATGAAATTTAAAGTTCTTGGCCATATTTTGCTAAAAATTGAGCAAATCTATTCAAGTTTGGACTCATTTTAAAGTTCTTGACAAGATATATCCAAATTAATTAAATTTTTTTCCTTACCTTATAAGGTTTCTCAAATAATGATCAAAAGTCAAATAAAAAATCGGTTTTTGGTCTTATTTTCATAAAAATTGAGCAAAGCAGGTCAAGTATTGACTCATATTACATTTATTGACTAAATATATATAACTTTTTGAAATTCATTAAAATTTTTTTTAGCATTTCACCCAAAAAACGTCAATAACTCGAAAAAAACCGGTTAAATTTCATGTTTTTGGACATATTTTGCAAAAAATTGAGAAAATCTATGCAAGTTTGGACTCATTTTAAATTTTTTGACCTGATTATACCACATTTGATAGAAATTTTTAATTTTTCTTTTCAGTAAACACAAAAAACTTAGAAAACAAAAAATAATCGATGAAATTTTATGTTTTTGGCCATATTTTGCTAAGAATTGAGCAAATATATGCAAGTTTGGACTCATTTCAAAGTTTATGACGAGATACATCCAAATTCATTAAAATTTTTAATTTTTTTTAGTATGTTACTAAAAAAACGTCGAACACTCGATATAGAAATCGGTAAAATTTCATATTTTGTCTATATTTTGCTAAAAATTGTACAAAACAAGACCGTTTTGGACTCTTTTTAAAGTTTAGGACAAGATATAACAAAATTTTACAGGCATATTATATATTTCGTTGCAGTTAGTTCAGAAAACGTCGAAAACTCGAAAAAAAAATCGTAAAAATGTTAAGTTTTGGGAGTTATTCTGCTAAAATTGAGCAACACTAGACAGTTTTGGACTCCTTTTTAAACTTTATGACATGATCTTACCATATTTTATAGAAATATTTAATTTTCCTTTGCAGTAAACTCAAAAAACGTAGTAAACAAAAAAAATCGATGAAATTTCTGGTTTTTGGCCATATTTTGCTAAAAATTGAGCAAATCTACTCAAGTTTGGACTCATTTTAAAGTTCTTGACGAGATATATCCATATTCAATAAAATTTTTTAATTTTACCTTAGAAAGGTTTTCAAAAAAAGTGAAAAACTCAAATAAAAAATCGCAAAAATTTCAGGTTTTTGGTCATATTTTGATAAAAATTGAGCAAACCAGGTCATATTTTGACTCCTTATACATTTTTTGACTAAATATATATAAATCTATGAAATTCATTAAATTTTTTGTAGCATTTCACACAAATAACGTCAATAACTCGAAAAAAACCGGTTAAATTTCAGGTTTTTGGACATATTTTGCAAAAAATTGAGAAAATATATGCAAGTTTGGACTCATTTTAAAGTTCTTGACGAGATATATCCAAATTTATTAAATTTTTTTTCTTTACCTTAGAAGGTTACTCAAAAAATGTTCAAAAGTCAAATAAAAATCGGTTTTTGGTCTTATTTTCATAAAAATTGAACAAATCAGGTCAAGTATTGACTCATATTACATTCATTGACTAAATATATATAAATTTTTGAAATTCATTAAATTTTTTGTAGCATTACACCCAAAAAACGTCAATAACTTGAAAAAAACCGGTTAAATTTCAGGTTTTTGGACATATTTTGCAAAAAATTGAGAAAATCTATGCAAGTTTGGACTCATTTTAAAGTTTTTGACGAGATATATCCAAATTCATTAAAATTTTTCAATTTTTTTTTGAAGGTAAACCAAAAAACGTCGAATATTTGAATTAGAAATCGGCAAAATTTTATATTTTGGGCCATATTTTACTAAAACATGAGCAAAACCAGACAGTTTTGGACTCTTTTTAAAGTTCATGACATGATCTTACCACATTTGATAGAAATTTTTAATTTTTCTTTGCAGTAAACACAAAAAACCTAGAAAACTAAAAAAAAAAATCGATGAAATTTAAAGTTCTTGGCCATATTTTGCTAAAAATTGAGCAAATCTATTCAAGTTTGGACTCATTTTAAAGTTCTTGACAAGATATATCCAAATTAATTAAATTTTTTTCCTTACCTTATAAGGTTTCTCAAATAATGATCAAAAGTCAAATAAAAAATCGGTTTTTGGTCTTATTTTCATAAAAATTGAGCAAAACAGGTCAAGTATTGACTCATATTACATTTATTGACTAAATATATATAACTTTTTGAAATTCATTAAAATTTTTTTTAGCATTTCACCCAAAAAACGTCAATAACTCGAAAAAAACCGGTTAAATTTCATGTTTTTGGACATATTTTGCAAAAAATTGAGAAAATCTATGCAAGTTTGGACTCATTTTAAATTTTTTGACCTGATTATACCACATTTGATAGAAATTTTTAATTTTTTTTTTTCAGTAAACACAAAAAACGTAGAAAACAAAAAAAAATCGATGAAATTTTATGTTTTTGGCCATATTTTGCTAAGAATTGAGCAAATCTATGCAAGTTTGGACTCATTTCAAAGTTTATGACGAGATATATCCAAATTCATTAAAATTTTTAATTTTTTTTAGTATGTTACTAAAAAAACGTCGAACACTCGATATAGAAATCGGTAAAATTTCATATTTTGTCTATATTTTGCTAAAAATTGTACAAAACAAGACCGTTTTGGACTCTTTTTAAAGTTTATGACAACATATAACACAATTTTACAGGCATATTATATATTTCGTTGCAGTTAGTTCAGAAAACGTCGAAAACTCGAAAAAAAAATCGTAAAAAATGTTAAGTTTTGGGAGTTATTCTGCTAAAATTGAGCAACACTAGACAGTTTTGGACTCCTTTTTAAACTTTATGACATGATCTTACCATATTTTATAGAAATATTTAATTTTCCTTTGCAGTAAACTCAAAAAACGTAGTAAACAAAAAAAATCGATGAAATTTCTGGTTTTTGGCCATATTTTGCTAAAAATTGAGCAAATCTACTCAAGTTTGGACTCATTTTAAAGTTCTTGACGAGATATATTCATATTCAATAAAATTTTTTAATTTTACCTTAGAAAGGTTTTCAAAAAAAGTGAAAAACTCAAATAAAAAATCGCAAAAATTTCAGGTTTTTGGTCATATTTTGATAAAAATTGAGCAAACCAGGTCATATTTTGACTCCTTATACATTTTTTGACTAAATATATATAAATCTATGAAATTCATTAAATTTTTTGTAGCATTTCACACAAATAACGTCAATAACTCGAAAAAAACCGGTTAAATTTCATGTTTTTGGACATATTTTGCAAAAAATTGAGAAAATCTATGCAAGTATGGACTCATTTTAAAGTTTTTGACGAGATATATCCAAATTCAGTAAAATTTTTCAATTTTTCTTAGAAGGTAAACCAAATAACGTGGAATATTTGAATTACAAATCGGCAAAATTTTATATTTTGGGCCATATTCTACTAAAACATGAGCAAAACCAGACAGTTTTGGACTCTTTTTAAAGTTCATGACATGATCTTACCACATTTGATAGAAATTTTTAATTTTTCTTTGCAGTACACACAAAAAACGTAGAAAACTAAAAAAAATCGATGAAATTTTATGTTTTTGGCCATATTTTGCTAAAAATTGAGCAAATCTATTCAAGTTTGGACTCATTTTAAAGTTCTTGACGAGATATATTTAAATTAATTAAATTTGTTTTCTTTACCTTAGAAAGTTACTCAAAAAATGTTCAGAAGTCAAATAAAAAATCGGTTTTTGGTCTTATTTTCATAAATTTTGAGTAAATCAGGTCCAGTATTGACTCATATTACATTTATTGACTAAATATATATAAATTTTTTTGAAATTCATTAAATTTTTTGTAGCATTTCACCCAAAAAACGTCAAAAACTCGAAAAAAACCGGTTAAATTTCAGGTTTTTGGACATATTTTGCTAAAAATTGAGCAAATCTATGCAAGTTTGGACTCATTTCAAAGTTTATGACGAGATATATCCAAATTCATTCAAATTTTTCAATTTTGGTAAAATTTTATATTTTGGGCCATATTTTACTAAAACATGAGCAAAACTAGACAGTTTTGGACTCTTTTTAAAGTTCATGACCTGATCTTACCACATTCGATAGAAATTTTTAATTTTTCTTTGCAGTAAACACAAAAAACGTAGAAAACTAAAAAAAAATCGATGAAATTTTATGTTTTTGGCCATATTTTGCTAAAAATTGATAAAAAATTGGTTTTTGGTCATATTTTCATAAAAATTGAGTAAATCAGGTCCAGTATTGACTTATATTACATTTATTGACTAAATATATATAAATTTTTTTGAAATTCATTAAATTTTTTGTACCATTTCACCCAAAAAATGTCAATAACTCGAAAAAAACCGGTTAAATTGCAGGATTTTGGACATATTTTGCTAAAAATTGAGCAAATCTATGCAAGTTTGGACTCATTTCAAAGTTTATGACGAGATATATCCAAATTCATTAAAATTTTTCATTTTTTTTAGTATGTTACTAAAAAATCGTCGAACACTCGATATAGAAATCGGTAAAATTTCATATTTTGTCCATATTTTGCTAAAAATTGAGCAAAACAAGACCGTTTTGGACTCTTTTTAAAGTTTATGACAAGATATAACAAAATTTTACAGACATATTATATATTTCGTTGCAGTTAGTACAGAAAACGTCGAAAACTCGAAAAAAAAAATCGTAAGAATGTTAAGTTTTGGGAGGTATTCTGCTAAAAATTGAGAAAATCTATGCAAGTTTGGACTCATTTTAAAGTTTTTGACGAGATATATCCAAATTCAGTAAAATTTTTCAATTTTTTTTAGAAGGTAAACCAAAAAACTTCGAATATTTGAATTAGAAATCGGCAAAATTTTATATTTTGGGCCATATTTTACTAAAACATGAGCAAAACCAGACAGTTTTGGACTCTTTTTAAAGTTCATGACATGATCTTACCACATTTGATAGAAATTTTAAATTTTTCTTTGCAGTAAACACAAAAAACCTAGAAAACTAAAAAAAAAATCGATGAAATTTAAAGTTCTTGGCCATATTTTGCTAAAAATTGAGCAAATCTATTCAAGTTTGGACTCATTTTAAAGTTCTTGACAAGATATATCCAAATTAATTAAATTTTTTTCCTTACCTTATAAGGTTTCTCAAATAATGATCAAAAGTCAAATAAAAAATCGGTTTTTGGTCTTATCTTCATAAAAATTGAGCAACACAGGTCAAGTATTGACTCATATTACATTTATTGACTAAATATATATAACTTTTTGAAATTCATTAAAATTTTTTTTAGCATTTCACCCAAAAAACGTCAATAACTCGAAAAAAACCGGTTAAATTTCATGTTTTTGGACATATTTTGCAAAAAATTGAGAAAATCTATGCAAGTTTGGACTCATTTTAAATTTTTTGACCTGATTATACCACATTTGATAGAAATTTTTAATTTTTCTTTTCAGTAAACACAAAAAACGTAGAAAACAAAAAAAAATCGATGAAATTTTATGTTTTTGGCCATATTTTGCTAAGAATTGAGCAAATCTATGCAAGTTTGGACTCATTTCAAAGTTTATGACGAGATATATCCAAATTCATTAAAATTTTTAATTTTTTTTAGTATGTTACTAAAAAAACGTCGAACACTCGATATAGAAATCGGTAAAATTTCATATTTTGTCTATATTTTGCTAAAAATTGTACAAAACAAGACCGTTTTGGACTCTTTTTAAAGTTTATGACAAGATATAACAAAATTTTACAGGCATATTATATATTTCGTTGCATTTAGTTCAGAAAACGTCGAAAACTCGAAAAAAAAATCGTAAAAATGCTAAGTTTTGGGAGTTATTCTGCTAAAATTGAGCAACACTAGACAGTTTTGGACTCCGTTTTAAATTTTATGACAAGATCTTACCATATTTTATAGAAATATTTAATTTTCCTTTGCAGTAAACTCAAAAAACGTAGTAAACAAAAAAAATCGATGAAATTTCTGGTTTTTGGCCATATTTTGCTAAAAATTGAGCAAATCTACTCAAGTTTGGACTCATTTTAAAGTTCTTGACGAGATATATTCATATTCAATAAAATTTTTTAATTTTACCTTAGAAAGTTTTTCAAAAAAAGTGAAAAACTCAAATAAAAAATCGCAAAAATTTCAGGTTTTTGGTCATATTTTGATAAAAATTGAGCAAACCAGGTCATATTTTGACTCCTTATACATTTTTTGACTAAATATATATAAATCTATGAAATTCATTAAATTTTTTGTAGCATTTCACACAAATAACGTCAATAACTCGAAAAAAACCGGTTAAATTTCATGTTTTTGGACATATTTTGCAAAAAATTGAGAAAATCTATGCAAGTATGGACTCATTTTAAAGTTTTTGACGAGATATATCCAAATTTATTAAATTTTTTTTCTTTACCTTAGAAGGTTACTCAAAAAATGTTCAAAAGTCAAATAAAAAATCGGTTTTTGGTCTTATTTTCATAAAAATTGAACAAATCAGGTCAAGTATTGACTCATATTACATTTATTGACTGAATATATATAAATTTTTGAAATTCATTAAATTTTTTGTAGCATTACACCCAAAAAACGTCAATAACTTGAAAAAAACCGGTTAAATTTCAGGTTTTTGGACATATTTTGCAAAAAATTGAGAAAATCTATGCAAGTTTGGACTCATTTTATAGTTTTTGACGAGATATATCCAAATTCATTAAAATTTTTCAATTTTTTTTAGAAGGTAAACCAAAAAACGTCGAATATTTGAATTAGAAATCGGCAAAATTTTATATTTTGGGCCATATTTTACTAAAACATGAGCAAAACAAGACAGTTTTGGACTCTTTTTAAAGTTCATGACATGATCTTACCACATTTGATAGAAATTTTTAATTTTTCTTTGCAGTAAACACAAAAAACCTAGAAAACTAAAAAAAAATCGATGAAATTTAAAGTTCTTGGCCATATTTTGCTAAAAATTGAACAAATCTATTCAAGTTTGGACTCATTTTAAAGTTCTTGACAAGATATATCCAAATTAATTAAATTTTTTTCCTTACCTTAGAAGGTTTCTCAAATAATGATCAAAAGTCAAATAAAAAATCGGTTTTTGGTCTTATTTTCATAAAAATTGAGCAAAACAGGTCAAGTATTGACTCATATTACATTTATTGACTAAATATATATAACTTTTTGAAATTCATTAAAATTTTTTGTAGCATTTCACCCAAAAAACGTCAATAACTCGAAAAAAACCGGTTAAATTTCATGTTTTTGGACATATTTTGCAAAAAATTGAGAAAATATATGCAAGCTTGGACTCATTTTAAAGTTCTTGACGAGATATATCCAAATTTATTAAATTTTATTTCTTTACCTTATAAGGTTACTCAAAAAATGTTCAAAAGTCAAATAAAAAATCGGTTTTTGGTCTTATTTTCATAAAAATTGAACAAATCAGGTCAAGTATTGACTCATATTACATTTATTGACTGAATATATATAAATTTTTGAAATTCATTAAATTTTTTGTAGCATTACACCCAAAAAACGTCAATAACTTGAAAAAAACCGGTTAAATTTCAGGTTTTTGGACATATTTTGCAAAAAATTGAGAAAATCTATGCAAGTTTGGACTCATTTTATAGTTTTTGACGAGATATATCCAAATTCATTAAAATTTTTCAATTTTTTTTAGAAGGTAAACCAAAAAACGTCGAATATTTGAATTAGAAATCGGCAAAATTTTATATTTTGGGCCATATTTTACTAAAACATGAGCAAAACCAGACAGTTTTGGACTCTTTTTAAAGTTCATGACATGATCTTACCACATTTGATAGAAATTTTTAATTTTTCTTTGCAGTAAACACAAAAAACCTAGAAAACTAAAAAAAAATCGATGAAATTTAAAGTTCTTGGCCATATTTTGCTAAAAATTGAACAAATCTATTCAAGTTTGGACTCATTTTAACGTTCTTGACAAGATATATCCAAATTAATTAAATTTTTTTCCTTACCTTAGAAGGTTTCTCAAATAATGATCAAAAGTCAAATAAAAAATCGGTTTTTGGTCTTATTTTCATAAAAATTGAGCAAAACAGGTCAAGTATTGACTCATATTACATTTATTGACTAAATATATATAACTTTTTGAAATTCATTAAAATTTTTTGTAGCATTTCACCCAAAAAACGTCAATAACTCGAAAAAAACCGGTTAAATTTCATGTTTTTGGACATATTTTGCAAAAAATTGAGAAAATCTATGCAAGTTTGGACTCATTTTAAAGTTTTTGACCTGATTATACAAAATTTGATAGAAATTTTTAATTTTTCTTTTCAGTAAACACAAAAAACGTAGATAACTAAAAAAAAATCGATGAAATTTTATGTTTTTGGCCATATTTTGCTAAGAATTGAGCAAATCTATGCAAGTTTGGACTCATTTCAAAGTTTATGACGAGATATATCCAAATTCATTAAAATTTTTCATTTTTTTTAGTATGTTACTAAAAAAACGTCGAACACTCGATATAGAAATCGGTAAAATTTCATATTTTGTCTATATTTTGCTAAAAATTGTACAAAACAAGACCGTTTTGGACTCTTTTTAAAGTTTATGACAAGATATTACAAAATTTTACAGGCATATTATATATTTCGTTGCAGTTAGTTCAGAAAACGTCGAAAACTCGAAAAAAAAATCGTAAAAATGTTAAGTTTTGGGAGTTATTCTGCTAAAATTGAGCAACGCTAGACAGTTTTGGACTCCTTTTTAAACTTTATGACATGATCTTACCATATTTTATAGAAATTTTTAATTTTCCTTTGCAGTAAACTCAAAAAACTTAGTAAACAAAAAAAATCGATGAAATTTCTTGTTTTTGGCCATATTTTGCTAAAAATTGAGCAAATCTACTCAAGTTTGGACTCATTTTAAAGTTCTTGACGAGATATATTCATATTCAATAAAATTTTTTAATTTTACCTTAGAAGGTTACTCAAAAAAAGTGAAAAACTCAAATAAAAAATCGCAAAAATTTCAGGTTTTTGGTCATATTTTGATAAAAATTGAGCAAACCAGGTCATATTTTGACTCCTTATACATTTTTTGACTAAATATATATAAATCTATGAAATTCATTAAATTTTTTGTAGCATTTCACACAAATAACGTCAATAACTCGAAAAAAACCGGTTAAATTTCATGTTTTTGGACATATTTTGCAAAAAATTGAGAAAATCTATGCAAGTATGGACTCATTTTAAAGTTTTTGACGAGATATATCCAATTTCAGTAAAATTTTTCAATTTTTCTTAGAAGGTAAACCAAATAACGTGGAATATTTGAATTACAAATCGGCAAAATTTTATATTTTGGGCCATATTCTACTAAAACATGAGCAAAACCAGACAGTTTTGGACTCTTTTTAAAGTTCATGACATGATCTTACCACATTTGATAGAAATTTTTAATTTTTCTTTGCAGTACACACAAAAAACGTAGAAAACTAAAAAAAATCGATGAAATTTTATGTTTTTGGCCATATTTTGCTAAAAATTGAGCAAATCTATTCAAGTTTGGACTCATTTTAAAGTTCTTGACGAGATATATTTAAATTAATTAAATTTTTTTTCTTTACCTTAGAAAGTTACTCAAAAAATGTTCAGAAGTCAAATAAAAATCGGTTTTTGGTCTTATTTTCATAAATTTTGAGTAAATCAGGTCCAGTATTGACTCATATTACATTTATTGACTAAATATATATAAATTTTTTTGAAATTCATTAAATTTTTTGTAGCATTTCACCCAAAAAACGTCAAAAACTCGAAAAAAACCGGTTAAATTTCAGGTTTTTGGACATATTTTGCTAAAAATTGAGCAAATCTATGCAAGTTTGGACTCATTTCAAAGTTTATGACGAGATATATCCAAATTCATTCAAATTTTTCAATTTTGGTAAAATTTTATATTTTGGGCCATATTTTACTAAAACATGAGCAAAACTGGACAGTTTCTGACTCTTTTTAAAGTTCATGACCTGATCTTACCACATTCGATAGAAATTTTTAATTTTTCTTTGCAGTAAACACAAAAAACGTAGAAAACTAAAAAAAAATCGATGAAATTTTATGTTTTTGGCCATATTTTGCTAAAAATTGATAAAAAATTGGTTTTTGGTCATATTTTCATAAAAATTGAGTAAATCAGGTCCAGTATTGACTCATATTACATTTATTGACTAAATATATATAAATTTTTTTGAAATTCATTAAATTTTTTGTACCATTTCACCCAAAAAAACGTCAATAACTCGAAAAAAACCGGTTAAATTGCAGGTTTTTGGACATATTTTGCTAAAAATTGAGCAAATCTATGCAAGTTTTGACTCATTTCAAAGTTTATGACTAGATATATCCATATTCATTAAAATTTTTCATTTTTTTTAGTATGTTACTAAAAAATCGTCGAACACTCGATATAGAAATCGGTAAAATTTCATATTTTGTCCATATTTTGCTAAAAATTGAGCAAAACAAGACCGTTTTTGACTCGTTTTAAAGTTTATGACAAGATATAACAAAATTTTACAGACATATTATATATTTCGTTGCAGTTAGTACAGAAAACGTCGAAAACTCGAAAAAAAAATCGTAAGAATGTTAAGTTTTGGGAGGTATTCTGCTAAAAATTGAGAAAATCTATGCAAGTTTGGACTCATTTTAAAGTTTTTGACGAGATATATCCAAATTCAGTAAAATTTTTCAATTTTTTTTAGAAGGTAAACCAAAAAACGTCGAATATTTGAATTAGAAATCGGTAAAATTTTATATTTTGGGCCATATTTGACTAAAACATGAGCAAAGCTAGACAGTTTTGGACTCTTTTTAAAGTTCATGACCTGATTTTACCACATTCGATAGAAATTTTTAATTTTTCTTTGCAGTAAACACAAAAAACGTGGAAAACTAAGAAAAAATCGATGAAATTTTATGTTTTTGGTCTTATTTTCCTTAAAATTGAGCAAATCAGGTCATGTATTGACTCATATTACAATATTGACTAATTATATTTATATTTCTGAAATTCATTAAATTTTTTGTAGCATTTCATCCAAAAAACGTCAATAACTCGAAAAAAACCGCTTAAATTTCAGGTTTTTGGACATATTTTGCAAAAAATTGAGAAAATATATGCAAGCTTGGACTCATTTTAAAGTTCTTGACGAGATATATCCAAATTTATTAAATTTTTTTTCTTTACCTTAGAAGGTTACTCAAAAAATGTTCAAAAGTCAAATTAAAAATCGGTTTTTGGTCTTATTTTCATAAAAATTGAACAAATCAGGTCAAGTATTGCCTCATATTACATTCATTGACTGAATATATATAAATTTTTGAAATTCATTAAATTTTTTGTAGCATTACACCCAAAAAACGTCAATAACTTGAAAAAAACCGGTTAAATTTCAGGTTTTTGGACATATTTTGCAAAAAATTGAGTAAATCTATGCAAGTTTGGACTCATTTTATAGTTTTTGACGAGATATATCCAAATTCATTAAAATTTTTCAATTTTTTTTAGAAGGTAAACCAAAAAACGTCGAATATTTGAATTAGAAATCGGCAAAATTTTATATTTTGGGCCATATTTTACTAAAACATGAGCAAAACCAGACAGTTTTGTACTCTTTTTAAAGTTCATGACATGATCTTACCACATTTGATAGAAATTTTTAATTTTTCTTTGCAGTAAACACAAAAAACCTAGAAAACTAAAAAAAAATCGATGAAATTTAAAGTTCTTGGCCATATTTTGCTAAAAATTGAACAAATCTATTCAAGTTTGGACTCATTTTAAAGTTCTTGACAAGATATATCCAAATTAATTAAATTTTTTTTCTTACCTTAGAAGGTTTCTCAAATAATGATCAAAAGTCAAATAAAAAATCGGTTTTTGGTCTTATTTTCATAGAAATTGAGCAAAAGAGGTCAAGTATTGACTCATATTACATTTATTGACTAAATATATATAACTTTTTGAAATTCATTAAAATTTTTTGTAGCATTTCACCCAAAAAACGTCAATAACTCGAAAAAAACCGGTTAAATTTCATGTTTTTGGACATATTTTGCAAAAAATTGAGAAAATATATGCAAGCTTGGACTCATTTTAAAGTTCTTGACGAGATATATCCAAATTTATTAAATTTTTTTTCTTTACCTTAGAAGGTTACTCAAAAAATGTTCAAAAGTCAAATAAAAAATCGGTTTTTGGTCTTATTTTCATAAAAATTGAACAAATCAGGTCAAGTATTGACTCATATTACATTTATTGACTGAATATATATAAATTTTTGAAATTCATTAAATTTTTTGTAGCATTACACCCAAAAAACGTCAATAACTTGAAAAAAACCGGTTAAATTTCAGGTTTTTGGACATATTTTGCAAAAAATTGAGAAAATCTATGCAAGTTTGGACTCATTTTATAGTTTTTGACGAGATATATCCAAATTCATTAAAATTTTTCAATTTTTTTTAGAAGGTAAACCAAAAAACGTCGAATATTTGAATTAGAAATCGGCAAAATTTTATATTTTGGGCCATATTTTACTAAAACATGAGCAAAACCAGACAGTTTTGGACTCTTTTTAAAGTTCATGACATGATCTTACCACATTTGATAGAAATTTTTAATTTTTCTTTGCAGTAAACACAAAAAACCTAGAAAACTAAAAAAAAATCGATGAAATTTAAAGTTCTTGGCCATATTTTGCTAAAAATTGAACAAATCTATTCAAGTTTGGACTCATTTTAAAGTTCTTGACAAGATATATCCAAATTAATTAAATTTTTTTCCTTACCTTAGAAGGTTTCTCAAATAATGATCAAAAGTCAAATAAAAAATCGGTTTTTGGTCTTATTTTCATAAAAATTGAGCAAAACAGGTCAAGTATTGACTCATATTACATTTATTGACTAAATATATATAACTTTTTGAAATTCATTAAAATTTTTTGTAGCATTTCACCCAAAAAACGTCAATAACTCGAAAAAAACCGGTTAAATTTCATGTTTTTGGACATATTTTGCAAAAAATTGAGAAAATCTATGCAAGTTTGGACTCATTTTAAAGTTTTTGACCTGATTATACAAAATTTGATAGAAATTTTTAATTTTTCTTTTCAGTAAACACAAAAAACGTAGATAACTAAAAAAAAATCGATGAAATTTTATGTTTTTGGCCATATTTTGCTAAGAATTGAGCAAATCTATGCAAGTTTGGACTCATTTCAAAGTTTATGACGAGATATATCCAAATTCATTAAAATTTTTCATTTTTTTTAGTATGTTACTAAAAAAACGTCGAACACTCGATATAGAAATCGGTAAAATTTCATATTTTGTCTATATTTTGCTAAAAATTGTACAAAACAAGACCGTTTTGGACTCTTTTTAAAGTTTATGACAAGATATTACAAAATTTTACAGGCATATTATATATTTCGTTGCAGTTAGTTCAGAAAACGTCGAAAACTCGAAAAAAAAATCGTAAAAATGTTAAGTTTTGGGAGTTATTCTGCTAAAATTGAGCAACGCTAGACAGTTTTGGACTCCTTTTTAAACTTTATGACATGATCTTACCATATTTTATAGAAATTTTTAATTTTCCTTTGCAGTAAACTCAAAAAACTTAGTAAACAAAAAAAATCGATGAAATTTCTGGTTTTTGGCCATAGTTTGCTAAAAATTGAGCAAATCTACTCAAGTTTGGACTCATTTTAAAGTTCTTGACGAGATATATTCATATTCAATAAAATTTTTTAATTTTACCTTAGAAGGTTACTCAAAAAAAGTGAAAAACTCAAATAAAAAATCGCAAAAATTTCAGGTTTTTGGTCATATTTTGATAAAAATTGAGCAAACCAGGTCATATTTTGACTCCTTATACATTTTTTGACTAAATATATATAAATCTATGAAATTCATTAAATTTTTTGTAGCATTTCACACAAATAACGTCAATAACTCGAAAAAAACCGGTTAAATTTCATGTTTTTGGACATATTTTGCAAAAAATTGAGAAAATCTATGCAAGTATGGACTCATTTTAAAGTTTTTGACGAGATATATCCAAATTCAGTAAAATTTTTCAATTTTTCTTAGAAGGTAAACCAAATAACGTGGAATATTTGAATTACAAATCGGCAAAATTTTATATTTTGGGCCATATTCTACTAAAACATGAGCAAAACCAGACAGTTTTGGACTCTTTTTAAAGTTCATGACATGATCTTACCACATTTGATAGAAATTTTTAATTTTTCTTTGCAGTACACACAAAAAACGTAGAAAACTAAAAAAAATCGATGAAATTTTATGTTTTTGGCCATATTTTGCTAAAAATTGAGCAAATCTATTCAAGTTTGGACTCATTTTAAAGTTCTTGACGAGATATATTTAAATTAATTAAATTTTTTTTCTTTACCTTAGAAAGTTACTCAAAAAATGTTCAGAAGTCAAATAAAAATCGGTTTTTGGTCTTATTTTCATAAATTTTGAGTAAATCAGGTCCAGTATTGACTCATATTACATTTATTGACTAAATATATATAAATTTTTTTGAAATTCATTAAATTTTTTGTAGCATTTCACCCAAAAAACGTCAAAAACTCGAAAAAACCGGTTAAATTTCAGGTTTTTGGACATATTTTGCTAAAAATTGAGCAAATCTATGCAAGTTTGGACTCATTTCAAAGTTTATGACGAGATATATCCAAATTCATTCAAATTTTTCAATTTTGGTAAAATTTTATATTTTGGGCCATATTTTACTAAAACATGAGCAAAACTGGACAGTTTTGGACTCTTTTTAAAGTTCATGACCTGATCTTACCACATTCGATAGAAATTTTTAATTTTTCTTTGCAGTAAACACAAAAAACGTAGAAAACTAAAAAAAAATCGATGAAATTTTATGTTTTTGGCCATATTTTGCTAAAAATTGATAAAAAATTGGTTTTTGGTCATATTTTCATAAAAATTGAGTAAATCAGGTCCAGTATTGACTCATATTACATTTATTGACTAAATATATATAAATTTTTTTGAAATTCATTAAATTTTTTGTACCATTTCACCCAAAAAACGTCAATAACTCGAAAAAAACCGGTTAAATTGCAGGTTTTTGGACATATTTTGCTAAAAATTGAGCAAATCTATGCAAGTTTTGACTCATTTCAAAGTTTATGACTAGATATATCCAAATTCATTAAAATTTTTCATTTTTTTTAGTATGTTACTAAAAAATCGTCGAACACTCGATATAGAAATCGGTAAAATTTCATATTTTGTCCATATTTTGCTAAAAATTGAGCAAAACAAGACCGTTTTTGACTCGTTTTAAAGTTTATGACAAGATATAACAAAATTTTACAGACATATTATATATTTCGTTGCAGTTAGTACAGAAAACGTCGAAAACTCGAAAAAAAAATCGTAAGAATGTTAAGTTTTGGGAGGTATTCTGCTAAAAATTGAGAAAATCTATGCAAGTTTGGACTCATTTTAAAGTTTTTGACGAGATATATCCAAATTCAGTAAAATTTTTCAATTTTTTTTAGAAGGTAAACCAAAAAACGTCGAATATTTGAATTAGAAATCGGTAAAATATTATATTTTGGGCCATATTTGACTAAAACATGAGCAAAGCTAGACAGTTTTGGACTCTTTTTAAAGTTCATGACCTGATTTTACCACATTCGATAGAAATTTTTAATTTTTCTTTGCAGTAAACACAAAAAACGTGGAAAACTAAGAAAAAATCGATGAAATTTTATGTTTTTGGTCTTATTTTCCTTAAAATTGAGCAAATCAGGTCATTTATTGACTCATATTACAATATTGACTAATTATATTTATATTTCTGAAATTCATTAAATTTTTTGTAGCATTTCATCCAAAAAACGTCAATAACTCGAAAAAAACCGGTTAAATTTCAGGTTTTTGGACATATTTTGCAAAAAATTGAGAAAATATATGCAAGCTTGGACTCATTTTAAAGTTCTTGACGAGATATATCCAAATTTATTAAATTTTTTTTCTTTACCTTAGAAGGTTACTCAAAAAATGTTCAAAAGTCAAATAAAAAATCGGTTTTTGGTCTTATTTTCATAAAAATTGAACAAATCAGGTCAAGTATTGACTCATATTACATTTATTGACTGAATATATATAAATTTTTGAAATTCATTAAATTTTTTGTAGCATTACACCCAAAAAACGTCAATAACTTGAAAAAAACCGGTTAAATTTCAGGTTTTTGGACATATTTTGCAAAAAATTGAGAAAATCTATGCAAGTTTGGACTCATTTTATAGTTTTTGACGAGATATATCCAAATTCATTAAAATTTTTCAATTTTTTTTAGAAGGTAAACCAAAAAACGTCGAATATTTGAATTAGAAATCGGCAAAATTTTATATTTTGGGCCATATTCTACTAAAACATGAGCAAAACCAGACAGTTTTGGACTCTTTTTAAAGTTCATGACATGATCTTACCACATTTGATAGAAATTTTTAATTTTTCTTTGCAGTACACACAAAAAACGTAGAAAACTAAAAAAAATCGATGAAATTTTATGTTTTTGGCCATATTTTGCTAAAAATTGAGCAAATCTATTCAAGTTTGGACTCATTTTAAAGTTCTTGACGAGATATATTTAAATTAATTAAATTTTTTTTCTTTACCTTAGAAAGTTACTCAAAAAATGTTCAGAAGTCAAATAAAAATCGGTTTTTGGTCTTATTTTCATAAATTTTGAGTAAATCAGGTCCAGTATTGACTCATATTACATTTATTGACTAAATATATATAAATTTTTTTGAAATTCATTAAATTTTTTGTAGCATTTCACCCAAAAAACGTCAAAAACTCGAAAAAAACCGGTTAAATTTCAGGTTTTTGGACATATTTTGCTAAAAATTGAGCAAATCTATGCAAGTTTGGACTCATTTCAAAGTTTATGACGAGATATATCCAAATTCATTCAAATTTTTCAATTTTGGTAAAATTTTATATTTTGGGCCATATTTTACTAAAACATGAGCAAAACTGGACAGTTTCTGACTCTTTTTAAAGTTCATAACCTGATCTTACCACATTCGATAGAAATTTTTAATTTTTCTTTGCAGTAAACACAAAAAACGTAGAAAACTAAAAAAAAATCGATGAAATTTTATGTTTTTGGCCATATTTTGCTAAAAATTGATAAAAAATTGGTTTTTGGTCATATTTTCATAAAAATTGAGTAAATCAGGTCCAGTATTGACTCATATTACATTTATTGACTAAATATATATAAATTTTTTTGAAATTCATTAAATTTTTTGTACCATTTCACCCAAAAAACGTCAATAACTCGAAAAAAACCGGTTAAATTGCAGGTTTTTGGACATATTTTGCTAAAAATTGAGCAAATCTATGCAAGTTTTGACTCATTTCAAAGTTTATGACTAGATATATCCAAATTCATTAAAATTTTTCATTTTTTTTAGTATGTTACTAAAAAATCGTCGAACACTCGATATAGAAATCGGTAAAATTTCATATTTTGTCCATATTTTGCTAAAAATTGAGCAAAACAAGACCGTTTTTGACTCGTTTTAAAGTTTATGACAAGATATAACAAAATTTTACAGACATATTATATATTTCGTTGCAGTTAGTACAGAAAACGTCGAAAACTCGAAAAAAAAATCGTAAGAATGTTAAGTTTTGGGAGGTATTCTGCTAAAAATTGAGAAAATCTATGCAAGTTTGGACTCATTTTAAAGTTTTTGACGAGATATATCCAAATTCAGTAAAATTTTTCAATTTTTTTTAGAAGGTAAACCAAAAAACGTCGAATATTTGAATTAGAAATCGGTAAAATTTTATATTTTGGGCCATATTTGACTAAAACATGAGCAAAGCTAGACAGTTTTGGACTCTTTTTAAAGTTCATGACCTGATTTTACCACATTCGATAGAAATTTTTAATTTTTCTTTGCAGTAAACACAAAAAACGTGGAAAACTAAGAAAAAATCGATGAAATTTTATGTTTTTGGTCTTATTTTCCTTAAAATTGAGCAAATCAGGTCATGTATTGACTCATATTACAATATTGACTAATTATATTTATATTTCTGAAATTCATTAAATTTTTTGTAGCATTTCATCCAAAAAACGTCAATAACTCGAAAAAAACCGGTTAAATTTCAGGTTTTTGGACATATTTTGCAAAAAATTGAGAAAATATATGCAAGCTTGGACTCATTTTAAAGTTCTTGACGAGATATATCCAAATTTATTAAATTTTTTTTCTTTACCTTAGAAGGTTACTCAAAAAATGTTCAAAAGTCAAATTAAAAATCGGTTTTTGGTCTTATTTTCATAAAAATTGAACAAATCAGGTCAAGTATTGACTCATATTACATTTATTGACTGAATATATATAAATTTTTGAAATTCATTAAATTTTTTGTAGCATTACACCCAAAAAACGTCAATAACTTGAAAAAAACCGGTTAAATTTCAGGTTTTTGGACATATTTTGCAAAAAATTGAGAAAATCTATGCAAGTTTGGACTCATTTTATAGTTTTTGACGAGATATATCCAAATTCATTAAAATTTTTCAATTTTTTTTAGAAGGTAAACCAAAAAACGTCGAATATTTGAATTAGAAATCGGCAAAATTTTATATTTTGGGCCATATTTTACTAAAACATGAGCAAAACCAGACAGTTTTGGACTCTTTTTAAAGTTCATGACATGATCTTACCACATTTGATAGAAATTTTTAATTTTTCTTTGCAGTAAACACAAAAAACCTAGAAAACTAAAAAAAAATCGATGAAATTTAAAGTTCTTGGCCATATTTTGCTAAAAATTGAACAAATCTATTCAAGTTTGGACTCATTTTAAAGTTCTTGACAAGATATATCCAAATTAATTAAATTTTTTTCCTTACCTTAGAAGGTTTCTCAAATAATGATCAAAAGTCAAATAAAAAATCGGTTTTTGGTCTTATTTTCATAAAAATTGAGCAAAACAGGTCAAGTATTGACTCATATTACATTTATTGACTAAATATATATAACTTTTTGAAATTCATTAAAATTTTTTGTAGCATTTCACCCAAAAAACGTCAATAACTCGAAAAAAACCGGTTAAATTTCATGTTTTTGGACATATTTTGCAAAAAATTGAGAAAATATATGCAAGCTTGGACTCATTTTAAAGTTCTTGACGAGATATATCCAAATTTATTAAATTTTTTTTCTTTACCTTAGAAGGTTACTCAAAAAATGTTCAAAAGTCAAATAAAAAATCGGTTTTTGGTCTTATTTTCATAAAAATTGAACAAATCAGGTCAAGTATTGACTCATATTACATTTATTGACTGAATATATATAAATTTTTGAAATTCATTAAATTTTTTGTAGCATTACACCCAAAAAACGTCAATAACTTGAAAAAAACCGGTTAAATTTCAGGTTTTTGGACATATTTTGCAAAAAATTGAGAAAATCTATGCAAGTTTGGACTCATTTTATAGTTTTTGACGAGATATATCCAAATTCATTAAAATTTTTCAATTTTTTTTAGAAGGTAAACCAAAAAACGTCGAATATTTGAATTAGAAATCGGCAAAATTTTATATTTTAGGCCATATTTTACTAAAACATGAGCAAAACCAGACAGTTTTGGACTCTTTTTAAAGTTCATGACATGATCTTACCACATTTGATAGAAATTTTTAATTTTTCTTTGCAGTAAACACAAAAAACCTAGAAAACTAAAAAAAAATCGATGAAATTTAAAGTTCTTGGCCATATTTTGCTAAAAATTGAACAAATCTATTCAAGTTTGGACTCATTTTAACGTTCTTGACAAGATATATCCAAATTAATTAAATTTTTTTCCTTACCTTAGAAGGTTTCTCAAATAATGATCAAAAGTCAAATAAAAAATCGGTTTTTGGTCTTATTTTCATAAAAATTGAGCAAAACAGGTCAAGTATTGACTCATATTACATTTATTGACTAAATATATATAACTTTTTGAAATTCATTAAAATTTTTTGTAGCATTTCACCCAAAAAACGTCAATAACTCGAAAAAAACCGGTTAAATTTCATGTTTTTGGACATATTTTGCAAAAAATTGAGAAAATCTATGCAAGTTTGGACTCATTTTAAAGTTTTTGACCTGATTATACAAAATTTGATAGAAATTTTTAATTTTTCTTTTCAGTAAACACAAAAAACGTAGATAACTAAAAAAAAATCGATGAAATTTTATGTTTTTGGCCATATTTTGCTAAGAATTGAGCAAATCTATGCAAGTTTGGACTCATTTCAAAGTTTATGACGAGATATATCCAAATTCATTAAAATTTTTCATTTTTTTTAGTATGTTACTAAAAAAACGTCGAACACTCGATATAGAAATCGGTAAAATTTCATATTTTGTCTATATTTTGCTAAAAATTGTACAAAACAAGACCGTTTTGGACTCTTTTTAAAGTTTATGACAAGATATTACAAAATTTTACAGGCATATTATATATTTCGTTGCAGTTAGTTCAGAAAACGTCGAAAACTCGAAAAAAAAATCGTAAAAATGTTAAGTTTTGGGAGTTATTCTGCTAAAATTGAGCAACGCTAGACAGTTTTGGACTCCTTTTTAAACTTTATGACATGATCTTACCATATTTTATAGAAATTTTTAATTTTCCTTTGCAGTAAACTCAAAAAACTTAGTAAACAAAAAAAATCGATGAAATTTCTGGTTTTTGGCCATATTTTGCTAAAAATTGAGCAAATCTACTCAAGTTTGGACTCATTTTAAAGTTCTTGACGAGATATATTCATATTCAATAAAATTTTTTAATTTTACCTTAGAAGGTTACTCAAAAAAAGTGACAAACTCAAATAAAAAATCGGTAAAATTTCAGGTTTTTGGTCTTATTTTGATAAAAATTGAGCAAACCAGGTCATATTTTGACTCCTTTTACATTTTTTGACTAAATATATATAAATTTATGAAATTCATTAAATTTTTTGTAGCATTTCACACAAATAACGTCAATAACTCGAAAAAAACCGGTTAAATTTCATGTTTTTGGACATATTTTGCAAAAAATTGAGAAAATCTATGCAAGTTTGGACTCATTTTAAAGTTTTTGACGAGATATATCCAAATTCAGTAAAATTTTTCAATTTTTTTTAGAAGGTAAACCAAAAAACGTCGAATATTTGAATTAGAAATCGGCAAAATTTTATATTTTGGGCCATATTTTACTAAAACATGAGCAAAACCAGACAGTTTTGGATTCTTTTTAAAGTTCATGACATGATCATACCACATTTGATAAAAATTTTTAATTTTTCTTTGCAGTAAACACAAAAAACCTAGAAAACTAAAAAAAAATCGATGAAATTTTATGTTTTTGGCCATATTTTGCTAAAAATTGAGCAAATCTGTTCAAGTTTGGACTCATTTTAAACTCTTGACGAGATATATCCAAATTCATTAAATATTTTCCTTACCTTAGAAGGTTTCTCAAATAATGATCGAAAGTCAAATAAAAAATCGGTTTTTGGTCTTATTTTCATAAAAATTGAGCAAATCAGGTCAAGTATTGACTCATATTACATTTATATACTAAACGAGTAAAATGTTGCTTGCATACTGCAAGCAGATCGGCAATACTGATTTCATATCCGCATCATATCGGGACGGTCCTCAAAAGAAAAAAAAAGGATTGAAATTTTTCTTAAAATTCGCTGAAATTTCATCGTCTGGGATCGAACCCGACTCTTACTGGTGAACATACTATGTAGCACAATAGAAGGTCACCCTCTCTAGCTATGTGTGAAAATTCAAGCAAAAATATTGGCTGCAACTGCCTCAATCGACGTCCTACTTTTCCCTTATATTCCTTATGAGAGAAATGTTAATGTGCTCTGGCATCGAACCCAGTAATAGTAAGATCTTATGAAAATTTTATTTCTTAAAGCAATTCTTACCATACATCTTCTATCCTATTACGAACTTCGTAACATTTCGATAAGTGCATCAAAAAAACAATGAAATATAAACCCAATGTATTTTAAACGGGAGACATATTTACCGCCCGGCATCGAACCTGGGTCTTTCTAATAATACTTCCTCTGCAACATAATAGACGATTACCGTCTTTAATTATGTGTGAAAATTCAAGCAAAAATATTGGCTTCAACTGCCTCAAAGAACGTCTTACTTTTCCCTTATATTCCTTATGAGAGAAAAGTTAATGTGCTCTGGCATCGAACCCAGGTATAGTACGGTCTTATGAAATTTTTTTTCTTAAACAAATTGTTAATATATATCATCTAGCTGAGCGAGAAAATCCTATCATTTCGATAAGTGCATCTAAAAAAATAATGAAAAACGGCTTCCATGTATTTTAAAGGGCAGATCTTTGCATCGTCCTAGCATCGAACCCAGGATAATATTTGTAAAGTCATTGATGTTTTCGAAAGTCCAAGACCATAAATATAGGCACCTTGAGTTTTACTTCTCTACCTATCCGGAAAGTATTTTTTTTAAATTCCCGAAAATCACGGCAATGCATTCAAACGGGAAAAATCGGGACTTTGGGGCCCTCTGGAATCGAACCTATGACACTGAGGATCAAAGTCGCTTTTTTCCTGGGGGTTTCACGTTATGGCCAATATGTCATAAAAATTTCAAGTCAATGACGCTTGTGGTTTAGCCTGTGAATTTGTATCCTATCTATATACCTATATAGCTGTTCGCGCAAATTTCCCAAGGTGGCGCGGAAACAAAAGACGCATGAATCGCGACTCAGCCTGCCTACGTTGGGGGCGCGGAGAACCTGTCATTGTCACCTTTTTTTTCACTGGCTCTCGCACTCAAGCAGCTCTCGCTCATCAGTCCATGTGCCGAGACTCATCTAGAAGCAACCAGCATTCCAGCATACCAGAAATTTCTGTTTTGTACAACCATTGTATAAGAAGAAATATACGTTCATTTTTATAACTCGTAGGCGTTCATTTAAAGACCTACATTTCGCAACAATAGCTATATAGCTATATATATGAATGAATCCGGAGAAGCATCTATATATAATAGATATATATAAAGTTTTGAAATTCATTAAATTTTTTGTAGCATTTCACCCAAAAAACGTCAATAACTCGAAAAAAACCGGTTAAATTTCAGGTTTTTGGTCTTATTTTGACAAAAATTGACTTGAATCATATTAGATTTTATATAAATTTTAGAAATTCATTAAATTTACGTTGCATTTCACCCAAAAAAACGTCAATAACTCGAAAAAAACCGTGGACATTTTAGGTATTTGGTCATATTTTGCTAAAAATTGAGCAAGTCTATGCAAGTTCGGACTCATTTCAAAGTTTATGACGAGATATATCCAAATTCATTAAAATTTTTCATTTTTTTAAGTATATTACTCAAAAAACGTCGAACACTCGATACAAGAATCGATAAAA